>JAVUPR010000424.1:3442500-4937500 GCA_036785695.1 Gentiana straminea | reverse complement strand
GCCTACACCGAAGTATTGGCGGTGATTTTAAAACTTAAAACTAATAGTAATATACAAACAAAGGTTTAATATGTCCCTTTACCATATCTGTATAAATAGAATAGCCCATTAGGATTTTGAAATTTATTAACATTCTCTAAAAAAGGTACTGTTAACAATCCCGCAGGTACTGAAACCATTAGAAGAACACCTAAGAATTTATTGGGTACTGTACGAAGTATTTGAAATACAGGAAAGAAATACCATTCTGGTAATATTTCCATATTCCTGGTATAGTAGATGCTATTACACATACAATCATACTCAATTCGATGAAAAATTCATAGAATTGGAGGAACTGTTCGTCTTCGACGAATTGATCGAAGAATACTCAGAAATACGTCTACACAAGTTTTGGTTGGTTAATTCGATCAGTTCATAGATGGTCGGCAAGTATGATGGTCCTAATGATGATTCTTCATGTATTTCGTGTGTATCTTACCGGTGGATTTAAAAAACCTCGTGAATTAACTTGGGTTACAGGTAGCAGGGGAATCCGCCGTTTCGGCTACCACAATAGTATATTCCATTGCTCCCCTTTCCTGTAAAGTAGTTACTACTTGAGCTACAGAAGATGCTTTTTGAACGGTAGTATTTATATCATTCGTAGGTGCAGCTAACTCTCCATGAGGTAATTGTATGACGTTCTGGGATTACTAAATATGGATATGGGAATATCGAAATGTATTCAATCCATCCTTCAAAACAATATAACAAGATTCCTTTGGAAACAAAAAAAAAGAATCGATTTGATGGAGAAATGAGAGACATTTTGTTTTACCAAAGAAACTCCGAGAAGTTGGTTAGCCACCTCTCATTTTGTTCTAGGATTTTTCTTCTTCGTAGGTCATTTGTGGGATGATATGAAAAATGTAACCGATTCTTTCCTTTCTTGGGGCTACTGGCCATCCGCCGGGAGTTTCGGGTTTAATACCGATATTTTATCAACAAATCTAATAAATCTAAGTGTAGTGCTTCCGGAAGAAATTCTTCGATTTCCTGGGAATCCTACAAGATCCGTTCGTTCTTTTTTCTCTGATAGATGGTCAGAACTCCATCTGGGTTCGAATCCTACTGCAATAAATGAATATCAATATCTATTTTATGATACAAATCAAAGTTTTGAAACAATTGGAGGGTATAGATATAGATATAGGGTTACCTCGGATCTAAAGAATCTTGTTAGAATGAATCCTTTTATCGAAGGATCAGAAAAAAATGGGTCCGGATCTCCTGCGGGAATGATTTGGAAGATTCACAACCAAAAATAGTGGTATTTGCTAGCAACAACAGAATGGGGGCAGTCAATCGTTATAAGATGACTTATCGACCTTACATTACTGGAATTCTATATCATTTTTTTCTCTCATTCTCTCATCCTTCCGTTTATCTACAGAAAACGTTCTTGGCGGAAAAAAATGTGAATGAAAGATCCCACTGAATTGAATTGGGTCCATGAATCTAAGAAATAGTGAGAATTCTTGATCTCTCTCAATATTTCTCTCAATTCGATTTTGAGCCCATTATACTTTGTTTTGGGAGTTTGACAGCGGAATTTTTTTTTGTTTTTGTATTTCCGGGATATGAGTGTGTGACTTGTTATAATCGATCCTATTGATAGTACAGAGTGTGGCTCTGTCATCTTCATAGAGATGGGTCTCCTTCGTCGGATATTTATTCTAGTATCTGCACATCGGAACGTTTCCGGGGCCGCATCCATTTTGAATTTGATAAATGCATTGCTTGTGAAGTATGTGTTCGTGTATGTCCTATCGATCTGCCCGTTGTAGATTGGAAATTCGAAAGTAATATTCGAAAGAAACGGCTGTTTAATTACAGTATCATCGACTTCCGGGAAAGAGTAGAAGAATGGGACCTATTATGGGACATACAATGCATTACAGACGTGTATGGAATATATGACAAAGGTGGAGTATTTCTATTGATCGGTCATGTCATCAACGGAAGAGGAAAGAAAGGGATTCGAGCCCTCGGTACGAATAACTCGTACAACGACCTATTTACTTTGTTCATTGGATTTATAGGAATTCCTGACGGGAAGAGCTCGTGCAGCTGCAGCAGGATTTGAAAAAGGAATTGATCGTGGGTACATAAGAAATGTATGGAATCGATTCTTTTTAATGAATCGATCCGATTTGTTGGTAGCTTGGAGGAATAAAAGCATGACTCTTGCTTTTCAATTGGCTGTTTTTGCATTGAAACTGCGGAATCATTTCTTTTTCCGATATATGAAATAGGAGATTTTGCCAAATCGATTCTTAAGAAATGCCGAATCAAATCGTTTGTTGGCGCAATTCGCAGAATTAGAAGCTTTTGCACAATTTGCTTCTGATCTCGATAAAGCGACTCAGAATCAATTGGCAAGAGGTCAACGATTACGCGAATTGCTTAAACAATCCCAATCGGCTCCTCTCACGGTGGACGAACGATAATGACTATTTATACCGGAACAAACGGGTATCTTGATTCATTAGAAATAGGGCAGGTAAGGAAATTTCTGGTTGAGTTACGTGCTTATGTAAAAACAAATAAACCTCAGTTTTTCTACCAATTGGGGCTCTCCCCTCACCCCCCCCCCCCGTGGGGGTGGTCTACAAGGTGTTTTAATAATAAAAGAAAAAGAAAAACAAAATATTCCAATCATTCGATGGGAATTCGGATGAGTTGGGGATGAGTTGGGGACAGGATTCGGTGCCCCTCACCTTCCATGAAATAAAAGAATATTCAATTTTATTTGATTCCATCAAACAAACAAACATTAACATCATCACACAAAAATTGGAATGAAACAAAAATCATTTTATATAATTTCATTCCCTCAAAATAAAGAAGAATTAACTTTATCACACAAAGGAATGAAATATGAATCATTTTATTCCATTTCATTCTAGTGAAACAAACAAACTATTCATAAATATATAAGAAGAGTGGGAGAAAATGTATTTTCCGATCACTGTACACCTCTTTATTTAATGTCAGGTCGGGTCAGACCCAACATTTTTTTTAAGTCCCGCGTTGAAATTCCAACGGAACCGTTCAAATTGTAACGGAGTCCGTTGGAATGTGACACACCCAAAAAACAGACTCGTTCAGATTTGAACGGATCCGTGAAAAAATACAACCGGGGGGGGGGGGGGGGGGGGGGGGGATGCAAACGGAGGTGGAGCAAAGTAAAAAAATATATATAAAGGTAAGATTTTTAAACAGATGCGTGGGAAAAAATTAACGGGCCCGGGCAAATTTGCACGGGCTCTTTCTAACAATTTCAACGGGGACTAAAAAAAATCAGGTCTGACCCGATCTGAAATGAAATAAGAAGTGTAACAGTGATCTGAAAATACAATTTCTCGAAAAGAGGGCTTGCACGACTTTTACCAGAGAAATTAACTCTATAAGCCAGGTTGACTTTTAAATTTTCTTACCATTTTTTTTCCTTAAATAATTTTTTCAAAAAAAACAACAATTCAAAATAAGTGTTGAGTTTTGAGGAATGTTTTTTTTCTCTTATCTTGTTTTGAGGAATGTTTAAGGGGTTTAAATGAATATAGAAGCTTAAAAATTCAGGGATTTTATCAACTTCAAGATTGACGTAGTCTTGTCCATGTTTTGCTATATTTTTTTTTTTTTCGTCTTTTAGGTTTTGGTTTAAAACATCCCGGTATCCGGAACCAAATGTGTTGACTAATCCAAAAATCAATCGGGTTGTGTCTACAATGTCGAGACTTTTACTCATAAATAACACTGAGTAGAAGCGTTTCAACATGACACCTCATTAAAAAAACCGAAGCAATATTTTTTCATTAGTTTACCCTTTGAGACAAGCCGCTTGATCTATAAAGTTCCATTTTTCTTTTTTTTTTGAGAGTATAAAATTCCATTTGAGAAGCAAAATTCCAAAATCATATGCGCAAATCAATACATGCAGCAAACGCTAATGACATGTAATCAAAATCTAATTAAGCGAAATCCAAAAATCGAAAGAGAAGGATTATTGTGGCTGAATCTTCAATATTTCTTCGTCTTTTTATTGTGAACATATAACATGAAAAAAAATTGAAAAATTATACTAGATCAAACGCAGAAATAGAAGGATTATTTATTATTGGGGCTGAATCTTCAATATTTCTTCGTCTTTTTATGGTGAACGTATGATTGATCCATTCTCCAATTCAACTTGCACTTGAACTTGCACCAAAAGCTACTGATTTTCTTCCTATACTGAGCAAGAACACTGGCCCGATGATCTTTATTCCCGGCAAGGCGTGAGAACAGGTACGTAGTTCCGGTAGATCTAGATTTCCGAAACGCCGGCGCTTTACAGATATCGTCGAAAAAATCACCACCGCCGCAGCCGGAAAAGCGGGAGGAAAATGAGGAGAAACGAGATGAAGATGAGCCGCCTTTGACAATTCCTGAAGCGGCGGCGGAACAGGAGCAGGTGCGCACGTTAGCGCAGTCGGGGCAGAGCACGACGAGGCGTTCATAGACACATTTAGGGCAAACGCCCTCCCGGTGGTCATCAGAAGGGTGTTTTGGACATTTCCCCACATCGTCTACGTAAATCGCCATTACGAGGTAGAAATTTCTTCAGTATTTTTTTTGAGTAAAAAATTCGGTACACGGTTGCTGATATATATATATATATTTTATATATATAAAGGGTTGTTTATTTATGGTGATAAATATGGTTTAATTGTGTTTAAATTACTCATTAAGTCCATGATTAGGGGATTTGATATGAATATCTTCTTGAAAGATACGATTTGTCATTTATGTCTCATCATAAATCATTCACATTCTCTGGAGCTATTAATAGTTGGTAAATTTGATTTTTTTTTTTTTAATACCGTATAGGTAAATCGATTAATAAATGGTTTCAGACTATGAAAGTCTAATATATCAATATCAAAGATGAAAATATATATTGTGTCATTTGCTGTGTTACAATTGTTATGTTCGTAGTATTTTAGTGTGTCATTACGAGTGCGACCAACACACACTTTTACAAATTTTTTTTTTTGAAGAAAATATTTTTGTTATTGATTATGATGTAAGTGCTATTGTTTGTGATGTATTCTCACTATAATTTAATGTGTAAAAGTCTATTTCAACACTCGTCTCATAATAGTTGTGTTTATAGCATCACTTAAACACCTAACAAATTTGTACATAATAAATTTGGTATACTATAATTTAAGATGAAAGTGATGATACATTTTTTAAGATTGTATTAACTTCTTTTTTTATTTTATTTTATTTTTTTTAATTTTGACGGGAAACGAAAGACCTAAATTTCTGCAGGGAAGGGGAATCGAACCCAAATCTCTAACCACTGAAACCTAGGTAGATCCTAGTGGTGACCACCAGGATATGGGCTTTGCCCAAGATTGTATTAACTTCATTTACAAGATACTAAGGTGCATATATAACAAGAATATTATGAATACGGCAGATAATCATTTTCTTACACACCTAACAAATTTTGTTAATTCCTAAATCTCGATTAATTTTTAGATTTGAGTATTTTATTTTTTATTTTTTGAGGGTGATTTGAGTATTTGTAAAGCTGATAATTTAACAAGGTTTTTTTTTTTTTTTTTTTTTTTTTTTCTTTGAAGAAGAGAATGTAATGTTATTTAAAAGGAAATAACGCAATATCTTCCCTATTGATTATTGGATAATTGATGAGATATGAAAGAGAAATGATCGACAGTTGTGTCAGCGAGAATGTTTTTTTTTCTTCCTACAATGATAATAGTTTTGAAAAGTGTTTATTTATTTGATTTAGTTTTTTTTTATTACAATTAAAAGTAAGAAACGATAACTATTTACAACAACATATTGTGGTCTCAGGATCTCGCTCTAGCCAGTTGAGCTAGACCTCATATGCTTATTTAGTTTTATATGAAAATAACATTTTTCGTGTGCTCATTCTATCTTTATTTATTTATTATTATATTATATTAGATGTTCCATCAATTTTTTTTTGAAGCAATCAAATTTCTTTTTTAATCATTTCGGTATGCATTAAATCATTTCTTAATACATGTATTTTGACAATTAAATCCGTTAATAAAAATAAATAAATAAATAAAGACTGCTATAACCTTCGATATGTTTATAAAGCCAAAATAAATATGATCGGCACCGCATAAAAGCATTTGCATTCATTATGGGCATGTTTGATAAACTAATACAACACTTATTATTAAGATATTATGTTGTTATTACTTTTAAAAGTATTTGACAATGTTTTGTAATCTAAAATTTTAACCGATCAAATTTGGCTTTTCCCTGAATACTTAAAGCATTTGCGGTAGATATCATTAATCTTTTTAAAACTCTATTTTAAGGATTTCAATCGGTAAAATAACACGTTTTTACACCTTACATATGCCACCATTTTTTACACCTTATGTATGTGAGGTTTTTTCGGGGATACAGGGGGGTGGGGGGAGAAGAATCCTTATGTTTAAAATTTTGAAAAGAAAAAGAAAAACCGTCACATCTCCAATAATATGATGGTATTATTTATTAATTTTTTTAATAAATGTTTGATTTATGATTGTAGGTGTTTTTTTTTTTATTGTAGGTGTTAAGATCGAGGGATTCATGAATTTATTTTGATGGTGTCACCAAAATCTAAAATTACACTTTTAACGACACGACGATATTTTTTAACAACAAATCTATGTCAATTTATTACTAAAAAATTATATCTGATCTCAGTGGGATCACATGACCCACCCTGGTACACACAGATCTGTCAGTGTTAAGAACAATATGTACGTTATAAATATACATACACACTCACATATATATAAAGTTGTCAAATGTTTATGTGAAATATTGGTTTTTTATTTTGGTGGGGGTGGGGAGATGGGGGATGGGGGAGGGAATGCTTTTATAATTTATAACACATTATCAGATATTTCATCCCAACATTAAATTTAGCATATTTCAGATTTTAGATTAATGATATCAAACAGTTTAATTATTTTCAAAATTCAGATTCTTTTTTTGAAGGAATTTTTTTCCGGTTAAATAAAATCAGCGGAACAAGCATCTACAACCCAAGTAGGAGGGGAGGAAGCTTCAATCCATGAGACCAACAACCAACAACCAACAACAACAAACCTTCTTTTGCAAGAAAGTGTGCCGGATAGTTACCCACACACTTATCAAAAGTAAAAGAACATGCCACAAAGGAACGAGCTAAAAGACGACAATCAGCCACAACACAACCAAAAGAAGAGAGATCCCTCTCATCAGAATGGAGGCTCTGAATGGAAGCCAAAGAATCATACTCCACTTGAATACTCTCATAGCCCAATGAACTTTCCAAATCTAGCCCAAGTTTGTTCGCAAACAACTCTAACAGGGAGATATCAAAGGCACCGTTTAGACGACTGGAGAAGGCCTTCAACACACGACTTGCATGATCACAAGCAACCACTCTCAGGCCATTATCCAAATCCGAAGAAGCTGCTGTTAGGAAAACAATGCGGGAACGCGGCGGAATTTAAAATTTTGATTTCTTTTTTTAACCAGGATCGACTTCGTTTGAACAAAAAACAAAGAGAAGTAGACAAAATTCATCCCAAATTGATCTAGAAGATCGTCGCTTTGTCTACGGTTGTAGTTTGTATACAAAGCCGCTCAAGCGTTCGGCCTCTACCGTTGATCCACACGAACAACTGCGAGAATCCTGCCATAGGATTGCTACCGGAAAAGGCCATCTGCTAGGCCGCCTTTTTCTTCTTTCCCAAACTCTCTCTAGAAGCTCTCTTTTATCTCACAAAAATATAGCAAAAATATTGAGTTACAAAAGAGTTGGCACAACTCCACTTCTATAAGAGTATGACTGTATGAGGCGCCAATTCTTATTTCTAATTGGCTTAGGATTAGCTCTTGACTTGAGTAGGAAATAAGAAAATCAATTTTCAATAAATAAGGATTAAGGAAATAAATCATTTTAATTAATTTATCTCATTATTATCAAATATCTTATATTAAATATTCCCAATATATGTATTGTCAATATCTAATATTGAATATATTTTTATTATATTATCTAAATATATATCAATTACACATGTGCATACATCACATATATATCACACGCATATATCCATACATACACATATATATATATATGTATATTAATATCTAATAATAATATAATACAATCATTAATTACTTTGCAAAATATATATTAATATCTAATAATAATAATAATAATATAATACTATCATTAATTACTTTGCAAAATATGTATATTATATATATATATATATATATATATATATATATATATATATATATATATATATATATATATATATATATATATATATATATATATATATATATATATATATATATATATATATATATATGTGCCACTTATATATCATATATATTGTGGATATTTAATTAACCTATATATTGTGCCACTTATATATCATATATATATATATATATATATATATATATATATATATATATATATATATATATATATATATATATATATATATATATATATATATATATATATATATATATATATATATATGTGCCACTTATATATCATATATATTGTGGATATTTAATTAACCTACATAATTAGTATCTTGTATTATTTATTCAAAATAAATAAATACTAATATATTAATTTATCACTATAACACTTTATACTCGGGATAAATAATTTCTTACTTGGTTATACCTATAACCACAATTTAATTCCGGCTCGTTGTGCATATGTGTGTGACCCGATAGGCTTCCGAATATGTTGGCCATAAGCATAAAACACATTTACCAAAATGCCCTTCACACCTACCGATCATAATCAAAGTCTAGCAACACGTCATGACCCCAATCATCGGAAGAGTCATGTACATTGACTACTACCATTCATGTGAAACGGTTACCGTATAAATAGAATCCTATCGCTGTTATAATATCCATACAGTCGTATCTCGAGTGTCAAAACGTTAACGATTGTTTTTTATAATCTGGATATCCTATCCTCTCAAAATAACACATTACTTCCGCTTTGCAAAGACTTTCAAAAATAAGACATTCCTTATAAGAAGGACACTTCGGATATTTACTCTTACCATTAGGATACATGATTTCCGGACGAGCAACATTAATCCTTCGCATGCTTCAATATCACACCCAATCACTACCGCACGATCGCCTCGTGTCTAGGGGAAACCTCAATAGTGTCAAAGTATGACAATCCACACCTTGATGCCGTGAAGACTCCGGTCTTAGGATAATTACACAACCGCCACATAGTACGACACTTAATAAAGTAAGTGGGCCAGTCTAATGATGACGGTTAAAATATACCTATTTATGTCATCAATTATAACCTTAAATCGGAGTTAATTATATATATTTCATATTAAATCACGTGCTTATAGTTATTATTTAACGATAAGTGATTATTAATATGATAATTGGTATTTAGCTATTTTTATTATAAAAGAGCAATTAATTGTGTGATAAATACTGATTTTGCAGATCATAACGAATCGGGAAGATAATTATCACGCAATCGAGAAATCTCAAGATAAAAGAGAAGAAAATCGGAGCATTGAAAAAAAGATTAATCAGATCAATTCAAAAGCATGGAGTGGGGAACAAGTCAGATAAAGCGGAGTGAAAACGCGTAACAAGGGAAGGCTCGGTCGACCGAACCTAGCCATTTGATCGACCGAGCGTGTAGGTTCGGTCACCCGAGCCTAATTTGATAAATGCATGTCAATCTTCTGGATTCTCCCTATGTCGGCTACAACTCCTATATAAACAGCAGCCGCGATGCTGAGAAAAAAACACACCACTACAACACAGAACAAATTCTACAATTTGAGTTTTTAGTTTTAGTTTTTATTTTCTTTATGCTCGTACATTGTGGATTCATTGGATTCTCCGGTTGGGGAGCGCATTAAAGAGTGGGAGTCACTCTCGTCTTCGAGGGTATGACTATTCAATTATGCAATCTTTATTCGTAGATCTGATGTATTTTATTATGGAGTAGTTTTTCTTGTATTGATTGCGTGATGTAGATTAATTTACGAACCCATGTGTTTAGGTTAGAAACGTTAAGAAGTAATCATGATTTGTTCCGGCACAGAACTGTGTTCGGTCGACCTAGGCGTGTCACTCGGTCACCCGAGTGCTGTCATTCGGTCGACCGAGCGTGGTGATGTGTAGGGCAATATTATGATCGGCTTCGACTACGTCAGATTCTCTGATTTGGAATTAAAACGAGTAATTAAACCTGATCAACTTAATTATTTGTCATCATAATTTAACATGAAACCCAAAAAGTGATTGTTACTTAGGATATAGATTGAATCGGCATCTAAGAAGTACGCTTTACCCTAGGAATGTTGCTTAGATGAGGTTACGGTTTATACCGGCATCCCTAGTTTCGTAATTGTGTCAGAAGTTATATGAGATGGAGGCATTAAAAAGCGAAGTCACGTAATGGAGGCACGATGATTTAGATGGCCTAACCGGAGCTAAATCTACCTTAGGGGATGACTCCCGTAGTCATAATAATTAATCCTTAACGTTTGTTTTATGTCGTTATCATCCTAATTCACATGGGGGGAGTTATAATCTACTAGCGTAATCAATACTATTTGTTTAGATAATATCAACCGTATTATCCGTGTCTTAGTAGTCTTTAGTCTATCTTTGTGGTCTTTTGTGTCTTGTGGTTGTCACTATTTTATTTACTACATTTAGTTGGTCGTAGACCGCCCTCTCAATTTAGTTCTAATAGGATAAAGTTGTGTTTTATTTGTGCCGAGTCTCTGTGGGATCGACCTCGACTCTATCTAGCTATACTACAATTGAACCTAGTTCTCTTGCTAGTGTGTTAGTAGGCATCGAGTTAATAATTTAACTTGACCTCAATCAAGTTTTTGGCGCCGTTGCCGGGGACTCGAGTCATTAAATTAAAATATAGCTTATTTTGTTAGAACTGGATTCGTGAATATTCTGTGAATAAGAGTCTGTATATTAAACAGTGTCGTAAAAAAAAAAAAAAAAAAAAAAAAAAAAAATAAAAAAAGGGTTCGGTCGACCGAACCACAGTTCTCGGTCGACCGAGAGTTAGTTTTTTCTGTTTTTGTTCTGTATTAGTTTTATAATATTCTGCTTCTGTTTTATTTACGTTTTCTTTTCTCAAACTTATTTCGAGTCTGTTTGAGTTAGTTAGTTAAAGGCCTAGCCTTTACTAGTGATTAATTGTTTTATTGTTGTTTATTATTTTATAGTACGCTACCCGGAAATCGAAGGAACCGCTTGAGCCTTATAATCCTGAAATAGAGAAATTTGCGAGAAGGAATAGGAAGTTAGCTAGGGAACTGGCTAAGCAAGGAGAAGAGGATCCAAATCTTGAGGAAAGCGAGCAAGGAGTGGAAGAAGGACATACAACCGATCATTCTGAACATTCTGAAACAGAAATGGAAGGCAATCCAGTCAATCCAAACCAGGTACCTAATCCTGTTATTAATCCTGTTATTAATAATGCCAATAATGTGAATCTTAATGCTAATAATGGAAACCAAGCCCTAGCACAAGGAGCGAGGCGAACTCTGCAAAGTTATGCAACGCCCACTATTGAGCAATTCATTCCCGCTATCGTAGCACCGCAAGATGCTGCGGAAGTCTATCACCCTAGGCCTAATGTAATTCAAATGGTGACCAACTATTCTACTTTTCATGGAATTCGAACGAGGATCCCGGTGTTCACGTAACGAATTTCTTGGAAATCGTCGCACAAAGTGAAACCGAATTAATCCCGGAGGGAACATTCGTCTTAAGCTTTTCCCTTTCACTTTGAAAGATAAAGCTAAGCAATGGCTTCTCTCTTTAGAGGCCGGATCTATCACTACCGGGAACAATTGTTGCAAAAATTCATGAATAAGTATTTTCCCTTGGGAAAAACCTTTAAGTTACGCCAAGACATCCTAGGATTTAAGCAACAACCTGGGGAGAGTTTTGATCAAGCTTGGGAGCGTTTTAAGGAAGCTATGAGGAAGTGTCCTCATCACGACATCTCTCTTTGGCTTTTAATGCAAAATTTTTACCATGGGTTGAGAGAGACGGAGAAAATTAGAGTAGACGCCTCCAGCAATGGAGCGTTTGTTCTTTTATCTCCTGAGGAGGTACAAGGGAAGATGGAGCAAATAGCGATGAATAGCCAATGGGGAGGCAATGACATAGCTACTGTGAAGATGGCCGCTGACATATTTGATGATAGTGCATCTACCAAAATCTTAGAACAACTTTCTGTTATCAACAATAAGGTAGATGGGATGCAAGAGAGGATGACAAGAGTAGAGAAAGGGGCCGGAATCGAGGTAGCACCTCAAAGTGAGAATGCTTTGACCGTGCGAAGAAGCCAATTATATCGGGGGAGGGTACGAGCCTAACCATAACCATCCCGGATTCCGATATAGTGACATTAATGCGGGAGAAAGGCCTAAACCGCCTACCACTTATGTACCACATCAAACTAAAACTTTTGGTTGGGAAGCTGCGATAGAAAAACTGAGTAATGTCGTCACTGACAATATGGGACAACTTTCAAAATCTATGGCTGATTTAGCCACTAACTTTAGCCAATATTGTCAGAAGACTGATGCCAAGGTAACCAATCAAGAAGCTCTAGTCCAAAATCTCACGCACCAGATAGGACAACTAGCTGAGCAAGTCTCAACTAGACCTCCTGGAGGGTTGCCAAGCAACACTGAGAAGAACCCTAAGGACTTGAATGCAATCATGACCAGAAGTGGAAAAGAAGTAACTCCACCATCCCTGCAAGAGAAAGAGAAAGTCACAAAGAATAAGGATGGTGAGCCAAGCAATGATACCAATACTTCCGAGTCTTTGCCGAGCGAGAGAACGTATAAAGAACCTGCTGGCCCTAGAGTTGAACTTTACGATAACAAGTATCCAATTTTCACTGATGTCGATCCTTCAAATCTACCTTATCCTCCACCAAAGCCGAAGCCTAAGTTTGATAATAAGAGGTATAAGAAGTTCGTGGATATGTTTAGTAAGTTACAAATCAATATACCCCTAGTTGAAGCACTAGCTGAAATGCCTGAGTACACCAAATTTTAAAAGACGCCGTCTCAACTAAAAGGAAACTTCTAGATTTAGAGACCATATGCCTTAATGAGGAGTGCTCAGCCATTCTTCAACATAAGTTACCCCCAAAATGCAAAGATCCGGGAAGTTTTCTCATTCCCTGCACCATAGGTAACGTATGTTTAAACAAAGCTTTGTGTGATCTAGGAGCTAGCGTGAACCTGATGCACTATCGATTTTTCGGAAGCTAGGCATGAAAGATCTTAAGAAGACCTCAATCACACTGCAATTAGCTGACCGTTCTGTCAAAGAACCGTGTGGAGTGGTTGAGGATGTGCTAGTAAGGGTTGAAAAGTTTGTATTTCCTGTCGACTTTGTAGTATTAGATATGGAAGCTAACTACGAAGTACCTTTGATATTAGGGAGACCTTTCATGGCCACTAGTAGAACGCTCATTGATGTTTACAAGGGCGAGTTAGTGTTAAGAGTGAACGAAGAGAGAGTTGCATTCAATGTCTTCGACACTATGAAGCAACCTGATGATGGAGAGGATGAATGTTTCATGTTGGATTCCATTGATAGGATCGTTCAAGAATTTCAACAACATGAAAGTATCAAGGATTTTTTGGATGCTGTCTTAGAAGAAGAAGATGAAGTCAAGTACGTGAGTAGTGAGGAGGAGAAGATGATATGGCCAGGATGTAGTAGAGGGACCCCAAGACCTGTAGAGGAAGTAAGTGCTGCGGAGATTGAAAGATTCTATCATAGACCAACGTGGCATAAGTACTTTGAACTTAAACTCACTGGTCAAAAGTTGAAGACCTCTTTGGAAGAACCTCCCACAAATTTGACTCTAAAACCTCTTCCTGCAAATTTGAAGTACGTATTTCTTCAAGATGAGACCTTGCCACTAATTATATCTTCATCCTTGACGGACTTACAAGAGGAGAAACTAATGAGAGTTTTGAGAGAGTACCGCGGAGCATTTGGATGGACCATAGCTGACGTTAAGGGCATTAGTCCTAGCGTATGTATGCACAAAATCTCCGTGGACCCTGAAAAGAAAGCGGTTGCACAACCTCAGAGGCGTTTAACCCCACAATTAAAGGACGTGGTTAGGGATGAGGTTATAAAAATGCTAGAAATGGGAATTATATTTCCAATTGCTGATAGCGAATGGGTAAGCCCTATCCATGTAGTTCCCAAAAGGGAGGATTGACGGTGCAAGCCAATGAGTTGAATGAGTTAATTCCTGTAAGGCTAATCACCGGTCATCGAGTATGCATAGACTTTAGGAAACTAAATGATGCGACTCGTAAGGACCACTTTCCTCTTCCCTTCATCGATCAAATGCTCGAGAGACTGAGCGGGCATGCTTTCTATTGTTTTCTTGACGGATATTCGGGATACTATCAAATCCATATCTCACCCGAAGATCGTGAGAAAACAACATTTACATGCCCATATGGGACATTCGCGTATAATCGAATGCCATTTGGATTATGTAACGCCCCTGCGACATTTCAACGATGTATGATGTCATTATTTGCGGATATGGTGGAAGACTTCTTGGAAATATTTATGGATGATTTCTCCGTGTTTGGAGACGATTTCGATTCATGTCTCACACATCTAGCACGGGTGTTGAAGAGATGTGAGGAGACGAATCTTGTGCTTAACTGGGAGAAATGTCATTTGATGGTTACGGAAGGTATAGTACTAGGCCGCCGCATATCAAAGAACGGTATAGAGGTGGATAGAGCTAAAGTTGAGGTGATCGAGAAACTACCTCCACCCACTAATCTTAAAACTTTGCGAGGTTTTTTAGGCCACGCCGGATTTTATCGTAGGTTTATTAAGGACTTTTCCCTAATCTCTAGACCTCTTACCGAATTATTGGCCAAGGATGTGCCATTCGTGTTTTCTAATGAGTGCATAAAAGCTTTCAACGAAATAAAAAGTAGATCGACATCGCACCCGTTCGGTCGCACCGTTGGGATGTTCCGTTTGAACTGATGTGCGATGCAAGTGATACTGCTGTTGGCGCCGCTTTGGGTCAAAGAAAAGATAAGATCTTCAGACCTATCTATTATGCAAGTCGGACTTTGAACGCTGCCCAAAGAAACTACGCAACAACGGAGAAGGAACTTTTGGCCGTTATCTTTGTTTTTGACAAGTTTAGATCGTACTTAGTGGGATCTAAAGTCACTGTGTGGACTGACCATGCGGCTCTTAAGTATCTCCTAGCAAAGCAAGATTCAAAGCCTAGATTGTTGAGATGGATTCTACTGCTGCAAGAATTTGACGTAGAAATCCGAGATAAGAAAGGAAGTGAGAACGTGGTAGCCGATCATCTGTCACGCTTACAATTAGAGGATGGTGAGGAATTACCTGAGATAGGAGAATCTTTTCCTGATGAACAACTTTTCTCCATCACCACCATCGGGGGACATGATGATTGTGTTGCAGTTTCTTCGCGAATAGAGGTTGTGAAGGAGAAGAAACAACCATGGTTTAGTTTGTTTGTTAATTATCTATCCGCAAAATACCTACCACCAACTCTCACGGTCCAAGAAAGGAAAAAATTCTTTAAAGATCTTAGACACTATTATTGGGATGAGCCTTATTTGTTTAAGCTAGGATCTGATAATGTTTTTCGAAGGTGTGTGCCTGAAGAAGAGTATAATAATATCCTGAAGCATTGTCATTCTTATGAAGTTGGAGGACACTACGGGGGAGATAAAATCTGCGGCTAAGGTCCTCCAATGCGGTTTTTATTGGCCGACATTGTTTAAGGATGCACACCAATATGCAAAAGCATGTCATGCTTGTCAAATGACAGAAATATTTCACGGAGAGGAATGAGATGCCACTTAAGAGCATCTTAGAAGTAGAACTTTTTGACGTTTGGGGAATAGATTTCGTTGGACCCTTCACTTCATCATTATCTAACCGATATATCTTAGTTGCTTTGTTGATTATGTATCCAAATGGGTTGAGGCCATTGCTTCCCCTACTAACGATGCTAGGGTTGTGGTTAGATTCTTGAAAAAGAATATTTTTACAAGGTTTGGGACGCCTAGGGCGATTATAAGCGACAATGGTAGTCATTTTTGTAATAAACCTTTTGATAGGTGATGATTAAGTATGGGGTTCGACATAAGCTAGCAACCGTATATCACCCCCGTACTAGTGGACGGTAGAAGTTACCAATCGAGAGATAAAGCGTATCCTGGAGAAAACTCGTCAATACGACTAGGAAGGATTGGTCGTTACGTTTAGACGACGCTTTATGGGCTTATAGGACCGCATATAAAACCTCGATTGGAATGTCACCGTATAGGATTGTTTTTGGAAAGGCATGTCATCTACCTGTGGAACTTGAGCACCGGGCCATGTGGGCAACAAGGATGCTAAATTTTGATGAGACGTTGGCCGGTGAGAAGAGGATGTTAGAATTAACTCGCCTGGAGGAGTTTCGTTTAGAGGCATACGAGAATGCCAAGATTTTCAAGGAGCGCACGAAGAAGTTCCATGACAAAAAGATCCTGGATAGGACCTTTCAAGAGGGTGATCTGGTTCTCTTGTACAATTCGCGCTTAAGACTCTTCCCGGGTAAGTTGAAATCAAGATGGTGTGGCCCATTTCAAGTACAACAAGTCATTCCTTCTGGAGCGGTGGAGCTATTCAATTTTAAAGACGGGTCCAGATTTGTGGTCAATGGACATCGTGTGAAGCATTATCAAGGGCTTCCGCCTGATGCTGAGGAGGAGGTTTTGTACCTCGATGACCCTGTCTATGAATAAACCATCTTGAACTGAGTCGAGCTAGCGACTATAAATTTAGAACTACTACCTATAACTATCTTTTTCATTTTTTCTTTTTAATAAAGTAGCATGCGCCTATCACGGTTTTTTTCATCTCGCCATGTTCCGAGTCTAAGTTCGGAATAAACGAGGTTTTTTCCTTGATAGCCGTCATGTGAGTTTTTATTTAGGTTTCAATCCCTTTTGGTCTTGTCCATGGCAGGATAAAGTAAAGTGGCTTAAACTGTTTTTAGATATCTATATCTAACTACTGCCACATTATTTTATAACTTCCATAGACATGGTATTTGACGATTTCGTGGAGCTTGTTTGTTTATACAGGATGTGTCTGTCTCTCCACGCTGTGCCGATGATTACTCCGATATTGTTCCTTTACTTGGGAGCCGTTTCCAGAGCTAAGTCTTTCATCTTGGACTCTCATTTATTTTTGTCATTGAGGACAATGCCATGTTTAAGTGGGGGGCAAGGGACTTAGCTATACGTTGAAAATATATGTTGAAAAAGTCAAGGGGAACGGAATACTGAGACAATATTGAGCCAAATTTAAAATTTTTTATGGATAAATGCCAAGTTGTTTAACTCGTACCCTTAAACTTGTGAAGTTCTTATACTTAGAATTAATAGGAAAGGAACCAAGTTGCGTGAGTACGTGGTCATATTATACTTTTGCGATAAATTGTTAGTAAACTTAAGGATATTAATGCCAACAATTGCAAGTAGTTAGGCATTGTTCAACTACTCAACATGTGAATCGCTTAGTACCGCACGCGTTATAATTGAAAGAAGTATGTGTACATTGTGTAGATAATTGGTTATGAGGACCTAATGTCGATATTTGTCGGCTGATGTATTCTGATCTTCTAGCCAACAAAAGCGGAGTAATAAGCTTGAGACGTACCTGTGTTTGATAATATTAAAACACTGGGCTTGTAGTAACATTACCAAAGTAGCCCCGCGCTTGTGGTAATATTCGATGCTATGCTTAATCTAAGATAGGGGGATACTCTATGAAAAGTTTCCTTCCTTGAGATTAGTAGTATTCGAAAAATATGCAAAATTGAAAAAATTTAAATTTGTAGAGGCTTTGAGTAGTACTCGGTCTCCAAGTCCAAAAACCCTATAGATACGCTCTTGCTTATTGTTCTAGTGCTTTAACCATTGCGAGGCATAAGAAGTATGGATGCTGATGTTGGTGAATTTTGATATGAAGTCTGCATAAGCTCTAATCTTGCTAACATTTATATAAACCCAATGCACATGCACACAATCACTTCGATTCATAGCGAGTAGTGAATAATGCTTATCTTAGGAGCATGACTGGTATGAGTTGACTCGGGTTTCTTGTGTAAGTATGAGTTGACCACAGAAAATGTTGTCTTGGGGAATGACTTATTGATGCTTTGTTCGGGACGAAGCAAAGTTTAAGTGGGGGCATTTTGATGACGGTTAAAATATACCTATTTATGTCATCAATTATAACCTTAAATCGGAGTTAATTATATATATTTCATATTAAATCACGTGCTTATAGTTATTATTTAACGATAAGTGATTATTAATATGATAATTGGTATTTAGCTATTTTTATTATAAAAGAGCAATTAATTGTGTGATAAATACTGATTTTGCAGATCATAACGAATCGGGAAGATAATTATCACGCAATCGAGAAATCTCAAGATAAAATAGAAGAAAATCGGAGCATTGAAGAAAAGATTAATCAGATCAATTCAAAAGCATGGAGTGGGGAACAAGTCAGATAAAGCGGAGTGAAAACGCGTAACAAGGGAAGGCTCGGTCGACCGAGCCTAGCCATTCGGTCGACCGAGCGTGTAGGTTCGGTCACCCGAGCCTAATTTGATAAATGCATGTCAATCTTCTGGATTCTCCCTATGTCGGCTACAACTCTTATATAAACAGCAGCCACGATGCTGAGAAAAAAACACACCACTACAACACAGAACAAATTCTACAATTTGAGTTTTTAGTTTTAGTTTTTATTTTCTTTATGCTCGTACATTGTGGATTCATTGGATTCTCCGGTTGGGGAGCGCATTAAAGAGTGGGAGTCACTCTCGTCTTCGAGGGTATGACTATTCAATTATGCAATCTTTATTCGTAGATCTGATGTATTTTATTATGGAGTAGTTTTTCTTGTATTGATTGCGTGATGTAGATTAATTTACGAACCCATGTGTTTAGGTTAGAAACGTTAAGAAGTAATCATGATTTGTTCCGGCACAGAACTGTATTCGGTCGACCTAGACGTGTCACTCGGTCACCCGAGTGCTGTCATTCGGTCGACCGAGCATGGTGATGTGTAGGGCAATATTATGATCGGCTTCGACTACGTCAGATTCTCTGATTTGGAATTAAAACGAGTAATTAAACCTGATCAACTTAATTATTTGTCATCATAATTTAACATGAAACCCAAAAAGTGATTGTTACTTAGGATATAGATTGAATCGGCATCTAAGAAGTACGCCTTACCCTAGGAATGTTGCTTAGATGAGGTTACGGTTTATACCGGCATCCCTAGTTTCGTGATTGTGTCAGAAGTTATATGAGATGGAGGCATTAAAAAGCGAAGTCACGTAATGGAGGCACGATGATTTAGATGGCCTAACCGGAGCTAAATCTACCTTAGGGGATGACTCCCGTAGTCATAATAATTAATCCTTAACGTTTGTTTTATCTCGTTATCATCCTAATTCACATGGGGGGAGTTATAATCTACTAGCGTAATCAATACTATTTGTTTAGATAATATCAACCATATTATCCGTGTCTTAGTAGTCTTTAGTCTATCTTTGTGGTCTTTTGTGTCTTGTGGTTGTCACTATTTTATTTACTACATTTAGTTGGTCGTAGACCGCCCTCTCAATTTAGTTCTAATAGGATAAAGTTGTGTTTTATTTGTGCCGAGTCTCTGTGGGATCGACCTCGACTCTATCTAGCTATACTACAATTGAACCTAGTTCTCTTGCTAGTGTGTTAGTAGGCATCGAGTTAATAATTTAACTTGACCTAAATCATCTAACGTACGCATTCTCTAATACATGTCAACTTATAGTCCAATTGTCCTTACACTTCGATAGACGAGATCTATCTCTATCTCCATAAGATAGACGACATCTAATATGTGCTAGTCTAACCGTACTATCATTGTCCTATTTAATAGCACATACGACCAGAGACATTTAAGTATCAAATATTTTAAAGTATGTCGAGATCTCATCAACCATAATAACTATTATGATTTCTCTATAACATTTTGACACTAGGGACGTTATCATATATACAATATGATAATTGGTCGTTAAACGAACAAATATATAATAACAGAAAAGCCTTTTATTATTTGTATAAACATAAAGACGCAGTAGAAATGATCCGAGCGGTCAGATCCGGTCCAACCCGATTGGGTTTAGGGCACTACATCAACAACTGCATCAACATTAACCTTTATAGCAGCCCCAGCTGGCCAAAGCCATTTCTCTGGCCATGTGGTGTTCTCACTCAAACTTCATGCCTTCATCACTGAATAGCCATGAGTTTCCGAACCCGCTGCATCTAACAAATGTGTTACCTACACCGGTTGCTCTTCAAACACCCACACATACCGGGCCTTCCATACATACCAAAGAATGGTGAAAATAGTAGCAGCTCGCAAAGTGCCACAGGCCTCCAAGATATACCAAATGAAGTCGTCCAGGAAACTCACAGAACATATCACCTCCCCCATCACATTATCCTATAACCTCTCACATATAGCTGACGGTATCGAACACTCAAGTAAGACATGCCGTGCCGACTCAACGTCATGACCACAACATCCGCACCTTCCATCACCAACACCGCGTTTAAGCAATGATTGACATGTGGCAAAGGTATTATTGAGACAACACAAAAGAAAATTTTGAATGCGTGGCCGGACAGGGAGGGACCATACCCGTCGCCACAATCCCGTAAGACCCCCATATATAGGTGGGGACCCCCATTCCGGTATCCAAATTTGACCAAAAACAGCCCTCGCTTATTATAGTGACAAATAACATCATCCCTATGCGGCCCCTCAGCTAAAAGAATACTCGGAATAGCTTGAGCTTTATGTGGATAAAAGGAGCTGCACACAAGATCCCGATCCCAAACCTAAGTATGAGGCAAAAATAGGGATCCACCATTACGTCTTGATCAAGTACCACAGATCCAACAAACCCCGCCAACAAGCTCCTCCACTAGTAAATCACCTTAGCATCAAGAATATTCATGTAAAGAAAGTACTTCGATATTAAAAACTGACTCACCAAAGTTCCTAGATTTTTTTAAGACTATCTAAACCTATTTAGCTAGTAAGGATAGATTGAAGCATGTTGTATCTCTATATCCTAGACCTCATAGATCTGTAGGCATAGTACACACATCCCACCTTGCTCAATGAATCTTCCGTCTGTCCCCTGTTCCACTTCAGAAGAACATCCGAATCATGGCCCTGATAGTATCAATCAGAGTGCTTGGTAGGAGAAAGCATTGCATAATGTAAGTAAGATTTTCCTAAAAGATACACTTGATAAAAACTTCCTTAACCTGGTGTCTAAAATTTCTCCTTCCAACCACTGAGTTTCTTCCGCACCTTGTCCTCTAGGAAAGAAAATATTGGCCGCTTGGATCTACCCACCATAAATGGAAGGCCAATGTACTTCCCCATCCCATCCCTAGAGGCACATTCAGAGTATCCAAACCTTACCTATATCCACGTCAGCTATCCCATGGCTAAAGTACAAGGAAAACTTGTCCCTTTTAATACACTGGCCAGACATAATATCATACTGATCTAGAGTATCACGGACTGCCTCAGCCCCGTGACGGTTGGCAAGATAAAATAACAGACTATCATTATTGAAAAGAACATGGGATACCTAGACCTCTGCTTCCCTATAAAAGCTAATGCCCTGCAATGTCCCGTCCGTGAAAGCCCTTTATGAGGGCAGTGAGACCCTCTGCATAAAGAATGAAGAGAAAAGAGGACAATGGGTCTCCTTGTTGGATATCAATTGAAGATATAAATCAACTGTGATATATCAACTTTTGTATATCAGTTATGATATGTCAGCCTTGAATAAACATAGCTGAGAAGGTGATCAGCTGTGATAAACTCAGTTGTAATAATGGTCACATGTAATTATTTCTAGTTGTTTTATTAACTATTCTGGTAATAGTTAGTTGCTGGGGAACAACATTTATTGTTATGTTCCCTATCAGTTTTTTTGTCTTTAAATTCTTAGAAGGCGGACAATGTTAATCCTCTTCTATTGTTTTAATTAGATCATTGTAAAACAAGTAGAATGATAATAAAATATTATCTTCTATCTCTTTTCTCTCTCTAAAATCTACATGATATCAAAGTCATGACTTGATCTTCTTCTTCATTTTTAATCTTCCTTTCTTTTTAAGAACATGTCTGAAGCTCTCTCTGGAGCCACAATCGCTTATGTCCCTTCATCTTCTCGTTCTGAAAATGGATTTGATAATCCAACTTTGCAAATCACCATAATGAAACTAAGTGGAAATAACTACATTCAGTGGGAACAATCAGTGAGAATGCTCATCACTGGACATGGAAAAATGGGATACCTAATTGGATCCACCAAAGCTCTCAGTCAAGAGAAACCTAATGATTTCTATACTTGGGAAACTGGAAATTCCACTGTAATTGCATGGCTTATCAACTCCACGGAGCCAAAAATTGGCCAAGTACATCTCTTTTACTCTACTGCAAAAGAGATTTGGGATTTTGTCACTACAACATACTCAGATCAAGGAAAATTTGCCCAGGATTTGGGAGTCAACTCCAGTCTGAGAAGAATGAGGCAAGGAAACCTTCATACTTCCAAGTACTTCAATCCCCTGAAGGTGCTTTGGCAAGAATATGATCAACTATCTACCGTGGTATGGAAATGCTCTGGAGACTCAGTGAGGTTAAGAAAATTCATAGAGGGGAAAGGGTATTTGAGTTCATTGAAGGTCTAAATACTACCTATGAGGCTGCAAAAGGGAGAATCATTGCATTGATTCCTCTACCTTCCTTTCAAGAGGCATTTGCTACCATTAGGAAAGAAGAAAGCAGAAGAGATACAATGGGGAGGCTTCTTCTTACTCCAAGGGGAGAACCATCTGCCTTGATGTCTCTTCAAACTGATAATGGTTTGTTTGGTGGCTCCAAGTTCTTTCAAAATAAAGACCAGAAGAATTTCCCCGGGTGTGAGCACTAAAAGAAATAGGGTATACAAGAGAAACCTGTTGGGGTATTCATGAAATCCCCAACAATCAGTCCAAAAACACTGGACAAAAGAAGGTAAATCCCTGGAATGATCAGAAGCAAGCCTTTGTTGCAACTGAGAATCCTGCACCCTTCTCAAATGGACAACTTGAAGCCGTAGTCAACTTCTTGACAAGAAGCTGAATCTAAAATCTGAAGTCTCCACAGGAGCAGCTATTCAAGGAGGTAACTCTTCCTGGATCATAGATTCGGGGTCTTCCAACCATATGACAAGTGACAAATCACTATTCTCATTTTATTTTCCTTCTAGTGGCCAGCATAAGGTAAGAATAGCAGATGGATCTATCTCCACTCATGTTGGACCTAGAAAAAAATTCAAATTTCGGATAATCTATCTCTTGAATCTGCACTACATGTCCCACATCTATCTTGCAATTTGTTGTCTATTCGTAGATTTACTTAAGTTAAGCAGTGTATGGCTAAATTCTATTCATCACACGGTGAATTTCAGGATGTGAAATCACAAATGAAGATTGGCAACGCTAAAGTGAGTGATGGTTTGTACTGGCTCAAGCAAGAAGGAAAAGCTGATGTTGCTCTGTCCAGTGGAGACTTATCTAAAGATGTTTTGTTACATTGTCTAATTAAGATGATATCTTTTAGTTAGCTGAAATAACAAATTAGTTATAACCAATCACTTGTAGAAATAGATACAACCACTAATATTGTTGATTAAGGTGACAGTACTACTATTTTGGTTTATAATGTGTAGTAGTTGGATTAATCTTTTAATGGTTCGAAAAACGACACTAGTCACATAACACATGCATTAATGTGTAGTAGTATGTTTTTTTATAGTGATTTTCAAAGTAAAAAAAAAAAAAGGAAATAAAAATTCTTTTTAGATAAACACTTGGTGAATAAAAAAAAGGTTGTATTGTAACTATGCAATGATTTTGTCCGGGTCAATCTTTAATGTCTTTCTAGCCTGATTAAAAATTAAAGTAGTCATTCTGTATAAAAATCTATAAATAACTAAAAAGCTATTGTTTTATCATAAAATACTGTAGAAACATAACACAATGTTTCAATAGATTCAACACACACAAAGACACACTTTGTATTAGCACGCTTTGTTCTTAAGTTTCTCACTTGGTTGATACAATTACAATGATGAACAAGACTATTTATAGCCAAATACAAAAAGTGTAAACACAAAGAAGCTAGTCAAGAACACATGTTGTAATCTTTTGTCAAACTAGTGAACTTGAAAAATCTTTGGACGGTGGACGGTGCAACCATTGATAAAGAAAGCTACACACCTAGAGATTTTGTTCACACCTCTACATTGCCTCCCTTGAACCAAAATCTTCAAACTTGATCATACAGAGCATCTTCACCAATTTAGTTTTGTGAAGATATCTGCAACTTGTTCTTCAGTTGGACAATAATCAATAACAATCTCTCTTGCACGAACCAACTCTCTTATATAATGATATTTGATATCAATGTGCTTGCAACGACCATGAAAAACGGGATTCTTCGATAGTTCGATAGCTGATGTATTGTCACAATAAATCTTCATTGATTCAGATTGTTGATGATGTAGAAAATCAAGAATGCGCCTCAACCACACTGCTTGTGGCTGTCATATATTCTGCTTCTGTTGTTGACAAAGCAATCACCTATTGTTTCTTCGACGACCATGAGAAAACGCCGGATCCCAAGAAAAATGCATAACCTGATGTGCTTTTTCTTTGAACCGTGTCACCGGCCCAATCACTATCCGTGTATCCAACAAGAGAAATATCATTAGCACATGAATAAAATATTCCATGACTCTATGTACCTTTGATATATCTTAATATCCGCTTAGCAGCTTGTAAATGAGATTGACGCGGCGACTCCTTAAAACGACTTATAAGTCCAACACCATAGGTTATATCCGGTCTAGTCGAAGTCAGGTATCTCAAGATTTCAACATGTCTTCAAAAATATGTAGGATCAACAAATTCACCGGTGCCATCTTTTATCAACTTTAGTTTTTCTTCAACCGGAGTTAAGATTGGTTTAGCACAATCCATCTTAAAGTTCTTCAAAATATCACCTGCATATTTCTTTTGTGAAATGAAGATTCCACTATCCATTTGAAGTATCTCCAAACCAAGAAAGTAAGACATCAAACCAAGATCTGTCATTTCAAAATGACTAGTTATAGCCTCCCTGAATTCTGAAATCATTTGTGCATTATTACCAGTAAAAATAAGATCATCAACATATAAGCACGCAATAGTGATATCAGCTCCACCAAAAATTCGACATATAAGGTATGCTCGTAGGGACATCGTTCAAAACCATGATCAATAAAATAATAGTCAATACAAGTATACCATGCTCTCGGGGGTTGTTTGAGTCCATATAATGCCTTTTCAAGCAATAAACTTCACTTTCTTGTTCATCAATAATATATCCAGCAGGTTGATCCACATAAACTTCTTCATCAAGAACACCGTTGAGAAAAGCATATTTCACATCCAACTGATAAATTTTCCACGAACTTTGAGCAGCAAGTGAAATAACCATAGGAACTGTATCAAGTCTTGCAACAGGAGCAAACACCTCAAAATAATCAATATCTGCCTTCTGCTTGTATCCTTTTGCTACAAGTCTGGCTTTATAGCGATCCACCTCTCCATTGGCTTTGTACTTTGTTTTGTACATCCATTTTACCCCAATAGGTTTCTTGCCCGGTGGAAGGTCTGTCAGCTCCCAAGTATCATTCTTCTCAATCGAATAAATATTCATGGCTTGTATCCAGTAATCGTTTCTCGAAGCTTCATCAAAGCTGACTGGATCACAATCTGCAAACAAAAGCGAAATCAACAATTTCTTCATCAGACGTGTCATTATCATTTCCAATGACATAATCCTGTAATCGAGCTGGTAACTGTCTTTGTCGTTGTGGACGACTAGACGAAGATTCAGTAACAATATCCTCTCTTGGTGGTTCTGTTTGTTGTATACTAGAACCAATAACTGGAATAGAAGCACTGCTTGGTTTTTCAACTTTCTTAGGTGACCAATCCCAAGCTTCATGTTCTCAAATATAACATCCCTGCTGATTACAACTTTTCCTGTTACAGGATTAAACAACCTAAACCCTTTTGTTTGATGAGAATATCCAATAAAAATACACTTTTCAGATTTATCATCCAATTTCTTTCTCAAAACGTCAGGAACATGGGCATAAGCAATACAACCAAACACTTTCAAATGTTCAATATTTGGTTTTCTCCCTATCCATACCTCATATGGTGTTTTTCCACCTGGTACACTTCTGTAGGACACCTGTTTAAGACTTAAAAAGCACAAGCAATGGCCTCTGCCCAAAAATATTTAGGTAATTTCTTAGAATGTATCATAGACCTTACCATGTCCATGACCATTCTATTTTTCCTCTCTGCCACTCCATTCTCCTGAGAAGTATATCTAGCCGTCATCTGATGTTTTATACCATTATTTTCCAGAAAATCATCACAGACAATATACACAGTTCATCTGTCTGTTCTCAAAGTTTTAATCTCATATCCACTTTGTTTTTCAATATACTTTTTAAAACTTTTAAAAATATCACAGGCATCAGATTTGTTTCTCAGAAAATATACCCATGCTTTTCGACTGAAGTCATCAATGAAAGATGTAAAATACTTACTACCTCCGTTGGAGGTTCTTCAACATAACGCAAATCCGAATGAATCAGTTGCAGTGGTGTACTTGCTCTCCATGCCTTATTCTTTGGAAACGGATCTCTATGATGTTTTCCTATAGTACATGAGTCACAGACTTTATGAGGAAAGTCAATATCTGGCAATCCCAATACTGACTTATTCCTGGCAAGAAACTTTAAACTTCCAAAGTTCAAATGTCCAAATCTTAAAAGCCATAACCATGTGTTGGACTTATTTTTAAGTTTTAGTGATGAGTGACATACTAGCTGTTATAGAGCAAAGGCAAAAAGATGTCTAGATCAAATGTATAGGTTTATTAGAGTTTGATCTTGTATAGGTTTGATCAAACAAGCACTATAAAAGGTCAGCTGACTTACATCAGCAGACTAGTCTAGATCAGTAGGGTAGCTGAGTCAGTAGACTAAACAAGAACCTGCTGAAGACTGAAGGCTGAGGGCTCAAACTCAATTATTGAAGGCTAAGGGATCAAACTTAGTATTTAAAGTCAAGGATATGGAATCAGAATTTAGGGAAGTCTGTGATGACCTAAACTGATTACATATACCTTGTGTACAAGGTCTAAGTTCCACAAGTTAAGTGGTGACTGTGTTGTGAATAAGATGAGAAAAGGGTGTGCTCTAAAAACAATCATTGCTTGTCATTTCGTGCAAGTGGGAGATTGTTAGGTGTAGTGCCCGAAAGACTATTTGTGTAATTGTTTTTAATAATGAATGACATAACTTATCTCACCTTATTACTTGCTTTGTACTTGTAAAGTAATACACTGCAGCAAACCCTAAGTATATCTGTATGTAACCACTTAACTTAGTGTATGGATTACACGTGAGGACTGAGTTAGTGGTGGTATACTTAAACTGTTAGTCCGTGGTGAACTTAATTAGAGTTTAGGGTCTCTTGATTAAAACACCAATAATGCGCCCAGAACACCTTAGGGTGTGATAGTCTTATCCGGACTGTCGGTAGAGGGTACCTACGTGGGGCATTTTTATATGATGGCATTCATATAGGACTGGACCGATTTAATCTTTATTTCTCGATATAATTCCGTAATCGAGGAATCTTATTAAATCATTAGATGATCATATATGGATCAACCTTAATCCTGAGGTGATCACAGGGTGCTGCTTGTCCCGGGGTAGTGTTTGATGTGTTAGTTACGGTTCACTTAAATATGTGTTTCAAGCCACTTCTCATTGGCACTATCTCCGGATGAGTGAGTAGTTCGATTTTCACGGACATGGAATCCATTCCTTCCCGCGGGAAGTAGAGAGACGATCCCCTTATTTGTTAGCCCTAAGAAAGTGATCGATCCCGGGAGTTCATATTAGACTAATTGATCACTAGTCAGATATGTGAACTAATTGATCATCAGGGGGTTGATGGTAAATAAGGATAAGATATTCTGAGTCGGGTTCACGGAGACTTCCCACTCAGAATGGACAGTCTATGGAGGGTTAATCCGTATGTAGTGATTATATCAATGGACGCTTATTCACTCTATGGGTTGAGTATAAGTATACATCTATAATCGGTAGAGTTCAGTTTCGGGTTTATGGTGGCGTAATCCCGGAATTAATAATTAATGTACTTATTCGTTTCGATGAATAATTAATTATTGGAGCTACTGGTTATAGGTCCATGGTCCCCGATGTGGCTTCTGTAATTCGGACTAATAATCTTGTTATTTGGGCCTCAGTGATAATTAATTGGCTGGGCTAATTAATTGATATGCATGAATATTATTTAGTTGGGCTAAATAATATAATACATAGAAAAGACGTTTTACGTAGGCCAGTGGGCTTAGTGTGGCGCCAATATGTCTTGGATTTTCCAAGAAATTAATTTTCCTGGATAATGACATATTGTGTAATTAGTTATTTATTTGTTAAATAATTAATTGGATAAATAAAAGAAAATAATTTATTTATTATTTATCTCTTAACTATAAGGATAATTATATTTTCTTATTATGAGATTGTAATTATCTCTTATTTTTATTGGATAATAATAATTAGAATTATCTCTTTTATTTTGTTAAACCGATTGGGTATAGGTTTTCTCTCTTGGATTTTGCCTATAAAAAGAGAGTTCTCCCCGAGCCCTAGGTGAAGAGAGGGCCACGAAATTTATAGAGAAAAAAGGCTAAGGAGTTCGATCCTTAGCTCCACCCGGTTGGAGAAAAACTTGGAGTTTTTCTTGGAAGCATATCAAGGAGGTTCTCATATCAAGAAGGGTGTCCACCAACCACCGTTTGGAGAACACATTGGAAGATCAAGGCTTCTCATCCTAAGATCTTGGCTTCTCTTCCTACTATTGGTAACATGATCTTAACCCCCTTGTAGTAGTTTAAGTCCTTTAATTATGTATTGTGATGTATGAATCGTGATCCATCCGCTGCGCGTAGATCTAACTCGTTTAGATCTAAGAACCTGCATCCTTCAGATTGGAACTTAGTTATGTGCAAAAAGGTGTAATCTAACATCATAAATAAAAGTTAGATAAAAGACAGTTAGCTGAAGTGGTTTTAAACACTGCAAAATAAGGATCAGCTTACTGATGTGTATATCAGCAGACTTATGTTCTCAGGAACCTGCTGGACACATATTTTGATTTAATAAAAGGCTATATTGGAAGATTACAAAGAAAGGGACAGCTAACAAACTCTGATTTATCAAACAAATCAATGGTTAAGATTAAAGGGACGTTGGAAAGATTCAGACCTTTATCCAATGGATACAAGTCAAAGGGTAGACAGACTGTAAACTGTCAAAAAGGAGTCTGACAGTGTCAGTCCTAGGAACAGTCAGAAAAAGCAAGTCAAGATGGAGACAAATCCAAAATGGCTATGTTTGAATTTCAAACATAAGTCACAAGGATTTCTACCTATAAATAGAGGACTCCTAACTCAGATACAAGTGATGATTTTTGAAGAAAAATAAGGATCCATCTTGAGCAATCAGAATTAAATCGATCAAACACCCTGCTGACCCTACTGAGCATATGGCTACTGATCCAGTACAATTCTTCAAGTGTAATCTGCATTCAAGCTACATCAAGTTTACACACTTGAAGACATCAAGTTCTTGCCGATCATATCATCCCGATCAAGTCTGTGAAAGCCGAATCACTTACTTGATTCAAACTTTCTTTTACAAGGAATCTACGAGGACGGTGAAGTACGGTTGTGTCAAGGAATCGTTGTTTGTGGTGGACCCGGTGAAGAGGCAATCCTACCCTTCAAGGACCGGTGGAAGACTTTGGAGCAGCAATCCTACCTGCTCCAAGTGTTCAGTTTGTGAAGCCATAGTTATTGGTGAAGGACAAGCATCTTAGGGATTTTTGTAACAGCTACCTTAAGAATCTCTAGTGAATTACCTCCAACATCACAGGAAAAGAGTGGGCTGACAGAATTACACCACCTGGAACCACTATAAAATCTGCCTACTTACTTTCTGCATTTAGTTTATCTAGCACATCAATCTACTGAATCTAGCAACTGAATCACACACATACACTACTGAGTACCTAATACTTGGTATCATATTTAACAACAAGTAATAAGGCTTAATTTTTGATATATTTCCGCTGCACAAATTCAGTAAACTCAACAATCAGCAAACTACGAGTATCGACGGACTCGAAGTATCGGCGAGTTTCTTGAAGTTCTTGAGTTTGTTAACTCCAAAAGTTTTAAGTATTAAGTTTATTCACCCCCCCTAAACTTAACCAAAGCCTTTTCAAGGGACCAACACCATGTATCATCAAAACTCACAGAACTAAAACAAGGTAAACTGCCACAATTAATTTTCAGCGGAAACAAAGGGTTATTACTCATGTTTACCTTTGCAATGAGTCATTTCTTTGGATCACTTACTGTGCAGGTTCCTTGTTTGAAGACTATGTTATAGCCTTTCTGTGACAACTGTCCAATGCTCAACAAATTATGACGTAAACTAGGCACATAGAATACATCAGAAATAGCATTAGAAGAACTATCTTTTAAAGTGTAAGCGATTTTCCCTTTTTCCAAGAACTGGTACCACAGTGTTATTTCCAAATTTAACAGTTGACTGTACAGAAGTATCCAAATTAGAGAACAATTCTTTGTTCCCACACAAGTGATTTCTACAACCTAAATCCAGAATTCAATCATTTTTCTTGTTCTCATTAGCTCCAAAATCTGCCAATAATGAAGTTTCCAGACTATTATCATTATTTTCTGCAACCTTAGCATGATTTTCTTGATTATTCTTGTATCGACGATGATTTTGATAATGTCCATATTTCTTGCAATTATAACATTGAATTTTCGATTTATCTTTTTTTGAAAAATCATTACTTTGTTCATTATGACCAGAACCATTATTATTTCTTTGGTAATTGAAATTACCTCTGCCTCGGCCTCGTCATCGATCACGGCCTCTACCACGAAAATTCTGACCACGTTGACTGAATTCACCTTGATTCGATGATTCTGCCTTGTGATTTGACACTTTTAGTTGTGCCTGCAATGCTTCCTCAACAATAGTAATAAATTTTTGATCAAGAGAAATTTCATAGGATAATAACTCACCTTCCAACTGATCTATAGTCATTTCATCAAGATTTCTGGTCGCTTCAATGACCGTTTTCTTCGTATGAAATTTCTGCGTTACTGATTTGAGGTTTTCTGCACTACTTGTGCCTCCGTCAGACTCTCGCCATTTGCGCCCATTTTGCTGGCGATATCTCGTACTTTTGCAATAAAATCACCAACTGACTTAGTTGTTCTCATCTGAGCCAACTCGAACTGCCTGCGCAATTCCCGTAAACGAACCTTTTTAACTTCAATATTACCTCGGTTGGCGTTTACGAGGATCCTCCATGTCTCTTTTGCTGACTTGGCGTTCATAAATTTTTTATAAACGCTTAACTCGACCGCATTATTGAGATAATGACGAGCCAAACGATCATTTCTATGATTCTTCTCCAACGCTTTTATCTGTGCCTCATTTAAATTTGCCGTGGCATCGGGAATGTCGAAACCGTTTTCAACGACATCCCATATACCAATGACCTCCAAAAAATCTCTCATTTTTCCGCTCTATGGATCAAAATTATTTTACCGTCAAAGATAAAAACGGGGCAAGATTGTATAATTCTTTCTCCCTCCATAAAACAAAATAAGAATAATTGAAGTGGGTGTCAAATAATTAATATATGGCAAGATACTTCCTTTAACTTCAATCAAGTGGCTTTTATTCACTCAGATAAGCAAAGCCAACTTCAATCTCAAAGAAAGTTAGTTGTATGACTTACAAGAAGTAAGGAAAGTGACTACGCTTCTTACGCCTCACAAGAAAAGAAGAGATCTTTAATCAACTCAAAGCTGCAATGGAGGAAATGATTCAAGAAGGAGTTCAATGCCTGGGTAGATTTCAAGCTCGGTTTTTTTTTGAATACTTTGAGGAACAGAAAAAAAAAAATGAAGATCGTGAAAGGCAAAAATGGAATGGATTAAAAGGACTGCCAAGTTTGAACAAGCAGCCGGAGAAAATGAAGCGAGCTTGAATGCAAGCTGCAATGTTTCGTCTGCGATTTTTATAAAGGGACCTCACCGGAAAAACAGTCTCGGTCGGAGTTAATGGCTCAACCTATCTCCGGTATCAATTGTCAGTGGCGGAAGCAGAAAATAATTATAGGGTGGTCTTAGTTTTCATTTTTCAAATAAATATATCATACCTAAGAAAATCCGATGCATTTATCTAAAGATAATAAGATAATATAAATCTAAGCACGAGCACGTAGAAAGTCTTACTCTTTTAAATACATGATAAGAGAATCCAAAAGTTTGTGTTTAGGATGTTTATTTTTTATGATTAAATTTCACGCATTTAAATACATAAAAAGATAATTTTTGAGGTGTTTATTTTATGATTAGATTTAAATGATATTATGTGAAAAGAAATTGTTGGTATAAAGGTGAATAGAAAAAAAATGGAGCTTTTTTTAAGATATTTAATTTTTACGACCAAATCCCCAATGCAGCAATGCGTTAGAACTGACATATGGTATAAAGTGGAGAGAAAAAAAAATAGCTTGTATAAGGTTAGAATTAAATTAGTATAGCAACCGAATTTATATGGTATAAAGTGGAGGAAAAAAAATGGCTTGTATAAGGTTAGAAATAAATTAGTATAGCAAAGTATTGTAAAAGAGAGGATACAAGAAAAGAAATACTACTAATGAGACTCGAACCAGTACATATTTTTAAGGCCAAGAAAAAAAAATGGGATTTTTTCTGATCTGCCATCACTTTCTGGTACATTTTGTGGATATACCATCTAAGGCAAAACAATTTTGGGACGCGATTTTCTCTCATTTTTTTCAAAAATGTGCACAATCTTAAAGTCCTCAAATCCCCTATTGGGGTTCCCCTTTCCAATTAGGGTTTAGTTTGGTTCCAAAAACACCTAAAACGCAAAAGTGAGAGTGGTATATCGACAATGGAGTGGTATTTTCTGAAATTGGGCTTCTCAAGAATGGTAGATCAACAAAGCTCCCAAGAAAAATGGCTCACACACTAACCACTAGAGCATACATATATTTTATTTATAATAAGACAAACGCAGTACATTAGTACATATAGAAAACTTTAGTTAATAACAGTTTTTTTTTTCCCTTCAAAATTTGGGATGATTTTGAGACCAGCCCACCCCATACCTAGGTCCGCCCCTGCCAATTGTAGAAACACAATATAATGTTTCAATAGATTCAACATACACAAAGACACACTTTGTATTAGCAAGCTTTGTTCATAAACTTCTCACTTGGTTGATACAATTACAATGATAAACAAGACTATTTATAGCCAAATACACAAAGTGTAAACACAAACAAGCTAGTCAAGAACACATGTTGTAATCTTTTGTCAAACTAATGAACTTGAAAAATCTTTGGACGGTGGATGGTGCAGGCATGCAGCCATTGATACAGAAAGCTACACACCTAGAGATTTTGTTCACACCTCTACAAGCTGGAGGTCAGAAGTTCGATTCCCATAAAAGGGGTTGATTTCCAATGATAAAAACTTCAGTGCAGTGGTCTAAGGCAGCCCCTTGACTCTAAGCTCTAGGTTACCAGATTAACATTTCCTCGCATTCCTGTGGGATCGGGGGCAAGGGGGCCCTCACGGTTAGGGTTTAACCGTTTTAGAGAGGAAGGTAATGTCTTTTGAGGATGTTGGATATTGCCAAAGGAGATCTGATCCGAGCATTATATGATTTATTAGAGTTGTGATGTTAAATATGCGTCTAATAAACAGATGTTGTGTATATTGAAAATTATAGCAAATTATTAGTTGTGTACCTGATGTGATATGCTATGAACAATTTCTGTCAACAATGGCGTAATATAGACATGAAGGTGATCATGAGTGTGATTTTAGGGGAAGTTTAACAGTGTTCGTTGAGACTCTAACTGTAGAGTGGCTGGGACATATCGATCAATAATGTGTAGTGGCGGGTTTATTGGTAAAAAGCCTTCTACTCCAAGCAGGAAGCATGATTGGTGCTCGATTGATATGGCAATGTACTCGCAAAGCTGTCTGAGGCGTTAACAATTTTTTTTGCAGTGATGATTGGTTGTCTAGATATCAAAATAAAATAAAAAATTGAATTTTGTATTTACGGATGTTAAAAACGCGATAAGTATGTTTTAAAAAAAAAACCAATTTCAATTAAAATGTCAAATTCGGGGACTTGCTCTTAAACCCAAAAAATGCCAGGGCCGGCCTTGTCGGAGAGTTATGTCAAGTGAAAGAGTGAGATGTGTCTAAATCACCCCTAAACACGGGAAGTTTTTGCATGGTGTGTACCTACGTAGGTACACACTACGTGGCACACTTCTGTCCACACGAGTTCATTATGCACTAAAACTGTGTGGTTCTGATCGTGTCATCTCACATGTACCTACGTAGGTACGTACTACCAAAAAAATTCACCCTAAACACTCCTATTTTGTGAGAGATTGTGTGTAAAAACACGTCCCACTCATCCACCTGGTATAACCCAATTAATCACTATTGAATAATAAATTTATCAAAAAAGGATTTGACCTAAGCTCTGCAAGATATAGACATACTTGTGATGCTAAAGATGCGTCTAGTTGACGTGCAAGACAAACAACAGTTAGAGGGTCTGCCGATAAATGTGGCTACCCCGTTGTTTGTGACAATACCATCTACCAAAATTTCTTGAAGAGTTGTGTTAGACACGACGCATTGAGTCACAATACATCTCATTACATATTTTTCCATTAATGATCATGGTGACACATACCATCATCAAATATATACGTTAAAATATGTTTTGTCACAAGTCGTGACTCAATTATGGTGGCAAAATTATTTCCTTATTTAATTTGGAAATAGTACTTCTATAGTAGAATTATTACAACGAATGACACAACATATTTTTAAACTGTTGATAATGATATGTGGCTAATAAATGTCCCATCATTATCTATAACACCAAAATATGCCATATCAATTGTTAAGTCTATTTTGTAGCGATATCAACGCTACACTATTTACTTTTAGGGGAATGACCCACTGCTCATTATATTTAGGGGGTTCTATTTGCACCCCCTATTTACTACTCGCACTCACTTACTACTTGTACCACAAAATTTTACTTTTGGCATCGCGGTTAATATTTCTATTATTTCCATACTTTATACACCACAAACTCTACTACTTTCACCACAACTTTTAAAAAATTCAAACTAGTTCTCCCAAAAATTCACCCCTCATTTTTTCCGGCGACCGCCACCCCCCCACCCCCTCAATTTACAGCCCCAAACCATTTTCTCCACCACCCTCAAACACCCTCACCATCATCCTAACACTTCTTCATTTTCCATATAGCATAACCCTCTCTCCCATTTTTTCCGACGACCTCCCCCCCCCAAACCATTTCTCCGGCACCCCCTTTCAAACAGCACCCCCCATTTCCGGCGACCTCCCACCATTTTCACGACCCAAAACATCATTTTTTTTTTCATTTCCACCACCCAGCCCCCCCAATCCCCTACTTCCCTCTTCTTCATTTTTTTTTTACCTGAAAGACTCTTCTTCATTTTTACAGCAGAACACCCCCTCCCCCATTTTTTTCCGGTGACCCATTTTAAGCCCCCGTCATTTTCCGGCGACCATACAACCCCCATTTTCCATACAACAACCCCCTCCCCCCACTTCCCTCTTCTTCATTTTTTTTTGAAAGACTCTTCTTCATTTTTCCCGAAAAAACCCCCCCCTCCCCCAATTTTTTCCGGTGACCCATATACGGCCCCAATCAATCCGGCGACCCCGGCTTTTCCGGAGACATTTTCTCCTTAAATCAAAACCTCCAAACTCTTTACTCATTTCCCCCAACGCAAATCGACAATGCCTCTTCGTCTACCTTATTCCACCGGCCAAAAAGATCCATCTAATCTAGCCGAAAAAGTGCTTGAGTGAGGAGCTTTTGGATGGTAGAGTAAATAAAGAAAGTGGCTGCGATTTGAAGGTAGTAAAACAAGGTTGGAGATGGATTCCGGTTGTTAATGGCGGTATATGTGGCTGCGATTTGAAGGTTTGGTGGCGGAATTGAGCTTATGGTGGTATTGGGCTGCGGGTTTATGCCTATGGTGGTGTTGGGTGGCAGGTTGATTCTTAACGGTGGCGTTGGATGGCGGGTCTGGTTTGTATGATGGTGGTAATGGGTGTTGGGAGGTGGGAGTGATGTAGTAGATGGTGGAAGAGAGGATGGAGGAAATGGGTGGTGTTAGTGGAGCAAGGAAATGGATGAAGATGATAAGTTAAAGATGGGGTTGATGTGTTGATTTTTTATTGATGAGGGACTAGAGTGTACATGTTATAAAGTTTAATACGTTGGTGGTGTGTGAAGTAAGTGTGTGGTGTGTGTAAGTAAAAAAAAAATAATCAAGAAAATGATGCAAGTAGTAAAATGGGGGGTCCAAATAGAACCCCCTATATTTATGATCAATTCTTTATAAGGACCACTTTGAGATTTAGTTAGGCATTTAGAACATTAAAAAAAGTTCATCTTTAATAATGGTAAAAATTAGTATGTTTTTAAATTACCCCTTTATAACAAGCCTAACTTCCATGTCCTTTGACATATTTCTCTTCCGTCACTACAACAAATATCATTTTTTTGTGACGACTTTCTCTAGGACAAAAACCTGTCGTTCCAAGAAAAAATTTTGAGACGACATGTCCCTTTTAAAGAAAGTCTAATTTCAATGATTCTTTTGGTGGGAAATTGGCGGGAATATTTTTTGGGATGACATATTGAAGTTGAGGGATTTTTGAGTTGGTGGAAAAAGTTTGGTGGGAAATTAATTTGATTTAAAGGGACGACACAGCCGTTTTTTGGGACGACTATCTGCCAGCCTGAAATCCACGTGGACATTGTTATTTTTCAGGACGACATTATTGTCCCTTCAAATATTTACAAATTTCATCAATTTGATGAATAACATTTATATTTTATCAATTATTGTCCATCAAAATTTTGTTTATTTAAGTCGTCCCTTTAAATATTTCTTTTAATTAATAATTTTTATAATATATTTATAAAATTAATAACTAAAGCATCAAAAAATAATTGAATATTTATTATCAAAAAAAATTATATAAAAAAACTAAATATTTTTGTAATATTTATTATCGAAAAAAACAATAACTAAATCATTTCTAATAATATTTTTTTTAATTTTAAATTAAATAACTTAGAGTTGGAGTTCGTGAAGATTTCAAACACGATGTTCGTTATTAAGCGGTGATTTAAAACCTAGGATTCGTTAGTTAGTTGAAGATTTGAAACCCGATGTTCATTCTTGAGTAGGGATTTCAAACATGGGGTACCGGGGTTCTTTGTGAGTTAACAATTTGAAATCTTCGTAATCGAGTTCATGAATTCAAACTCAGGGTTCGTTAGTGAGTTCATGATTTGACAAGCGGGGTTCGTTATTGAGTTTGTGAGTTCACTCCCGGGGTTCATTACTGAGAAGTGATTTCAAACCCATGGTTCGTTATTGAGTAGTGATTTCAACCCCGAGGTTGGTTAGTTAGTTCAAGATTTCGAACCCGGGGTTCTTAGTGAGTTGAGGATTTTAAACCCGGATTTCGTTATCGAGTTCATGAATTCAAACTCAGGGTTCGTTAGTGAGTTCATGGTTTGAAACGCGGGGTTCGTTATTGAGTTTATGAGTTCAATCCCGGGGTTCGTTACTGAGTAGTGATTTCAAACCCGGGGTTCGTTATTAAGTAGTGATTTCAACCCCGAGATTCGTTAGTAAGTTCAAGATTTCAAATCCAAGGTTTGTTATTGAGTGGAGATTTCAAACCCGGGGTTCAACATTTCAAACCCGGGGTTTGTTACCGAGTTCACGATTTCAAACCCGGAGTTCGTTACGGAGTTCACGATTTCAAACCCGAGATTCGTTAATGAGTAGTGATTCAAACCCGGGGTTCGTTATTGAGTAGTTATTTCAACCCCGAGGTTCGTTACTTAGTTCAAGATTTCAAACCCGAGGTTCGTTATTGAGTAGGGATTTCAAACCAGGGGTTCAAGATTTCAAACCCGGGGTTCGTTGTTGAGTAGTGATTTCAAACATGAGGTTCAGGTTTGTTACAGAGTTCATGATTTCAAACCCAGGGATCGTTACTGAGTAGTGATTTCAAACCCGGGTTCGTTACTGAGATTATGAGTTCAATCCCGGGGTTCATTATTGAGTAATGATTTCAAACTCGAGGTTCGTTAGTTAGTTCAAGATTTCAAACTCGAGGTTCATTATCGAGTTCATGAATTCAAACTCAGTGTTCGTTATTGATCTAGTTGATGAATTGAAACTCGGGTTTCGTTAGTTAATTCATGAATTCAAACTCAGTGTTCGTTAATGAGTTTATTCGAAACTCGAATTTCGTTCATGAATTAAAACCCGAGGTTCGAATCGAGGTAGAAGGATTTGAACCTAAGCTCAGCTGATCTCAGAATCTCAGCTCTAGCCAGTTGAGTTAGGCCTCATCGGCTGTGCGTAAGTTTTATTAATATATGGGGCCAGAGGCCAGAAGGACAAAAAAAGATACAAAATGGGAAAAAAAGACAAGACAAAAAAATAATGGTTGAAAAGGACAAAAACGCGCCTGTTACTACATGTATTACTACATTTGGTTGTAGCAACATGTAGTAACACATGTAGTAACATGCGCGTTTTTGTCCTTCTCGACCACTATCTTTTTTTCTTGTCCTTTTTCCTCATTTTAGATAAAAAACAGTCCTTTACAACCTTTAACCTTTAATATATTTCATTACATTAGTTAATTTAATTTAATTACATTATATGTATTAGTTTTACTAAATAAATAACTTTTATTAATAAATGCTGATTAAAATTATATAGACCAAATTTTTTTCAGGTGCGGCCAAATTAAAAAAAAAAGGTGAAAAAAATTACAACAGCCATGTCTCGAACCCATAACCTTAATTTAAATAACAAAGGCTTTAACCAGTTAAACTAAGTGAGTATTTGTAGTAAAAATTGTCTGAAATGATATACATACACAGTTTACTATTATATGAGGGGTATATTAGTAACTTCGCTCGAAAATTTGAGTGGGATCCATGCATCCCACCCCTAAAGGGCTGGGTCCGCCCCTGCCTATAACCTAAGCACATGCAATAGGTCAAATAATCACATTGTGAAGTACACTTTTTAAGTAAAGTCACACTGAGATAAAAAAATAAATCTACAATAGCACAAAATGGGACCGTTTAATTTTTCAGGCCGTGAATGTGGCAGTGGTTCTGCCCACTACCATGTTCCCCTCGGCAAACCAAAAAATAATAAAAAAAATACTGTCACTTCCCCCCTTTTCTTTTTCTTCCTTCCGATTTCCCCTTCCCCTTTTTCCCCAAAATTTTCGACCCCCTTTGTATTTATCACCCCTTTCACCACAGCTCTCCCTATGCTATATTTTTCATCAATGTAGAACAACTCCGGCTAGCGCATGTCAAGATTTATATTGTAAAATTGATGAACTCAACAATTTGTTTGATCCATTAAAAGCACTTTATTTTATAGAAAGAAGGTGAGTTCTTATAGTCAATCATCTAATTTTTTTACAAAGCTTTATGTTTTTATTTTTAATGTTGTAAATAGGCAAAAGTTTCAAAAATGAGAAACGGTATTGTGTGTGTTAATTTTATTTTATTTTATTTTATTTTATTTATTTTTTTTTTTGGGGGGGATGCCTATAATACGGGCATGGTGCCCTAAGTTGTAATTTTGAGAAATTGATGCAAGTTTTTGGTTAGTTGTTGAAATTTGGTGATATAATTTTTTTTTAGGTATAATTATGGATTCATCGATCTGCAAATTGGTCTTATTTCAGTGGTTATTTTATCATGGATGTTTGTAAATTGGGAAAATTGGATTTTTAGTCCGGTAACTTTTCCATTTTTCGATTTTAGTCCGTTTTTTACTCCGGTGGGAATTTTGGTCCGTTATGTTTTAAAAACTCGGAATTTCAGTCCTTTCTCGCCGGAATGCTGATTTGGCATATTAATCTAGTGAGAGCTGATGATGTAGCTGCCAATTCATTAATTACGTGGCATTTTTTTTTTTTTTATTTTAAAGTTCTTTTAGTCCTATAACTTTTCCCGTTTTTGTAAATAGTCCTCTTTTTACGCCGGTAGCATTTTCAGTCCTATAACTTCCTATTTTCTGGATTTTTAGTCCTTTTTGCCTAATCATCGCCGGAGCAAATGCGGCCGAGGGGATTCGAACCCATGACCTTTGGGACATTTTCCAATCAGCTTACCATTACACTACATAGAATACATTGTTCAAACTAGAACTAACAAATATAAGTACCAAGTATTATATGTGAATAAATTCGATACATATTACGTATGTTACATACGTGCATGTGTGTGTGTGTATATATATATATATATATATATATATATATATATATATATATATATATATATATATATATATATATATATATATATATATATATATATATATATGTATGTATGTATGTATATATGGGTATGTATGTATATATATATATATATATATATATATATATATATATATATATACACGTACGTGTGTGTATATATATAGATACATGTATATATACACGTATATAGATATATATATAAATATATATATACACACACGTACGTGTGTATATATATATATATATATATATATATATATATATATATATATATATATATATATATATATATATATATATTTATTTATTTATTTTTTTATATATACGTACGTGTGTGTATATATATAGATACATGTATATATACACGTATATAGATATATAAATATATACTTACGTGTGTACATAACATATATATATATACACGGACACACGTACTTAACATACATAATATGTATCGAATTTATTCACATATAATACTTGGTACTTATATTTGTTAGTTCTAGTTCAAACAAAGTATTCTATGTAGTGTAATAGTAAGCTGATTGGAAAATGATCCAAAGGTCATGGATTCGAATCCCTTCAAATACACTTGGCAGCCACCTAAGCCATCTCACCGGAGCTCCGGCGATGATTAGGCAAAAAGGACTAAAAATCCAGAAAATAGGAAGTTATAGGACTGAAAATGCTACCGACGTAAAAAGAAGACTATTTACAAAAACAGGGAAAATTATAGGACTAAAAATCCAATAACCCCAACTTAAAAAAAAAGAAAAAGAAAATGCCACATAATTAATGAATTGGCAGCCACATCATCAGCTCTCACCCGATTAATATGCCAAATCAGCATTCCGGCGAGAAAGGACTGAAATTCCGAGTTTTTAAAACATAACGGACCAAAATTCCCACCGGAGTAAAAAACGGACTAAAATCAAAAAATGAAAAAGTTACCGGAATAAAAATCCATTTTTCCCTTTGTAAATTAAACAACAAAGTCTCTACAAATAGAGACAATAAACAAATGGATTATTATTCTTTTTTTTGCACCCTTCTTTATTTAGTAGCATATGATTAGCCTAGCGATTCGGAATTGTGTCAAACACCTTTCTTTTAATTTACAGTTATCTCGGGTGTAGCTGTGAACTTTGAATATGCTTTTGTGATGTTAAATTTTTTCATCATTTATCTTGGGTGTAGCTGTCATTTATATATGGACATGCTTGTGATGTTAAAACTTGTTCATCAGAAACACTCTTTTGAGTTCTTTCTTTGTTTTTTTCTCAATTCATTACAAATTGGTATCAGAGTAGACGGTTCTCTGGCCAAATTTCGCTCAAAATGGGGGAAGGTTCATGACTCAAATCTGTAGAATAAAGTATCAAGAATTTGACAGCGGATTTGGAAGCCACAAATGTAAAATTTGCTGAATTAGCAGCAGTTTTTGAAGCTTCGGAGGCCAGATTCAAGGAGTACATAGTCGATCAGGCTGAATTTCGAGCTAATTCAGAACAAAGATTTGAGGAGATTAAGCGACTACTTGCTCATCTGGTTCAGCAACAGCCTGGCAATGGAAGCCTCAACACTGCAACCACCAACACTTCTGTTCAATCATTTCTCAATCAGCAGAGCCATAATGTGATACCTCGTGTCTCCGTAGAGGGTATAAAAGACTTTTTACAATTTTGATGGGTTATGTTTTAATTAAATAAATAGAGTTCAGATAAATATTAAAGGATATTTACGGTATTATAAAAATGTAACTTTTAGATGTACCACCCTCTATATATACCCTTTCACTCCCCAAACCTTTCATTATTCATTTCACCTTTTCCAAGCGGCTGTGTCTGAGAGTGAGAAATGAGAGGGAAAAAGAAAAAGAAAAAGAAAGAAAAGAGAAGAGAGAAAGAGGATTTCCGCCGTTCCGATCAATCAGACCGTCGAAATCACAAACCAATTACATTAAAATGTTCATCATGAATAGAGCTTAATTTTGATACAAGTTTTTCTCTGATCAGGTAAGAGTATTGAACACCTATTTTCTAGATCTAGATGTGTTTTTGAGTTTTTCTTTGTTTTTTAATGTTTTAAATGTTGCAATAATCATAGGACTTCGTTTTGGTGGTAGATTCAAAACGTGTTGTCTAGAATCTTGGAGCTTTTCTTGTGGGTCTAAATCTTCTTGAAGTTTCTTGGAGATTTTTGTTGTATATTATTTTTATATCTAATTACTCATTATTGTCGAAAACCAAAAAAAAGAGGCCCGGTAGTAGCTGCTCTTCGTTGCCTTTGGTAGAAGAGAAAAAAAAATAAAAATAAAAATAAAAGGAAAGTAAGAAAAGAGGGTCCGCCGACTTGTGATTTGGTACAGTATTTGCTATGTCCTGTTATTATTTCATTGGGTGTGCACCACATATTTTTTTACTTGGGCACCCAAATTAAAAGACACCACACATCCGTCTGTTAATCTACTTAACGCACCAAATTGAATTTTATATATACCTAATACACCACAATGTATTTACTATAATGACATTTTTACCTATGACACCATAACTATTAAAATCTTCCACTCTAATAAAATAATTACAAATAAAACTCTATTTTTCCTAATTTCATTTCAGCACGACTTCCCATCAGCCCCGCCACCCCCACCAGCTCTACCGCCCCTCTTGCCACCCTTCCTCCATCTTCCATATCCAAACTTACCAAACCAGAATCATAGTTACTCTACCCAAATGAAACCCATAAATTGAAATTCACACAAATTCCTTACAAATTTATGCACGTTCCTCCTAGCCAATTGAATGTCTTTAGGCTGAAAGATGACCTAGTAGCAAGAATTGCACATAGATGGTATCTTCTAACAGAACCACCAAATAAGCTTCCACCGCCTCTACAGCGCCGCACTTCTTTGTAATCGAAGATCGGCCATGAAGTCTTAAGCGATTTCTCGAAGTAGGCTATAGAATGGGAGCTTCTTCACTCCGCCGGTTGCCGGAGCTGATTTATGAGCTACCGTTCAAGAAAAAAAGAAGAAGAAGAAGAAGAAAAAAAGAACGAGCTATTTGGGCATTTGGGGTGTGATGGTGAAGCTAATTGATGAGTTGAGAAAGAATGTTGTATTTTTTATGATGATAAGAGGTGGTGGAAATGGTGATGTTGATGGTTGAAGGGTGGAGGGTGGAGGGTGGAGAAGATGGGTTGAAAGTTGAGGAAAACATGTAATATTTTATTGTTGGGAGGATGTTATTGTAATATTAAAAAAATGGAAGTAGTAAAAATAATCTGGAAATAACAAATGTGAATTTTTTATAGGTGTGGTGTCATTAGTAGATTCATCATTTAAAAATTTAATGTGTGGTGCTTTGATTAATCACATAATTTTTACATTGTTGTGGTGTCTTAAGTAAAAAATGTGTGGTGTCTTTAAAGACACCCTATTTCATTATGTTCCAGGTTTTTTTCAAAAAAAGGGACTTTTTGTTTTTTTTTCCCGGAAAAGGGAAATTATAAGAAAATAGAAAGACAAAGGGAAATAAAATAAAATGCAACGGCAGTAACTATATATCTTAAATTGATACAATGTAGATCCTTATAGCTGTGATGTTTAAAAAAATAGAGTATTTTGTCGTTGCTCATTTGAGTTATCGGTGTATTGTTGTAAATTTTTTTGTGGGTTGTTGTAAAGCTAAGTGTACTTGTTTTGGTGGCTTTGGCTCTGCACCGTGTCTCACAGGAGTATTGAAACACTCCACATTTAGCCTTATGTGACGTTGACTTGATAATAGTCATTAGTAAAAAAATGGTAAACCCTACCATTAAGGATCCCCTCACCCTCGATCCCACAGGAAAGTGAGGAGAGGTTAATCAGGTAACCTAGCAGATCCAACATGGGCTGCCTCTTATAACCTCTACACGGAAGGAGTGTTATCAATCGGAAATCAACCCCATTTACGGGAATCGAACCGCCGACCTCCAGCTTAGGTACAAGGCTTGCATTATGCCCATGCCTTCACCACTAGGCCATATCCAGGGGATATAATAGTCATTAGTAACTCTTTCTTGTATTTATGGAAAAAAAACACTTTAAAGTTAATAAGTGTTGACTAAAGTAATGTCAACCGATTATACATACAAGTAATTCGACTTTTCACACAAAGTTGACGTAATATGATCCCAACGATCTATAAAAGTATTTTCAAATAAATCACAACACATAAAGTTAACCGAAATTGGTCATGATTTTCGTAGTTTCATTCCACTCTGCCTTTATCCGGTATAAAGACCCCAACCGTTCAATGGGGTTTCTTAGACTTAGAGCGAACTTGATGTTTCTTGGGAAGTGTAGGGCACCGCCAAGCTTCAGGTTTTAAAATCCTGATGGTTATACAATGTATAACCATTATATGTGTAACCCCTTCAACAGCTTAGGTGTAAAAGAATGTAACGCAGAGAAAATACGGTTTTACAATCCCAAACTACGCTTAACACAATATGCAGAATTATGTGTATGATTAGAACGTTGTTCTTTCTTACTAATGAATTACAGGTTTTGGTCTAAACGTCGAGCCTCTATCATTATCTCTGTGTAAATAACACTACACAGTTACTGTAGTTAAACTATAGAATAACCAATGTTTGAAACTTTGTTGTTAATATCCGTCGTATGTACATTCATCTTTCTAATTTAAAATGTTATTTCTATGTCGAAATTATTTCTGTTACTTATTATTCCCCTTATTTTGTAGAAAGTAGAAACCAAGAACTGAGTAACAACACCAATCAGCTCAGATTCACCTCAAGGTATTGTTTTCTGCGGTTTTGAACCCTTCCCAATTTGAATACATTAAGTCATCATTCCTTCCACATAAACATGTGTCAAATACCCTTCATTGGCATGATTGGATACCGTTTCAATATATATATATATATTTGACACACGTTTATGGTGATTGCTGCGAGGTATATGTTATTTGGCACATGTTTATGTGCAGGGAATCATGACGTAATGTATTCAAATTGGGAAGGCTTCAAAACCGCAGAAAATTGAGGTGAATTTGAGCCGCAATTGGTGTTGTTACTCAGTTCTTCGTTTATATTAGAAGTAATAGAAGTAAATTCGACATTGAAATGACATTTTAAATTAGAAGGATGAATGTACATACGACGGATATTAACAACAAAGTTTCAAAGATTGGATGTTCTATAGTTTAACTACAGTGTATTTACACACAGAGATAATGATAGGGGCTCGACGTTTAGACCAAAACTAGTAAGAAATGACAATGTTCTAATCATACCCATAGTTCTGCATATTGTTTTAAGCGTAGTTTGAGATTGTAAAACCGTATTTTCTCTGCGTTACATTCTTTTACACCTATGTTGCTGAAGAGATCACACATATAATGGTTATACAATGTATAGCCATCAGGATTTTAAAACCTGAATCTTGGCAGTGCCCTGCACTTCCCAAGAAGTTCGCTCTAAGTCTAAGGAACCCCGTTGAACGGTTGGGGTCTTTATACCGGATAAGGCGGAGTGGAATGAAACTACGAAAACCATGACCGTTTTTGGTTAAGTTTAAGTGTTGTGATGTATTTGAAGCAACACTCGTAGATGGTTGGGATCATTTTACGTCAATTTTTTTGTGAAAAGTCAAATTACTTGTATTTATAATCGGTTGACATTGCTTTAGTCAACACTTATTAACTTTAAATTGTTTTTTTCATAAACACAAGAAAGTGTTACTAATGACTAGTATCAAGTAAGGCAAAAAGGTAACATCAAGTGATAATACAAGAAAGTTCTACTTCAAAAGTTCCAATGCTTCATAAACGGGTGACAATCCGAAGAGAGATCCCAACTGCTAACACACTTTTAGACTGCAAGATACTTTGGCACAAATCAAATGCAGGTGTATCTAGAAAAAGTGTGCGGAAAAAATCTTAAAGTTGAGTTCAGAAAACAAGTTATAACACATATGTATACAATACATTGTCACCTACTTTATCATACTCCAAAAACAAGAAAATACAAAGACTACAAATACATATTCTATGTATATATCTAGGCACTCAATCACAAAACATATCCACTTTAGTTATCTACCCATATAAGCCATAACCCTTTCTTTAGCATAAAAAATGTAGGATAACACTATTTAAGATACCACGTCATAAAAAAAACAAAAAACAAAACTCAGTAATCAATACTCAATACATACCTCTACCATACTACTACACTAACAGAAACATACTTAGTTTCTAAATTATAAATGTAACACAGGTAACAGTTTAACATGTAATAACCTTAAGTCAGTAAGATAGTTACGATCAATATTTAATAGTAAATAACTTATCTTTCACAGTTCATACTCTAAGAAAAAAAAAAATGAAGCTGAAAGAAGAAATAAAAAAGACAGTGCAGATTAAGTAAACAAACATGCTGGAAATTATTGCTAACTTATAACAAGTTTAAATAATAATAATTTCAATCCCAATTTTCTATCTATACAAAAAAAAAAAAAAAAAAAAAAGAACCCGTGAGTGAGACCGTGAGAGTGGCTAAGAGAAAGAGTAGAGAAGGTACCATGCAAGCTATACTTGACTGATAATTCAGAATTATGCACAATATATCTGACACCATGAACCATTGATAGGTGGGGAAACGAGCGTTGTTAAATGAACATAGCCTTTTGTGAATAAGCGCGTGTTCGGCTTGTTAGTGTTTATGATCATTTGCGCGTTTATCTTAACGAGTTGAGCTCAAACATGATTGCAGGCTCGTTTAGTAAACAAACGATCACGAACAAGGTCGTGAGCTAAACGAGCTCGCTCGAGTTTAATTGTTTCTATAAATTCTGCATTCAATCTTTCTCTCATTTTTCTCCTCTATCTACTTAATTACTTAATTTGTTCTTAATTTCTTCTACTTCTTATAACTTTCTTCATTTTATAATTAAGCTGCCCGCGCTAGCTATTTCAATGACTTGCCTAGCCACTTCATCAGATTGTAGGGTATTAGAAAGGTCATCTTTGCTAAATATATAAGAGGCCACAAAAAAGTTCAAATGCCATAAAAGATCTAGTTAACTGATAACCTAGGTTGCACGGACACGGACACATGGATACGGATACGGACACCGGGATACGGAAGTTTTAAAAAATATAAGATACGGGTGCGGGGGTCAAAATGTAAATATTAAAAGTATAAGGACTAAAATGCAATTAATAAAAGTATAAGGACTGGTATGCAATTATTAAAAATATAAGGACTAAAAGGTAATTATCAAATACTATAAGCACTAGAATGATAAATTTAACCCAAGCATAATAACCAAAAATATAATCATGGGCTCCATGGTAGTACGCTTTCATCCCACAGCTTCAAATACAAAATATCATAGTTAGAATTTTCAAAACCAATGCGCTTTCATGAGTTAGATCTCACCCAAAATACATAAAATACATGAAATACTACTACAATAGATGAATAGTTCAACATCATCTCCAGCATCCTGACAAAAGACGGATTCCAACTCCGGTTCATCTAATGTGACATTAGCTAACTCAAGAAATGAAATACTTAGCTTTCTTGAGTTAGATGTCATGTCACCCCAAAATACACAAAATACTCCTACAATGGATGAAATGGTAGCATACATAATGCTATATTTCAACATCATCTCCAACATCTTCACAAAAGAAAGCTTCCAACTCCGGTTCATCCAATGTGAGATTAGCTAACTCAAGAAAGCCCACCTCCTCCATGCTTTCACAATTGTCCCCACCTACATCCCACATTTTCGCTTTCCCCGTTTGATACTCCGAGCTATTACGAGATAAAAGACGAAGATTGTTGTGCACAAACACCAAATGCTCGGCCCGTTGGGGAGTTAACTTGTTCCTTTTGAGTGAGTGAATAAAGGCATATGTGCTCCAATTCCTTTCACAACAAGAAGAGGAAGATGGTTGCCCAAGAACTTTCAAAGCCAATGTTTGAAGTAAAGGTGAAGCCGAACCATAAACAGCCCACCAATTCCGTGGTTCCATATAACTCATCGCTTCAATGGCGTCACAATTATTAAAATGATCTCCACATTGGATAAACATGGCATAATCATTGGTGGCAACTTTAAAGTCTTCCCCATGACACGCGGCCTAAATGGAGTGTCCGTGCTACCTAGTTAATATATATATAGTCGAATACGGTAATGAACAATGAACATAATCTAATACAGTAATATAGGATTAATTAAAAAAAGTTAAATTGTACTTCGTTCATCCCAAATTACGGCTATATATTATACGGGCTTAAAAAAAAGGAAGATGATCAATGTTTTCACTTTCCACAAAGAATAACACATTTCAATGAATTTCATAAAATGAATGATAAAACCAAACAATAGAAATATGTATGGTTTCGGTCATTATAAAACACATGGCATAGCACTTTACAACTTAGTTAATTAGTTTTTGAACCCATCTCCTGCAAAAGTTGTGGTTATAATATTTAACAATTGGTTTTGTCTTTTTCTTTTTGTAGTTTCTTTTTTTTTTTTTTTTTGAAAACTTTTTGTAGTTTCTTAGCAATAAATAAAAGAAACCATGGACCACGGACCACAGTAAGACACGCCACATTTATTTTGCTTCATGCTTTTCCAATTTGTATATAAATAAGAGTCGCATAGCTGGTTTCAAACAAAAAAAGAATCGCATAGCTCTGTTCCGACTAAACATGCGTGTCCCAGGTCCGACTCGCGTGTCCGAATTCCGACTCGCATGTCCGACTCGTGTGTCTGAATTTTTTGAAAAATACAATTCGGTCCGACACCGTGTCCAGTGGTGTGTCCGGCGTGTCCCCAGCGTGTCCCCCGCGTGTCCGTGTCCGGTGCGTGTCCGACACGGGACACGCGGCGTAAATGGAGTGTCCGTGCTACCTAGCTGATAACTTATCAATCTGTATAAGTTTTAAGGGAAAACTTAATTTAAACTGAATTTTTTATTAAAAAGAAAACTTAAATTGCCAAAAATGCTTACCGGAGATTGCTGGCAGGAAGAGGAGTTGTTGAGGATGATGAAGCGCCGGAATTCGGACATGGATGCTGGAGTATGTCGTAATAGGTGAGGAGGAGCTTAGGATGCCGGAAAATGAGCTCAAATTTCTGGAATAAAGGAGAAATGGCTGCCGGTGTTGAGGGATGCTCGTGTTGAGGGATGTCTGAGCTACATAGAACGGTTTAGTGAGTGGTGGCCGGAGTAGGGACATGTTTTTGCTGAAAATTGCGAGAGGGGAAGGAAAATAGAAGAGGGAAGAAGATGGGGATCGGGCAGAGTCTATTAGGCTATATGGTTTTATAGGATGGCGTATTCATTAATGAGACGACAATCGTGGTCCCTTTGAATCGGTTTATAGAATTTTAATCAGAATTAATTAATTAAAGTTACTTATTTTTTTATGTAAAAAAGCTTATTCTTGAACTAACTAACGAACCTCTGGGTTTGAAATCACTAACTTAGTATCAAACCCCGGGAGTGAACTCAAAAACTCAATAACGAACCCTGCATTTCAAATCACGAACTCACTAACAAACCCTGAGTTTGAATTATTGTACTCGATTACGAAGCCTGGGTTTCAAATCATTAACTCACTAAGAACCCCGGTACCCTATGTTTGAAATCCTTACTCAATAACGAACATCGGGTTTCAAATCTTGAATTTATTAACAAACCCTAAGTTTTAAATCACTACTTATTAACGAACCTCGTGTTTGAAATCATTACGAACTCCAACTTTAAGTTATTTAATTTAAAATTATTTAAATAAAAACAAATATTATTAGAAATGATTTAGTTATTAGTTTTTTTCCGATAATAAATATTATAAAACTATTTAATTTTATTGATAACAATTTTCTTTTGATAATAAAGATTTAATTATTTAATTTTTTTGAAGATTTAGTTATTAATTTTATAAATATATTATAAAAATAATTAATTAAAAGAAATATTTAAAGGGACGACTTAAACAAACAAAATTTTGATAGACAATAATTGATAAAATATACATATTATTCATCAAATTGATGAAATTTGTAAATATTTCAAGGACGACGATGTCATCCCAAAAAAATAACAATGTCCACATGGATGTCAGGCCGGCAGGTAGTCATCCCAAAAAACGGCTCTGTCATCCCTTCAAATCAAATTAATTTCCTGTCAAAAATTTTCCACCAATTTAAAAATCCCTCCATTTCAATATGTCGTCCCAAAAAATGTTTTGTTGTCCTAAAAAATATTCCAGCCAATTTTCCACCAAAAGAATCATTGAAATTTGACTTTCTTTAAATGGATGACATGTCGTGTCGTCCCAAAAAGGGGCAAAATTAGGATTTTAGTCCTCTAACTTGGCCTATTTTGGATTTTAGTCCTGCTCCTACTCCGGTGAGGAAAATAGTCCTCCAACTTGGCTTTTTTTTTGGATTTTAGTCCTATCCGCCGGAAATAGCTGATTGGGCACCGGAATCTTTAAAAAACGCTTACGTGGCAGCCTAGTTAGAGGACTATTTTTTAAAAATTCTGGTGTCCAATCAGCTATTTCCGGCGGATAGGACTAAAATCCAAAAAAAAACCAACTTAGAGGATCATTTTCCTCACCGGAGCAGGAACAGGACTAAAATTCAAAATAGACCAAGTTAGAGGACTAAAATCCTAATTTTGCCCAAAAAAGGTCGTTACAAAAAATGATATTTGTTGTAGTGCGTCATCGTTTTCATTCCAACCCGGACTAATGGCATCAAAGGTTGCAAACTATGCAGAGAAAACACCAGCCGCTGAGAAGGTTCCCACAGATTAGAAGCTCCCTAAGAATGGCGGTGTTGCATCTAGAGACAAAAAAAAAAAAAAGAATGTAGAAATTTTGCCGGATGGAGCTCTTTTGCTGAAATTTTCGGAAAGGAAACAACAAACATGAATCAAGTTATAAGCATTAAAACTCAGGTCATAAGGATTCTTTATTGCAAGTGTGTCATAAATTTCTTGTACAATGTTGACCAATCAATGAAAACAAGTAATGTTCTGAATAATTAAAAACCCCATTAATTTACCCCATCTGACTACAGTTTCAAAGAATTAATTAAGCGATACTGAAATCTAGGCAGCTGCACCCCTCCAAACGCCGGCAACTGCCAGGGATGCAATGGGATTGTTATTTAGAGAGAGGATTGTATTGATGATTTTGTAGTTGATTCTATTATTAGTCAGTTGCTTTTGTTGGATGCTCAACACCATACTAAAGATATCAGGCTCTTCATTAATTCCTATGGAGGCTCCCTCAGTGCCACGATGGCCATCTTTGATGTTGTGCAGCTTGTGAGGGTTGATGTTTGAACGATTGCACTAGGATTTGCAGCTTCAACAACTTCTTTAATTCTCGGTGGTGGTACAAAAGGAAAACTCTTGGCAATGCCTAATACTCGAATCATGAGACATCATCCACTTGGGGGTGCAAGTGGACAAGCAATAGATGTGGAAATTCAAGCCCTGGAAATTATAAACAACAAGTTGAAAAGGATGTTGATAGGGACCGTTACATGTCCCCACGAAGCGGTTGAATTTGGTGTCATTGATGGAGTCATTGATAGATGTCAAATTTCACGTAAATGTCCTAGTTTCATTCATCATCAGAGTAAAATATATATATATAGTTACATAGAAGCCCTAGCCATTCTATTAATTTCCTAGTTTACCCTTATGTCAAATACATCCCTAATTTACAATAATAATTTACAAATAATTTTAATTCCATAATACCCCTTCAACATGAAGCAGTGAGGTCCCGAATGCCTATCTTGCCCAGGAGCAACTCAAACTGTTGTTTTCCTAATGCTTTGGTAAGAAGATCCGCCAGCCACATCTTTGTGGGAGTGTAGGAAGGAACAATAAGGCCGCCAGAAATAGCGTCACGAACAAAATGACAATCCGCCTCGATATGCTTCGTGCGCTCATGAAAAACGGGATTATGGGCAATATACATTGCAGACTGACTATCGCAATACAAACGCGTGCCAAGGGAAATCCGAATCCTGAGGTCACCCAGCAATTGATGCATCCACCTCAACTCACAAGTGATGGCCACCATAAAACGATATTCGGCCTCCGCCGAGGAGGAGAGATCGTAAGATGCTTCTTAGTCTTCCATGATATAGGGGAACGACCGAGCAAAACAAACCAACTGCTCAAGGATCGACTAGTAAGAAGGCTACTCGCCCAATTAGAATCACACCACCCTTCCAGAGTAAAATCACTATTATCCCGTAACAGAATACCTTGCCCCGGGTGCTGTTTAATATAACGAACAACGCGTAAAGCCGCCTCCCAATGGCCAACACGTGGTTGCTGCATGAACTGAGACAAAATGTTGACAAAATAGGCGAGGTCAGGACGAGTCACGCCAAGATAAATGAGATGGCCAATAAGACGGCGATATTTCCCAGGATCATGCAAGAATGCCGAATCATCCAAGGCAAGGCGATGATTCTGCTCCATGAAAGGAGACCGGCTTGGCAGCCAACAATCCATATTCAGAGATAATATCCAAAGCATAATTTCTCTAGGACAAAAAATACCACTCTTAGAACGAGCAACTTAGAAGCCAAGAAAATACTTTACCGTCCCGAATCCTTCATTTTAAAACACTGCCCTAAATACAACTTGAAAACCGCCAAAGCCGTAGAATCATTCTCTGCAATAATCCTGTCATCCACGTAACAAGAACATATATACAAATATCTCTGTTCTGTAAGGTAAAAATTGAATAGTCTGAGTAAGAACGCTTAAACCCATAGTCTGTCAAAGCGGACTCCAGCATGGCAAACCAACACCGGGGAGCTTGCCTCAACCCATATATAGACTTCTTCATTCTACAAAGCAATTGCTCACGGGACTTGTCAAAACCCAGAGGAATCCGCCTATAAATTTCCTCATCTAAGTCACCATGTAAGAAGGCATTCTGGACATCCATCTGATGGATCTCTCATTGTTTAATGACAACAACAGCAAGAAAAGTACGTACAGTGACCATCTTCGCCACCGGGGCAGAAGTTTCTGTTAGGAAATCTACGCGGGAACGCAACGGAATTTAAAATTTATTTCATTTTTAACCAGGATCGACTTCGTTTAAGTAACAAGCATAAAAGAAGTAGATGTAGAATATACCTTGGATGATCTAAAATAGATCGTCGCTTTATCTACGGTTGTAGTTTCTGCACAAAGCCTCCCAAGTGTTCGGCCTCTACCGTTGATCCACACGAACAACCTGCCGGAATCCACCATTGGATTGCTACCGGAAAAAGTCAGCTGCTAGGCCGCCTTTTTCTTTCTCCCAAAACTCTCTCCCAAGAAGCTCTCATTTTATCTCACTAAAATATTGCAAGGATATTGTATTGTAAAAGAGTTGGCACAACTCCCCATTTATAATAAGGGACGCCAGTTTTTATTCCCAATTTGATTGAGAAAAGCTTCCTATTGGATAGAGAAGAAAGAAAATCAATTTCCAATAAAATAAGGAAAATAGATATTCTAGATTTATCTCATTAATATTCAATATCTTATATTAAATATTTTTCATAATATATTGACAATATATTATATTGATTATATATTTATTATATTACCATAAATACACATATCAATTACACATGTGTATATATCTCATATATATACTACACATATATCCATATATATATGTATATATATATATATATATATATATATATATATATATATATATATATATATATATATATATATATATATATATATATATATATATATATATATATATATATATATATATATATATATATATATATATATATATATATATATCCAAATATTAATACATAACATAATATTATGATCAACTAATTAGCAACAAAACCCACGTGTGTCATACACACATAAATTTTCGGCCATATACATAATATATATATATATATATATATATATATATATATATATATATATATATATATATATATATATATATATATATATATATATATTATATATATGGGGGTTGCCAATTGTGGAGGGGTTTTCAGGCGGTTTATTATTATTACTATTATTATTATTTATTTTTTTATAAATATTTTTTTGTTTTCTTGCCGGGTTTGGGTCGGGTAATTGAAGGAAAACGGGCTAAATTGCTTCGTCTATATATATATATATATATGTGTGTGTGTGTGTGTGTGTGTGTGTGTGTGTGTGTGTGTGTGTGTATATATAATTAATCAACATAATTAACATCTTGTATTATATTTATTCATAGTAAATAAATACCACAATATTAATTTATCACTATAACACTTTATAGTAGAGATAAACTTTCCTTATTTGGTTCTCACCATAACCGCATTTTAATCTGGCTAGATGTTCTTATGTGTGTGACCCGATAGGCTTCCGAATATGTTGGTCGTAGACACAAGGTGCAATTACGAAAATTCCCCTCATATCTAACGATCATGGATAGCGTCTAGCAACACGCCATGACCCCCAATCATCGGAAGAGTCAAATGCAATGACTACTACCTTTCATGTGATACGGTTATCATGTAAATACAATCCTATCGCTATAATAATATCTATACGGTAGTATCTCGAGTGTAAATACATTAACAACCGTATCTTATAATCTTGATATCATGGTCTCTCGAAGTAACTCATTTACTCACACTTTGCAAAGATTCATGAGCGCTAGACATTTCTTATAAGAACCTTTCGGATATTTACTCCTATTCATAGGATACGCGATTTACGGACGAGCAACATGAATCCTACGCATGCTTCAGTATCACACCCAACCACTACCGCATGATCACCCCATGGCTAGAGGAAACCTCAATAGTGTCAAAGTATGACAATCCACACCGTGATGCCATGAAGACTCCGGTCTCAAGATAATTACACAACCGCCACATAGTGCGACACTTAATAAAGTAAGTGGTCAGTCTAACGTACGCATTCTCTAATACACGTCCACGTACAGTCCAAGTATCTCTACACTTCGATAGACGAGATCTATCCCTACCTTCAATAAGATAGAAGACATGCAATACGTGCTAGTCTAATCGTACTATTAATGGCTCATTTAATAGCACGTGAGACTAGAGATATTTAAGTATCAAACATTTTAAAGTGAGTCGAGATCTCATCAACCATAATCACTATCGTAATTGGTTCGTTAAACGAACAAATATATAATAACAAAAAAGCCATTTATTATATGTATAAACATAAAGAACTAGTAGAAATGATCCGACCCGGTCGGATCCGGTCCAACCCGATTGGGTTTAGGACACTATTTCAACAGTTTCATTATAATCAACGCATTCCACCTGATGATTACCAAATGCCACAAGTCTTGGCTTCAGACGTTGGATCTTTCCATGCTCATCATATTTCTCAGTGAACACCCATTTGCTGCCAAGAGCCTTCTTCCTATGAGGAATATGTTGTAACTCCCACGTTCCCTGATCCTCCAAAGCACGAATCTCCTCGGCCATGACTTGCCGCCAACCTGAATGTTTCAAAGCTTCTGCAAAATTACGTGGAGGAGTTCCTGCTGTAATTGCTGTTATATACTGTCTATGTTTGTCAGAAACCGATGAAAATCAACAAAATATGAAAGAGGATACCGAGTACCTGAGGGAGATGACAGGAGAGGTGATGGCAGAGAGGGACTTTTCGAGCCAATTGTAGTATGAGTGATGAAGTCTTGATAACGTGTTTTGGACGTTTTCCCCGACCGAGCTCAGAGGTCTATGTTGTACTTGTGTCTTTAGTTTGAGGTTTCGGCCCCCCCTGAGGATCGACCCCCCTGAAGGGTCCTCGTCGTTCATGGTTCGTGTCAAGATCGAAGGTTCGAGATCCGGAAGTTTCAAGATCTAGATCGAAGATCGAGATTTGAAGACTTAGAATTAGTTTTAGTTTTTCCTTAGAAAAATAGGTTAGTCGGGGATACCAACGGTCCATCTCGGTGTTTAATTTTTCCGTTTATTTTTCGTGTATGATCGAAATTATGTGATAGAAACCGGAAAATTGCCATGACATGCATCATATCATGAATCCACTCCAATTCATACATGTAGCTAGTTTATTTCGAATAAATTAGGCATGTATAACTCGTATAATTAGTTTTTTTATTTATTTATTTTTTTTTATTTTTTTTTAAACAACTTTATTTTTATTGATAAACCAAATAAAGAGCTACAAAGTTCATTGCCATATCCCGGCCCGCCCCAAGTTTACGTGATAGAGTGCATAGCATGGCCTCCTTAAACCCTATGTGTGGCAAACCCGGGGTAGGAAAATCCATCACATGGGAAGAGTACTCGCTCTATGCACTCCCAATAAAATCCCCTTGCCCCATAGATAATTACATCGGTGGAAATCAAAGTGGAATAAGTGTTGTAAATTTGTCGTCACTGCGTGTATACGATCGGGGGAGATAAAGTCGAAGATCGCCCCGCACCCTCATCCGAACTTGCACGAGCAACGAGAGATTTGTGGTCATTCCTGGTGAATTTTTGACATGACCGGTCCGTAAAGTGAGCAGCTACTCCCATGTCAGAAGCTGTACCAAGTAAATAGAGGGGAAGATCAAAAACTAGAAAAAGTACGAGCACAGCGTTTGACAGCAAAAGCAACAAAGACACCTGGATTGCACCCCTAGCAATGCAGTAGGGGTGCGTCCAAAGGTAGGCACGATCGTGTACGCCACATCCATGAGTAAACGTCAAGCAAACTGCACGGCTATAATCTTTAGCGAGCTGCATCGATCTGCACAAAGTGTGATACACAGTATATGGGTACGAATTGGTGAAAACGGAAAAGTGGGTGAAATGAACAATATGACCTGGTTTGCACCCTTCACAAGTGAAGAGTGCTTCCCGGATTATCAGTGTTGTATCGGATATGAGCTGGGCCATGTATATCATCATGGATTGAATTCAAAATGTGGGGTGGGACATCCCTCTGGCGAATAAAAATGTGATCATCCCCTTCCAACGCTGCTAGGGCGTCAGCGACCCTGTTGCACTCCCTATAGACGTGAGAAATAGTATATGGCAGCGGTCTAAGGATAGTACAGATCTGAGTGACGGAGAGGCACAGGGGCCATCCCCCACCACTAGCACCAGACACCATACGATACACATAAAGAGAATCCGATTCGATATCCACAGCTTGTGCATAAGTGCGCATGCGAAGACCAAATAACAGAGATTTAACCTCAGCATCCACCACCGTCCCCTGCCCAAAACACGAATGAAAAGCCATTATAAACCCGCCATCGGAGTCCCTGAGGATACCTCCACCATACGCAATTCCATTCCTGACACTCCCATCCACATTCAATTTGATATTGCCAGAGCGAGGGGGCGCCCATCGCAGGTAAGTCACTTTCCGCCTAGGGGTCGATTTGAGCTTGAAGGGTTGGAAGAAAGGGGTGCCTCTGTCGGATCCCAAGATTTTGGCTTCCAGTTCCTTCCGAAAAGCAAGTTGCCTAATAGCACGCTCAATTTGAATGATGGTGCGCTGAGTAGAAGGACGGACTTCGTCATGCCTGCATCTATTCCTCTCAGCCCAAATACCCCAACAAACGATAACCGGTACTATAAGGCGAAGGCTGGAGATACTAGGAGCTGAATTCTTCCAGAAGTGCAGCATAGGCACAATCCCTAACGTAGGAGTAAACCGTAGCCCGAAGTGATTCATAAAGTAATTCCAAACAGATCTGGCAAAGTGACAATCAATAAACGTGTGACGCAGATCCTCCCCATGATGACACGCAAAGCATTTAGACACCGAGAGGTATACCACGTCGGCCGAATGTTCGGGTCGGTGGGAAGAATGTTATGAAGTAACCTCCAACGAAGAAAGAAATTTTGAGGGGAGGAGGGTCGTTCCAAATTATCTTAAATAAAGCATTGGAGGGGTGAGTAGTGCGAACCATGTTCCATGTGGACCGTGTGCTAAACCTCCCATCAGGGCTAAGGGTCCAAAGGAGCTCATCTTCCTTCTCACGTAAGAAGGGAATAAGAATGATCTCTTCCACGACGTGTCTGGGTAAGTAATGATGCAGAAGATCGGTATTCCACTGGTCATTCACCCAAAAATCCTTAACCTTCCAAAACAGGCCGTCCGGAGAATCTCCCAGATTTGCCTCCGTCCACTTGTCTCGCCAGAAGTCAATGTTTCCCGCATTTACCCTCCAAGATATGAATTGCTCAGCTGTATCTCTCATCTTCCACACTCTGCGTAACATCGGTGTAGTGACCTTGGGCTCAGGGACATGCAGCGGAGACTTATCAACTATGTAGGTATTGAAGATGGCCTTAGCCCATATACCCTGTTTCTCGCCGCAACCGAACCCACGAACTTGATCGCAAAAGTGTCAATAACATCAAAAAGATTCCGAACGCCCAGCCCACCTTCCTCAGTCGGTGTACACAGTTTATCCCATGATCTCCAGTGTATATGATTCCCATCCGGCCCACTATCCCACAAGAATTTATTAAAGATACGATGGATACGATGGATAACTTCTTTGGGGGCACCAAAGACTTGCGGGATAAATATAGGAATGGACGTCAAAACATGTCCGAGGAGAATGAGTTTCCCGCCAAAAGAAAGAAGCCTGTTTCCCCAGTGATGAAGCTTCCGCTGAACCTTATTAATAATGTCCTGGTAGTAGAGGATGCGATTACGCCCTCTAAAAAGCGGAGCTCCCAAGTAACGAAAAGGCATGTTCTCACACAGAAAGCCTAGAATATTGCGCACCCACCCCGACTTAGTAGGCGTCAAATTATGCCCAATGAACGTACTTTTAGAAGAGTTGATACGCTGCCCCGAAACTAATTCATAATGTTTGAAGAGCTCTTTGAGGGCCCGCAACCCCTTTATATTACAACTGGTAAATAAGATCGTGTCATCCGCAAAGGCAAGATAGTGGATACCCTTTACTTTTGACTGAAACTGCATGCCAGGATTCTGAGACATAAAGTCGTTAAGCAGCCTTCCGAAATACTCAGCCGCCAAAACAAATAGAGCAGGAGAAAGTGGGTCTCCCTGCTTAACTCCGCGAGTTGCGTGAAAGTGGGTGGAAGGCACCCCATTGAGCAGGACGCAAAACCAGTTATCAGCTAGTGTTCTGAAAATAAGATCAACAAAAGGCTCTTGAAAACCGAACATCCTCAACATCTTCATAATAAAACCCCAATTCATGCGATCATAGGCTTTTTCCATATCTAGTTTAAGCATAATATTGGGGTGTCGGAGTTTTTTATTAACATCTTTGCATAACTCCTGGGCAAGAAGAATATTGTCAGTGATGCATCTACCAGGGACAAAGCCAGTCTGCTGATCAGCCACGAGCATGGGTAGAAAGGGATTCAACCGCTGCGTAATAACCTTGGTGATAATTTTGGAGAACACCGTGCAAAGACTAATAGGCCGGAAGTCCTTCCAGTTGTCGGCCCCTTTCTTCTTGGGCAACAAAATAATCGTGGAGGTGGAGAAGTAGCGAGGAAGGTGTCCGCCCGCGAAGAAATCAATAACTGCGTTAAGCACATCCTGCTTAATAATCTGCCAGCAAACTTTAAAGAAGTGTGCCGTGTAACCATCAGGACCTGCCGCACTATCAGAGCTCATAGATGACACCGTATCATGAATCTCTTCCAACGAAGGATTATCCATGAGGGTCATGTTCTGCGCATGGGATATTTGAGGGAGGGGGAAATTTACAAGAGGAGTTCCCAACCCTTCCCTATCCGCAGAGAAAAGCTTCTCATAGAAAGTAGCAGATGAGGCACGGATATCTTCCTGATTGTCAATCAAACTGCCGTCCTCCGCCTTAATCCTATGAATGTAGTTTTGATTCCTTCTCTGTTTACAGATAGCATGGAAAAATTTACTATTGGCATCCCCAGCTTCAATCCACTTTACAGACGCTTAATTAATATGTGGTACTTAATTAATTAAGTAACTAATTATAAAATCTGAGGAACCGGGTTTTGTCAATCGTTACGATTTTAGTGATGAATTCTCGGTGAATCCCACTTAGATAAATCGTTGAGTTTTCGTTGATGGCTTCTCGGTGAACCCACCTTAAACAAAAACGAGATTGCGCTTTGGTTGATAATTTAGAAATTGGAAAATCATAGTACACGGGATCGGAAATGGTCTAACTATGGTTGGGCGAGTTCAACTGAGCTACGGCTCGATTGACTCCCCTCCACGTGTGACGTTTGCACGGGGGTTCGACAAGACTTAGCATATCTGATAAGCCTTCGGGCTAAACGGGGCTTCTCTTGCCGGATCCGACCGACAGTCACATATGTCTCAACGAATAAGACGGTGTAGGCTTGCCCACATAACCGACCCTGTTCGGAGTACTTTGATTTATTGTTTCTTATTGTCAAGACCGAAACCGTAATTAGTAAACCCACCACTTTTTCAAATTATTGAGTGGGAGCGGGGAAGGCGACAGCCAACCCCACGGCCTCTACTATAAATGCAAGAACGTGAGAGAAGGGTGACGCCTCGAGCCGCTTTGATTCCGGGCCCCTGTGGGTGGTGTTCACCCCTATCAAATTTCAAGGCTTGGTTTCCGAAAGGATAGGATTTCGGGTACTCGTTGAGTCATTGACCGACCCTGTGGCGGCACACTCAGGCGTACTTTGAGATATGATATAGTAGGTCACACTCTTTATGGATATTTTCGAAATATCTAGGCCAGAAAAGGAAGGTAATCAATGATTAAAGACCGGGATGTCTGATTCCCATGGGATGTTTGATTCTCAAAGTTTAATCATTGAGAGAGATTGTCTCAGTTTGATCGTCGCCTCTTTGACTGACCCTGCGGCGGCACTGAGGTGTGAGATTAAATCATTGGAATGGTAGGATAGACTTTTAACAAGTTTATTATTCCTGAAATAAAAATCGAGTAGTGAATATTTTTTTTTTAATTTAACTTTCTGTCATGGTTATTTTACAACTTTAATATCTAGGCTACTAAATTGTTAGTAATAGGACTTCATTAAAAATGTGGAAGTAACAAGTACGTTGTAATTATCAAAAGAATGCAGTTAATTTTTCGGAAGAGATTTTTCCCTGGAGCCTGTAAAAACTTAAGTGACATAGTATAGGTATGTCACGGATGTCACTCGTGTTGAACGAGATACGACCATACTTAGTTTACAAAAGATGATATAGGACTATCAGATAAATTCATTTAGTGAATTTTAAAAGTGTAATTGCACATCAAATTTCTAATTGAAAAATTGGAAAATCATACATAAGGCATTGCTAGTTAGACGGTATTTGGAACCGATAAACTAGTGGAAGCCTTAGTCTTATGATTTGTTGTTTTTCTAAATCATTAGAAATGTGTAATATACTGCACAAGAGTTTTTTCCATTCATTGAAAAAAAACAAGAATAAAGCGTTACTAGTTAGACAGTATTTGGAACTGATAAACTAGTGGGAGCTTAGTTCTGGAGATTTTATAATCTTTGAAACATCATGAACACAACATTGCTAGTTAGACAGTATTTGGAACTGATAAACTAGTGGGAGCTTAGTTCTGAGTGATGTTCTAATCTTTGAAAAATCATAAATACAAAGTGTCGCTAGTTAGACGGTATTTGGAACCGATAAACTAGTGGGAGCTTTGCTCACATGATTTGTCGATTAGAAAAAATCAAATAGTCCAAACAAGTAACATTAAACATCCCACAGTTCAGGAGTAGTGTCTACTCAAACGAACTTCTAGTTCAAGACCGTTTCCATTTAAGGAAAGTCGAGAATGGGAAAGAATGGTTATACGTGTTAGTCATCTAAACTAAGTAGTTTTAAGGCTAAACCGGAAAATTAATGAATCGGAAAATTAAAGGATAAGGAAAGTGATTTCGGATCACTGACCAATGCATCCTTAGCAATTTTCTCAAAAGCTAAGTCCTTTGGAAGAACTAGGTAGCTTTGCATTAAACGATAAATAAAATAGACAACGGGCAGTTATTTCAGATAGACTAGTGGGAGTGATATAAGGAAATGAATCTCGGATTCAATTCTTGAGTATCATAGAAAATTCATTTTCTGTTTTCGGATTCGTTGGAACGGACGTATTCATTTTCAATAGGATAATTTGTTTGTCTTATTGACGATAAATATAATATTCGTAGCACGAACCCAAGGCTCGGAATTATTTTTGTTAAAGTCAGAACCACTAAGAAATGCAGAATAGGTATATGTAACACATCTTAAACAATATAAACGCAAATGGTTTCCGTATTTAGATAAACACTTCTTTATATACTATAAATTAGTGCATATTCCCTAACGACAAGATCTGCAGACTGGCTTAGGGTGATTCCTATCTCCCAGTCAAAGGAACCCTGTCTCAAAGGAACAATGCCTAAGTTTCCTTTCAATCGGGAAAGGGTAATAGATTTAAAGAAGTTACATAGCTTGTTCATATCGACCTTCAGGGTCATATGAAAGATACAAGCTAGTAGGAGCTTTTTCAAGTAGTGACATCTAGTCTGACAACTACTCGGAACTCCGGTAAGTTTATCCAAAATATTTAGAGGAATCTCTAATTTCACCAGAGATAGAGTATTCCATACTCAGGAATAGGTTATCACGTAGTCTTCGGGACTGATGCTTGATAACGGTCATTTTGTGCCCATTATTCTATGACCTTTATCCCCGATTCTAGTTTAAAGGAGCTATATTAGAGTAATAATAAGTCGTAATACGCTTAATTCACATATGTCGAGAGTTACGATTCATTATTATGTATTAAGAGGTTTTATTATATTATTTGATACTACAGACTGTATTTCACGTTATATTTGTAGTAACTCATTTGGGAGCACATGGGTGGACTTCGGAAAAGCTTTGATGGATCACAGACAAGTTCAGGAAGCCCAAGACATAGAAGAGGAAGAAAGCCCAGGAGCATGTAAGGCTCGGTCGACCGAGCCTATGCATTAGGTCGACCGAGTGGGCCTGTAGTCCAGAAGAAGTTCGGTACATTATTTGAGGCGGTTAGGGTTCAGTAGTGTCGGCATTTAAGTCGGTTTTCTATGTCGGCTGAGGCTCTATATAAACACAAGTCCTTTGTATTTTTTATTATGCATTCATCAACATTATTTCATACTTACAAATAAACACATAAGGATTCTTTAGGCTTGTGGAGGTTGCAAGGGTTGCAAGGGTTGCAAACATGTAAGCCCTAGTTTATCTTCTTGTCTTCTTTTTAGTAATCAATTTCCCAATTATGCTTTGATTATTTGAGTAGGTATTCATATCTAGATGATGTAGATCTAGGATATGACGTTAGGGCAGCGGTGATACCTTGTCTATAAGGATCCCAAACCCTACGTCCTCTACCTAACATCTACGGATGAATCCGTGTGTTTAATTTACGTGTATTCGATTAGTTTATATGATGTCCCGATAATTCGCTATATAATCCGATTTGTATATGAAACGCCGAGAAATATGTTCGGGGATGTAAATCGGGAGTTAGACTCTCGGGTGACCGAGAGGTGTCACTCGGTCGACCGAGAGCACCTATTCGGTCGACCGAGCGTTAGCAAACCCGTTTTCATCTGTTAATCGATCACGTCTTTATGATTAGGTTAGCTTAATTGAATCGTTATCTCGGTAGGTATGGCTATGGCTACGTCACTCACTTGATTTAATTAAAACGTGTAAAAAGGAAATACCGGTATAAAACTCTTAGGTAGGCTTATGAATTGATCTTCGGACTTTCGCATTATCTAGGTAGGTTTATATTAGGGAATTGCGCGCACCTTGATACACGTAGATCGTAAACTAGCATGAGACTATAACTTGGTAATTGTTAGTTGGACGAGAGTTTGAGTGATCGTCTAGGAAGTACGCCTAACCAAAGGAATGTTGCCCGGACGAGGTGTACGGTTAATATCGGCATCCTTAGAGTAGTAAGCGTGTGAGTTATATGAGATGGAGGCACCAAAAGGCGAAGTCACGTAGCAATACCACGGTGATATAGTGACCTACCGGTGCTACATCAAGTTGTAGAGGATGACTCCCGTAGCCAATATAAAGGGATATGAACGGATTAATAGTAGATGAGTTTTGTTGTCATATAAATTATCTAGATCCAAGTAATTATGGTTATAATTGGGCAGTTGATTACGTTGTGTGTTTACATGTTGTTTATATATTTGAGTGTGTTTTGCTTTCCTAGTACTTTATGTTGGTCATAGACCGTATTTGTTCAACGAGGTAACTAGTTGACTATTTAAGTAGGATCCACAAATTGATTCTCTCAGGGATCGACCTCGACTCTATCTAGCTATACTGCGATTGAACCTAGTTCACTTGCTAGTGGTTATTTAGGCATCGAGTTAGTAATTTAACTTGACCTTCCATCAAGTTTTTGGCGCCGTTGCCGGGGAATCAATGGTCCAGTTGCTTAAATAATCTACTTGATTATTTCGTTTTTGTTTCTGTTTTCTTTTGCAAGTCAGTAAAATAAAAAAAAAATATAAAAAAAAAATAAAAAAAAAATAATAATAATAATAAACAAATAAATAAATGAAAGAAAAATTTATATGTGTTCTGTATGTTCGGTCGACCGAACGATGTTGCTCGGTCGACCGAGCCCTTAATTGTTTTATATTATCTGACAGTACTGTTTCCCCTCTGTTTCTATTTTTCCCCGTCGGTAGGTTGTAAGCCTAGCGCGGTACGAGTAATCGTACCGATCGCTAGTTTATTGACCGTTTGTTGTTTTTCAAATATTGCGTATAATTGGACGGAAATCACTCACATAACTCTCGCTCAAGATCGGCAAAATGTCATCAATCGATTTTACCAAAGACCAAGAAGAAGTCAAGGTTTTACGAACAAAAACTACACCAAGGAAGCCGCTAACACCGAAGCTCATGGAAAGGATAGAAAAGATGAAAGCGAAAATCCGAGAGGCGAGGAAATCAAGAGAGGCTAAAGAAGCCTATTGGCAAAAAGGTATGTCTATTTTGAATCCGAGGAAATCTCTTCGGATTCCGATTCGGCTTTAGATTATGATGATTACATGTCCGAGATAGAATCGAGTCGAGGGGGTAGCACACGGCTATGAAGAGCCCCGTTGTCATCGTTCTAGAGATGAAACATTGATTAAAGATGAGTCTCGACCGATGCCAAAGTTAGCGGACCCGGGAGCTTTTATGGTTGGAGTAACCCTAGAACAAACCCATCTAGGTTTAGCCTTGATTGATTCCGGTTCAAGCCTTAATATCTTTCCTAAAAGCCTTTGTGATAGGAATGTCATTTTAACACCCACTAACACCCCGCTCCAAGTTAGATTAGTGGATGGAACTAGGACAATCATGACTGGGAGACTGAACAACATGATTATTGGTGTGGGGCAACTACGGTTTAAGATAGACGTAGTGGTAATGGAAATCGAGGAACATCCTGAATGCCCAATCATTTTGGGTAGATCGTTTATCAACACCGCTAGAGCTTTCATGCGGATGACCAGACATGAGATAGTATTGTTTGACGCTAAAGGTTCGAGTGTTATGGGATAACAAATCCGAATTTCCCCGTGTACCGGCAAGTGTGAATGTGTTAGAAGTAGTTGGTTCGGAAAAGCTTGATGCCACTCAAAGTCTAGGAAAGGATGCGATGATAATGTCGATGATAAAGATGAGAGGGAAGTCCTTACTATTCTAAGTCGGAATAGGTCGGTTCAGCCCGCACCGGCCCCGACCAATGTTGAAGCCGTAGACCTACCTAAGGATAGGAGGACCGTAGCGAAGAAACGAACTAGGAGAGTTCGTAACAAAAACTCGTCGAAATCAGAGACAAATCCAAAAGTAGGCGCTTGTCTGGATGGTCAATTCGACTGTCTTTTCATTGGACTGAAACCCAAGGGAAGGGCACTCGTAGAAAAGGACGGTCAAACTTTTTCGGTGAGAGCTGGCCGGGTGAAAGCCTGGCAAGTCAAGGGCAGTGTTTTAGAGTGATATTTTTGGAAGTCGAGCTACCGACTTAAACTGTAGAACTATTTCTATCCTTCGTTATTTTTATTTTTTATTTTATATTTATTTTTTTTGTAATAAAAGTAGCATGAAACGATAAGAAGTTTTTTTTCTATTTTGCCATGTTCCGACGACTGTTGAGTTAAGGATGTGCAAAATAATTTTTTTTATTCGAATCGTTTTTATGTGAAGTGAAGCGCTGCAATTGAATCTTTGTAAAAAAATTGTTGATTAAGGAAATGATAATGCGTTATTTTACAAATGCTTAGACCAGATTGTTTGATTTATTTATGATAAAAATGAGGTTGCTTTTATGCTTGAGACGACCTATTGGTTAGAAAATTTTTTGCGGTAAGAGTGAAATAATACATTTTGGCACTGTTATATATTGTAGTTATTTTACGGTATGTGTCAAATTTATTAAAATGGTCAACACCATTAATTTCTACACATCCCCACTCACCTTTCCCTCTTCCCAACCTTTCACCTTTTTCTCTTCCCAACCTCTTTATTATCCTAATTCAAATTTTCAAATTCCACCTTTCCACCTCATCAATCCCCAACAACTTTTCTACACCAATCACATTCCATTTCTTCAAACTCCATTTTTCTATTTAACCCACCATCCTCTCTTTCATTTTCCTCATTCCTATTCCCCAATTCCTTCATCCCAAATACTCCATCCACCTTGTTTTCTCAAACCCCTGTAGAAATCAAATGGAAATGTTCTGAAAATCTTCATCCATTTCACCATTTTCACTCACCTTGAAAAGCCTATCGAAATTTTTTCTGATCAATAGATTCAGTCACGGGAAGGGTAGAGGACCAGAGGCTGTTTCTGTCGATTCTCCACACTCGGTCAACCGAGTGATTGCTCTCGGTCGACCGAGAGTCGGGCCGCCCTTTCGTCCGTCGCCGCGCTGTTTATCCGCGGGATGCCACCAAGAAGACGCAGCCGCTCGCCTTGTGGGTTTGTGGAAGGCGATATTCCAATGATCAACGGGGTCCCACAATTCGCGAGTCGGGAGGTATATTCTTCGTTTACTAATCATTTCGTTAATGCCTCCGTACATCGAGCTCGAGGTCTAGATTTGGAAAATTGTGGAGACGAGCTTCTAGAATTGGTGGAACGCTATCAATGGCGCGATGTCGTAGCACCCCCTGGCCGGGTCAACGTCAACTGGGTAAGAGAATTTTATGCTTATTTACGCGTACACCCCGACACCAATATCGTCCATATTCGTGGCCGACCAATTGTAATTTCTCCGGGTACGATTAATGCTTATTTTGGGGTGGATGTCTCGGAGGACGGGCCAGAGTATATGGGTACGTTTGATGGGTCCGATGCTTGGTTGGAGGAAGTTGGAGCCTATCTGGGAATAGAATGGACAGTAGGGGAGGTTGCCCGCACATTTGCGGAAACAGACTTTAGGAGATGGGAGGATAAGTGCCTTAATCGGCTTATTCGTTCCAATATCTTCCCGGCTAAGCATGTATCTACGGTTTACTATACTCATGCCACTCTGCTCTATTGGTTGTACATGGGATGGCTCGTGAATGTGGGGGCATTGATACGCAAGGAGATGACAGACGATGCTCTCAAGCCTCGGCATACCTTACCTTTTGGTTCACTAATCACTACATTCTGTGAGGGAGCTGAGTGCCCGGTGTTAGGCGGCGATTCCTATGTGGAGCCAATGCCTATCCTATCTTTGAGTTCTCGTCCCACCGCCCGTCGTTCACGGCCACGACCAAGAAGGGGAACCCGAGGATGATGCCGACGACGCCGGCCCGAACAATCCGCAACTAGCACCATTCAATCCGGATGGGATTAAGTATTTTAATTTGAGTGTTTGCATTTCCTATAATTAACGAGTTTTTATTTTGACTCAATTCTACTAGTATGTCGTGTTATATAGAGCAAGTTTCTCTCGTTACCTAAATCGAACTCATGTAATGTTTTGGACTTGTTGAAATGTATTGCAATGTAATCATTAAATTATGGACTTAGATATGTTTAAGGAAATTGTTATCCCTTTTACGGTCCCTTTTTCTGATTATTACTGTTTAGACTAATCCCGTAACGAGTTGCGAGCTTTGTTTAAGATATGTGTTGCAGTGATTATGCTTCTGCCCTGCTATGGAGCCAATTCCTGTGCCTGATGAACTTTTCCGGTTTCCTAAGACTTGTTCACACTTCCACGCTTATCCAGAGCTAAGTTCCTTTTTTTTTGAGTTTGTTCTTTCGTTTTTTATACATTGAGGACAATGCATTGTTTAAGTGGGGGGTACAAGTCACTTAGCTCAAATGAGTAATTCCATATGTTCCCATATATCAAATAGTAAATAAAATGAGTAAAAAAAAATTTTAAAAATTTACACTTAGAATCACATTTACTTTTGTGAAGTCCTGATAACTATATCTAATAAGGAATAACCCATATTTCATGAGTACGTGATCACTTTATACTTCTGCGATTTATTGATTAGTAAACTTAATGATATTCATATTGTCCGTTGCGAGTAGTTGTTTATTATTCAATTATTCAATACCTGAATCGAGTTGTACTACGCTTGTTATAAAAGGTAAAAATTATAATGTGTACATTGCATAGATAATTGATTATGCTTACCTAGTGTCAAATTTATCGTCTGATGTGTTCCTAAAAATTCTAGCCACAAAAGCTGAGTAATAAGCTGGAGACGTACCTGTGTTTGACAATGTTAAAACACTGGGCTTGTAGTAAGTTACCAAAGTAGCCTCGCGCTTGTGGTAATATTCGATGCTAATATTTGATCTAAGATAGAGGGAAATTCTAAAAAGTTTTCCTTCTTGAGATTGATAGTATCTGAAAAATATGAAGATATGAAAAGAATATTCAACTCTTCAAGAGGCTTTGAGTAGTACTCGGTCTCCAAGTCCAAAAACCCTATAGATACACTCTCGCTTATTATTCTAGTGCTTGAAAAAAAAATTAAAAGGCTAAGAAGTGAGAATACTGAAGTTGGTAGGTTAAGACTACGAAGTTTGCATAAGCTCTAATCTTGCTACGAATGTTTAAAACTCAATGCACATGCACACAATACATCGATTCATGATGAATATTGGATAATGGATAACTGATGAGCATAGAGGATATGAGTTGATTTGAGTTTCTTGTGTCAGTATCCTGTGACCACTGGAAAGTAGTTTATGGGGAATAACTTGTTGATATTTTGATCGGGACGATCAAAGGCTAAGTGGGGGTAGTTGATAACGGTCATTTTGTGCCCATTATTCTATGACCTTTATCCCCGATTCTAGTTTAAAGGAGCTATATTAGAGTAATAATAAGTCGTAATACGCTTAATTCACATATGTCGAGAGTTACGATTCATTATTATGTATTAAGAGGTTTTATTATATTATTTGATACTACGATCGTATTTCACGTTATATTTGTAGTAACTCATTTGGGAGCACATGGGTGGACTTCGAAAAGCTTTGATGGATCACGTACAAGTTCGGGAAGCCCAAGACATAGAAGAGGAAGAAAGCCCAGGAGCATGTAAGGCTCGGTCGACCGAGCCTATGCATTCGGTCGACCGAGTGGGCCTGTAGTCCAGAAGAAGTTCGGTACATTATTTGAGGCGGTTAGGGTTCAGTAGTGTCGGCATTTAAGTCGGTTTTCTATGTCGGCCGAGGCTCTATATAAACACAAGTCCTTTGTATTTTTTATTATGCATTCATCAACATTATTTCATACTTACAAATAAACACATAAGGATTCTTTAGGCTTGTGGAGGTTGCAAGGGTTGCAAACATGTAAGCCCTAGTTTATCTTCTTGTCTTCTTTTTAGTAATCAATTTCCCAATTATGCTTTGATTATTTGAGTAGGTATTCATATCTAGATGATGTAGATCTAGGATATGACGTTAGGGCAGCGGTGATACCTTGTCTATAAGGATCCCAAACCCTACGTCCTCTACCTAACATCTACGGATGAATCCGTGTGTTTAATTTACGTGTATTCGATTAGTTTATATGATGTCCTGATAATTCGCTATATAATCCGATTTGTATATGAAACGCTGAGAAATATGTTCGGGGATGTAAATCTGGGGAGTTAGACTCTCGGGTGACCGAGAGGTGTCACTCGGTCGACCGAGAGCACCTATTCGGTCGACCGAGCGTTAGCAAACCCGTTTTCATCTGTTAATCAGTCACGTCTTTATGATTAGGTTAGCTTAATTGAATCTGTTATCTCAGTAGGTATGGCTATGGCTACGTCACTCACTTGATTTAATTAAAACGTGTAAAAAGGAAATACCGGTATAAAACTCTTAGGTAGGCTTATGAATTGATCTTCGGACTTTCGATTATCTAGGTAGGTTTATATTAGGGAATTGCTCGCACCTTGATACACGTAGATCGTAAACTAGCATGAGACTATAACTTGGTAATTGTTAGTTGGACGAGAGTTTGAGTGATCGTCTAGGAAGTACGCCTAACCAAAGGAATGTTGCCTGGACGAGGTGTACGGTTAATATCGGCATCCTTAGAGTAGTAAGCGTGTGAGTTATATGAGATGGAGGCACCAAAAGGCGAAGTCACGTAGCAATACCACAGTGATATAGTGACCTACCGGTGCTACATCAAGTTGTAGAGGATGACTCCCGTAGCCAATATAAAGGGATATGAACGGATTAATAGTAGATGAGTTTTGTTGTCATATAAATTATCTAGATCCAAGTAATTATGGTTATAATTGGGCAGTTGATTACGTTGTGTGTTTACATGTTGTTTATATATTTGAGTGTGTTTTGCTTTCCTAGTACTTTATGTTGGTCATAGACCGTATTTGTACAACGAGGTAACTAGTTGACTATTTAAGTAGGATCCACAAATTGATTCTCTGTGGGATCGACCTCGACTCTATCTAGCTATACTGCGATTGAACCTAGTTCACTTGCTAGTGGTTATTTAGGCATCGAGTTAGTAATTTAACTTGACCTTCCATCAATGCTCGACCTGCTTCCTAGTGGAATGTTTTCACTAAGGGATACACCATAAATTTGCCTTATATAGTTATTGATGTGCTACGATACACTGCTTAACTCATTTAAGATATTAGTTGCAATAATAACGGCTTATATTATCATGTGAAACCGAGAAGTCTATCTAGAAGATGCCTACACATTTGTGGATACGGAGTGAATTCGGTTCACCCCACTTCCGCAAATATAGACATTTAGCACTTAGTGCTTGAAGGTAGGACTGGAAATTTTGCGTACACGCTCAGAGCGTGAAATATCCTAATATATTGAGTAAAGGTTGATTATAAAACTCGAAAAATCAGAGAATGATGGTTATACTGTCAAACTCGGTCTGATAGAGTCTATAAATCACAACTTTGGATCTTGAAGTATTTGTACTCAAGCTGTTACTAACTGATTTGTTCAGGCCACATCCAACACCGGCAGTTGGTGATAACACTAATAAAAACTACTAAACTAGATCAGTATATCAATCCACCCCGAATGCAGTGGGAGTATGGTTTGTCCATTACCCATTGCGGGACCTTACGGTCTATAGGGTAGATTGATGACCTATAGTCCTTCGTGGGCTGTATAGGATCCTGATCATAGATGTTGGTTTAAAAGCCATAACCCTGTGAACGGAGTTTGGTACTCCAGTTTTGTTGAAACTCTTGTAGAACCACCTGAGTACCTCAGGCCCAGTGGGAGTAATTGGCGAGGTGATCCTTACTAACACATCAAACTCTACCCTGGTCTAAGCAGTTGTCTGTGATCACCTCAGGATTAAGATTAATCCATATATGATCATCTTTTGATTCGATAAGACTTCTCGATTACGGAATTATATCGAGAACTCAAATCAAATCGGTCCATCCCTATATGATTATAATCATATATAAATGCCCCACTAGGTACCCTATTACAGACAGTCTGGATAAGACTGTCACACCGTAAAGTGTTCTGGGCGCATTTTTAGCATATTAATCATGAGACCCGTACTCAGATTAATCAACGCTACAAACTAAGTTAATTTTAAGTACATCTCACTAACTCAATCCTCTTGTGTATAGCCATACACTGAGTTATGTGATTACATAAATGAGGTATTTAGGGTTTTCAGTAGTGTCTTAATTATAAACATACATGCATATAATAAGATGAATTATTAATTATGTCCTAAAACAATTATATAAATGTCTTTCGGTCACTTCACCTAACAATCTCCCACTTGCACGAAAGGCTAGTGGATTAATTGTTTTAGAGCACACCCTTTATATCTATATTTACAACATTGGTGACACTGAAAGAGAGTGTGACCCAAATCTATTCTGCGATTCATCCCCCAAAACATGGCTCTCAAGCCTATGACCTCTAATTATAGGTAAACCAGTCGATTTCCAAAGTAAATAATTAGATATATCCAATTTCACATTACACGTCTGACTTAAACTCCCGATAAAAGGCAGATTTGACACCGGATTCATTCCTAGGTAACCAAGACTTGGAACATGAGGCGCATATAGAAAACTGGAAGTAAGCATACTTGTTGAAGGACTGATGTGACCAAAACTCAGTCCAGACGGTAGAGGCAAACTGAAATTGGAGGTGAACTTGCCTGACTGTATGTAGCTCAAAGGAGAAAAAGACAAAGCTCCCAGCATGGAGGTAGGATGAGCTCCGGTGGATAGAGCTCCAGTTTGAATTGCAGAAACACCCGCTGAAGAAGCCTTCTGAGTGCCGATCGTCGACCTATTATGGGTCTGTGTGTTTGCTGGTATGAAGGAGACTCCCACCGTAGCAGCTGTGGATGCTCCGGCTGTTGCATCACCGGCGGAGGACGAAAGGGATGCGGTGGTGCTCATCAGTGGAGTTGTTGCACCGACATACCACGGCTCTGATACCAAGAAAACAAATCAAGAGGAAAGTTTCTCTATTGATTCAATCAATTAGATTTGTTTTCTAGTACAATGCTTATATATCATGTGTCACATCACACACAGGTAGGGCATAATAGAGCAATATCAATACAACCCTTACACTATAGGATAATACCAATAATACCATTATATACTTTATTAATTAACTATAAGACATAATTGTGAGCTACTAAACATGATTAAGGACGATAAGACATAATAAAGAGTGATGGGACAATATGTAAACTAGACAGTTGTTATTGTGGGTCCGATGAGGGGTGGACCCGGCACTTAGCTATTTGCAGAGTCTGTCTTGCGATATCATGTAGTAGCTGGCTCTCCTAGTTGTGCGGGCTCATATTCGTGAGGGGCGGACCTGATGGGAGTCAAATTGTAGTGTATTTCTTATATTAGATTACCTCCTTTTATGAGTTATTCATGGTTATTTTGGGCTATTATGGGTAGTATATGAACGATATTCACTTATATGCATGTTTCGAGACTAATGACGTTTTCGTCCTAAAAACTCGTGTTTTATGTGGATTTTGTTACGTTTCTGTCAATGTATATTATGCCTTGGTGTTCGTGTCTTTGTTTTCAGGATTAGATTGATGTATAAGGTGGAGAATAAGGAAGAGAGTCTTGAGAAAGAACGAGAATTGGGGCCAAGGAGGAGAAAAGAGTGAAGAATCATTGACGAAATCTGAATCAGTCACTTCAGGAGCATTTTGATCACACTTGGAGACACTTTCAGGAAGATTTGTCTTGAACAAAGTTGTAGAGGATTGAACGAGCTTTCCAACTCATTTTGAATCATCTCATTTGGAGCCCTAGAAGTGAAGTTATGATGAAAATACTGAAGCTTAGGTCAAATTAGCGTTTGGCCAATCCAAACGAGCGTTTACGGAGCAAATTTTCATACAGAGAGTTGGCTTTTCAGGTAAACGAGCATTTGCCTTGCCACAAAGGCCCGTTCACGGTTGGGATGCGGCAAAAACCTATAAAAACCCTCTTTTTTGATCCCATATGATATCTATTCAGTACTTAGACGTTTTAGGGTTTCTTAGTGGGCGATTTTAAGGCGATTTCCATTAGTTTAAACGTTGTTTCAATCCTTAGATCATAGATTTAATTCCTAGAAACTCTATACAACTTTCATAGCTTAGATTTTCGATTCGTGATCCAATATTTCATCTTTTGAAGGAGATTTTCATACAACTCAAGGTTTCATCTTTTATGGTAATTATTTATGTCTTTCAATTATTTGATTATGTCTTTGATTATCGCTTTCATTATTATTTCGTTTTTCAATTCCATCATGAGTAAAGTTAGATAAATGACAGTAAGCTGAAGTGTTTCTAAACACAGCAAAATAAGGATCAGCTTGCAGATGTGTATATCAGCAGACTTATGTTCTCAGGAACCTGCTGGACACATATTTCGATTTAATTAAAGGCTACATTGGAAGATTACAAAGAAAGGGACAGCTAACAACCTTTGATTTATCAAACAAATCAATGGTTAAGATCAAATGGACGTTGGAAAGATTCAGCCCTTTATCCAATGGATACAAGTCAAAGGGTGGACAGACTGTAAATCAAAAAGGAATCTGACAGTGTCAGTCCTAGGAACAGTCAGAAAAAGTAAGTCAAGATGGAGACAAATCTGAAACGGCTATGTTTGAATGTCAAACATAAGTCACAAGGATTCCTACCTATAAATAGAGGACCCCTAATTCAGATACAAGTGATGAACATCAAGAAAAAAATATAGATAATCCTGAGCTTCAATTTCTGATCAAGAAAAACACCCTGCTGACCCTACTGAGCATAAAGCTACTGATCCAGTAAATTTCTTCAAGTGTAATCTGCATTCAAGCTGCATCAAGTTTACACACTTGAAGACATCAAGCTGCAGATTATATCATCCTGATCAAGCTGCTGAAAGCTGAATCACTTACTTGATTCAAACTTTCTTTTACAAGAAATCTACTGAAGACAATGAAGCATCTTTGGGTGTGAAAGACTGTTGGTTGTGGTGAACTGGTGAAGAGGAAATCCTACCCTTCAAGGACCAGTGGAAGACTTTGGAGCAGCAATCCTACATGTTCCAAGTGTTCAGTTTGTGAAGCCATAGTTATTTGTGAAGGACAAGCAACTTAGGGATTTTTGTAATAGCTACATCAAGAATCTCTAGTGAATTAACTCCAACATCACAGGAGAAGAGTGGATTGACAGGATTACACCACCTGGAACCACTATAAAATCTGCCTACTTACTTTTTGCATTTATATTCTGCACTTAGTTTATCCAACACATAAATCTATTGAATCTAGCAACTGAATTCACACACATACACTACTGAGTATCTAATACTTGGTATCATATTTAACAACAAGTAATAAGGCTTAATTTTTGATATATTTCCGCTGCACAAATTCGAAGAAACTTAACGATCGCGCGAATACTACGAGTGTCGACGGACTACTGAAGTATTAGTAGGCTGCTGAAGTTGCTGAGTTTGTTAACTCCAAAAGTTTTATGTGTTAAGTTTATTCACCCACCTTTAAACTTAACCAAAGCCTTTTCAAGGGACCAACAATTGGTATCGGAGCAGTGCTTCCGTTCTGAAGTAATCCTACTTTTTGTGCTTGTGAAAATACTTTGAAAACTTTTTTAAGTTACTGATTTTCAAAGCTTTGCATCATGGATAACAACCAGTATGCTAGAACAATGTTGATGTGTTTTTTAGATCATTTTGATGAGTATAAACGTCGTATGCAGGCTTATCTAGATGCAACACATAATGAAATGATGGATGTGCTGACAGATGGACCACTAGAGATTACCAAGTCAGTGACAGTGGGAGATGAGACACAGTACATTCCAAAACCAAAAAGGGAATGGATTGCTGAAGATAGAAAAAGAGAAAATCTCAAGAATATTGCTATTGATATTATATACAGAACTTTGGATAGCAATATGTGTATGAAGGTGAAAGATTGCAAGACTGCAAAGGAACTTTGGGATAAGTTACAGTTAATCTGTGAAGGCACTGATGCAATCAAAAAGAACAAGATCAGTGTAGCAAAGAAGAAGTTCCAGGAGTTCAAGATGAAACCTAATGAAACCATTGAACAAATGGAATCAAGATTCAATGCAATCATGTATGAATTCACCCTACTGAGTGTGAAGTACTCACAAGAAGAAATCAACTCAAAAATCTTGGAAGCATTACCTGCAAAAGAAGTTTGGGAGATGAAGGTGACTGCCATAGAAGAAATGAGGAGTTTGCATGAAGAGGACACCTTCAAATTGTTTTAAGATCTTAAAGCCTATGAATTTAACAAAAGGCTTGTGCCTGAGACTGAAAAAGAAGAGCCAAAGACCACTACATTGGCTGCTTCACATCATGAAGAGACATCAGGAGCTCAAGATACTGGATGAGATGCAAGAGCAGATTGCCCTACTGAGCAAGAAAATCAGAATGATGAAAACTGGAAAGAGTTCACCAAGGAATTTCACAAAGAAATTCAATGAAAAGAAGAAGGATGAATCAAAGAAAGATAATGATTACTTGTGCTATCATTGCAAGAAGCCAGGACACTTCAAACCTGATTGTCCTGAATTAAAACAGAAAAAAGAACCTGATTATCTTTGCTTTAGTTGCAAGAAGCTTGGACATTTCAGACCTGACTGTCCAGACCTACTGAAGACCAAAAGTCAACAAAAAAGACATGGAAAGAAGGCTATGGTTGCTGAAGATGAATCAGAATATGAAGTAGAATCAGAAAAGGGAAATGAATCTGATGATACTGCACTTGTTGCTGAGATGGAAGATTATGCTTTAATGGCAAATATGGATGAAACAGAGGAGGTATACAACTCTGTATCTATTAACACTACTACTGGAAGTGATTGTGAATCAACCTGTGGTTCAAATCCAAAAAATTCTGACAATGAAGAAACTTTGGATGCCATCCTTAATCACCTGAGGATAATACAATCTGGTTATGAGATTGTGAAGGCTGAAAAAGAAGCTCTTCAATCAGAAGTTGAAAGATTAAATGCTGAATTAAGAATTCTCAAAAGAAAAGAAAAAGTAGTCAAACAGAATCAGCATAAGTCTGCTGAACTTTCAATAGCTGCTGAGTCTGCTGAACCATCTTGTTCTTCCACTGCATTCAAATCTGGAAAGCCTTATGGTGATAGAACAGGGCTTGGATTTAGAACTCAACAATCCAATAAGAGTGGATCCAGTAAGGTCACTGAACCTAGTACCAGAATTGGTCATAAGTTTGTGCCTGCACAAGATCCAACTCCCAAAAGGGTTGCTGAGGCAGTAAAGCCTAGTGAGAAAACTTCAAGGAAGCAAAATCAGAAGTCAAAGAAGTCAACAGCTCCTGATAAAAAGAATAAATCTAAAAATAGGACTGATGTGCCTTCTAGACCTGCTGATAGCAGACCTGCTACCAAGTCTGCTAGACCACAAAAAGGGAAAAACCAGAAACATTCCAAGGATAAGAATCCTAAATCCAAAAATGTTAATCATTCAAAGGATACTTATCTCAGAGGGAAAGGTAGACTGTTCCCCACTGATGATGATTGGAATATTCCTGTACCTGCTGCTAAAAACAATAGATATAACCATACTGCTAAGGTAAAACCTAAGCAATGGAATCAGCAAAGGGCTCAGCAGAGGACTTATATAAGACCTCATCAGGGAGCTCATCAGACTCCATATTACAGGGTTGTTCCTAACAGACAGCAAACCTATGGTTATCCTAGTGTTTCTAACAAAAAAAATCACTGTAAACAGCATTATATTCCAAAAGGCCAGAAAGCATATGTGAATCCTAAACAACCAATTGTTAGACCTTATGGATGTGTAGAATAAATGTATGAACCAAAGTATGATACCATTCAAGGAAGACCTTATGGAAATTTGCCAAGGGTCATGCTTACCACTGACCATTATGGACCCAAACAGGTTTGGGTACCTAAAATGCACTAAATTTGTTTTGTAGGGTGTCTGATACTTTGACAGTGGATGTTCCAGACATATGACAAAGAATAAGCACTGTTTGTCAAATTTTGTGGCAAAGGATGGTCCAAGAGTGAATTTTGGCAACAACAACACACCTGGATACACAAGAGGATATGACACACTTGTGAGAAATGGATTAACAATCAGGAATGTTGCATATGTGGAAGGACCGGACTACAACCTACTGAGCACTGGACAATTCTGTGACATGGGATACAAGGTCACTTTTGACAAAAACACTTGTACTATCATTAGTGAGAGAGGTGATCAAGTTGTGTTGGTTTGGAAGAAGACAACAAAACATGTATGTTGTGGATTGGTCTACCGTCGTTCCGAAACTTGCCGATTGTGCATACCAAGTCAGAACTTAATTGGTTATGGCATAAGAAGTTGAATCATCTAAACTTTGATGATATCAATCAGTTGGTGAAGAAGAAACTGGGGATTGGTTTACCTGAGATCACATTCAAAAAGGATGCTATATGTGATGCATGTCAGCAAGGTAAACAGACAAAGTCAAGCTTCAAGTCAAAAGACTAAACACTCAACAAAAAGAGTTTTGGAGCTAATGCACATGGATCTTTTTGGACCAGTAACACCAACAAGTGTAACAGGAAAGAAATACGCCTTAGTGGTTGTGGATGATTATTCAAGATACACTTGGGTGATATTCATGAACAAGAAAAGTGAAATACTTCAAAAGATGCCTGAACTTTTGAAGAGATTGCAAAATGAGAAAAGTTTGACAGTAGTGAAAATCAGATCAGACAAGGGTACTGAATTTCTCAATAAAGTTATAAGAAAATACTGTGAACAGAGTGGTGTACTACATCAATCGGTCTGTCTTTGGTACACCTCAAAGCAAAATGGGGTTGCCGAAAGAAGAAACGAACTCTAAAAGAAGCGGAAGAACTATGATTTGTGAAGCATTGTTACCTGAAAGATATTGGGCTGAAGCAGTTAATATAGCATGCTATACACAAAACAGAACATCAGTGAACAAGAAGCTGCTGAAGACACCTTATGGGATTTGGAATGGAAGAAAACCTAATTTATCCTATTTCCATCCATTTGAAGCAAATGTTTTATCTTGAATCATAAGGAACAATTGAAAACATTCTAACCAAAACTAGATGAAGGAATCTTCTTGGGATATTCTTCAGTTAGCAAGGCATTCAAGGTACTGAACAAAAGGACACTAAAGCATGAAGAAACAATACATGTTGTATTTGATGAACCTAAGTTCACTGGAATGGAAGACGAAGCTTCAGAACCTGCTGAGAATCAACAAGTCACTGATCCATAATGTGTTAAAGTTTTGGAAAGATTCAATGACTTAAAGGTGTCTGATTCTGCCCCTGCTGAACACCCTGATGATAACACTACTGATGCAACAACTGAGGCAGTTCAAGGATCTGATGAACCCCATGTTGAAGAAATAGTGACCCTACTGAAGATGATGTTCCAGAGAATCAATCTAACCAGAATCCACAATGGTTAAGGGATCACCCTGCTGAGCAAGTCATTGGCAACATACAGCAAGGTGTGAGGACTAGAACACAATTAGAAGCAATGTTTACATGTTTCTATCTCGAATGGAACCTAAAGTTGTTGAAGAAGCAATTTTAGATCTAGATTGGATAATTGCTATGCAAGAAGAATTGAATGAATTTGAAAGAAATCAAGCTTGGACACTAGTGGAAAGGCCTAATCATGCAAATATAATTGGTACAAAATGGGTATACAGAAACAAACTTGATGAATCTGGTACCATTGTGAGGAATAAGGCCAGACTAGTGGCTAAAGGCTATTCTCAAGTAGAAGGAATAGATTTTGATGAGACATATGCCCCTGTTGCAAGATTGGAAGCTATCAGATTATTCCTGGCACATGCTGCTTATAAAAACTTCAAAGTATATCAAATGGATGTCAAGAGTGCATTTTTGAATGGCATTCGGAAGATGAGGTGTATGTTCAGCAACCTGCTGGATTTGAAGTTAAAGATCAAGAAGATAAAGTGTATAGGCTCAACAAAGCACTTTATAGTTTAAAACAAGCACCAAGAGCATGGTATGAGACTCTATCTCAATTCTTGGTGGACAATGGTTTTACAAAAGGCACCATTGATAAGACTCTTTTCAGAATCAATGAAGGGAACAACACCCTGCTGGTACAAATTTATGTTGATGACATAATTTTTGGTTCTGAAAATGAATTGATATGTGAGAAGTTTGCAAATATAATGAAGAGTAAATTCCAAATGAGTATGATGGGAGAAATGAACTACTTTTTGGGATTGCAAGTCAAACTGATGAAAGATGGAATCTTCATTCATCAAACCAAGTATACCAATGAGTTACTGAAGAAATTTGGTATGGAAAACAGCAGCAAGATATCAACTCCTATGAGTACAAACATTAGATTGGATGAAGATAAAGAAGGCAAAGATGTTGATCAGACTTTATACGAGAAGGATGACAGAGGCGATCTGCTTGTACCTTCATGCGCGCGGACTCGATATATCCTTTGCTTGTAGGTGTTTGTGCAAGATTTCAATCAAAACCTAAAGAAAGTCATTTAGGTGCAGTCAAAAGAGTTCTCAAGTACCTAAAAGAGACTTTGGGAGTAGGGATATGGTATTCAAAAGATGGAAGCTTCAAAGTCATATCCTACTCAGATTCTGATTATGTTGGATGCAAGATTGATAGAAAAAGCACCACAGGAACCTGTCAGTTAATGGGAAATAGACTGGTTTCCTGGTTTAGCAAGAAACAGAATTCTATATCAACTTCTATTGCTGAAGTTGAATATATTGCTGCTGGAAGTTGCTGTGCACAAATACTGTGGTTAAGACAACAATTAAGGGATTATGGAATTGAAGAAAGAGAAATTCCTATAATGTGTGACAACACAAATGCAATTGCAATCACAGAAAATCCTGTTTTGCACTCAAGAACCAAGCATATTGATGTGAGACATCATTTTATAAGAGATCATGTTGAAAAGAAAGATGTGGTGGTTCTGTATATCCCTACTGAAGATCAACTTGCTGATATTTTCACCAAACCACTGGATAGTGAAAGATTTGCTAAACTAAGGACTGAACTTCGAATTATAAAGGTTGACTGATACATCTTTGATCAGCAGTGTACTGGAATTCAACAAGTGGATTAGTCTTTGCTATGTTGGTGAGCTCACTTAGCAGATATGTCATTGGTATCAATAAATCCATGTACTTATGTTTGGACAATTGAGCAAATGAAGTTGCCAAGGGGATTGGTCTTTGTCATGTTGGGTGAGCTCACTTGACAGATCAGTCATTGGTATTAAACTTCATCTTGTATTATCAATTGGACAACACAAAAGGATTTAAGCATCAACATAGTAACTCAGTCAGCAGGCTGCTGAGCCAAGTCTACTGATGACAAGGCTGCTGAAGGAAACGTTACACAGTCAAACTTACAAAAGTCAAAAAGCAAATGGCGAGATATTTATTCTATCCTTATAACCATAGTTACACGATCAGACGGTTACAAAACGTTATGGAAAAGTAATAGGCCACGTGTCAAGACAGTATTCACTCAGATTTATTCGTGGTTAATACCACTGTACGTGCTCTGACATTACAACTACATCTATCTATATATATAGACCTATACACAGAGACTACTTTCAAAAACTCAGATTGATTTTCTCTGCGTATACACTGTGTGAACACAGATTTGAGAGCTATCTTCTTCATCTTTTTCTTACAACAATGGCAAAGAAGGATGAGGTTCATATTGGAACCAGTCAGAGTGTAAGAGGATATGTTACTGACTGTAACTCCACTGATTTAGCCATTACTATTGGACGAAGAATCAGACGGTTTGCTGGGGTAGAAGGTGTTATAAACAGAAGATTGGAACGAATCTCTTATGTCAATGTGTCGGAATTCTGGAGAAACATTGTCATACATGAAGGTAGAGAGGCCTTCACTACAATTGTTAATGGAAGAAAGATTGAAATATCTTTAGACCTACTGAGAGAAGTATTTAAATTTGCACCTGGAAACAATTCACCCACCAGTCCAGAAGCAATGAATCTACCAAGAATGAGGTTTGTGGATTCAATAAAGACAGATGATTCAATTGCTTCAAATCTGGGCATTAATGTGAAGTATATTGGTTATGAGTACAACCTGCTGAGCAAATTGATTGCCAAAACCATTTTGGGATTTGTTGGAAGCCTAGATACACTGTCTGGACCAAAAATAGACCTACTGATTATCATCTACAGAAGTATGAAGTTCGATTAGGCTGGATTCTTCATACACTACATGAAGAAAGTGTGTATTGAAGATAGAGATGGTACAAGGAAGTCCAATGTCAAGCCTTTAGGTCTAATGATTCAAACCCTGCTGAATCACTTTCAGATACCTGGTGTTTTATCTGAAAAGATTAACAAATCCAGATTCAAGCCAGAAGTTGCTACTCCTATCCCTGGTCTGGATGATGATGAAGATATAGATGATGAGGCTACTGAAAGTGATGGTGATGGTGGAAATGATGATGCTGGTGGTGAGCAGGTTAAGAAAGCTGTTAAACCTGTTGCACCTAAGATGGTTACTGAAAAGAGGAAGGTTGCTGACACAAGAAAAATTACAGAATTGCTAAAGCCTAGAAAGACAAGAAAGCAAACAGCAGAGACTGCTGAGTTTGCTGAGGGTTCAGTAGAAATTGAGGTTACTGACCCTGCTATTGCAAAGAAGAAGTCTGTTGCTGAAGTTGTGAAGGAGCAACAGAAAGAAGCCAGTAAGAAGAGGAAAGCTGCTGAAATTGAAACAGAGCAACTTTCCAAAAGAATGAAAGAGATTGCCAAAAAGAAGAAACATGGCAAAGGGAAACAATTGAAAACTTTGGAGGCTCAAAGGCTACAAGAAGAAGAAGAAGAAGAAGTATGAGAGGCTATTGAGGCTGAGCCCTTAACAATTATCAAGCCTACTGAAGATGTAGAGGTTGTTATTGAGCAACCTATTGAAGAATCACAGCAGACTGCTGAAACTGAGCCTGCTGTTGAAGTTGTTGAATCCTCCCCAATAAAGGCTGATGAGCCTACTGAAACTGCACAAGTTGTTGTTGAGCAACTTGTAGAAGAACCACATCAAACTACTGAGTCTCCAATAAAGATAATGGAAAATTAGGAATAATGACACAATATGGAATATTTTTAAGTAACAAGACAGCTACATATTTCTTATAGGGAGAAGGACAACTGCATCATTTTTATAGCGAGAAGGACAAACAGTGAATCCCGAAAATCAGTGAATCTCCCTAGTGAATCCCGAAATCAGTGATTTTCGACAGTGAATCCCGAAAATCAGTGATTTTCGACAATGAATTTTGAAAATTAGTGAATTTCGACAGTGAATTTCGGCAATGAATTTAAACAGTGAATTTCGAACACAAGTGAATTTCGACAGTGGATAAATAGTTTTGTCCTTTATGTAAAAGTTTCAAAAGACTGTCATTCTACTCAATTGAAGAAATATTTCTGTCATTCACCCTCATTCCCCCTAAAGATAAGCCTATCCTTTATTTATTGTTTGGCACACTTTCTAAGAAATATTTTTTATGGAGGGAGAAAGAATTATACAATCTTGTCCCGTTGTTACCATTGATGGTAAAATAAATTTTGATCAATGGAGCGAAAAAATGAGAAATTTTTTCGAGGTCATTGGTATTTGGGGTGTCAGTTAAAACGGTTTCGACATTCCCGATGCCACTGCAAATTTAAATGAAGCACAGATAAAAGCGCTGGAAAAGAACAGAAGGAATGCTCGTTCGGCTCGTCATTATCTCAATAATGCGGTCGAGTTAAGCGATTATAATAAATTTATGAATGCCAAGTCAACAAAAGAGACGTGGAGGATCCTCGTAAATTCCAGCCGAGGTAATATTGAAGTTAAAAATGTTCATTTGCAGGAATTGCGGAGGCAGTTCGAGTTGGCTGAGATGAGAACAACTGAGTCAGTTGGTGATTTTATTGCAAAGGTATGAGATATCGCCAGGGAAATGTGCGCAAATGGAGAGAGTCTGACGGAGGCACAAGTAGTGCAGAAAATCCTCAGATCATTAACGAAGAAATTTCATACGAAGAAAACGGTCATTGAAGCAACCAGAAATCTTGATGAAATGACTATAGATCAAATGGAAGGTGAGTTATTATCCTATGAAATTTCTCTTGATCAACAATCTATTGCTATTGTTGAGGAAGCTTTGCAGGCACAACTAAATGTGTCAAATCAAAAGGTAGAATCATCGAATCATGTTGAATTCAGTCAACGTGGTCAAAATTTTCGTGGTAGAGGCCGTGGTCGAGGCCGAGGCCAAGGCAGAGGTAATTTAAATTACCAAAGAAATAATAATGATTATGGTCATAATGAACAAAGTAATGATTTTTCGAAAAAAGACAAATCGAAAATCTAGTCTTATAATTGCAAGAAATATGGACATTATCAAAATCATTGTGGTTTCAAGAATAATCAAGAAAATCATGCTAAGGTTACAGAAAATAATGATAATAGTATGGAAACTTCATTATTGGCAAATTTTGGAACTAATGAGAACCAGAAAAATGATTGGATTTTGGATTCAGATTGTAGTAATCACATGTGTGGGAAAAAAGAATTGTTCTCTGATTTGGATACTTCTGTACAATCGACTGTTAAATTTGGAGATAATACTGAGGTACCAGTTCTTGAAAAAGGAAGAATCGCTTACACTTTAAAAGATGGTTCTTCTAATGCTATTTCTGATGTATTCTATGTGCATAGTTTACGTCATAATTTGTTGAGCATTGGACAGTTGTCACAGAAAGGCTATAACATAGTCTTCAATCAAGGAACATGCACAGTAAGTGCTCCAAAGAAAGGACTCATTGCAAAGGTAAACATGAATAATAACCGTTTGTTTCCGCTGAAAATTAATTGTGACAGTTTACCTTGTTTTAGTTCTATGAGTTTTGATGATACATGGTTATGGCATCTGATATTTGGACATTTGAACTTTAGAGGTTTAAATTTTCTTGCCAAGAATAATTCAGTATTGGGATTGCCAGATATTGGCTTTCCTCATAAAGTTTGTGAGTCATGTACTTTGGGGAAACATCACAGAGATTCGATTCCAAAGAATAAGACATGGAGGGCAAGTACACCACTGCAGCTGATTCACTCAGATCCGTGTTATGTTGAAGAACCTTCCAACGAAGGTAGTAAGTATTTTATATCTTTAATTGATGACTTCAGTCGAAAAGCATGGGTGTATTTTTTGAGAAATAAATCTGATGCCTGTGATATTCTTAAAAGTTTTAAAAAGTACATTGAAAAAGAAAGTGGATATGAGATTAAAACTTTGAGAAGAGATAGAGGAACTGAGTATATTGTCTGTGATGATTTTCTGGAAAATAATGGTATCAAACATCAGATGACGGCCAGATATACTTCTCAGCTGAATGGAGTGGCAGAGAGAAAAAATAAACGGTCATGGACATGGTAAGGTCTATGATGCATTCTAAGAAATTGCCTGAATCTTTTGGGCAGAGGCCGTTGCTTGTGCCTTTTATGTATTAAACAAGTGTCCTACCAGAAGTATACCAGGTGGAAAAACACCATATGAAGTATGGACAGGGAGAAAACCAAATATTAGACATTTGAAAGTGTTTGGTTGTATTGCTTATGCACATGCTCCTGATGTTTTGAGAAAGAAATTGGATGATAAATATGAAAAGTGTATTTTCATTGGATATTCTCATCAAACAAAAGGTCTTAAGTTGTTTAATCCGGTAATAGGAAAAGTTGTTATCTACAGGGATGTTATATTTGAAGAACATGAAGCTTGGAATTGGTCACCTAAGCAAGTTGAAAAACCAAGTAGTGCTTCTATTCCAGTTGTTGGTTCTAGTATACAACAAACAGAACCACAAAGAGAGGAAATTGTTACCGAATGTTCGTCTAGTCGTCCACAACGACAAAGACAGTTACTAGTTCGATTGCAGGATTATGTCAATGGAAATGATAATAACATGTCTGATGAAGAAATTATTAATTTCGCTTTGTTTGCAGATTGTGATCCAGTTAGCTTTGATGAAGCTTCGAGAAATGATTACTGGATACAAGCCATGAATGATGAGATTCATTCAATTGAGAATAATGATACTTGGGAGCTGACTAACCTTCCACCAGACAAGAAACCGATTGGGGTAAAATGGGTGTACAAAGCCAATATAGAGGTAGATCGTTATAAAGCCAGACTTGTAGCAAAAGGATACAAGAAGAAGACATGTATTGATTATTTTAAGGTATTTGCTCCTGTTACAAGACTTGATACAGTTCGTATGGTTATTTCACTTGCTGCACAAAGTTCATGAAAAAGAGATTGTTATTGATTATTGTCCAACTGAAGAACAAGTTGCAGATATCTTCACAAAACCATTGAAGATGGAGTCAATTACCTAACCGGTGAAGATGCTTGGAATGATGAAGTTTGAAGATTTTGGTTCAAGGGAGGCAATGTAGAGATGTGAACAAAATCTCTATGTGTGTAGCCTTCTGTATCAAAGGCTGCACCGTCCACCATCCACCGTCCCGTCCACCGTCCAAAGACTTTCCAAGCATGTTGTTGACAATGTAATTCACATGTGTTCATATGTGAGTAGTGTACCTTATAAATAGGTGATGATTGTGAATGTAATTGTATCAACCAAGTGAGAAGCTTAAGAACAAAACTTTCTAATACAAAGTGTGTCTTTGTGTGTGTTGAATCTATTGAAATATTGTGTTGTGTTTCTACAGCCATGAACCATGACATAGCTTACATCATATGGCACAATTCTTTTGCTATTTTTTTTGCAGGAATTAAAAACGAAATTAATTAGTTTTTATAATTATGCAATGGATTCTATAATTATTTAAATTAATTATCTGTTCTTGGCCCTTGCTGATCGGTCATGTACCTGACAGGCTCCTTACCCGTTCAAAGCCTAGTCCATTACCCCTCTTAACCATGACCCGGCCTATTTACTCTCAAACCTCTTCCTGACCCAACCCCAATACCTAATACACCATACACCGGTATTACCAGGGGCGGAGCCAGGATTATAGTTTAGGGGGGGCGGAATTCTAAAAATTAATTGTCGTGGAAAAAGTGTTTAATTATTTTTTCCGTAGATACATATAAGAAATTTGTTGTAGGTTTATACATATGTGAAAGTTTTTTTAGTAATATACAAATGTGAAAGTTGTTGTGGGTTTATATTATAAAAAGACATTGACTATATTGTTTTTCATATTAATAATTGACGATAAAAAAAACAATCTAAAGATTAACAAAGTAAATAAGTTTACAAATTTTCGGATTATCATATCAATTATCTTTTTAAAATGTTCAGAAATCTTGAGAAAATAAGTGTTGAAACTTTGAGTAAAAAAAAATTAAAAATCTGAAGTTTAATATAGTAAACTTGGGAAAAGAAGTGTTGAAATTTTGAGTAAAAAAATGAAGAATTTGGAATTTAATACAGTAAACTTTGAGTAAAATAAAAAATAAAAATGCTTCCCAAAAATAGGGAGGAAGGACGATTCGAACCCACAACCTTCCACCTTCACTATCAACACTGGACCACTACACCAGATATGCAAATTGTGCTTTGTAAGGAACATATAATATATATTACATCAATTGCAACATATTACCGAGTAGGAAGGCTATTTTAGTAATTTCTCGGAAAATTTAAGGGGGGGCACGAGCCCCCCCTTGCCCCTCTATAAGTCCGCCCCTGGGTATTACCCCTTCATTTCACAAAACACCCGAATAAAAATAATAATAAATTTCTAAAGTTTTTATTTAGTGCATAATGTATCATTATTATTAAGTTTACCCAATTACTATTTCGTTTTCAAATTTAGCAACAATATTTCCCACATATAATATATGTTTATCAACTTTGAATTAGTTATATTTTGTCAACTAGCCATTAACCCGTGCATAATGCACGGAAGATATAATATTAAGAGAATTTTTAAGCTGAATACTTAATTGAAAAATAACGCAACCAACTTGATACTATAACCAATTCAAAATATCATCAAGCTCTTAGTTGCAAAATCCCCGCAACACCAACATCCTATAATGAACATGTAATAATTTCTCATCCAGACATGAAATAGTAGTAATTGAAAAAATAAACCTAACAATGCATTTTTACACTTAGCATGCATAACTCATTACATGTCTCATATAAAGATAAACAGTACGATAATTTGACATAGTTACAAAACATGTGCTATGCACGGGAAAACCAAATTTTGAGAAGTTACATAATGTGCAATGATTTTTTTTAGGGGGATAATGTGCAATGATTAATGCCATGTTTTAAAAAAAATGATACGATATATTTTACGTCATTCATTATGATGTACGACCAATTAGTAGATAGTGGTTTCATCATAATCAATCATATAGTCGATTTGATTGTGTCAATAGCATTTTCCATACATTCCTCCGTCCCGCAATATTAAATACATTGTTTTCACTTTCACACTAAATAATGTAATATTATTAGGCATTCTCATAAGAAGAAAAAAAAATACAATATTTTTCCTTGAAATGTTAAAAAGTAACTCATTTATAAGATTTCTTAAACAAATGAAATGACCAAAATGTCTTATATTATGGGACAGATGAGGTACAATATGTAAACTTTTTGAAACACTGTCTTAGGTACAATTCCTTATCCTAAATCTTGACACCCCAACCCATGCCTCACACCTCCATAAGAAAAATCCCCAAACTATAACTCGTCTCGCATAAAAAAGTTTATACCTGCAAATCAATCAACACCAAATCAAAGTTGAGCATAACTGATAATGTATAGCCAAAAAAAAGTTGTCTCTTAATTTTATATCTCCTGTACACTAATGAAATATTATCTTTCAACTGTAAAATCAAAAGACAAAAAAAGTAGATGGAAAAAAAAACTGGCGTGATTTGTTTAACAAACCTGCAATTTGATATTCCTCAACCACGACTGACGGCAACCAACCTATAAAAAAATTAAACTGCAAAATGGGAAAAACCGTTGATGAAGACAAAAAACTCATCTGATTTCTTTATCAAATCTGCAAATGGTTAACCTGTTCGGGCTCAACATCTGTTTTGTCCAAGCAAATTTTCTTCGTCATTATCTCCGTACAACTCTCTTTTTCACCTTACTTTCATCGGAACAATAAAAAGATCTGCATTCATCATGACACGAATCTAAATCTCAAACCTAATGATAAAACTGCATCAAGAGAAGTTAAGCTTATAAACTATAGTCTCGATGAAGATATTGAGAACCATTGTAATGATCAAAAACCTCTCGAAAAAACCTTCAAACTAAACATCACCTTACTTGCTAAGTTGCTATATTAGGATCACCGGGAACAGCATTCCACTTTCACACTTTCACCGGATCCCCAACACCAAGCAATTACCAAACAGAAAAGATGTGAAGCACAACACTCCATTACCCAACAACATCCGCCAAAAATGCAAGAAGAACATCAGTGTTTTCCATGTGAATGTGATAATCAAATGCTGAAACTTTTGCATTACATTATATAGATAAAATGTTCAAAACATCATCATTTCTTAATTACACGAGTATAGATTGATCGGCATTACCTTATAGACTCTTTTTAAGCTATTGACATGAGACTTGTCAAAATGCAAAGAAGAACATCGGTGTTTGCCGATTGATGAAATATATCAACTCTCCATTTCTTATGATGAAAGGCGCAACAAAATCAAAATCTGAAAACAATCAAAAACACGTTAAAACCAACTCAATTAAAGAAGTAGACATCATGACAACATTGGCCGTGGTGTCTTTTTCCTCGAATTTTCATTTGCAAAACCAATAAATGTGTAATCATATATTTGTGAGAATAAAAAAACAATATGCAAAAAACCATACGTGTAATCAAATACCATAAAGTTTTGAACATGACAAAATAGATATTAGTAGAAGAAGGTAAGGGGTTTACTGAATTGAAATTATATCTGAATTATATCGGAGCTGATAAGGGAGAAGCCTGCATCCCAATCTTGATCACCATTCTCAGCCACAACTGGATAATATCGTAGCAGTTAAAAGTTCACTGCAAGCATAAGGTACATGAGGAAAAGCAACAGTTAAATTAGGTATTCCATTGATCAAAATAATGAAGAAGAAGACTTTTTATCAGTCTCCTACGGTGGTTCGTCTTCAAAATCAAATCTAATTGTAATAGAACAGAGGGTGCGTCTTCGTCGATGCTACATAAGTGAATCTTTCTGGTGAAGTGATCCACTCCCGGAGTTTCAGCAACGAATTGTATTTGAAACTAAATGACCGATTGTTGATCATGGAGGTATGCAACTGGAGATGGAACTTCTAACGGATGAGGGCCACGTGTTTTTTTTTTCCTTTCTCACTCAATGCCTTTTTCTTCCATCTACGAAAAACTTGATCGTTCTTTATGCTTATGATTATGCAAAAAAGATTTTTATGAAGGAAATACATGTGAGTATAAATATTGTAAGACCTTAATTGCTCTATAACCTTTTTGCCTGATTATTGTGTTGTACAGGATCTTCATACGAAGAGGACGATTGGTACGGGTCATGAGCGAAACGGCCTCTATCTCTTTGATGAAATCCCATCTACTGGTCTTCACACCGATGTCTCTCCGATGGAATGGCATAGCCGTCTTGGCCATCCGTCCTTGGCTATTCTCAAACAGCAAGTCGAAACTTTAGGTTCTTTGGAGTCTTTACCTTGTGAAACGTGTCAAATAAGTAAACATTGTCGTTCCTCCTTCAAAAGGAGTAGTACTCGTAGGGAGTCTATGTTTGAACTGGTTCATTCGGATGTTTGGGGTCCGTTTCATATTTTATCCAATAAATTTCGTTATTTTGTCACGTTTATTGATGATCATTCTCGTATGAAGTGGGTTTTCTTGATGAAATCGCGAACTGAACTTGTCTCTTGCTTTCATCTGTTCCAAAAAGAAGTTGAAACGCAATTTGCAACTAATATCCGCACTGTACGTTCTGATAATGCACGAGAATATCAAAGTGACCTAGTTGGATTGTCAAACTATCTAGCTCAGAATGGTATTATTCATCAAACCTCGTGTCCCTACACACCCCAACAACGACGGGGTGGCGGAACGTAAAAACCGCCACCTCATTGATGTAGCTCGTACCCTTATGATACATATGAATGTTCCAATATACCTTTGGGGTGATGCCGTTTTGACAGCCTGTTATCTTATTAATAGAATGCCTACTAAGACCCTACAAGGTTCGTCTCCTTTCTCTATCTTGTTTCCCCAGAAAACCCCGTTTACTGTTCCTCCTAAAGTCTTTGGTTGTGTCTGCTACGTTCGTAATCTTGCTCCAGTCACGATAAATTTGACCCTCGTGCCACAAAATGTGTCTTTCTTGGTTATTCTCGCACTCAAAAAGGTTACCGCCGCTATAGTCTGTTCTCCGAAAATCGTTTGTCTCTCGTTGATGTCACCTTTGATGAGTCTACGCCATATTACACCGATCGTCTAACTGATACAACCTTCCTTGACCCGGTTCCTAGTGGTGAACCGAAGAGTGTTAGCCCCGAGTGTCCTTTACCGGTTGTCGACTCGGTTGACCCCTTGATCTCCGTCCGCCGATCGTTCATACTTATCAACGCAAGCGGTCCCGAACTCATGACTCGTCCTCGGCAACTCTTCATATGGAGCCTCCTGATCCGCGTCCTATTGCCCAACGCAAAGCAACCCGAACATGTGTCACTAAGCATCCTATTGGTAATGTTGTATCCTATGATCGTGTGTCTCCCCGTTACTCTTGTTTTCTCACCCCATTTGTCAAGTACGGTGTGTTCCCAAACCGTGCCGGAAGCCCTTAGTCACCCTGGATGGAGACAAGCCATGGTAGATGAGGTTGATGCCCTTCATTCCAATGGTACATGGGACTTGGTGCTTCCCCCACCTAATGCACATATTGTTGGGTGCAAATGGGTGTATACAGTAAAATTTCTTCCTGATGGATCTGTGGATCGGTTGAAGGCCAGATTGGTGGCCAAATGATACACACAAGTCTATGGAGTCGATTATGATGAGACTTTTTCTCCGGTTGCCAAAATGCCTTCCATTCGTATTTTGATTTCTATTGCTATTAACAATCATTGGCCGTTGTTTCAGCTAGATGTCAAGAATGCTTTTCTCAACGGGGACTTGCAGGAGGATATTTTTATGGAGCAACCTCCTGGGTTTGTTGCTCGGGGGGAGAAACGTCTGGTGTGTAAGTTGCGAAAGGCGCTGTATGGCCTTAAGCAGTCCCCACGGGCATGGTTCGGTAAATTTTCAGATGTGGTAAGATCGTTTGGTTTGAAGCAATGTCAGACAGATCACTCGGTTTTCCTCATGCACTCCGAGTATGGTTATATATTTTTGGTTGTCTATGTAGATGACATTGTTATTACAGGAAGTGATCGTGCATGCATAGATAAGTTGAAGCAGTTTCTGGGCAAGCAATTTCAAACCAAAGATCTGGGTAGACTCCGGTATTTTCTTGGCATAGAGGTTGCTAGATCGCAAGAGGGCACGTTCTTAAGTCAGAGAAAGTATGTACTCGATTTATTGCAGGAGACTGGATTACTTGGGGGACGTCCAGTTGATACCCCAATGGATCCAAATGTGAAGTTGTTAAGAGACGAAGGAGACCTGTTGGCAGATCCAGGAAAGTATAGGCGTCTTGTGGGCAAACTCAACTACTTGACTATCACAAGACCCGATATATCATATGCCGTGAGTACGGTCACCGCTTTACTCGGAGTCACCAAGGGTACCACATTGGGATGCAGTGGTCCGAATACTGAGATTCTTGAAGAAGGCCCCAGGCCGTGGGGTAATGTTTAAACCGAATGGCCATTTGAAGGTTGAAGGCTATTCAGATGCTGATTGGGCTGGTTCACCATCAGACAGGAAATCTACTACGGGGTACTGTACCTTTCTTGGAGGAAACTTAGTGAGTTGGAAAAGTAAGAAGCAAACAGTGGTTGCACGGTCAAGTGCGGAAGCAGAATATCGAGCAATGGCTCACACATGTAGCGAGTTGACATGGATAAGGTATTTCTTAGAAGAAATCGGAGTCAAGGTTGATATGCCAATCCCCCTCCATTGTGATAATCAAGCGAATTATACATTGCGTCTAATCCGGTATTCCACGAGAGAACCAAACACATCGAAGTGGATTGCCATTTTATTCGAGAGAAGATCGTTCGAGAAGAGATTTGCACACCGTTCGTTCGTTCAAAAGAACAACTAGCTGATGTCTTTACTAAAGCTTTGTTTGGGAATCGTTTGGGGTTTGTTTGTAACAAGTTAGGAATGCATGATATATATGCGCCAACTTGAGGGGGAGTGTTAAAGTGACGTAGTATTAATAAGGGTATTTATGGTATTGTGGTGTGTATTGGGTCGGCTAGGTCAAGTGTGTCATAGCCGACTTATGTGACTTGGAGTAATGGAAAAGTAGAGCCCAATAGGGTTAGGAGTTGTCTTATTGTTTACTATATATACTTGAATAATAAAGGGTGGAGAGATCACAAGTTGATGATCTCAGTTTTACGGTACTGTGTTAACATATTCAACAAGAGCAAATTATAGAATAAAACCACATATACTTTCATTTAAGATGAGCCAAATATAAAATTCCTCCTAATGACGTAGCTGATCTTTGGAAAAGAGAACACAAACTTACCTGGAAAATATAAAATAAACATAAAAACACCCGAGATTGTACAAAGAAAATCAGAATCCATGTTCAAAAAATGAGCCTCGTTGGATTGCTGGATAATATTTCTGCAAAGGGAAATAAATCTATTAATTGGGAAAGAGAAAAAAAAAATTGTTGAAGAAATGAACAACGAAACAAAGAAAAAACACACAACAGAGGCAACATTAAAACACAACACACGCTTCATTCTTCTAAGAAAGAATCTTCAAGCAGGATAGTAATCTACGATTACCGTGCGTTTTATATTACGAAAGCTTATCATTCAAATAAAGATGGAACAATAGTAATAAATATCATTGAATCTGAAACTCAAAACTTGAAATAATCGAACTAACACATGAGCCGATTGGCCGAATAAATAACATCTGGTATGTATCTTAAACACAATTCAGCATTGAAAACGAAGAAATACCCTAAGATGAGGCAACAAAACCAATCATCGACTGAACCCGCCCGCACAAAAACATAATTCACATCATATACAAAAAGACTACAGTTTGCCTCTTATCAATTTATCACCAATCATTCACATAAAAAAGACACCTCCAAATCAAAATATACATGTCACCAAAATACTAATGTTATCCTACCATCATATGTTACCAAAACACCAACTTCTTTCAATATGCAAATGGGAAAAAACACACCTATTATCATGAACAAAATGGGGAAAAAAAACACTTTATACTAAATCTATATATGACCATTAAACCAAATAATAAAATAAAAATGGTACAAAAATATTAAATGTTAAGGGTATTAGAATGAAGCCTCTATGCTCTCCCTCCGTCTGAAGATCCTCCGCCGGTAAGGTGAAAGTGTTTAAAACAAATCTGAAACAGAAATGATTACATCAGATAACCAAATAAAACCCCTAAAGAGAAAGATAACCAAATAAATCGTTACAGGTTTACTAACTTTAATCGATGATTGAATTGGGTTTTTTTTTTTGGCTGGCAAATAAAGTTGGTAGATCAGATGAAAAAGTTTAAAATCAATCTGAAACAGAAATGATTTGATTATATAAGAAAAAATTGGTACCTGTGATTATATAAGAAAAAATTGTTACCTGGATGGCGGAATCTACACCAATCAAATTGTTACCTGTGCCAAAACATAAATCTTGCAAGAAAAAGGGCTTGAAGGGGGTTCATATAAAGTGATTAATCACAAATAAAATTTCTTATGTTTACATTGATCATGTTTTGATGGTGATAAAAACGCTCTAGCCAATCTTCGCTCAAATCATCATCTTCGTTCACTTCATTGCCCTCTTTCTTTTCTATGGTAAAATTCAAATTCAAATACGTGAATGTAATTACACCTAAATCAAAACAACTGGGAAAGGTAGTGAACCTTCAATGAAAGTTAACTTAGCTGATGCCGGATCTGCAACTCGGGACGTACTGTACGTATATACCCAAGGCATCAGTAACACCAAAAAAACCATGTTATACTGAAATTAAAAGAAAATACCTGATGTATGACCGATCACCGCCTCCCAGAGATGTTGCCCCTGCAGCCGACAAAAACTAAAAATTTCAATTTTTAAACAAAAACGAATTGCAAAAAACAAAATCATTGAAACCTAACTTTGCTGACACAGAAAATCGATTTAGAATTTTTCATATTGTACGGGTATGAAGCGAGTCAATCGGGTAAATGTGTTAAATTGGCTCCTCTATATATTACTTTTGTGTCAAGCTTAATACCGATGAACTTATATTTTGTCACGTGACAAATAAAGTGCGTATCAATGTCTTCTTATTAAGATAATATTGTAGACCATAGTAATTATTTATTCATTTAACCTAAGTTGTGTTCATTTATATTATGGAAAATTAGTGATAAGGACACAATCTGGAATATTTTTAAGTAACAGGGACAACTACATATTTTTTATAGGGAGAAGGACAACCGCATAATTTTTATAGCGAGAAGGACAAACAGTTGAATCCCGAAAATCGGTGAATCTCCCCGGTGAATCCCGAAATCGGTGAATTTCGATAGTGAATTTCGACAGTGAATCCCGAAAATTAGTGAATTTCGACAATGAATTTTGAAAATTAGTGAATTTCGACAGTGAATTTCGGGAGTGAATTTAAACAGTGAATTTCGAACACAAGTGAATTTCGACAGTGAATAAATAGTTTTGTCCTTTATGCAAAAGTTTCAAAAGACTGTCCTTCTACTCAATTGATGAAATATTTTTGTCCTTCTCCCTCATTCCCCCTTTATATTATTTATTTCACACTCAAATAAGTTGTCACTGTTTTTATGTATTTTTTTTTTATTGAATATGATTTTAACAAAATCATAAATTAAATCATATCCAATTTACTTTTTCATCCAAAAGGTGCCTAAATTGAAGAATAATAAGTTTTGACGTTCACGACATACTTTTAATATTTTTTTGGGGGAATGAGGGAGAAGGACAGAAATATTTCATCAATTGAGTAGAAGGACAGTTTTTTGAAACTTTTGCATAAAGGACAAAACTATTTATTCACTGTCGAAATTCACTTGTGTTCGAAATTCACTGTTTAAATTCACTGCCGAAATTCACTGTCGAAATTCACTAATTTTCAAAATTCATTGTCGAGATTCACTGATTTTCGGGATTCACTGTCGAAATTCACTGATTTTGGGATTCACTAGGAAGATTCACTGATTTTCGGGATTCACTGTTTGTCCTTCTCGCTATAAAAATTATGCAGTTGTCCTTCTCCCTATAAAAAATATGTAGTTGTCCTGTTACTTAAAAATATTCCAGATTGTGTCCTTATCCCTAATTTTCCATAATTTTTTTGAAAACAAAAGACACACACAAGCATCATTTTTTTGTCCCAAGCGGGACTCAAACCCTGGTCACTTATCAAGTTATGATCAAGTGTTAGTGATCGATATTTTCTAGGTGTCCAACATTACCGGCAAGTATACCGGATCAATTGTAGTCTAGTCTAGTGGTCAAGGTCGTATCCCATGAGGAATGTGAGGTCAAAACCAATTAGTTATTATTATCTTGATCTAGGCCGCAAATAAACAAGAAAGCAATTGTTCTAAACTCTACTACTAAAACGGGTGATAAAGTGATAAAAAGCCTACCAAGATAATGCATAGATCAAGCGACTTTCTTCTAGCATCATGGAAATAATTTCCTTCCAACATACCAACGATGTTCAAGTGTGTGAATCGGTGCATTCCTAAGCAAGTAGTTCCCCCTCATACGAGTGTATGAAACTACTCTATGTCTCCTCCTTGGTCTAAGTGCCTTAGACCTAATGATTTAACATGATAAGAATTTTAATGCAATGAACAAACGATAATCCCCGGATAAGAAATCGAGCTCCACTTAAGGTCGATTTTACCTTCCGGTTTTCCTACCTCTTTTCCCACACCTAACATCTCCTTTCGGTCTCCATTAAGTGTGTGTGTGTTCAAGCATTGGTTAATTACTCCAACACAAACAAACCATACAATACAAGTAGGAAAATAATCACAACAAATGAAATTGAACAATATGAGCAATCACTCTCAATCAACCAAAAGACTATGCCATCTCTACTACATTATCTTGGCTACTATAGAACTAGCCACTCATGACTATGAACACCAACATGTCAAGGTTAGTATTCATGATTATGAGAACAATTAAATCAAGGTAAAGGCTAAGAATTTACCAATCACAAGCTATGAACTCGAAAATGGAAACTTTCATTCAACTTCAAAAGACTTCAATGGACTTTGATATACAAAAGTGATAATCTTGCTCCAACCAAAGTAATCTAAAAGATTAAGCTAAGAATTCTTAATGTTTACAATTGGAATTAAAAGCTAAATATATGTGGAATTTTAGCTAGGAGAGCCTTGAGGTTGGGATGCCTTCAAGATGAGATATATCCAAAAGAGAGTAAATGAAATCTTTTAATTTCTGAATCATCAACCTCGACGTGCGCCAATCCAGTCTCGGCGTGCACCGACTCTCCTTTGCGTGTAATTGGCGTGCAAGGTACTGACAGAGTGGTTGGGGACTGACATTATGCATTAAATGCTTCAGTAGAGGTAATTCAAATCTCGGCGTGCGCCAATAAATCCCGGTGCGTGCAATTTATAAAGAAAACCTTATGTTTTCATCCAAACAGCGTCGGGCGTGGGCCATCAGCTCCGGCGTGGACCATTTACTCAGTAAAAATGCAGTTCTTGCTTATAATGCCTTGGATTTCTTCTCAATCACTCGATAGGCTTTAATATCTCCCAAGATTCAAGCTCCAGGCCTCGCTATCTGTGCCACAAAACAAAAACACGAAGATACCACGGGTAAATCCGATAACAAAATTAGGCCAATAAGCCTTAATATGTACTAGATTAGTTGATTTTTATCATTTTTACTATGTACAAAATATGGTCCACATCATCACAATATTTTCTCAATTTGATACAAAAACATAACTAAATGCCTATGAAATAGGAGTAAAACATCGTAAAATACATCATCCAGTTGACAGCCACTAGGCCGATACCTTGTTGGTATAATTTTAATTTATAATTGATGTGGTGAGCATGTAGTTTTCGTTTAATACTTTAATGGAAATGTTGGTAGAACTTGCGGAAAACTTGGGGACCGGACAGCCAAAGGCAGACTCGGCCAGTAGACACCTCTTGCTCCATGCTTTTACTTTGTCATGATACTGGATAAAGAGCATCAACCAATTTGTCAAGCTCCTGACAGAGATCTGCATGTTCGTTTCGTGTTTTGGGTGGAGAATGTGAATAGATAACTAAGCGTCAAAAGGGTCGGCTCAAACCCAAGCAGGCGATTGAGCACAATGAAGGCTATGACAACCCTTACCACTCCCAATTGAAGATCGCAAGGCAGGTTCCTGGTTGCCTCTAAGAACTCCATAAAGAATGGGTCGAGATGGGGTCTAAGCCCGTTGTTCATTGCGTCAAAGTGAAAGAACATGAGATCACGATGTTCCCTCGGACATACCCAAGTCATATTCGACCTTCTATATAGTAAAACCTGAAATTTGCGTTTATCTCGAGCGTTCCCAAGAGATAGGCGGGGTTATGGGTTGACTCGGCATCCTTCCACCAGGAGGCGACCTCCTTATCATAATCCACTTGAAGAGTTTTCTCTTCGTCAATAAGACGACTATCACGGTCACCCTGCTCTTCATTATACCCGGACGATCCACTACTGCTAGCCGGCCCATCACCGCGGTTTGAACTTGCTGAAGACATGCAACTTGAAACCGAAAGGCGAGGTGGATGGTTAGTCGCCTAAACTTGATGTAGGGCCGAGATGAACGTATCCGCCCATCTCGACTCCTCGCTGGCCGTCAAAGGTTTCTAAACCCAAACCCCAGTTTTATCGGACAGAAAGGGGAAGCACCGGAGAAGATCTTCATTTCGCCATCAGGCATTAAAGGTCCACCCCGGCTAAACGATAATATATAGGCGGGGAAATCACGCATAAAAAGGTATTCAATGGGGATCTACATGTGTTTTCATTACGAACCAAGTAAATAAGAATGTTCAGGTCTACGGAGAACGATATTAAACATTTGTTCTTCAAAAACTCAAGAAATCAAGTATGGACAAGCATTCGAAGCGAGAAAAACATGTTATGACTCGAAACGAAAGAAAATCTGCAAGCCATTTACCTGATTACTCGAAAATTCTGATGAAAACCTTTGAAGAATCGGTTGCGAACGGCCGGAAACACTACAACCACACCAAAAAAGCCTTTGAATAGCCGGAAAATCTTCAGTTCGCCGGATTTTCTTGCTGCTAGAGATTCAAATTTGTGAAAAGTGTATAAGTGTCGGAGGACCACCCTTATATAGGAGTCGAGATGAACCGATGCGACGCTTCAAAACCCGATACAATAACGTCTCTTCACGGTTATCGAAACACACTAGCCAATCAAAGGTCGCAACCCTTCACATCACACTTGGTTAATCATGACAGATGCAATATTTGAGGAAACGTTTCACATTCCGTAAACTGCAAGGACAAAGCCGGCTCGCTATTCAGCTCGCCACCGATTTAACACGCCAGATACTTAACAACGTTAATGCTACTTGGCTAGGTCGCTATAAATCCTACGTCGAATAGCTGGCTCACTACTGTGGTTGACATTACTAAGCCCGGTCGCTATTCAGCACGGCATCCTTCAGCTATTCACTTTCGATCCCAACGCTACTAAGTCCGGTCGCTATTCATCATGGCATCTTTCAGCTAGTTGCTTTCGAGCCTAACATTGCTAAGTCCGTTCGCTATTCAGCACGACATCTTTCATCTAGTCGCTTTCAAGCCTAACACTACTCATCCAGGTCGCTATTTAGCACGGCACTATCGACTACGCAAAACGTGCCTTAAGCTATTTGATGTGATCCATAGTCGAATCAGATCCAAAAATGCCCGAGGACTTGACTGAAGGCATCAATAAGATGAGCACCGCGACCCTTGGCTAACCCGAAGCCAAAAACCTTGGTATAAATGGACACTCACAAAGTTCTCTCACAACCTCGATAAGTCTCGTTTGTAATCCACCAAACACCAGTTTGGAATCCACCAAAACCAACGTGAGAAAACTCACCAAACCTTAAAGCTTCAAATAAAATATGTAGCCGAATCAGATCCGAAAATGCTCGAGGACTTGAATGAAGGCACCAATAAGACGCGACCCTTGGCTAACCCGTAGCCAAAAACCTTTGGTATAAATGGACACCCATAAGGTTCGTTCACAACCTCGATAAGTCCCGTTTGGAATCCACCAAACACCGGTTTGGAATCCACCAAAACCAACGTTAGAAAACTCACTAAAGCTTAAATCTTCAAATAAAATATATATCTCAAAATTTTGTTTGTTTACAAAGAGTACAACTAAAGCCTTTTTATAGGATACAATGAAAGAAATAAAACAACTCCTAACCGATGTGGGATAAAATTAAATAATAAAAATAAAAATAAAAGACATTATAATAAACAATAATAAAAATCTAATAAAATTTGCCATGGAAACAATGTGGGATAAATGGACTTCAAGCTCATCTTCGATCACATCATTCCCTCCCGGTTGGAAAGGATTCGACCTCGAATCAAAAGGATGTCGTAAAAAGCAGCAATAAGCACTAAACATGACGAACCATTAACGAACGCCAATGATATGACCGGATCAAATACAAGGCGTAAATACGGCTTCAAACCACTAGAACATCGAGCTGATGACGAATACATAACCAAGGAAACGAATGAGTAGGAAGGTGGTGAGTGCTCACTGCAAATATTGTTCTCTGGAGCAGCAACATAATCATAGGAATGATAAGCTAGAACAAAAGCACAATACAACTCAAAAGGATCAATGAAAGGGTGGTCCGGTTTGCCACCAATGTCGACCGGAACAAGAACATTCATAGGCAATGTAAGACCTGCAATGGATAGATCAAATAACCCAGTTTTCTCCTCAACTGGATGATCATCATTTGTCTGCAAAGAAGACAAAATAGAACTCGAGCAAGTAGTCAGTGAAGTAGGACCAACGTGCTCATTTGCCTCGATTTGCTCCTCAATTAATGTGTTGCCTTCATTCTTCTTCTCAACGCCACACTCTTTTTCATCCTTTATCTCCACCACACGTTCACTCTCAACGTCACACTCTTTTTCATCCTTTATCTCCACCACACGTTTACTCTCGCCGTTTCTCAATTCTTGCTCAATATTTTCTGCTTCCACCAATGTCACATCATGGCTCTCACTCCTATTTTGCCCATGGCCTTAGACTCCTCTATTTGAAAATCACATTGTTGTATAGAGGGTAGGGATTCAAAGACATGCTTCTTGCCACTATCAGAAAAAGAATAGCGAGTCCGGGACGCATTATGACGTACATTATGCATAGATAACCATGATTTCCCTAATTTCTAATGGACATCACTCAATGGCACCACATCTCACAATACAATAGCTTTATAACGTTAACGTCCGATGGATATTGGAATCCGTGCATACCGTGTAACTTTAATCCGATGACTTCCCTCAATAATGTAGTAAGGACGATGAAGTCTTTCCGTGTGCAAGTTTAACTCCTTAACCACATCTTTTCTAATTAAATTTTCCTCTTCATCGTGATCAATACACAACTCGTATTCATAGTCTCTAATAAAACATGATGTGTAAAACAAATCATTACCTTGACTCTCCTTTGACATTACTCAAGATATTAAGAATGACCAAACAAAAAAAATATTCGGCAATGGTTTTTTTTTTTTTGGATGGCTGAAAGAAATTTCTTTCTGCAAGAAGTAAGGAAAGAAAGAAAAACAAGGATGGTGGATTAACTAGGTATAAGAGTCGGCCGGCAAAACAATGATGCTAATTGGATGCGATCCGGTGGTATTTTTTTTTTGTAAATGTATGAACAGGCAACAGACGCAAGAATCGCTGGGGAAATTGTTGTTGTTTATTGTTTAATAGGATGAACACTAGAACAAAGAAATTAAAATAAAAAATAAAAAAAAAAAAAAAATAATAATTTGCGGGGAACCAAAAAAAATTTGCTGGAACGACAAGAACGATAATTTGCGGGAATATATTTTTTTAACTATGAATATGCAAGAAAATGAAAAGGGATATTTAGATACCGTCAGTGACCAGCTCTGATACCAACTGATGTGATCCGTAAGATCCGAAAATTCCTGAGGACTTGACTGAATGCGCCAATAAGATGAGCACCGCGACCCTTGGCTAACCCGTTTGGAATCCACCAAACACCGGTTTGAAATCCACCAAAACCAACCTGAGAAAACTCACCAAAGCTTAAAGTTTTAAATAAAATATATATCTCAAAATTTTGTCTGTTTACAAAGAGTACAACTAAAGCCTTTTTATAGGCTATAATGAAAGAAATAAAACAACTCCTAGCCGACGTGGATAAAATTAAATAATAAAAATAAAAGACCTAATAATAAACAATAATAAAAATCCAATAAAATTTGCTATGGAAACAATGTGGGATAAATGGATTTCAAACTCATCTTTGATCACATCACTATTAAGCAGGTCGCTCCACAACAGTCATCTCGGCATATAGTAAATCAAGTCGCTTTACAACTTACTCCATGAATTATTCATTTGTGCACCATGAATAAATCGAGTAAGGGGCGGCCATTGATATGCCAAGCCCTTAAACCGAGCCAACGAATGTCAAATTGAGTCTGTACGTAGGCCCAATAAGCATAGGGTCCTCGGCCATATAGTTCACACCTACATAAGCCGGACTGGTTGGGCTTCAATCCTGCTCGCCCTACGCCTTACCGATATTTATTATTGACAGGGCAAACGAGCGTCGATCAGCGAAGCCTTCAACCCGCCCTTTACAGGCCGGCGAGAAGCATTGGGGGCCGACATGCTCGCCCCTCAGCTCGACAGTCCGACTTTGACTCAGATCAAGCCCTCTAATCAGGCAACATGAAGCGCGTGTCGGTTACCTTGAAGCCCGACCAATCAGAGCATGCCACGTCATCCATGTTTATTAGCATATTTATTACTCCCTCCGTTTTTATTTAATTGTCGGAGAGAAAAGAAACATATATTAAAAAAGTGATTAATGTGTTTGAAATAAAATGTAAAATAACAAAATTACCCTTCATTTCTTGTGCATGAAAAATTGTACCAAAATTTGAGTCACTAAAATAAAGGATAAAGGTGGAAAAAAATAATAAATGTTGCATTGATACTATAAAATAAGAGATAAATAAAAACAAAACAAATTTTGAAAAGTGACAACTAAAAAAACGGAGGGAGTATTCTTTTTGTAACTGCTTGCTCCTAGCCCTATTTTTTAAGGGACTCCTTAGCCCTTTAAATAACGGCATTTGTAACCTGAAAATGATATCTTAATACACAAAAGCAGACAAGCTTTGCTAATTTGTCGACATATTAGCTCTCCTTACAGCTTTCTTGTCTTCTTTATATCTTTATGTTGTTCATAATCATCGCCGATATCCACCGATAAAACCGCCGGATAAATCATCATTATTCGCTAGATATCAACCGCTAAATACTCTTAAAATACGTTTGTGATAATTCCGCATTATCACCAATTGAGTAGTATTTATTACATTTTTTTTCTTTTACCCTAATTTATTATACATTCACCTATTACATTAATAAAGTCAAAAGGTATTCTAGACTTTCACTATTAAATTAATGACATTCAACCCCTTTTTTTTTAAAAGGAGAATTTTTTTTAATTAAAAATTGGGGGCCAAAGCCATAGTGTTACAATGGAAGACTATTATATTTTTATCACCCAGGCTTGCCTTAGATTCCTGGAGCGTTTAACTGCATTAGAACCAAAGACGTGGGGGGGGGGGTAGGTAACATCTGAAGAGTGAAGCAATTTGTTCCGCCAGAACCAAGCGCCGTATACAATCTCGTGAAAAAGGTAAGGCCACTGTTTGGCTGAAGAAGAATCTCTCAGGGGAGGTGTTATATTTTCTAGCACCCAATCATGTGTGTTTGTGGTGGCAAAAACTGATTCCCGTTTAGGGGGGTCGAGGACTTGCTTCCAAACACGTGTCGGCATAATACAATCCCAAATGGCATGTAAAGCGGTCTCCTCTCGCTCATGACAAAGTTGACAAAGAGATGAGCTCAAAATATGCCGATAAGCTAGGAAGATGTTAACCAGGAGACAGTTCTAATAGAGTTTCCAGAGGTGGAATTGTATCATGTAGGGCCCTTTAGACTCCAAATCCGCTTACAATCAAAGATGTGTTGTGCGATATCATGGATGCCCAACTGGTACATCTACGCACTATGGACCGAGTATTTGCCATCCGTATTTGCCATCCGTATTTGCCATCCCCTGAAGGGTCCCATTTGATGTCGTCCACGTAAGTTTTGAACCCTGCCTGGAGAGCTTTTGCAGCTTGGCTGATGCTAAGCCACAAAATGGAGACTCCCGGTTTGGTAGGTGCAAATGGATTCCCATATTTTTCGATCAAAATGGAGACCCACGGAGAAGTGTCATCCGTTAGTAGCTGCCAAAGTAATTTCCCATAAAAGCATTGTTCATCTCCTCAAGATGTTGGAGTCTTAGGCCCCCAAATTCCTTGGGTTTGCAAAGATTTTTCCAAGAAATATAATGGCAATGTTTTACACCATCTAGCTCATCCCAAAAGAATTGTCAACAAAGCTTCTCAATGTAAGAAACGAGTTCCTTAGGCAGCTTAGCCGTTTGCATCGTGTAGTATGGAAGGGTAGCTAAAGATTTATTTATCAGAATCGATTTACCCGCTTTAGAAAGGGTCTTCGTCTTTTATCAAAAATAAACCCATAAGTCTTCTTTTTAACCCAAGAGTGAATCATAGGGGTTCCCAAGTACTTGCCCATGTCCGAAGTGTGTTGCATTCCCAATTTTTGACCGATCTGGGATTTAAGTTGCGAATTAACGTTCTTAGAAACATGCAAGGTAGACTTTTGAATGCTGATTTTTTTTGTCCCGAGATGCTACAGAAATCCGCAAAGGACTTCTTTCATGATAGCAGCTTGTGATTCAGACGCTTCGCCAAAGAGGATCAAGTCATCATCAAAGAACAAGTGAGATATCGGGGATGATTTGCAGACGGATAGGCTTCCAACGGTCCTGGCTTTCTGCATCGTTAATTTTTTGGCTAAGAATCTCCATGCATAGGACAAATAAGTAGGGAGATAGAGGGTCTACATGCCTAAGGCCTCTTTCCATAAAAATCGTATCAAATTTAACACAGTCCAAAGGACCGAGAGGGCAGCCGATTTCAGACCATGCATAATAAGGCTAGTGAGATTGTGAGCCAATCCAACCGAAGTGAGAATTTTTTCTCGGAAATCCCAATGTACCCTATCACAGGACTTTTCTAAATCGATCTTGATAAGCATAAAACCATTTTGTCCTTGCTTTTTCCGGAAAGTGTGAAGTGCCTCTTGGACTAATATAATATTGTCCGTACTTCCTCTCTTGGGAATAAAGGTCGTTTGAGTCGGGCTCGTTAATTTATCAATGAACATTCGAAGTCTATTCGCAATAAATTTGTTCAGCAGCTTGATAACCATGTTGCGGAGGGAAATCGGCTTGAAAAAGGCTGGGGACGTGGGGGCATCACATTTTGGAATTAAGGACAGCGCGGTTTCATTCATCGAGCTCGGGAACTGGCCAGATTTAAACGCTTGTTGCACAAATTGGATAATAGATGGTGCAATAGTATTCCACTGGGACTTTAAGAAAATAGATGGCAAGCTGTCGGGTCCCGCTGCTTTATAGGATCCCATATCAAACAGAGCATTCTCAATCACCGCTTCACAAATAGAACGATTTAAAACACTAGGTCCGAGTTGAGAAGGCTATTAAACTGGGGATCGAAGTCACCGCAATCGATAGAAGCATCATTTACATAAAGATTCCGATAAAAGTGAAAGACCATACCTCAAATTTTGTCTTGATCATAAGTCCAAGTATCTGTCTCATCTTTTAGGCAAAGCACTCTCCGTTTAGATTTTTCGTAAAGCAGTGAGGTGGTAGAAATGCGTATTCCTCTCGCCTTCCGCAAACCATTTAAGTTGGGAACATTGATGCCAGTAGGTCTCATCCTGCTTAAGTGTGGTTTCAAGTTCACTTTTGAGATCCTCATTCAGACTAGTCAAAAACGAAGACGGGTAAGGCTCAAGACTGCGCTCACCACCCGCAATACGTGCTAGAAGAGTGTTTTCCCGTTGAAATATGTTCCCAAAAACCCGCTTATTCCAAATCTTGACTTTCTTACTGATGTGCCGAAAGTATCTTGAAGACACAGCCCATGAAACCTTGTTGACTGAACAAAATCGCTGAACTGTGCATGATCGAGCCAGGCTCATTGAAAGAAAAAGCCATTATTATTAAAAATCTTTTTCTGAACAAGGTCGGTGTGGAGCAAGATAGGATATGGTCAGACTGAATACGAGGCAAGTGAGTGACATGAGCATCCATAAAAAGTTCAAGCCAAGACGAGGATGCCCAAGTTTGATCAATACGTTGTTGGATATGTTGATTGTCATGCTTAGCCCCCATCCAAGTTAATTTAGAGCCATAGAAGGTAGTTCAATAAGCCCACAATGTTGTTATGTGCTCTAGAGTTTATCCGAATTGAGGCCACCAACCGGGAGCCCCTTGCTTATCCTCCTAGTAGATGACCTGATTAAAGTATCCCATGATGACCCAAGGGTATTTTACAATTCCCGAATACCTTTTTAAATTGTCCCAGAACTCGTTCCTGAAGCTAGTGATAGGAGCCTCTTAAATAAAAATTATGAGCCAATCTATTATGTCGTCTTTGAGAACAGCCATAGAGAGACATTGATTTGTGTTCGAGATATACTGAAGGAAAGTATATGGTCGTTCCAGAAGCACCAAAGACCACCAGAATATCCGTGGGCTTCCACCACAAAAACTGGTGCAAAAGAGGTCCTAAAAAGAATCTGTTTCGCATGAAGGCTGCTGCTTCGAGGTTCCAACAAACAGAAAATATCCAATTTATGCTCAGAAAAGAGGCTTCAAAGTTGCCTCAAAAAGTCATCAGAACACGCTCCTCCGCAATTCCATGAAAGGATTTTCATTGTACTATGATTGAGTAAAGGTTTGGGAGCTCGCAGCTACCCGATCTTCTTCAGAAAGCGGATTCCGACCTTGCTAATCCACGTCCATTTGATTCGCCCAACTGTTTTCGCCTTGGTCAAGAGGGTGTAGTTTGGGGTTATTAGATGGTTTTACCATATCTCTTTGAAGGTCCTATTTTGAAGTAGAAACGTTTCCACGGACCTCGGAAGATGAGACATGTTTGGGTCTATTGTTGGCAACTTCCCCAAGTGGGTCTCTCGCCATCAATCAGGTCTTCGAGGCATGTGAATCCCGGGGGATGGTCGGTGTTTTTTCTAGGTTGGTATCCATGCCTTTCCTCTTGGTTTTTTCGGATAGAGTTTTGTCTGTTTGAGTCTTCGAACGCAATTGGTGGGTCTCTTTAGTGGGTTCGGGATTGGACGAAGGCTCGTCCCTGCTTTGTTTTGAGAATTCGTAGGTGTGGGAAGGGCCTCATGGGCGGAACTTGGTTAGTTTGCTGTCTCAATTCCGATACTTCACTTGGTGGAGCATCTTCATGGGTATTTTCTTTTGCTAGAACCGAAAAACGGGACCCATTCGCAACAGCCTGCTCTTCTCGATGTTCAGTTAGCTCGGGATCATTTGCTACCTAAGTAGCCAGATTTTGCCGGTAGGACTTAGTTGAAGGTGTTGCATCTTTTCAATGACGAGTTTGAGCGATCATCTAAGGGCCATACGGCCTTTCAGGAGTAGGACCTTCCGGTTGCACATTACCGGATGCTTCGGGATTTGTAGAATTAACAGCATCTCGATTTATAGTACATGATTCTTTCCAGTGGCCAAACTTGCCACAATCCTAACAAACAAGTGGTAAACCTTCCCATTCAATCATCTTCTTTCTTACGTAGATGAAAATAAAGGTTTTCAGTGGTTTGGATAAATCAACTTCAACATATACCCGTGCGAACCATCCACGGCTATTGAAATTGGTGGTAAGATCTACCTTGATGGCTCATCCAACCATTTTCCCCAGAGTCATGAGATATTGGTCTCGGAACACCTCAACTAGACATCGTCGAAATCGAACCTAGGCCATGGTGGTCTTGATTGCTCATTCGAAAGGATAAAAAAAGAGCTTCCATCTGGTAACGGAAAATAGTGTCCATGGATTACCCACGGACAATTCTCCAAAGCAGTTAAGTAATCTTGTTTTTGGGTGAATCGAACAATGTAGAACCCGTTGCCAAGATCAATGAATTCCAATCGTCCCTCAGCATGCCAGAGATTGGAGAGGCGATTAGATAGATAATTGTAAGACACGGACTTCCCCAATAGCTTGATGATCAAGGTCCACTTCCATGGCCGCCACAGCTCCAAACACTCATCGAGGGGGATGATCAGTTCGTCCTCCCCATGCTCATCTCTCATTAAATAGTCAATAACGTTGGCATAATCGTTCAGCTCGTTATCATCCTCAACATTACCTGTATAGATGTCTGGATCAGCGTACCTTCCTCGAACGACATCAGCACCACTCCGGTCAGACCATGCCGACGAGTGGTTGTTGATGGATTTATTCGGCCTATTAATGCTTCGTTGCAGTAGATCTTGCTCTTCGGGTGAGGGCTCCATAATAGAGTCCTCCATTTTGGATTCGGCAGGGTGAGATTGCCGGTGGGCGGAAAGCAGACAGCAAGACTGCTAGGTTTTTCGTAGGAGTGTTTGATAACGCCTTTAACGCATATCAGCAAACCCTTTTGAATGAGAAGATATTGTGTGATAAGAGAATTTACGGTGAAGTACGTATGAAACAATTAGAACCATATAGTTTAAATATAGATGTTGGGAACATCAAACAAACAATAGATATATACATTTAAACTTTTTTTTAATCCATATAAAAATATCTAAACGGATTCATACATTAGAACAGAGATAGTATTATCTAAGAAAATGAAACAAAAATAAAGAATAAAATATGAAGATTAGGATATGTGGTGTGGTGAACCCCTCCACCAAGAAAGCGCATAAATATGTGAAGGGCGGCTGACCTAATTCAATGAATCCGGTACCTCGTGGGCCCCCCTCACTTCAAAGCAACCTCATCCATTCGATTGAGCATTCCCAAAAATAACAAGAATCCAGTCCCTACAATTCACTAAAAACAACTTAAATAAACAAAATAGCACGGCAAAAGATATCTATAACTACTACTATTATTATTCAAATCCATACAGATACCACACGTGTATACATTTATCTTTCCATTCTAACCCTCCTATAATACCATATTTACAAATTAAGTCCAAAACTAATAAGTTTACATTATTAAGTACCATACATGTATCTTCCATATTTCACACTAGTTGCTGCTTCTCTGTACACTATTCTCTTGAGATATGAGAGTAACACACTATAACGTCCACTTCCAAAACATTGGCCTTGTAGATCAAAGCTTTAGTGTTTGGAGGGACCTTTTTGATAATAAGTCGTATACACAGGGGTCTAAACATAATTATACATAAATTCTGGGGCTAATATTCAAGGACCAATCCTCCCATTGGAGACCTGTGTGGAATTCCCTTTCTTCTTTTGGCAGTTCTGTAATTAACCATAGTTGGGGGCGGTGTAGAGGGAGAAAAGCTCTGACTAATGCCGTTGCTATTGTTCGGACTTCTCTGCCGGCAGCTATTGGTGCTGTATGAGCCGTCGGAATCTGATGCCGTTGCCGGAGCTGCTGCTGCTGCCGCCACCATTGATCTTTTCTTCTCCGGCAGTTGCTTGTTCTTCTTTTCGAAATTCTTTGATGTCCCAACAATCTATCATTCAAAATTCAAAAGTAAATCCCATAAAAAAATCAATGTAAATCCAAAGTGGGAGAGTCCCATTTGATATGAATTCGTCTATCAAGAATTGTTCTTGGAAAAACAATTATTGAAAAGAGCATTGTGATTTACCTTGCAACCAAGTGAGCAGAACCTGTAAGAATCAAGAAGGCTGCGTTCACAAACTTCACAAGTATTGGTGACACCTTTACCAGGCCTTGGCTGAGGCCTTTCATTCAAGAAAACAACCTTAGCACTGTTAATAACATATGTCTGAACAGAGGAGATGTCCAAATACTTCTGAATTTCATTCACCCTTATCACATCATGGTATGATGACCTCCTTATCTGCAAGCCCCCACCCCCAAAATATTAGGAACAATACCCAAAAGCCCATCTTTTTCTTCCTCAAAAAGTCAACGCTAGTAAAGGGTTGGAAACAGGGGTAGAGCATTTCATATACCATGAAAAGAAAAAGGGGATATGGATAAAGGTTACAATTTTGGCAAAAAATCTTGAAGCCCAGATGGTGAAATTTGTTAAAAAGGACAAAAAGATTCAAGAAATTACAGAAAGAAAATCAAAACCTGAATAGCAAGGTGGTCCTTGTGATAGTCCAAGCAGAGAGAACAAAGAGCCCCATTCATACAATCAAGACAATACATGTTGCATTCATTCTTGTGAGAGTCAGCATGTATTCTGCAGTGACCAAAAAACTGTTCTTCCAATAGAGGCTTCAACCATGGCGGCCATCTATTATCATCATCATCATCATCAAAACCAGGCCCTCCTGCTCCCTGTATAAACTCATTTCAATTAATACCCAAAAGAAAAACCCATAAATCGATCAACAACAACACAAGGAAAAAAAAAAAAAACCCATTTCAAAGAATTGATAAAATCTTTTAATTTAATACCATGATTCGCCTGTTCTTTGGCTTAATCTCATGGACAACAGCTCTTTCTTGATTATCGATCGCCAGCTTGATATTCTTAAGAATGGAAACAGAGGATTAATGGGGAATAGAGAGATAGGGGGAGTGTGTGAATCTATGTGTGTGCACTGTGCAGTAGAGAAAATGAATTGAGAATTTTGGGTACAAGAAAGAGGAGGAAGTAAAGGGAAGGATACCAGACGAGAAAAAGAAAAGTCATTGGAGATTACGGGTTCATTCTTATCCTTGGGAAGTAATACCGAGCCTATTTCCGAACCTAAGTCCGAGCCTAAAGATACGTTGGCTACAAGGAACCGACCTCCATCTTTCCTTTTTTTTTTTTTTTTTTTTTTTTAAAATTGTATTTTTCCTTTCGTTTTCTTTCTTCAGCCTTATCGCAATTAATTGTTTACTAGTTGTATCTAGTGTGCTTTGCACACGTACGTCGGCGAAACACAATAATTGAAGAATATGCTCAGGACACAGAGAGAGTTTACCTTAGCATTGATGATTCGGACGGTGAAGATTAGAAGACAAACCTCAATTTGTCCAATGCAATGTGCACCACAAATCTGACACAGTTGCACATGTATTAGTAGAGCAGAATAGGTACAGCAACTTCAGATGAAGCACAGACGGGTTAGTTAAACCCAAAAGCATTATAACAAGTAGAAAGTTTCTATGAATTTCCCCAGGAATCAGTGATGATGTTGGAGAATGTGTACCTACCATAGTTAAAAAAGTGGAAAGCATGAAACTGAAGTGCACAGATACAGAAAGCGCACCGACAGAGTGCTAAGCAAGAACGCCAATAAAAGCTACTCATCACAACAGAATGCAGAGATGGGGCAACCACCCTTTAAGAACTCTCCACTTCACTGCATGCCCTTATTCATTACCCAACAAAGAATGTGTGAAAGATAGAGAAAACAGGCTCAGATCTTTGAAATAAGCAAAAGAGCAGCCGCATTCGCCATGGCTGCAAGGAATGAAAGAACTGACAAAAGGGTCCATGACTTCAGACTTGCCCAGCCAAGATACGAGTGAGGGATTCTCAATACCCACTAAAACTCAAGATTCATTTGTTTTGCTACTGTTTTCATAGCCTTGAAGAGTAGTATCACTGCATGGCCGACTAAGGATGCTGCCACACCAAATCAGTAGTACCTGTCCATATGGTGGGAAGCACACAGAAGAGGAACATGTTTTTTTGAAGAGGAACATGTTTTCGACCATAAAATTCCTATATTTTCTGTAAAATAAATAAATAAATAAATAAATAGAGAAGAGTTGACAAGAAAGGCTTGTAGAAAAGTTGGAGGAGCATAAATAATGTACTTAGAGAAGAGTAATAATAGTACCTCATTTGTATCATCAATATTGCATATTGAGCAGCCAAAGTAAACACTGTTACTACTGAAGGTTGGATCTGTAAGAATCATTTTTGCAGGCCAATGACTGCGGAGACTACAGGGAAACCTCAGAATTAAATCGGGGATGGGAAGGTACAAAATATACCACAGCAAAGATAGACAAAGCATAAGCATGTTGAACAAGAAATGGTTTCACCAGATCATAAGTGCATAACGAAAAATAGGGGATGCCCAACTCTATTAAACAATACAGTGAAATAACAGTGCATCTGCACAACGATAAATACTGCCAATACGATTCGCAAACAGCATCAGGAGTACAGAGGAAACATCTTGCTAGAAGTGATAAATACAGTCAAAATTTTCAGCTTAAGTACAATGTGTGGACAACAAAATGCACCGAGGATCGTGCAACCGTGTAGCCTTGAGGCCATATATTATACAGATTATGTAGTGGTCTTGATAGTCACATACGATGTACATTTGATTAATTCAATTTTTGGACAAAAACAATAAACGAAAGATTAATCGATCATTCAAGAACAATCATTCTACCAATATAGACATTTAAGCATGCAGTACCTGATTTAGCATTTCGCAACAAATTTCATATTTTAATAGATCTAAAACACAAATAGCAAAGTTTTTAATCAATTTTAATCATTTAATCACATAAAGTTCAGACTTTAATTCGGATCAACCAAATAATAAAATAAGCACAAGCTATTTGAAGATAACAACACGCTAATCTTGATTAAGCACGGAAAACGGGAATATCAAAGGTAGAAGTACAACCAAGACTGAAAAGGTCTCATCTTTGCACAAATCAAGAGGGAATCAAACCTTTTCAGGCATGCAGACACTGACAGGAAAAGAAGAGATAATGAAAAACTTCCCTGAAAAAGCTGGAGCATCACGGGTTGAAGATTAGTGGATGATAAGTCATCATCGGCCTCAGATAAACCATTATCGGCCTCAGCAAAGTCAGAGCTTCATTTTGGCCGGTTCTCCACCTTCACGGACACACTGACCACAAGCCTGGCATCAACAAGTGTTGTAGAGATTCCAAGGTCCAAATCAGAGCTATTTCGGAATGAACACAGCAACGTTGAACCAAAAGGTTACCAACAGAGAGCTATTTTGGGTAGAAGACAGAGTATTGAAACCATAAGGTTTCTTTAGCAGATAGATAAGTCATGAAAACATGCATTATTAGATAGAAAGATTATATCATTATATTAGCACCATATTTCAAAAAGGTCAATCGAAGAGAAAAGATCCAACCTGTTACTCGAAAATCAGCACAGCAAACAAATAGAGCCGATTCATAAAGAAAATAGATGAAAAATCGAGCCTTTTACCAATCATAAAACAATAGAGGAAGGATATTACCGGATCTGGCTTGGTTGATGTTGATAGAACATCATTGACCTCAGCTTTGTCATCATCGGTCTCATCAAAGTCGTTCTCAGCATCAAAGATCGATGCTTTTCACCATAGCCCTGCCTTCTAAGCACCACAAAGCTCCAAACGCAGCAACAGCTTTATGAACAGCGCCGGTGAGCCATGTGATACCACAGTTGCAGAGGAAACAGAAAAAGAACGGAGAAAGCAAAATTGGAGAGTGAAGAATCAATGATAAACCAAATAATAATCTGGAACCCAAAAAAACCCAAGAAGAACCCCAAAAAAATAACCAGCCCAACAATCAAATGCCATAAGAACGAAAAAAAGGAATAAGAGGAATTACCTTACCAAAACCTTCTTCTACTCCGACGATATACAACACCGATTATTACACAGACATCTTCAGAGCAGCACCGACAGAGGAACCGTGAATTGAGAATGATAATGACACAGAAGCATTTGATCTGCATGTAGTAAAATTGCTATTTATACGTCCACCGTTTCAAACCTTTTTTTATTGAGAAGATGAACGAGGAAAGCAGATAGATAAGTCATGGAAGAGCAAAACCTCGGAAGAGGGAAGAAATCAGGAAGCAAGAGACGTTAGAAATGCAGAGCCATTAATGTGATAGACTTTTCAGAATGATAGCGGAAAGGAGAAGAGATAAGGACGAGAGAGGAGGATTTACGAGTGGGAATGCTGGCTCAACGTTACTGGAGAAAGAAGACGGTGGTGGACAACGTGTCAAATACCTCGCAAAACGACGTCGTTTAAGGCAGTAGGCGAAAAAGCGGAAGAGGACAAAATTCGTCGGACAACATTGGGATTTAATATATACTATCTAAGTTAAGATTAGATAGACTACGGGCTCATTCTTTCTTTCTAATTTTTAGGGAAATTTTGTATAAATGCTTTGATGTTATGTAAATAAAAGTCTAGTTATGTACCTCTCCGTTTTTATTTAACTATCACATTTGTCAAAATTAAAAAGTTATTTTTGCTGTAGTTATATTTTCAGTACGTATTTTAATATGTTTTCCGCTTTTCAATTCTAGTTTTTCAACTTTATAGACTTATTCAACCTAAAAATCTTTTATATTCAATACACCACTATACTTTTCAAGATTTTTTTAGTACCACCTCCGTTCCAAAATATAAGTCATCATCAGGGCCGTCCATCGTATGTTTTGGGCTTAAGACCAATCCCCGAATTGAGCCTTTCAGTTGAACTTGTTTTTTTTAAACATATATATCGCGTTTTTAAGATCCGTAAATACAAATTCAATATGAGCAACTTGTTTTATTGATCAGCAAATTAAGTGATTAAGTGATCAAAACAAAGCTGATAACTAAACAGATTAAGCAAGAGGTTTAGCCAACTACAAAAGATATTGTGCAGGTTTGAGTTATGATAATAAAAAGCAGGTAATCAAAAGTTGAATATTCAAGAAAGATATGCAGGTGACTTAAAAGGATTCAAGCAAGCAATTTGTTATTATATCAAGAGGTTTAGTGCTTATGGAAACAATCAGTAAACAATAAGCTATCTTGATCAAGTGCAGATAACACCAAAAATTATCTCAAACAAAATGACTAGAAAGGCTCAAGATCAATTCAATATAATGCACTATATTTTATTCACAAAGTCTATTTTTTTTGTTTTGAATGTGTTGTTGCACACTGAGTGCGACAGGTGTCAGGTCGCGGTGGGTCGAGGGGGCAGCGCCCCCGAAACCTAAACGCTTAAGTGCAGGTTTAGATTGCCAACAAATTTGCAAAGGATAAACAATAAGCAATTCAAAATACAAGGCTGAACCAGTTCAATTTCTACATTAATGTAGATTACAGATTACTTAAAATGCAGCAGGTTACAAAACTTGCAATTCAAATTTGAGTACAAACTAAAACCGGATCCAACAAATATTAAGTTGATCAACCTAATGCTAGCCTCAGTTGATCCTTAATGTTGGAAATAAAATTTATGTTTTGATGATGATTCATCGCTTAATCAAGTAATCGTTATTAACCCCATTGATGAAGTGTCATAACTAGCTGTTATTGTGCAAAGCTAAAAGATGTCTAGAGATCAATGTATAGGATCTTATAGAGTCTGATATTTGTATAGGTTAAACCAGACAAGCACTGTAAAAGTTCTAGGCTGTGAACTGAGAAAATATGAAACTGAGATTTAGTTAAACTGACATTCAATGAGAAACTGGAAAACAGAGAACACCAACATGAAAACTGAAGAAGATAAGTTCGCTGAGGGACACAGACTCAGTTGGCTTATCTGGAAGCTGAAGAACCGAGGTCACGTACTCGCTTCACAGACCGAAGAACCGAGGGTTCAAACTCAGTTATGAAGACTACGTCGAGACTGTAAAGTTAGACTTCAGGCAAGATTGTGGTGACCTGAACTGACTTTATGGATCATGTATGAAGACCTAAGAATCATAAGGACAATGAATTCTTAGAAGATAATAAGTCACGATGTACTCTGATTAAGTCAATTATAATCAGATGAAAAACTAGAGTACTGATATTTGAAGAAGAGTAAAATCTCAGTTAATGCTCTAAGTCAGTCAAGAAACTGACAAGTAACAATCTCAGTATAAAATTGACAAGGTTACTCAGTTTTGTATGTCAGTCATCCAACAAGCTGATAGTACAGTCGAACGTTATAAATGAAGCGATTTTATTGGATGGAATACTGACACAGCAGAACGGTCAGAAATATAGCTGTTACAAAAATCAAGCAGGATGAACGTTAAATAAACCCCTATAAATAGACTACCTCTACAACAACAAGAGGGAGAGCATGAGGAATTAAAAAAAAGGAATCTATCTAGTCAAGAAAGATCTAATTAAGGGGGAAAGCCAATTTCGAAAAAATTCCTGCTAACTACGTAATTGCAAGATCAAGAAAATTTCTTCAAGTATCCAAGCACATTCAAGCAAAATCAAGAATCTATCACTTGGAGAAATTCAGAGCCGTGCAAAGTTTAATTATCCAGAAGAAAAGCTATAATCACAATTGAATCATAGTTATTGATTCAAGTTTCAACTTTGATTTCATCAAAGGTCTAGACTGTGAAACAGCAAGAAAGTGTGAAGGACAGTTGAGTGCAGTCAGGAAGACTGTGTTTGTGATGAGCTGGTGAAGAGGCAATTCTACCCTTCAATGACCAGTGTTCAAACAATTGAAGAGCAGTAATCCTACCTGTTCTACAAGTGTTTAGATAGTGAAGCTAGGGATTAGTCAAGGACTATCAGTTTAGAACTTTTTGTAACCGGGCCATCTCAAAGAAGTTCTAGTGGAATTTTCTCCGCATCACAGGGGAAGAGAGGACGTACAAGATTACACCACCTGGAACCTCTATAATTTTTGTTTATTTATTTTACTTCATTACAATCTTAATTATCTAGTTCTCACGGTAAAACCAAGTCAACAAATTGTTTGTTATCTAAAGGCTAGTCTTATCCGCTGTCAGTTAACTAGGCTAAGAATAAGTCAGTATTGACTTATAATCAGTTGAGTTAGCTGAACTCCGCACAAGTTAAGGGACAGGAACAAAACTGAACTAAGCATCAGTTTGAGTTTCGGAGAAACTCAGTTCCTGGGGCAATTCCAGTTCAGGAAAAGTTTTTGGTGACAAGTTTATTCACCCCCCCCTCTAAACTTGTGTTAGCCTTTCCAAGGGACCAACAATTGGTATCGGAGCCAGGTTCCTTCTTTTTTGAGGAGATCTACTGCTTTGTAAGATAACTGGTCATCAGTTATTTTCGATATCAACAATTGGTATCGGCGCAGTTCTTCCATTTGGAAGTGATCTAAAGATATCTTTTAAACCAGTTGTTGAAGACCCCTTACTGAAATACTTTAGTGAAATTAAATGGATACATCTATAATTAGAAGCTGGCTGAATAACCCCCTGGCTGACTATTTGTAAAAAGTTGTTTATGATATTCAGGATCAAGTATTTGAAAGGTTCAGTACGACAAGCTCTCACACAAATCCGGAACCTCATTTCAGTTGTAATGAAGATATTGACCTTGACGCATATAAAGATGAATCTAGAGGATTTCCTTTCCTAGCTGATCTTTCAGAAGAGGCAGAAAAAGAATGGCCACGAGTAGCTAATTATATAGATGGAAAATTGACTGAAAACATTACTGAAGATCCATCCATTGCAAAGGCCAAAGATGCAAAACTACCCATGAGTTATGGAGGAGAAAGTGATGAGGAAATCATACTGCTAGGGGCAGCATAGGCAAATGCTAATGAAAAAGGGAAGCAAGTTTTAATCGATGATGATTCATCAACAGAAAATCTATCCAACAAAAATCAGGAGGTAATTGCGTCTACATCCCGCCCTCACACTGCCATGAACAATCAGAAAAATGAAGTTTTCAATAAATCCTTGGACATACTCATAAAGGAATTAGAGGTAATTCAAAAGAATTATGAGGATGTCAAAAAGGAGAAAAAGTTATTGAAAACTGAAATTTCGAGATTGAATGCTGAGATCAATTTAGTCAAGACTAATAATGAAACCAAGGTAATTCGACCAACTGATGAACTGACAGAAGTAATAAATGTCAAAGAATCATCAGTTGATCCAATTCCCAGTGTTCAGTTCAAACCTGGAAAACCTTTTGGAGACAGATCTGGTCTAGGGTTTGTCAATCAGAATAATTCCAAGTTCAGACCATGTCCAGTTGCATTAAAATCTGTGACTGCACAACGGTCAGGAACTCAGAAAACTGATAAAATTATTAGAACTGAAAATTACTCAGCACAGCCATTTGCATGAACTGATAAAACTGAAAAATCAGTTGGAAAGATACACCAAGCCAACAGATTTTACAAAAAAATTCAGAAAAGGCTGAAAAAGGCAGAATTGATCAGAGATCAGTAAGAAAAATCTTCAAGCCATATCCATTCGAAAATAAAGATTATTCATGGGATGATAAACTCAGAGGGAAAGGAAGACTATTTCCCACTGATGAAGATTGGAATGAATCCTCACATCACTTTCACAAGCTGATCAAATCAAAAACTGTCTGGACAAAACAGGAAAAGTATTTAAAAACTGACTATACTCAGTCAAAATGTCAAGAGAGGTATAAAGTGAAAAATAAAAATGTATCATCAAAAGCTAACCAGTTAGGACCCAAACAGATATGGGTACCAAAAATTTCTAAATTTGTTTTGCAGGAAAATTTCGGTAACTGGAAGCCGAAAAACTGAGTTTTGTTCACAACTGAGTTTTTGAATTCAGGACGTGTACAGCTGTAGAAACACCTCATCTACCCTATTCACTGCAGTCTAGCTACAGATATCAAGAAAATACGTGGTCCTTCTCAATCTAAACCGTCCATACTTTCCACTCATCCACATTTTTCGCAATCTCAAAACATTTATGACAAGATGAGTCCCACCCAATTCATAACTACCTCTCCTACAAATTATAAATAACCCAGAATTTTCTTTTATAATTCTTTGCATTCGAATTTTGAACTTGCTTTCTCTATCTTCAAACTTTTCAATTTCTCAATCAAATCCAGAAAACAATGACTTTCACTCTTGTTGAACCCAGAATGATCATATCTCTTGACCAGTTTATTACAAAATATATTGATCAAACACTAGCCAAAACAATTGCTGCAAAAATTAAACAGATTAAAGGATTGGAGGTTGCCTTCAACATCGACCTGAAAAGTGTTTGTCTAGAAAGCATTGGCGACTTCTATTAATTTGGGAAGACATCTATATAAGGAGAAGACACACACACCTACACCACGACTGTCAATGGTAAGGAGATCAAGGTCACTGAAGATCTAATTGCAGAAATCTTTGGGTTTGACAAATCTGGAGGAACAGCAGCCATCAAGTTGACCAAAGAACAAAAAGAAAAACTTTGGAAAGACATAGCTATTGATGCAGAATCCACAGTTTCACAAACGGGGAGCACAAGCCTGCTCAAACCAGAATTCAATTTTCTCTCAAAGATGTTGGCAAATTGCATAATTGGAAATGCAGGAAACTTTAGCAATCTATCTGGAGCAAAATTGGATTTACTTTATGTAATTTGGTTTGGAGAAAGCTTTAACTGGCAAAGATATCTATTTGATCAATTAATGGCACAATCAATTGACTTACCCAAGAAGAAGACTGATGTTAAGAAAGGTCGTTTCTATCACAAGAAAACTCTTGGATTAGTAGTTCAAAGAATACTCGACCATTTTGGAATCGCAAAGAAGAAAGAAACATCAGTTGCTAATGGGAAAATTGTTGTTAAAGAAGAAAAGGCCGGAAAAAGAAAAGCTAAGGGTTCAGTAGGTGAACCTAAGAAGAAGAAAAGCAGAAAATCAAAGAAACCTGCAACTGGAGATGAAATCTTGGAACAGATTGAAGAATTAAGCAAAAGAAGAAAACAATTGGAAGATTTGGAGAAAAATAAATCTGACCTTGTAACACCAACTGAGGAATCAGCACAGACAGCAAGAACTGGAGCCATTCCTACTGAATCTACCCCAATTACAATAATTGAAGCATTACCTATTCAAGAACCAGTTTCACATCCACAAGAAATTGAGATGACAAAAGAAACTGAAGTTGTCAACAAGGAACAGACTGTTGAAACTGAATCACAGAAGGAAGCTGAGACTCAGAGGGAACAGACCCTGAGAGTTGAACATATTGATGAAGATTCTGATGGTGATGAAAGATTAATTGATGAAACAACGTTGGAAATGCTGTCGTTACTTTCAAAATCCAGATCTACCCCCCAGAGATCTTTTTCCCGATTAGATTTTGAAGAATCAGGCAAAGGATTTTCGGCTTCTCAATCTGTTGAAAAATGAGCCGAAGCAGACTCAAGATCAACAAAAATCATTAACTTGGATGAGCAAGTCAATGAAGAAGAACTTGTTGAACCAACTGAGAAAGAAGTTTCAGTTCCTGAATTGGAACTTGAACCTACTGAAAAACAAGCTGCTGAAGAAATTGTAAGTGAGAAAGTTCTGGAAACTGAGCCGACAATCTCAGTCCCAGGAATTGAAAAAGAGCCATCAGAAATTCCAATCACTACTGAAGGAGATATCAATAGAACTGACCCGATGGAAACTGAATACGTTGCAAGAACTGATATTATGCAAACTGAAGACGTTGCAAGAACTGACCCTATGCAAACTGAAGATGCTGTTTTAGAAAGTGGTCAGGAAGACACAAGAAAATCAGGAATGATCATCACTCAACCATCAAGAGATCATGGAGAATTAATGTCAGCTGATTATGAACGATTGCGCAAATATCAAGCTTGGAAATTCAGTTCCATTGCAAATCAAAGAAATCCGCTAGTAGAAATGGAAGCTACTGAAAAATGGGTATTTGATTTATACAACATTACAAATCTATCTGAGATAATCAATACCGAAGATTTTCTGAATCAGGGATATGTACTGATAAGGAATAGCTATTGGGAGGAACCCACAGTTGATGAAAATTTCAAAAAGAATCATGATGATGATGATTCTCAGGATGATGCCAATCTACAAGAAGGAATTCTAGCCTCTCTACAAGAAAAGAGAACTGAAACTGATCAGACTACTGATAATGAGTCTAGTAGTTCTGAAGAATCCAAAAGTGTAAGTTCCAGTTCTAAAAGTGTGTCTGATGGACAACAAGGAGAGAAAGAAGGTTATAAATCTCCTACATACAAGTCTTTACTGGAGATAGCAAGAACAGTGGCAAGGATGGCTGGAGAAAATTCAGATGAAGATTTAAACGTTCAGTTATCACCTGCAAAAGATATTGATCAATCAAACTTGGAAGAAGTTAGAAAACAGTCTCAAGAAAGAAGAAGATCGGCAGAGTACAAAGAAAAACTGAAGCAAGTGATTGTCTCACCACTCAAGCAAGCCAATGAACAAAGAAAGCGGAAGCTTACAAGATGTTCCCACTCAAAGTTGATCTCATTAAGTACTATCACAATGAGATAATCAGAATTCAAAAAGATGACAACAGCCTATTCGGAAAAGTTCTAAAGTCCTTAGAGGCCACTCAAGATGAAAGAAGCAAACTTGAAAAGAAAATGGATACTGTCACTGAAAATTGTCAAAATACTTTGATCGAGCTTCGAAAGACAACCATTGAGAATGATGCAAGGAGAGATGAAACTCTAGACAGATGGGAAGGCATTCTCAATAATCTGGTTGACAGAATGATATTAATGGAAAGTGGAATGAAAGACTCAGTTGTAGCTCAAACCATTTTGGCATCAACGCAACAAAATCTGAACGCTTACATCAGAAGCCTGATCCATAAAGATGATGTCAATAAGGGGGAAAGTTTGGACATCCTAAAAGTCAATGCAACTGAGATTCCACAATTCCTTGCAAATGCCGATGATAAATTGAATAAACTGAAGAAAGCTAGAAGAGAGTTTACTGATGAAGAAATGAAGTTAATTGTTAAATACGCTGAGCCCACTGACAAAAGAATTGGTTTGGATTCTCGTCTATACAGTCTATTCAGAGATTTACCAGCAAGAGAAGGAGTATCAAGGGAAGAATCTCTAGAATCATTCCTACACATGCAGAAGTTGCTCATGCACTACTTCAATAAACTTTAGAAATGGGAAGCAGATGGTATTATTGATAAGGAATCAAAGAAAATCGAAAAGGCTGAATCTGAATTTGTTCAAAAGCTACTTAGAACAGCCACAAATGAAAGACTAAGGGCAACTGTCTTCACCTTCGCAGTACTCTTCAAAAGCAAATTCTTCAGGAAGCACAATCTATCTGAATCATGGAACATTTGGGCAAGCATCCATGGAATTGAAAGCTCAGCTACAAATGATGCTATGAGAATTGTTGCAGAAAGTTATGATAATCAATTTACTTTAGCCACCAAGTAAAAAGAAACTATCTTTTAGCTCTTTTTATTATGATGTATTTTATTACTCGACTTTGTAACTCAGTTATCAAATAAATTCTCAGTTCAGTTTGTTATTTACTGTATTTTGTTTTCTCTTTTTGCATTGTTTTTAAGGAGGGTATTGACATCATCAAAAAGGGGGAAATTGTTGGAAATAAAATTTATATTTTGATGATGATTCATCGCTTAATCAAGTTATCGTTATTAACCCCATTGATGAAGTGTCATAACTAGCTGTTATTGTGCAAAACAAAAAGATGTCTAGAGATCAATGTATAGGATCTTATAGAGTCTGATATTTGTATAGGTTAAATCAGACAAGCACTATAATAGTTTTAGGCTGTGAACTGAGAAAATATGAAACTGAGATTTAGTTAAACTGAGAATCAATGAGAAACTGGAAAACAGAGAACACCAACATGAAAACTGAAGAAGATAAGTTCGCTGAGGGACACAGACTCAGTTGACTTATCTGGAAGCTGAAGAACTGAGGGTCACAGACTTAGTTACAGAAGACGGAAGAACTGAGGGTTCAAACTCAGTTATGAAGACTACGTCGAGACTGTAAAGTTAGACTTCAGGCAAGATTGTGGTGACCTGAACTGACTTTATGGATCTTGTATGAAGACCTAAGAATCATAAGGACAATGAATTCTTAGAAGATAATAAGTCATGGTGTACTCTGATTAAGTCAATTATAATCAGATGAAAAACTAGAGTACTGATATTTGAAGAAGAGAAATCTCAGTTAATGCTCTAAGTCAGTCAAGAAACTGACAAGTAACAATCTCAGTATAAAACTGACAAGGATACTCAGTTTTGTATGTCAGTCATCCAACAAGCTGATAGTACAATCAAACGTTATAAAGGAAGCGATTTTATTGGATGGAATACTGACACAGCAGAACGGTCAGAAATATAGCCGTTACAAAAATCAAGCAGGATGAACGTTAAATAAACCCCTATAAATAGACTACCTCTACAACAACAAGAGGGAGAGCAGGACAAATTTAAAAAAAAAGGAATATATCTAGTCAAGAAAGATCTAATTAAGGGGGAAAGCCAATTTCGAAAGAATTCCTGCTAAGTACTTAATTGCAAGATCAAGAAAATTTCTTCAAGTATCTAAGCACATTCAAGCAAAATCAAGAATCTATCACTTGGAGAAATTCAGAGCCGTGCAAAGTTTAATTATCCAGAAGAAAAGCTCTAATCACAATTGAATCATAGTTATTGATTCTAGTCTCAACTTTGATTTCATCAAAGGTCTAGACTGTGAAACACCAAGAAAGTGTGAAGGACAGTTGAGTGCAGTCAGGAAGACTATGTTTGTGATGAGCTGGTGAAGAGGCAATTCTACCCTTCAAGGACCAGTGTTCAAACAAATTGAAGAGCAAAGAATCCTACGTGTTCTACAAGTGTTTAGATAGTGAAGCTAGGGATTAGTCAAGGACTATCAGTTTAGAACTTTTTGTAACCGGGCCATCTCAAAGAAGTTCTAGTGGAATTTTCCTCCGCATCACAGGGGAAGAGAGGACGTACAGGATTACACCACCTGGAACCTCTATAATTTTTGTTTATTTATTTTACTTCATTACAATCTTAATTATCTAGTTCTCATGGTAAAACCAAGTCAACAAACAGTTTGTTATCTAAAGGCTAGTCTTATCCGCTGCCAGTTAACTAGGCTAAGAATAAGTCAGTATTGACTTATACTAGTTGCACGGACACGAACGGACAGCCGCACGACACGACACGGACACGGCGACACGGCTAATTCTAAAATTTAAGGACACGACACGGCCCCCGACACGTTACACTATGTATATACACACATATATACATCTATATATACATATATATAAGATATATAATACTTAAACTCTATCAATATCTAAAATAGATATTTGTTATCTATACGGTGTCAAAAGTAAAAAGAAAATTAGATTTGACTTTCAAAATATTACAAATTAAGTGTAAACTCATAATACGCAGTAATCAAAATAAGTGTTCGAGGTGTCGGGAGGTGTCGGCGCCGTGTCGGAGGTGTGTCGACAACGTGTCGGAGGTGTGTCGGATATTAAAATTTTAAATAATATTAATTTAATCGGGTGTCGGACACGGTGTCGGAGCGTGTCGGAGCGTGTCGTGTCGTGTCTTGTGTCGGACACGGCGCACGGCGCCCATATTGAAGTGTCGGTGCATCATAGCTTATACTCAGTTGAGTTAGCTGAACTCCGCACAAGTTAAGGGACAGGAACAAAACTGAACTAAGCATCAGTTTGAGTTTCGGAGAAACTCACTTCCTGGGGCAATTCCAGTTGAGGAAAAGTTTTTGGTGACAAGTTTATTCACCCCCTCCCCCTCTAAACTTGTGTTAGCCTTTCCAAGGGACCAACACTTAAGAATGATAGTCTAAACTAAGAGCTAAGACTATCAATCCTGTAAATCAATTTTAAGTACAGTGTCCTAGCAGATCAACAAGAAAAGATTAACAACAGGTCTACTGGTCTAATACACAAAGATATTATATAGCTGATCACACAACAAGAGCGCAACTACAGATGCAGTTCAGCTGATCACACATTGTCAAAAAAAAAATTGGACATTTATAAAAAAAAACATATTATATTAGGTTGGATCGGATTGAATCTACACGAATTTTTTTTTCTTTTAGCGAAACATGTACCGTTGGGCCTCCCGGCACCGTTGGGCTTAAGACCCGGGTCTCGCCGGCCTCAGTAGGGCCGGCCCTGGTCATCATACACTTTTTGTTTTGTCTTACAATATAAGTCATTCTACATTACCAATACAACATTTATTACTCTTTTCTCTATCTCACTTCTAATTTATTATCAATCAAACCACTTTTCATTACTCCATCCGTTCCGAAATAACTGAGGCAGTTGTCAAAAACACGCAAATTAAGGATGTGAGTTAATACTTTAATTTGAATGCCAAAATTCCTAAAAAAAACACTTAGTCTATAATTAATACAATATAGTATTCATTCTCTCACTTCTTAATGAATAAGGGTATATGTTGGAAAAACATAATAAATACTGTATTGGAAATTTAACCGTTTCAGTTATTTTGGAACAAATATTTTTGGCAACTGCCTCAGTTATTTTGGAACGGATGGAGTACTTAGAAACTATTGAATTAATGATAATCAAGTGGTATTTTAGACATTAACCATCAAATTCATGGCATTCAACTACTTTCTTAATCTGTGTGAAAAAACCTAGGATGACTTATATTTTGGATCGGATGTAGTATTTTATAATAAAAGTCAATGCAATTACTCATTTTCTTAATTTGTGTGTCATTTGAAATTTTTTCGACTTAATTTCTAAAAACCAAAATTTTCCATAAAAATCAATGCGACGTAGTGACGTGAAGGTGAAGTGAAATTTGATGATGCAGTGAGTTGTGATGACGTAGTAACATTTAAAAATGCATTGACACATTCAATCAAAGTTTGCTCAACTTTTAGCTCTAAAACATTCATGATTTTGGCTCTGTTTCACAAAAGTGCAGCCATGATTATTTATAATTAACAGCACAATTTTTTTTAGAGAAAATAGTAGCAGCTCCCAGAAAAAGATTAGAGACATTATCAAACAAAATTACAAGGTCTATGTATTTCTCAAATTGTATGCAGTGACATCAATATCACTTCATTAATTTTCTAATGAATAGGAAAAAATACACTTGCAGAGATAGTTACAATGAAAATGGCCAACTAAAATCTATGGCCCTAAACTTTTATTCTTCCCAATATTCTCATTTTAACCGGTGTATTCTCCTATTTCAATACACCCATCTCTCTTTCACTTCATTTGCCACATCAATCCTTTGGTAACTTAATTTTTTTTTTTTTGAATATGATACTAAACTTATTAACACTCAAATAAGGCTTGCTCAAATCTTCAGGAATGTTCATACCCCACCAGAAAATCATCAAAACCCTCCATGCTATGGGCATTTCCGTCCTTGCCATACTGATAATCCCTTTACCAAACACTATTTTCTACAACGAAGAGGATGAAGAACACCTCAATTAGCTCTTTACCAAACACCATATTCTACAACGAAGAGGTTGAAGAATTCTTCCAGTTTGAGCTACCAATTAGCCCTTTACCGAACACCATTTTCTACAACGAAGAGGACGACGAACACCTCAATGAATACTAAAAGAGGGATTATATAACGATGCTTAGATCAAATTCATTTTCCAGACCATCTCTTACGACCCATAAGGCTTTAGTGAAAAAAGATGATCTGGTTCAATCAGATATTCCTATTCGTCCAAACAATCACCAGCTTCATATCTTGTACAAAAGATGGTGAACATAACTTCTTTGACCTCAATGTCGGGATTGTTGGAGAAAAAGACCTTTTTGAAGGGTTGAACGGTCAACTTTAGCGCTAATTACGGATAGACTCCGATGTATGTCATCGAGAGTTAATTAAATACTTCATACGGAGTAGTTGATGATGGGCTTTTGAATCACTCGATTTGGATGTCGGGTGAATGAGAAATTAATGGCTAAAGTTGGTAGAAAATATGTAGGAGATGGGAGTTGAAGGGAGGACCTCACCCCATTCTCCCACATAGGTAACTTGAGGCTTGTGAGCTCAAGTAATAAGAGCTAGTGTATACTCTTATAGATGTGTCCCAAGGGGCAAGGCACTTTTGTGCAGGAGGGAGGACTGATTATTCCACACGTGCGCACGCACCGCCGCCGTCCGTCCGGCTTGGTTCGGCTCGGCTCGGCTCGGGTGTCACTATTAATTTTTTGGACAAAATTTCTTTATGAAATTAACCATAAAATTAATTTTGGAATGTGATTGTGTCATTTGACCAATCGAAATTCATTGAGTCATTCGACCAATAAGAATTCAGACGACATATCATCCGACCAATAAGAGTTGAGGATTAAATAAATCCCAACGTGTGGGAATAATATTTCGGCCAAAGATGACTTTTCCAAGGGGAAAAGTAGGCCGATGACATGTTTCGGCCAATCAGATTCGAGTGTTGGCTCCTCCTCTCCACTATATAAAGGATCCCTGTGAATGATAATTAGATCATCGAATTTTCTCTAGTATTTTCCACCACAAAACGTCTAGCATATAGATCTAGCTATTGAGTCGAAGAGAAGTCGGAGCACTCTGTAAGTTCGCCGGAGCTCGGATTTTTGAAGTTCCTCTAAATCCGAGACGTAAAGCCGTTGTATCTTGGGAGAATTTGCTACTACCATGGGCACTATACCGGAGCAATTTGTCTTTAGGAAAGAGTAACTACTCGCCTAGATTTGTCTTAGTCCTTTATTTTGTGCATACTACCTTTATTGTCTATTGTTTGAATCAGATATGCATGATGATATTTATTTTGTTAGATCTACTAGATAATATGAATTGTACTATTCACATGATTTATTTTCTAGATTAATATTCCGTAATTTAATCCATAAATTACGGATCTGTTCCGTAAATCACTCCACACAAGATACACTATGCATCCCCACGTTGTGGGTTCGAAGAAGGATGTTCATGTTTGGACCGGTGAAATTCGAACCGGAGCCTATTATTGAAGCATCCACTAGCTTGTCCGACAAGTAGCCGTCATTCGTAGGGTTTATCATTGTATTTTTATCTTCCCGTATTTACCCTTATTGTATTAGTATATAAACAACACTTGTAATCGTTTATCAATCAATGGAAAAACACATTATTTTATTCTAATATGGTATCAGAGCCTTTCGAACTCGTTTCTCATGATCATCTCTCAATCTCCTAAACCTTAAATCTCTCATTTTCCTTCAACCCGTCTGTCCTCCTTTCTTCACCGGAAACAATGTCCGGCAGCTCTGAAAATACGCCGACTTCTGGCACTTCCTCTCCATCCTCTTCCTCTTTTTCTCAATACCCTACTTTCACTCATTCCTCTACAATTAATATAACCAAATTGACTCATCACAACTATCCCTTATGGCGAGCTCAGCTTCTCCCTTATCTTCGTGGTCAAGGTGTGCTCGGATATGTCGACGGAAAAATAGCACCACCGCCTTCAACCATTGTTACCGATGGCATTACCTCCAACAATCCTGCGTATGATCACTGGTTGAAGCAGGACAGTTTGATCCTCAGTACCATCACGTCTTCACTCTCTGATGATGTGCTCTCTCAGGTATATCATGCTACGAGATCGGCAGAAATCTGGAAATCCTTGCAGACGAGTTTTGCAGCCCAATCACGTTCCCAGCTTGTTCATCTGCGCACCAAATTGGCTTCTATACGCAAAGGTAATCTTACGGCCTCAGATTATTTCATGTCCATTAAACGAATTTCTGATGATCTTCGTCTTGCTGGTCATCCGATTAATGATGAGGATTTAATTGCTTACATTCTGGCTGGTTTGGATCATGAATTTGATTCTCTTGTTGCTATTATTTATGCACAAACTGATATCACGTTGGATGAGGTGTACTCTTTATTGCTCACGAGGCTCGGCTAAACCATTTCCGAGCAGCACATGTTTCTGTTAATCCTCCGGCCGGCAACACTCCCATCGCAAATTTTGCGGCCTCCTCTTCATGTACAAGTAATTATCGGGGACGTACAGGGACCTATTCTTCACAGCAGCAGGCCGGCCCTTATAATCAGCAGCAGCCCGGCTCGTTTAATCAACATTAGCTCGGCTCATTTAATCACCAATAGTCCGGTTCTCAGAATAATCGAGGCCGGGGGTGTGGTTCAAATCGTGGTCGAAGTCGTGGCCCTCCTCCCCCCGGTGCTCCGCAATGTCAACTTTGTGAGCATTATGGGCATACTGTTTGTGAATGTTGGTACCAATTTGATCAAACGTTTGCACCTGGTAACCCACCACCTCGTCCTTCCCGCCCTCCTCAAGCCTACGCCGCCATGCCCCATGCTCCATGCTCCCCCTTACTCGTCCGAGTGGATTGCTGACACCGGTGCTACTCACCACACCACAAATAATGCTAGCAACTTAAATCTCTCTGCTGATGCCTATGATGTTCTGGAACAATTACATATCGGTGATGGTTCAGGTTTGACTATTTCTCATTCCGGTTCCTCTCTTCTTTCTATGAATTCAAAATCTTATGTCCTTAATAATGTTCTTGTTGCCCCTTCCCTATTTAATAATCTCCTCTCTGTTTCTCGATTTGCAAAAGACAATAATGTTTACTTTGAATTTCATCATAATTATTTCCTTGTAAAGGACTACTCGGGCCGCGTCCATAATCGTGGCTTTCTTCGAGACGGCCTCTACCACTTCTCTACCTCCTTCGACAACTATCCAGCTCAAGCTTACCTCTCCAGTCGCTCCAACGTCTCTCTGTGGCACTAGCGTTTAGGACATTGCTCTTTTCCAGTTTTACGTCTTTGTTTGCGTCAAAATAATGTTTCGGCACCCTCTACTCCCCCTACATCAATTTGTTGTGTGTCAGATGGCCAAAAGCCATCGTCCGTCTTTACCTATATCGTCATTTACTTCCTCTCGTCCCTTAGACTTGATTTTCACTGATGTATGGGGCCCGTGTGCCGAAGATTCTATTTATGGTAATAAATACTATGTAAGTTTTTTGGATGATTATACCAAATATTTCTGGCTTTACCCGTTGCGTTTGAAATCTGATGTCGAATATATTTTTCCTCAGTTTAGTGCTCTCGTTGAGCGTCAATTTAACACTAAAATTAAAGTTGTCCAATCCGATTGAGGTGGTGAATATCGTCGCCTCACTACCCTTTTCACATCTCTCGGCATTGAGCATCATCGCTCGTGTCCTCACACATCCGAACAAAATGGTGCCATTGAGAGACGCCATCGTCAAATTGTCAAAATTGGTCTTTCTCTCCTCGCTCACTCCAATCTTTCTCTCCCTTATTGGGAGGATGCCTTCCTCACCGCTGCCTACCTGATAAATCGTCTCCCCACTCGTGCCCTCGATAATGCCTTTCCTTATGAAATGGTCTATAACCGCCCACCTGCCTATGATTTTCTTCGTGTGTTTGGATGTGCCTGTTGGCCACACCTTCGTCCCTATAATAATCATAAAACTGATTTTCGTTCAAAAACATGCATCTCCTTAGGCTACAGTCCCAATCATCATGGTTATAAATGCCTTGACCTCGGCACTAGTCGCATCTATCTCGCGTCATGTTGTCTTCGATGAAACGTCGTTCCCCTACACATCCACCCCCTCCACTCCCTCTTGAACCCGGATACTATCGTCCAACTTCCCTCCTCTATCACTCTTCCAGCTACTAACCCCACTCCTCATCTAGCTTCCTCACCACCTCCCCCACCCTCGTCATCCTATTCTCCCTCTCCGGTCCCCTCTACGTCTTCCTCTATTCCTTCCGAATCCGATCCTCCCTCTTCACGGCCCCCATCCTCGCCTCTCTCACCAAATGGTCACTCGATCTAAAATGAATTCCCTCAAACCTAAACATCTTCCTGACGACTATGTCCGTTATCCTCTTCCCAAGGCCTTTACTGTGACCCTACAACCCTCTGAGCCCACGACAGTCACTGAAGCCCTTAAATCCCGAGAATGGAGAGATTCCATGAGAGATGAGTTCAATGCTTTGGTCCAAAATGATACATGGGATCCGGTTCCTTTTTCTCCTTGGATGAACGTTCTTGGTAATAAATGGGTATTTCGTATTAAACGTCATACATATGGTCATATTGAGCGCTACAAAGCGCGCCTTGTTGCAAAAGGCTTCCATCAGAAAGCTGGTATGGATTATTCTGAGACCTTCAGTCCGGTTGTTAAACCAGTGACTATCCGTATATTACTCTCTCTCGCAGTTTCGTATAATTGAGTTATCCGTCAGGTTGATATTCAGAATGCGTTCCTCCACGGTTTTCTCTCTGAACGTGTTTATATGCAGCAACCGCAGGGATTCCACCACCCTGACTTTCCTTCTCATGTTTGTAAACTTAATCGCAGTCTTTATGGTCTTCGTCAAGCCCCTAGGGCTTGGTTTTCTCGCTTTACAGATGTTCTTCGTGCATATGGCTTTTCTCCGTCGCAGGCTGATACCTCTTTATATATTTACACTCATGGTGCTGACTCTATTTTTGTCTTGATCTATGTTGATGATGTCTTAATTACAGGTACCTCAGAGACTCTGGTTTCGGCTACTATCTCCCATTTATCATCTCATTTTCCGGTTAAAGATCTTGGATCTCTTTCTTATTTCTTGGGTGTCGAGGCTATCCGCACACCTGATGGCCTTCTTCTCAGCCAACACAAGTACATTCATAATCTTCTCTGCAATGCCAACATGCAATCGGCCAAACCATGTGTCACCCCCATGGCGTCTAATTTACATCTCAGCTGTACGGATGGGCAACCGTTTGATGATCCTACACTTTATCGCAGTATCGTTGGTGGCCTCCAGTATTTTAGCTTTACTCACCCGGATATTGCCTTCGCCGTCCACAAGTTCTGTAAGTTTATGCATGAACCTCGTACCACTCACTGGGTTTCTGTCAAACGGATTTTGAGCTACCTCAAGTCGTCAATCTTTGATGGCCTCCTTCTTCGGCCTTCTCCCTCTGCGCAACTTCAGGCCTTTTCTGATGCGGATTAGGCCTCTGATCCTGATGACCGTCGCTCTATCGATGCCTTTTGTATATTCCTTGGTGATAACTTGATCAGTTGGCGTTCTAAACAGCAACTCACTGTCGCGAAGAGTAGTACGAAAGCGGAATATAAGGCTCTTTCTCATGCTGCCATTGAGCTCCAGTGGATTTCGGGCCTCTTACGTGAAATGCGTGTCTCTCAGCCTCAGGCCCCTACGTTGTGGTGTGATAACATTGGCGCTACTTACCTTACCGCCAATCCGGTATTCCATGCTCATACGAAGCATATTGAGATTGATTTTCATCATGTTCGGGAGCTCGTGGCTTCCCGCAAGCTCAATGTCACGTTTATCTCTTCCAAAGATCAGCTTGCCGATGTCTTAACCAAACCCCTTGTCCATGTCCATTTCAACGATCTTAAAGCCAATCTCCACGTCCACTCCGTTCCCGAGGGATTGCGGGGGCGTATTGAAGCATCCACTAGCTTGGCCGACAAGTAGCCATCATTCGTAGGGTTTATCATTATATTTTTATCTTCCCGTATTTACCCCTATTGTATTAGTATATAAACAACACTTGTAATCGTTTATCAATCAATGGAAAAACACATTACTTTATTCTAATACCTATGATAATTAGATGTACACTTTTATTGCAAGATAATTTTCTCGAGGGCTCTATGATAACTGATAAGGAACTCCACAAGTTCGTTTAGGAAAAAGAAAGCTTGGGTTTCTCAAAAAAGATAAAATCTTAAGCAACTAATGCTTTAATGGTTTCCTATAGAAAAAAGAACAAAAAAAAAAAAAGACTAGACTTAAAAGCTACTTTCTGTAGAATGTGGATGCAGCAGCACAAGCAGATACAGTTACTATGTTTTTGATTTAAAATTTTTAATAATTCACAAGTCAAAACTGTTGGAAAAAATTAATACTTAGGAAAAAGGACCGACAAAAAAATACTCCAAGATACGCGATTTGCGTTGTCTTTTAAGATATGTTTCTCCCCTACAAAGTCACTTGGGGTTTACATGAAAATCTATCTCAGGATACAATTGAGGTGTTTGATTCAAACAGTGACTAGTTTGATCAAACCAGAGAACACTCAAAAAATAGTTCTGATGATGCTTTCAAAAAATAGTTATGATGATGCATTTTGGCCTCCTCTTGTCAAATTTCTGTATAACTTTGCCGCATTTGAGGCCGGCTTTTAAATCTTTGCTTGCTTTTACTGTTCTGCCCTTTTGATTTTGTCCGATTCTTTTGAGCTTTCTAGCTCGTTGGCTGGCCTGAGCGTCGAGCTTTTGCCTTAGTATAGTGGCCCCTTGTTTTTGGCGAGGTCGTAGAGCGAACTTGACGGAAACAATGGTCGAGAATGTGATACTTGTGTTAAAAACGAGCAAGGTTGTGATAAATTGGCAGCTCATATTTCTGAATGATTTGTCCTTTGACTGTTTGAGATTCGATCGGTGTTGTTGTCCCGTACCGTTACTCTGGGCCAATGATTGCTCGGGCTTATGAGAGCCGAGTTCAATGGTGAAAGGGATGAGAGTTGTCTATGTTGCCCGTCGTCTCATGTACTTCGTGTAAAAAATGACTGAAGCATAGCGAGGTTGAAAACCGATTCGTTTCACGTACTTCGTGTAAAAAACGACCGAAGCATAGCGAGGTTGAAATGTGGCTCGTCCGGTTTGTGTAAAAAACAACCAAAGCTTATCGAGGCTTACTGGCAGGCTCGTTTGCCTTGTAAAAAAAATGACCAAGGTGTCATGAAGCTATGATCGATAAAGTAATTATACGTAAAAGAAAGTTTGTGTAATATTTGAAAAAGGCGAGCTCGCCCGTCCTTGTATGTGGCGGGGTTGAGAGTTGCAATGTGAGATGTAGCAAGATAAAAGAAAGAGTTATCGCTTACGAAGGAGGTAATCGCAATAACCTAGAATATGCAGATATATTAATGAATTTATCTTCGTGGAGGGCTGGCTAGGATATTGCCTCGTGGGTGTTGTTTTCCTCTTTCTTGTAGTCATATCACGGTCTCTTTGTTGATCATTTCTCATTTGGCGAGGATGAGGCAGGTCGTCCATGACCTCATGCATTATTTCTTCTATGGAAGCAGTCAGAGGGGTGAAATGTTCCTCTTGGAATTTTTTAGGCCTTTTGATTTATTTGTTGTGGTTGGAACTCTTTTTTACCGACCTGGGTTCGGTTTTGTCTCTTCACCCAGATGGCGGACACGGAACAGCTTTAGAGGCAGAGAAATTTCTGGCCAAATGGAGAATCGGCTCTAAATTTTTGGCCATCTGAGGGCAATCTCGGTCTTAAGTGGGCCTTTAGCTAGGCCACTTTGAAAACTGATCATGACCAGGTTGTCGGCGAGACCTCTTGTTTGATCATAAATTCTGATGAATTTGTCATAATAGCTCCGAGTTGATTACCGATTCCCTTCGAATTTCATGGAGGTCGTCTAATGTTTTCTTCGGCTGACCTTTTGATTTGAATTCCGCGACAAATTTGGTTTGGAGGTCGTGCTAGGAAGAGATCGACCTTGGGGGCAAGTTTCTGATCCACGTCGCCGCTTTATCTTGCATGACGCCAACAAAAGAAATGCACCATGTAGCCTGCCTTCTGGTGGCTAAAGAGACATTGTTGTGAAATGTAGTGAACCAGTCATAGGGATGTTAGTAATTCCATCCGCAATGGAAGCGATTTAAGGATCTAGATCTATAAATTACACGTAATAAAATAACTAGATCTACATCTACAAGGTGGTTTTAGAACATACCTCTTGGATCTCAAAATCCAAGTTGATGAACCGCAAAAGGAAGAATGAAAGAAGATGTGAAGAGCACCACGATCTTCCGTACGTGTGATCCAAGCAACTCCCGGTGGAAGAAAATTCTCGTCTCGAATCCTCCCGATATGCTACCCGGAAAAACCTCCAAGATTTTTCCCTTCCCCCCTTGGCCGAAAATATTCTATCTTCTCTCTAAGAGATGATAGTCGAATTTTATGTGTGTGTGTGTAAGGCTTGTGAGAACTCTCTTTATATAGGAGAGTAAAACTTAACCTCCAAGGATTTTATTTTGCAAATAAATAAATCCAATAAATAAAAGATAATCCCATAATATTCTAGAACAAATCTAGAATAATATTTATCATTATTTCTTACCATAAATATTTATCCAATAAATATTTTGTGCACATGTCTTATTAATCCACAAGAAAACGAATTTCTTGTTCCATAAAACAATGTGGAGGCCGAAATTCATCATTTGTGACCTAGTCACTATGATTTTCGACTAACACACCAAATTGGGCCAAAATTATGAAAAATGCCTTTTTCACATATTTAATTATTTAGCCCAACTAATTTAATAGTCCACTAAACAATTAATTCACATATCGTTTTAATTAAATTCTAAGAAGAACTAAATTAATATTATTAGGATTCGACGTCCGAGAATAGCTATGCTATATTGGAGGCACGTCGGGGACCATGGACTAATAATCAGCGGCTCCGATAAATCAAATAAATAATTATCTTACAAACAGAATAATTATATTCGATAAATCAATCACAGGAATATGCCACCATAATCCCGTGACTGCACTCCTCCGATTATGAGATTATATTTATCTCCTCACGAGAATGATAATAAGCGTCCATTGATATAATCATTACATATGGAATAATCCTCCACAGACTGTTCATTCTAAATCGGGAAGTTACCGTTAACCCTTTTCAGAACCTCTTATCCTTATTTACCATTAACCCCCAAGTGATCAATTAATTCATACAATTCACTGGTAGCTAATCGGTGTAATATGAACTCGTACTGTTGGGTATACAACACTCTGCCCGCCTGTGTGCATTCGACCCATGGCGTTGTGAAGGTGTGGTATAAGGAAATAAAGTAGCACATTTACTAACACCAATTGGTTTTAGTACAACGGTAAGCGCTTGATCCTAAAAACTGGTATCAGAGCAGGTCATGGGTTCAAATCCCGGTAACAGCATTCTGTGTTAAACCACGGTTGAGTGGGTAGCAGGTGCTGGGGGGAGATTGTTGGGTATACAACACTCTGCCCGCCTTTGTGCATTCGACCCATGGCGCTGTGAAGGTGTAGTATAAGGAAATAAAGTAGCACATTTACTAACACCAATTGGTTTTAGTACAACGGTAAGCGCTTGATCCTAATCCAGCTGCATACCTTTGATGAGAAGGCTGATGAAGCAATCTTCATAGGATACTCAGACACCGGCAAAGCATTCAGAGTACTCAATAAAAGAACATTGGTGATTGAAGAATCAATACATGTGGTTTTTTATGAACCAAATACAAATGGTGAAGATCTTCAAGACCAAGAAGAGAAAGCAGCACAGAAGGAAATCTATACAAATGCAACCATACCAGCTACTATCCTGAATCATCACTTTGAAAATCAAGAGGAGCCACATATCAATACAACAGAAGAAGCACCCGAAGTTGAAGTTCATGCTCAGCATGAAGGCATGGAAGCACCAGGTGAAGAACAACTTCAACCGGATCTAAATTGGCTAAGAGACCATCCCGAAGAACAAGTTATTGGAGATATTCACACAGAGTTAGAACCGAAAGACAACCTGGAGCACATGCTAACTTGCTTTCTATCACAAGTGGAACCCAAGACCATAGATGATGCAATCCAAAATGCAGATTGGATCACACAGAATGCAAGAAGAACTAAATGAATTTGAAAGAAATAAAGTCCGGGAACTTGTTGACGGACGGATATGGCCAACATCATTGGTGCAAAATGGGTATTCGGGAACAAGATGGATGAGCAAGGAACCGTTGTCGAAACAAAGCAAGGCTAGTTGCAAAAGGCTATTCTCAAGCAGAAGGAATAGATTATGATGAAACATTTGCACCAGTAGCAAGATTGGAAGCAATCAGACTTTTTCTAGCTTTTGCCGCATACAAAGACTTCAAAGTTTATCAAATGGATGTCAAGAGTGCATTCCTAAATGGACTTTTGGAAGAAGAAGTTTATGTAGAACAACCTCCTGGATTTCAAATCAAAGGAAAAGAAGACAAAGTATACAAACTCAAGAAGGCCCTCTATGGCCTCAAACAGGCACCTAGAGCCTGGTATGAAACACTATCACAATTTCTGATCAAGAATGGATTCAACAAGGGAACTATTGACAAGACTCTATTCAAACTAGAGGAAGGAGCAAGCACATTGCTTGTTCAAATCTATGTTGATGATATAATCTTTGGATCAGAGGATGAAAAGCTTTGTGAAAAAATTGCAAACCTGATGAAGAGCAAATTTCAGATGAGCATGATGGGAGAATTAAACTATTTTCTTGGCCTTCAAGTAAAGCAAATGAAGGATGGCATTTTCATTAGTCAAGCCAAGTACACAAGAGATCTGATACACAAGTATGGGATGGATACAAGTGGCACAGCAGACACACCAATGTGTGCGAGAGTCATACTTGGAAAAGATGAAGCAGGAAAGGATGTTGATCAGAAAATATATAGAGGAATCATTGGATCCTTATTATACTTAACTGCAAGTAGACCTGATATAGCATTTGCAGTAGGAGTGTGTGCAAGATTTCAAGCACAACCAAAAGAATCACATCTTCTAGCAAGAAAAAAGGATAATCAAATACTTGAAAAACACTATAAATGTTGGAATTTGGTATCCAAAAGATGGAGGATTTAAATTGATATCATATTCGACTCGACTATGCTTTGGATGCAAAATAGATAGAAAAAGCACCTCCGGAACATGTCAAATGCTAGGAACCGTACTAGTCTCTTGGTTCAAAAAAAAGCAAAACTCCATATCTACATCAACAACGGTGAAGCGAATATATAGCGACGGTGTAGCCGCCGTGCTCAAGTACTTTGGATAAGACAACAGCTAAGGGACTATGGAATGGAAGATAAAACAATTCCAATCATGTGTGATAACACAAGTGCAATATCTATTACTGAAAATCCAGTATTACATTCGAGAACAAAACACATTGATGTGAGACACCATTTTATCAGAGACCATGTTGAAAAGGGAGATGTCATCCTAAAATACATACCTACTGAAGATCAACTGGCTGACATCTTCACTAAACCACTCGCTTATGAAAGATTTAGTATGTTAAGAACTGAGTTAGGAATGATTGAAATTGACTAAGTATCAAGGAGCGGCCAACTGAAGTAATCGGCTAAGTGACTTCATCAACTGGTACAACCTTTGCCGTTACAGGAGGTGTAGCAGGCAAGGCACTGGTATTCAGTGAAGGTAACTTAACTGATTGTTAGGAACAGTTAAATGGAGCAGCTCAATAAAGAACCCATTTGATCGGCTAAGTGACCAGCCAAGGCACTTCACCGAAATAAAGACTTGGATAAATTAAAAGTGTGAACAAAATCAATTCTGATTACACACGTGGAGATCAATTTATGATCATGGAGGTAATTGTATTATTTTTCGAATTGAAAACTCCTCGATTCCCGGGCTCTATCATTACTTACCTCAAACCACTCCCCTATTACGCTCGAATATCGCAATTCACACACACAAAATCACGCCATGATGTCACAAAATCCTTCCATATTCAAACCACGTTCACACTACCCAAATCACACTATATAAACCACACTTAAAGAGTTTCAGAAATCTTTACGCTCTCTTGCAAATTACAAACCCTACTCTTGTTTCTCTCTATTGCAAACTCAAGTTCATTTTCAAACCCCCTCTCATCTTCAACAATGGCATCATCCTCCTCAATCACCCAAGCTGGGTATGAAAAATCGATTGCCACTGGTTCATTCTTCCAAGCAGAACACTACCTGAAACTGTGCGGAAATGACGAGCATGCCAAACGGTTGGCAGCAGGCTGTGAAAATTTAAAATTATCAACCTTTCTCAATCCTCCAATAACCGAGGTGTGCTATGAAAATCTCATTTCCTTCTGGAAATCTGCACAATACGTATCTGGGCACCTTGCTGAAGAAGGTGACGAGTGTGAAGCGGACAAGATCGTTGCATCTGTCAACGGCAAAGAAGTGGTGATCACAGAAAAGGTAATTCGAAAACATCTCAAACTTTCAAATAAAGGTCAAGCAAAAGTAACATTGGTATCACAAAACTTGGATGATTTCTAGGCAACTATAGCCAAAACGGCAAACCCAGGATATACAAAAGTGAACTGTCTGAGATCTGCGTTGAAGAAACCATTCAATGAATTTAGTGCCCTAATTGGCAAAACCATTGAAGGAAAGTTGGGCGCAAATAATGCCATGACAGAAATTAGAATGCGGCTAATGGGAATCATTTACAACAATCTACAATTCAATTGGGCAAAATACTTCTTCCTACGAATCAAAGAGAAAATCCAAGGGGAAGTAAAAGCGGAAGAGAAGGGGATAAAAGAGGGAAAGACAAAGAAAGGGCAATTCTGGGTGAAAAAGTCATATGGGATTCAGTTACACTATCTAATGCAATGTCTTAAAGTCCCTACTGTGCAACTCCACAAACTGCATGAATCCAAAGTCATGTTTACCTATATTAAACAACAAAAGAAGACAGGAGACGGAAAAAGGAATAAATCCACACAAATCACTACCAGTCAAAGAAAGAAGCAAAAGGTTCAGCGAAATCTGGACAAGACAGACTTTGGAAAATTAATTGATGAAGATACAGAGGAAGTGGATTCTGAAACTGAGGTGGAGCAGCAGGAAGAAGAGAATGACAGTGAGGATGAGCAACATCATAATAGGGAAGATACTAGAGATGATGAGGCATCTCCAGAAGAAGCTGCACAATTGTCTGCAAACTATATAGATGATCGAATTGCAGATTATCTTGAGTGGAAGGAGGGGGATTCCAGAAAACAACTTCAAAACTCAGACCGCATGCTTGATGAAGAAGCATGGCTATTTAATTTTCTGGGAATCACAACTCTAGTAGGTGTACTTGATGAATCGCCTATATGGGACTTGGTTGATGCAGCCAAGACAAAACTGCCCCAGGCCTCTGGAAGACAGAGTGATGACTCAGATAATGATCATGATGATGATGATAATCATGATGATGATCATGATGATAATGATGGTGATTTTGGTAAAGACAGAGAAGAGGATGCTCCTACACCAGATGCAATTGATGATACAACTCTTCTCCGTACATTCTTGAAACCACAAGCATCCAACAAGTCCTTAACTCCGGCAAAGACAGCCACTCAACCACTGACTGTGAATGTTCCAGCTGACAACACACACATTATGGACACTGGTTCAGCTGCTGCCACACCAGTCAAAGCAACCCCCGGCAGAGATAGGGGGAACTGTAGCTCAAGAAACTCCAGCATACACATCTACCCAAATTCTTGACGATTTGGAAATTGGAGCAGATGTCACTCAACATCAAGACAAGGGACAAAAACGGATCCGAAACCGGTGACATAAGGCACAAACTCTCTCAGCTGGCCACTGGCATTACCAATGAAACTTTTGAGAAAGCAGCAGACCTGCTGGCTAAAGAATTGGAGCAACAAGCCACGTATCTCAGATCCATGACTTCAGCATTTAATGACAAAAGCTCCTCCATTGAACACAAGTTTCAGGCCATTGCAGAGTACATTGATGCACAAAACGTTGTGGTTCAACAACAGGGAAATCTGATGAAGCAGCTTAATATCAATATCACCAACAATCTTGCAGGGCTCAGACAGCATATTTCCCAAGAAAATGAATCAATGGCAGTGGCCTTTGGCACTAAACTTCGTAGTGTGAATGAGAAACTGAATAATCATCACCACAGATTCACAACTATTGAATCAAAGCTTGACTCTCTGATCGGCACGGCCAGAGGCCACAAATAGCATCTTACTCCAGAGAAAGGGATGATGCTGCCAAAAAGGGGGAAAATCGGGATAAGCCTGAACCTGAAGGATCAACAATCAGACCCCCAAATTTTACTGAAGAACAACTGAGAGCAAGAGACAGAGAAATAAGGATCAAAAATGAAGCAGAAGAACAGCAAAGAAGAGTCAGAGAAGAAAGAGAAAAGGCCCTAAAGGAACCCTGCATTGGATTTCCTCATCCTATGCAAAGAAGAGATGATGATAGAGACGGATCCGGCGGACGAAAGGCCCGGATCTAGTCGGCAAAAGAGGATCGCCTAGTCAACACAAACTTAGCACCGGAGGAAACACCAAGAGAGGCGCGGCGGCTCCGGATATACCTGGGAACACAGAACTTACACTGGTCACCAAAGCAAAGCAGAATATGATCCAGATGTACTGGACCATGTAAGAGAATTTTTCAGAGTACAGGAAGGACTTTATCCTCACTCCTCAAAAGATGAAGCTTGGGCTGATTGGCTAAGCTATCAGGATGAAAGGATGAGAACTGATATGGCCAAACTCTACAATGAAGTCAAAAGAGAGTTTGCACTTCTCAAACAAACCAACAACAAACCAAGCTCAGCCATACCACTATCTGCAAAAGGACCAGAAGACTTGCCAACTAAATAACAAGAAGAATTCAAATATATGGCAAAATTCTTCAATCCTATGGGAAGAATAGAGAAACAAGAGCAGTGGAGTCTCTACAAAAGCCTCAAGTTTGCAGATTCACATATTGCTGAGGCTAGGGAAAGACTTGAAAAATATTTTGAAGAACCTAAGGCAAATGAGACCATGCCTGATTTCAACAGACTTTTTGCCAAAAGAGTTTTTCAGGGTGTATCTGAATACACAGTTTTGGCTTACTGGAAGTGAAAGTTCCCAGAAATTGATTGGAAAGACATTGAAGAGGTTCAGACTACAAAGTTCAAGAGGTACAAGGCTGAATTAAGCAAAATGTAGTTTGTAACATTTGAATAAAGTTTTAGAACTTATTGCCCTACGATGGATGAATAAAATTGCTGAATTTGTGTTCTGATGTTTATTATGAAAATTTTGATTACTTATATTCAGGCTTATGAGGGTTTTTGCATCATCAAAAAGGGGGAAATTGTTAGGAACATTTTATTATGTTTTGATGATGACCATACCAGCTGTTATAGCAAGCCTGAAATAAGTTAGAACTCTCTGTATAAGTCTTTACTTAGAGTCTGACATGTTGTATAAGTTGAGTCAGAAAAGTATTGTACTAGTGGTAGGACGGCAAAGCAAAAACAGATATTCGGTAGAGTGAAGCCAGCCAAGCACCAGCAGAGAAGCAATGCAGACATTAAAGGTCTGACTTGTAACCAACGAAGTCTGTGATGACCTTGGACAAGTCTAAGTTATACTACAAGCGATGAACATTAATATTCAAATATGGTGTACATCGATCTCACCCCGATCAAAGATCAGTGAAGTACAAAGATTCTCCTCAAACAGAAACAAAGAAGAAAACAGTGAATCGGCAAAGCAGACTCACTTTCGGCTGAGTAAAGACGAAACGGTGAAGGAAAAGCTAAAACGGCTAAGTCATAAGGATCACTCGACCGTTCTAAAAACGGCGAAGTAACACTTACCAGATCAGATTTAGTATACGTTGAAGATTCAGAAGATCATGCATTAAATGCACAATCAATAGAGGATTCAATCAAGACGGATTTTCTTGCTATACGTTTGAAGAAAGAATCCGATCACTGAAATCAAGGAGAATGCAATTAAGGGGGAATCAAGAATAAAATCAAGGATTATTCCCTCATTAATATAGCCAACGGACGGAATTTCAAAATCAAGGTTATTCAAGGCTATAAATAGAAGGCATTGACAGACAGAGATAGGGAGGAAAAAAACATAAAAATCAAGTGAAAACTCTGTCAATTTGAAAAGCCTTCTCTCTGAACTTACAAGGAAACATCTAGTGATCAACTCAGATATCAGAGCTACAAAGTCATACTTGGGACTGAGTTTGATCAACCAAGTGTGTGAATCACATTCGCATCAAACTGAAGCAACTGAATCAGAGGCAATCTGAGAAGGAGTTGAATCTGTGATAGCTGTTGAAGGATTTTGATCTCAAGGAGCAGCAAGGAAGACTGAATCACTGAAGCTGTTGCAGTCAAGGGAGTGATAGTCTTGTAGATTGTGAAGCTTGGGAAGCCAAGGACAATCAGACTATTGTATCTGTAAAAACAATAGTGAATTCCTCCGATCATCACAGGAGAAGAGTGGATTAAGGGATTACACCACCCTGAACCACTATAAGCCTTGGGTCAATTTAATTTCTGCAATTTACTTTACAGCATTTATTTAATTTTCCTACACCATAACTTAATTCTGTGATTGTCTAAACTGATTTGAAAACAACATAGTAAGAAGGGATTTATCCGCTGCCCAAAAGCTTTTAAATAAAAGAAAAGTTTTTGAAACTCCACTATAGTCATTCACCCCCCCCTCTGACTATAGTTTCACCCTTCTTTGGGACCAACACATACGATCGATCAGTTTCTAGGATTAACAAATAAGGGAACTGTCTATCTACTTCCATAAATGGAAGGAATGGATTCCGTATCTGTGATAATACAGACTACTCACTCAATCCAGTACAATGCCAAGATGGGGTAATTTAGATCACAGACTCAGTGTAATCTTTAACCGTCAAGTCAAACCTCATACTGATTCAAGCAGTTGACTGTGATCACCTCAAGATTAAGATATATCCATAAATATGATCATCGATTGATTCGATAAGACTTCTCGATTACGGAATTATATCGTGAACTATAATCAAATCGGTCCAGCCCTATATGATATATCTATCATATATAAATGCCCCACTAACCGAAACTCCGGATAAGACAATCACACCTATTGTGTTCTGGGCGCATTAATAGCACGTTAAAGGAGAGACCCGATACTCTCGATTAACTTCACTACGGGCTAATTGTATTTTAAGTACATCTTCACTAACTCAATCCTCCCGTGTATATCCCATACACTGAGTTAAGTGATTACATAAACGATATACTTTAGGGTTTTATGTAGTGTAAATACTATTGTCACATCGGTGAATATGAGAATAATAAATAGGAATAATAATATCATTTCATTTATTAAATAAAACAATTACAAAATTGTCTTTCGGGCATTACACCTAACAAGGGACAGGTCGTCCCCGTATAACTTTGAAAGTTGGGGTAGTGGACCTCTTCAGGAGCCTCCTGCAAAAGCCCGTTTTTTAGCACGCTTGTCCCCCATGTGGGGCTCCTTTCCTTGGCGACCCTGTTTTTCCAGATCTCGTCGACTTGTTTTTGAGCTTGGAGACCTCGTCTAGGAAAGAGATCGGCTTCGAGTGCCTGGATATGCTCTGAGATCCTTTGTCCTGAGGGTGGTAATCATCATTTATTCCCCCAATCTCGAATTTACGTTGCGAGAGGTCGACTGAATTTCAACGCTCATTTCCATCTCGGGGTGTGGAGTGTGTCCGGGTCCAAGGAGGTTTAAGGCAGACCTTCTTTCCGGAGCTCGGTCAAATGCAAAGTGGACACTTCATTCCCTGCCAAAGCGACGAGAAGAAGTGTCGTGCGATGAGACCGGATGAACTTCATGTTCGCCTTTGGGTTGGTGTTTTAAGTGGGGGAACGAAATCACCGATTAGGAGAGGCGGTTTCCCCGTGTTAATAGCTCATGATTTACTCGGCTGACCTTTTGGACGTACTTAGTGTATTTGAGCACTGCCTTGTTGTAGATCTTGTCATATGATTCCTCAATTGGACGCGGGGAAGGTGGGCGAGCTTGAAGAGATGCCTCGGCCATGTATTTTCCTTTGTATTGATGAGTGGCAGCGGCTAAGGTCTCCATCGACCTCACCCTCTTGTTGAGGAACAATCTGATGTCAGGCTGCGCAGAACCCCGAGAAGGCGAGGTGGGATTCTGCTCGGCTGGGGGCTTTGTTCCTCAGCGCAGCCAATATCGCCCCATTAGTGGCCTGAACCAAGCTTTGACCAGTCCTTTTGGCCGGGGTCGGTAATCCCCCAAGTAAGGCTGGTCCTGAAGATCTGGTCTGAGCCATGGTGATGTCATAGTGAAAATCTTCAGAGATTTTAACGTTTTGAAGTTTAGATCTGGAGGATCTGATGATGATTCCGATGGATTTTAGGCTGGTCTAGGCCCTGGATGAGCTTAATGATGATCTTGGAACTTTGATAAAGATTCCGACAGAGGTCTTGATGAGTATCAGTTGGAAAACCAAATCGGATAGTTTTAGGCCACCGGAAATCTGTAAACAACCGCGTAACTGACCGGAAAAAGTATTGGAAAATGTCTTTCCCGGTAACAGAGCCAAGTGATAATGTCGGAATTATCACAAACATGTTACACATTGGATATCTAGCTAATTATGAATACTTTTGTTGCTTTTTGTATTAATAGTCTTGAGAGCAACATGAAGATCCAAGGGGTAAAATGAGGGTGTTTTGTATGTGAAATGGATGGGCCGATTAAGCTGCCTATGTACCCTTGGGTGCAAGGGATCAAGCCAAAATAACGTAGTTCTGGTGTGTGAGGAGACACCACTATTTATAGAGATTGTAGTCGGCGGTTAAAGAGGCGGTAAATAAAGATGGTTGTCGATGAGCTCTAGCGAGGCGAGCTTGAATCGGAACCGTTGCGCGCTCTTTGTCTGCAACCGTTAGACGGGTTGCCTAGTCGTACATGCTTTATCCGAGCTGGTGGGAGACAACCGAAGGGACGAGCAGGTCATCCCCAACGCTTTGTATCGAGCTAGATGTATGTTGGTCGACGCATGTTGGCTTGGCTGATGATAACCGTTGAGGCACGAGGCGGACTAGATCTTGCTCGGCTTGGTCCGGCTTACGAGAGGGCAAATTGATGGGCCGAGGACCCTATCCTTTGTTGGGCTTACGCATGGGCTAGGCTCGGATCCGCGGGCTTTTTTTCGGGCTTAGTGTATCACCAGATTTTGAACAAGATGTTACTATTAGTTGTTGGCGGGCGCCAAAAGGGTGTGGTGGGCGCCAAAGTACCCATAAGTGTAGAATCATGTTTAGAACCCGTTTTGAAGCATGATTTAGTGTAGAGTCTTATGTGGTTTGTTGTAAGGTTAAGTGTACGTGTTCTAGTGAAATTGGCTCCGTATCGTGTCTAATAGGGGCGTTGGAACACTCTATGTTTAGCCTTACGTGATGTTGAATTGAGTTCAATATCGTACATGTAACATGACGAAGTTAGGGGTTCGGTTTCTGGTGGATTCGGCTCAGCACCTTGTGGAGACCCTCTGCGGGGAGATACTCGGGATCACCGGAAGCCTTAGTCCTTAGCCTCGTGGATATTGGATTAGATTCTAATATTTCTGTGCAATGTGCTAAGTAGTGTAACATATAGTCGTCTAAGGTCTTTGGTCCTTAAGAAGTCTTTTTATATGCAATGAACTTAGGTGGTTAGATTAATTGCTTAAATATGTACTTAACTTGTCTAAAAGCTAAAACATGTTAATCCTTGGTGAGACACGTTTATACCATGCTTCACGGTACTGTTACACCTCCACACTTTTAGATACTTGTGTCGGACTCGTGTAATAATCCATATGAATTGCATCATGAGCGATCATTTCCTATAGAGGTGTTGAGGATATGTCTCAGTGCATTCTCACCCAGCAAAGTGTGCTTGGATTAATGTGTAACAAATGTTTTATTTGGTTGAGTCAACTAGTGAGACTAGTGAAATGTTGTGAGTGAGCGAAACATATGTGTTATTATGTCTGCTTGATATTCATGTGATATGACTTGTGTAGATTCGATACTTCTACCCTTTGCTAAGTACGGTTGTACTTACCCTTTATTATGTTGTTTCCCACCCCGAGAAGGTGATGTAGGTGAGGAGGTATTGTAGGAGTTCTATGAGGAATGATCTCGTGGCCTCTTATTGATCTTATTAATTATCTTTTGTAATAGACTAGACTTACGAGAACTTTATCAAATTCTGTAATAGCATAGAGTATCTTTTGGCACTTATCTATTGTTGGATATTTGTTGAACTCTTTCGAAATTGTGTTGTTATGGAATCAAAATTGGATTCTCTATTTTACCCTTAGTAGTGTAATGTAATCCCGAGTTATTTTTGATAGAAAACGATAGATCTAGAGTACCTGAATAAGCGGAAGCGGAAGAAATCAACAGGATCGTTTCCCTATATCCACTGTCACTCGACTCCGTTTTGCCACAGCGATCCAAACCCTGAAACAGAGAAGAACTCCATATGCACGTGACGGCATACGGTGCTATTAGGTCTTCTGGTCTATGCCTACTTTACGTATGATCACCAACCGATGGTACACGGGCGATCATATATATAGGCAAGACTAGGGACCTAAAGCATTATGGAATATTCCGGAGTGAAAACCCTAACCATCATAGGATTTCCCATAATACCCTTAATTAGATAATAAACCAATAATATATTTACCAACATAATTATTAAATAACTTAAGGGCCACATATAATTATCTTTTACTAAATGATAATTCTTACATTCTCCCACTTGGCCCGAAAAGTTATGTCGGCACATCATTAATGAGTGACAACGAATTTGCATGCTCAAAATGTCACTCTTTGGTTTATTAACACAACTTCAACTGATCAATATTAACACAAGAACTATGGCGGTTATGCTCAATAAAAACAAACACTCCCTTCCAAAATTACAATGTGCAATATCAACCAGCCAAGTAAACATTTTATGAATGAACTAATCAAAATGTCATTCTGGTCCCAGAATCCAAATGGATTCACTCATACATGAACTCGGTGCACTTTCATGTAATTGCTACATCACTATGATGTCTATTTTGACAAATTTCAGAGAATTCAGACGAATCATCTTTATGTGTCAATAAGTCAAATATGAGTACAATATGATTGTGAGATAACATAAGCCGGCAAAATACACAATCTATATTCTCATATTATTCCACTTACTTGACACTCGTCTTATAGCTAGCTTACCTCTGACAACGTGTCCCATAAATGTCGATTTGCTAATTTCATCATCAGAATCATTCCTCATATGAGTGAGGATGCGATGTGTCAAAAAATTTGGCCAGAAGCAACATCGACCAACAACCATAGGCCAAAACTTATAAAGCCTGTGACTTAACTACACAAAATTTTCGGTTATTCAAAAATGAGCTACTCTAATCAATACACAAGTTCACCTTTAAAGGTAGTTGATGCAAGATTAACGAGATCCTGACATAGATGATCTCATTGAACCTCTTATATCGATATGAGATTCACCAAAATCATACAACATATACTTTAAAGGGAACTATTTATCATAAGTATAGCTCTAACAAAATGCAAGTGTACAATTCTAAAATATGGTTAATACTCCCACTGGTCGAAAACATCATTACAATGTAAACCAGTATAACAAATCAGAAGCTTACAAAATCCATATAAATACTTGCTAACCGAAAACAAATGTTCAGCATATGTTGTGTGCGTTTTCATGGCTCGTCTAACAAATAAGAACCACTATAAAGGTCAAATAAACCATAATTCTATCATGAGCTACAATCAACAAAATAGGGCACACAATTCTTCATTAACTATATAAAAGAATTGATAATCTTAAGTGCCTCTTAGAGAAAATTCTCATCAACAAATCTAGCATTATTTTGCTCATCATAACAAGAATGAGTTCCCAAGTGATTTATTAAATCATCAATATGGAACTCTATAATGAATAACAAAAGACTAGTACAAACATGAATTTTCTCAGGATGTAACAATGCAACTAATGCTCATAATAATGTTCAAAAGAGCTAATTCATCCAACCAATTGTAAGATAGATTAACGCACACAATTCAAAATAGAATCAGGTTTTAATAATTGAGAAATACACTCCCACTATTTTCGTAATCAGTGGTTTAGAAATGAGTAGATCCCATATGTGATTGTCCTCAACATGTGATCAATCTATAATTGACTCTCTTAATATGAAATACAACATATTCCATTTAGAATCAACTAAGTTTCTTCAATGTAAAGCAGAATGAAGCAATTAATCACTTAGAACAACCACTCCCACTCAATTAGCATTTCTCAAAATCCTTTTGGTTTCTAACTTCACATTATGTTAGAATATGTGATCAAGCTCTTGTGATTCCAATGAATCAATCAAAATACCTATTTACATATGAACACTTCATTTGACCAAAATTATACATCAAGAGTCATAAGCTCTAGTCACACTAAGGTCAAACCCGAATGTTCAATGTTTCGACATGATTCTTTCCACAACACAATGTTGTCAAAATGACAACCTTGAAGAGAATCTAACAATGTTACACAATGTTCAAATAGATTATAACTCCTTAGGATACTAATAATTGTCATTTCGACGGGATTCTCCCACTCAATCACACGATAGTACAAACAAGTGTGATTGGATCATTCAAGGAGAAAATGACATGTATTTTCTTGTCATAAATGTCTTTCGTTCTATACTATCATAAATAGCACACTTTATCCTCAATTATAAAAGCTTTGTGATCAATATAAGCTTTAGTACGGATAAGAAGCCACAATAATGGATGATATCAAAATATGAGACGAATACTCAAATCATCCTAAATATTGAACAAAAGACACTTACTATATCATGATCTCATCTAAAATTCGACTTAATGAGTAAACTTAATGGTTTGCCCTATACAAACCCGACAAACTCAAGTCATGGTGATAAATAAAGCTATTAAGCCCTACAACCCACCATAATTTTAGTTTACTTTAAAGAAGTATATCGCAACTTCATATGTCGAAACAATGATATATTTATTGATGTCAACTATCTAATGTAGGTTAGACATAACTTAAGAGGCTATCATGCTCCACGAATAAAGATTTGAAGTCTTAAGTTGAGCACGAGAGATTCACTATCCAAAAGATGATGGCCTCATATTTTCATCTAATGATGAAAAAATTTCCTACATATAATTGACAATGTGAAGTAAATATCTAAAACACTTCACCTTATATCACAACTAAATATGAGATCTAACACATAGCAATTTATGTACCAATGAGATAACATACTTTAATGTCCCTAACCAAAACTAAGTGGAACAAGGTTACCTCCAAGTGTAATTTCTTAAAATGAGACTATATGATATTCTTTATATGTCTCACAAAATTCACTCATCATGCCAGAATACAAATGATCAAATACATTATAGACCACATGTTTCTCTATGTTCATAAAATTTTGAACACTCTGAACATGAAAAGTGTATTTAATTACACTATCATAAGTATAAATCACCCAAGACAACATGAAAATCATAATATTAGTAATCCAAAATGATCTATAAACCAACACTAATAACCCAATTTCTATTATGAGAAGTACGTCTTGAACAAATTTTATTATATGTCATTGAGGACAACTCTAACATTAGGGTGGTCAAAATAAACTTTATCCTTAATGGAAATGCATATCTAAAACGGTTTAATTTTATTTTAAGAGCACTGCGCATAAGCGATTGATTCGCTAAAATGCTCATAAATCAACCCGAGTTGATAAATATGATTCCGTAGTGAGTGATGGAACACCCATACGAATTCCAAGATCCTAACCAATGCATTCCAAAATCAATCATATGAGTTGCCTTAGACGAATAAACCAATGTTGATTCTTTTAAAAGTAAATTCAAGGCCTTCCCGTGGGTAGAGGTTGTAATCACTACATAGAATTTACTATCATAAATAATAAGACTAGAGAATTAACTATGTGGAGCGAGACCATCCGTACTGTGGGCATAAGATAAATCCCCTCATCTTTATGCTAATTTCCCATCTTATTTCAATTAGTCTCATAAAGATAATTGCCTCCCTGTGGGGCCGGGCATTATCTAAATGAACTAATTGGTCAGAAGTGTATATGTCATCATATAATCACTGAACATTATGTGATTAATCGCTGCATTACTTCTCATGCATTCCGGATGCTGTGGCTACTCCAAGAGATGCAAGAGAAATAATATCTTAAGATAACACATACGGTTTGATTATATAGCCTCTCCATTTAATAAAACAATTAAATTATGTATATTAATAACGATATGGAGAGACTACAACCTTAATTAATCAAACCAGGTAATTATTAGGTTCCACCAAATGCACAATCAAGATATGGTTCACTCATATATGTCAATCAACCCTTTAGTTGTAGCTAAAATATGCATTAAATTGATCCCTAAACATAATGCGATCAATTTCGTCAATTTAATCACCAACAATATGTGACTAAGTATTTTGTCAATCATTGAGTTACAACGTGGCTACACTCAAAATCGACCGTGTGACATGGCATATTTTAGAAGTTACTAAATAAGGGTAAATACAAATATATTTCTTATATCGACACACCATTTAATTGAACCAATTTGTCAATTCAACTGAATATCGATGAATTTCAATCACTTCACATAATGTGATCAAAACTTTTATGCATCATCATGTCAGGCTGCTGTGGCTACACCCAACATTTGACACCATCGACATTCAAAATATTGACAACTTTACATAAGCCAACTCGATCTAATGTTGACATAAATATGTGCAATTTAATACTTAAAATATGGTTCAAGTATGCGTATCTATTTCCACACTAAAATTATTACAACATTAATATGTCATGATTTGATCACTAAATACAATGTGACTAATCTCTATATGTCCGAAATTTGAGCCTCGGTGGGTAAACTCTAAACTTAACACAACTATACGACATATTTCTCAATGTTGCAAATGATCGATAATTTAATTTGGGGCATATACTTAATGATGTGTTTCAAAACTTTACATGAACCAATAACTATCAATTCATTGATATTATGCCATCTTATCTGTATGTGACTAATTGTTTCGAATGTCATAACTTAATCATTAAAGATGACACAAAACAAAAATAGAAGCAAAATTAAATTGCGATTATAGATAGGACCAACATCATTAGTCACTAAATTCTATATGATTTTTTTTTTTTTTTTGTGTATCACAGTTTATCATCTACCAAAAGTGATAAATAATGTGACTTGTTTCTGACCTTTCCAATTAATTTTCGCCATGGAAAGTATATAATGATTAATCACCCGAAAGGCAACAACTACAATTATTATGCGACCAAAATAAATGCATATTTCGTATATAATATTACGGTTCACATTACATCTACAACAAAATGTAAAGTTCAGTGCCCAACATACCCAAATTTGGGACCTTTAGCGATAACTGTAACACAAGGTTTTTTTTATTTTTATTTTTTAAGAGTAGCAAATATTCAACAATTGCCAGCAAAGTGGATAACATTTAATAGACTTCAAGATAGTATTGACCAACACCCGATATCTATTATAGTTTTGTGTTATTTGCCCAATTATAAATATAAAATATATATATAAAGCCCACGCAGACAACAGAGAGAAACCCAAAGTATCAATTATTTTCAACCCTAACCAAAATCACGTTTGTAGCCTTCCATTCACCTTCGGCTAGTGCGGCGGCAATGATATATGCCGCCATCGATAGCGGACAAATAGGCGATCATGTCATCTTCCTATGAAGGACAATATCACCGCCGTCAATCCGGTCATCACCTTCTTCTCCTACTACCACCGCCTACGGCGGCGATCGATGTATATTTAGCACTACTAATGCAGCCTTAAATGCTAATAAAAGGATGAAGAAAGGATGAAGATGATGACGAAGGCCCCGTGAAGGGTGGCTGAAACCCGACGGTGACAGCTACCAACGTAGCCCGTCGTTTTGGTCACAATCATCAACGATCGTGGTCGCTACGGAACATGGTTTCTCTGTTTTCTTTTTATTTATTTATTTATATGGAACAGGTTTGTGCTATATGCACCAGAAAAGATCCGGCGAGGAAAGGCGCGCAGTTGACGGACCCAAACAAAAGACCTTATCTATATATATATTGTTGATCTATCAAAAGAACGAATAAGCGAGTGAATATACATATATATATATATTCGTACGTAATGAGCATGTGAATCAACAAATATACATATATAAACCGGCCGAGAATCAAATAAATCAATCGAAACAGATCAATATCAATCATCATCAGATTCATGTCTAAAAAGATCTAAACTATAATCGTCGAAAAACCTGGATTATAGGGTGGCTCCGATACCACATGATAGAAAACGATAGATCTAGAGTACCTGAATAAGCGGAAGCGGAAGAAATCAACAGGATCGTTTCCCTATATCCACTGTCACTCGACTCCGTTTTGCCACAGCGATCCAAACCCTGAAACAGAGAAGAACTCCATATGCACGTGACGGCATACGGTGCTATTAGGTCTTCTGGTCTATGCCTACTTTCTGTATGATCACCAACCGATGGTACACGGGCAGTCTATATATAGGCAAGACTAGGGACCTAAAGCATTATGGAATATTCCGGAGTGAAAACCCTAACCATCATAGGATTTCCCATAATACCCTTAATTAGATAATAAACCAATAATATATTTACCAACATAATTATTAAATAACTTAAGGGCCACATATAATTATCTTTTACTAAATGATAATTCTTACAATTTTATCTTCTGCAAATTAAACTTTGTTATTAACCTTAGAGATTTAAGTAAATAAGTTAATTTAGTTTAAATTATATACGTGCCGGAAGTTCAATTATGATTAAGGACGAACATTAAGTGGAAAACATCAAATACCCCGGTATTGGTAGCATCGACCATATATGGCCTTCCTCGTGTCAGTCCATCAATGACGCCAAAGCCACCAACAATCATTCACATGCACAACAAAACAAATGGTCACTATATATAAACAAAAACCTTTTTTTCCTAACTAGTTGCAGCAGAAGTGGATATCAAATTTGTATTCTCCAACGCGAGTGAAAGCAGAACAATTATCAAACAATCTCATTTCTTCTAATTTTTTATTTATTTATTAAAATGATGGAGTAGAATTCTAACCTCTGATTCATCCGCTGTTCTCTCATGGCGGAAATTTGTTAATGAAGTCGCTTGGGTTGGAACTGTAAAGATTGATTGCATGGTACAACTGAAATGGAGATAGTCTCAGCCTAATCTTGTCTTTGAGTTGAAGTGCGAAAGTTTGATACTTTGTATTGACTTCTCGAGAGAAAGAGAGAAAAATTGTACATACACTGATGCATAACCTTCGATTTTATGCTTCACAAAACACTAGGGGCAGGGCGGCGGCAGTGTAGGTGAGGCTTTTTGTGTTGGGGCTCAAATTTCTTTTTCTCAAGCTCCTTGAGAAACTGCCTGTATTTAGTATATTGTTGACTAGAACTCGAAGAAATCAGCTTTTTGTGCTGATCGATTCAATCTCTAGTGTTTGATTGATTAATCATCGAAAAATCAGGGACTGCAGAGTGAAAACATGGTAGAAATGTGGGGAATGTTTTGCAATGCATCATACAGAAGTGCTAATTTGTCTCTATCATGTATCAATCATGCATTAGCCGTTTGTTTAGATGTTCTGCGTGATTTCTAGCCCAAGAAAATAATGCAATTCACCAATATCCTTAATCTAGAACTGGTTGTGTAAGAATGCTTTAACTTTGGTGACCTCAGACATACTACTACTAGCTAGGATGACATCATCAACATACACAAGTAAGGCAATAAAGTCTGATCCACAACTTTTAGTAAAGAGACTGTAATCACTCTTAGACTGCCTAAAACCTTGTTCCTGCAAAGCTGATGTAAGTTTGGCATTCCATTGCCTACTTGCATGCTTCAGTCCATATAGGGACTTTGTTAACTTGCAAACTAGATTTTTGATAGTGGTGTGAAACCCCTGTGGTAGCTTCATATACACTTCCTCATGGAGATCTCCATGAAGAAAGGCATTATTTACATCCAGTTGATGTAAATGCCAGTTCTTTGCTGCAGCTATTGCTAACAGAGTTCTAATGGTGGCCATTTTAGCTACTGGGGAGAAAGTTTCTTGGTAATCTATCCCATAAAGTTGGTTATACCCCTGGCTACAAGTCTAGCCTTATACCTCTCAACAGTCCCATCTGGTTTATATTTGATCTTATACACCCACTTGCAGCCTATAGGTTTCTTAGTGGATGGTAAAGACACTATGTCCCATGTGTGGTTTGCCTCCAAGGCATCTATTTCCTTCTTCATGGCTTCTTGCCATTTAGGATTTTTAATGGCTTGATTGTAAGTATGTGGTTCCTGCTCCTTATCTATATTATAGACAAAAGCCTGATAGGCCTGGGATAGATTGGTGGAAGACAATGAGTTTTGTGGAATGTGAGGTGACTCGAGACTGACTTGAGAACAGACATAGTCCTGTAAGTGTGTTGGAACCTGCCTAAGTCTCTATGATCTTCTAGGTGAGGAGAAGGAGTATGGTTGGCACTGTTTGTGGCTGGTTGATCCTCAAGAAAAGTTTGTTGGTTAGTATGTAATTGACTGATTGTTGAAGGTATATCATCACCAAGGTAATTGAATGGCATTGAAGGTTCTGAAACAACAGGAATGTTTAAGGAATAACAGGACATGTCAGGGGATGCAAAAGGAAAACATCTCTCATGGAAAACAACATTTCTGGAAATAATGACATCATGGGTGTCCAAGTTATACAAAATGTATCCCTTAGTGGTAGAAGAATGACCAAGATGGACACATGCCATACTTCTAGTTCAAACTTAGTCCTATATTGTTTAATTGTTGAGGCATAAACTAGACATCCAAACACTCTGAACCTCAAATAATCTGGTTCTGTGTGATATAGCTTTTCATAGGGAGTAAGATTACCAAGGACAGGGGTAGGTGTACTATTTATGAGGGTAGCTGCATGGACAACACAATATCCCCAAAATTGGATAGGTAAAGAAGCCTGGAATTTCAAGGCCCTAGCTACATTTAGTAAGTGGCCGATGTTTTCTCTCTACTACACCATTTTGCTCAGGTGTGTGTGTGCATGAAGTCTGATGAATAATTCCCTTCTCAGCATAAAAGGCAGGCATGTCAAACTCCTTACCATTATCTGTCCTAATAGTCTTAATACCATAACCAAACTGAGTAACAACAAATTGACAAAAACTTTGAACAATCATCCTAGCCTTTGATTTATTATGTAGCAAATGTACCCAAGTAAATCTACTGTGGTCATCCACAATAGTAAGAAAATACATGTGCCTTGTAAAGTTTCATGCCCATAGGGCCCCAAATATCAAAATGAACCATCTCAAAACAAGCAGCAGATACTGACTGACTTAAAGGAAATGCTAAATGTCTCTATTTAGCTAAAGGACAGACATGGCAAATAGTGTCCTGAGGCACTTGAACCTCTGACAAGCTTTTATTGATTGTCTTCGACTGTGTGATTTGAGGGATGCCCCAATCTGTAATGCCACACCATGTCTTCTGGAATATCTTTGGAATTTTGAAATGCTGCTATACTGTAAGCTTTTGAGGGTGTATTATCCATAATGTATAAGCCTTTATGTTCTTCAGCTGATCCAATCATCCCATCCTCTTGATCCTGGATAACACATCTGTTAGACTCAAAAAAAACCTTGATCTTAGGGTTCTTAGTGAGTCTACTGAGAGAAATCAGATTTATGTAAAAACCAAGAACACACAACACCCCTGTCAGTTTTAGATTAGTATTTATCAATACTTCCCCTACATGTGTAACAGACACACTGGTACCATCTGGAAGACTGACACTCACATCTTGCACTTCATGACTATGTAAAAATAATTGCACATCACAAATTATGTGGTCTGTTGCCCCTGAGTCTAATATCCATTTTGTAGGGGATTTACCTGTGCTCATCTCCTTTTCTGGTACATATGATGCTGAGAACACAGATGCCTATTGATAAGATGTTGTGGCTGTGATTCGGTCTCCTTAGGGTTCTGCTTCCCCGATAGGAATTCCTTGAGCCTTTCATATTCATGTTGAGTGAGAGAAACTTGCACATTACTATTTCCGTCTCCTTGTGAATTGTGTTGTTCAACACACCCTTCCACCATGTTCACCCTGCTCCTAGGTTTGAATCTTAGTGGAAACCCGTGCTTCTTGTAACACTTATCCTCTACATGCCCTATCTTTCCACAAAAAATGCATTGAGGTTTCTTCCCTGAATTACCATTGTTAAAACCTTCAAACTTTCTCTGTCCTATTGTAGAAACATTATCAAAATATCTCATTCTCTGATCACTATCAACTGACCTCATTCTCTGATCATTCTGAACCACATTCGATTTGTTAAACATAACAATAGGATCCCCAAAGTTAACGTTCTGACTGTTATGTCCTCTTTGCCTTTCGAACTTTAAGGCTAAACCAAATACAACTTTGATGTTAGGGATTGGTGACATCAACAAGACGTGTGACGTCACTGGTTCAAACATCTCATCCAATCCTCTCAAAAACCTAATAACATACTCTGTCTCATTGTATCCTATAAATGTTGGTATCACCTGACAACTGCAAGCTGGAACGCAAGTGCAACTAGGCGTAGGTCGTAAAACAGCAATTTCGTCAATCAATAGCTTCATCTTAGTGAAATACTCAGTAACACTAGAACCTCTCTGCTTAGTGTTATTCAATTCTTCTAGTAAATCAGATAACCTAAAAGAATCGAGATTAGCAAACATGTCCTTCAATTCTTCCCATACTGCTTGCGCAGAATCCATCCAGAGTAAACTTTGTGCTATTCGCGGTGCAACTGAATTCCTCAGCCAGTTAGTTACCATAATATCACACTGCTCCCAAACGTGAAATCTCGCATCGTTTCTGGCCGGTCGTGGTAACGATCTTTAATTAAACCAGCCTTATTCTTCATTATCAACGACATGCGTGCCGATCTGCTCCATGAATGATAATTTGCACCATTTTCGCTGAGTATTGGCTGTACTAGGGTTAGAGTAGGGTTTTCATTTGGATGAATGTAATACGGACTTGATACAGGGATTATCTCCTAATTTGGAACTTGATTTGCCATGAGGTAGTAAATGATCAAAAAGAAGGAATTTAACAGGAAATTTGAACAAAAATGCGGAAAATTGCTTGAATTTGCTCTGATACCATCATGAAAGTACAGAGACGAAAAGGGGAAGAAAGGGGCAAGAGTTGACCCCAATTTTCTATTATCCAGAAATTAATGAGTTACAAGAATATTCTCTTTTTATATACTGAAGGAGATAGTGCTGAAATAGAAATGTAACTGTAACTGTAAAATGTAAACAGTAAATGTTATGTAATGATACAAAAATGTAATACTGCTTCTGCTTAGTTTCCTAGTACTTGTCTTGTTGAGATCTTCATCAAACTACACAACACTTGTCTTGTTGAGAACTCCATTGTAGCTGTTTTTAATTGCCTTGTTGGACTCTTATACTGTTATACATAAGCTCCGGGATTTGGATTGTGTCGGGACAGTATCGGAAGTCCCACGATTTGTTGCCTTTGCATTGGTGGACAGTTGTGTTCTTTCATGGAGGGACATGGTTATTAGTGAGTGTAACTCTAAGTCTCAAAAGAGGGACTCTTCCACAGTTTCCTTTGAGGGCATTATCAATACTTGCTTTCTTCTTCGCGGGGATCGTTTGTGGTTTCTCTTCTTTTGATTTAGTAATTCAGAAAAAGGTTTCATACAAGATATGTTTGGATATTATGTCGATCTGTTAGGATCTTGTTTGCTGGTGTTGTGTAGTTATAGAGTTAACAAGAATCTAGTTGACGAGAAAAGTGATCTTTATGCTCCTCTAAATGGTGTTGATAAGGAGAAGAACGGTTCTGTTTGCAACGTCACGTCGTTTAGTTCTGGATTCTTCAGTAAAATGTCGTTTTGGTGGTTGAATGGATTAATGAAAAAGGGCAAGGTGGAAATTCTTGATGATAAAGATATACCTATGTTGCGTGAGGAAGATAGAGCAGGGTCGTGTTATTCGATGTTTATGGAAACGTTTAACAAGCAGAAAGAAGTTGATTTGTGTAGGGCTAGGGCACCATCGGTTTTAAAGACGATTGTTAAATGCCATTGGAAAGAGATTTTAGTGTCTGGATTGTTTGCATTGTTGAAGATAATTACTCTTTCTGCTGGTCCTTTGTTATTGAATGCCTTTATTAGGATTGCAGAAGGAAAAGGAAGTTTCGAAGACGAGGGATATGTATTAGCTATTTTACTTTTCTGTTCAAAGACTTTGGAATCATTCTCCCAAAGACAATGGTACTTCAGATCAAGATTAATAGGTCTGAAGATCAGATCCTTACTGTCTGTTGCGATATATAAGAAACAAATCAAACTCTCGAACGCAGCGAAGCTGATGCATTCGAGCGGAGAGATAATGAAGTACGTCACGGTTGATGCTTATAGAATCGGAGAGTTTCCGTTTTGGTTTCATCAGACATGGACACTACTAGCTTACAACTTTGCTTCGCTCTCGGGATTCTCTTCCGTGCTGTAGGGCTTGCTACTATTGCATCTATGGTGGCAAAAAAAGATACATACGGAAAATCCGGATCACAGCATGATCAGCATTGAATTCACCAGTTTTCGTGGGAAGGGAATCCGTCGAAACACACCCTTAGTAACATCAATTTACAAGTTAGGCTGGGTGAAAAGGTAGCTATATGCGGGGAGGTGGGCTATGGAAAGTCGACACTTTTAGCCACTATTCTTGGAGAAGTTCCAGTTATCCATGGAAATGTAAGCCTACAACTTTCTTACAGTTCTTTTTTTCTTTTTAGGGTTTCTATCTATGGCGATTTGCAGTAGTTTTAGTACTATCCATCACACGGCATCATCCAAAAATGCAATTTATTTACAGGTTCGTACGTTTGGAAGTATTGCCTACGTTTCTCAATCCGCCTGGATCCAAACCGGAAGCATTCGAGATAACATTCTCTTTGGTCTCCCTATGGATCCGCATATATACCACGAAACATTAACAAGATGTTCATTTCTAAAGGATCTGGATTCATTGCCCTATGGAGATATCACTGAAATCGGTGAAAGAGGAGTCAATCTTAGTACGTAGTGGACAAAAGCAACGCATTCAACTTGCTCGTGCTTTATATCAGAATGCCGACGTGTATCTCTTGGATGATCCGTTCAGCTCGGTTGATGCAGAGACAGCAGGATATCTTTTCACTGTGAGAGTTCTATCTCCTTGTGTGTGTGTTTAATTTATCTCCTTAGCATTATATATGCCAACCTCATCCAATTGTTGACTAGGAATATGTCATGGAAGCACTCTTCGGGAAAACCGTATTGCTTGTTACCCATCAAGTTGATTTCCTTCCTGCATTTGATTATGTTCTGGTAAGTACGTAAGTCGCCTTTGTCAATACGTACGTACATACGTGTATATGGTTTTTTTATCTTTACGGACCCCCGCTGAAGAAATTTTCTGTATCCGCCACTGCGTTGGATAACAAATTTTCGGATTGGCAGTTAATGTACAATGGCGAGATTCTGGACAGTGCTCCTTATCATCAATTGCTTGTATCGAGCAAAGAATTCCAAACCTTGGTAGATGCTCACAAAGAGACAGCAGGTTCCGAAAGGCTTTCAGTTTCAGATGTATCTTTCTCTAAGAAGAATGAATCTGAATCTTCTGCTCGAGAAATACGTAAGACTCTTAGGCATAGTGATAAAAACCCGAACAACACATCATTATCATCAGTTGGAGATCAATTGATTAAGCAAGAACAGAGGGAAGTTGGAGACGCGGGCTTTACGCCATACATTCAATATCTCGGTCAAAACAAAGGATTCTTGTTCTTTATTGTAGCTGTTGTATCACATGCTATATTTGTGAGTGGCCAAATAATACAGAACACATGGATGGCTAAAAATGTTGATGATCCTAATGTCAGCAATCTGAAGTTAATTCTGCTCATCGGATCCACATCGACGTTCTTCTTACTAAGTAGATCTTTGAACACTGTTGTTTTGGGACTTGTATCCTCTAAATCATTGTTCAATCAACTACTTGATTCTCTTTTTCGAGCACCCATGTCGTTTCACGATTCCAGGCCGTTGGGAAGAATATTAAGCAGGGTAATAAGCAACAACCTTTTGTTGTGACATTTTTTTATTCAAGATTTGGACTTGATTCAAAATAGGTAAAGATTCAGATAAATTTGATTTGATTTTCTGCAGGTTTCAGCAGATTTAAGTATTGTTGATCTTGATGTTCCATTTAACCTGGTTTTTGCTGCTGGAAAAACTACAAATTTCTACGCAAATCTTGGAGTGCTAGTTTTTATTAAATGGCAAGTGCTTTTAGTCTCCTTACCATTGCTAGTCTTGGCAATTCTCTTGCAGGTAATTTAAAAGAATTCCGCAGTCGATCTACCCGAGCACCACAGTTTGGGAAAAATTTCAACCTTAGAAATGTCGAAATTTATTTTTTTATTTTACGATTTCAGTCCAAAGTGTCGGTAGCCAACATTGAATGTACGGAATGGTTGAACCAAATATACCGAATAGATACATATTTGCCCTTTTGGTTTTAAGAAATTTGACTTATACTATCTCCATCTGAAACTATAAGTTCATTTAATTTTTTGATTTTTTCTATAAGTTCATTTAATTTTTTATATACTCATTCACTTTTCACTATTTTACATTAATTACAGTTAAAAGTCATTTTAGGCTCTTTTTTTTCATCATAATATAAATGTTTTTCATTTAAGTAAAGGACAGTTTTTTGAAAACAAAAGTATTTATTATATACTCATTTCACTTTCACTAATTTTCAAAATTCTCGTCGAAATTCACTAATTTCATTTTCGATTAATGAAATTCACGATTAAAAGTCATTTTAGGCTTTTTTTTTTTACATCATAATTAATGACACATATTTCGTATTGTGTCCTTATCCCTAATTTTCCACATAATTAATGACTCATAACTAATTTAACAAACTTTCTAAGTCTGCGTGAAAAATCCAAACGGACTTAAATTTTAGGACGAAGGTAGTATTTTGAAACGTAGCTAATACTCCATCCGTTCGAAAATAACTGAAGCGGTTGTCAAAAACACGCTTATTAAGAATGTGATGTGATTTAATGCTATGACTTTAAAGATGCAATGACTAAAAAATCCTATGATACAATTAATGCAGTATTCTTTTTAACTTCTTATCTAGTATTAAATAAGAGTAAATTAGCAATAAATACTGTTTTGGAAAAATGTTTAGCCTCAGTTATTTTGAAATAAATTTTTACGCAACTTACTCAATTATTTTGAAACGGAGAGGGTATTTGTTTGTTTGTTTGTTTTTTGAAGTGTTGTTTTGGTAATTGATTGACAAATAATTTCAATTGAAACAGAGATACTATTTTGCCACAGCAAAGGCGTTGATGCGTATAAATGGCACATCAAAATCATTTGTAGCAAATCATCTTGCTGAATCTACTATCTTCATCGGCACTCTTCATGGTTTTACTTCCCCATGGAACTTTCACTTCCGGTACGTGTGTGATTATTATTATTATGGCCAACGTTATTTTGCACCACAACCAACCTAGTTACTACTGATGCACCACATCAGGACGACATTCAGAAAGTTGAATTTTGACTCGAGAATCGATTTTATGAAGATGGATTTTGGTGTGGTGCAAATGCGATATGGTGTATCGGTAGAATCGCGGTGCTGCAAATAATGGTCGGCCCACTAGAATTTATTAGATCACTCTTTTCTATGGTAAATGACTATATCAACTATTGCGTTTCTATCATTACTCAGACTATCTGTAATGAATACAGTAAAACAAGGTAAATATATTAGGGAGTTAGAATCCTACCGTACTCAATAATTTAGGAAGAAATCATTTCATTCATACATTCACAGCAGCACTATTCTTTGGGTATACATAGCAGTAGCAACAACTAGGAATAATAAATAACAGAAAGGTACTGACAAATCTAATACCAAATCTAGTGTAAGATAATGTCGGCAATAGGTGGCAATAAGACAAACTTCCAAGTGGCACACTGAGGATTCAACACGTGGCTCTAAATCTCCCCTCAAACTGAAGGTGGAATCAACTACATTCAGTTTGTGCCTATTAAGTTGAAACTGACAACTGGACAGAGGTTTGATGAAGCATACTACAACTTGATCACAAGAAGGAACAAAAGCAACTTGGAGTGAAAATTTCCTTGGAATGCAGGCTTATAGGATGAAAATGGGTTGATTCTCTCACAGAAACACTATGCAAGTCAGTTGCTGCAAAGACTGAACATGGAGAATATCAAACCTTGCAATATACCCAGGTCAGTTGGTGTTCACTTAAGCCCTAAGCTAGGAGAACCTATGCAGAACCCACTTCTATATAAAAGTGCAATTGGAGGACTGTAGTTTCTTACTTCTACCAGACCTGACCTGACCTATGTTGTAAATTACCCGAGTCAATTCATGCAGGCACCAACAGATGAGCATTGGATAGCACTGAAGAAGGTGCTCAGATATGTGAAGGGAACTCTGCATTACTGCTTGTTCATTCCAGCTGGTGGATCAATGCATTTACAGGGTTTTTCTGATGTTGATTGGGCATGTTTCCCTTCAGACATAAAATCTGTGATAGGATATTGCGTTTTTCTGGGTTCATCACTTGTTTCCTGGTGTTCTAAGAAGCAAGTTGTGGTGTCTAGATCTAGTCCTGAATCAGAGTACAGATCCTTGTCTAATTTGGCTGCTGAATTAGCTTGGATTGGACAATTACTGCAGGAAATGAAGATCAGAATGTCCAAAACTCCTATAGCCTGGTGTGACAGTTTGGGAGCTGCTTCATTGGCTCAACATCCAGTATATCATGCTAGAACAAAGCATGGAGGTTGGTGTTCACTTTGTTAGAGATAGAGTACTCAATAATAAGTTATCAATTAGCTATATTCCCTCAGAAGTTCAGGTTGCTGATGCCTTTACCACGGCCCTACCAGTTAGTCAATTCAGCAGGTTCGAAGCAAACTAAATGTTATGTCTAGTGCATATAGTTTGAGAGGGGGAGTTAATGAATAAAGTATATAAGGGTATTATTGGTATTATCCTATAGTGTAAGGGTTGTATTGATATTGCTCTATTGTGCTCTACATGTGTGTGATGTGGCACATTATATATAAGCATTGTACTAGAAAACAAATCTAATTAATTCTGATTGAAATCAATAGAGAATCTTTCCTCTTGTTTTGTTATCTCTTATCGTCCTTAATCATGTTTATATAGAGATTCAATTTAACTCACAAGAAATCTACAATATTATAAAAACCAGACACACTCTGTCAATTTTTCGACTATTGTGCTCGTCGTTTAATTTCTTAGTCCGGCAACCGCATTTTTTTATCGCCGCCGTGCTCCACCGGCTTTTATGCAAATTCACAGCCAGATATCCACCTACAAACCACCGTAAATACTATAGTGAACATTCCGACATTATCACAAACATAAATTCATCATATATTTTTGTTAAGTTATTTATTCACTAATACACGACCTACAAAACGTTCTAATCATCAATTTCTCATATTATATTATATGATAATTTTGCGGTTAGAATATATATAAATCCTCAAAATCACCATAGTACTCCTAGTTTTTCAAGTAGCTAGCAAGACTACAAATGAACTTTCGGCACCATCCATTAATCATGCCATTACCTTAAAAAATATTTAAAAAAATCATGCCATTAGACAACAAATCGTTTTCCCAACCCCATTTCCATAAAATTCAACATCGAGTCCTCAACTTTTCTACAAAAGTCAAAAAAGGACAAAATACAAGAACCATAGTCAAAAGAAACTCAGACCCATCACAACCACGGTCCCGCCTCCACAGACACCCCTTAGAACGAATAATGTTACTAACATAACCATTCAACCACAATGAGTGACACAATCAAATTTACATTATTGAATTTGATGTTGGTCATGATTATCAATGATATAAAATTAGATTGTTTCACTCGTTGTGTCTGAATGTTTCGTCAGAGCGTTACCCTAGCTCGTTTAGGTGTAGCCTTGCTTGTATTTGCGAAAAAGCTCATCAGTTTTAGCATTTCTAAATGCACAGCAACCAATTAAATAAACCCAAATCAAGCCCACAAGTGTTATGAGCAAAATGATGTCAGCCCTTCTCCATTCTTTCCTTAGATTGGCCAATAATCCAGCTTTGCAAGAATCACAAGAGTAGCAAAGTTGAGTTTGATCATTGTTCCAATTCAAACAATCCATGTCTTCTGCCATGTTTATAGGGCTGATCCAGTATGTTGGATTCACAAATGTGTAACCACATAGAGTTGGTGGTTTACAACATCCTGACTACAAAACAAATTAAACATATCAAAGGATTACAGTTAGACCCTCTCTTTTTTGGGGGAAAGAATTATGGTGCATCAGTTATTTCAGAGTCACACCAAATAGATAGATGAGATATATTTATATTCACCTTCTCTTACATAACAGTAGTGTATACTGTATAGGTGAGTTGGATACATCTTAGCAATCCACTTGTCATAACTTAGAAATAAATGGTGCACCATAAGTGAGAGAGACGGTGAATATATAAATACATCTTAGCTCTCCATTTTGCATAGTTCCGAAATAACTGAAGCATCATAACTCTTTTCTTCTACTGTCTTAACATGGTAGATAATTAACATGGTATATAATTAACATTTCAAATATTTCATTACACCTTTTCTTTTTGGGCTGTATAATGTTTTGCAGAGAGGTTTGAACCGGTGACCTTCCTGTTGAAATGTATAAGTAAATATAGTAACATATTTACTAACACTAATTGGTTTTAGTAGAATGATAAGTGCTTAATCTTTAACATGGTATCAGAGCGGAAGGTCTTGGGTTAAAACCCCACTGCAAACATTAATTTCCCCCATTTATAGGTGTTGGGTTGGCTTAGTTGGCATAGTCTTGATATGGGCTCACATTTAAAAGAATGTGTTGAAATGTATAAAGAAATATAGTAGTATATTAACACTTCCGATCTAATATTATGTTGAAATATCATCTCTAAATCCACAAAGCTTAAAATGATTAAAGGTAAATAATAAACATTTTATATATTTAAAGAGCCACCGATTCATTGACTTATTGTAATTCAACATAGTGGCAATATGGATGTTAAATGTAATGGATTTATTTGAGCATGCTAAAAGAATATTTACTTTTGCTTTTGTCTTTGGAATTACTAATTACTTTGCTAAACCGCTATACTTTACTTGTGGCTGGTGTTTTGGTTCCCATGCTTAACATGAAAAAGCACGTTGAGAGTAATTTCTCTCCTAATAACTTGATACATTGATCTTTTTAGTGATCTTATTCTTTGTTTGGTGCCCATGTGTTTTGACATATATATATTCCACGACCATAAAATGGGGCTATTATTTGCACCACCGACCGGTGCACTAGTCTACATGTGCATCAAAGTAGAATCGGCTTTGTGAAAGTTGGTTCTGTAATCAAAAACCGACTTCCCGTAGATGCATTATGATAATCGACCTTAAGAAAGTCTGTTCTTGCTGCAGAACCTACGGCTTCAAAACCGACTTTCACAATGTCGATTTTATTGTGGTGTACCTGTAATATCAATGTGGTGTAATTAGAGGATCCCTATAATAAATAGTCAAAATAATAGTGTTTTGACATTAATTGAAATAAGATAACATCATTAATTTCACAAAAGATACAGCCCTAAAGAAAATTAAAGAGGTCATTCTTTCCTGACACACTGTGTTCGTATCATTACTCGAAAAAAGGAGAGAGAGAAAGAGGAATAAATTAATTACCTGCAAAGGGTTAAGATGAGCATTAAAGAAATCTTGAGCCATGCGATAACTCTGATTCAACTCAGCACACATATTTGAAGAACTAAGGCAACTTCTAATCCCATCCCACTTGTAAGAACTCTGAACTCTCCTCCTTAACCAACCCGAAAAATCATCAAGATGGTATTCCAAATAACTCCGGCTCGGTTCGAGATGGCCCGAACCCCTTATTGTTACCATATATATAAACACAACCAGACATGCAAGAAGTACAATAACTACAAGCATTGCAATGAGGTAGAAAATAAGCAGCCATGGGATCCTCCAAAACCCTCCGATAAAACCGGCTATACCGACGATTAAAACCAATACGCCTAATATGATGACGGGCCATTCGAGAAACTTGACACATGAATCAGCTTGTTGTGTTGAAAGCCAGATTCCGGCACCGATGATCGGAATCGAGAGAAGCATGCCGATGAAATTTATGGCTCCTATTACATTGTTGCTTAATGCCATGTTCTTGATCTTGAGAGCTTTTTAGCTTCACTGTTTTTTAGGCGGAGTAGTTTGGTTTTTCACAAGACAAAGAAAAATGAGATTTTTTGAGAGGAAATCTTGCAGTTTTTTGACTTGCCTTGGATGAAGAAAAGATACTAAAGGCAATGTTGATGATTACGAAAGCGGAAATTTGGGGTTTTTTGTTTCAAATTTCCAATCACTTTACTTCTGCTTTTCAAAAGTGTTTGATTGTACAGACTGTAAAAGTAAAAAGCCACAAATTAAAGGATTATAAAAACCCTTGTATTTGCACCATATCATTTTAATGATGCACAATATATATTGCCGAATATGAGGATTGAAATTCGATAATTTATTCAACATTCGATTTTTAAAAAGTCAATTAATTTAGTGTGGTCATGTATCGGTGTGGTCTAAATAAAAATTACCTTAAAAATAAGGTGAATCTTAATTTACTAGATCAAATGTTGAGTTTGTGCTCGCTTGTTATTTTGAAGAATTTTATGAGAAACTGAGAAATGAAATTGGAATATCCGAAAATAAAATAGAGGGAGAACGTTATGAAAATATAAGATTGAAATATAATGAATTTGTTAACCTTTATTGATATCATGTGCATTATTTTACCATTACACCTATGATATGCACATTCCGTATGGTTTGATTGTTTCAGAATGCATCTTATAAACAATTATACATGTCTTAATTGAGTTTTTACATGCTATATATATGTTTATCACCATAAACACGCACTTTGATACACTTAATGGTATTACATTATGTATTATATCAGTGATATAGTAATGCCTCTGAAGTCTTTTAGACTTGCAGTTTTGACAATAATTTAATGTTTGATTTAAGGAAATACATCATACAAGACTTCTACGTTGATGATTAAGATATACAATGATACAACACATTCTGTGTGTTACAACATCAAGTGCACATTGTTCATTATTTTGATCAAGTTGAAATTGCCTTGGAACACTTTCTTCTTCTTAAACGGCTATAAACTCGATTGCTAGAATAGCTATAGGAGTACGAGGTCGAACCCAAAGGAATCGTGTTTGCAAGTACCAAAGTGAACGTATTGCTTAGTCTAGGTGATCAATGATTTTAAAGTATTTATAACTACAACGATACTAAAGTGATTTATACTAACAAGTCTAACAATAGAAAAGAAAGAAAGAAGATTAAGCTACTAAGTTTTAAAGATAGATAAAGGGACATAGCCGAACCATGATCAAAATAGCTAGTTTCACCCCAAGGAATGACAAATTAAACCGGGAGTGTGCAATAAACGAACGAACTCTTACATTCAATTTCACGGGTGCGTACTCCCAATCCCGGTGCTAAGGTCTGAACAACTCTTCCCCAACACCTTATGCCAAGTCAACTACCCTTCCCTAAGGAAGATTCATTCACAAGACAATATTATGCACTAGAGCCGCTTAAACGTTGAAACGAGTAACCTCACTATAAAAAGTGATCCTAGAACCCTTTTCCCACATCTCTCTATCTGAACAACTCTCAAGATTAATGTGTGTGATTTTGACCTAGGTGATCAATCTAGCCCAAATCCGTTATAACAAGTTCTAAGACGTGAAATATGCAGGATACAACAATAAAAAGCACTACCCACTCTCAATTTCATCACCCCAAGGGTGATTTCACTAAATTTCACGTGATTCGACTATGAAACGGGATTAGCTACTCATTATGCTAGTTAAAACATACACAAGACAGTAAATAAAAGCCATAACAAGTAAAAGAAAGGAGAAAATTACCATTAGATTGCAGAAATTCGAGATTAGATCCAAAAAGTATAAAATAAAGAGGTAATTAAAAGGTGGTCTCTTAGTGTTTGGAATGGAAATCTAAGCTAAGAAATGGAAAGATTAAGCTAAGATAATGTTGATGTACACTAAGAGAGAGTATTTTAAGCTATTACAAAAATCGAGCTAAGAAAGCGGTAGAGTTTTGCTAAGAAAGTAATTGTTCTCTCAAATAGTCTAGGGGGTATTTATAGTTGGGGAGAAAATCTGCAGAAAACTGGCCCAAACGCACGTTTGGAGGCTGGAACTGGAAACGGCTTCTTCAAACGCACGTTTGGATGGGTATGAACGTGCGTTCTGCTTCATTTCTAGGCAGGGACTTGAATGTTCTTCATCTTGAACGCACGTTTAGGATGGGTTGAACGTGCCTTTGGTGGACTTTGAACGCACGTTCAGGCTGGTTTTAAACGTGCGTTTGGAGGGGTTCAACTCTGTATCAACTTTTGCCTCGTTGAACGCACGTTTGAAGGGTTCAAACGTGCGTTTGGACTCCTGTTGCCCCAAAACTCCACTTTTTCCTCCTTTGATCTCTTCTCTTGCCTCGGTTATGCTTTTTACCATAAATCATCGCCTTCCGGGTCCTCGAGACATTGATACCCTATAACATCACATATGACCAAAAACATACAAACAATTCCGGAGGGTAAAAGTGCTCGGGAATGGGATCAATATCAACTAAAAAGGGGTAGCAATCCAACAAAGTACCGGATTCATTCCCCGTGCCATGAGCTCACGATATCACCCCGAAAATGGTCTAAGTCACCTAAAAATGTGCTTGAAAATGTGATAATCGGGGATAAATAATGCACCGGAGTCACGTAAAGTTGACTCCCATCAACCACCCCACACTTAGCCTTTGCTCGCCCTCGAGTAAATTAGGCGTTTTAAAACCAACCAAGGGATTCAACTTTGTGATGTAGGTGCTACTACTCACACTCTCAAGGTAACCACAAAGTAAGACATACGAACATATACACACCGGTATGACATTATCAAGAAAATGGAGTGTGTGTGGTGCCAAGCTAAAAACCAAGTGCTCAAAATGATTGTCGGGGCTTGAATCCCGACCAAAAGTCTACCAACCGTTTCATACCCACTAGCCTCTCCACTAATCAAGGTCACTAAGTTTGGACACGATCGGGTTGGACTTGAAGGGTTATAACGTTAGGCTAGGGTAATTCCGGTTAATCGAAAAGGATATTTTGGGAACTGGAGAAAAAGAAGTACGAGTGAACCTAATCAACAAGTGTACCACCTTATCTTTACCGAACAAACCACCCCAAACTCCTTTTTGATTATTTTTAACGCTTTGGGAACCATAGGATGCGAACATACCCGAACTCATTGCCTAACTCAACTATGTTTCAAGTTTCATAAGGCGAGGTCGAATACATTAGCACATGTCTCACTATCCCAACTCCAACATCATCATAAGTATAACTTTTGAGCTCAACATTTTGATTCCAACCCTTTATTTCTATATACTCCAAGCTCTTATTGCAAAGAGAGCTAATTTATTTTGAACTTTGATTGATCTCTCTGTTTTTTTTTTTAAAGAAAGGAAAAAGACAATTCACAGATTTTTCTTTTCTTTTTGGGCCAAACCCAAACACTAGGCCCAAATGAGCTCCTCTTCTCCTTATATCTCCAAACCGAGAAAACACCAACCCATCACAAGACATCATTTCCCCCACCCTACACTTGCCTTAGCAAGTGTGGCCTAACAAAAGACTAGGTCCACTCGTAGGGTAAAAATGAAGGAAATGTGACCATAATTAAGGCTCAATGGTAGGTTTCTGACTAAGTAACAAAATGGCTATAAAACGAATGGTGGTCAGACCATTCTATCAAGGCTGAGAGGGGCTACAAAGGTCTAGTTTTTTCGGGATAAGGCTTATTTGCCTCTGGTTGGGTCAAAGAGACGCCAGGACCGTCATCCCGTGTCCTACTTAGGTGAACCTTTCTATTTCGCCTCGAGACTAGTGGTATGTGAGGTGGTAGCAATCAAATTGTGCACAAAGTGTAGCTTACGTGAAATTCATAAGCTCCATTCTCAAGATAATATTAAACCGCAGTGTACAAGTTCGGGGCCCTACTAAGGTGATCACCACTCGAATGTGAAAATAACACACACAACATGGTGCTAAAAACCCTTGAAATTTTTTAAAAATTACCCAAAAATCGACTCGAGCCCGGTCATAGGCTAATTATACCACAAATTAAGCACATTTAACAATAAAAACAAGAGAACGGCTAAGTCTCCCACCCCACACTTAAACGAAACACTGTCCTCAGTGTGTGAGAGATAGAAAGAGTAAAAGACTTAGCTGTTTGACCAAAAACCCGGCAGAAAGGCGCACTCGTAGCCCACGTGACATATTCTAGTAAGCTCCATATTGAGTATCTAAAACCATAGAAACAAAAACCAAGGCAAAACACATGCACGGGAAAAGTCCACGTGCCAAAAGATGGTGATAGATACAAGATATATAAAAAAATAGAAGCCATGCCACAAATAACGACACGAAGCATATCAAGCATACTATACGGGAATCACACTGGATGTAAAGATAATCAAAAGAAACACAGAGCATCCATGCATAAAATAAAGCCACAAAGGCTCACAAAAAAAAAAAAAAAAAAAACATCCCCGTCTATGTACAAAAGCCAGAACCAAAAGGAAATTCTCACCCCAACCTCTCTTTTAAGCCAAACTCTCCTCTCTTGCACCCAAAGACCACTCCCAACACATTATTACTACCAAAAGGTGGGTTGCCTCCCCCAAGCGCTTTTTTTTTTACGTCGTTGGCTCGACAAGATGACTTATACGGTGCCAATTTTTTCAAAGTTATACTATTGGCACAGGCGAGAAAAGGTAGAAGTGATTTGTTTAACGTCGTTAGCACCGACGTAGTGGCACTAAACGGACTCATACCACAAAAGACTCAAAATAATGATTCAAATATTTTATTTCAAACAAGTATCACCAAAACCATCAACCAAAATCTGAGCTCAAAAAGATCAACAACTCAAGAAGACTAAAAATAGCAAGCATCATGGAAACCGAGTTCGCTAGAAACTTACCTCTCATGGCCCTCGATGTTACCTCTTCCCAACTCGGGAATCCTCTTTTGTCAAAATCTCTCATCACCTTCTTCTTGTAATTGCCATTCCATGGTAGTTGTCCCCTTTTACAAATTCTATGAGCTCCATCTACCGGTGAGTACACAAAATCGATTGCATAATACTCATCAACACAAGGTGGAAGAGTGTAATAATCCGGGACTGGCATGCTAATAATCTCCACTTCTCCCGGTAGCTCTACCATAAATGGCTCTTCAGTCTCATACGATTTCACCACACTCTTCATAACGACATCTTCATTTACTTCAATTGGGAGTGAGGGTGAAATGGGCGATCCCAGTTTCTCTTCCAACTCTAATTTCGTCTCATCAAACAGTGTGCTCAAATCTATCGTACACCCCCCCAAGTCATCATCTCGTATTTCATCGGGAGACAATGTAATAGATAAAAGTTGCACCTCCTCCATTTCCAAATCTTGCACTTCCTCTTCATCCCAAAACGAGCTATTCTCATCACCAAAGAATTCTTGCTCAGTCATAACAATGGTCTGTTCCACCACACACTCCACCAAGGTTTCATCAATTTTCATCTCAAGGGGTGAAGGTGCAGTAGGTAGAACGTGAAACCAGCCATAATCAGATATCGCAATTGGAGGTGGCACTATGACCAATCCCAACTCACTATCTGGCTCAGAAATCTCATCATAGCAAACGGAATCATCAACCTCACTCTCAACCTGAACTTCTTCAGTGATAACATCATCATCCCGGACCACCTCTAGTGCACATGTCTCTTCCTCGTTCTCATGCCTCATCTTTTCAATCAATTGCCCCATCATGTCTTCAAGATTTCTTACGTCGGAGTCAAATCTTCTATCGAACTCTTGCATCTCCTTTTCATTTGAATCAAACTCTCATTCAATAAAAAATAATCCGCTCTATTTGAATGTCGGTGAAGTCTTCTTGTGGAATGGGGGAAACCGATCATATGCGACTTTGATTCATTGGAGGATGTAGTAGGCCTCTTGCCATGCCAAACTCGGATCAAGTGGCTGATCTTGGGTGAAGCTATCAACACGTTGAGTATGAACACCGTAATCCTGATAAGCACTAGGGTTCGGACAACCCTCATAATGTTGTGGCTCATAACTTGAATAACCATAATTTTGACTTTGGCATGCACTAGGGCACTGATAAGCCCATGAACCTTGGTTACTCTGCTGTTGATATTGTGGCTGAGGCAAGAACTGTTGTTGATAACTTTGTTCAGGTGCCTGAGTTTAGTAGGGGTTTTGTTGTTCAGGTGAGTAGTATTGATTGAAAAATCCATCCATTTAAGCTCAAGCTGCAAGATCTCAAAAAACAACAAGAACACAATCACGGTATCTAGTCACCACCACCACCGCAATAGGTGGTGTGACTTTCAACAAAAAACCAACATCAAGAAAAAAAAAAGGAAAACAACCTAGGCCTAAGCTTTCGGTTCACTTACAAGATATCACAAAAACATATTCCCCGGCAACGGCGCCATTTTGATTGAGCTTAAATCTACCCTTTCAAAAAAAAAATTATAAAGACTCGAAACCGTAGGCAAACTAACTCTCTAACCGGCAGTGTACCAGGTCGATTGCTAGAATAGCTACAGGAGTACGAGGTCGAACCCAAAGGAATCGTGTTTGCAAGTACCAAAGTGAACGTATTGCTTAGTCTAGGTGATCAATGATTTTAAAGTATTTATAACTACAACGACACTAAAGTGATTTATACTAACAAGTCTAACAATAGAAAAGAAAGAAAGAAGATTAAGCTACTAAGTTTTAAAGATAGATAAAGGGACATAGCCGAACCATGATCAAAATAGCTAGTTTCACCCCAAGGAATGACAAAACCGGGAGTGTGCAATAAACGAACGAACTCTTACATTCAATTTCACGGGTGCGTACTCCCAATCCCGGTGCTAAGGTCTGAACAACTCTTCCCCAACACCTTATGCCAAGTCAACTACCCTTCCCTAAGGAAGATTCATTCACAAGACAATATTATGCACTAGAGCCGCTTAAACGTTGAAACGAGTAACCTCACTATAAAAAGTGATCCTAGAACCCTTTTCCCACATCTCTCTATCTGAACAACTCTCAAGATTAATGTGTGTGATTTTGACCTAGGTGATCAATCTAGCCCAAATCCGTTATAACAAGTTCTAAGACGTGAAATATGCAAGATACAACGATAAAAAGCACTACCACTCTCAATTTCATCACCCCAAGGGTGATTTCACTAAATTTCACATGATTCGACTATGAAAAGGGATTAGCTACTCATTATGCTAGTTAAAACATACACAAGACAGTAAATAAAAGCCATAACAAGTAAAAGAAAGGAGAAAATTACCATTAGATTGCAGAAATTCGAGATTAGATCCAAAAAGTACAAAATAAAGAGGTAATTAAAAGGTGGTCTCTTAGTGTTTGGAATGGAAATCTAAGCTAAGAAATGGAAAGATTAAGCTAAGATAATGTTGATGTACACTAAGAGAGAGTATTCTAAGCTATTACAAAAATCGAGCTAAGAAAGCGGTAGAGTTTTGCTAAGAAAGTAATTGTTCTCTCAAATAGTCTAAGGGGGGGGTATTTATAGTTGGGGAGAAAATTTGCAGAAAACTGGCCCAAACGCACGTTTGGAGGCTGGAACTGGCGTTTGGCTTCTTCAAACGCACGTTTGGATGGGTATGAACTTGCGTTCTGCTTCATTTCTAGGCAGGGACTTGAATGTTCTTCATCTTGAACGCACGTTTAGGATGGGTTGAACGTGCGTTTGGTGGACTTTGAACGCACGTTCAGGCTGGTTTTGAACGTGCGTTTGGAGGGGTTCAACTCTGTATCAACTTTTGCCTCGTTGAACGCACGTTTGAAGGGTTCAAACGTGCATTTGGACTCCTGTTGCCCCAAAACTCCACTTTTTCCTCCTTTGATCTCTTCTCTTGCCTCGGTTATGCTTTTTACCATAAATCATCGCCTTCCGGGTCCTCGAGACATTGATACCCTATAACATCACATATGACCAAAAACATACAAACAATTCCGGAGGGTAAAAGTGCACGGGAATGGGATCAATATCAACTAAAAAGGGGTAGCAATCCAACAAAGTACCGGATTCATTCCCCGTGCCATGAGCTCACGATATCACCCCGAAAATGGTCTAAGTCACCTAAAAATGTGCTGAAAATGTGATAATCGGGGATAAATAATGCACCGGAGTCACGTAAAGTTGACTCCCATCAACCACCCCACACTTAGCCTTTGCTCGCCCTCGAGTAAATTAGGCGTTTTAAAACCAACCAAGGGATTCAACTTTGTGATGTAGGTGCTACTACTCACACTCTCAAGGTAACCACAAAGTAAGACATACGAACATATACACACCGGTATGACATTATCAAGAAAATGGAGTGTGTGTGGTGCCAAGCTAAAAACCAAGTGCTCAAAATGATTGTCGGGGCTTGAATCCCGACCAAAAGTCTACCAACCGTTTCATACCCACTAGCCTCTCCACTAATCAAGGTCACTAAGTTTGGACACGATCGGGTAGGACTTGAAGGGTTATAACGTTAGGCTAGGGTAATTCCGGTTAATCGAAAAGGATATTTTGGGAACTGGAGAAAAAGAAGTACGAGTGAACCTAATCAACAAGTGTACCACTTTTTCCTCCTTTGATCTCTTCTCTTGCCTCGGTTATGCTTTTTACCATAAATCATCGCCTTCCGGGTCCTCGAGACATTGATACCCTATAACATCACATATGACCAAAAACATACAAACAATTCCGGAGGGTAAAAGTGCTCGGGAATGGGATCAATATCAACTAAAAAGGGGTAGCAATCCAACAAAGTAACGGATTCATTCCCCGTGCCATGAGCTCACGATATCACCTCGAAAATGGTCTAAGTCACCCAAAAATGTGCTGAAAATGTGATAATCGGGGATAAATAATGCACCGGAGTCACGTAAAGTTGACTCCCATCATAAACCTGCCTGAAGTCCCTTGTCTTTTGGTCAGAAACCAGCTAAGTATCACGATTCACGACCACATGGGAAATCTACAAAAGAAATTATGCTACAGAGAATTTCATTAATTGAGTAAACTTTGTCTTACAGAATACATCGTTTTATCAACCATATGATTATAACAACCTACACACATACCATGAGAATGTAATATAAGATCTTATCCAATCTAGTAGAACCAATCATATAGACCAGTTGTCATCTCTTATATTAATCTTTTACAGCCCCTCTCAAACGAACATTTGGAGCTGTCACATTGAGTTTGTGCCTGAATATTTCAAATGGTCCAATAGGCAATGCTTTTGTCAAGCAGTCTGCAATTTGATCTTTAGTTGGTGCATAGCTCACCACAAGTTCCTTGTTTAAAACCATGTTTCTGATAAAATGAACATCAACCTCTATGTGCTTAGTCCTAGCATGATACACTGGATTTTGAGCCAAATAATTTGCTCTAGTGTTATCACACCATAGTACATGAACTGCTGGTAGATTGAAATTCATCATTTAGTAGCTGCTTTATCCACTTCACTTCTCCTGCAAGATTTGCCAAGGATCTATATTCAGACTCACAGCTGGATCTTGACACCACAGTTTTCTTTTTGGAGCTCCATGATATGAGAGAGTCCCCTAATTACACATAGTATCCACCTGTTGATTTTCCATCTATTGGACACACGGCCCAATTGGCATCAGAAAACCATGTATTTTAAGTGTTTTTGAAGGTCTGAATAGAATCTTATTCTTAATGTTCCCTGAATATACCTCAGCAACCTTTTCAAACCCTGCCAGTGTGTGGTGTGTAGATCTTGCATGAACTGGCTCAAAGTAGTCACAACAAATGATATGTCTGGCCTTGTCAGAGTGAGATATTGTAAGGCTCCTATAATACTTCTATACATAGTAGGATCTTTTAGAGGCTCACCTTCTTGTGGGAGTAATTGTTTTCCAGGCACCATTGGTGTTGGACAGGGATTCAAGTGTTTGAGATGCATAATAAGACTGAGTTAGATGCAGTCCATCAGAGTTTCTAGTCACTTGCATCCCCAAGAAATGTGACACTGGCCTTAAGTCTTTTAAAGCAAACTTGGAATCCAAAAGTCTGATGAATTTTTGAATCAGTCCAGGTGAATTTCCTGTCAACAGTATGTCATCAACATATATAAGTGCAAACAAGATTTGTTTGCCAAGTCTGAACATAAACAATGATATATCACACATGGACTGAGTGAACCCCAACCAAGAAACTAAGTTTTAAGGGCTTCAAACCAGGCCCTTGGAGCCTGTTTCAATCCGTAGATTGCCTTATTCAATTTGCAGACATAACCTGGCCTTCTTGGATCTTCAAATCCTTCTAGGCTGATCCATATAAATTGGCTCTTGCATTGGACCATTTAGAAATGCATTGTTGATGTCTATCTGGTTAATTGGCCAGTGCATTGACACTGCAATAGACAAGACAATTCTAATGGTTGCAAGCTTAGCTACTGGACTAAATGTCTCAGTAAAGTCAATCCCATAGTTTTGAAGATACCCCTTGGCAACTAGTCTTGCCTTATGCTTCAAAACACTCACATCTGGATTTAGCATCAGCTTGAATACCCATTTGCACCCAACAGTATTCCGATTTGAACCAGTCCTCACTAGATCCCAAGTTCCATTGTGAATTAGTGCTATGTACTCATCAACCATTGCTTGTCTCCATTTGTCATCCACCAAAGCATCCGATACACTAGTTGGTTCAGTAGGAAAAGTGTGAACCTTACCTATTGATGCACTGTAGGTCTTAGGCTTAAATATGTCACTTTTTGACCTAGTTTGCATGTGGTGAGTGTTCTGAGTGAAAGTGGTGGTAGGCATAGTTTCTTTGTTAGTAGTGACTTCATTATCTGGTGAGACAGGAATGGATGATGGTTCATCAGTGTTGATAACATGAGGTGAGCTGGACATGAGAGGTGTAGGTGATTTGGTGTGTGATGGTGTAGGTGATCTGGTGTGTGATGGTGTAGCATGTGATGCAGTAGTATGACTGGACATAGGAGATGCAGTTTGATGAGATTGAGAGTTACCATTTTGTTGAATTGCACTTGACCTTTGCTCAGAATTACAGCTCAAGTTTGGCTCTGGCTCAATCATAGTAGTTAGTTCAGTGTGCCCCTCTGAGTGAGACAGACCAAAAGGAAGAGGATTAGTAAAGAATTCAGGAGTGCATAGAATCTGTTTGGAGGGCCCTTGAGTGAAGCCAGCAGAAAAGGGAAATTTGGTTTCATCAAACTTAACATTGTTAGAAATGTATATTCTGCCTAATCTATCCGACATTTGTACCCCTTATGATGAGGACTAAGTCCTAAGTTGACACACTGAGCAGTATGGTATTGGAATTTGACAGTGTGGAAAGGTCTTAAGTGGGGATAGACAGCACAACCAAATACTTTGAAAACGGTATAGTCTGGTTTCTTGGTAAATAGACACTCATGAGGAGATTTATGACTCAGAACTGGAGTTGGAAGGCAATTAATGATAGAGACAAAGGCTTGGAAACTGTGCCACCAAAAACTAAGTGGCATTGAGGCTTAAGCCAACATGGTCAACCCTAGTTCTGTGATGTGTCTGTGCTTTCTTTTTGCTCTTCCATTCTAAGCATGATCATGGGGGCAAGGATGTCTAAAGACTATACCATGTTGCTTGAGAAAAGGTTCAAAAACTCTATACTCACCCCCCAATCAGATTGTACACACTTGATTTTGGAGTTAAACTGTGTTTCTACCAAAATTTTAAAGTGAGTGAACACAGAAATGGCTTCAGATTTGGCTTTTAGAGGAAAGATCCAGGTGAACCTGGTATGATCATCTATGGAATGAATATAGTAGAGATGAACTTCAGTGGACTTGACTGGAGCAGGACCCCATAATACAGTGTGAACGAAATCAAATAAAGAAATAGCATGTGAAGCAGAATTCAAATAGGGTAAGGAATGAGATTTACCAAATTGGCAAGCATCACAAAATAGCAAATTTCCATTGATAAGAACATTAAAATCATTCAGAATTTGACTCAGAACTTTACTAAATGGGTGACCTAACCTCATATGCCACACATTAGGATCCTTATTAGGGTCTAGAACATCTAGAGACCTGACACTTCTAGAACTAGCTGACACTTGACTGAGAAAGGCAGCAGATTGTTGGTTCTGGAATGGCTTGGATTGAAGAGAGATCTTTTCTATCTCACTGAGCAGAGGCACTATCTGATAGAGACCATCCTTGAGTTGACCCCTGAGCATTGGCCTCCTTGTTACCTTGTCCTTAACAAAATAAACATCATTAGTAAATTCAGTGAACACATCATTATCAGACATTAACTTTGAAAGACTCAAAATTCCTGGTAATTTTGGGAACATGAAGGACAGAGTTCAGGAATAAGGGTCCAATGTGAGTGTGAAGGACAGTGTGTCCTGTGTGCTCAATATGTAGATGTTCACCATTTCCTATCACTTCCATGGTAGACAACACTTTGACTAAGATTACCCAAATCAGATGTCACATGGTTGGTGGCTCCACTTTCTAGATACCAAGCATGATCTAAATTGTGCTAGGTGTTGCCATATAAGCTGATGGCTGATTTGGTCTTGGTGCATTATGTTCTGCAGGTTGGAAATCCGTCTCAAACCTATGCCAGGAAATTGCCATAGTGTGTCCATTCTTGCCACAGAGCTGGCATTGCACCTTGGCGGAATTCTGTGATTGTCTGCCACCACTTCTTCCTCCTCCTCTATTTCTGCCCCTCTTGAGCCTCCACCCCGACCTCTATAGGAGTTTTGCCCAGTTGGTCTAGAATTTTTTCTTCCTGGCCCAGAATTACCACTATAGCTTGCAAGATTTGCAGTAGGACTGACAGCAACACCTTGAGATGAGGGATTAAACCCGGCTAAGAGCCTTTCATGGGTAATAAGCTGGGACTGAACCTCTTGCCAAGTTAGTGATCCAATCCTAGCAGTCACATTTACAATAACAGCTTCATAGTCTCGATCCAGACCTGCCAATGTAGCCAATATCAGCTTAGACTTGGTGATGGGATATCATGCAGCTGTCAAACTGTCACTATAGGATTTCATAGTAGCTAAGTAATCAGCCATGGATTTTGAGCTGCTCAGCTTTGGTGAGAGCGCTTTTATACTCAAGCATTCTAGATTCAGATTGATTGTTGAACAGAACTTCTAAAGTGGACCAGATTTCATGAGAAGAAGAACAGCCAACCACTTCTGTTAATGCTTGTTCTGTCATCGATCCTAATAACCATCCTGTAAGCAAGGAATCTACGGAGTCCTATTTTGCTGTGGCTGGATTCATTGGTAGTCCTGGGATTTCCGGTGGTCGGGGTTTGGTACCAAAGAGATACCCATCAAGTTTATAGCCTTTAATCACAGGTAAGACAGTGTAACGCCACTAAAGATAATTGTCTCTGGTTAATTTAACAGTTGTCGGTTTGCTCAGGTGACCGGTGAAAACAACAGGTTTTCAGATTATTGAACGGCGAAGTAGGACTTGCAGATCGAAAAATCGGGGGCTATGGATTCCGATCTTGGAAACATGTGTGATTGCATGTAAGAAGTAGGAGTTGAACCAAGAGTCAAACCTGACAATGATGATCCAGCATGAAGAGAATGAGCTCCAGAAAGCTGTGTAGCTCCGGTGAGATGGGGAATAGCACTACCGGAGTAGAAAGAGGAAAACGGTAGACCAGAAACTATAACTCCGGTAACCACATCTGGAATCGAGGTTGATGATAATCCAACAATAGTAAAAAAAAAACGAGGGAGTTAGATCTATATACACGAGTATATATATATAAGGTGTATATATATATATATCTCCCTTCGATCTGCTCTCTGCATCCCCTTATATAGCAAAGTTCCGGGGCCGGTCTAGACCGGGTAGGGGCCGGTCTAGACCGGGTGCAATGATTACATTCATCCCCCCTAATTTATATTTTTCGGATAAGAATTATATATTTTGGAATGGTCCCACTCTTCCTTCACCTCCAACTTTGGTGAAAGGAAGCTGGGTCAAACATCCGTCGAAACAGGTTTTGCGATAATTTGATCCATTTGAACTCGTAAACTTGTGGCATCTTCTTCCAATCGTGGTGGAGGTGGCTCTGCCATTCCTCAGCTCTGATACCAACAAAGGAAATTATGCAACAGAGAATTTCATTAATTGAGTAAACTTTGTCTTACGGAATACATCTTTTTATCAACCATATGGTTATAACAACCTACACACATACCAAGAGAATGTAATATAAGATCTTTAATCTAGTAGAACCAATCATATAAAGCCAGCTGTCCTCTCTTGTATTATTCTTTTACAAATCTAATATAGCTCCTTTTTTTAATAAGCAGCAATTTTATTAAAAGATAGAAATATTTAAATAAAACTCACAAGCCGAGTTTAATAGCTCAAACTACAAAATCATCAATATAACGTTTATTTTTCTTTTTTGTTCTTCTAGCAAACAAATGTATTTTCTTGACTTTTAATGTTTCCTTTTCTATATCAGAAGAGTAGTTTTTCTTTTTCTAGATTTTTCCCGATGATGCATTCAAAATCTCTAAGAGTTCTCTATCTTTGTCCAATGAAAAACTTGTATGCTCGGTAATAATTTCATTGTGAGTTGGCGAAGATAATTCTTGTTGAGTTGTATTTGGGTCTGAGCTAGCTGCAGTTGGCGCTTCTTCTATAATTATGTCAGAAGGGGTGTCTTCCCTTTTCTCATTACTATCCTGAGCGGCTTGTTCCATCCTTTGAGTGGATTCTTGTAGATTTTGAGAATCCAATAGACACTTAGGCTCAACAACATTTTGCACTTTTTCCGGTGCTTTGTAATTGTTATTGCTAGCCGCATCATTCTGTTTGAGAACATATACTTGAGTGTTCTTTTCTGCAAAAGGGCGATTAGATGGTCGAAGCTCTGGATGTTTTATCATGCAATTTTCTTTCTTATGGCCTAAATGCCAACAACACTTGCAGTATTGTGGACGAGAGCCATCTGGGACTATGACTTGCCAAAATCCATCATCGTTTTCCTTTTGGATCCAAATTTTGGAGGGGATTTTTTTAGAACATCTACTTCCACTTAACCCTAGCTAATGATGGTCATCGAATGTCTGTTGTTGCCGAATCAATTCGGAGTGGAGTGCCAACTGGTTGCATTAACACGAAGATAAAGGCCATATTCATCAAATGTATTGGTAATTTGGGGAGGGAAATCCACACAGGAACAATTGATGGTTCTTTGTCAATGTGGAAATCAACTGTCCACTTAAAAATCCGTATATTTTTGTTGCCTGCTAGCCATGAGGGTTTCAAAAAAAGATGAATATAATCTTCATCACATTCAAAGCGAATAAGAGCATGCTTGTTAGTTGTTATCCAAATGGCCTAATGCAAAGTTTCCATTATAATTTTGAACTAAAAGGAATTTTTTAATAGATTCCAAACTAGATCTACCATGGAACGTTGGAATGGTGATGTCATTGTCGCTTTAATTTCCTTAAGGATGATGATCGACGGCTCGCCTTTGAAGGTGGAAGGGCAAAACGAATCTGGAGTACGTGACGGCGGCTGAGCTTTGCGTTGTGCCCTTCATGATTTATGCATAAGAAAGTGGATCTTTGGGATTGGGAGGGTTTGGATCTGGCTCCGGCAGAGCAACCATGATTTTCCGGCACTAGATTAATCTGAAAATTAAAATCTACTTAATTTGCGCTTGGAAATCTAATATACCTAACTTTCATGCATCTTGGCATCTGTTATGTGGTTCAACAATTAAGTCAGTATCTTGATTGTCCAACTAAAAATCATCAATCATTGGCATTGAAGTTTGTAATGGTGACTTAAACTATGCTACTGGGTTTGGTCAGCTAAGTGTGATACTCTGTTGAATCGTGTGGGAACTATGGTCTGGTCAGCAGTGCATGAAGCGTCTGCTGAGTCTAGTGTTCTGAAAAGTTGGTCTGCTGAGCATGGTTTGCTGAGTTGGTTCTCAAACAGATACTCAAATAGCTGATGTTGAACAAGGGTCAGCAGATACTCTAATAGCTGATGTTGGTCAGCAGAGCTAGAAGGACCAATATTAGACCCCCAAGATGATATGGGTTTGAGGAAGATATAGTTGGATATGCACTACAGATAGCTGAAGAAGTGGATGGCTTTGTGTTGGTCCCTTGAAAAGGCTTTGGTTAAGTTTAGAGGGGGAGGGTGAATAAACTTAACACTTAAAACTTTTAGAGTTAACAAACTCGGAACTTCGACGACCCGCCGATGCTTCGATGGTCCGTCGACACTCGCAGTCTGCCGACCGTGAGTTTACTGAATTGTGCAGCGGAAATATATAAAAAATTAAGCCTTATTACTTGTTGTTAAATATGATACCAAGTATTAGATACTCAGTAGTGTATGTGTTTGATTCAATTGCTAGATTCAGTAGGTTGATGTGCTAGATAAACTAAATGCAGAATATAAATGCAGAAAGTAAGTGAGCATATTTTATAGTGGTTCCAGGTGGTGTAATCATGTCAGTCCACTCTTCTCCTATGATGTTGGAGGTAATTCACTAGAGATTCTTGAGGTAGCTGTTACAAAAATCCCTAAGTTGCTTGTCCTTCACCAATAACTATGGCTTCACAAACCGAACACTTGGAACGGGAAGGATTGTTGCTCCAAAGTCTTCCACTGGTCCTTGAAGGGTAGGATTGCCTCTTCACCAACTCCACCACAAACAACAGTCCTTGACACAACTGTGCTTCACTGTCCTCAGTAGATTCCTTGTAAAAGAAAGTTTGAATCAAGTAAGTGATTCAGCTTTCAGCAGCTTGATCAGGATGATATGATCAGTAGCTTGAGGTCTTCAAGTGTGTAAACTTGATGTAGCTTGAATGCAGATTCCACTTGAAGAAATTTACTGGATCAGTAGCCTTATGCTCAGTAGGGCAGCATGGTGTTTTTCTTGATTTAATTTTGATTGCTTAAGATAGATCCTTAATTTTCATCAAAAATCATCACATGTATCTGAGTTAGGAGTCCTCTATTAATAGGTAGAAATCCTTGTGACTTATGTTTGAAATTCAAACATAGCCGTTTTGGATTTGTCTCCATCTTGACTTGCTTTTTCTGACTGTTCCTAGGACTGACACTGTCAGACTCCTTTTTGACAGTTTACAGTCTGTCCACCCTTTGACTTGTATCCATTGGATAAAGGTCTGAATCTTTCCAACGTCCCTTTAATCTTAACCATTGATTTGTTTGATAAATCAGAGGTTGTTAGCTGTCCCTTTCTTTGTAATCTTCCAATGTAGCCTTTGATTAAATCGAAATATGTGTCCATCAGGTTCCTGAGAACATAAGTCTACTATATACACATCGGTAAGCTGATCCTTTATTTGCTATGTTTAAGAACACTTTAGCTAAATGTCTTTTATCTAACTTTTATTTATGAAGTTAGATTACACCTTTTTGCACATAACTAAGTTCCAATCACCACTTTACTTGTGGAACTTAGACCTTGTACACAAGGTATATGTAATCAGTTTAGGTCATCACAGACTTCCCTAAATTCTGATTCCATATCCTTGACTTTAAATACTAAGTTTGATCCCTTAGCCTTCAATAACTGAGTTTGAGCCCTCAGCCTTCAGTCTTCAGCAGGTTCCTGATTAGTCTACTGACTCAGCTACCCTACTGATCTAGACTAGTCTGCTGATGTAAGTCAGCTGACCTTTTACAGTGCTTGTTTGATCAAACCTATACAAGATCAAACTCTGATAAACTTATACATTTGATCTAGACATCTTTTTGCCTTTGCTCTATAACAGCTAGTCTGGCACTTATCACTAAAACTTAAAAAATAAGTCCAACACTTTGAACCAAACACTTGCAAAGAAGTTGTGACATGTTCTGTGGCATCTCAATGGCTTGCTGCCATTGGAGAAGAAATAGAGTCATTTCAGAAGAATGAGACTTGGGATCTAGTCAAACAACCATAGAGAGTGGTCAGCTGCATATGGATCTTCAAGAAAAGGAAGGAATGACATCTGCTGAGGACATCAGATATAAGGCACATTTGGTTGCTAGAGGTTCGGCCAGAAATAGAGGGTAGACTATGAAGAGATATTTTCTCTAGTGGTCAGACATACTTCCATCAGGGTGCTATTAGCAATAATGGCACATCAGAATCTTAAACTTGAGCAATTGGATGTGAAGACAGCTTTTCTACATGGAGATGTAGATAAAGAAATTTATATGACTCGGCTAGAGGGTTTCCAAGTTCCTGGAAAGGAAGGATATGTTTGAAAGTTGAAGAAGTCCTTGTATTGACTTAAGCAGGTTCCAAGGCAGTGGTACAAGAAGTTTTACATGATTCAACAGGGTTATAGTAGGAGTCAATATGATTGTTGTGTTTATCATAACAAACTGAAGGATGGTTCAGTCATGTATGTGGTTCTGTATGTGGATGATATGTTGATAGCTACTGTGAACAAGTCGAATATTCAAGATCTGAAGAATCTGCTCAAAGATGAGTTTGAGATGAAGGATTTGGGAAATGCAAAGAAAATTCTAGGGATGGAGATCTATAGAGATAGGAAGCAGGGAAAGCTGTTCTTGTCTCAGCAGAGGTATATTGAAAAGATATTAACCAAGTTTGGCATGTCAGCAGCCAAACCTAAAGATAATCCTATGGCACCAAATCTACATCTGTTTGATGTGTTTGATCCGCAGTCAGCCGAATAGGAAGAATACATGTCCAAGGTTCCATATGATAGTGCACTAGGCAGTTTAATGTATGACATGGTCTGTACTAGGCCTGATTTGGCTCAGGCAGTCAGTGTTGTCAGCACGTTTATGGATCAACCTGGGAAGGAGCATTGGAAAGTAGTAAAAATGATATTTAGGTACCTTAGGGGTACGTCTGATATTAGACTCATTTATGGAGGTGGTACTCAATGTTTTGTAACAAGGTATTATGATTCTGATTATGCTGGTGATGTGAACCGCAGGAGATCTATGACTTGGTATGTGTTTATTATGGGTGGTTATGTGGTAAGTTGGAAGGCAACTTTACATGGTACAGTGACATTATCTACTACTAAAGAAGAATACATGGCACTGACAAAAGCAGCAAAGGAAGCTATCTGGTAAAAAGAGCTAGTCAATGATCTAACTCTGCATCAAGATCAAGCCAGGGTGTATTGTGAAAGTCTTAGTGCAATATGTTTGGATAAGGATCAGGTTCATCATAGAGAACCAAGCACAATGATGTTAATTTAGTTCTTGTTGGACTTTATTAAAACGATATGTGAATTAATTGTTTAGTGGACTATTAAATTAGTTGGGCTAAATAATTAAATATGTGGAAAAGACATTTTCCATAATCTTGGCCCAATTATTGTGTGATGGCAAAATTAATATTGACTAGGTCAATATGATAAATTTCGCCCCCCTCTTCTTAATGGAACAAGAAATTAGTTTTCTTGTGATTAATAAGACATGTGCATAAAATATTTATTGGATAAATATTTATGGTAAATAATAAAGATAAATATTATTCTAGATTTGTTCTAGGATATTATGGAATTATCTTTTATTAAAGGATTTATTTTGTTTGATAAATAAAAATCCTTGGAGGCTAAGTTTTACTCTCCTATAAAAAGAGAGTTCTCCCAAGCCTTAATACACACATAAATTTCGACTTCTCCCTATAGTAGAGAGAAGAAAATAATTTCGGCCAAGGGAGATTTGGGGAGAAATCTTGGAGATTTTTCCGGTAGCATATCGGAAGGGTTCGAGTCGAGAATTCCTTCCACCGGGAATTGCTTGGATCACACGATCGGAAGACTGTGGTGCTCTTCACATCTTCACATTCATCCTTTGCGGTTCTTCAACTTGAATTTTGAGATTCAAGAGGTATGATCTACATCCCCCTTGTAGAATAGATCTAGTTGTTTTATTACGTGTAGTATATAGATCTAGATCAATAAATCGCTTCCGTTGCGGATGGTATTACTAACAGTGGTATCAGAGGCCATGGTGATCTATATTTATACGTATAAAATATTAGATCTAGGAGTGGTAAAACATGTAGATTTTTGTCCCAAATTTTTTTTTTAAAAATAGGGGCCGACGCATGTATTTATTTTTTTTATGTTATGAATGTCTTGGTTGAAGAGATGGATTGGGGTTGGTACTGTTTACTCGTTAGATCTATTGTAGCTCCTTTGTTTAGTAACAATTGAGCATAGGAATTGTATTTATTTTATGTCAATTTTCGAAATTTATATGTAAAAGTAGCATCTTTTATTGTAATTTTGAATATCCGGGCTGGAAAAGATGAAGATCTTGCTGGAAAATTGAAGATCAAGGCGAAACCCAAGGTATGAACGAGGAGAAACGGATAAAATTTTATTAAAAACTGCTACAGGACTTTCTGCGACGCTGAAAAGCGTCGCTATAAGTCCTGTTTAATAAATCTATGCGGCTAGGGTTTTTTCTTTATTTTTTGCGGCTGCACCAATTTTTTTGTTATGACCTAATTTTTTTTATTTTATTAGATCATTCAACAACCGAATGTTAATAAAAAAAAAAAAAAAAAAAAAAATTTATTTTTGGAAAATAAATTAAAAGCAGCCGCATGTAACATAATAAAATAAAATATATGATTAATCCAAATAAATTGGATTTATTTAATCAAAAAGACCTTTTCTCCTCTCGGGTGTTCGTGGTTCGTGTTCCGGCGGTTCGAGTTCAAGATTCGAAGATCAAGACTCAAAGACAACAAGATTGCAATTTATTTTTCCTAGGATAGATTAGTTACGGGGGTACCAACAATCCATCTCGGTGTTTAAATTTCCGCAATTTATTTTTTATGTGTTCGATCATAAAATAGATATAAAATCGGAATTGCCATGACATGCATCATATCATAAATCCACTCCATGCATACATGTAGAATTTTAATTTTGGTAATTAAAATAGGCATGTATACAAACTCGTGTAATTAGTTGAAATTTAATTAATACGTGGTAATTAATAAATTTAGTAACTAATTAATGATCCGAGGACGGGTTATGAAATCGTTAGGCCTTTCGGTGTGTGTTCTCGGTGAACCGCCTTAAAGCCCAAACGAGATCACGTTTTCAATTCGTAGTGTCTACGAGATTGAATGATGGTAAAAGAACAATAAATCTTGGATAAAAACGGTTCGCTTATAGGTTGGGTGGTCAACTGAGCTAGGCTCGACCGACTTAACCCTCCTAGTGTGATGTATGCACCGGGGTCCGGCAAGACTAAGCTACACCTGGGAACGGAGGGGTGATTCCTTCTTATCTCAATGAGGCTGTCTTGACCCGATTTCGTCCGACCGTCACATATGTTCCAACGAATAGGACGGGTAGGCTTGCCTACGTCACCGACACCATTCGGAATCCTTGATTTGATGTACTTTTATGATAACATCAAAAAGACGTGGTTAGTTAACCCACAACCACTTCCAAATTATTGAGTGGGAGCGGGGAGGCGACACCAACCCCACGGCCTCTACTATAGATACAAGTAAGTGAGAGAAGGGTGACGCCTCGCGGCGCTTTTGATTTCGTCCCCCTACGGATGGTGTTCACCCCTATCAACATTCATGGCTTGGTCTCCGAAAGGATAGGATTTCTGGGTACTCGTCGGGTCACTGACCTATCCTACGACGGCACACTCGGGGCGTACCTAAGAGATCCGATATAGTAGGTCACATTCATAAAGGATATTTTTGGAAATATCTAGGCTAAAAAAGGAAGGTAGTCAATGAATAAAGGGATGTTCGATTCTCGTGGGATGTTTGATTCTCACAAGTTATTCATTGATGAGATTTAACCGTCATCTCTTTGACCTACCCTACGGCGGCACTGAAATGCGAGGTTAAAACCTTGGAATGGTAGAGTAGACTTACTTTTAGTTTACAATTCCTAAAATTTAATATAGTAGTGTTAAACTTGAATTAATACATGTCATTTTATTTTCGAAAAATGTCTGCTCAAATTTATGCTTTACTGTCTGAAAAATTAACGGGAAACAACTTTAAGAAATGGAAGAGTAACTTAAACGTGGTACTCACGTATGAGAATGTGCAACATGTACTTACTTCTGAGTGCCCTACGCTGGCGATCCAAAAACCTGGTAAAGCTGAGATCGAACAGCGTAATCGCTGGATCGAAGCAGATAACCGGGCTCGTGGGATCATCCCGGCGGCGGTGTCGGAGGTTATTAGGACCCGCAGATTGAAGAGTTTGAATCGCGGGAGAAATCATGCGGAAACTTACTATGATGTTTGGATCACCTAGCAACCAAGCAAGACACGATGCCATCGGGTTGGCCGTCAACACGAAATTGAAGAAAGGTCAAGCGGTGAATGGTCATGTTCGAATATGATCGGTTACTTCAATGACGCCGGTATTCATGGATCAAAGTTCGATGAAGCAACTCAAGTATCAATGATTTTGGAATCGTTGACTCCCGAGTTTATCCCGTTCAAAACTCGCATCGATGGGCAAATATGAGTTGACCATGACACACGATGCGAATGAACCGACTATCTACGAGGGCTGCTATCGAAAGATAAGGTCCAAGTAGGGGATAAGAAAGTTTGAAGCCAATATGGCCGAAGCCAGGTCATCAAACAAGCCTAAGGCGAAACCGAAGAAGAAGGGTAGTGTTGCACCCGTGCCCAAGCCAATGAAGAAAAAGGCTGCCAAGAAAGTTGACGAGTCCAAGCCCAAGGGCAAATGCTTTTACTGTAAGGAGGTAGGACATTGGCGACGCCATTGTCCCGAATATCTTCGTGATGTGAAAGATGGCAAAGTCAAGGCAGTCGCTGGGAAAGATAAGAAAGGTAATTTGGAAACTATTCTTGGAATCTTTTAATGTAGCTAAAGATGTGTCCACTTGGATACTTGATACTGGAGCTACTAACCATGTATGTTCTTCATTGCGGATTCTTAGTTCGTACGAGGAGTCGGGAAGAGGGTTCTCAAGTGATGCGAGTAGGCACCTTTGGGGCACTCATTTCGGCTAAAGCGATGGGAGAGTTTGTGGACTTGCATTTTAATAATAGAATTTTACATTTAGACAATGTTTATTTTATTCCCAATTTCGGGAGAAATTTGATTTCTTATTCTCGCCTTAGTTGAACAATCATTTTCTCGTTTCAAATTTGAATGGTGAATTTGTTATTTCAAAGAATGGCTTTGAATTGTGTTCAACTATAAATGAAAACGGTTTATATTTTGTAAGACCACATAAAGCTCCCCTACTTAATACCGAAATGTTTAAAATCGCTCATCAAAGATCCGCAAAAAGGCGAGAAAGTTTCTCAAGTAAAAGAAGATAAAACATACTTGTGGCATCTAAGGCTTGGCCATATTTCCTTGGAAAGACTCAAAAGACTTGAAAAGGTTAATGCCTTAGGTGAGTCATCCGTTGACACACCGCCCGTCCGCGAGTGTTGCCTGGAGGGAAAAATGACTAAGCGTCCCTTCTCATCAAAGGGTAATAGAGCCACGGGAACTCTAGACTTAGTGCATTCAGACCTTTGTGGTCCGATAAACGTACAAGCTAGAGGCGGATACGAGTACTTTGTGACTTTCATTGATGATTACTCGAGATTCGGTTATGTTTATCTGCTGCATAGAAAGTCCGAGGCTTTTGGAAAGTTCAAGGAGTTCCAAGCAGAAGCCGAAAGGCAACTAGGCAAGTCATTGAAATGCCTCCGCTCGGATCGTGGAGGTGAGTATTTAGATAATGAGTTCATTGACTACTTGGCTGAAAAAAGGAATTTGTTTCCAACGTTCAGCGCCTAGGACACCTCAGCAAAACGGAGTTGCTGAGAGGAGAAACAGGACATTGATTAACATGGTTAGATCAATGATGAGTTACGCCTCACTACCTATATCCTTTTGGGGTTATGCTTTAGAAGCAGCGGTCTACATTTTGAATGCAGTACCGTCAAAGTCTGTCGAAAAGACACCCATTGAGATGTGGTCGGGACGTCGCGAAAGCATGCGTCACTTCCGCATATGGGGTTGTCCTGCACATGTGCTGATGGACAAGACTACCAAGCTACAATCACGTACAAAAGTATGTTTGTTTGTAGGCTATCCAAAAGGTACACGTGGTGGTCTATTTTACGATCCGGAAGATAACAAAGTGCTAGTCTCGACTAACGCTACGTTTTTTGAGGAAAGTTACATGAAAGACCACAGACCTCGAAGTACAATTGTACTAGAGGAATTACTCTCCGATGACATCAGGCCTATTGTGGCTGCTGATGTTCCCGTAAACAACACTAATAATACAACGATCACTTCCGACATTCTGTTCCACCCGGACGTACTTTGCGAGAGTGGTTCGGCCACCGGCTCGGTACGGCATGGATTTAGAGGCAAACGTAGTCGCCTCGATGGGGTGGAAGATGATCCTCCGACCTATAAGAAGGCCTTACGGATCACGATAAGGATAAATGGATTGACGCAATGAATCGGGGAGATGGAGTCTATGTACTCTAACTCGGTCCGGAAACTTGTAGAACTTCCTCGGGGTGAAAGGCCCATTGGATGTAAATGGCTCTACAAGCGAAAGAGAGGAGTAGATGGGAAGGTTGAAACCTTCAAAGCACGGCTGGTAGCCAAAGGTTACACACGGCGAGAGGGTATAGACTACGAGGAAACCTTCTCACCGTGGCCATGATGAAAACCATCCGCATCCTCCTTTCGATTGCTTTGCATGTCCGGATTATGAAATGCGGCAAATGGATGTTAAGACAAGGTGTTTCTAAACGGCTTTCTTGACAAGGAAATCTATATGCAGCAACCAGAAGGATTCATTGAAGAAGGTCGAGAGCACATGGTGTGCAAGTTGCTCAGATCCATTTATGGGTTGAAGCAAGCATCTCGTTCCTGGTATCATAGATTCGATCACACGATCAAGTCTTATGATTTCGAACAACACTTTGCTTGAATCTTGTGTGTACAAGAAGGTTATCAAAGATAGTGTTGTATTTCTAGTGTTGTACGTTGATGACATACTCCTAATTGGCAACGATAAGGGGATGATGTCCGACGTGAAAAGTTGGTTGACCACGCAATTCCAAATGAAAGATTTGGGAGAAGCGAGTTATGTTCTAGGGATCCAAATTATAAGGGATCGTAAGAACGGGATGTTAGCTTTCGTCCCAAGCAACTTATATAGATAAGGTGCTTTGGAACGCTTCGGTATGGAGAACGCAAAGAAGGGTTTTCTACCAACCCGTCACGGCGTTTACCTATCTAAGTCTCGGGGGCCTCAAACCCCCGAAGAGGTGAAGCTATGGGAAGAGTGCCATATGCCTCGGCCGTTGGTAGTCTTATGTATGCTATGAGGTGTACGAGACCCGACATTTGTTACGGCGTTGGATTAGTCGGCCGTTTTCGGTCAAATCCGGGGCAACCGCAACTTTGGACGAGATAAAGAATCTCATCAAATATTTGAAGAGAACCGAAATTATATGCTCGTCTATTCGAGTGGGAGTTTGGAGCTAGCGGGGTACACCGATTCGACTTTCGGTCGGACGGAGATGATTCTAAATCTACCTCTCGGTTCGGTGTTTACGCTTGGTGGCGGTGCGGTAGAATGGAGAAGCCAAAAGCAATCCAGCACAGCCGATTCAACAATGGAAGCTGAGTTCATAGCGGCCTCGGAGGCAGCTAAAGAAGCAGTTTGGTTAAGAAAGTTCATCAGCGGATTAGGCATTGTCCCGAATGCTGAGGATCCTATTACTCTCTATTGTGATAACAATGGGGCCATTGCCAACTCTAGGGAACCTCGAAAGCACAGTAAGTCGAAGCATATAGAGAGAAAATACTAGGTGATCAACGATTTTGTCGATAGAGGGGACATTTCCGTCAAGAAAATCGCCTCCGCCGATAATCCTGCTGATCCATTCACCAAGACGCTGTCGATTAAAGCTTTTAGTCGACACTTGGAGACTATAGGTATTAGAGACATGTCTCATTTGCTTTAGAGCAAGTGGGAGTGATAGTTTTCTGTATTTTAAATAATAGGGTGTGCTCTAAAACAATTAATCACATGCTTTCGTGCAAGTGGGAGATTGTTAGGTGTGATGCCCGAAAGACAATTTTGTAATTGTTTTATTTAATAAATGAAATGATGTTATTATTCATATTTATTATTCTTATATTCACCGATGTGACAATAGTATTTACACTACGAAAAAACCCTAAAGTATATCGTTTATGTAATCACTTAACTCAGTGTATGGTATATACACAGGAGGATTGAGTTAGTGAAGATGTACTTAAAATACAATTAGCCCGTAGTGAAGTTAATCGAGAGTATCGGGTCTCTCCTTTAACGTGCTATTAATGCGCCCAGAACACAATAGGTGTGATTGTCTTATCCGGACTTTCGGTTAAGAGAACCTAATGGGGCATTTATATATGATAGATATATCATATAGGGCTGGACCGATTTGATTAAGAGTTCACGATATAATTCCGTAATCGAGAAATCTTATCGAATCAATGGATGATCATATTTATGGATATATCTTAATCCTGAGGTGATCACGAGTCAACCGCTTGAATCGGTATGAAGTTTGACTTGACGGTTAAGGATTACACCGAGTCCGTGGTCCGAATTACCCCATCTTGGCATTGTACTTGGATTGAGTGAGTAGTCCGTGTTATCACGGATACGGAATCCATTCCTTCCATTTATGGAAGTAGATAGACAGTTCCCTTATTTGTTAATCCTAGAAACTGATCGATCGTACGAGTTCATATTACACTGATTAGCTACCAGTGAGTTGTATGAATTAATTGATCACTAGGGGGTTAATGGTAAATAAGGATAAGAGGTTCTAAAAAGGGTTAACGGTAACTTCCCGATTTAGAATGAAAAGTCTATGGAGGATTAATCCATATGTAATGATTATATCAATGGACGCTTATTATTATTCTCGTGAGGAGATAAATATAATCTTGTAATCGGAGGAGTGCAGTCACGGGATTATGGTGGCATATTCCTGTGATTGATTTATCGAATATAATTATTCTATAATTATTTATTTGATTTATCGGAGCCGCTGATTATTAGTCCATGGTCCCCGACGTGCCTCCTAATATAGCATAGCTATTCTCGGACGTCGAATCCTGATAATATTAATTTAGTTCTTGTTGGACTTTATTAAAACGATATGTGAATTAATTGTTTAGTGGACTATTAAATTAGTTGGGCTAAATAATTAAATATGTGGAAAAGACATTTTCCATAATCTTGGCCCAATTATTGTGTGATGGCAAAATTAATATTGACTAGGTCAATATGATAAATTTCGCCCCCCTCTTCTTAATGGAACAAGAAATTAGTTTTCTTGTGATTAATAAGACATGTGCATAAAATATTTATTGGATAAATATTTATGGTAAATAATAAAGATAAATATTATTCTAGATTTGTTCTATGATATTATGGAATTATCTTTTATTAAAGGATTTATTTTGTTTGATAAATAAAAATCCTTGGAGGCTAAGTTTTACTCTCCTATATAAAGAGAGTTCTCCCAAGCCTTAATACACACATAAATTTCGACTTCTCCCTATAGTAGAGAGAAGAAAATAATTTCGGCCAAGGGAGATTTGGGGAGAAATCTTGGAGATTTTTCCGGTAGCATATCGGAAGGGTTCGAGTCGAGAATTCCTTCCACCGGGAATCGCTTGGATCACACGAACGGAAGACTGTGGTGCTCTTCACATCTTCACATTCATCCTTTGCGGTTCTTCAACTTGAATTTTGAGATTCAAGAGGTATGATCTACATCCCCCTTGTAGAATAGATCTAGTTGTTTTATTACGTGTAGTATATAGATCTAGATCAATAAATCGCTTCCGTTGCGGATGGTATTACTAACAGGGTCAAAGTGGAGAAGATCGGCATTGATGTTAATCCAGCTGATATGTTCACTAAACCAGTTCCAAAAGGCAAGTTTCAGTTGTGTCTGGACTTGCTGAATATCCAAAACTATTAATCTGAATCTGGAAGTACTCAATTGAAGATGGGGGTTCTGCTGAGGTATTCAAATATGAAGACAAAGAGGAAATCCGGCACTTGGTTGTGCATCTGGTCAGTTGCATGGAGTTGAAGTCAAGGTGGAGATTTGTAATGGTGACTTAAACTATGCTACTGAGTTTGGTCAGTTGAGTGTGATACTCTGCTAAATCTATGTGGGAACCGTGGTCTAGTCAGCAGTGCATGAAGCGTCTGCTGAGTCTGATGCTCAGCTGGGAGGTCAGCAGAGTTGGTCTGCTGAGCATGGTTTGCTGAGTTGGTTTTCAGTAATACTTGGGGAAGACTTTTGCATGGTTTTCCGTTTTGGATAAAGTTATTTCTGAGGTATTTCAGTCATTATCTGGTTTGACTGTTAAGTCGGTTAGGGATTGATTCCCAAGGCTATAAATACCATCTATGTCTGTTGTAAATTGTAACTTTCTCGTGATAATAAAATAATCTTCTTTTGTCCGTGAAGAAGTCGGCAGATTGTCGGAAACCACGTTAAATTTGTGTTCTTCTTGTTTATGTGTTTGTTTACATGTTAATTGTTTATCTTTATTGACAATCACCATCACTTCTAGATCGATCCGTCATAACAAAGTTTTTGTTATTTGCAAGGATATCCTGATCAAGGACTTAATTTTTATTTTTACTTTTATCAATTTGCTTCCCCACTTCAACCTCAAACTAATTTTGATTCTGTTAGGGTGCTTGTTTAGACAAAGAAAAGCCAGTTACAGGGTGGTGTATTTTCCTTGGCTCGGTCCTCATTTCGTGGGGGGCGGATGTATTTACATCAAGGGTCACGTGACCTCACTGGGATATCTGGAGAATTTTTTTTAGTATTAAAATTATGTTGTTTTGTTGTTAAAAAATGTAATTTTATTGGTAAAAAGTGTAGTTTTAGACTTCGGTGACCACACGGAACAAATTTTTAGATAAAAAAAATGTGTTTTACCGTCCGATGACCCTACTGGAAAAAATTCCTGGATCCGTCAGTACGTGGAACTCAACAAATAATCTATTATCTCATGGCTGCGGTACGTACTTCATGACTTAGGCGCCTTTTCTCCTACTCCAATACCATTGTTCTGCTATAATCAGAGTGCTAAATACATCGTTGAGAATCCGGTGTTTCACGAGAAAGCTAAGAATATCAAGCTGGAATGCGACCTGGTTAGAGAAAATTATTTGGAAAATTACTTTTATTTGATTTGGGCTTCCAATTCTCATTGAATCAGTTGATGGGCTTTTACATTGATATAATTATCAGAATTTATTTACATTGTTTTTATCGGCATTACGTATTTAAAATATTTAAAATTGACACTTTTTTTTTAAAATTTAAACTGGCACCACAAATGTATTCCTATTTTTTACTTTCGGAACCACACTTGAAAACGTTAATATTACTGTCTTTCCTTTTCGATAATAACGTCACTGGACTGGCGTTTTTCACCTATGACATTTTTATAACTATAAAGTCAGTGACACTGACGTTATTATCGAAAACAACCGTCAGTGTCAGTGACGTTATTATCGAAAATCATCGTCAGTATCTGTGACGTTACAATCGAAAACTAACGTCAGCGACATTAACGTTATTTTACACAAAAATAATCGTGATGCTTGTAGTAATTTTTTGTGTGTCTGAAACAATTGTGATACCAGCGATAAAACTGTTGTGTCAATAGAAGACGCTTTTATTTCTCTTCTATCGATACAAACAATCAAAAAGCTATAATCAAGAAAGAAAATCCCTTTCGTCTTATGCCCAATTCGAATAAGTTTTTTTCCTTCCTCATAATATAATAATATATAAAAGTGCAATAAAGCAGAAAAAAAAAAAAATAAGTTGCATATGAAAAAAGTAATCCTATTATTAAACTCCCTTGCATATTAATCTTTAATCGTAACAAAAGTATGCTCATGTGAACTTCATAATTCTGTGTTATGATCAGAATATGTTGAGACTAATTATAACATTTAATTCACATGACTTTACAATATATCTCAAAAGGGAAACAATTTATTTTGACTTTAAAAACTTAGGCTAATGAAAAAACATGTAAACAGTGTATATATATATATATATATATATATATATATATATATATATATATATATATATAGGTGTTGCAGTTTATAATTAATTAAGCTAGCATTGATTAAGTTGCTGTGCAGTGTCTAAATCAACCATTAATTTGTTCAACTTCTTGTTGCTTATCCTTTGCTCGATCATCATCAAATTGGATTTCTCCTCCTCGTAGCTGAAAAATAAATATTTAATAAAATAAAATATCAAAATTCCAACAGAGATTTATAAAGTAAATATAGAAAATATACAAGCAATTTTTAGCAGCATCATAATTTTTATTGTACGTCTTTACAAACTATAAAAAATCATAATGCATATCATTTTGCGCTTCAAAATTATCTTTTTTCCACGCTCGTTTATTCTGTCCAAATTTTATGAGCTTTTCCTGGCTTCATATTAGTCGGAAGAAAGTTTCTAAATAGTACTGGTCTGAAAAACACATAAATCTTACTCGTATTGAATCAGAACAACCATCATATTTTAACTCGAATTGAGTCAGAATATTATGATTTGCGAATAGATACTCATTTTAAATTACTTTTCGCTCAGCAAAATCTCTTGGCACATAGAAAATTATTTTTAATTTTACCACTCAAAATATCTTTTTTCTTGCTTATTTATTCGGACCTAGTTTTATACAAATTTTTTAAAAAATTCTACCCCTAATTTTAATCAAAATGTATGAAATGTATTTTCTAACGAATATTGAATTTAGAAAAAAACGCTTGTTTACATATAAGTTTTTGTTGAAAATTACACATTTTAAACTTAATGCAGTGCACGGAAGGATATCCTTCCGGGCACCCATTAAGTTTAAAATGTGTCATTTTCAACAAGTCTCCCTAAACTATCGTGAATTGGTAGTCATATTTTTCCGTCAATAATGCATACACAAACGATTATATAATAATAATATTATTATTATTATTAAAAATATGAGAATTAGAGACAAACCTGTGAGAATCATTAGGCAAAGGTGCAAGAACATTTGCAAGTTTAACAGCATCTTCAGGGTCACCAATAACATTATCAAAACAAACATAACGGCCATATGTAGACACATCTTCATACACATAAATATGTGCATTCACCAAGAAATCAAGATCAACGGTCACGAGCACCCCATTCTCGTACATCTCAGCCGCTCCTTTTAGATATGGGTTCGTGATCGTTAGATCTGGAGCCATTAACAATCCTGCGTTGACTGATACCATGTTGACTTCTCTGTCCATTGCTAGTGCCCAAGCTGTTTTCTCTGCTAATGTCTTTGATAAGGCGTACCACAACTGTTGTATTTTAAATTTTCAAAAAAAATATTGGTTAGATTTAATTAATTTTGACCAAAATGTTCTGCAAAAATTGAGTTGACATAAACACAATGCAATAATGCACGTAAATACAGGATACGTAGCTGCGAGATTTATTATAAAAAAAAATAAGATACTGGTACAAAGGGCGTTTCGGTAAATATTGACAATACAAAGACCAAACTGTACGTAAGAAAAAAAATATAGGGATCAAGTAATAAATATTAAAGTATATCAAACATTTAATGGTTTCTTAAAATTTATACACAATTTTCAATATGGTTTCTCATTTGACGTATCCGGGTGTTTTGGATATATGTATATTCGAATCATGTATACAATTTTTTAAATTCTAAATTCACCCTCAAGTGTGTATATTAAGTATCAGATCTGTGTCTGTGTTGGATATATACGTATCGGATACGGGACATGCTACGGCTACCAGACAGAAGTATTGATGTTTAAAAATTCGATTCTGAAATGTACAATCGATTTTCTAAAACCGAGTGTTGTTGTGTCATGCACGATAGATTAATTGCGGTCCAAATAAGTTTACTAAATGAATTTAGGTATATAAATCACCTTGAGTTTTCGACATAAGTTAATATCACTCCATTGTTTCTCATCCAATTCTGGAGAAGGTGACAAATCATGATGATGGTGATGATGATGATCTCTCCATATAATTGCAGTTGCTGATGATGTAAAAACAACCTTATCTATTGTTTCTGTTTGAGCACATGCTTCCAATACATTGTGTGCTGCTCTCGCCTCGATTTCAACCGTACTTTCCTGTTACAGAAAAACACGTGCGTTTCGTCGTTAATTTCTCTTGTCAAATAAAGTAATTAAAAGTGGTGTTCGACTATATAATAAATGAAGGGTAAAAGATGAAAAATATCATAAATATTTTATTCGTTTTTTAAATAGAATTGTAATATGAGGTAAAACCAAAAATATAGTAACACATGTAAAAAAATGTAGTAACACATTAGTGACTGTCATTCTCAACCATTTAAGTTCAAAACATGTATTATGGACTCAGACCCCTACAAAATCTTGATAAATACGATACATATAGCGTCAACGTGTGTTAATGTTCCTAGATTTGAATGTCGAATTCTTTAAAATATAGTTTTTTTAAAAATTTATGATATCTGATGCAAAGATTGAAAGTTACTTGCATCCAGGAAATGAAAGCAGCTCAATCTCTGCACGCTATTGATATAGATAATCTTTTTTTAGGGGTATTATAAGATAATATTCAATATATATATATATATATATATATATATATATATATATATATATATATATATATATATATATATATATATATATATATATATATGAAATATTAACTAAAAAATTATTGAGTGTAAAAGTGGTTTTAAATCAGCGGTGGTTACCATTTTTTTTCCCGGAGAAACCAACACGCAATAACGTACGTAGTGATGGATTGTTTGACCCAACTAAAGATGATTCAGATCAGATTGTACTTAACCTTATTAAATAAGAGAAATGTTTAAGCCACAAAAAAATATACACAACAAAATATCATCATCTCACATCATATAAATTATTCAAAAAATTTAAAAATTTATTACGCATTTTATTATGATTATTTTGTTTTGACCCGTTCCTGATATTTTCTTTTTGAATAACCGTTTCTGATATTTAGTAGGCCTAAAGGAGGATCTTTTATTAGTTAATATTAATATATAAGTGAAAAAAGTTAAATTACGTTTAAAAGTAAATTAAGGCTAAATTATAATCGTGGTATCTATCTAACAACATGGACAAGACTCGAACTCGCAACAGCACGAACAAATAATTCTCCACTAAACTAATATACATTTTTATTCAGATATACAATTTCAGATCCTCTTATATCAAGCTTAGAGTATTGTTTTTTTAGAGGTGCTTACACTATCGTTAAGCAAGTAATTTTGGACCGCTTATAATGTGGGTCCTTGACGGTCGCTCATCTCGTCTGGACCCAGGGTCGGTCTTCATTTGTTGTGGAATTATCACTAAACTGAAGATTTAAATTCAAAATTTTGAAAAATCTGTATCAAAATACATAATTATAAGTTACTTTGAATTCATAAAAATACGAATTCTTCATTAATATTATATTGTAACTACTAAATGTTTATTTTAGAGAGATTGCTACTAATTGTTAAGGTTTCTATTTATCTCATATTGAGGTTAAGAGATGAAATTGTCTCATCTAATAATATTTTTTCATATGTTGTGTACCATTAGACCGAATTCGATTTTCATCTAAACAAATATCATTTAAAAAATACTTTATTATTTTACCCGACACGTTAATTAAAAGATGAATTTCTCTTACCCAACAGTCGTTTTGAAGCTAAATCGAAAAAATAGTGTGCACCGTATTTTCACAAGAAAAAAGAGATTGTGTGGCCTGTCACCTGTGTTGTTTATTTATTTATTTATTTTTTCAGTGATTTATTTTACAAATGTGAATGCGTTGTTGGGAATAAATACAATGACAATTACTAAAACTAGTTTATAGAGATGTTTCATTTTTGAATGTCCGATATACCCATGCATTCATAACATGTTCTGGTAGCCCAATCAATACAAGTAGTGCATCATACAAGTCCCAATCAATAGTATATGTATGAAAAATATTTAGGCTTTATATACATAAATAAATGGATACATCCTTAATTTGTATCTTCAATTTGTAAGTATGGATTGTTGGCCTAACAACACATAATTTAGAAATTAGAACCCACTTATTTGAAAATCAAGATTTTATTTAGAGCAAGTAGATGTGATATCTACGTTGGATGTGAGAGAGGCGTATTACCCCGGAATAATATGGGCGGATTCAGAAATTTGTTCCAATAATGTCACCGGAGTTTAACACTACATATTTTTATGTAAAAAAATTTTCTAAGTAGGGTGACCAGAGCCTAAAACTATAATTTTTTATCAACAAAACTACACAGTTTTTAATACTAAAAAAAATCTGAATCTCAATAGGGTCACGTGACACCACCCTGGAACACGTAGATCTGCCCCTGCCTTATAACCGCGAGACATAAATTTGTAAATCCCATTAGATCGTCGGTGTTTGATGTAATATATATTATTAATTATTTATAATAGGAAATTACGTATAAGTCTCCCCAGGACATAGCCTAGTGGAAAGGACTTAGGTGGTAGCTTGATTTTAAGCTGAAGTGTGAAGTTTCGAACTTTATAAAGGGGGGACAAACTCATGACTCTTAACCATTAGGTTATCATATTAATGTCCCAATTCATTCCGTGGAACAGATGATTAGGACTCTCATGAAACCCAAATTTTAGGTTGGTCATGGACCAAATCCTAGTTGGTGTACCCTATTCAATAAAATTATTGATTTTAAAATGGGCCCTCTACTTGTAATAAAAATCTATCAATGAATTTCCTTCAAAGTGATAACATGCTAAAAATTTGATGACATGCTAAAATTTGTCCTCATGAAAAATTACGTATAATTTTTCTTTTTTTGTTTTTTTTTTTTTTTTTTGAGAAGAAAATTACGTGTAACTGGATTAGAATAAATTCAATTCAATGTACTTGTTGTTCTTCGAATAATAAAGAAAGAAAAATGTTCTATGTCTACAACCATTGCATTGTTCTGGTCCACGGACAAGATTTGCTGTCCATCTTTATTGGGTTGACCATTTAATGGATCATAAAAGCTCTAATAAGGGGTAACGATAGACTTAGAGTGACCCCAATGGGGGGATTTATCCTCCCTCTAAAACTAATATAGAGGGAACAACTCACCTTTAAATCCACAGTGGCTCTCAACTCAACACCCTATCCCTAAATAAAACTAAGGCTCCCCCTAAATATGAAGGGTCTGCTAATATGAACAGTAACACCATTTATCTCTCTTTTTACTCAATAAATTAATTTCACACATCAATATCATTTATATAATAATGCGTTATGTATCAAATAATGATACGGGCACAACGGTAGTATCACAACGGTGATATACATCATTGAAAAAAAAATTATATATACTATTTTTTCCATAAAAAAAATTAATCTGTCCAAATATTTATTTTTTTATTTTGAACTCTTTTTGTGTACGGATACGACATCTTTTTATTTTTTTTTACCGTTGTGCGACGTATTCAAATATCACTTTGTAAGCATAAAATATTTTTAAAAGGATGTATAGAGGTTGCTTATTGGAGTGAATTATTTTTTGGGTGTTGAAAAAGTGTAACTGTAACGGAAAACGATGTGTTTGAAGGGTGTAATTGGGTGTCCCCATTGGGGTCACTCTTACTTCCTTAAATATACATATATTTACCTCCTAAATAATTTTATGGTTGTATTATTTTATGTTATTTTAAAAAAAAATAACAATTAAGAAATATGTAATGAGACGATGATGGTGTAAAAATAATGTATAGACTTATGTGAGTAAACATATCAATCTCCTAGCACTCAACGTAAATTTGGGAAATATTTATGTAGAGAGTGTATTTTAAAATGAAACTGTGTGGTTCATATTGCTTCACACGCTGTTTTCACACGTATAGATACACCACAAAAATATTTTCCGTATATAATGGCCATGGACTAATCATATTTTTAAGTATTTTTTGGTTGTCTTTTATTTGTAGGAAAAAAAAAACCATGTATTTAGAAAATGCTGATTCACTCTAATATTTCTAAGAAATCATGAAGAAAACCATGTATGGAGAATTCTCATAGTTAAAGAAGAAAACATAAATTAAACTACTTTCTTCATACAAAACATAAGCTGATGAGTTGATAAATAATTAAAATTTTATATATTTCTGTAAGGCTTTCAGATTTTATCTGATAGGTTAAATGAATCATAAATGATCCGGTCAGTTTAGACCGTCGTTTTCGTTTGATCTAAAAAGACTAACCCGAATTAACAAAATCAAATGGGATTGCAGCACCGGTCCTCTTTGTAAAGGAAGAAATTTTTAGGCTACCTAAATATAAACAACCCTCGTGACCGACCTTCTTTATTGTTCAACCATACTTTAAAACATTTCCTAAGATTGTCAAATTGGTCCAAAACTGATTACACTTTACAAATGATGATAAGGATTCATGTGAACCACTAAAAAATAAAAAACAAATTATATAAAATACTTTAGGCACAATTTTTTTAAAAAAATTGCTACTATAAATTTGTTAATATCAAATTATACATAAAATAAATATCTAATTAAGAAAACAAACTTACATCATAAATAGGATTGTCCTTAGGAGGCTCGAATGAATAAAACAAACCAGAACAGCCCTTCAAAGCTTCCAGTATGCTATGATAATCAAAAGGGTCCGACTGAAAAATCTTCAATTTCTTGTTCTCATTCGCCAATCCGATCAACGATAACACATCATCTAATTATCACATAAATAATTACAAATTAATCAATAAGTCTTAATTATATAAAATAAAAAAAAACATAGTAATAATTCATAATTAATTACCGTGATCTTGAACAGCAGCATGAACTGTATAACCTCTTTTGAGAAGCTTTCGAATCAAACTCGAACCGATCTTTCCGGACCCATCCATTACACAGACTTTATGGAACTCATTTTGAAGAGAAGCAGCTGCAGGTGCCATTTTTGAATGTTTTAACTAAAAATGGCTTTGATAAATATAAAGGGAGCTAGAGAGATCCTTTGACTTTTTAGGGAGTTTAAATAAATAGTGTAATTTGTTTCTTCAAGAAATAATGTAAAATTAGGGAGCATTTAAAGAGCGTGTGGTGTTTTTTTTTTTTTTTTTTTTTTTGGTTTTTTTGGGTTTTTTTTGTAGTATATAGACGGTTGGAAGTTGGTTGGTGAGAAAGTAGAAGCAGGGTGTGCCAGATATGCAAGAATGGTAGATTAGAGAGTAGGACAATTTAAGGAATTAATATTATTATAAATAATATTAAATACCCTTATGAAACATAACATGTTAGATGCACACCACCACAAGAAACACCTACTTTTCTTTACCAATGCCTGGCCTCTTCTAGGGGACGTTTTTATGTAGTATATCCAATTTATCGAATTGATAGATAAACAAATCTGTACCACACGGTTTAAATTCACTTCAAAAATAAAAGATTTACGGTTCGCGCACACGCGTACTCAAGATAAGGGTTCGTTCATAACCAATAACTTCCCCTCTCGTAGACTATTGTAGAAAAATTGTTCATCCATACAAAAATCAGGGGCAGACCATAATTGTTTTTTTGCACCGTAACAGATGCAAATATCGAGTAGAGACTATAATAATGTTTTTATACTTTTTTTTTAAAAAAAATTACACCATTTTTTAATTCTCAGTGGACCCCACCCTTGCTAAAATATGGGTCGGTTTAGTTTTTTGATTTTGTCTTATAATATATTTTCATTTAAAATATCAATAATAAATGGGTCTGAAAAAGCATTAATTATAAAGGACAAAAATCACAATTTATTTTATCATCACGTGTTAATATTACTTTGTTTTCACAATTATACAACCTCCGTCTTCATATTTATTACTTTAAATTGTTATTTTTGTCCTTATTAAATTACTTTTTTCCCGAAATAATTTTGTCTTCTCATAAAAAATATCAATAAAGCATTAATTATATTTTTCTTTATTTTATCCCTGGTTTATTATACAACCTCCGTCCATTTGAAAAAATTGTCTCAACAATTGTCATTAAAAACCAACATATGTGTTTTTTTTCAAACATACCAGTATCCTAACATTTAATATATATATATATATTTATTTCATATTCGAAAAGAGCATTTATTATGTGATGGGCATATGTGTCCATTAGTATTTATAATACAACACATTAATTATTTTCTTAATCTGTATGCACCACAAAAAGTGGACATTTTTTTGTGATAGAGGTTGTATAATAAATCTCTCTACAATACTTTATGAACCGTGCATTAATGACAGTCAAATAATATTTTAGATTTTTATAATTAAAATTAATGACAATTAACTAGTATCTTAAATTGTGTGGAAAAAAATAAAAGGATAATTAGGAATAATGACACAATCTGGAATATTTTTAAGTAACATGACAACTACAATTTTTTATAGGGAGAAGGACAACTGCATAATTTTTATAGCAAGAAGGACAAACAGTGAATCCCGAAAATCAGTGAATCTCCCTCATTGAATCCCGAAATCAGTGAATTTCGATAGTGAATCCCGAAAATCATTGACTTTTGAAAATGAATTTTGAAAATTAGTGAATTTTGACAGTGAATTTAAACAGTGAATTTCGAACAAAAGTGAATTTGGACAGTGGATAAATAGTTTTGTCATTTATGCAAAAGTTTCAAAATACTGTCATTCTACTCAATTGATGAAATATTTCTGTCATTCTCCCTCATTTCCCCAAAAATCAAATGGATTTATGTTTTGGGGCGGAGTGGCACTACTTGCTCTATTTTTATTTAACCAATCGAGTTTCTGAATCATGGTATTGAGAAAATGAGTTAATAATTTGACTTTAACAATAAAATGATTAACATATCCACGGAAATAATTAATGTAGTCACATCCTAAACCTATTACATCATTATAAATAATAGCAAGAGAGGATAAATAATAATTAGATGTCTTATAAAATGTTCTCCATCAATTAAATAAGAATAAGATCTTTTTGGTAACTTCCCCAGTTGTATAGGAATGGAGGTACATATAGGCGGGTCAGGGTCTTGGCCCGCCGCTCCGGGAGCCAAAAGAGGCGGACCGGGCCGGGTTCCAAAAGTGCCGGGTTGGCCGGGTTGTGTAACCCGGCAGGTTAGACGGGTTGCCGGGCTGGGACGGGTTGAAAGGGGTTACGTGTTCGGTACAATTCGAAGCGGTTCGCGGTATACATATATATACATATACATATATTTATATATACAATACACACACACATATATATATATATATATATATATATATATATATATATATATACACATATACATATACATACACACATATATACACACACACACACACACATATATACACATATATATATATATATACACACACACACACACACACACACACACACACATATATATATATATATATATATATATATATATATATATATATATATATATATATATATATATATATATATATATATATACACACACACACACACATATATATAGACACACACACACACATGTTAGATATTTTATTCACAAAGTCTCTTCTTTTTTGTTTTGTTTTGAATGTGTTGTTGCACACGCGACAGGTGTCGCTGAAAAGAAACGGGGTTCGACCTGAGTGCACATGTTAGATATTTTATTCACAAACCTAAACGAACCTATGCGAATGACACACCATTTCGTATAAGGGATTTTTCATCGGGACACACCATTTCGGTGGTGCATGTTCATTGGGACACATCCTTTGAAGATGTTTGGGAATAAAATTTATTTTTGATGATGATTCATCTTATTCAAGAACATGTTTGTTTACACGCCATTGATGAAGTGCTGAAGCTAACTGTTATAGTGGAAAGCTAAAAGATGTCTAGAACTGAATGTATATATTTTACTAGAGTCGATAATTGTATAAGTTACATCAGATAAGCACTGTAATAGATATAAGTGTCGTAGAACTGAAACTGGAAATCGTCTAAGAAACTGGAAATCATCTAGATAACTGGAACTGAACTTATGACTGAAGATGTACACCCAAGAACTGAAGTTCACTCAGAACTGAAGAAGGTAAGTTCGCTGAGGGACACAGACTCGGTTGGCTTATCTAGAACTGAAGGCTGAGGGAACAAACTAAGTATTTGAAGAACTGAGGGACACAGACCCAGTTAAGGAAGATTGAAGAACTGAGGGTTCAAACTCATTTATGAAGATTTTAAGCCGAGACTGTAAAGTTAGAATTCAAGTAAGTCTGTGATGGCCTGAACTGACTTTATGGATCTTGTAGAAGACATAAGTATCATAAGGACAATGATATCTTAGATGATCATTATAAGGAATGGTGTAATCTGATTCAGTCACATATAATCAGATAAATAGAGTACTGAAGTTTTTGAAGAAGCGTAAAAACTCAGTAAATGCTCTAAGTCAGTTAGTAAAGTGAAAACTGACATACTTAGTATAAAACTAATTAAGAGACTCAGTTTTATAGTCAGTCATCCAACAAACTGAAAGTACATTCGAACGTTGTAAATGAAGCAACTCTATTGGATGAAATACTGACAAGTCAGAAAGGTCACTAAATATAGCCGTTACAAGATAAACGTTGATACAATTTGAATTCAAACGAAATGAACTTTGGACCTCACACTATAAATAGAGGACTTTTCACCAAGGATCAAACACCAAGAATTAACAAGATTACAAGCATTTTTGTGCACAAGTCTCGTTCATTCGATTACTATCATTATCTGCGCTCAACAAGATCTTATCCAGAAATCTTCAAGTGTTCAAACTACTTCGATCTTATCCAGATTTCTACACTTTGAAGAACCACAAGGAAGAATCAATTTATTGATTCTCAACCCAAATTTGATTCTTAATCAAAGGCTTAAACTGTGAAGCAATCAGGTCAAAGAGTTGCCAAGGACAGTTGTGACATTTGCAATCGGGTAAACTGTGTTTGTGGTGGTAGTTGGTGAAGAGGCAATACAACCCTCTAAGGACCAGTGGTTCAAGCAGTTGAAGAGCAGCCATAAAACCTATTCTTTAGTTGTTTAGATAGTGACACTAGGGATTAGTCAAGGACTGTCAGTTAGGACTTTTTGTAACAGCGTATCTCAAGAAGTTCTAGTGGAATTTTCCTCCTACATCACAAGAGAAAACTGGACTGACATGATTACACCACCTGGAACCACTATAATTCTTGCTCTACTTACTTTACGCTTTTACTTTATGTTATTTATTTTACAGCATTTATTATTGTTTATACATCATACTGAAACTGATTGTTATAAGCATTCACAGTTCACAGACTGACATTCACCAGAATTCAGTTTTGCATACACATCTTTTTCTTATAGAATAACAAGATCCAGATAAAGGCTAAAATCTATATCCGCTGCCGGTTGACTCAGTTTTGTATAAGTCAATTTGACTTAAACTCAGCTTTGTCAGCTCAACTCCACAAAAGTTAAAACTGAACTTTAATTGTTAATCAATTTATATAAGACTAAGTTCTCAGTTACGTTTTTGGTGACAAGTTTATTCACCCCCCACCCCCCCTCTCTAAACTTGTGTTAGCCTTTCCAAGGGACAAACAGAAGACGAACCGGTTTGTTCTTTCGTGAAGAGGTACAATATCTTTTCGTTGTCTATATATAGGGAGACATCAGCATTCGGTGGAAGACACACGAAGTCTTTTTTAGAAGCATCATCAGTACAAACATATTGTGTCTCTAAAGTAGTACTCCATTGAATTCTGAGAGAGATCTTAAAATCTTTAATGAAAAGTTTTATACGTGCCTTGGAGATCATTCAATTCTGTTTGTTTTATCACATTTTTTTTCTAACAACACATACATATATATATATATGTATAAAACTTTCCCAAGAAAATCAACTAAATTCGAAAACAATATATTTTTGCATTGAAATAAATTAATTTAGTTTAAATAGTTGGTCATACGTGTAATTATTATAAATAATAAACTGATACTTACATTTTGACTAAATTGATTATTTCTATTATTAATCTAATAAATAATGAAATGTAACATATTTTTAAATATGCTGAACGACACTTTTTTTTTATATTTTATTTTAATCAAAGTTTGACAATTTTTTATATATATATTTGAATTACATTAGTTATGAATAATTATGTAAACTTAGAGATAAGCAGATTGAGCTTTATTTTATGTTTATAATCACATAGAATAATGTTGTCTAAAAATTTTGTAGTGTAGTTACAAATTACAACGATGACAAAAATAATGATTTAACATATTATTATATGTAATGTAAATGCTTCAACATTAGACTCAGCATCAGGAGTTGGGATGATATTTAGGGACCATCAGGGTGCTATTCTGGCAGCATACTTGTTTCATTTGGACCCGGGCATTGATGTGGTGCTGCTAGAGATGCGCACGATACTTATGGCTTTGGTGGAATGGCACATGAAGGGTGTGTCACGGCTGATTGTGGTGAGTGACAACCTATCATGTGTGCAAATGTTTCGGTGTGTGGAGGAGGACCTCTCCCTTAGGATGTTTGCGTCAGGATTGTCTAGCTCTGATGCCTCTTTTTGTATCCTTATAGTTTTGTTTTATTCGGCGGTCGAGGAATGTTCCGGCCCATTTGCTGTCTAGATTTGATCTTTCGAGTATGGGGCTAGTCACTTGGGGGTCCTTTCCCTCGGATAATGTACGTTTGGCAGACTTGAATTCTTAATGAATTTCTTTGGTTTCATTAAAAAACATATGTTGATATTATTATTAATTATATTTTAATGGTTATAAAAAGACAATAGTGGAAAAGAAATTGTCAAAAAGAACATAGGTAGAGAAAAATTGTGAAAAAAGACAAAAGACATCTGAAATGACGATATTACCCTTGTCATAGTTAAGGACTTCAATTCCACTATCAAACAAACAAATCCATTAAAACAAATCGACTAAAACTTTTTAATTGTCAAAAGCGCGTACAACTGAAAAATGGGATTCTTGGATAGCCAACCACCGAATCATTGGGAGTTGATTTGGAGACTAAAAGGGACCAACTCGGTATAACTTTCTCCTTTGACAGATATGTTATAATAGCTTAATGGTGGGAAACTTTCTTTTTTTTATCGACATATCATCCATACTCCGATATGCAGCTCTTGCAACCATACCGACGAAACAACACTACATGCTTTGCGTGATTGTACTTGGTCATACTCGGTTTGGAGAAGTGTTTTCCCGGGCTCCCGGCGGAGGAATGACAACACTTCATCTCGAACCCTTCCCCGTAAGATTGGGTAGTTAGCAACCTCAAAAAGGCAAACAATTGGCCCTATATATATATATGTTTCGAGAAGAATGTTACGGCATTTGGTTTTGGAGAAATAAAGTCGTTCCCGACCCAAATATGGTGAGGCCTCACAGGCATTCTTATCTAAAGCTATCAAAAAGGCTAAGGATCTTCGACAAGCGTAGGGTATTGAGGATTTTAGTAGTTCATATGTGTTGTTACTTTGCTTAAAGCTTCATTAGCTTACTGCTTTCACTATTTCCTTGATGTTTTGCCACGACTGGGGGCTCTTCCCATCCAAAACAGAATATTTTAATATTAAACAAATCCACTAAACAAAAAACAAAAACAAAAAGGTAAGAAAAGGGCATAATCGTCTAGTAAAATGAAAATTTATCATTTTTACGATTATATTCAATCCACTGGACTAAATACCACTTAATACTTGAATTTTATCCTTTTTTGCATTTGTTTATATTTTAATTAAGTATGTGATTTTATATTCATATTTTGTGATATATATATATATATATATATATATATATATATATATATATATATATATATATATATATATATATATATATATATATATTGAAATTCTCGGTAAATAGAAATATTTTGAGCAATACATGTAATAATTATATATTGTGTGATCGATGGCAATAAATAAGGTAGTAATATTTGGAAATAAATATGGTAGGAAAAATTAATGAAATAATTTTATATTTATATGTAATAATTATATATTGTGTGATTGACGGTAATAAATATGATAGATAATATTTCATGACAATGCATATGGAAGAAAAATTAATGAAATGATGGTATATTTATATTTAATAGTTATATATTACGTGAATGATGGTAATAAATATGGTAGATAATATTTGATGGCTATAAATAAGGTACGTAATATTTGATAGAAATTAATATGGTAGGAAAGTTTAATGAGTGAATCGTGTATTTATTTTATAGTGTGGTGATTGGAAAAAAATTTATTATGCTAATATTATAAAGAAATTTAAAATAATAAAAAGAAATAAAAATTTCCGGGCCGGGCCGTGTTACGGTTTCGGCCGATTTAACCGCCCGTTTCGGCCGGTTTTTTGGAACCGCCGGGTCCGGGTCGGGCCGGCAAATCGCCCGAACCGCCGAACCCGCAAAAACCGTCCGAACCGCCGGAACCACTAAGGGGGGTGGGGTGGTCCGCCCCCCCCAAAATTTGGTTCAATATTACCCGGCAACCCACCGGGCCGAAATTTTTACACCAAGAGGTGCCACCGCCAGAGGTGGCCTAAAAAACCGTGAACCGTGAACTAGACCGGCGGTTCGCCGGTTTAGGGGCGGTTTGTATATTTCTGGAACCGGAACCGACGGTTCAACCGGCCCGGAAACGGAACCGTAGTTCTTTTTTTTTTTTCCCGACCATTACAAAAAATCCTATAAATACCCCATTCATTTTCTAATTTTTTTACACCTACTCTTCTCTCAATTCTACACTTCTAATCCTATAAAAAAAAAAACATTTTTAATCAACTGATATTTAAAATCAACTAAAAAGACTATAAGAAACAATAAAATACTATGAAAAAAGTATATAAACTATAAAAAAAAACTATAAAAAACTATAAATACCTATAAAAAAAACTAAAAAAGACTATCAAAATAATAAGAACTACGTTTGCTTTGAATTTTTTATATGTGTCGTGCCTCCGACACGATTACATATAAAATATACGTAGTCAACCGAATTACCGGTACAAGCGTTGAAAAATAACATAATTTACATAAAAGAAAAAATAACACAATATCTCTCACGTAATATTTAATAAAACAACATTTTAATCAACTTATACTTAAAACCGACTAAAAAAACTATACGAAACTATAAAATACTATAAAAACCAATAAAAAAAACTATAAAAACCTATAAAAAAACTATAAAATACTAAAAAAAAAACTATAAAAACTACGTTCGTTTTGATTTTTTTTATGTGTCGTGCTTCCGACACGATTACATATAAGATACGTAGGTAACCGAATATCCGGTACAAGCGTTGAAAAAATAACATAAATTTGAAAAATAACATAATTTACATATAAAAAAATAATACAATATTAATATTATATTTAAAACCGAAAAAAACTATTTATATAAAAATATATATTACATTCGCTTTGGTAATTGTAGAAAAAGAATAGGAATTTGTTATTGTAGTGAAAAGAATAAATATTATATGAAAATGTAAAAAACAATTATTAATAATTTTTTAAACCGTGATCTGAACCGGAAGGAAACCGTGTGAACCTTGAACTGTATGAACCGTTGAACCGCCGGTTTTGAACCGTAAGCGGTTCACTTGAACCGCCGGTTCAAGAACCGGCACGAACCGGGGAAAAAACCGGCGGTTCCGGCCAGGTTCGGTTCGGTTTGAGCATTTGGCCACCTCTAACCGGGCCGGGCCGGACCCGGCCATATCTAAATCGAGGGCAAATTCCGTTTTGTAATATACTACTCCCCGTTCCTATTTAACCATCGTAGTTACAAAAAATAAAAATTTCTTTTTATCTGTAGTTGCTAAATTTCCAAAACATTGTATGCGTATTTTTCTACATTTACTATTATTTATTAAGGGATGAGAGATTAAAAACAACATTGCATTAATAATATTTAAGAGGTGTTATTGTCATTTTAATGTTAAGTCAAAGCATTAATTGTTCTCCTTAATATGTGTGTTTTTGACATTTGAAACAATTAAATAAGAAAGGAGGGCGTAGTTTTGTTACTTCTCATGTTTTGTTTTTTATAGTCCACGTCTTTTTGAACTTCCTATAGATTTTAATGAAAAATTAGATATAAATTCACATTTCCCCTTAATTAAACTTTAATCCACACTTATTTTTTTAAGTTGCAATAAAGATAACGCACCGGACGAATATACCCCTATTTTTTTACAAAATATATCCTCCAATCGCCGGTGCCATCTCCGTTCTCATTGTTCCTCATGTCGCGATCGTTGGTACCAACTATAGCAACCGTTGTTCCATCTGAATCAGCCGCCGTCTCTGCCACCGCCGCCGCCGCGTCAGCCTCCTTCAGCTACATTTTCCAATTTCTATCTAGTTGTTACGTTGTAAGTCTGCTGAGACTAATTTTTTCTTTCCAATTTCTGTAACAATTTCACCTGCTGGTTGTATAATTCATGGCATTGATAGAGAGGGCATAATTTTGCCCTTTATTTGTTGGGGTGGTTTGGATTAGTATGCGTGCGATGTATTTGTTTGTTTGCCCAAGTGAATATCGATGAATTCTTTTGCTGCAGAATATAGCAGAGCTGTTTGACGATACCGTATCGAACACCTCCACGTGGCATCACGAGATGAGACTCTTAGATTAGAGCGAGTGGTGGCTAAAGGATCGACTCGATAACTTACGACATCGACATGGTCAGGAAGCCTAGGCAGCAATCCCATACTGACATCGACGATCCACATCGACATGAGTAATGTCCGCAGAAGCGTACAAGCTCGAATTCTCGAGTCGAATATCGGCAACACGAAGCTATAAAGCAGTGCAGGCTGTAAAAGCCCATTATCTCGCAGCTAGTTTAACTTGGAGAAGAAGCAAGGCCCAGTAAGGGCAAATGTGACAATAACCTCAGCCGACCCATAATTAGGGTTAGGGCACAAATAGCCCCTATAAATACTAGTTAAGATGAACTACGAAGGGGGCTTGATTCCTGAATAATCAACAGGATACGTAGGCAACTTGAGAGAGACTCTCAAGCTCAGTCCAAAATATACAACAAACACACACCTCATCTTTGAAGATTTTAGGGTTCTTATCATTATCACATAGAAGAACAACCCGATATTATCAAATGACGAAACCCAAAGATCGTCATTTGGCGCTGTAAGGAGGGCCTTCTACCGATAATCGATTGAATCCGTCAAGAACACCCTAAAAAGAATTATGGCACCACCCAAGAATACGGGAAAAGGGCCGCGGATCCCAAGGATGCGTCCCGGCAAGGCCGCAAAGAACGTCAACCATCCAAAGGGATGTTCAAAGAAACGCAACCGCGGCGGAGGAAGAACCTAATCTTGTCCTTCAAGATCCAACCAATCAAGCACCGGTGGAATCCTTGAAAAATCTGGATAACGCCACGATTAAAGCGATCTTGGATGAAACTCTCAAGGGGAGAAACCCCCGTAAATCCCGATACAAATATCCAACCGAAGCTCCAAAACAGGCGGAATTGGTAGAATCAAGTGTCCATACGTAACATGTACCGCACCAGACACGGCCAAAGCCGAACTCGATATCATTCTCGGAAAGCGATCGGACGAGTCGATCCGCGCATCACCCTTCACTTGCGCATATCGACAACTACCCTCGACCCGCGGGATTTAAGATTCCTAAGGTTAGTGCCTATGACGGGTCCAAGGATCCTTACGATCATATGCACCAATACATCTCGCATATGAACTTGTACAATGCTTCGGACGAAATGAAGTGCAAGGCTTTCCCCGCACTTCTAACAGGAAGAGCTAGGGAGTGGTTCAAAGAAAATCCCTCCCGTGTCGATCTCCGATTTTGGGACCTTGACTAGGAAGTTCGTTCATGCTTTTATCGGCCGCTCGACCATTTCAAAGAAACCGGACTCATCTTTTGACTTTGAAGCGAAGCCGGATGAGACGGTGCTACAATTTATAAGACGCTTCAATGAAGAGTCCGTACAAGTACGCGACACGTACGATCGGTTGTTGGTTGCATCCTTCGTGTCGTCCGCGAGAAGGGCGGCTACATGCCAAACTTAACGATAAGCTCCCTCATACGATGGAGGAGTGTTTAGATGTCGCCTACAAGCACGCCGGGGGAAGAAGCCAATAGGATCAAGAGAGAGATGGAAAAGGGCGAGAACAAGAGGAACAAGCCTGAAGACGGTTCAGATAAGAAAAGAAAGTCGAGTTGGGATCGGGTTACGGGATCCATCTCGGATCGATTCGGGGAGAAGAGACCCCCACGGAGAAGGACTTCATCCCATTAAACGAGGCCTCGTGAACAGTCTTAACAATCATGCAAAGGAAGGGATTGGCCAGAAATCCCCCACCAATGAGGGGACCCAGGGAGAGTAGAAACCCCAACAAGTACTGCAAGTACCACCAAGATATTGGGCACGAATCGGAATATTGCCGAGATCTGATACGAGACATAGATAAAGCTGTGATGGAAGGGAAGCTTGACGAGGTCGTAGATCGATCACAGCAGGTCGAGCCGAGGGAAGGCATGGATTTAAACGCTACAATAGTGGCAATAGAGAGCGAGTGGATGATTACCGCGAAGAGACCGTTCCCGAGAGACGGCGGATTACCTAGATAACCGCCCCGTGAATACGATCCCATGACTTCCGGGGGGGGTCGATCGACTCAAATGAAAAGCCTCTAGCTCGAGGAAATTTTATTTTCGTGGCAAATCCCGTGCCCTCTAATGTTTTATTCAACTTTAATACTCGCTTTGTGGAATCTTTACTATTAGATAAATGTTTTAACTATATTATTTATTATGATCACTCACAAGTGACTTGCGATCGAATTAACAAAGTTTACAAAAGACGAACTCAAATAGTCTATGAAATCGACCTAACGACTTGATCCGAAAGTCGGATTCACACGCTCAACAAAGTCCGGGAAGTCGATACGATCGGCGCGGCTCGGCAAAAAATATATGCGGGAAGTCGATACGGTCGGCGCGCTCGCTCAACAAAGTCCGGGAAGTCGATACGATCGGCGCAGCTCGGCAAAAAATAAATGCGGGAAGTCGATACGGTCGGCGCGGCTCGCTCAACAAAGTCCGGGAAGTCGATACGATCGGCGCGCTCGGCAAAAAATATATGCGGGAAGTCGATACGGTCGGCGCAGCTCGCTCAACAAAGTCCGGGAAGTCGATACGATCGGCGCGCTCGGCAAAAAATATATGCGGGAAGTCGATACGGTCGGCGCAGCTCGCTCAACAAAGTCCGGGAAGTCGATACGATCGGCGCGCCTCGGCAAAAAATATATGCGGGAAGTCGATACGGTCGGCGCGCAGCTCGCTCAACAAAGTCCGGGAAGTCGATACGATCGGCGCGCTCGGCAAAAAATATATGCGGGAGGTCGATACGGTCGGCGCAGCTCGCTCAACAAAGTCCGGGAAGTCGATACGGTCGGCGCGGCTCGGCAAAAATAAAATGCGGGAAGCCGATAAACCGGCGCGCTCGCTATTCATCAAAGGTTCGACATCGAACCTCAATATTCGAGCTCCACGAGCTCAATCTAAAACTCGTATCGACTCCTTATTTGAGGATCCGCGTGTCGACCGCTTTCAATGTCGACGCTAACGATTATAAGTCTTAAAGGGACAAAAACGATACGACATCGAAGTCGGCATCAACTTAACCGCACATTATAAGGCCAAGGGTTGACAATAGCCGAGGTACACGTTTGGCGATCGACCCGACCCGAAGAGCTCGGATTGATCCGGGGGGCTTATGACGATACCGTATCGAACACACCTCCACGTGGCATCACGAGATGAGACTCTTAGATTAGAGCGAGTGGTGGCTAAAGGATCGAATCGATAACTTACGACATCGACATGGTCGGGAAGCCTAGGCAAAGCAATCCCATACCGACATCGACGATCCACATCGACATGAGTAATGTCCGCGTAAGCGTACAAGCTCGAATTCTCGAGTCGAATATCGGCAACACGAAGCTATAAAGCGGTGTGCGTAAAAGCCCATTATCTCGCAAATGCCTAGTTTAACTTGGAGAAGAAGCAAGGCCCGCAAGGGCAAATGTGACAATAACCTCACCGACCCATAATTAGGGTTAGGGCACAAATAGCCCCTATAAATACTAGTTAAGATGAACTACGAAGGGGGCTTGATTCCTGAATAATCAACAGGATACGTAGGCAACTTGAGAGAGACTCTCAAGCTCACTCCAAAATATACAACAAACACACACCTCATCTTTGAAGATTTTAGGGTTCTTATCATTATCACATAGAAGAACAACCCGATATTATCAAATGACGAAACCCAACATCGTCACTGTTAGTTTTTCTTGTTTGAAATCAGTATGATCTACTTAAAACTCGTGTGTAGATATAGTGTTTAGAAATTAAATGCGTTTTAGATGATCATGCAGCATGAAATCTTGATGAAGTGAAGTCTTTGTTGCGTTCTTGTGCTACCGAATCGAAAAGATGTTGATGAGTTCAGAAGTTCATATAGTGGCAATGCAAGACAACAGTCAGATGGAAGCTGAAACTTTAGAAAAGAGGTTAGTTTTTGTGAGTTCATGATTTTGTTGTCTTTGCGAGTTCTTTTATTCTTGATGCCTGTCCAAGTTGTCTTTGAAATCATTGCCCACGTTGGTTTTGAAAGCATTGTATGTCTGTCCATTTGCTGAGATTCCGTTTTTGCGTTCTGGGTAGGAATAAAGAGTGTTCTAATTACCTCCAGTAAATAATTTAGTTTATTATTCTGGTTAAAAGAAATGAATTACTACATCCTTGACAATGTACATACATATTTTCCCCTACAACACTTTTAGTCTTCTTTTATTTCTTACACCCATTTGCAAATAAAAAGTTACTGATAATTGATCCATTTGGCTAGCCCATCATAAATAAGGTTGAGTGTTGTTGAGTGTTACTTACTGTTATTGATACTGTGTTACTGATATTGTAGGCTCATTCTCTCCTTTTTAATACAAAATACAGTTCAATGTGGAAGCAATTGAAATAAATGGAGAAAATGCAGCTCTATTGTTTGAGTTTATGAAGCAAGGCAACAAGTTCAATGGAGTTTTGCAAAGTTCCTAGCCAATTGGTATATATGAATGGGCAGGGCCGGCCCTCGCTTTTTTTGGGCTTAACCAAGTCCCCGAATTGGGTCTTTTAGTTGAAGTTGTTTTTTTTAAAACATACTTATTGTTAGATATTTTTTCATAAATAAATATTTTGGTAACCATTTGCATACGAGTTTCCGTACGAATTAATGTTATCGCAACGAAACGGGGTTCGACCTGCCTGGTCAGGTCGCGGTGGGTCGAGGGGGCAGCACCCACTCGTGGGGGTTCGGGGGCAACGCCCCTGAAACCTAAACCAATGCATGCATCAGATCATGAAAGGATATGCATTTTCAGATACATGCACGAAGGGAAATCGAGTGGATAGATTTTGCATCATAATACATTCAATTGAAATGTGCTCTTTTTGATAACTTTCACGGCTATGTCGTAACTCTTGATAATTCATCGGCATGTGTACGAGTGAAAATTGGATTGATAACTTTCACTTGTCGGACAACTCCGCACTCGGGGGTTACCCGAACGATTCACTTTCATTTGAGAAGTACTCCCGTAGGTTCCCCTCGACCTTTTCATATAAAAGGATGTACTTACCCTTTTGTGTAAGGGTTGTATGCTTTCATCCGTTGAACAGTGACAACCCTACCTTTTCGTGCAAGAAGTACCTGCATTCGTTTATGGGGTACTTGCAACCTATAAAAGGCATAAGTATGCAGACGAAAATTCATAAGTTTGACAACATCATCAGAAAAACTTTGAGTGTTATCGGGTTTGATTCAAACAAGTCACCGTTTGAATCAAACACCCCTATTATATCCTGAAAGAGATTTTCATTTGATCCGTTAGTGACAAATCGTGTGGGACGAAACATTTCATAAAAGACAACGTTATTAACGTGCCTTGGAGTTTCTAATTCTCTGTCAAATCTTAAGTACTACATTTTTTCCAAAACTTATCGCGTTTTTAACATCCGTAAATGCAAAAAATTAATAAAACTTGTTTGTATGTCTAATTTTCTTTTTGGGCCAAGTAATTTTTTTTATTGGGACTTTATCGATTGGAGTAAAAAATAATTAGGCCTTTATCAAAAGAAAAATTAACATATTATATTAGGTTGGATCGGATTAAATCTACATTAATTTTTTTCTTTTCTTTTAGCGAAACATGTACCATGGGCCCTCCAACACTATCGGGCTTAAGACCCATGGTCTCGCCGACCTCACTATAGGGCCAGCCCTGTAAATGGGCAGCGCGTGTTCCCCATCAGAGCTTCCGTTTCAGAGAGTGCAAAGAGCTTGGGGAATGATGTACTTGATGTTGTTGTAACTAATAGACTTTTTCTTGGTGTTATAGTTTATTTTCGGAGCTTTCATTTTGTCTTGCTGATGTTTCTTCCCACATGTTGGTGGTTTTTTTTTTGCAGTAGATGAGACAACTGAAAAGTACTACATGTTAATTATAACCATATTTTTGTATTCTGGAAACTACTAGTATTATATTTAAATGTTTTAGATCAGACGTGATGCTATTAAACCTTGAACTACATGTGATACTAATACTGTGATACTGATATTATGATACTGTTATTGTGATACTGTTACTGTGTTAGTTTAAACGTTGCGATTAAATTCGGCTTTTAAAATCTACGTCGAAAGGGTGTCGTATGAGATATCAAAATGAAGAGAAAAAAAAATATAAACTTTGGTGAAAGAATTTTGATGATCGGTGTTTAATATCAAAAGTTACGGTCGTTTATAAGAAAAAACACTCAGATTAATGCAAATATTTTTTCAGCTTTCAAAATTTACGTCGGAAGGGTATCGTATGATATCTCAAAATAAAGAGCATAAAAAAGAATTTTGGTGAAATTTTTTTTTTAATGATCAGAGTTCTAAATCAAAAGTTACGTTCGTTTATAAAATTAAAAAAAAAAAAAAAAAAAGAAGCAGCAGTAAAGCATCAGTTGTGTCGCGTGCGTTCCAAAAGGGGTATTTTTGTCCGTCTAATTTTTTTTTGTCCTTTTTGCAACTTTTTTAAATTGTGTGTCATGTTTATTTATTTTGTATTAAAAAGTGGAATTTTGGCTAATTTCCCCTAGATTTTATCAGGGTCGGAAACAAGGGTAGGTTGCTCCCACCCGGATTTTATTTTCGATACATAAAAAACCTTATATAACTCCGGTACAACACAGTTAGTTGTCTTAATCCAGCCCACCCGACCATACAAATATAGTCCATTACATTAGGCCACCCGGCCTCCAATTCATGGTTCCGTCCCTGGATTTTATTTTTTATTTTCATTTTTCTTCATCTTTACATTGTTATGTATATGGTGATACCCAGTGGCGGACCTAGGAATAAAATCCAGTGGGGGCACAAACTGATAAAAGCCGACATATTACATTTTTTTTGGTGAAAAATTAGAGTAAACAGTCGATGATTTACAATTGTTCTAGACACAAAATAATAATACATTAGACAACAAATACCAAGTAATCCGTACACAAAATTACCAAACATAGCCCATAATTAACAACTGTTTAAGGCACAAAATAACCATAACCAACAAATTACAATTGTCCCCTATGAAGTTTCATGCTTTGAAATCGTTTAATTACAACATCGGTTGTAATACTTGTTATACCCAAAGTATTACAATGCGAAAGTAAAAAATAAAGAACATAAAAGATGAAGAACAATTTTATTATATTCTGGACTGACACAAACAGAAAGGAAAAACAGAAAGAAAAACAACAAGGATATGTAACCGGAACGAGCTAATCTCTGTCCTTAAGACAATTATGCTCCGGCAGTACCCACGGTTTAGCACTTGTCTCCCAGGATAACCCAATTACCTGTTCAGAATTGAGGTACTTCAGCTTCTGAACTCAACGAACTCTTGGTGCTTCAGAATCTCTGCAACAAAAAACAAACTACCTTACTATATGAGATGGAAAAGTATTATTTGGAAAAACTTGTGTTGTGACATTTCCACCAAAGAGGGTTTATATAGGTGGAAAAAGTAGCTCCCACTCCTAAGGTCTTTAACTCTCAATAATGACCACTACTATTCACTTATGGCACTAAGTAAAAGTTAAGGCCACTAACTCATGTTTTATGGCCACTAAGAGTATGGACATAAATGGACATTTTCTCCAACAATCCCCCACAAAATGGACATTAATGCAAATGCAGACCCTGAAGAGATTCTGACCGAAAATATTGCATCAAGAGAGGTAGCTTCTGGCTTTGAACCTGCCTTAGTGAAATACTATCGGATCTACTCGGCTAATCAGTGAACTATGTCCTGAACCGTTCAGCCTTTAATGTAAAAACCAAACAATAGTACTCACACAATATTTCCCTTAACACGTATTGGTTCTCATGGTTGTGCTCATTTTGGCCATGAAACACCCTGGTTTCAGTAAGTGCGTTAGAGATTTCAAGCCACTGAATTCTCACAGAAGCGGCCCCACTTCACACTTACATAGGTGACCTCCTATCAAGAGTATTCGCCATACCCTACTCGAATTTAATCAAGCTATAGGAATCATTAAAAGTTTTCACTTATCCTTACACATCTTACAGATAACACTTTTATTCATAGAATGGGTAAGTGTTCAAAGAACCTTTATAACTTAGTTGTCCCTTTGAACCATGATCTTGGGATCTCCAAATAACATGGTGGGGTTACGATTACAAAGTTTCTGTCGTAATTGGCTTCAGTCCCATTCCGTATGTCAATTTTGACATTTGATCTCTAGGTAAACCTTTTGTTAGCGGATCCGCAAGATTGTCCTTCGATTTAACAAAATCGACGGAAATCACGCCGTTAGAGAGATCGGTTGTTTAATGGTATTATGTCTACGACGAATATGTCTTGACTTACCATTGTACATACTATTTTGTGCCCGGCTTATAGCCGATGACTATCGCTATGTATGCTTATAGGAGCAATAGGCTTAGTCCAAAGATGGAATATCCTCGAGGAAATTACGAAGCCATTCTCGCTTCTTCTCCCGCCTTGTCCAATGCAATGAACTCGGCTTCCATAGTGGAACGAGCAATGCAAGTTTGCTTTGTGGATTTCCATGACACAACAAAGACCACCAATAGTGAATACATATCCACTTGTGGACTTTGATTCTTTCGAGTCAGATATCCAATTTGCATCACAGTATCCTTCTAATGCTGCTGGATATCTCGTGTACCATAATCCAAGATTCATTGTGAATTTTAAGTACCTCAGTACTCTATTCAATGCTTTTCAATGATCCTCACTTGGATTACTTGTAAATCTGCTCAGTTTATTTATAGCACATGCTAAGTCTGGTCTAGTACAATTGGTTATGTACATCAGACAGCCTATGATTTGTGAATATTTTAAGCGAGACACGGGTTCTCCTTTATTTTTGACTAAGTGCATAGTCAAGTCAATAGGAGTTTTTATCGGACTTTCATTAAATATGTTAAATCTTTTTAGAACGTACTCAACATAATAGACAATGCAAGTCCACCGACATCCCAACATAATATCCTTAAAAAGATTATATCCATATACTTGCGTGCTCCACTTTGTGCGGGTCGACAATGCAAGTCCATCCGACATTCCTTTTCTCTACTATTTTCTAGAGTTTGTAGATTTTAATCACCCAAAATTACATCCACATTGCGCAACTCCCAACCGCCGTGCTCATCCTTAATATTGCCCCTTGTGTGTTTGGTAAGATTTTCGTATCACTTTACGGATCATGTCGAAATTTCAAGAGGAAGGGCTGCAAGCTTCTTCGAACCAAGAAAGTTCACACGAGGATGCGAATGGGTCTTCGGCATTTCATGCATAGAGGCGCATTTATTTCAATCAATCCCACCGATGTAATTATTTATAGGGCGAGAGAATTTTTCGGGGGTGCATATACTCTTCCCTATGTGGTGGATTTTCCTACACCGGGTTTGCCACACATAAAGGAGGCCGCATGCACGCTATCACGTAAACTTCGGGGGGGCCGGGATATGGCACTCAACTTTGTAGCTCTTTATTTCGTTTATTAATAAAATAAAGTTTCTTTAAAATAAAAAATAAAAAATAAAAAAACTCCCATATCCTTCATATCGAAGTTTCTTGTTAACAACTTCTTAGTATTTATGATTATATCATGAGTACTACCCAAGATTAACATGTCATCAACATATAGACATACTATCACAAAGGAATTAGAAGCGTTATTGACATAAACACATTTATTGCACTCGTTAATTTTAAACCCATTTGATAACATCGTTTGATCAAATTTTTGGTGCCATTGTTTTGGCGCTTGCTTAAGCCCATACAATGACTTAACGAGTCGACATACTTTGTGTTCTTGTAACCCTCGGGTTGTTCCATATAGATTTCTTCTTTCAATGGTCAAAATGACCTTATCGAACCAAAATTCAAATTGAAACCGACATGTTCAATTTGTCACAAAATGAGATTCCTACGAATCTCATTGCGAAGACATCATTCGGTCGAAAGTCATCTTCGAATCACCGTCCCCGATCTAGCAATTGGAGAAGTTGATGAATTCCCCATCCACGGTTGTCCCCCGTGCTAGCCTTGTAAGTTGAAAACACACCCGGTCAAGCACAAACATGTCTTGTGGCTCCAGTGTCCACAAACCATTGCCTTGGATTCCCCACAAAGTTACATTCTGACACCACAGCGCAGAACATTTCCTCATCACCATCAGTTTCAGCTAGATGTGCTCTTGGCTGAATTGGCTTCTTGGAACGGCACTCGGCGGACGGTGCCCAAACTTTCCACAAGCTGTTACGATTACCATTGAACTTGTACAATTGTTCCAAACACAAAATAATAATACATTAGACAACAAATACCAAGTAATCCGTACACAAAATTACCAAACATAGCCCATAATTAACAAAATTTCTTAGCGCCCGCATCTTCGCTTTTATATTTTTTCTCTAATGCAAGCCATAGTGTTTTTGCACATTCATACATAGAATTTACGGCACAAAATAACCATTACCAACAAATTACAATTGTCCATTGAACTTTTCTCGGTTTCTCTCCATGAGAAGTACCAATGGTAACAACATGAGGTTTCATGCTTTGAAATCGTTTAATTACAACATCGGTTGTAATACTACGTAACAAATCTTTTTGAATGTTACAAAGAAGACAAATCATTCGAACTTCATCAAACATTCGATTCCGCAAATACTTCACTTCGAACTCAACGAACTCTTGGTGCTTGAGAATCTCTTCAACAAAAAAACAAACTACCTTACTATATATGAGATGGAAAAGTATTATTTGGAAAAACTTGTGTTGTTTTATATAGGTGGAAAAAGTAACTCCCACTCCTAAGGTCTTTAACTCTCAATAATGACCAACGAACTAAGTAAAAGTTAAGGCCACTAACTCATGTTTTATGGCCACTAAGAGTATGGACATAAATGGACATTTTCCCCAACAATACTACGTAACAAATCTTTTTGAATGTTACAAAGAAGACAGTCATTGCTTCATCAAACATTCGAGAAATCTTTTTGCTTCTTTCTACACTTGTTGTTGCAACCGGAAAAACCAATGCTAATTTCAAAAGCCGATACACCAAAAAAAAACCCATATGCTTTTTTGTTTGCACCAACAATGTAGATAGATCACCGATCCCATTCAACTTGCTAAATATGCTATCTGATCTCACATCCATGATATATGTCTCTAGTTGGTCCTTTAAAGTCTCACATTCAAGATGAGAAAAGTCATTGGGATAAAACTTGGTTAACTTCATCAACATTTGCAAATCAAATGCAGCAAAATTATCAAGTGGACTAAAGCTACCAATACAAAGAAACAACTCCGAATTGATCTCATTGAATCGATCATTCATCGTTAAAAGTTGCATATCCACAATTCCATAAAAGCATTCCACGCGATAATGAAAATCATTAGTAATGTGCTTGTTTGGATTACGGCGACGACTAGCTGGAGAACCATATTCATCATCCATATTCAAACAACCAATCCCTTGCTCATTGCAAAATGAAGTGATACTATTTAAAATATCTTCCCATCCATGATCTCTTAATGCTTGCAACCGGCTCTTTGCAAGTTTAACATATTTCATAGCATTCACAATGTCTTCTTCTTTCTTTTGCGGAGCTTGACATTCATGATCTTTAATATTTTCAATAGATTTTTGTCCAGAATGATAAAATTGTCAAAAAAAATCGGGATAGAAGGAAGCTGTAATTTAATCAGGACAAAAGTAACAAAGATGAAGTAACAAATGTGTAATAGAGTAAATATGAAGTAACAATTATGAAACACAAAGTAACATTAACACGTGAAGTAACAATTTTAAAGTAACAATTGTGATTTTTGTCCTTTATAATCATGAAAATGTTACTTTTGTCCTTCCATACCCATTTGTTAATTTTTTTTGTCCTTGTGGCCCCTTCCCCCTATTTTCAACATCAAATGATAAACGATAGTTCAACAAACCGTCTGCGTGGGCTTCTTTTGATGAATGTGTAGCATCACTTGAAACAACTGTAAGAACATCAATAACAGTTGAAAACAAATTAACCAAGTTTATCAAAGAATCATGATGAGATCCCCAACGTGTATCTCCGGCTCTCTTTAGACTTAACTCTTGGTTTAATCCTTTCCCCGTGTCAATCAAACCACTATTGATGCCTTCCATTATGTATTCTTTATGGCTTTGTCGAATCATGTCTTTACGCTTACAAGAAGCCCCAACAACAGTCACCAACATGTATGTCTTATAAAAGAAATCTTCAACATCTTTATATTTTCTAGCCACTCCGACAAGAGCCAATTGAAGTTGATGAGAAAAACAATGAATATAATGCGCAGACTCGTTTTCTCTCAAAATCAAAGTTTTCAACCCATTGAACTCGTCATTCATATTACTTGCCCCATCATACCCTTGACCTCGAATTTTCATCACACTTAAGCCCAACTTAGCAAATAATCCATCAATAGCAGATTTTAAGATCAAATACGATGTCTCTTTCACATGGACAACACCAATGAATCTCTCTTTTACATTCCCATGAAAGTCAACAAATCGAAAAACCACAGCCATTTGTTATTTTCCTTATACATCACTAGACTCATCCACCAACAATGCAAAAATCATCTTTAATTTCTTCAATTATTCTTTGTTGTATCTCTTTAGCAAAACAACTAATAACATCTTTCTGAATTTTAGGAGATGTCATTTGTTGATTTTTTTGGAGCATTTTCAAGAACAACTTTACGAATAGCCTCACATATATCAGCAGAATATTCAAGAAATGCAATGAAATTCCCCTTATTCAAAGAATCATCGGACACATCATGACCCCGAAAAGAAATCCCATGCTGTAGCATAACTTTACATAAATTAATAGTAGCACTTAAGCGAACCAAATATTCACTTTTCTCAACATCTGTATGTTTATGTAAAGAAACCTCAATGGATCTCTCTTATTTCATTAGATCGTCACATTTCCTCAATGACAAAGAGTGAGAACTCTTAGCCGTTCTTCCAACATGGGATTTTAACCTCTCTGGTTTATTCCAAGAACTAAAACCTTCACTTACAAATGCCCCACCACTACCTTGATCACCAAATTCATTTCTGAACAAACAACAAACACAAGCAATATGCTTTGTCTTCTATAATGCTATATTCTAACCAATTAGAATGTTGATCAAACCATTTCACATTAAATCGACGATCTCTGCCAGAACAATCTTTCACAGGGAAATCATGACCACGGGGTTGACAAGGCCCCTTTAACAAATAAGCTCTTCTAATTTCATTAATTTGATTCGGATGATATTCAGTTATTTTTTTTCCTTAATGCAGGATCTGCTGGTAGGCTACTCAAATCAACAAATTCTCTAGCACCACTAGCTAAACCAGAAGTCAAAGAAGTTGATGCCGCAACACTAGACGCACCCACCCCTGAATTCTCAATCTCAAATGCACTTTTCTCTGGTGCTTTCCGACACTTCTTAAAAAAATGATGTAAAGAATATTCATGTTCCATTTTTCAATTATCTGTTAAAAAAACCACACTTTTATTACTTATTATCAATCTAATCAAAGATTTAAAAAAAATCAAGATGTATAATACATTAATACCTAACAAAAACACTTAATCAACTTAACAAATACTTCCCCAATCTCAACTTCAATTAAGCATTTAAGGCTTTCAGCACCAGTACACCACTAACACCACTATGGCACTACACTATTACTGTATTACAATTTACAATATTATTAAATATTAATACTTTCCTATTCCAAATCCCAATGGACCCAATTTCTCAGTATTAAAAACTCAAAAGCACACTTTCCCTGATAACTTATTCAATTTTAATAATTAACACTTCACCGTTCACACTTTCCACAAAATCTCATTTATACTAAATTAAATTTCATGAATAGAAACATTACCTGTTGGAGTAGCTGGCAGCTGCTACTGCTGCAAGCCTGCATGGAAGGAGTAGAAATGGATTATGAAGGGGGGTGGAGCATGGAAAGGCCGGAGCCACCGACGCCGGAGCAGGGAACCGCTGGAGTGTTGAACGCCTGAACTGAAGCACTGGTCTGAAGACTGAAGAGTGAAGACTCCGTCTGAACCGCTAAACTGGAGGTGTTGAAGCCTGAATGTGTGACTGCTGATAGCGAACTGAATAGTGAAGAGCAGAGCACGACTGCAACTTTGCAAGTCTGCACCACAGGTCCACAGTCCACCAACGACGAGCGGACGCCGGACGGAGCTGCTACAAAACAAGAAGCCATAGAATGTAAATCGGGAAGAAAAAGGGGCTGACTGAAGGGGAGGAGCCGAGGAGGCAAATGTGAAGTAAATCAATAGAAATCAGCGAAGGGAGGGATTAGGGTAAAATAATACATTTTTTTTTTACTAAATAGTCAAAACGACGTCGTTTTCATTTTTTTTAAATCCAGTGGGGTCCAGTCACCACCCCCCTTTCTTAGCTGGGTCCGCCCCTGATAACATATTTGGTGAGAATTCCTATATATGTGATGGGAGTCAACTTCACTGCACTTTTGTATGTGATCTAGCCCCCGTTTATCACTTTATTGGCATGTTTTGGGTAGATTTAGACTCGTTTGAGAGTAATATCGAGAGTTATACGCACGTGGAGTTAAACCGTCATATCGATAGGGAACTCCGCCTTTTTGACGATATTTCACTCTTTTCCGAGTACTTTTGTCTTGCGGAATTACGCGTGGTGTTTGTTCGTCTATGTTATTGCAGGACTTAGGTGACTCGAGGACCCGGAAGGCGATATCTTGGACTAAGAGACATGTTTGTGGAGCGAGAATTGAATGAAAGTTGAAGAAAAGCCAAGTTTGGAGTGAAGTCAGGGCAAACGGGCGTTTGCCATACCCAAACTGGCGTTTGCAGGAAGCCTACCTCAAACGGGCGTTTGCCCATTCCAAACGGGCGTTCACAGAGCTGACACTCATTCAGAAAGTTGGGTTTTCAGCTGGACGGGCGTCCAAATGACCCCCAATCGGGCGTTTGGGTAGGTTCAGCTCGATTCAAGAAAGCTCGTATAAGACAAACGAGCGTTCAAGGCAGGCCAGACGCTCTTTCGGATCAAAGAAACCCTAATCAAGAATCAGACTTCAAGGCAGACGGGCGTTTGACATGAGTCGAACGCTCGTTTGGCGCCGACAGCAGTATTTTACCATGCCTGTTCGTTAATCTTTATTTTGACCCATCTTGAAGGCATTTTCTGGTTAAGTCGTCTTCATGAAAGTTGTAGGGAATTGAACGAGCTTTCTAACGCATCTTGAATCGTTCAAATCGGAGATTTACACAGCAAGTTATCACTGATTTACTGAAGACGAGTTAAATAGGCCAAGTTGGTCGGCCCAACTAGGTCAAAGTCGCGGTTTTCTGCCTATTTAAGAGCATCTAAACCTAAGAAACATATTATTCTGACTTTTATTGGCCTAGACTGAGTTCGAGGCCGGCTTAGGTGCTCAACCCAGCCGCTTCGGCGGTTGTTATGACAGTTTGACATCTAAATAGCCGGATTAGAGCTCTGGACTAGGCTCCGTATTTCAATTTCTTAGTTTAGATTTTTAAAACAGAGTAGAATACGATATTTGATCGATAGCTTGGTGGAGTTCGTGTCTGGAATCATTGTATGAATTAAAGGTTGATATCTTTTGCTGATTTAGGATTCAAAAGTTTTGATTTGCAATCTTTAGATCTTCATTATTGTGAGTTTTCTGATTTCGATTTGTTTTCTCTCAATATGGTTTTGATTGTGTAGATCATTAGTTTGATGAAATTTACCCTGGATAAATTTTTTGATTCAGATCCTTGTTTATGCCGTGTAATAGTAAAAGCTTCGATCTTTTGTCTTGTTCATATACTCTTTGCCCTCTGATTTTAACACAAGTTTTGTATTCGATTCAATCTCCTCGTGGGATCGACCTCGGACTCTGAACGCACTACCTACGATCGACCCGGTTTCACTGCCGGTTAGAAAGTGAGTTTTATCTAAGGTTTCGAGTTTTATAAATTGTATTTGATCGAGCCGGATTGCGAAATCTCTACTTATCAATATGCTTATTTGTAACGACTCGTCATGAAAGCCTACTCCATAACCAAAAAAATTGTCGTTCATTAGGCGTCTAATAAGCTAGTCTAACAGAACATGTTAGCCAAGGAAGCTGAAGGTAGAAATACAGCGGAAGCTGGAAATATAATCTAGAACATGTTTGGTAACAGACACTTACACTACAATAGCGGAAGATCAAATCGCACTGGCAGTGAAGCCAAACCACTGAAATTCGTAAATCTCTGGAAATACCATTGCTGCACTACTAAAAATCCCAATAAAAGAATACTAAAAATCCCAATAAAAGAATACATAATATATCCCCTCAAAAAAAAAAAAAAAAAATACATAATATATCCATACTAATATTTCAAAACAGAAATATCAAAGATCCAATAGAAATGCCATACAATGCCTTATTCTATTCCCACTGACATGAAAAATAAATACTCATAATAAAGGAATAACAACATCAAACATCCGGCATAAACTCCCCGTCAAGTTCTTGAAAATCATCATTTTGATGCATGTCTTCTTGGGGTAAAGGAAAGGGTGAGCGGACGGAGCGAGGATTTCGACTTGAGGTGGGCTAATAGAATATATCGAGTTTGTCGGGTGGGTTTGATTAAGAATATTTTATGGATCAAATTGGAATACATAGACATTTTAGTATAATCTTTTTTTATCCGGATGTTCTTAGCATCCCTAAAATTACACATGCCTCCGTCTGCGAGAATATATTGTTTAACTCAGTAGTGAGTAGAAATATCAATATAGACATCCCAAACTTACTACATGGAAAAGTAACTACGAAAGTTTTAGTGCTCAGATTTACCAAGTGAAATAATAAAGATAATGCTTGAAACAAAACATTTAGTAATTTTCATAAAAAAAAACCAGAACATTTAATATCTATAAAACTATACATGATGCAACCATATCCGATAAACTTTATTTTTATTACAATATTTTATTGTCTTATTATATGCTATGGATATGAATGCATCATACTCTACATGACAGTATGGCTCTTAACCCGGTTGATTGTGGTCTTCAACAAATGGGATAATGCATGTGTGACGCCACGTTCTGTGTCCTTATCCGAAAAAAAAATGTCCGTCACGTATAACATTAAATTCATCTTAACAATCACGTTATTACTTAAGCACCACTTTTTACATGTAAAGTTTTACATGAGAACGTGGTGCCGAAAATAAAAGCGGGTACCTTTAGAATAAAAAAAAAATTAATATAAATCATTACGCTTTGTTGGATTTGGACTAAGAGCTAAAACAGTGGGCGGGGCCGGCTATAGCAAAAAATAATTTAACAGAAGGGCTGTGGGGCTATGAAAATTGGAGGTCCAAGGCCCAGGCCTGCTTTGCCTAATAGCAGAGACGCCTCTAAATATTTTTTGAACATTACTCTTTAATTATGGTGTGTAATACAAATCCTCTCTCTTTTAATACTTTAATGGTGCGTTTGGACTGCTTGAATAGAATGGAATGAAGTGTTTTTTTCAATTCATTCAACCACTCCAACGTGTTTGGGTGCGAGAGAATTGAATTAATTTTCATTCCATTGGATTAATTTTGGTCATTTTTATTCAATGAGAAATTGGATGGAATAATGGAATGGTTGGTTGGAATTAAATTTAAATCATAACCTAGCGATAAAAAATCAATCACCGTCCACCCCACCACCGACTACCTACCTCCCGCTCCACCGCACCGAAACCAACCACAGTCACCTTCCACCGCAACACCATCTGTCACCGCCGCTGCCTACATATCACCATCATTATCACAACTAACCAGCATTCCAAATAACAACCCAACCCGCCATCATCCGCCCACCACGACCACCGTGCACCATTACCAACAATTTCACCACTATCCCTTACCACCACCCACCTTACCATCGTCTTCCCCATTTTCACACATAACATACCCCACCACCACCCTTGCCACTATCCTCCACCACGTCCAACTCCATCACCATGGGTATTTACAATTCTGCCACCACCCACCTCACAATCATACATCACCACAAACCACACCACCCTCATCACTTCAACCATCACCGCCACCGCCACCGTCACCACAACCATTGCACACTTCACAACATCACTGCCACCACCATCTCTGCACACCCTACCACTACCCGCCCCACTCATTAACACGCACCACCATCACTCATCGTGTCAATCGCCGCATCCTATATAATCTCATACATTTCATTCCATCGCTTGCCATACGTAGGAATAGAATCACGTTAATTCCATTCCATAGCATTTCATTCCATCAGCTTCATATATTTTAAAATTAAAAAAAGGAGAATATTGACGCAAAAATAGGCACATATTTTTTTTGGCTTTAGGACATTTTGGCATGATAAATTCTTAAACATCCTTTTTTTTATAGCTGAAAACATAAATTTCAAAGTATATATATTCTCTCTCCTCATATTATTAAAACAATTAGATTTTGAGCTAAACTTCCAATAAATATAATCATTTCACCAATTCTTTTTCTCCTCTTTATTTTGACATCCAATTTGATGCCGTTCAGACGTCATTCCGACATCATTTTTGATATCATAACACAAAGAGCGAAATAATGGCCGACCACAATGCATGTTCAGGAAGGAACAAAAGACATGTCACTGTGCACTGTCAATTTTTTTACAGTGACATGTCATAGTTGAAACATCATACTAATGCAAAAATGTTCAGATTCTGAGCCATAGTTCAAACCAAAAGCATGTCATTGTGGTCTATAAGTTTTTTGTACGGTGACAAACTACAGTGGAAGCATCATACATTGCATGCCATATTTCGAACTTATGGCTTTTCATTGTGGTGTGTCATTTTGTGTTCACTTTATTTACTATAGAATCTTGTTGCTACAACACGGGAACAAGATCAAGTCACTGTGGTCCGCCCGTATTTCACAATTTTTGTATGGTATTGACGATGTTGGATATCGTTGAGTATGTAATCCGGGTCTGAAATACTCTGGAACGACCTATCAAGAACCTTTTACAATAGGGATGGTGATTGTGATATGATTTAGACTGCGCTTGAGAGTTAGCTTCTCTCAAGTTGCCTACGTATCCAATCTATCTAATTGGAACCAAGTCTCCGTAGTTCCTTAGGGTAGTTTATATATGGGGGCGTCTCGCCCTCTTGTCTTGTTGGACAAGTATGCGATCTTAAACCCTAAGGATTTATTCGAGTAAATCCCCTCAATAAGGGATAATTAAGATAATATTTAAATCATAAGATCAGCGTCCTATAATCACGGGATTTTTCCCATCGTTATCTTACTTAATAGGCCCATGTGCGAATTACCCACACAAGGAGAGGCCCGGACGTCCTACGCTGGGCTCCTCGTGTCATCTCGACCTGGGTTACCTGATCTAGTCCTTCCGACACGACCGAGCCGCCCTACGGTGGCCAAGTCGGGACGGACCTCCCACCTGGGGTGAGGCTTGACAAATGTGGGGGCCCTGTCCCTGCTACTTTTCCATCTAAATATTGTAAGGCCTCACACTGAGTGACACGTGGCGAGGTCTACTCTGGCCATCATCAGTAGCGGAAAAAATGTCCGAAATAATTTTGGAATGGTATCAAATTGGACTAGAAATTAATATGGACAAAAAAATATGAATTATGTTGAAGTAATTATAATTGTTCTGACAGATTACCCACACTCTTAAATGATAAGGAAATAAAGTAGCACCTTTTTTTTTTAACACCAATTGATTTTAGTCGAATGGTAAGCGCTTGATCTTAACATGGTATCACAGCCAAAGGTCATGAAATCGAACCCTGGTTGGAACATTATTTGAAAAAATTATGCAAGTGTTGGGACAGATTGCCCACACTTGAGGGGGTGTTGGGAGAGATTTCCACACTCTTGAATGAAAAATTGTGCAAGTGTTGGGACAGATTGCCCACACTTGAGGGGGGGTGTTGGGAGAGATTTCTCACACTCTTGAATGTATAAAGAAATATAGTAGCGCCTTTACTGGCACCAATTAGATTTAGTACAACGGTAAGCACTATCAATATCAAATCGATATGTAGTGCGGATTAAGTTCAAGTATATCACTTCTTAGTTCTTAAAAAACACTTAGACAAGTTCAAATCAGCTCAAGTTAAGTTTAAGTACCTTAACACAAGAACAAGTGCAAGAGCCAAGTTTTGAACCCATGACCTTAGGATATGTATCCAAGCTTCCAACCAGTTGAGCTAAATGGAGAATTAGACTAAGAATTGTCTGAAATAATATACACACACAGTTTTATATTATTAGAGGAGTATATTAGTAACTTCGCCCGGAAATTTGAGTGGGGTCAATGCACCCCACCCCTACCATGCTGGGTCCGCCCCTGGCATAGGCACATTGCAGATTCATCACAGTTCTCATAATAAGCATGAGTTCAATAAATTTAACAAGTAGAGACTAAAAACTCTTCTAGTATCAGGATTGTAACATTTATATGTCTTAGAATTTACAGCATAGCCAGTGAAAACACATTCAACATATTTAGGAGCAAACTTATCTAAGTTGTGCTTATCAAATACATGAACATATTACGTATCTTACTTTAGGCAATCAATTTCTCAAGACTTCTTATATTCACTTAGCATAGATTTAAATGCTTCATGAAGTGTTTTGTCTTTCCTTTCTACCACACCATTCTGTTGGGGTGTCCTATGAGCTGAGAATTGATGGTTGATTCGAAAAGATTCCCAAAAGTGGATGAAGTCAGAATAGACGAATTCTCCTTTCTTATCACTTATAACAGATGTGACGATAATGTTGAACTCATATTGTAACTGCTTAATAAGGACTTCAAAAGACGATGCACTATCATTTTTATGTGCAAGAAACAAACACCAAGTATATATATCTAGAGTAATCATCAACAATCACAAAGACGTATAATTTACCAACAAGATTTTTTATTCTACTTGGAACAAACAAATCTACATTCAATAACTCAAGTATTCTTGAAGTAGTTATGAAGTTTTTGGACTTAAACGATGATCTAGTTTGTTTTCCCTATATATAAGGTTCACAAACACGTACATTATCAATGTTCAAGTCTAGTACGCCTCTTACCAAGTTCTTTTATAAGATTTTTTTGTATAGTACTAACACTAACATTTCCAAGCCTCTTATGCCACATACTCACATTAAACAATGTATCAAATTTAGGATCGTATAGTTTAGACATAACTACCTCCTACTTAATTTTATCATCATCAAGACCACTCGCGGAATCACTATGATCAATGCCATAATCAGTGTCATCCATCATACATATTTTAGAATGTTCATCAGTGTCTTCATCATCCGAATTTTATGAATCACGTACTCCAGTTGGATTTAAGTACTTTTTTTTTCTTGATGTACTGATTTGCCATAGCCTTTCTTTTCATGGAATTCACATGCATAATGTCCAAGTTTATTATAGTTGTTAATTGGAGTTTCATTTACAAATAAAACATCCTATTAATCCTAGGAGTTGTCAGAAAACTAGGAGTTCGAACTCTGAACTTCTTTCAGAACCAGAAAAGAAACAAAGAAGAATCTTCAAGGTATCTCATCAGTCATTTATCTGTTTTTAGATTCAAGTAGAGAATCGGAATCCTCATGAGACAAGCTTCGTTTTGACATCAAGAAGTTGAAGTTTTCAAAAGGTATCGGTTTACCCCTAGTTTTGTATTCTCTTAGATTTGATCATGATTTTGTGCTTTAAGTTGATCAATTCATAGTTTAGAATGTTTAGAAACATGTGATCGTAGTTAATCTAAGTATAGATTGTGATCATAAAGGTTTTCGTTGAAGGATCAAGAGTTGGATGTTTTGCTATGAAGGTTTTGCCATGCTTTTGCTTGGAAATCAAGTAAGAGGGTCAACCTATTGAACTTGCGTTGTTTTATAATGTTTGGCAAGTAGTTTGGTTGTGTTTTGGTGCTGTTGTTGTGTTGAATTTGTTGCATATCCCTTGGTTTTGGTTTTGGTTTGGATCTTGATGTCAGAAAATCTACAGTTAAGGGTCGTTCGACCCTTTAGCGCCCGCCAAAACAGGTTCAGCGCGTGCCAAAGGTGAACATAGAGTAAACAGAATGGTTCTGAGTGTTTTTAGCGCCTGCTGAAAGGCTTTAGCACATGCCAGTGATGAACAGTGACTAAACAGAATGTTGCAATAGTTTTAGCACGCGCCGAAGGGGTTTAGCGCACGCCAAAGCTGAGCAGAGTCTAAGCTGATTGTTATGTAAGTTTTAGCGCCAGCTAAGATGGTTTTGCGCACGCCAAGACGGAACAATATGATTTACAGAGTTCCTATTGCGTTTTATCTATCGCCATAGGGCTTTGGCGTCGGCTAAAGACCCTTTTATGCATTTTTGAGTTTTAAGGCTTGGTTTGAGTTTGGACTTTTTCCATGTGATATAATAAGCTTAAACTAACATGACAAAGCCACGAATAAGCTTCTGATGCATTTAGTTGTGACACCGAATTGATTCCTTGAAGAGTTGAAGTCCTGGACTGTCAGTAGAGTATAAATGGCCTTGGGCTTTGATGAAGTAGTATCATCAATGTCTGTGTATCTTCTAGGACTTGGTTAGAATCTAGTTATCTAGGATGAGGGAGAAGAGTTGTAAGCGTGCTTTTCTTGAAATCACTTAGGTGGCTAGTTAATGATTGATAACATACATACTTGACTAGATAAAAGTCTAAAGATCAATGTTATATATACTTGGTAAGGCACAAGACAATATCGCAATGTGTGGTGTGGTTTGGAAAAACGGATAACTTCACCGATCACAGAGAAGGTCAGTAAACTTGGAGGGACTCCGACGAACACACACACACTTGAGACTAGCCCGTGGCTACTAGTGCAGATCTCTAGTAGGCTGCACCACAATGTTTTTAGTACATGACTAAGCATAGTGCTCTACAATACTTGATGTAATAAAGATAAGCTGAGATATAAACAAAATAGGAACCTCACACGTGTTGTGGGCCACAATGTGATTTGTAGATATATGGTCTAATGCATAAAGATAACTTTAATAATGTTTGCTTTCTTTTCATTATAAAACATGTTGTTTAATAGATTCTACATGTTACTAAGTACTCAATATACTTATCCCATTTGCATGTTTATATGTCTTCCCTTTCCGAAAATATTTACAGGATGAACTTGAGGTTGATGAGGTTGATGTTGAGTGAGATCAATTGATTGGAGAACTTTTCATATTTTTTTATGTTTGTTGTTTCTGTTGAGACTATGTAACTTTATGTTATGTAAAACTTTTTATTTCAGTTTGGCTTGTAACTTAAGACTTATGTATGTAAGATATATACTTTCCTTAGGTTTGTACGTAAGACATTCGTTGTTGTAATGTATCGTTTCTATCTTTAGTTGTACAACATTGTAACTTCTTTTAGATCCACGTATGGTTTACCCGAGTCTTTTTATCTTCCGTGTCGTTTTACTTATAATACGATTACGTACGGTGTTAAAGTGTCCCACATTGGGAACTTGTTGTTGTTTCACCCACCATATTAAAAGATGGACTTCCCTCACCTCACAACCTAGGCTTTGGGGATGATGCCCATTCTCTTTTATAGGTTTGTGCCTATGTTTTCTACATGGTATTAGAACCATCTCTTTATTATGCAAGTGTTAGGCCTCTTTGTTGGCCTTGTGTGCCCGGCCCACACTTGAGGGGGCGTGTTAAAGTGTCCCACATTGGGAACTTGTTATTGTTTCACCCATTATATTAAGAGATGGACTTCCCTCACCTCACAACCTAGGTTTTAGGGATGAGGCACATTCTCTTATATAGGTTTGGGCCTATGTTTTCTATATAAACTAAAAACTTGCTCCCTTCCCCAGACGGCAATTGTTGTATTTTCCTTTTGACAGGACGGCCATTATTTTAATGTGTTGAGGGACATTTTTTAATGTGTTAGAAACACTGGTATTGTTAATATTTGAAGTTGTTGATTGCAAATTTTTTTTTGAAAGACTTATTGAAAAGGACAAAATCATTATAAAATTATCAAAAAGGACATGATCATTATCATTTTAGAAAAAAGGACAAACTGACAGTTATCATGACAATTTTACCCTTGTTAAGAGAGGAAAAAAAAGTGCCGCATGGAAGATGGCCACATTCAAATGAAGGTAATGACTACGTTCATATATATATATATATATATATATATATATATATATATATATATATATATATATATATATATATATCTTCTATCAATTTTTTAATCGTTATATCTTTTAATTTATATTGCGAATCATCATGATTTTTTCATCATAATTTATATTTTTTCGTGATCTTTATTTTGATATCAATATTGATACATTTCCGATATAATTTCAGAAATCATTTTTTTGTATAATAATATGTCATTTAATTTGTCACTACTATATCACTCACACTAGTGATAATAATAAATTTCAGATATAATGTGTCACTACTAATTATCACAATGTTTGACACTACTATTTGACATTGTGATACCATGTGACACTACTATTTGACATTGTCATATTATGTGACACTACTATTTGATATTGTTATACTAAGTGACACTATTATTTGACAATACCATTTGACATTGTGATAACATACGACACTACTAATAGACACCCCGATTCATTGAATGTTATAAGCCTCAACAAAAAATGTGCAAATCGAAGGTTATATATAAGTCTCAAATTGATACTATTAATTGACACTATAACAACACTTACAATATCAGGTCATCGTAAATACATAAGTAGTGTCATTTTAGTTGACATTATGCTTTGACACTATAACAACATCAACCCAGAGTTAAAATAAAGATAAAAAGTATGAATTATTATGAAAATTTTATGATGATTGGAAATGTAGATTAAAAGATATATGATTGATTAAAAAATTATTAGAAATAGATTTGATTTTGTTCTCAAAAACAGATTTGTTTTATTTTATTTATTTATTTGAAGTTGGTGGTGGAACGTGGGTTATTTTATTCCTTAACGTAGGGGATTTCTTTTTACATGTACGGTAGTTATAAAATGGAAAAAGAGTGAAGGGGTATTTTTGTCCGTACACAATAAAAAATTGTCTTTATTACTAAAAAAATAATGTTCATGCCCTTTTTACTAATTTTAAAAATGTTTTTGTCTTTTTGTTAATTTTCCCATTTTTTTTCTCATGTTCAATTATATAGTTGTGTTGCTGATTCTTGTAGATTGATCACATTTTACTTACCAGTTTCAAAGTATGGAAGTATTTACGGCTAAATGAATGAAGAAAGGGATTTTGAGGAATGAAGAAAATGGAAAACTTTATTTTATTTTTTATCGATTTTTATAATGCCTTCTAAAAAATAAATTAAAATGTTACATTTTACTATATTTTATGCTTTAATATTAGGCACTGTGAAAATTGCATAATCTGCCTGTTGTGAATATTATTTTTCTTCAAAGTAAAAGAAATGCATTTAAATAGGGGCCGTCCAATTGTCCGGTCTATTAGGGGTGAACAAAAAAACCAGAAACCAAACCAACCGGCCGAACCAAACCGGTCCAAACCGAAAATGCGTAAACCATGGTTTTTTGGTTGGTTTTTGTATTGTAAAAAACCAAACCGTAAAAAACAATTTGGTTTTGGTTTTCTAAGCTAAAAACCGGACCAACCCGGAACCGGATATATATATATATATATATATATATATATATATATATATATATATGTGTGTGTGTGTGTGTGTGTGTGTGTGTGTGTGTGTGTGTGTGTGAATATCGACACTATAAATTAAGGGGACCTTTATTTGCACCACACCAATCCACTCGTATACCACTCTATCTCGCGCACCACGGTGAGAATCGATCATCACGGTGAACCGACTTTTCGTCGGCCCCCACAATTATCACTACATGTAAATAACTAATATCTCGCCTATTATCTATTAATACTTTAATCAACTACCTCACACACGTAGTTTGATGTCCCTCCTAATAGGACCTATGACAAGATGAAATAAAACAAGTTTACGTGATTTTATATGATTATCTTAATTGAAAAATATGATAATATAATGTTGTGTGTACACACACACATAGTGACATTCGAGTTATGGTGTATGGTAAATAGAGAATGAGAATATTGTATTATTGTCGTATGAATGAAGACATGAATTCGTTGAACCGTGATAATCGCTCTTTCGGTGAATTATCTATGAAAAAAGAGAGGACTAAAAACCGGAAAAAAACCGTAACCAAGTTGATCCAAACCGGACCGGATAAATTGGTTTTACCTAGCTATGGTTCGGTTTTGGTTTGTAAATTTTGAAACCGTAAGAAATGGTTTGGTTTTAAAAGTAGTTAAAAACCGGAAAACCGGACCATGTGCACCCCTACGGTCTATGGCCCTAAGTTTACATGGCCGGCCTTGAGAATGTATGATAAAGTTAAGTTTTATTTCAAAAAAATTGGATGTAATGTATTATGAAATTTTAAAATAAGAAAGAAAATACATTACTCAATGAATACAATTTTTTATGCAAATAAATAAATTGGATAAAATGAGTATTTTTTTCAAGTCCAAATGTGAATATACTTTGTTACCCACGTACTTTGGATTTGAGGTATGGGTGAGATTGGGTAGGGTTGGGTGGGTTCGGGCTGATTATTAGTGTCCAAACCAAACCAAACCAAATCACTTGACAAACCATTGATTTGGGTTGAAGTGGTTTTGGTTTGGGGACGGTTTGTAAGCCCTTTTTATATGGAGAATCAGAGATAAAGACACAGTGATTTGGTTTTGAGACTTGATTCGATATAATTACATCGTTTTTCATGAGATTCACTATCGAAATTTACGCAGTGAATCTCCCCTCTGAATCCCGAAAATCAGTGAATATCGACAGTGAATTTCGAACAATAGTGAATTTAGATAGCAGATTTTCTGAAATTAAGTCGAAATATGTTGAATGTGGTATCAAAATAAAGAGAATGAAAAAAATAAAAATATTGGTGAAAGAATTTTCAAATTTAGAGTTCTAAATTGATAAATATGAGTGTTTAAAAAAGTTGGAAAAGAGAGAAAGTGTGTTGATTTATTATTTTTTAAAATGCGTCCGGAAAATTATAAAAAAAAAAAATAGTTTTATCTTTTATGTAAAAGTTTTAAAAAATTGTCATTTTCCTTAATTGATGAAATATTGATGTCTTTTTTCCTCATTACCCTTTTTTATTTTTAATGTAAAATATAGAAAAGATTCACAAATGTATTAATTTTTTTTTGAAGAGACAAATTAATGTAAAAAATTTGGACATGAAACTCTAAATTCCAGAATTTAGGAGATGCATATCATTAACTAATAAATCAGGAAAAGATTTATGAAAGTAGGTGATGATGAGGCACAACTACGCTGATGACAATTAACTTTCGTGCATTAACTAAACCATTTCATATAGACTACTGTACAGGGTTAAAGTGTGATGCTGTTTATATACTTGTGACAAAAACTTTTGTATGTATACTTAATTTCGGTTTGGGTTCGGGTTGGGTTGGGATAAAATAAAATAATGAAACCGATCCACTATAATTTGGGTTTGTTGCAATTGGTTTGAGCTACTCCGATTTATATTGTTTATCGGTATTTAAGGGGAACATTTCAATTATAAATTTATAATACAAGCAAAGCTTGGCTTCGTAATTACATCAATGAACAATTATTTAAAGATAAAACAAGAAATATAGTAAACACATTGACTAAGTAAAACTGTAAAATTTGATATGATTTTGTTGATTTTTAAATAATTTTTCTCTGCCCACTATTTAATCATCATTACATAGTAATCGGTGGAATATTGTCTGCTACAAATATGCTAGGAAGAATGTGACAAATGTTCACGAAGAGCCTAAATGCATGCAATTTGTCCAAATTAACAAATGGAATTTGAAATTTTAAATGCAAGTTGGATCGGAGAAAAAGTACAATCACGACAAAAAAAAAAAAAAAAAAAAAAAAGACACAAATAACATGTTATGAATTTCACGAGAGAAAATAGCAAATCAAGTTGGTGTAAGGACCTGATTTGTAAATCAGGCTATGTCAGTAACGATGTTTGTTTTTTTTTTTTTTTTTTTTTTCCTTCAGGTAGCACATTTAAATTTTCATATTTTGAAAAGCGGATCCAAATGCTTTTAAATTGTGAGAATTTCCACGTTATTAAGGTTTCCATATGGAATATTGACCAACTGCATTTAAAACGTGGAAGTTTTCACGTTTTGGGCTCAAAACGGGCAAATTTGAATCCGTTTGGCCAATATTCCAGGTGTATATCTTAAAAACTTGGAAATCTCCCTCTTCTGAACAAAAAGTGTGGCAATTTTCACATGCTACCTGAAAAAAAATGCAGATCTGACATAACGTGATTTTCTTGAAGAGCATCATTTCTTGGAACTCGTGAATTGTCGAGTTTGAATGAAAACCTCAGCCAACATGCTCCCTAGTTGAACCTGTGCCTGAGTGTTAAGGTGTATATAATCTGGTCCCAATGGCAACCCCTTTGCATCTACACATCTAATGTTATTAACTTTGGTATCAAACTGAGCTTTTCTCACCTCCTCTAAGTATGGCCCTTGTCCCGAGGCCAACGCGACCTACACCACAAAATACATACTCGTCGCCAATTAATGAGACATATATTCATAAGTTCGATAATTTTATAATGAATGGTCCGTAAGTGTACTATATATACGTACCTCGATCACAAGAAGTTCAGGGAAGCCCAAATCACCTCGAACATCATTGAAAAACTTTTCCAATCTTCGCCTATAACGTCGTGCATCTTCGTGTGTTTGTGTGTCCGCCTCACCTTGATACCAAAGTATACCTCTAAGAATTCCTCCGTCCTGCAACGCCGCGGCTGTCCTATTCAAAAGTTGGTTGTAAAGAAACCCCCCTTGAGCCCATTGGCTTAATACTTGTTCCTCCAATGGCACAAGGCACCAAACCGATCACACCAAAATCAGGATTTTTAGCAAGTAAAGTGTTGGCAAATGGCATTCCCGGCCCAATGCCATTAGTTTTGTTTACGTCTATATCTATGTGCAATGGCTCCATTGCTTGTACCCAATTGAGAGCTGCGTTTAATCGAAAGATTGACGGATTTGGTTGGCATTGGGGCGGAACGAAACCGTCCCATGTTCCATTGATTACGCCCCCTCGGCCTGCCATGTTACTTTGTCCAGCTAAAATGAATATGTTCTTTACTGCATCTGCAGGTTGGCCTGAAGCAACAAGGATAAAAAAAGAATTTGTATCATATTTTCTTGAAGATTTAGCTCAAGAGACTAGAATTTAAGGTTTTGAAAGAAATGCTGACAATTAATTAAGCAAGGACAAGGATATATGTATTGGGATTATTATTTTATACTAGTGGGCAATTATTTGGGTAATGTTTTTTTACCAAATATAGGATAGGAGGGACTGCATTTGAATTTTGAAAGGAGAGCACTAGCTAGCTGTTTTACATAAAGCAGTTTTTGTTTTATTTTTTTCGAAATTGATCAAATAGATGCCAAATGTAACAGGCAAAATGTTACTCATCCTCTTAAAAAATGATTTTAATAAGAGACTTGTTGACTTCAAAAATAATAATTTAATCGACAGGTCAAAATTTTATTTTATTTTAGTTTTTGAGGGGAATACAAGAAATCTGTCTTATTGTAGCTTGCAAGAAATCTGTCTTATTTACTATTTATGTTAGGAGGAGACGTGAGATTAAGAACTTGAAATATTTTATACGAATGTTGTTGAGAAAGGTTGTTGCATTATAACTTAAATAACTGATACATCTTATTTTAAATATAGTGTAACCAAATATTTGTAAGAACATCAAAATGTGTATATATAATAACCACTTAATTGATGAAATATTTTTGTCATCCTTCTCCCTCAATTTTAAATATAGTGTAACCAAATATTTGTAAGAACATCAAAATGTGTATATATAATAACCACCGGAAATTTTAAGATGGTCATTGATTATCAAACTTAAAAGACATGTGTTAACATACAAATAAATAATTGTATGTAGATATATCAATTCTCAATCATCTGAATAAAAATTGAGTTTCTTGGTTAACGACGAATAACCAAACCGTAAAATATGGTTATGTTAGAGCAAGTTCATAGACACGGCTCGATTCGATTAGCTTAGCTCGCTTTACTTTACTTGTTCGCTAAGTTGCATTCTACTATATATTTTTCCCCAATCTTGTACCAAGAATTATTCATCAAATCAATGAAAATATTCTATCATTATAGCCTTGATATGGTTATGGTTTCTTAAAATTTTTGGATGTGTATGTTGGCCTTACTTACGACCATATAATAACACTAAAACTGCGTTTCAGCCTATGTCCTGTATCTTTCTTGGGTATAATGATGCTCATGGTGGCTACAAGTGCCTCGATATTTCCTCTAGTCGTATTTTATTTCTCGCCATGTGGAGTTTGATGAGAAAGTTTTTTTTCCTACGTCTTTCCTAAGGACTCACAACCAACTTACACCCCCACTAGTGTCCTATTGCCGTCCCTTTTACCTCCACCAAATCTTCCTCAGGCCTACCCCGCTGCTACCCCCACCAGCCCGCCAATTTCCCACCCGCAATTATCCAGCCTAGCCCACCCTCCCCTCTATAACATGGACAGCCTGGCTCCCTCCCCCAACCCGAACAGAGCCTGGCCCATTCCCCTTCTCCTAGCCCACATGTACATCAGCCTGACCCCGCTGAGCCCAACCCCCCAGCTCACCGCATGACCACTTGTTCACGCACTCACTCCCTTAAACCCACGTCAATACCTGATGATTTCATGTCATCCCCACCACCCCATGCTCATAATACCGAAGCCTCCTCACTCCCCATTGAACCTCATAATTATACCGAGGCTTCTCGTTTTCTAGAATGGCATTGGCCATGCGTGATGAGTTCACCGCCCCTCCTAAATAATCACACTTGGACACTTGTTTCCCCACTCCTTCCACCAATGTTATTAGGTGTAAATGGGCCTATCGAATTAAGTGTAACCCTCAGGGTCACATCGAGCGCTACAAAGTTCATCTTGTTGCAAAAGGCTTCCCTCAGACATCGGGTGTTGACTTTCATGAGACATTTAGTCCCGTGTTAAGCCTGCCACCATTAGGATTGTTCTCTCTCTTGCCTTGCAGTTTCACTGGCCCATTCAGTAACTTGATATACATAATGCCTTTTTGCATGGTTATTTGGAGGACACTGTTTATATGCAGCAGCCTCTAGGTTATGTTCACCCTGCTTTTCTGCATCGTGTGTGCAAACTTTATCGCAGTTTATAAGGGCTCAAGCAAGCCCCTAAGGCATGTTTTTCTCGGCTTACTCAGTTGCTGGTTACTCTTGGTTTTCGTCCCTATTCTGTAGATACTTCTCTCTATATTATCATCATGATGGCACTTATATTCTGATGGTTATCTACATGGATGACATTATTATTACAGGATCTAATCCACAGGCACTCCGTTGGCTTATGTCCTCTCTATCTGCTACCTTCCCAGTCAAGGACCAGGTTGACCTATCTTATTTTCTGTTCATTGCAGTCACTTGTTCTTAGGATGGGCTCCATCTCTCGCAAGATAAGTATACGGATGGATTATTAGCAATTCTGGCATGTCTGATTTTAAGCCCTACGCAATACATATGACAGTTTCTCCCCAGCTTTCTCGCTCTCGGGGCCAACCCTTTGAGAATCCCCACTTATATTGTATGATCGTTGGTGGGATCCAATACTTGGCCTATACCCATCCTGATACTACCTTGCAGTCCACAAAGTCATTAAGTACATGCATACACCCACTGTTGACCACCGGTAGGCCGTTAAACGCATTTTGCGCTACCTTACGTGGACTTGTGCTGATGGGTTGTTCTTATCTTCTCGACCGGGCACTCATCTTAATGCATTTTTTTATTTTGATTGGGGCTTTGGTCCTAACGATCGTCGTTCTGTTAGGGGTTATTGCATATTTCTCGGTTCCAACCTCATCAGCTGGTCATGCAAGCAGCATCTTACTGTTTCCAAGAGTAGTACCGATGCTGAGTATAAGGTTGTTTCTACTGCTGCCACTGAAGTTCAATGGCTCCTTGCTATTCTTCGTGAGCTTCCGGTATCCTATGCTGCTTCGCCTATTCTTTGGTGTGATAATGTCGGAGCCACCTATCTCACTGCCAATCCTATATTCCATGCTCATACCAAACATATTGAGATCGATGTTTATCATGTTCGTGAGCTCGTGGCTCGGAAGGTACTTTGGTTTGGGTACATCAACGCCAATGACCAGCTTGCAGGTCGCCAACCTCATTTTCAGCACTTGAAGACCAATCTCCATGTGCAACCTATAACCATGGGATTGCCGGGGGGTGTTAGAGCAAGTTCATAGACACAACTCAATTTGATTAGCTTAGCTTGCTTTACTTTACTTGTTTGCTAAGTTGTATTCTACTATATATATTTCCCCAATCTTGTACCTAAAATTATTCATCAAATCAATGAAAATATTCTTTCATTATAGCATTGATATGTTATTTCTAAAATTTAAGTGAAATTTCCATTGGCTCCACGGTTGAAAGTCACCGCTTCAGCGGCAGACCTACGACCTGTATACCTATAAAAAATGTGGGAAATCAAGAATTTAACTTCAAAATTTCCATAAAAAGAACAAAATTTAAGTCTAGACCAAAATAGGATGAACTAAAAGAAATAAACTAAGTAAGAAGAAAGGCTATCGTTAGAATGTCAAATGCATCAAATTACAACTTTGATTGATATAGCATCAATCAATGTACATAAAACGAAGATGTAGAGTGTGTAAACATGATTACAACACGAGGAGAAAGCTATATTCTCTTAAATCAGAATAACTATCACTCAACTAACTTTCCAAGAAAGGTGTTTTGAGGAAATCCTTAATGAACTTGAGACTTAATGGTATTGTTTCTTTTTTTATGAAAACTGGGCCCCGAGAAGATTTGATGATGGGTGATTATGTAAACCATATGGGCTCAAGTGTGTCGATCTTTAGTCATTGTATATATTGCATTTTGTATAGATTGTCTTTTCGTAATCTGATTGAGACTGATCGATGTTTAATGGATGGAGATAAGTTGCAGTTAATCAAATGGCTATTATGCTGCTGCAGCTTCGTGAGCCACATTTTCATGCTAAGAGAAATTCTTCAATATTTTTATCTTTACTATCAATTCGAAATTCTTCTATACTTTTTACTTTTCTTTTTCTATTATCCATGTTTGTGTGTTGAACCTTATTCCTCTGTACTTGGTTTTGCTTATGTATAGCTGAGTATGAGTCCAAATTTTACTCTTCATGACTATTGATCACAATTGTCTTTACATGATTTATGCGTTTCTCTACATGCTTCATGCATTTCTTTACACGCTTTATGCATTTTTTTACATGCTTACAATATTTCTTTGTAGTTGTTTTCTATTTGTTTCGTTTTGAGGTTTGCGAACGGTGAGTATGCTCTGGAGGAGAATATGGTGTGACAAGCGGATATTTCGATTTCGTCGTTGTTCTAAGGTGTGCATTGCTGTGAAGATTTTTGGTAATTTATTCTACATAGTTTTTCTTTTTCCATCTATGTTATACTGAATTCTGGATCTGGTAACCGGAAATGTTGGTGATAGGTTTCCATGAATTTTTTGATTTTTCCTGCTAATCTATTTGCAATGTTTTATTGTGTACATTTGTAAATTTTATTTTGATTTTTCGGCTTTGTTCATTCTTTTTGGCATTGCCGATCTCTTGAAATATAGACTTGCTTTTTGTTATTATATATATAGGATGTTTGAGTCCTTTGTGATTTCTCTGCACTTGATATATATATTTTTTCTATTTTGTATTATACGTTGATGAATTTCATTGTATTCATTTTACAACAGAGGTGCTGGAAACCATGAATTATTGGACCAAAGGTATTGCTATTTAGTGCTTTTAGACCCCTTTGATCATTCATTTTTATTTAGTTACCTGCACTTGGATGAAGTGTTGGAATACGCTGACAGTTGTGCTAACTATGCCAATTGTTTTTTCTTTTTAGGAGATTACGATTTAAACATTCTGTCATGATGCTAGGATGAGTGGTGGGTTCTCTGATTTTTTTTTACTATATTCCTTGAAAGGTTTAATTTTAATTTTTTTTAAATTCGAAGTTGCTCAGCCACGTTCCCTAATAAGTATATGTTTGGTTGCTATTTGGACTAATGTAAGTATCAACTGTTTAATATAATTAATGGAACATAGTTTATTTTTCTTTAATGTGAACGTTTTTCTTTTCTTTTATATATGCAAATTTTTAGATGAGAACTTTTAATGACAACACAATCGATCCACATACAAAACTTAAAAAAAAATATCGACATTGCAGAGGTCGAAATTCGCCATCAACCTTTTCAGATTCAAGTTTGTAAAAAAATTCGATTTTGAAGAGGTCGAATTTCACGGTGAAGCCCCAAAATTTTAACTGTGCCCATTTAAGAAAATACGGTATTTTTCAAGATGTTTATATTTCCGTGCATTACACGGGTTAATGGCTAGTATATATGATATACACTAATGTAGATAATAAAAAAATGTTATTTAATATAAGATATTTAATAAATTGGATAAATCAATTAAAATGATTTAATTCCTTAAATCATTATTCTATTAGAAATTGGTTTCTTAATCTCTACTAAAAGTCAATAAACTAATCTCAATGGTATGTTGTGATATGAATTATTTCGATTTAAATCGAATCGAGGAATAAAATAATTAAAGTGAAGTAGTGATTAAAAAGTTAAAAAGATTTTTTGAAATTTATGTATATAAAAATGATTAGAGAGAGAAATTTTAATAAAATAGTATAATGAATAAAACAATGATTAAAAAGTGAGATGGAGTGAATTAAGTAATGTAGTGAGAGATGATTTAATATTTTTTTTATTCGTAAATGAAGAAATGAATGGTGAGAGAAATTGCAAGATATATGTGAAATGAATAAAATAATGAATTAAAAATAATAACGGGTGAATAAAGTGATGGTTTGGTTTAAACCAAACCATGTCCAAACAGTCTTTGACAGTTGTAGTGATGGCCTTGTTATTTAGTTAAAATATTAGAGTTCCATTTCCACCTTTCCTTCTCAAAGAAATTTGACATTTCTCTGGCTCTAGAATCTTGGACATTAAAATAACTTTGTCTTAGGGTTCCGGAAAACTCCTAGCCGCCACCCTGCCACATCCAAATTCGCAATGACTGCACACCATTCGACAGTGGATCGAAGTCAGGAGGAGATCGACCTCATCCAGAGAAGTTTGAAAAGGCAGAAAGAAGCTACTCTTCAACCTTTGCCGACGGGTTGGCAACGCAAGGGCGGCGCTAGCATCGTCAAATGAAGGTATGCGGACTCAGCCTTCTATATTGGGGAGGACGAAGAGGATGAGGCGGACCACTACGCAGATGAGATTGGAAATTTTATCGGGCCTAAAGCAGATGAAGATTCCTTGATTATTCCGATGGAGGAATGCCGTGAACTATGGCGACCTTATAGAAATGCCCTTATAATCAAACTTCTTGGAAAATCCATTACCTACCGATTTCTATGTCAACGGCTCTCAGAACTTTGGAAACACCAGGGAGAATTGAGATTACTGATCTTGAACATGGATTCTATGTGGTTAGATTTACAAGAAAAGAGGATTACGAGGTTGCTTTATAAAATGGCCTATGGGTAATAATGGGACATTATCTCGCTGTTCGAAAATGAAGGCCTTTCTTTCACCGGAGAAGGAGACTATCACATCCACCCTTGCCTGGGTGCGTTTCTCGAGCCTACCACTGGAAATTTTCAAGGATCACCTCCTGATGAAACTGGGCAACATGATTGGCAAAGCAATCCGTATTGATCCTAAAACCGCTTTCAATTAACGAGGAAGGTTTGAGAATTTGCGTGGAAGTGAATATTGAGAAGAGATTAAAGTCTTCAGTGGTCATTAATGAAAGAAGGTTCATGATAGAATATAAGGGGCTAAAACAAATTTTTTTCGTATTATAGAGGAGCAACAAAATGGTGATTCTGAATCAACATAAAAGGTGATTCTGAATCAACAACGAAAACGCGACAGAAAATCCTTATGGCCCTTGAATGATTATAGCTTGACGAAGAAAATATACTCTAGGAAAAGGCAAAGCGGGGCAGAATTCTCAAGTGAATGAAAATACGAATGAAACGGCAATGAGTCCGTGGAATCTATCCAAGAAGAAATTATGGAACATCAGCCACAAACCGAATATCAGTTAAATGGTGTGACTTCAGAAGTGCGCACTTTGGGATCAAGATTTGAAATCCTTGTGGAAGAAGCAGAGGATACCGGAGATGTACCTGAAGTGGTAAAAGACTTAAGGGAAGCTGCTAGGTAGGTGGATTAACATAGAGGAAAAGCAACGATTAGGGAGGTCTATAAATCTTCCTCCATTCAAACAAATGCTAATGACAAAAAAAATTAATGGGATCAAACTCTAGCAAGCAAGGAACGAAGTCTTCCAAGGGAAGGACGAGATTGAACCAAAAAATGCCCGAATCAGGTAAAACTAAGGACCAAAGACCTGAATTAGGGAATCCAAAGGCACCAGATGAAAAGGTCTGCCACTTCTAAACAAAAAAATACGATGAGAATAACACTTACGGATCTTTCAAATGATACCATTCAAAAAGATGCACTCTTCTTACAGAATGGTCAAGTCAGAATCCTTAAGAGAGATGGTCCTCCCCTACCCCAGCAACATGGACAACTAGCTAAGGACAACCCTTTTGATGTTGTGTCTAACCAACGCATCGGTGAAGAATCAATGACCAATCTATGTCTGATTCCTCTTTATGAGTGGGGTGACGAACTCCCATCCCTGAATGTGATGATCTCGAAGTCGGAGTCTCGTGTTTGAAATCTTACATTAGCTTGGAATTTAGATGCTTCTTGATTTTTTTTTTCCAAATTTTCTATATTATTGTATGAATTTGTAATTTGTGGATTTCCACTTTCTGCTCATGAATAAAAGATTGTTTTTTTCAAAAAAAAAAAACCATGTCCAAATACACCATGGCCATGCTGTCGTAGCCCAGTCAACTAGCTAGGTGTCTCTATATCAACTTGCTAGTTGCCTATCCCTAGGAATGACACAATTTCCCCCATCTAAGGCCACCGCCAAGTCACAGAACTAGCCGTAAATACCTACCATCGACCTCCAAGTCACATAACTAGCCGTAAATACATATAGATCACCTCAACAGTGCTCATCAGAATGAATAATGATCTTTTGGTTTTGAAAGAGGAATGCAATGTCTGTCCCAAGGGTTGGGATGATCCGATGGAGATGGGATCATGCCCTCGACATGATCCTAGTCTTTAGTTGATGAATGATTTAGATCTAGAGAAGTAGACGCATTAGGAGATGCTTCGTCAAGTGAGGTCCAGTCTTTTTGGATCCTTCATTTTCTAGGACAATGGAGCGTCACTTCCCCTAGGACTGCCAGGTCCTTCATTATTTTTCTTCTCTATAGAAGACCTAGTAGCAATAATGATGGAGGTTGGAGTCAAGTCAACCTGGTGGCGATATTTATCCACCTCATTGACGGATGCACTAACAAGAGCAACCGTATCTCTAGATGTACCTGTACTGAGGACCTTAGGGTTGATCTTAGCTAGGAGCAAAATATCCAAAGCAGAAATCATTGCAAAAAGAAAAACAAAAAGTTTCAGATCAACAAAAACAATACGTTACCGATAAAAGCAAAGAGCATACGAGAAATTTCCGGTGGGCATGTCCTACATTTTTCCTTTGCCTCTTCCGAAAGAGGCTCATAATTCTCGGGCCCTAATGTTGAGTATATTTGTATTTATTTACTGTTTAGTATTTTGGTATTTTCGGGGGTGTATTTTGTTGTAGTTTTAGGGAAGTATAAATAGCAGTGTCGTTTTGTATGTCAAACAAGAAAATCAGTTTATGCATTATTAGAAATAAAACCAATTTTATTTTTCCGTTGTCTCTCCCGTAACCCTAATTCTTCCGTTCATCTTCTTCTTCGATTCAATCACTTCAGAGTGATTTGGATCCTTTCCACATGGTATCAAAGAAGGTTTGAGGATCTTAAAGCTCAATCCGTTCATGTTTCACCTTTGTTTACCTTTTTTGTTCGGTGCCTCGATTTAGATCGAAAATGGCGACTGACCGACATATACGAATTCCGGAAGAGATTGACACTTCGAGTCCTTACTACTTGCATCCTAGTGAGAATCCGACTCTTGTCTTGGTAGATCCACGTTTAGATGGTAGAAATGTCCACTCCTGGAGCAGAGCCATGAGGATGTCCTTGATAATGAAGAACAAGTTAGGGTTTGTTGATGGCTCAATTCCAAAACCGATTGAGGATGAGAGATTAGCTAATCATTGGGATCAGTGTGACACCATAGTGACCGTGTGGATCACGAAGTCAGTTACACCGGCTATAGCGAGAAGTGTGATGTGGATGAACGCTACATAAGAAATTTGGGAAGATTTACATCGAAAGTATTCAAATATGGATGTCTTTCGTCTGTCAGACTTACTGGATGAAATAAATCTGGTAACACAAGGCAATCAGTCAATTACTGATTATTTTGCTAGGTTAAAAACACTTTGGGATGAAATTCAGATTTTACGACCTATACCTAGTTGCACTTGTGCTGTTAGATGTATTTGCTGGGTGATTTCGATTTTCGTTGGCTATATTAAGTGTGAATATGTGATATGTTTTGTGAAAGGGTTAAATGAGTCGTTTGCTCCAGTTAAATCACAGATCCTGTTGATGAAACCTCTCATTAGTATTGCTGATGCTTTTGCCATGAGCATTCAGCTTGAAAGGCAGTTGGAATATTCAGTCACTCACCCTCAGAACACCCAACCTGTTATCTTTGCAAACAGGTCCAATACAGATAACAGTGCTGAGAGAGGTCTAGGGAGATAGTGAAAGCAATCAGAAAGGAGGAACCTATAAGAAGGTTGAATGCTCATACTGTGGATATAATGGACATACCATAGACACATGTTACAAGAAGAACGGGTACCCTCCAGATTGGAAACCTAAGAAGAGGATCAATTTCACAAAGAGAGATGTTGATCCAAAGGGAATTGAGAAATCTCTAAGGGATGAACATGATAGATCCTATGAGACATGGCTGGGACTTACTAGTTTGCAATTTCAGAAGTTGAGTAGATTTCTGGATCAGATGAGCCTAGATGAGAAACATGACAGAGATCACGCCAGTCAACCAAACTAGTGTAATGACAACAAATTTCAAGCAAAACACCAAGGAAACACAAGGTAAAGATCCGAGTTCTTGGATCCTAGATTTAGGAGGAACAAATCATGTTGCTTGTTCTGTTGAGATGTTTGAACAAGCCAACAAAGTGAATTATAGTAAGCCTCCCAAATGGTAGTACCATTGATATGTCCCACATTGGAAAAGTTAGGATAATTGTTACACTAGTTTTAAGGAGAAGTGTTGTGCGTACTAGAATTTCGGTGTAACTTGATTTATTTGGGTAGGTTGACAGCTGATACAGGTTTATGTGTTGTGTTTATGTATGTGTGTATTTTGCAGGAGAAGAACACTGGGTTGAAAATTGGTATAGCGAGAAAGGAGGCATGATTGTATGTGTTTGAAGTAGAGAATGGCAATAACATAATGAATAAAGTGCAGAAGAGGGAATGCAATAATACTACTAATATACATAATGTAGCTCTAAATAAAGATCTCCTGTGGCACCTAAGGCTAGGGCACATGTCCCATCAATGGATAAAGATGCTTAAGCAGGCTCATGAAGAGGTCTTGCTTCCACTGCGGGATTAACCGCATTTTATATGTTTCGGATCTATTTCCTTACTTTTGAGGGACATTTAAATGTTCATTTTCAAAATTATAGTGGTAAACAAAAAATCTCCTTCTATTCAGTATCTTTGTGGGGGACGGGAGTTTCAAAAAGAATGTTTTGTCTGTCCACATGATAGAATGAAGCGTTTGTCTTTTCCATTAAGTACAAGTGTAGTTGAGTCTATTTTGATCTAATACACATGGATTTGCGGGGTGCGTATGAACAATCAACTGTGTACGGACAACATTACTTCATGACTGTTGTGGATGATTCTAGCCGATATACTTGGGTGTTTTTAGCTAAATCTAAGGGGGAAATGAGACCTTTAATCCAGAGTTTTTACGCTTACGTTTTAACATAGTTCCATAAGAGGATAAAAACATTACGAACCGACAATGGGGCAGAAATTTAGATGGGAGGAATTCTATGCTAAAAAGGGATTGTAGACCAAGAAAGCAGTGTTTCTACTCCACAACAAAATGGTGTTGTGGAGAGAAAACATCAGCATATCCTAAACGTATCAAGATCTTTGATTTTCTAAGCTAACCTACCAATCTTATATTGGGGTTATTGCATTCATTATGTGGTTAAGCTCATCAACGTCACCCTACACCAATTTTGAACAACTCCACACCTTACCAGCTTCTTCATCAAAGACACAAACCGGATTTAAAATAGTTAAGAGTTATGGGTTGTTTGGTTTTTGCATCAAGTTTAACACGAGATCATCATAAATTTGATACGAGATCACGAACATGTGTGCATCATGGTATGTCAGAGACTTTCAAAGGTTACATACTTCTTGATCTAGTCACAAAGGATATTTTCATTTCACGTGATATTGTTTTTCAAAATTGATTTTTCCATATCATAATACTCCGGAGAATAGTTCACAAACTAAATTTCATTCACTTCCAACGCCTTCATTTACTTCTGATTTTGATCCTATAGATGTTGTTATTCATGTGACTATTGAATCTGATGAACATCAGCCCCATTCCCATGATACAAATTCATCAGAACCTCACATAAATGAAGAACAATGCATAGATGAGGCATTAATACCTTCACCACAGCCTGAACAAAGGCCTACTCGGGCTCATCGAGCACCCGCTTATTTGAAGGAACTACATATTTGCACACACACAGAAACGTGTCTCTCCTCATACATTGGAGTCTGTCCTCAGTGGTGTTCAATTATCTACCAAACACACTGCTTATACCACAGCCCTTGATAAAATACCTGAAACATAGACGTACAATCAAGCAGTTACTAGTCTGGAATGACGAAAGGCCATGGAATGGGAGATCATTGCCTTAGAATCCACGAAGACATGGGAAATAGTGGATCTACCGGAAGGGAAAGGCCCATTGGTTGCAAATGGGTCTACAAAGTAAAATATCATGCGGATGGCACTTTGGAAAGGTATAAGGCATGCCTCGTAGCAAAAGGATATACTCAAACACCCGGGATCGATTATAAGGAAACGTTATCCCTTGTTGCAAAGGTCACCACTATTCGAAGTTTATTAGCCCTTATAGCTGCAAAAGGGTGGTATTTGCATCAATTGGACGTGAATAATGCATTTCTCCACGGTGACCTCAATGAGGAGGTTATATGAAGCTTCCCCCGGGTTTCCAAATAGACCGGCCAAACAAAGTTTGTCGTTTGCGCAAGTCTCTTTACGGTTTAAAGCAAGCTAGTCACCAATGGAATCACAAGCTCACCATGGCACTCACAGATTTGGGGTATGAACAATCGAGGCATGATCACAGCATGTTCATTAAACATGAAGATTGTCATTTTGCTATTGCCTTAGCCTATGTTGACAACATCATCCTGGATAGAGATCATCTGCCCTTCTTTCCTGAAATCATGACCCATATGCATAACCTTTTCAAGGTCAAAGATCCGGGGAATCTAAAATTCTTTGTTGGGCTTGAAATCTATAGTTCCAGCTCTGGGATTATTATCTCACATCGCAAGTACGCCCTCAGTTTGCTTGAAACATTCGATATGTTGGATTGTGAGGGTGCCGGGACTCCTATGAAGGCTAAAGAATCTCTTTATCACGGTGATTTAGCATTTTTGTTTGATGATATAGTCTATCGGAGTTTAGTCGGGAAGCTGTTATACTTGACGATTACACGACCTGACATATCTTACGCAACTCAACAACACAGTGAATTCTTGGATGCTCCAACGGTTCACCATTTCCATGCTGCCCAGCATTAAAACCAAACCTGGGAAAAGTCTCTTCTATTCATCTCATAATTCTGTCGTGTTGACTGGTTTATGGACTCGGATTGGGGTGCTTGCAAGGATACTCGTAGAAGTCTCACTGGATACTGCATGTTCATAGGTGATGCTTTGGTTTTGTGGAAGTAAAAAAACAAACGACTATCTCTCACAGCTCTACCGAGGCCGAATACCGGACTTTGGCACTTGCTATTTGCGAGATTCAATGGCTATGTTACCCGAGCATTGATTTTCAGCTGCCATTTCCGAAGCCAATATCTCTACATTGTGATAATATTAGTGCTATAAATTTGGCTCATAACCCCGTCTTCCACGAGAGAACGAAGCACATCGAAATCGATTACCACCTCATTCGTGACAAGATTCAAGATGGCCTTGTGAAGCTTCTTCCCATCTCCACCTTGCATCAACTTGTTGATATCTTCACGAAGCCGTTGGAGGTCCCTTGTTTCACTCCCTGCTTCAATGATTTCACATGAAGGACATATACTGCTCCCCAATCCCATCTTGAGGGGAAGTGTTGAGTATATTTGTATTTATTTACTATTTAGTATTTTGGTATTTTCGGGGGTGTATTCTGTTGTAGTTTTAGAGAAGTATAAATAGCAGTGTCTTTTTGTAAGTCAAACAAGAAAATCAGTTTATGCATTATTAGAAATAAAACCCCTTTTATTTTTGCGTTGTCTCTCCCATAAACCTAATTCTTCCGTTCATCATCTTCTTCTTCTTCGATTCAATCACTTCAGAGTGATTTGGAACTAATCTATTCAGTTTGCCTAAATCAACACCTCAGAGGAGAAGGTATAAGTTGGGAGACAAACACTGAAACCCCGAGCAAACACCAGGAGGAGCCTCATTCCGTGTTTTAAGATGGTTTTGCAACCACGGTCATCGTACCACCACCAATTTAAGCATGGATGATTTACAACTCTAACACAAAAAATCCATTTTCCAACCCTTAATAGAAGATAGAGGGCCAACCAAAACTTTGATGTCTATACCAATTTCACAACTTCCTCGACATGCAAAGCAATGCCAACTCAAAGGTCTACTACTTTTATTGAGACAAAAAGAGCTCTAAACAAACCTAAAGTAAATTATGTTAGGAAAATATAAACCGAGCGATAGCCCTTAACGACGGCAACACAAAATAACAAATGCAAGGAAAAAGACAAAACACCAAATTTATGTGGTTTCCGCCAATGTACCAACTAGTCCACGGATGAAAGAAAAAATATTACTATAGAGAAGAATTACAAAAGATACAACTCTCCTGACACCTAAAAACAATAGCCAAAATAGCTAAGGCAATTGAGATAATTGACTCAAATTGGTACATCTCAATGGTGACTTAATTGGTACACCAAAATAATAGGCTAAAAAACCTATTAAATACAAAGCCAAAGTCGGCTACTAATCCACAATTGTCGATGTGTGAATTTTGACAAAACAAATAATTGGTTTTGACTAGTCGACCACCAAGAGTCACATAGAGATGTGATTGGCAAAGTGTTACCTACCCTTCGAATTATTCCGGTTGATCGGACCTCGTCGGGAATCATGGGGTAACTAGATGGGATCTTGGCCACTAAAGAATATTTAAAAATTTTGAAAGTCAATTGGGAGTAGTTGACTAGTGGGAGCAAAATCATAAATCAAAAGACCATTTTTGATTTTTCTTGTATAAACAATAACACTCTTTTATCTTTATTTTATGTTGTAGTTTTAGGAAACTTTTATTTCTATGTTTTTATTCTCGATTATTAAAAATCAAAATATGACTGTTACATTTTGAGAAACGTTCTCAAGTATGGTTAAATAATTTTAATCCTTTTAAAATAAGCAATGACACAAGCAACCTCGTTATAGTAGTTAGAGACAAGGAGACTACACATTTAATAGAGTGCTCCAAGACTTTGATTATTAATGAAAAACGGAAGCTCATGATATGATTAAATCACTTGAAATAAGTTTCAACGAATTAATCATATATTGGATACGATCCAATATGATCATTCAGTCATACAATGACAATTAATTCAAACGTTGGATAAGAATGACCACATCGAATTTTAGAAAGGTTGTTTTCAAAGTTGTAAGATTTAAGTATCGACTTATTTTTTTAATCATTGCTTGAAGTCAATTAAATAGTTCATTTTTTGAATATGATTCAAAAGGCTAAATAAACTATCTAATAAACATTGGATTTTCTTTATGAAAGGAAATTAAAGACATAGCTCTTGTGATTTTTCTTAAGTCTTATGAAGACTACATTAAGAAATATTTACGAGTGCTTAAAGGATTAAAGGAAAGTTAGGGCATGTGCTTGAATAAGAGAACTCATCGAAGTCTTTATTCTAGGCAAGGATGTTGAGATAAATCTATCTAAGTTCAAGTCAACTCTTGGATATATGATATCTTACGAGTATGATTAAATTAGAAAGATTAAATACGGAATACACCAAGATACGAAAAGTGAAGCAAACGTTGCGACATTTTCGGTATTGTATTCTGAGTCTGGTAAACTTATAAAGAAACTAAATAAATGTTATTGTGTTCCGGTTCTTAAGAAGGACATGATCTCGGTTAATTGTTATGATTTAATAGACAATTCAATTTTAAGGAATAAATGTTATTCCAATAAAGTTGAACGGTCACTAAATCTAACATACTAGATTGTTGTTACTATATAGTTGATAGAGATAATGATATCTCAACCGAATGTTTGTATGGCTATATCTTTGATATTTTGTGTTGTTCTAGAAATAGCCTCTATGGAAGAGAAATGTGTAATCAGATATCATTCTAATGATGTCTGAACCATATGATTATGAATCATGTGGGCAATATGTATCTAATATGAAGATGACTAAAATACCCTTTTATGAAAGGGTTATAGAATCTAGAAGATTTCTAAAGCGTAAACATACTAATGTTTGTTGGCTTATGACAATTAATGTCGCAAGTAATATTATTTTTTATTACTCTCTATGACTGTTTTTAGAAATAGTCAAGTGTACTCAGTGAAGTATGAAATTCGGAAAGCCCGAAAAGTTTGAGTTGGTACGAATATGAGATTGATAAACAACTTAGGAATTAATCTTCAATTGGATTGATGTAATTAATACCTGAATGGTGTTTCAGAAGATGTATGAAAAATGAATCAGATTCTCCCTTGAAGGATACAATTCAGGGATATGCAATTAGATTGTGTTCCTAAATGGAAATAGCACTTTATACGATAAAGGTGTGACTTAAGCCATGCGATGTATCCCTTACCTATTTTGGGATAGTGCCTTATTCGAAACGTATACTTAACCAAGTTTTGAAAATTAAGGTTGAATAAATTCCATATCGGATATGGAAGGTGGTAACCTCGAATCCATCTTAACCGATGATTTAGGGTCGTCGTGCTTCTAGCAAGTAAGCAGCGTCTGAAAGGATTGGAGCCCAGTATGACATATGCAACTTTGTGGAATATCTTAGCAAGTACACTAGATATTATTTTACTCACCCATGGAGCAAAAATATTTGTCTCCAAACATGCTGTCTTCTTGAGAAAGTGTCTCTTCCAAAAGAGACAGTGGGAGTAAATTAAGATCTCAAAGGAGTTTGAGAACCACAAAGAGATATTCAACCATTGGAACATGAGCAGGCGCCGCATAGAGATGAGGTGTGAGACGCTGCTCAGTACACACAAGTACTCCGTGAATATGTGGATAACCACACGCCTAAAAGAGCTACTGGTATGTTCATCTTGAAGAATGAAGATCTCACGGATTATGCAGGAATGCTTGAAAGGAAAAATTAAGAGATATGGCTGTTAGGTGTAGTGCCCGAAAGACAATTATATAATTGTTTTAGGACAGAATTAATAATTCATCTTATTATATGCATGTATGCTTATAATTAAGACACTGCTGAAAACCCTAAGTACCTCGTTTATGTAATCACAAAACTCAGTGTATGGTTATACACAAGAGGATTGAGTTGGTGAAATGTACTTAAAATTAACTTAGTCCGTAGCGTTTATTAATCTGAGTACGGATCTCATGATTAATATGCTAATAATGCGCCCAGAACACTTTAGGTGTGACGGTCTTATCCGGACTGTCGGTAATAGGGTACCTAGTGGGGCATTTATATATGATGATAATCATACAGGGCTGGACCAATTTGATTTGAGTTCTCGATATAATTCCGTGGTTGAGAAGTCTTATCGAATCACAAGATGATCATATATGGATTAATCTCAATCCTGAGGTGATCACAGAACCGCTTAGACTAGGGTAGAGTTTGATGTGTTAGTAAGGATCACTTTGCGGTATGTGGTCCAACACTTCTCGTTGGCTCTATTCTGGGATGAGTGAGTAGTCTGTGCTATCACAGATATGGAATCCATTTCTCCCTCGGGAAGTTTACAGACAGTTCCCTTATTTGTTAACCCTAGAAACTGATCAATCAGCAGAGTTCATATTACATTAGTTATGAACTAATTGATCACTAGGGGGTTAATGGTAAATAAGGATAAGAGGTTTCGAGAAGGGTCTACGGAGATATCCCGAATTCCGTATGTAATGATTATATCAATGGACACTTTCGACTCATAGTTGAGTGTAAGTTATCTATATTCGGCAGAGTTCAGTTTCGGGTTTATGGTGGTGTAATCCCGGAATTAATAGGTTGAATATAATTGTTCGGTCTGACGAATAATTTTATTTAATTTATTGTAGCTACTGAATATGGGTCCATGGTCCCCGACGTAGCTCCTAATATAGCATATACGTTTTCTCATCGTTTCACCTCAATTATAATTAAATAGTTGGATTGAAATGTGTAACTGATACGTGGATTAATTGTTTAGTTGGACTAGATAATTAAAAACATGAAAAGATATTTTTTTCGTGGACTCGGCCCAATGTGTCAAAAATGTGTGTGGACCTATTTATCTAGGGTTTGGGGCGCATTTTGTGAGTGTTAAATAATTAGAAAGAAATTAGTTTTCTTGGATAATTATTTGATATATGATTTAATTATTTATTTGTTAAATGATAAGTAATGGAATATTGGATAATATATTTATTTATCCTAATTTGTTTGGGATATATATTATATTTATCTTTTATTTAAAATAAGGATTAATCTAATAATTATATCTTAATTATTAAATCCATGGAGGACAAGGATTACTCTCCTATATAAAGAGAGTTCTCTCAAGCCTATTGACACAAGTAATTTTCGACATATTGGGAGGAAAATAGCTTAGAAATTTTGGCTATTTTTCCTTGGGTTTGAGTTTTAGAAAACTTTGGGTTTTTCTAAGGTAGCATATCGAGGAGGTCCGGTGGCTTGAAACACCATTCACCTGGTGGTGCTTGGAAATACACGTTGGAAGACTTTGGCTTCTCAACTAGCTTGGATTGACCTTTCGTTCTTGGCGTTTTTGCACCATAAAAAGGTTGGTAATCTAACCCTCTCGTAGGTTAGATCTATTTTATTCATGTATTTTGGTTGTTAGATCTAGATCTTGTACTTTCCGCTGCGTAATCGGGTGGATCTTAGATCCATCCGGCGATATTACATCCTACAATGGCTTGGAGCCATAATGTCTGAAGTAGATTCCATGTGTGACAAACAGGTTATGAACCCAGTCTGTCTTACCTGAAGAGAATGTCTCCGAAAGGTGTATCATGTCTTTATGAAAGACTAACATGGAAGGTAATGCGATTACTAGTTAAGCTAGGTTAATGGCTGAAGGCTACGGGGTGTAAACCTTGTAATTACCTTTTTGCTACCAGCTATGCTTTAGTCTATTCAGATTGTGCTTGTTGTAGCTACGTATCACGGCTATATGATAGTGTTGAAAACGTTGGGCCAAAGGTGTTATGTTCATAGACGATAACGGGATGTGTAAGCGTATGAGATCCACCGATTGACTCAAACAAGACTCTCTAAATAAGTTATTTTCTTTGATAGACCAAAAGAGTTTTGATTCCATCAAGAAGAAAGATATGCCTAATGTGCAAGAGGGTTAGTGAGAGAGTTATGATTTTTGAGTAAGGTGTTGCATATCCTTCTTGAGAGTTGTCACCGCTAGTCACAGTCAAATAATATTTTGTAGTTCAAGTCCTTTACGAAAGCTCATGGAGGTAGAAGTTCTTATTTTAGAAATAAGAATCTATAGTGATGGACTTAGATACTGCTTAATTTTCACAGTTCACCCTGATAGATGGGATGCTAAAAGAGTTTTGCATAGATTACGTCAAGAGATAGTGTTGGCCAGCATTCTCAGGATCTATCATAAGTGTTATGAGTTAAACCAGATGTTCATACTGTATGAGAAGTCATGAGCAAGCATGAAAGTGATTATGGTAAATGTCGAGGATACCTTAAAGGTGTTAAGGATGGGTTATTGGTTTACTGAAACTTGGAATCGAATAAACGTAAATATATAGATATGCACCCTGAATCTTATGAAGATAGTGAGAGCTACGGTCTGGGTTTGCAGTCACTTTGATTAAGTGATACAGTGAGTTGTAAATGTTCTTAGCTAGAGATCACTATAAATTCTACAACTGAGCCAAAACACAAAATAACCTTAGATGCGCAGCGGGAGCGGTACATGGATCTTAAAGGTTCATTCCTGAACCATGTACGGTTCTTCCACCTTTATTTTATAGCTGATATAGTAGTGGATTCACTTGAAACAAGGACCAGGGTCTCGTCAGAGATTCATGTGTGTGTTGAGGTGGTTTCTTTGACTAGGTCATTTGGAGCATGATGTGAAGATAGTCTGAGTCCCCACGAATAGTGATCCGTCTACGCTTAGGATTGGTTACGAGTATTGCATGTGATTCTTGTGTTTCAACTTGGTCTTGTGTGTACGAGTGATTGGCTTTAGGCCAAGTGGGAGATTGTTGAAATAGTGTCCTAAACACAATCGGGTTGGACCGGATCCGACCGGGTCGGATCATTTCAACTATTTCTTTATGTTTATACATATGATAAATGGCTTTTGTGTTATTATATATTCTGTTTATTTATATGAACCAATTTGTGATTTTATATATGATAACGTCCCTGGTGTCAAACTGTGAAAGATAAATCATAATAGTGATTATGATTGATGAGATTTCGACTCACTTTAAAGGGTTTGATACTTAAATATCTCTAGTCGTATGTACCGTCAAACGGGACATTGATAGTACAATTAGACTAGAACGTATTAGATGTCTTCTATCTTATTGAAGATAGGGATAGATCTCATCTATCAAAGTGTAGTGACACTTGGACTGTACGTGGACGTGTATTACAGAATGTGTACGTTAGACTGAACCACTTACTCTATTAAGTGTCGCACTATGTGCGGTTGTGAAATTATCCTGAGACCGGAGTCTTCATGACATCACGGTGTGGATTGTCATGCTTTAACACTATTGAGGTTTCCCCTATCTATGGGGCGATCATGCGGTAGTGATTGTGTGTGATACTGAAGCATGCGTAGGATTCGTGTTGTTCGTCCGGAAATCGCGTATCCTATTGTTCGGAGTAAATATCTAAAGGGCCTCCTTATAAGGAATGTCTTATTCTCAAAGTCTTTGCTAAGTGGAAGTAATATGTTACTTAGAGAGAGTAGGATATCCAGATTATAAGATACGGTCGTTGATGTTTGACACTTGACGTACGACCGTATGGATATTGTAACAGCGATATGATTCTATTTACACGATAAATGTTTCACATGAAATGTAGTAGCCATTGCATTTGACTCTTCCGATGATTGGGGGTCGTGGACGTGTTGCTAGACGCTATCCATGATCGTTAGGTATAAATGGCATTTTCATAATTGCACTTTGTGCCTACGGCAACATATTCGGAAGCCTATCGGGTCACACACATAAGAATATCTAGCCAAATTAAAATGCGGTTATAACTATAACCAAATAAGGAAAATTTTATCTCGACTATAAAATATTATAGTGATAAATTAATATGGTAGTATTTATTTATTATGAATAAACTAAATACAAGATATTAATTATGTTGATTAATTAAATATACATATAATGTATATGTATGTGGCGCATGTGTGTATATTGACACACATGTATTTTGAAAATAATTAATAATAGCATTCTATTAATTAAGATTATTCCGGATGCCAAAATATTGGTATATGGGGTGCCATTTTAAGTGTATTAAGATACACTTAGATTGTGTACTTTAATTAATAATATTACCATACATTAATATTACATATTAATAGATTTATGAAAAATAAATTTATGGTAATGAGATAAAGATAATCAATATTAGATATTGACAATATCTTGGAAATATTTAATATGAGATATTAAATTAAATAAGATAAAGGCTTTATTGTTAAAAAGGACAAAATAAGAGTGAAAATGTGTAAAAAGGACAGTGGAATTTTTTATTGGGTGAAAAGGACAAACCAAACAGTGGAATAGTGGATTCCACTGTAAAGACAATGCAACCAACAGTGTATTTTGAGTAACAAACAGTGGAATTGTTCTTTAACACATGATTTTTTTTTCCACTGTCCTTAATCCTATTTTTCTACTTTTTTTTGTCCTTTATTACCACTCCCCCTAAGATAAATCAAAGAAACTTTTCATATTTTATTAGAAAAATGTTTTCTTTCTCCTCAATCTACTATGAAGCTTCTCTCAATCGGTTATTGGGCATAAGGCGTGTAGGTCATCACTATAAATATAGTGGTGTGCCAAGCTCTTTTGAAAACTTCGCAATTTGAAGAGTTCTAATTTACTAGAATATATGAGAGCTTCCTAGAGAGAGTTTTGAGAGAGAGAAAATGTCGGTCTAACAACCGAGTTTTTCTGGTAGCAATCCATGATGGGATACCGGTGGGTTGTTCGTGTGGATCACCGGTAGAGGCCGAACGCTTGAGCGGCTTCGTGCAGAAACTACAACCGTAGACAAAGCGTCGATTCAATTGGATCAACCAAGGTATTCTCTTGTCTACTTTCTTTTATGCTTGTTGCTTAAACGAAGTCGATCTTGGGTAAAAAGGAAATACATTTTTGAATTTCGTTGCGTTCCCGCATAGATTTTCTAATAAATCCAAGATCCACTCACCAACAGACCTTAATTTATCATCGGCAAAGAAGATATCTCCATCACTCTCATCTTCAACGAAACTAGCCTGGCCAGACTCTTTACCACGCTCTTTCTTTTGTTCACGCTTTTCTTTGTTTTTTAGACGAAAGCAATCATATTTGATATGCCCAATCTTTTTACAATAAGTGCACTTCAAATCTCTATGTCTAGGATTCAAAACAAAATTTTCAGTATCTGCATCCTTCTTGCTTGATCTGCCCGAACGACCAGCACGTCTACCTGACTACTCCTTCCCCCAATTATGTCTTTATCAATCTGCTCTTACGATTTCGAAATCGACTTAATTTTCTTGTAAGAAATAGTATCCTTACCATAAAGCATTGTTTCTCTAAAATATTTAAACGACTGTGGAATCGAACATAATAACAACAGGGCGTGATCCTCATCATCAATCTTAGCATCTATATTACTCAAATCCATAATCAAGAAATCAAATTTATCTAAGTGCGATAAAATAGACGACCCTTCAGACATACGAAGCATATACAAACTCTGCTTTAAATTAAGCCTATTCTCAACGGTTTTCTTCATATATAAGGATTTTAATTTTTCCCACAAATCCTAGGCAGTAACCTCACTGGCTAACTCTCTTAAAACCTCATAAAAAAGACATAAAATGATACCCGACCTAGCCCTTCCCAAGTAGCTCAATATCGAAGCCTTCCGGAATCAGCATGGCCTCCATCTTCAAATCTTCAACTACCACATCCCAAAGTTGACGTTTCTGTCGAACTTCTCAAAATAATACTTAGATACCGACATGACGGCTAATTAACGAAAGCTCAGAAAACCACCTCGAAAAAACCTCGGCTCGAAATAATCTTGGCTCTGATACCAATTTGTTAGGAAAAAAATCAAGCGATAACTCTTAACGACGGTAACACAAAATAACAAACACAAGGAAAAAAGACCAAACACCAAATTTACGTGGTTTACGGTAATGTGTCAATTAATCCACGGACGAAAAAAAAATATTACTATATAAATGAATTACAAAAGATACAACTCTCCTGAGTCCTGACGCCTAAAAACAATAGTCAAAATAGTTAAGACAATTGAGAGTTTATCTTAATCAATTCAAATTGATACATTTCAATGGTGACTTAGTACACAAAAATAATGGGAAATACTTGTGTGGAAAGGGATTTTAAGATGAAATGACGGGTAAAACGATCAAAACCACACAGTTTAAAGACAGAATGAAACTATATGGTGTGTATGTCTCCACACGTGTCTCCGCACCATATGGAGACACCACACAAGAACCTTCCCAAAATAATAGGCTAAAAAACCTATTAAATACAAAGCCAAAGTCGGCTAGTAATCCCAAATTGTCGATGTGGGAATTTTGACAAAACAAATACTTGGGTTTTGGCCCACTAAACAAATTTAATACCTGATAACGTATAAAAATGATGAACTGGTCCTAATCCCGTTGGGGAAATTAGAGGCATGCCTGGGTTATATTGGGTCAAAATGTAAAAATCCTTGATTTCTAGAATCATCGGAATTTGAAGGGACCAAGATCCTCTCATATAACTTTACCCTTAAGTTATTGTTTTTACATATAATGAACTAAACTACGTAGTTTTGGAAAAAGTTAATCAATGGCTAGATATTTTACATTTTGAAAGTGTGTGGTTGGATCATCTGAATATCCTATCCCAATTTGAAGGCCGGCTTCTTTCTTATTAACGTATACGGGGCTCATCTGTTCTCTGATTCCTATGAGGAAGAAGGGGTGCAAAAACATTCCTAATATATATTGTTCTTTTTAAAAAGAATTCTCCATCTGACCTTATTATGATAAAACCGTAGAAATGTTTTTCTCGGGAAAGCTTTTGACATGGCCATGGCTTGGTCCTTCCGGGAAGTCTCCTTAAGCTCCGTTCTTGACATGGATGAATGATCTGAAGATTCCTGGGAAGCAAACTAGGCACCCTCAGAAATGTATCTACTAAGGGAATCATCAAATGAATTATCCATGGCAAAATCCCTACTCGATGCCCTGTTCCTAATAAAAATATCGGAAGTTATACAGATGAAGGAAAAGGAACTTATTGGTTATAAGATATAAGTTGACTCTCAAAGAATGGGGGAGAAGGCAAAGATCTTTCTTCTCGAACAAAGACTCTAGAAATCAAGGAATTGTATAAAGTCGAAAATCGGTGATTGATCTCAATTAACCCAGTAAGAGGGATCATTAATAAAATCATGATAGACAATGCCTCGAAATAAGGGATTGGAATTTCAAAATTCAAAATACTGGCTGGCGAAACGTCATATGCATCCGAGATCTTTACACTACAGCCTCCGAGAACGTGCCGTGTCTAGCTTCTCTAAACGGACCTAACCTACGATATGCTTCGTAGCTTAGGCCTAGAGGCTTTTGACATGTGTATGATCCAACCTCATACACTTGACACTTTTTGGGTCTCGGATAATCTGGAAGACCATCACAGTAAATGGGCCAACATGGACTTAACTCAATATTGGATTTTAAATCATAAGACCTCAGCATAAGGGTCATCTCAGTATGGCGCAGGTCGCTCTTATGGCCAATCAACCGACATGACGCATGTCATCATATATCTTATAATATCGACATGTCGCAAGTCATCCTCAATCCCTCATAAATGGCATGATGCAGGGTGTCTACGGTCTTATATTGCTCACATTTGACGGTTTATCTCGGTCATTTATAAATACAATTCAAGTTGTTCCGACCTCACTTGACAGTTCCACTCCATCAATAGAGAATTAACCCATGATCTATAATTGTTCCATAATTCTCGCAGTGACTACACCACGATTGCTTCATAACGACCCCACGACATTGGCCACGACTTCAATGACAACATAATTAACTGACCCACGAGGGATGCCTATATAAAGGATCATTTTCTCATAATCAGAACTACGTTTTGGCTTGATCCCTTCATCTTGGGTACGTATGCCGACTTTACTAGCACAACCATTTTCCATTAATATAGACATCAAATTACTAGTAGGGTCATCCTCTCGAGGTCCAATCACCCGCTATCCAAATCGTATTATTTGGTGACGTACACGCCATCAATGGAACATTAATCCACGATCTATAATTGTTCCATAATTTCGACAATAAGAGCCATGATTGCATCAAGATTGCTTCATATCCGCTCCACGACATAGGCCACAACTTCAATGGTATCATAATTAACACACCCATGAGGGAAGCCTGTATAAATGATCATTATCATCGATCATAATAAGAACTACATTTTTGCTTGATCCCTTCATCTTGGGTATGTGAGCGGTCTTTACCGACACAACCATTTCCCGTTAACAAAATCATCAAATTACTAGTTTGATCATCCTCTTGAGGTCCATTTACCAGATACACAACCCCTATTGATGTGTCTTTTCTTCTAAAATACAAGCAAAGCTTTGCTGCGTAAATACATCAATGAACGCTTATTTGTTTGAAGATAATACAAAAAGTATAGTAAACACATCGACTAAGTAATTATAAAACCATAAAATGTGATATGATTTTGAAGATTTTTCCGCAGCTTTACATTACCCACTAATGAAACTTGGAATTTTCAATGCAAGTTGGATCGGGGAAAAAGTAAAATCATTTAGAAAGAACATGTGATCGATGGATGTCTTGAAGAGCATTATTTCTTTGAACTTGTGGATTGCAGTGTCTGAATGAATGCATCAGCCAGCATGCTCCCTAGTTGAACCTGTGCCTCAACGTTAAGGTGTACATAATCTGGTCCTAATGGCAACCCCTTTGCATCTACACATCTAATGTTATTAACTTTGGTATTTAACTGAGCTTTTCTCACCTCCTCTAAATATGGCCCTTGTCCAGAGGCCAACACGACCTGCACGACAATCCGCACATTATATATCCATATTTTTTTCTTTTTTGTAATCTACATTGGAAAATTCTGTCACAGTATGGTATTTTACCTGGATCACAAGAAGTTTAGGGAAGCCCAAATCTGCACGAACATCAGTGAAAAACTTTTCCAATCTTCTCCTATAACGTCGGGCATCTTCATGTCTTATTGTGTCTGCCTCACCTTGATACCAAAGGATACCCTTAAGACTTCCTCCGCCTCGCAACGCTGCGGCTGTCCTATTCAAAAGTTGGTTGTATAGAAAACCCCCTTGAGCCCATTGGCTTATACTCGTTCCTCCAATGGCACAAGGCACCAAACCAATCACACCGAAACCTGGATTTTTGGTTAGTAAAGTATTGGCAAATGGCATTCCTGGCCCAATGCCATTACTTTGGTTAATGCCAATACCTTTGTGCAAAGGCTCCATTGCTTGTTCCCAATTAAGAGCTGTATTTAATCGAAAGATTAAAGGATTTGGTTGGCATTGTGAAGGAACAAAACCATCCCAAGTATCATTGATTACACCTCCTCGGCCTGCCATGTTACTTTGTCCGGCTAAAATGAATATGTTCTTTACTGCATCCGCGGAGCTATGAGGATGCTCCAACGAGTTCATCGGTGGGCAGGACGCAACAAGGATAAAGAAAAGAACATGCTGCATCATATTTTCTTCAAAATAGTACTTGAATGGAGGAGGACGAGTGTTTGAGGTTTGAAATGTACGTCTTTATATATATAATTGCAGACAAGCAAGGACGTACGGTACAAGGATATGTATCTGGATTATTAATTTGTACTTACTACTTACTGGGCAATTATTTGGCAAATGGCATCTGAATTTGGCTGTGTTCCTTAATTAAAGCAGTTATTGTTTCGGCACGGATCTAATATATATACCAAATGCAGCAAAGTTACAGGCGCAAAAATCCAAACTATCCCTTTCAAAATAAATAAATAAATAAATTCTGTGTGTGTGTGTGTGTGTCATGTTATGTTTTGTTTTCTCTTTTTTTGGGTTGTTTTGTTTTTTCATATATACTTAAAAAAGCAAATTGCAGTCTTGAATAATAATAATAATAATAATAATAATAATAATAATAACCAAATTGCAATTGCGTCTGCCGTCGTTGATGACACTGAAATGTTACTAAAAATAAATAAATAAATTGGCTTTAATAAAAGAAATGTGGAATTCTTTTTTAAGAAAAATGAAAATTATGGATTTCAAAAAGAGTAAGGTAAGGTGTGTTGGGTAAGATTGGAGTAGGGTAAACTAGGATGAGGACAAACACATAGATGAATGTATGGTAGGGTATGATGGGTGACGGTGGTCGGATCAGCTCTTGTCATATGTCACCCTATGAATGGTTGAGTAACAAATAAAGCCAGGGAAAGATGAAGTTAAGGGTCGGGAGCCCCTTCAAATACCCAATTACAGACCTCTACCCCAGGTTGGAGATCGGTCTTGTGTGCTTAGCACGCTTCTCAGCCCACCGCCGGTCAGTCAGGACATAAAATAAAACTTGAATGGAAGAGACGAGGGTTCGAGGTATAAAATCTCTTTATATATAAATGCTGACAAGCGGAGCCAGGATGATGGTTTAGGCGGCCGGAATTCTAAAAATTAATCATCGTGGGAAAAGTGCTTTAAAAAATTTCCCTAGATACAAATAAGAAAGTTGTTGTAGGTTTATATTATTAAAAGACATTAACTATATTTTTTTCATGTTAATAATTGCCATGAAGATTACTTAATTGACTATAAAATATAATATGAAGTTTAATATAGTAAATAACTTTCCAAATTTTTGGATTGTCATATCAATTATCTTTTAAAATGTTAAGAAATCTTGGGGGGGAGGGGGAGGGGAGAAATGTTGAAACTTTGAGTAAAAAAATAAAAAAAATCCGAAGGTTAATAAAGTATATAAGTTTCCAAAAGAATAAAAGTGTTGAAACTTTGAGTAAAAATAAATAAAAAATTCTGAAGTTTAATATAGTACATAAGTTTCCAAAATCGGGAAAAAAAAATGTTGAAACTTGGAGTAAAAAAAAAAAAAAAAAAAATTATGAAGTTTGATATAGTAATATAGTTCTGCAGTTTATCACCTTTTTAGTTCGCGATCTGACCATGCCCCGATACTTATCACGGATAATAATCCTTTTCGAGCTGGAACGGTGCGATGGAAGCCTGTACCCCATTATGACACCTTCTGGACCCGGGATGAGGAGTTTGAGGACAAATTCACTGCTGCTTGGCATAGTGGTATTCCTGGGAATGCGGATGCGTTGTTTTCACGTGTGGTGGGGTCCATCGGGACCTTAGAGTGTGGACCAGGACTAAGCAAGGACATATTCGGGCATCTATTGATGGGAAAGAGGATGAACCGAAAGCTTTGTACGAGTCGGCGGATTATTCAGTTGCAGCGGAGAAGGCTTTGCTCCAAGAGTTTGATTACCGGTACACTTTAGATGAGAATTATTGGCGGCAGAGAGGTCGTGTGGACAGGCTCACGGCGCGGGATCGGAACACTACCTACTTTCACCACAAAGTCTCCTCCTACCGAAAGCGAACACTATATTATTGTTGCATGATAGTGAGGGTGTCTCATTCCCTGAGCTAGCGGATATGGAGCGGGTGGCAGTTGACTACTTCCAACATATTTTTGCATCTAAAGGTGCCCAGATTGATTTGGAGGGATTGCAGATCGCTTCCCTAAATGGGAATCAGGGACAAGCTTTGTCCCAGGCGTTCACGGCACATGAGGTGATGGTGGCTCTCAAGCATCTACTGCCACGGAAGTTGCCTAGCCCTGATGGTTTGCATGTTTTATTTATGCAGAAATATTGACATCTTTTGGGATCTGACATTTTGCAGGTGATTTGAATCATGGTGCGGATTAGGGGCACATTAATTAGACTTTCATTACTCTTATTCCAAAGGTCTCTTCCCCAGCCATTATGGCAGACTTTCGCCCTATAGCCTTTTACAGCTCAGTCTATAAGCTTATATTGATGGTGATAGTTAACAGGCTCAAACAAGTCATACATTCTGTCATATCTTGGAATCAAAGTGCATTCATTTCTGGCCGTCTGATCACTGACAATGCTCTTGTGACTTTTGAGGCTTTCCATTCGATGCAGGTCGCAGCTGCCGGATGCCATAATAATGTGGTACTCAAATTGGATTTAGCCAAGGCTTTTGGTCGGGTAGAGTGGGCTTATTTATGGGCAGTGATGGCTTGCATGGGGTTTCTCTCTTCTTTTGTGGAGTTGATACACCGTTGTGTTTCCTCAGTTTCGTACCGGGTCTTGATTAAGGGTAAACCAAGCCGTGTTGTTCGACCGACTTGCAGTATTCGGCAGGGGGATCCCCTCTCTCCCTTTCTCTTTATTATTTGTGAGGAAGACTTGACGGCACTCATTAACAGCTATTGCGACTAGGGCGCTCTACGGGGTATTTCGTTTGGCAATAATGAGGTGACCGTCTCTCACCTCTTGTTTGCGGATGACAGTATGCTATTCTTTGAGTTTCTTGATGGGTTGGTCGAGACTTTAATGGAGCTGTTTCAGCGGTATGGGGACATGTCTGTCCAAGCTATTAATTTCCACAATTCGAGTTTATTTTTCAGTAAGGGAGTTGTGGAAGACGTACGGGAGGAAATATCTCAGGTGATGCAGGTTCTGCGAGGTGTTAAGGGTGAATTTACGTGTTTTATAACGCTATATTTTATAATGTTTTCCACCACATTCGTATGAATTGCATGGAAATCACGTGTTTAAATGGAATTATTGAGCAAATGACATTTTTAATGAGTTAATCGCAAAGTTGGTGAATTTATATGTTTTAATTATGATTTTATGTTTATTGGAATTATGTTACGCTTTGCGGTGTTTTTGATGTCATGTAGGTACAATTATGTGGCTCAATTGATGATCAAATGTTGATGAATTTCGAGCTATTTCAAGTTAAAAGAGATAATGGTGAATTGGATAGAGAAGAAAAGAAGATAAAGATGGAATTATCAAGTCTTGATCGAAGCTGGACTAGCGTTCATCTGAGCCGAACGAGCGTCCAAGACTGAACGGGCGTTTGATAAGTGAACGAGCGTCCAGAATCATATTTTACATTCAGAGAGTTCAGACGCGTTCTGAACGAGCGTTCACCTCCGTCCAGAAGCTGCTGGACGAGCGTCCAAGATAGTGGACGGGCGTCCTAGCACCGCCTTAGCCTAAACCGACCTAAAAATCTATAAATAGGCGCGATTTCCCGAACCCTAGACACACAATTCGAACCCTAAAAGCCTAGGGGCAGCTTGGCTGCGTTTTTCTACAGTTTTTATCTACTTTTATGCAATTTAATTCCTAGATTAGATTAGATAGATTCATGTCTTTTATTTCATCAATTCGAGTTGCAACAAGGATGCTAAGAGGCTAAAACCCTCTTGAACAAGCGTTGTGAAGCCTTCTTTCAACAATTCAGTTTTGATTCGTGATTAATCTGTGAGTATCTATTTCAAGTTCGTTTCTTTTATCATGTTTTGTATGTTTTTGCATGTTTAATCGAAAGATGCTTGCTTTGATGATTGTTTATTTGATGAAAATCATGTTAACGATAGATCACCGTGATAAAAGAATAGATCTTCGATCTAACTAAAACGAGAGTTATTAGATTGATTTTCTAGATTAGGAATTGAAAGATTTCACGCCTAGGTTAGAAAGACGTAATCTTTAACATCGAAAGATAAAAGATTAGGAAACGAACTTGTCCACGAGAGTAGGAGTTTATGCCTTCGATTAGGTGAATCACGACTTGAGTAGAGATCACGAATTAATCCGAATCAGAATTGAATGTTGATAGGATAGGTGGATCAATTGCTTGTTCGTTCGTTATAATTTGATTTTAATCCTTGAACTTGAATTGTTAGATTAGTCTACTTTTTCTGCACTTTAGTTTAGTTTAGTTTATCGCTTTCAATCTTTCCTAGCTTTGGATTTCGTCCTCTGTCTAGTTTATTTTCAGCATGTTTGTCCAGTTTTAGTTCCCTGTTTAGGTTAGTTTTCGTGACAATAGTTAGTTAAAAACAAAAGCTAGGATTCACATTCGTCTAGTTCCCCGTAAGATCGACCCGGCATTAGCCTCCATACTACGATCCTTGCACTTGAGGTTAACCGGTTTATTACTTGTTGTTTTGTATAGATAAAATCCGGGACAAGTTTTTGGCGCCGTTGCCGGGGAACCGGACGGTTGTCTAGTTTTTGTTTTTCATTAGTAATTTAGGTTAGGTTTTTGTTTTTATTTCTGTTTTTCGTTGGTGATTTAGTTGTTTTACTTATTTGTTTTTCTGTTAATTAATATTTGTTCTTGTTAGTTGTAGCATAGACTTTTGTTTTTGAGTTTTAGTCTCTGTTTTCTCGTTATATTTTCTTTTTCTCGCTCTCTCGTTCGAATCGTTCCGGTTGGACGAGCGTACGGTCATACGAGACGCCCGTCCGCTTCTTCCTCTCAGGAGGACGCCCGTCCGGCTAATTGGACGCCCGTCCGTCCCGTCGCCATTAGTTTTTATTTTTATTTCGATTAGGTTTTCTCGTTTTTTCGTAGGTAAGTGTCGTAGGTAGGCTTCTTAGGTTGAATCATCGACTCCACACCTTTCACGATCAAATTTTAGGATAAAAGGGTCCATTTTAGCACTTGATAGTATTTTGGCCATAACTTTCGGCTCGAGTGTCCGTTTGGCGCGCAGGACCCCAATTCGGAAAGCTCGTTCCGACGCCGACGACGTGGCAGACGGCCAAAGGCCGTCCGACACCGTTTTCGAGGTCAAAATCCACTGTTTTCCCTTCCATTTTGGGCTCAGAAGATTTCAACACGTTTTTTTTCTTGCCTTTTTAGTATTTCCTGTTTTTCTGTTTTTAAATTTTTCGTAGTTAAGTTTCGTAGTTTTTGATTCCTCTAGGTTTAGTTATCCTCTCCCTCCGTCTGATCTATCCTTTCGTCACCTTCTATCCTTTCTTGCTCAACACCTTGAGTTGGTGTTCGGTTTATGCAAACTCGTAGTCATAAGGGACCACTAATCTATTCCCCTGACCCCGAGCGGACCATAGTCCGACCCAATAGGCGGAGACTTCGTTTCGACGAAGGAAACGCTCTAGATCAAGAATTTGAGCAATATCTTTAAGGAGAAATCGAAAGAATAGTAATAATGGCAGCGGAAGATAGACGGACGTTGGCCGACTATGCCATGCCCGGCACAGTCACCATCAACCCGGCTATCGTCATGCCTACCATTACTGCTCCAAACTTCGAGCTTAAACCCGGACTTATTCAGATGATGCAGCATGCATCAATTTTCCATGGTTTCCCATCTGAAAACCCCCACACTCACTTACACACATTCTTGCAAATATGCGGTACTACCCGTATCCAAGGTGTAAGTGAGGACGCCATCAAGCTTAAACTATTTCCATTTTCCTTACGGGGGAGGCACTCGAGTGGTATCACTCTCTCCCCTATGAATCCATCACTACGTGGGCGGAGCTCGAGAAGGAATTTCTAAGTCAATACTTTCCTCCTTCAAAAACGTTCCCCACCGTCCGCACGAAATCTTCACATTCCGTCGGTGGAAAATGAGTCATTCTTTGAGGCGTGGAAAAGGTTTAAGTCTCTCCCCGCGAAAGTGTCCCCATCATGGCTTGCCAAAGCAAAGGCAAGTCCATACTTTCTTCGGCGGATTGACCGAGCTCACCAAGGGCATGGTCAATAGTTCCTCCGGTGGGGCATTTGTCAAGAAAACACCTGATGAGGGGTGGGCGTTGTTCGAGGACATTGCCAAATATAACTACGCCCCCTCTTATCAAGCCATCCAAGCACCTCCTCCCCCTCCCAAGGTCGAAGAGGTGACTATGCAAAGTCTTGTTGCCATACGCAAAAGCGAGATGGCACCTTCTCAACCGACGACCTCTCACACCGGCCCCTACCCGAGTTATCGGGCCCCTTCACTTTCACGGAACTCTCAAGTTCGTATTGTGAAGCATCTTTGTCGAGGACGGCCATATGACCGGCCAATGTCAATTTTCTTCCCCTCTCGCTCGGCAAGTCAATGATGTTCATGACTATGGACGAGATAATCCAATCACATGCCAAGTATGTGATAGCATGGGGCACACCGCTCGCTTCGTCCCATGATTGGGCGTAATGCGGAAGTCAATGCTTTCTCTCGCCGGACAAATCGAGATTCAATAACCAATTCTCTCGGCCGAATCAGCTTTCCAAAACCAAGGGTTTAATCAATCTTCGGGATTTAATCCTAATTCGAACTTCAATAGAAACCCTGGTTATAATCGAACCCAAGCTATAATTCTTCCAATCCACGGCAAAGGTTCAATCGAATTGGCCCGCCAATTCTAATTCTACATTTCCAAATCGGTCAATCGACCACTCCCTCAAAATCATCGAACTCTCAAGGATCCTCCCAATCCAACAATTTCGAAACCAAGTTGGAGGAGCAAAGCGAGGACAATAAAAAGTCTTGAGAGACAAATAGGGCAATTGGCCGAGCGGCTAGCGTCAAGACCCCCGGGGCATCGCGCCGCCATTTGCGAGAAAAACCCAAAAGGCGGTCAAGTCGCTCACGCCGATTTAAGCGAGATCAATGCACCGACTGGTACCTTCACCTCCATACGGTAGAGAAGAGGCCGGTGCAATGAATTTGAGAAGTGGTTCTCAAGTTGGTGGTCCCCCTGGCTTCCAGGGAAACCACTAGCCCCTCCTGCCATTGGTAAGGCAGGAGGGGAAGTTGAGCACCCATCATCCCCTTGGCTGCAGAAGGAAAATCAGGTGGCTGATCCCCTGATAGAAGAAAGAGTTGAGATTCCTCAAGTGGTTGATCCCTTGAGGAATAAAGAATCAATTGGAAGTCCTCGGTGTTGTTCCCCGAGAAGTGAAACATTTGAGGATCCTCGGGTGGCCGATCCCCGAGGAATGATGAGTTAAATGATAGTCGGTGGCCGATCCCCCGACTAACAAAAAGAATGAAAAGACGGTTCGATGGAAAGATTTGGAAGACAAGGCCGTTAGTTCGCCCTCGAAGAAAGTATTTTCCGAGGAGGATTTGAAAAAGCTTCCCTTTCCACCTAGAAAGAGCAACATCCCATTGAGCGAAGATAAGAAGTATGAAAAGGTGCTTAATTTGTTGAAAAATACTCGGTAAATCTTCCATTGTCGGATGTCTTGGTAGAGATGCCTAAGTACACCAAATTCATAAAGGATGTTGTTTCTTCGAAGAAGAAGTTAGCGAGAAATGGATCGACAATTGGTGAGGATTGTTCAATGATCAATTATCCGGACTTACCAATCAAAAGAGGTGACCCCGGGAAATTCGTGCTCACATTGCGGATGGGAGGCCTAGTCTTTCCAAATTCTTTATGTGACTCAGGTGCATCCATAAGCTTGATGCCATTATCTATTTGCAAGCAAATTTGGGTTTACAAAGTCTTCTAGAACCCACTACCATGAACTTGCGGTTGATAGATCTTCAAAGAAAGCCTCGGGGATCCTAAAGGACGTATTGGTGCAAGTTGGTAGGTTTACCTTTCCCGTTGACTCGGTATGTCTTAGATATGGAGAAAAATGAAAATGTCCCTCTCGATTCTTGGAAGACCTTTCCTATCTACGGCTAGAGCCCTCATCGATTGTGATGGTGGGAAAGTAACTATCCGAGTTGGTGACCAAGAGGTGAGCTATAGTGTTTCTAAATCTATTCAAGTACCCTCCGGTTCTCCAACCGGCTTTTCCATCGAGGAGACGTCGATGACTTCAATGACTTCATGGATAAGCAAGTCTTGGTTGTAGAAGCAGAATATGAGCGATTGATCGATAATCTGAATAATCATGGTGTGGTCAATCTAGACCAGTTAGCAGCTGATTTTGAGGATGGGCTAAGAGAAGAAGCTTTGGCAGTAGGGCCACTAAGTAAACTCAACGATGTTGAGTTGAGGAGTGGAGATCTTAAATCAAGTCTAGAGGAACCCCCTGTAGACTTGGTTCTGAAGCCGTTGCCTAAACATCTTAAGTATGTATTTCTGAGAGAAGGTGACAAGCTTCCCTTGATCATCTCTGCCAAGCTGTCTCGAATAGAAGAGCTTAAACCGTTAAACGTCTTGCGCAAAAATGAGAAAGCCTTTGGATGGCGGGTGGGAGATATCCGAGGGATATCTCCCGACATCCGTATGCACAAGATCAAGGCGAGGAGGGTGCAAAACGAGTTAGACAGCCTCAGAGAAGGCTCAACCCTCACATGCAAGAGGTAGTCAAGAAGGAAATTATAAAGCTTCTAGATATGGGTATCATTTACGCCATTGCTGACAGTGAATGGGTTTCCCCGACTCAAGTAGTTCCCAAGAAAGGTGGAATTACGATTGAGAAAAATGAGAAGGGAGAAGAGATAGCATTGAGGCTCGTTACTGGATACAGAGTATGTATCGATTATCGAAAGCTCAATGAGGTCACACTGAAAGATCATTTCCCCCTTCCATTCATTGACCAGATGCTTGAGCGTCTGGCGGGGCACGCATTCTACTGTTTCCTGGATGGATATTCAGGATACTTCCAGATACCCATCGATCCTGTTGACCAAGAGAAGACTACTTTCACTTGCCCTTATGGGACATTCGCCTACGTACGGATGCCATTTGGTCTCTCGTAATGCCCCGGCCACCTTCCAAAGGTGTATGATGGCAATCTTTGACGGGCTAGTTGAAAAGTGCATGGAGATTTTTATGGATGATTTCTCGGTCTTTGGTCAATCCTTCGATGATTGCCTCGATAATCTTGATCAGGTGTTGTCTAGATGTGTGGAAAAGGACTTAGTGCTCAATTGGGAAAAATGCCATTTCATGGTAGATGAAGGCATAGTTCTTGGCCACAAAGTGTCAGCCAAAGGTATAGAAGTAGATAGGGCCAAGGTTGAAGCTATTGAGAAGATGAGTTATCCTAAGAATGTTCGGGAGGACCGAGGTTTTCTCGGACATGTCGGCTTCATAGGAGGTTCATCCAGGGACTTTTCAAAGATTGCCAAGCCCCCGTCTACTTTACTCAAAGAAGACGTTACTTTTGATTTTGATGAGAATTGCAAGCGCGCGTTTGAGGAGCTTAAGAGTAGGCGATCTCTCGCTCCAATTCTTATATCGCCGACCGGAACCTACCCTTTGAGCTTATGTGTGATGCATCCAACTATGCTTGTTGGTGCAATCTTAGGGCAAAAGCTTAATGGAAAGTTCCAGCCTATCTATTATGCCAGTCACACACTGAATCCTTCTCAAGTTAACTACACGACAACTGAAAAGGAACTATTAGCCGTAGTCTTTGCTATGGATAAGTTTCGTAGTTACTTGCCGGGTGCTCAAGTGATTGTGTGGACCGACCACGCCGCTTTGCGATATCTCATGACCAAAAAGGAAGCTAAACCGCGCCTCTTGCGTTGGATACGACCCTCCAAGAGTTTGACGTTCAAATCAAAGATAAGAAGGGCGGTGAGAACGTAGTGGCGGATCATGTTTCTAGGGTGTTAAATGAGGAAAAGGATGAACCGGATGATATAGATCTTTACTTTCCTCTAGAGAACATTATGTTGATAGACGGTTGTCCTCCCGATGTTCCATGGTATTCCTCCATTGTAAACTACCTTCATGCCCGTTATCTCGATCCCGAAATGTCTTATCAAGAGAAGAAGAAGTTCTTCTCGATATGAAATATTTCGTTTGGGATGAACCTTATCTTTTCAAGATCTCGTAAAGATGGTTTGCTTAGGAGATGTGTTCCGAATCCGAGCAACGCGGTATAATCGAGCAATGCCATAGTGGACCCACGGGTGGTCACTTTGGTCCTTGGAAAACGGTTGCGAAGATCTTCCGAGTCCGGTTTCTATTGGCCCACGATCTTTAAGGACGCGAAGCTTTCGCAAAGCTTGTGATCGTTGCCAAAGAACCGGAGCTTTGACAAGGCGGTTTGACATGCCGTTGAAACCCATCCTTGAATGCGAAGTCTTTGATGTTTGGGGCATCGATTTTATGGGACCATTCCCATCATCTTGTGGCAACAAATACATCTTAGTCTCGTTGACTATGTTTCGAAATGGGTGGAGGCAATTGCCACTCCTCACAATGATCATAAAACGGTCATGAAATTTCGAAGAAGAACATCTTTGTGAGGTTTGGATGTCCACGTGCCTTGATCGGTGATGAAGGGACACACTTCGCAACCGACCTTTGGAAAAAGTCCTCGAGAAGTATGGTGTTCGCCATAAAACGGCACACCATATCATCCGATGACTAGTGGTCGGGTTGAGCGAAGCAACCGAGTCTTAAGAAAATCCTGGAGAAGACGGTGAATAGTCATAGAAAAGACTTGGAGTTTGAAGTTGGACGATGTACTTTGGGCATATAGATCGCCTATAAGACCCCTATGGGTACATCGCCATATCAAATGGTCTACGGGAAACCATGTCATCTCGCACATCGTCGAGCTAGAGCATAGAGCTTATTGGGCCACAAAGTTTTTAAACTTTGATGCCCAAACTTGTGGACGACATCGACTTCGGCGGTTACATGAGCCGGACGAGTTCGGACTTCGGGCATATGAAAGTGCCGGGATCGGTAAAGAGAAGATGAAACTACTCCATGACGCCAAGATAAAGAAGAGAGAATTCCGGGTCGGCGAGCAAGTTCTCTTGTACAATTCTAGGTTACATTTGTTTCTGGGAAGTTGAGAACACGTTGGTCCGGTCCTTTTGAGATTCTCCAAATCATTCCCGGAGGTGTTCTAGAACTACGCGGTTATCCGGACCAACCGTTTCGAGTTAATGGTCAAAGGTGCAAGCACTACATTGGTGAACCTAAAGAAAAACCTTTGATTGTTAAATTTCTCGATATTCTCGGATGTGGTGTTCCGGAGGTCAATGAATTTGATGAGTTTTCATCCGATTTATTCTCCGAGAATGACGGTATTGGTTCATCAGCGAAGTTCTAGCAGGTAGTTGGGATATGGAGGAGTATGAAAGAGAGCAAAAGCTTAAACGTCATCAGAGGAATCAGAGAAGAAAGAAATCAGCCATGGGGAAGATTAAACGAGTTTGGAAGGCTATAAAAGATTTTACCCCATGTGTTAGATGCTGTTTCTGCAGCCACACTACGGACCGGAGCTTAAACGAGGTAGTGGCTGGCAGAAAGGTTAAATGGCCTGATCCAGGCTGAGCTTCAAATGTGTCGAGCTAACGACGATAACCATTAGCGCTACTAGGAGGCATCCTAGATATCCCTTATTATATTAGTTTCTTTCTTTAGTTATTTTTCCTTGTTCTAGTTGTTTTACTCTTATTAGGATTGTGTTGTTTTTATCAGTCAGCCGTCCTAATCTTATACAGGGTCGAAGTGTTGTTTTGCTTATGATTTCCTCTTATCTTTATCTCTATCACTTTTGCGCGATATGGTTTAATCCCTTGTATCCCCGAGGTACGTTTTGTGTTGTTTTTCATGTATGCGGGATATTTGCTATAGCAAGACTTGTGAGCTTTCGGATGATGTCGGTTTTCCGGTGGATGGTCCACGGTTCTTTTTCATCAAGCCTTTACGGAGTTGATACGTAGCACTTCCGGAATTGCCACTTTAGAACTACAATCAGCTAAGTTTCTCTTATTCTGCACAACATGAGGACATGTTGTTATTTAAGTGTGGGGGAGGGGAATGATCGCTATGTATCTACCATTTGCTTAATATATGATGTTTCTGTGCAAAATGGGGGCTTAATTTTTCAAAATTTTTCGACACTTTTGTTTTTGTTTTGTCCCGAGTAGGCAATACACGTTTTTGTTCGGTTTGTTATAGTCATTGATGCTGTATACCATATTTTTAGTGAGTTAGTTGTTTCACCAATATTTATTTTCCACGTGCCATAGTGAATGATGAGCTAATTTATAAAGCTATACCCCGTTTGGATTAGTAATTTTTGATTTTCTTATAAGTCATGTGCTTAGTGCTACGTATGTATCGTGAGATTTATGATAGTTTGTATTTAGTTCCGTAGTATGTTATACTGTGAATATCTAGACGTTTGAATGTGATAAGTAACACGTAACTATTGTCAAATGAGAAGTTGAATAATTAAATGAATCTATCGGGTGTGTCGAAAGCTAGTCGATGATTTGAGTGAGGTAGGGTATACCACGTATGTCCTATACCACTATGATGACTAAGAGCTCACGACGCTTAGGAAAAGCTTGCCTTATGATTGGAGTAAGGTAGGGTATTATCTCGAAATGTCCTATTACGCTATGAGGGCAATAGCTTCTTCTAATGTGTGTTTAAAGTGAAAAAGTTAAATCAACTAAAGAAGTGTTATGAAATGTATATAAGACTAAGTTATCGTCTATCTTATCCCCAGTAGAAACCGACGGATATGCTGTAGGGATTATCCTCTGAGTATTTCAGAAAGGCCCTAGATATATTCGATCATTCTTCTCGGGATATGTCACGTTTGTAGGGTACACCTTATGAGTGTCACTTATTACTAGTCTACGATGGGGTATTAGCTAGTTTTGCTTTGAGTTTTTCAAGTTTGGATTTAGTGGAAGTTTTCTATGGCTATGCACACACACGATGGTGAGCTTCTAATTTATTGACTATGTGGTGTATGTGTTGAGGTGTCTATATTCTTTCCGAGCCTTTATCTTGTTTTGTTTTGCTCGGGACGAGCAAGGTTTAAGTGTGGGGGAGTTGTTAAGGGTGAATTTACGTGTTTTATAACGCTATATTTTATAATGTTTTCCACCACATTCGTATGAATTGCATGGAAATCACGTGTTTAAATGGAATTATTGAGCAAATGACATTTTTAATGAGTTAATCGCAAAGTTGGTGAAGTTATATGTTTTAATTATGATTTTATGTTTATTGGAATTATGTTACGCTTTGCGGTGTTTTTGATGTCATGTAGGTACAATTATGTGGCTCAATTGATGATCAAATGTTGATGAATTTCGAGCTATTTCAAGTTAAAAGAGATAATGGTGAATTGGATAGAGAAGAAAAGAAGATAAAGATGGAATTATCAAGTCTTGATCGAAGGCTTGGACTAGCGTTCATCGAGCCGAACGAGCGTCCAAGGCCGAACGGGCGTTTGATAAGTGAACGAGCGTCCGAATCATATTTTACATTCGAGAGAGTTCGGACGCGTTCGAACGAGCGTTCACCTCTCGTCCGTAAGCTGCCGGACGAGCGTCCAAGATAGTGGACGGGCGTCCTAGCACCGCCTTAGCCTAAACCGACCTAAAAATCTATAAATAGGCGCGATTTCTCGAACCCTAGACACACAATTCGAACCCTAAAAACCTAGGGGCAGCTTGGCTGCGTTTTTCTACAGTTTTTATCTACTTTTATGCAATTTAATTCCTAGATTAGATTAGATAGATTCATGTCTTTTATTTCATCAATTCGAGTTGCAACAAGGATGCTAAGAGGCTAAAACCCTCTTGAACAAGCGTTGTGAAGCCTTCTTTCAACAATTCAGTTTTGATTCATGATTAATCTGTGAGTATCTATTTCAAGTTCGTTTCTTTTATCATGTTTTGTATGTTTTTGCATGTTTAATCGAAAGATGCTTGCTTTGATGATTGTTTATTTGATGAAAATCATGTTAACGATAGATCACCGTGATAAAAGAATAGATCTTCGATCTAACTAAAACGAGAGTTATTAGATTGATTTTCTAGATTAGGAATTGAAAGATTTCACGCCTAGGTTAGAAAGACGTAATCTTTAACATCGAAAGATAAAAGATTAGGAAACGAACTTGTCCACGAGAGTAGGAGTTTATGCCTTCGATTAGGTGAATCACGACTTGAGTAGAGATCACGAATTAATCCGAATCAGAATTGAATGTTGATAGGATAGGTGGATCAATTGCTTGTTCGTTCGTTATAATTTGATTTTAATCCTTGAACTTGAATTGTTAGATTAGTCTACTTTTTCTGCACTTTAGTTTAGTTTAGTTTATCGCTTTCAATCTTTCCTAGCTTTGGATTTCGTCCTCTGTCTAGTTTATTTTCAGCATGTTTGTCCGAGTTTAGTTACCTGTTTAGGTTAGTTTTCGTGACAATAGTTAGTTAAAAACAAAAGCTAGGATTCACATTCGTCTAGTTCCCCGTAAGATCGACCCGGCATTAGCCTCCATACTACGATCCTTGCACTTGAGGTTAACCGGTTTATTACTTGTTGTTTTGTATAGATAAAATCCGGGACACGAGGCATTGGTTTGGGTAAACATCTGGGGCTACCATATATGACAGGGCGCAGTAAACGGGAAGTGTTTCCGTATTTACGCGAGAAGATTTGGAAAAAGCTGTCCAGGTTAAAAGATAAGATGCTATCACCGGCGGGGAAAGAGGTTATGATTAAATCGATACTTCAGGGTATCCCTACTTTCCTAATCCAATGCTTCAAAATCCCAACTACTATATTGCACAACATCAAAAAAGTGATCATGGGATTTTTCTGTGGAGACACATGACATACACGCAAGATTCATTAGAAGAACTGGGAAACCTGATGTATGCCTAAGTATTTGGGGGGACTGGAGTTTCGAGATTTGGAATGCTTTAATCTGGATGGCTTAGCAAAACGGGCTTGGATGTGCTTCTGTATCCGGGTTCGTTAGTGGGACGGGTGCTCCGGGTGAAGTATTTCCGCAATAGCACGTTCTTGGCGACCACCCACACGTCGAGACCCGCTGGCAGGTTGAGTGGACTTACTGATTAGTGGACTTCACTGGCAGGTTGGGGATGGATCTTCTGTTATTGTGTTTCATGATGCCAGGGTGGATCTCTCTAGTTCGTTTTGAGTGCTACATGCAGGGCATAACCTCTCGACAAATTGCAAAGTGGCGAATTTGCTCATTCCTAGTACGCGACAAGGAATGCTCCTCTACTGCGTGCGTAGTTTCATGGTTTGAGAGTGAGGCAATCCTACGTACACCGATCACATAGGGCAATCATTTTGACATGTGTATCTAGCATTATGAGAGCCGGGGAATCTATATAGTTAAATCTGGCTATCGGCTGGCATTATCACTTTACAGGCCAGGGTTGATGGGGGAGCAGCTTCCGGGTCGGATTGTTTGGATAGAGTGTGGCGATAATGCTGGGATGTTGCAGTTCAGCCTCGTATTGACCATTTCTTGTGGCGGTGCCTACATGACTGTTTGCCAGTAGTACGTAATCTGGCTAAACACAACGTGGGGGTTGACAGGTGTCTAGCATGTGGGTCTGCAAATGAGACCATGGTACATATGCTTTTCGAGTGCGAGATGGCGGTTAGGGTATGGGAACAAACGTCTTTCATGACTTTGGCACAATCGTAGAGTTTCGGATTTTCGGGGCCTATTTGCGATGCTACATGATCCTCTATCGCGAGAGGAGGTGGCGGAGTTAGTGTGGTGATGTTTCATATTTGGAAGACACGGTGTAATGCGGTTTATGACGGGAAGCCGGTGTATATGTCTCACGTGTGCTCTTCAGCTCTTAGTCCAACTAGAAAGTTCATTCAGGCCACATAAGTACATCACACAGTGCAACGACAAGAGTTGCAGGATCGTTGGGAGTGCCCGCTTGTTGGGATGACAAAGTCCTTTATTGATTCTTTAACCACTTCGCACGCTTCGGGGATATGGATCATCTTCCGCGACCATCAAGGATCTATTCTGGTAACCTACTCATTCCATCTAGATCCAGGTATAGCGGTTGCGGTGTTGGAGTTGAGGGCGATACTTATGGAATTAGTGTAGGGGCGGCGCTTGGGCCTTTCACAGTTGTTGGTGGAGAACAATTTCCTTGTCTGCGTACAATGGCTGCAGTACCGTGGGGACTACTACTCTTGCTTTTGTAGCTTATTGCATGACTGTATCGCGGAGACAACCATTTTTTCATCGGTTGTTTTTTCTTTTGTTAGGCGCACTGGCAATGAACGGACTCATATTCTAGCGCGCCTAGGCGTTGATTCATTGGGTGTTATTGTTTGGGAGCACATCCCCCGAATTATGTTACTACCGCTGTTTTGGCGGATTCGATTGTAACATAAAAGTGATTGGTTTCTCTAAAAAAATTGTTTCCGAAAAAAAATCTCCTGTTTAGTTTTTATGATATTTTATTGATCGATTTCGTTTTCGTTTCGTTTTTGTGATATTTTATTATGCATTGATATCTCCTTTGTTTAGTTGTGTAATGTAGCTAACCAATGTTTCGAATAGTTTGGACCATTGGGATGCCACATGGTATTAAAATAATATTGGTCTTTCCAAACTTTGTTTGGAATAGTCCTAGGCCCTTCCGAAATATTTGATTTGGGAAAAGACCTAGGCGTAGGCCCCTTTCAAAATTTTGATTTTGGAAAGAGGGCCAGATAATCACCAAATCTTGTGTGGAAAGATGCCTTTTGGTTTAGGAAACCAAAGGCATCCCTTTTGGTTAAGAACCAAAAGGAAAAGAAACAAAGGAGACCTTTTAATTTTGATTTTAATTTTGAATAGTTCCAAATTAATAAAATTAAAATTAGAATCGATTTAAAATTAAATGTTAATTTTATTTTCGCGTTAATTCATTTAATTCATAAAGGTTAATTGATTATTTGATGTGATAAAATAAGACGCGTAAATAGTAAAATTTTAATTGATCTTTTCATAAGAATAAAATTGTATGAATTAGATGTGTAGATATAATGTGATTATATGAACTCCGATTGATCATAAACTCGACCAATAGGATGGATGAGAGTGATTTTCTTTATGTTGGTTTTTCAAATTGTCCTAGGCCGTTACGAAGAACGTGACCTAGTTTACTTTCTGCATTTATCCCATTCCCGTTAGCTCCCCCCATGTACGGCGGGTGTATTTATTTATTAGATAGATAATTATGTAACAAGAATGGAGCAAGAAGATGGAGGCCAAAGAGAGATAAAGATCCCATTGGGGGTGACGAATTAAAGATCCTATTGGCGGTTGCAGCTACCTTTAGATTGTGACCTGCGGTTTCGTCAGTTTGTATTCAAAACCGCACCTAGCAAAAGTCCATGATCATACCGGTTATTTTGAGCGCGGAATGTTGTGTATGTTTTACTTTATATGATATCGTAGTAATATGCACATAGTAGATGAGACCGTATTTAAATAAAAATTAATTAAGTGAATTAATTTAAAATTACTCCAACCTCAAAAGAATCAAGTCGAAATTGCCTCCCCATATTATAATGACGGTGAAGAGCCCTTGTTCGGATCCAACTCATCAGCCAAAGCAGGGGGTTGACCTACCTCGGGTATATCGTTATTATCGAGATATGATTGTATGAGATCTCACGAATATTGGGGTTATGGATTGACTAAGAATTCTCGCGGCCACCAGCCAAAGCGGGGTCGTGTGGAGTTTAGGTTAGACTATTTCATAAGATGAAAATTTTCAAAGAGTTGACTAGTCAAACAACATGATTCATATAAGATACGATTGACAAAGAGTTGTCTACCCATTAGACTATTTTCGGCCCACCAGCCAAAGCAGGGGGTCGCGGTAGTTTAATGGGATCTTATCCACTAAAGAAATTAATTTTTCTTAAAAGCCAATTGGGAGTAGTTGGCTAGTGGAAGCAAACCTCATAAAATTTTAAGTGCACATTTTTGGTTTTGAATGCATGAACTTTTACTTATTCTATCTTTATTTATTGTTGTAGAAATGTCAAACAAATTGAACCTTCGTTTTATCATCGACAATAAGCTTGACAAAACCAACTTTCTCGACTGGGAAAGAAACCTCAAAATCGTTTTGAGGCATGAGAAGATTGGCTATGTCTTGGACGAACCCATACCGCAAAAGCCCGCGGAGGGCGCGGCTGCAGATGCTGTCAAGAAGTACAACAAGCACTGTTCTGATAGTACTGATGCTACATGTATCATGCTTGCTTCTATGACTTCTGATCTGTAGAAACATCATGAGTCTATGGACGCCTATACGCTTATTGGTCACCTATAGGAGCTTTATGCTTCTCATTCTTACACTGAGAGGTACGAGGTCTCGAAGGCCCTATTTGGTTGTAAGATGGCATCTGGGACTGCTGTGGGGTCGCATATTGCTTAAAATGACCGGGTACATAGAGAGGCTTGAGAAGCTTGGCCACAAGTTGGAACGCGAGTTAAGTATTGACTTGATTCTGCAATCTCTACTTGATTCATACTCGCAGTTTGTGATGAACTATCACATGAACAAGATAGATTGCTCCCTTACGATGTTATTGAACATGTTGAAAACTGCTGAGGGCACTGTGGGGAAAAGAAAGCATGTGTTGCTTGTCACTTATAACAAGGGCAAGATAAAGGCCAAAAGAAGTCTAAGATGGCGAAGGCTGCCCCTAAACCAACGCCCAAGATAGCCAAAGATAAATCCAAATATGCTTGCTTCCATTGCGGTGAGACCAGCCATTGGAGAAGAAACTGCAAGGGGGGTTCTTGTGTACCAAGAAGAGGCATAGTGATGCTTCGAATTCAGGTATGTTTATGATTGAGATCAATATTGCTTCTTCTAAGTCTAACCACTGGGTATTAGATACTTGTTGTGGTTCTCATATTTGTACGAATGTGCAGGCACTAAGAAGAACTAAAGAACAGAGGAAATGAGAGGTGACATACATGTTGGAAATGGAGCAAGTGTTGCTGCACTAGCTGTAGGAGTTTATTTTCTTTCATTTCCCAGTGGGCTAGTACTAGAACTGAATAGCTGTTATTTTGTTCCTGCTCTTACGAAGAGCATTATTTCTATTTCTGCATTCGATGTTGAAGGATTTTCTTTTGCGTTTAAGAATAAATGTTGTTCTTTTTCACGTGATGGAATATTTGATGGTACTGGCATACTTAGCAATGGTCTCTACATATTAGATATGAATGTTGATGTACTTAATATAAACAACAAGAAAGCCAAAATAAATGACTTGAATGAATCCTACTTATGGCATTGTAGACTTGGCCATATAAATAAGAATCGCATTTGCAAACTCCATAAAGATGGATTATTGGATCATTTCGATTGTGAATCGTTTGATACATGCGAAGCATGTTTACTTGGCAAGATGACAAAGTCACCATTTAGTGGCAAAGGGATAAGATCCAATGAACTACTTGAGCTCATACATACTGATGTGTGCAGCCCAATGTCAATTCAAGCCAAATGAGGATACTCTTATTTTATCACCTTCACTGATGATCATTCACGCTATGATTATGTATACTTAATGAAGTATAAGTCTGAGGCCTTTGAAAATTTCAAAGAATTCAGAAGTGAAGTTGAGAAACAACTAGGTAAATAAATCAAAACACTTCGATCCGATCGAGGTGGAGAATACTTAGATGGAAAGTTTCAAGATTACTTGGACGAGAATGGGATTCTACCTGAATGGACTCCACCCGGGATACCTCAAATGAACGGCGTGTCTGAGAGGAGAAATCACACTTTTCTAGACATGGTGCAATCCATGATGAGCTATGCAGTTCTCCCTAAATCATTTTGGGTGTATGCTCTAGAAACCGCATCCTATACACTTAACCGAGTTCCATCAAAGACGGTTGATTCTACGCCATACGGGGTGTGGACTTAGAAGAAACCGAGTCTGGGTCATCTAAAACCTTGAGGTTGTCCGACTTACGTGAAGCGGATGATGCCTGACAAATTAGAACCTAGATCTGACAAATGTTTGTTTGTGGGTTATCCTAGGGAAACCAAAGGGTACCAATTTTACTACCTTGAGGAACAAAAGATGTTTGTTTCCAGGACTGGCCTCTTTCTGGAGAAACAGTTTATTCTAAAAAGGGTCAGTGGGAGTAAGATTGATCTTGAAGAAATTCAAGAACCACTTACGGATAACAGTCAGTTGATGGAAGTAGTGGAGACACCACACATAGATGTGACGCCAACCTCTACCGTAGGCACACTAGCACCTCAAAAATCCACTAGGGAACGTCGTGAACCTGAAAGGTACACTGGCATATATCTCATGGAAGATGAGGACCCTAAAACTTATGAGGTGGTGTTAATGAGGCATGACAAAAAGAAATGGCTAGAAGCCATGAATTCTGAATGGAATCCATAAAAGACAACCAAGTTTGGAACTTAGTTTATCCACTTGAAGAATAGTTCCTATAGGGTGTAAATGGGTCTTTAAGAGAAAGACCGACATGGATGGTAATGCGAGTACCTACAAGGCAAGGTTAGTGGCAAAAGGTTATAAGCAAAGACAAGGAGTTGACTATGATGAAACTCTTTTGCCAGTAGCTATGCTGAAGTCCATTAGAATTCTGCTTGCTATTGCGGCATACCAAGATTATGAGATCTGGCAGATGGATGTAAAAATAGCTTTCTTTAACGGGAATCAGTCTCAGGAAGTGTACATGACCCAACCTGAGGGTTTCACAATCGATGATGCTAGGATGGTGTGCAAACTGAAAAGATCCATTTATAGATTAAAGCAGGCTTCTCGGAGTTGGAATATTCATTTTGATAAGACAATCAAATAGTTTGATTTCATCAAGAACAAAGATGAGCCGTGTGTTTACAAGAAGGTTAGTGGGAGTGCCATTGTGTTCTTAGTGCTTTATGTAGAAGATATATTGCTCATAGGGAATGATGTGCCTATGTTACAGTCAGTCAAAGTTTGGTTAACCAGGAACTTCTCCATGAAGAAATTAGGTGAAGCAACCTATATTCAGGGGATCAAGATCTATAGAGATAGATCTAAGAGGTTGCTTGGTATGTCACAATCCACCTACATAGACAAGATGCTGAAGAGATTCAGCATGGAGCAGTCCAAGAGAGGATTGCTGCCCATGTCACATGGGTCTACCTGTCAAAGGAAATGTGTCCTAAGAAAGAAGAGGATAGGGCACTGTGGAAATACTATGGTTAATATTACATTATTATTACTCTCATAACATGTTACAATGTAACGTGTTACTTTTTATCAAGAGACATATTAATTGCATTGAATAAACAATTAATATGTCCTAATAGTCATAAAGTAACTATCCTTTGTCCTATTATGTAATAGCATAGACATAGCCGACTCTAGCATTTATTGTAGCCGGCTCTAGTTACTTTTACTTTACTAGCTAGGATCCTCTCTTGTAAGGATCCTCTCTTGTATCTATTTATACTCATTCTTTCAACATGAATAAACAAGTTGGAGTTTACTCAAGTATTATTACTTTCTCAAACTCTCTTCATGGTATCAGAGACTTAAACTCCTGAAATCCGCTGCAAACTCTCAGCACCTTTGTTGAATCAAGAATGTCTTCACTATCGAAGCTTCCTCACCTTCGATTGAGTCCCGGTACCTCGACGGAGGGGTCACCGAATCTTCATCTTATACTAATCATAGACTTGATGGCAACAACTATTTGCTATGGTCAAGATCTATGAAAATGTACATCTCTGGACAAGGTAAGATGGGATACCATGTCCGGCTCTAAACCTTGCCCTGCTTGAAGATGACCCGGGATTTGAAGCATGGGATACTACTAATAATCAAGTCATGACCATTCTCACAAGATCAATGACAAAAGAGATTAGTGAGAACTTTATGATGTATGATACGCAAAGGAAATGCGGGATAATGCCGGGGATCTTTACTCCAAGAAAGACAATACCTCGAAGTGTATGAACTTGAAGCTCGGATTCAAAAGCTGAGGCAAGGAGATATGTCTATAACTCAATACTTCAACCAACTTGTCTAGGGCATGGCAACACCTAGATATGCCGGAAACTCACCCCTGGAATGATGTCAAGGATGCTGCCCTTTATAAGGACATTATTGAGAAAAAGAGTGTATTCAAGTTTCTTCTTGGACTGAATCCTGCTCTTGATGATGTTAGAGGAAGAATCCTTGCCACAAAACCTCTCCCCAATCTCAAATCCATGTTTGCTTTGAAAGTCAAACATGAGGAAAACGAGGAGGAAAGTGATGTTCTTGAACTCCCCGCCGACAACCTGCGAGAGTGCTACCTGCGACCATCGGGAAGCTGCGCCGAGGTTGCGAGAGCTGTCGGGAAGCCTGCGATAGAACTGGAAAGTTGTTCGCGAGCACGCAAACGCACAAATCACACCAAGGACACTTGCGGAAGCTACATGGCATGCCTAAATCCCTCAAACCTACCGGGGAAAGTCGGGCGAGGCATGTCCATGAAGAGGAGAACGACAACAAGTTGAATGCTCGGTTGCTTTGCATTCAAAGCTTTCCTCACTCAACAAAAAGAAGGTAGTACCTCTCTTGACACGGCTACTCGGGCTAGTGCGGGTAAATTCTACTCTTCTATTAGTAATGAAACATGGATTGTTGATTCGGGGCCTCCTCCCATATGACTGGTAATAAAAACCTCATAACTCACCTTATGCCATGTCAACAAATTCACAATGTTAAGGCTGGCGATGGATCTATCTCTCGTGCAAAAGGTTTTGGAAATGTTAAACTCACTAATAAGATATGTCTAAAGGATGTCCTATTTGTTCCAAAATTAGATTGCAATCTCATATCGTCGGTAGACTTGCAAAAGATTTAAATTGAATTTTGTTGTTTTTAATAAGAATCGGTGCACTTTCCGGGACCCTTCTTCACGGGAAGTGATTGGGAGGGCTAAACCACACTTAGGATTGTATGTGGTCGACCTGCGAAGACGAAGGCGAAGGCGAATCTGCCTCGGCGGCTGCACTCAAACCTTAGATAATATCATGTTATGGCATTATAGACTAGGACATCCAAGTTTTGGTTATTTGAAGTCTGTAATTCCTGAATTATTTAAAGGATGTAATGTCAATGATCTTCAATGTGATATTTGTCAATTTGCCAAACTTACCAAATCTGTGTATGCCAAACTACCTTATTTGCCTTCCACACCTTTCACTTTAATTCATAGTGATGTATGGGGACCTTCAAGGGTAAAAAGTATAACGGGAAAAAGGTGGTTTGTCACTTTCATTGATGATCATACCGGGAACACATGGCTGTTTTTAATGAAGGATAAATGCGAAGTTGGACCGAGTTTTCGGGAATTCTACAACATGATCTCTACTCAATTTGACACTAAGATCAAGATCTTAAAGGCGATAATGCTCTTGAATACTATGAGTCTAACCTCGGTAATTTCTTGATGAATAAGGGGATTGTCCATATCGGCGGTTGTGTGGAAACACCTCAACAAAATGGGGTGGCTTTGAGAGAAAGAACGAGGCACCTACTTGGAGATGGCTCGATCAATCATGTTCACTACCCATGTCCCAAAGTATATGTGGGGTGAAGCTATATTAAGCTTGCCACATACTTAATCAACGGACTTCCCGGCGAGTGTTAGGCTTCAAAACTCCTATCCAAACCCTCCGACCACACACTCCTGCCCTCATCTTATTTCCCAATTACCACCAAAAATCTTTGGTTGTCTTGTATTTGTTTATATCCATGCTCAACACGAAGCAAACTTGATCCCAAAGCTCACAAGTGCATTTTCCTAGGATATGCAAAGGACGGGAAAAGGTTACAAGTGTTACTCTCCTTCGAAAAGAGATTTTACAATTCTATGGATGTAAAATTCTTTGAAAGGACTCCCTACTACAGACAAGTCCACGAGGCGATCAACGATGGAAACTGATTGAACTTGACCTAAATCCTTTCCCTCGGCAAACTCTTGAACCTCGGCACCCCATCGACTCTCGGCATCCTGCGATCCTCGGCAACCTCCCCGAACCGGCGTCTGCGACCCCGAGCCTGCCGAACCGGAGACTGCGACACTCGGCAACCTGCGAGTCACGGCGGAGACGAACCTCGGCACCCCGCGACTCTCGGCGGCTGGCGACGTTGATGACGGACCTATTGCTATCGGGAAGGGAAAGAGATCTTGCACTACGATCACTCTATTCATAATTATCTATCCTATGATCGGTTATCACCGTTTTTGCCATGTTTACACGGGACTTGGATTCTCACTCTATTCCTAAGAATATACGGGAAGCTCTCCAACATGATAAGTGGAAGGCGGTATCAAAGCGAAATGATTGCTCTCCTTGACATCCATACTTGGGATCTCACCACTCTCCCACATGGAAAGAAGACGATCGGTACAAATGGTCATTCACTATCAAGTACAATGCGATGGTACTATTGACAAATACAAAGCTAGGCTGGTTGCAAGGGGATTCACTCAAACATATGGCCTTGACTACAAGGAAACCTTTGCACACGTGGCAAAACTAAACACCGTCGTCGGTGCGATCTCAATTCTTTGTCCAACTTGGTGGCCTCTACACCAATTGGATATCAAGAATGCTTTCCTAAATGGTGACCTTGCGAGGAAGTCTATATGAATGTGCCTCCCGGTTTTTCCAACACTCACACTCAAGGGAAAGTTTGCAAATTGAGGAAATCTCTATATGGCCTAAAGCGAGTCCCTAGAGCCTGGTTTGGCAAACTCACTACTTGTGGTTAAAGGCTGCTTGGATATCATCAATGCAACTCGGATCACACAATGTTTATCAAAACAACAAACCGAGAAAGGTCCATTCTTATTGTCTATGTGGATGATATCATCCTTGCGGTGATGACCTGTGAGATCCAACACTTGAAGACCCCGCCGGGCAAAAGTATTTCAAGTTAAAGATTTGGGCTACCTCAAGTACTTTCTTGGTATGGAAATAGCTAGGAACGACCCGGGGTATATCTGTTTCACGGAGGAAGTATGTCTTGGACTCTTTGAAGAAAGCGGCATCTTTGGGATGCAAACCCGTTTGTATCCCAGGTAGACCCCGGTAATACCTGTTTGCATGGTGACATTCTTTGTCGAAAGGATCAATATCAAAGACTTTTAGGGAAACTCATTTATATGTCCCATACAAGACCCGATATTGCATATGGCGTCGGTCTGGTTAGCCGATTCATGCATTGCCCTGCGAGCAACATTGGGATGCGTGAACGGGATGCGAGGTACACGAAGTCCACTCACGGCCGGGGCTTACATTTCACCAAGTCTCCCGATAGATCAATCAAGGTCTACACCGATGCTTGATTGGGGTGGATGTCACATTGACGAGAAGATCTACCACGGGCTATTGCTCGTATGTATGGGGAAACCTAGTTACTTGGAGAAGCAAGAAACAACCTATTGTGTCAAGAAGCAGTGCTGAAGCTGAACTCAGGGCACTTGTACTTGGCATTTGTGAAGCTCTGTGGCTAAAAAGGGTACTCACTGAACTTCAGCAACCTCTTCGGCAACCTATCACACTCGATGTGACAATAATTCAGCCTTATGCATGGCGAGAGGATCCGATCCATCATGATAAAACCAAACATGTGGACATTGACGGACACTTCCTAAAGGAGAAGATTGATGCCAAGATTATTCAACTCCGGTATGTTCCCTCGGCGGATCGAATGCGATATTCTCACCAAGGCCATACCACCACTTATGTTCGACGGACGAGTAGCAAACTTGGTTTGTATAAACATATACAACCCGGTTGAGGGGGGTGTGGAAATACTATGGTTAATATTACATTATTATTACTCTCATAACATGTTACAATGTAACGTGTTACTTTTTATCAAGAGACATATTAATTGCATTGAATAAACAATTAATATGTCCTAATAGTCATAAAGTAACTATCCTTTGTCCTATTATGTAATAGCATAGACATAGCCGACTCTAGCATTTATTGTAGCCGGCTCTAGTTACTTTTACTTTACTAGCTAGGATCCTCTCTTGTATCTATTTATACTCTTCTTTATACTCATTCTTTCAACATGAATAAACAAGTTGGAGTTTACTCAAGTATTATTACTTTCTCAAACTCTCTTCAGGCACATATGAGTAGGATCCCTTATGCTTCAACTATTGGGTCCATCATGTACGCAATGCTGTGCACCAGACCAGATGTCTCATACCCTCTAAGTATGACTAGCATGTACCAGTCAAATCCAGGTAATGGTCACCGGATTGCAGTCAAGAATATTCTCAAGTACATGAGACGTACTTGGGATATGTTCTTGGTTTTAGGGAATGATGATTTAGTACTAAAAGGTTACACAGATGCCATATTTCAAACTGACAAGGATGACTTGAAGTCACAGACTTGATTTATTTTCACGCTTAACGGCGGAGCAGTGAGCTAGAAGAGTTCCAAGCAGGAAACTACTGCATATTCTACAATGGAAGCCGAATACATCAAGCCTCGGAGGCGGCAAAGGAAGCAGTTTGGATGAAGAAGTTCATTACTGAACTTGGTGTGGTTCCCTCCATTGAAGGTCCAGTCCCACTGTACTGTGATAACAATAGGGCAATTGCTCAGTCAAAGGAACCAAGGTCTCATCAGAAGTCCAAACATGTACTATGGCGCTGTCACTTGATTAGAGAGATAGTAGATAGAGGAGATGTAAAGATAGAGAAAGTCGACATGGGTGATAACATAGCTGATCCGTTAACCAAAGCGTTGTCACAAGCAAAGCATGAGAAACATGTTCACATGCATGGGCTTAGTCATATGGGTGATTGGCATTAGGCCAAGTGGGAGATTGTTCAAATAGTGTCCTAAAATCAATCGGGTTAGACCGGATCTGACCGGGTCGGGTCGTTTATAGTCTATTTTAGTTAATGTAATAACTTTACTATGATTAATAAAAGCACTTTTGTTATTATATATTTTGTTTATCTTCATATTATTGAATGTGTATATATAGTAACGTCCTTAATATTAAATTGTGATAGAGAAAGCATGATAGTGATTATGGTTGATTAGATCTCTAATTGCTTTAATAATTTTGATACTTAAATGTCTCTAGTCGTATTTACTATCAAACAGGACACTGATGGTACGATTAGACTAGCATGTATTGGATGTCTTCTATCTTATTGAAGATAGGGATATATCTCATCTATCTAAGTGTAGAGATGCTTGGACTGTACGTGGACGTGTATTAAAGAATGCGTACGTTAGACTGACCCACTTACATTAAGTGTCGTAGTATGTGGAAGTTGTGTAATTATCCTAAGACCTGAGTCTTCATGGCATCACGGTGTGGATTGTCATGCTTTGACACTATTGAAGTTTCCCCTAGCCACGGGGTGATCATGCGGTAGTTCTCGGGTGTTATATTGAAGCATGTGTAGGATACATGTTTGTTCATCCGGGAATCGCGTATCCTATGATTAGGAGTGAATATCCGAAATGACATTCTTATAAGGAATGTCTAGCTCTCATGAATCCTTGCAAAGTTGTAGTAAATGAGTTATTCCGAGAGAGCGTGATATCCATATTATAAGATACGATCGTAGATGTACTGACACTCGAGATACGATCGTATGGATATTATTACATCGATAGGATTCTATTTACACGGTAACTGTTTAACATGAAAGGTAGTAGTCATTGCTTTTGACTCTTCCGATGATTGGGGGTCACGGTGTGTTGCTAGACGCTATCTCGTGATCGTTAGGTATGAAGGGAATTTTCGTAATTTGCTCTTTATGTGTACGGCCAACATATTCGGAAGCCTATCGAGTCACACACATAAGAACATCTAGCCGGATTAAAATGCGGTTATAGTGATAACCAAATAAGGAAAGTTTATCTCGACTATAAAGTGTTATAGTGAATAAATTAATATGATGGTATTTATTTATTATGAATAAATTAAATACAAGATATTAGTTATATTGATTAATTAAAGAATATTCCAGATGCCAAATTAATGGTGTTTGGGGCGCCACTTTTGAGTGTATAAGATACACTTGGATTGTGCAATTTAATTAGTAAGATTGCCATAAATTAGTATTGTATATTAATTGATTTTGGAAAAAAAATAGAATTATGGTATTAAGATAAAAATATTCAATATTAGATATTGGCAATATCTTAGACTTATTTAATATAAGATATTAAAATAAAAGAGATATATCAATCATAGTGATTTTTCTTATTTTATTAGGAAAATATTTTTCTTTCTCATCAATCTATTAGAAGCTTCTCCTAATCAGATTAGGAGGCATTGAGGCACCACCTACCTCTATATAAGCAAGGGGTTGGCTAGCTCTTTTGTACATCAGAACTCCAAGAGCTATTAGTTCTTGAGAAAAATAGAGAGCTTGTTTTAGGGAGATTTAAAGAGAGAGAGAGAGAGAAAAGGCCGATCTTCCAAGGAGGATTCCGGCGAGGAGTTCGTGTGGATATCAATAGAGGCTGGACACGTGGATGGCTGGCGCACACTACTACTCTCTGTTGGTGGTCAAAGCGTCGATCTCTTAGATCTACAAAGGTAATCACCGAAAACTACTTAACGTGTTTATTTTATTAAACAAAGTCGATCTTAGGATCGGAAATCAAATTTTTTTTTAAAATTCTGTTGCGTAGACTAGTTGATTTCCTAACAGGTGGACGAATAGACATCTGTGGTGGGCTGATTCTGATTGTCTGAAACATCGGAGGTGATGATAATTGAGAATGAACTGGAGTAGTAATGGATGAGAAGTTTTGTACTGATGCAGCTCCGACTGTAGTTGAATAAATGGAGATGGAAGAAGATGATAATAGCGGAAATGCTTTGCCGGAAGGCTAACCAGAGGTGGACATGGCTGCCTAGGATCTGCTACCAAGATAGAAAACAGAACTTTAATGATATTCATATTTCATTGATCATTTGTAGAGGATTACACCTGAGTATATACTCACTGAATGAACCAATAGAAAATATTCCAAAATAACAAACTCCTAGGCATACCAATACAAATGTGACACCTATACACATACATGGACCAATCATAATCAACCACATATGACATAATCTTAACATAAATATTGCAGCCCTTCACTTTGGTTGGATGATTTCACTCCCATTCAGCCCATCCATAAGATATTTTCGAATCAGCTCTGACCAATAAAAAAAATTCATCCTAACAAAATTATCTACATAGTGTAGATAACCCCATGCGATATACAATCCTATATTTGGGAAGAATAATGTCTGCAATAGGATTAGGCACAATAAATTTACTGTGTCTGCAACTGACGTCCCGTCTTGGTTAATCACTAGTTCTCACACTTTCTCCTTAACCACACTAATAGATATTCTCGGAATGTTGCCAAAAATCCTTGGCCCAAACTCATAAGCATGCTTCCCATGTTCTTTTATGTTGCCCATATCTGCAGTTCCATCCTCAATTCCAAAGATTAGCTTCACATCCATTCTTGTGGGCCTGTAATAACCGCTTCCAAATTTGAATGCTCTCTGACTCTTATCATAAGCTTCCAATACATCATCCAGAATCTTATCTTTCTTCCGTACTGGATACACTTGTTGCTCTTCAATTGCATTGAACAAATGTCTGAATGGTGTTCTTCTCATCTGCTCACGGTGTGCTTATGTTATTGAATTTCTAAAGTCCTTGAATAGTGTTATTATCCCATTCATAGTGCATTTGTACTGTGTCATCCTGTCGCATTCACAATGTAATGTTAGCTTCAAGTAATTTACATTACCAGCATATATGAGTATACAGTCTTAGCACTTGTTCCACTTTTGCATATATTACTCAAATGTTTTAAAACAAATAGACACACATTATCTCCAACAAGATGCACTTGAGGAGCATACATCACTTTCCATCCATACATTACTCAGGCACTTAATGTCACTATCTCATATGCTAGTCACTGTTTCGATTGACTTACATACACACTTTAAAGTGCAACTCTATCAATGACCCAAAATGTATGTTATCTTCCACCGTCTTCATATGCAAACACTTACTTCACACCAATTCTACAAAATTATCACCATTGCAATTGTTATGATTTCATATCACAAATCATCATTACGTAACAGTTCCACTTGACAAATTTTATTTACCAACTTCCCCTGCCATTAGAGTTTAAACATATGTCCATTCATTAGTAGAATCATCATATACTCTTTACTACGTTTACACAAAATTATTACATTACCAGATAAATTTCAAAATCCTTGTAAAACAATCCTATTTCAACATTGACTTTGTATTATTTTCACTCACTTTTAATGTCCACAATCATATTACTACACTTCGCTTCATTATATTGGCACAATACGACTTCCATCATAACCAGTTAACATATACTTTCCATTGTTTTGATTGAACTCCTGCCAATATACCCGCGGCTTGCCTGTGCTCAGTTCAATATTTTGTGTTATATCACTCCAACCTGTACATACAATGCCTTCAAGCACACATGCATTAGGAATTTCACTACCTCAATTCAGCATACAAACCGTGGAATTCAATCACCTCATTTCTAATTGCCAAGATTTTCACTATACTCACATCATACCTATAGTTCAACTTTTTAAGATTTTTTTCCCCAAAATTTTCAAAAATTTACTGTGTGTAATTTATCTATTTTTGTGCTAATTCTTGCCGAGACACATGCACATCATTTCATATCCACTGCATCAATCTTTAATACATGTAAATTTAGGCCAAATTCCAGCTTTTTCAGAATTCAAATCCCTTATTAATCTATAACGTTACAGATCAATAATTTGAGTTCATAAACTTACTTTTGGTCTTCCATTGTTGTTGTTGGTATGTCCTAGATCTTCTTCTCTGTTTTCGAGCCACCGCATTTGCGCTAGGATGCCATACGAATTTCACTTCTTTTGTTGTAATTTCGTTTTTCCGGACCAACTTCTTTGTCGCACTTGATTCTTCCACTTATTTTTGGAAGGAGCATTTGAAAATCTTATGGATTTCAAATGTTTTTGACGGTACTTCTTCATAAGTGGAATAAAACTTCCGCCCAACTACTTCAGCCCCATTTATTGGCTCTGTTGCTCAAGGGGCACATAATATATATCAAAACCATTTCACAAGGGGTAGTTCTGTACTTTTATCTCTACTTTTGTCCTGAATGAAAACATAAATAGTGTCTGTCCTATTGCACATTTTACCTATTGTAATTGTCCTACAGCCTCATCATCCCGTTTTTTTTTTTATTAAGAAAAAAATTGTGGATTTTGAAAATAGTAAGGTGAGGTGTGTTGGGTAAGATTGGAATAGAGTAAGGTAGAATAAGGCATGGGCACGTAGATGAATGCATGGTAGGGTATGATGGGACTAGATGAATATACTCTCGTGCAAATATATCTTTTTGTACGAAATATACATCATATTTTGTTCACGTACAAATCCAGCAGGATGTTAAAATTTAATTCATAGAATGTATTATTTTATCAAATGAACATTACGCTACCAGAATGTATGCGCTGGCGTATAAGCATTTGATTTTATTCTCTTTATTTGCAGCAAGACGTGGAAGATAAAGTAGGGTTGGAGAGGGAGGTGGTCAGTGTTGAAGAAAGGGAGAGGAAGAAGTGAAGGAAGAGAGGGATATGAAATGATGAAGGAATTTGGCAAAAGGGTTAGAGTAAAGGTTGACTAACGTAGGTGAGGTTAATCAATCAGATGGCATATTGTGTATTACACAATAACTTGCTCTGGTTGGAAGTTTCCAGCCCTGGCATTACCACTATCCTATATAGAATTGTGAGTAGTTAGTTGATATATGTAAATTAAATTCAATGTTACTCCCTCCGTTCCTATTTATTGTCGCAGTTGTCAAAAACATACATATTAAGGAGAAGATTTAATGCTGATATTGCGTAGAATACCAAGTTTGCGGCAACAGTGTTTAACTTGAGGATATGAGGCTTATATATGTGATTTCTCCGGAGGGAGTATGATGGTGGACAAGAACAATACCGTCGGAAACGTGCTAAGGGAAGAACACGAGAATGAGTCGGTAAATTGACAGAGTAGCTCCGTGTATTAATTCTTTGTTCTTTTCTATTACATTGTGATCCCATATATATAGGCTAAGATTATGTCGGTTTACAGTTCATGACAAGACAATTAAGAATACATAATTAAAGATAATCATGCATGCAATACAAGTGGCATAGCCAGCTGTCTGGTGTAGCCAGCTGGCGAGATAAGTATGGAGCGCAGCGAACAGCGGCCTCGTATTTGCCTTGTCTTGATATTAGCTTGATCATATGGGTAGAAAGCACATGGAGAGGACGAGTCCGGCTAATGACCAGCGGACAGGATCCGGCTTACCGTTGGCGGATTGGGCCCGGCTTACGCACGGCGGGTAGGATCCGGCTAATGAACCCGGACAGAGAGGAAAGAGGCCCCATATCCCTGTTATTGGGCCGTGATAGCAGGCACAATCTAGATGAATAAGGCCTCATTCGGGTTCGGGTATATCAATGGCCCTCTACTCTGTGCCTGGGTGTGCCCGCCAAGGCGGAGAGTAGAACTTGAAGAAGCAGTAGAGAGCCGCACCCTTATGTTGTCGCTCGTGACAGAGGTGTGCCGATATCGTTCTATCGGGCTTAGATCGGTGTTGACCTTGTGTTGCAAATTACCGAGAGATGCTGTTCATAGCAACGAATAGGCTTAGGTGCCGACAACGTCCTGTCGGGCTTGAACTAGTGTTGGTGAAAACCACTAGCTATGTGCTGCGCATTGTAGCGGACATACTTAATTACCGATAACGCTCTATCGGGCTTGAATTAGTGTTTGTATCGCGTAGCGAATTACCGATTAAAATGCTGCGCATTGTAGTGGACAGGCTTAATCGCCGACAACGCACTGTCGGGCTAAGTCACCGATTACGCTCTGTCGGTAATAGAATACCGGGTAAGAGACTGCAGGCATTGATGGCAATTGGCCGCTTGAAGAAAAATTGTTGACTATGATAATCAGAGGCCGTTTGTTTAGATAGTTTGATGGCCGCTAGCAGGGGCCAGAGCGGTCGGAGATGACAACGGATGTATGGGTTCACGAAACGTCACATCGGTTGCGTATACCGATACGACGTTTGAACTGAAGCGTCCTTCGTTCTGATTGGCTGAGAAAAATTGGTAATCGTTCCAAGTCATTATGACGTTTGAATTTTGAATTTCCAAGCGTCGTTTCCCTCCCGATTTCTCCCTATAAATAGAGGCTTCCACCCTCAATCTTTTACTTTTCTTTTTCTGAATATTTCTCCGGCGATTGCGATAGAGAATTCCGGCAAGTGTAAGCAGGCTCCGTCAAGCGTATTTTCAGACAGGATCAACATCTCTACTTCTCCTCTCATTAATCAGGTATGAACTTGCACCTTCCCTTAGTCTTTTGATTCAATTGTGCCCTAATTTCATCATAATGTTGTGAATTGGTCTTGGCCAACGTTGATTTTTAAGATGAACACCGTAAGTCCACCTTTTATGTTTCCCTGCGTTTATGCCATCTTTTTCAGAAATCCCTTTGTATGATGATGCTCTGATTGTTGCCACTGTAAATGCTTGAGTGTTTGTGTTTGTTTGGGGTTTTTATTGGTAGTTTTTTGCTAAGGAATGCGGAAGGGCGAGGTGTCAGGGTGTGATTGCTTTCACCTCGACCCGATTTTCATACCCGGGTGACCAAACTGATCCGCCTTGTCCTTTTTATTTTCTAGAATGTCTTCAGAACACACACAATTGGATGAAGAAGCTAGGGCCGCTGCGGGATATGGCTCTGAGGAGGCTAGTATGGAGGAGGCCAGCTCAAGTGACATGGAGGATGTGGCCGGAGAGGAACAATGGCCAATAATCGCTGAATCCGTATCAGAGGATGAAGATGTTCGAGTAGTTGGTGAGGGCGCTTCCGGGGGTGAGGTTGAGGATGAGGACCAGACGTCGCTGAGCGACCTCATTCATCGGATTGAAAAAGTAATAACCCCTGAGGCAGCTAGCCGCAGCGCCATGCTCAAGGAAGCGTGGAAACCGCACCCGTGTCAAAAAGCACCAGTGTGTCAAAGAGACCGTCGACGTCGAGGAAAGCAAGATCGGCTAGTGATTTGGTCATATCTGATGATCCCGAGAAAAAGAAGAGGCCGGCGAAGAAGAGGTCCATTGCCATCGAGATGGAGTTGGCGGAGCAGAAGCGGGCTGATATTAACCTTATAGCTCGATGGAGGGAGTTCTTAGATCGTCTGGATTATACCTCGGCGATGACCGCATTTGATATCTCGACCGACTATCGATTTGCCAGTATGGGTGTGATGTATGACTTTTATATGATTAAATATACGTGATTTTATTACGTTTTATCGACGAATTCTATGTAAAATATATGAAATTATGATATAATTAGTATGAAATATTAATCTTTATAGTTTAGTATAGTTAGTAGTAAAAGTTAGTATTTATAGTAAAAAGTTGTAGTTTTTGTACCGGTTTTAGTGACCGGAGTGTTGTGTCTATTTTACACGGGTATTTTGTGTTTATTTCATTGCAGAATCCTAAGATGAACTGAAATCCCGAGTACAGACACTTTTTGAAGTCAATTCAAGTTGTTGGAAGGGAGGTTTAAAGCGTCACTCAATTTAAATGGTCAAGTGGGTATTCGTTTTTTAAATAACAAAATCCCGAAAACGACACGTATTGGAAATGGCTCATCGAGAATACGTTTTCGAAGAAGTGATCTTGATAGAAGTTGTAGAGAATTCAACGAGCTTTTCAACGGAAGTTCGATGTCATTCGATATCGAGAATTCAAGTTACGATTTTATAGAAGTTAGCTATGTAATTATATATAATTATATATATAATTGCACATGCTAAGTAATGATTAGAGGGTAACATACGGGGCACATGCTTGTAACTAACCGTAATGATTGTCATCATTACACCGGACCGATCCGGCAAGTTTTCGGACCGGTCCGGGAAGGAGGTTTGTCTATATATATGGGAGCCTCGGCACTTGAAAAGAGTGTACCAATATATATATACCATATCCTATATATATTCTCTCCCTCCTCTTTCTCTTTTTCTTTTCTTTTTCTTTAGTTTGTTAATAGGCCTTATGCCAAAATAAATAAAGTAGTAGTAGTATCGTAGTAATGCTCGAGAAATTATCGAAGGTTCGGTGTTGCTGAAATCGTTGAATACCTGGGAAAAGACGATTTCTGAGTCAGCAGTTGTAATCGGGTAATTTCTATAATAATTATGTTTATGTTTGTTATTTTCTTCTTTTTAGTTTTTATAATGTTATTAGGCTAAATCTAATAACTAGCCAAAGTTATGTAATCGTATTATTTCGATCTTTTCGTTAAAAGAATGATGTTAAAATAAAATTGATTAAAATTGAGTTAAAATGAATCTTTTTCTATTTCGCTACGTAACGATAACATATTCGGAATGAAGTAATCAATCATGATGAATACTACATATAACCTGACGATGAACCGACCGCAGAAGTCGTGATATGAGTAAAAATAGAAAAACCGGAGGGTAAAAATGGCCGCCTGATTAACGGAATCCTATTTCCTACCCGGGGGCAGATTTGTCCTAGTAAAACAAATCTTATTAACTTTGTACTCGAGATCTTAATAATGTTAAAATCACAGTTTAATTGAAACTACACCGTTTGTATTAAATCGATCCGCTTGACAACCGGAGCCTCTTGAATAACATCGGCCATCCGACAAATGGAATCACCTCTTTTATCCGGGGTAGATTTGTACTCGGTACTGTTTTGACTAACTAAGTTTAGCATGGGGCGCTTGTGGACATTGGACCGATGACAATTTGACATATGACAATTTCATACGCTCGTGTGAGGAGAAATTGTTGACATTAGGAGTACACCGTTTCATTTACTCAATTGGACCTAATAAAAAGGAAGATCGAACACATTCTATTAATTGAAAAGATCGAATAAATTGATTACATATACTTTGGCTAGTCTAGTCTATAAACTATATATTGGTATCTATATATTTATATATATATATATATATATATATATTTTACTATTTATGTACATCTATATATATTTATATATCTATATATATTATATTAGAATAACTTTTAAATTACGCATTTATTTTATGTTGGTTAGAGTAGTAGTAATCGTGTTATAAAATTGCGGTTTAGATCGAGTTAATAGCAAACTTTTTGGTGTTTAACCACACTTAAAAGAATTACCACTTTTTTCCCTGAGGATTCGACACCTGACTCACCACTTTATCACTACAATTTGACCCGGTACACTGCCGGTTAGGATCCGTCTAACCTAGAAAAGGTCTGTCCCTTTCTTGACGCCGTTTCTAAGGTCTGGTTTTGGTGACGTCAGCTTTCTGGCGCCGTTGCCGGGAAAACAAAGTCGCTAATTTTTTTTTGTGTCTATGGTTACTACTTGTATTAGCTTAAAAATTCTCGAGGATAAACCAACACTCTTCTTATCACATTTCTTTTTTTATTTTTTCGTTGGTATCTACTTTCTTTTAGTACCAATTTTCTTCTTCTTTAAAACTCGAGCATTTTTCTATTTTCGTTAGTTGATGACCAGAAGCGGTAAAGCCTCACTTACTCCTTATAAGCCGATATAAACGCTTACGAAAGGCGCTTGCGGATAGAGAGTAAACGTGGTCAAACCAAACTTAGACTCCTTGGAAAATCTCCAAAGGAATCATCTTCTAATAAAAATAAAGAAATGGCCGAAACTAGTGATGAAACAAACGAACAGAGGCTAGATCATGCTTTAGGGCATGGCCAAAACCCCGTTAACCCTAATAATAATCGAATAATAGAACAATCAAGATCGGAACCGAATAATCGTAACAATCCGCCAAACCCAAGACCTATCTCGTGATCAAACCGTTAGAGAAACCGTACTAATAATCCCATACTTTTACCTAATGAAGGAGCGAATAATTTCGAAATTAAGTCTCATCTTTTTGGTTTAATTGACGCAAGAGCCCAATTTCTAGAGAAGATGATGAAGATCCACATCATCATCTCTATCTATTTGAAGAACTCGTGCAATACAAACCAAAAGTCAAGGTGCTCATAAGGAATTAACAAGGATGACTATGTTTCCTTTTTCTTTAAAAGGAAGAGCCCGAGATTGGTTTATGTCTCTTCCACACCACTCGTTAACTAGTTGGGAGGATATTAAAACTAAATTTCTGAAACAATATTTCACTCCAGGACGGAATTTGGAATTAAAGGTCGAGGTTGCTAATTTTAGACAAGGATCTGAAGAAACACTTGGGAATGCGTGGGAAAGGTTTAAAAAATTGTTAAGAGCTTGTCCCGATCATGGTTATTCCTTAGATATGCAAATTCAGCTTTTCCGTCGTAAACTAAGAAAGGATTCACGTGCGTGTATGTAGATCATGCATGTGGTGGTTCGTTAATGATGAGTGAAGCTCAAACAGCTTTACGATGCTATAGAAAAGATTTCCAAAAATAACAGAATGTGGGAAACCGGTTCTAGCACTAGAAAAGTAGCTTTTGCAGGAGAATGTACGTCAAATACGGAAGTTCTAGCACACTTGGAGAATTTGAGTAGAAAGTTTGATGGATTACAACAAGGTAAGAATAAAAATTCAGAAAATAGTATGCCAACTGAATACTCAAATCATGATAATGTGTCATTAGGGATAAGAACCAACAGATATTCAAGAGAGGAGGTGAGTTTTCTTCAAAGAACATAGGAATTTGAACAATGCATATTCAAACTCGTTTAATGCTATTAGAAGAGACCACCCAACTTTTAGATGGTCCGAAAACCCTAGTAAGCCAGACAACCGCCGTATCCAGCTCAAGATAAGAATATGAATAATAATCATGTTTATCAAGGAAATTCATCTAATCAGAATTTACAATCATTACCTAGATCCTATCCTCAACATACCACTCAAAGTATACCAGTAACTCAGAGTTCAACTCAACCTGCAGAAGGGGTTGAAAAATGGGAAAAACTGATGGAAAATATGATGGGTGTAGTATCTACTCAAGCTAAGAATATGGAAACAATGATGACTTCTATAGGTTCAGTCAGTAAGGATATGAGTTCAATGAAAACATCTATGAATGGACATGATACCAGAATGAGAACGATAGAAGCTTCATTAAGAAATATGGAAGATCATTTGAGTAGGGAAGGTGAACGTAACAACAAGAGACCTCCCGAGGATTACCAAGTAATACTGAAAGAAACCCAAGAGAGGTAAATGTTGTAGTTACAAGAAGTAGGAAACTCTACGGTAGCAATGGAGTAGAAAACTTCGGGAATAATGAAGTAGAAAATGATTTAGATAGAAAAAATGAAGAGACTAAAGATGAACTTGACTTTACTGATGAGGAAGAAGAAATCATAGAGAATTTCTTGAAAAGGAATAGAAGTTTGGAACCTGAGAATGAAGGTGAAAAATGGGTAAACATCCCTAGGATTTTGAAAGATCCCATGGATAAAGATTTAAGGAATCTATTTAAGGAACATGTTAGAATAGAAGATAAAGAGAACAAGGATGAAAAACAGGAAGAACTGAAGGAACCTGAAGTAGAGATTGATTCAGGGAACAAATTAAAAGAAAAAATTCAAGAACCTGAAACATGGCGATCAAGTAATACTCAAAAATTTAAGGATAAAGGAAAAGAGAGAATGACTTCGAAACCAAAGGTTATAGATTTAGAATCTTTACCTTTTCCACCTAAAGATCAAATTAAAAAGATTAAGACTGATCAGAAGTATGCTCGTTTCCTTGATACTTTTCGTCATATTCATGTTAATATCCCCGTTATCGAAGCTCGATAAATATGCCCGCCTATGGAAAGTTTTTGAAAGATATACTATCAAATAAGAAAAAATTAGAGGAATATGAGAATATATGCCTAAATGAAGAATGTTCTCGTAATTTTGCAAAGATAAGTTACCGCCTAAACCGAAAGATCCCGGAAGTTTTACGATTCCATGTGAAATTGGAGGATTTCGTTTAAGAAGGTCTTATGTGATCTTGGAGCTAGTATAAATCTCATGTCTTATGAGGATTATAGAAAGCTAGGCATAGGAAAGCTTACTAAGATCGAAATGACTCGCAAATGGCGATAGATCGATTAAGTACCCTAAAGGAATAATTGAGGACATATTGGTTAAGGTAGACAAGTTCTATTTTCCAAGAGACTTTGTAGTTATGGAAATGGAAGAAGGATTTTCAAATAACACTTATCTTAGGACGTCCATTTCTAGCTACAGAGAACTTTAATCGATGTTCGTAAAGGAGAATTAATTTTGAGAGTCAATGAAGATGAAGTTGCTTTCAATATTTTCAAAGCTATGAACCATCAATATACATCACCGTAATCATGTTCTTTTATAGAAGATATTCATTCCGTCTATGATAATCGCTTACCAACTTTTGAAGACAGATTAGAAGAATGCTTAACTCTATCTATCTATAAAGAAGATGAGGAAGACATTGAAATGAAAGAGATAATCTTATCTCTAAATGAAGGCGCTTTTACTTTTAAACCACCATGGCATAAGTATTTGGAGTTAGAACTAGAAGGACCGCTCTTAAATCATCAATAAAGATCCGCCTAAGAATCTGGAATTGAAACCGTTACCTTTAAATCAAGTATGCTTTTCTTGAAATTGATAATCTTTTACCGCTTATTATTTCATCAACTTTAACGGAGCAACAAGAAGATCAATTACTAGAATGTTGAAAAAGCATAAGAAAGCTTTTGGATGGACAAGCTTGCCGATATTCGAGGTATTAGCCCCGAGATATGTGTTCATAAGATAATTCTAAAAGAAGATGCTAAACCTTGTATTCAACCGCAACGCCGCCTCAACCCGAATTTGCAGTTAATCGTTAAGAAAGAGGTTATTAAGCTATTAGAAATGGGAATAATTTTTCCTATATCAGATAGTGAATGGGTAAGTCCAACTCAAGTTGTACCAAAGAAAGGAGGTTTCACAGTGAAAGAGAATGATAAGAATGAATGGATCCCAACAAGGGAAATTACAGGATATCGAATGTGCATTGATTTTAGAAAACTAAATGATCATACTAAGAAAGATCATCATCCACTTCCATTCATAGTGCAAATGTTGGAGCGTTTAAGTGGACATAAGTATTACTCGTTTCTTAGATGGTTATTCAGATATTTACGATTTTCATTGCAAAGCAGAGATAGGGAAAAGACTACTTTCACTTGTCCTTATGGAACTTTTGCGTATAAAAGAATGCCGTTTGGTTTATGTAATGATCCTGCTACGTTTCAAAGATGTATGATGTCTATATTTTCTGATATGGTTGAGAAATTCTTAGAAATTTTTATGGACGACTTTAGTGTTTACGGAGACTCTTTTAATGGCTGTTTGTTGCACTTAGAACGAGTGTTACAACGCCGTGAGGATACCAATTTAGTGCTTAATTGGGAAAAATGTCATTTGATGGTATCGAAGGAATTGTACTAGGTCATAGAATCTCTCGAAGTAGGAATCGAAGTTGATAAAGCTAAAGTCGAGGTAATCGAGAAATTGCCTCCACCAGCTTAATCTAAGGACGTTAAGAGGATTTCTTGGACATGCAGGATTTTATAGGAGATTTATTGCGATTTTTCGAAGATAGCAAAACCTCTAAGTCATTTGCTTGAAAAAGAAGTACCTTTTAATTTTGATAATAAATGTATGGAAGCATTTAAGACCCCGAAAGCGAAGTTGATTACCGCACCAAGATTGGTAGCACCAGACGGAATTTACCTTTTGAGATTATGTGTGATGCAAGCGATTTAGTCATAGGAGCCGTTTTAGGTCAAAGATATAATAGAATTCTCAAAGCTATTTACTATGCATCACATACGTTAAATGCAAATCAACCGAACTATGCAACTACAAAAAAAGAACCGTTGGCGTGATTTTTGCCTTAGATAAGTTTAGATCGTATATTGTTGGCTCTAAGGTAATAGTTTATACGTACCATTCAAAGATTGAAATATTTACCGAGTAAGAAAGATGCGAAACCACGTCTTCTTAGATGGATTCTCCTACTTCAAGAATTTGATATTGAGATTAAGGATAAAAAAGGAAGTGAGAATGTAGTAGCGATCATCTAAGTAGAATGGAAACTCGATGAAGAAATAGGAAATGAAATTAAGGATTCGTTTCCCGATGAACAATCGTTTAGAATCGATACTCCTTCAACCATGCAAGCTATTAAAGAAAAGAATTCCTTCTAAGGAAAATTCACCTTGGTTTGGAGATATCATTAACTACTTAACCCGTGATTACATTCCGTCTCATTGGACTTGGCAACGTGTAAAAAAAAGTTCTTTTATGACTTAAAATTTTATTACCGGGAGGAACCGTACCTCTTCCGTAAATGTTCGGATGGGATAATCGTAAAATGTGTGCCCGATAATGAAATTTTAAGTGTTTTATCGTTTTGTCATGATCGTGAGGCAAGAGGTCATCATGGAGGTTGGAAAACTCGCTTTTAAAGTCTTGCAATGTGGTTTTTATTGGCCTACACTTTATAAAGATGCGTATACATATGTTAAATCTTGTGAATCATGTCAAAAATGGGGAAATATTTCGAAAAAACATGAAATGCCTATGCAACCTATTTTAGAATGTGAGTTATTTGATGTTTGGGGTATAGATTTCATGGGACCTTTCCCTATATCGTTTGGAAAAAGATTTATTCTTGTAATGGTAGATTATGTTTCGAAATGGGTAGAAGCCGAAGCTCTTCCCACTAATGATACCAAGGTTGTCATACGATTCCTTAAAAAGAACATATTCACTAGATATGGCATTCCGAGGCGATCATTAAGTGATAGAGGTTCACACTTTTGCAATCGACCATTTACTAAGTTAATTGAAAAATATGGTGTAACGCATAAGTTAGGAACACCTTATCATCCGCAAACCAAAGGGTCGTGTAGAAGTGTCGAATAGAGAGATTAAAAGAATCATAGAAAAGACAAGTGATTCAAACCGTAAAATCAAGGCGCTAGACTAGATGATGCGTTATGGGCATACACGTAACAGCCTTTTAAAACTCCAATTGGTCGTTCTCCCTACAAATTAGTCTTTGGTAAATCTTGTCATCTCCCAAGAGAGAGTTAGAACACCGAGCCTTCGGGCTATTAGATTTCGAATTTCGATCCTAAGGTCGTCGGTGATCATAGACTACTTCGCTAATGTAATTAGAAGAATTTCGCCTTGATTCATATGAAAATGCTCGAATCTACAAGGAACGCACGAAATCTTTCCATGATAAGAGAATCTATAGTCGTGAGTTCCATGTAGGTGATCGAGTGTTATTGTACAATTCACGTTTAAAGTTGTTTCCAGGAAAGCTTAAATCAAGAAGGACAGACCATTTAAAGTAACACGAGTTTATAAATCCGAGCCGTTGAACTAACCGACGGGAATACAACTTTTATAGCCAATGGTCACAGGGGTGAAACTATTTCTCGGAAGGTGAAGAAGTCTCTCTCATAAATGAAGTGATGTTGCCGATCGACCCTCCGAAAGATTAAAAAGCAAGGTTCGAAAAGCCGAAAGTATCAAATTAACCAGGTTTTATCTTTACTTTTATATGTCTAAACTAGTTTCGTCTTTTACCGGATAGACGTAAAAGAACCGGATGTCTTTTTTTAGATAGATTAGAGTTTTTGTTTTGCTTTTGAAGTTTGGTTTTAATAGAGATATCGCCTTTACTATGAAGCCTTAGTTTTTGGAAAGAACAAGCAATTGTTGAGAGAGAAAAAATTGAAAGAAGTTTGAAATGGTACGTCGAGAAGCTCGATAAAGAGAAGGGCTAAGTTTTTAAGGAAGTGCGTAACTGTGGAAAGATTGAACACAAGTGGGCAATGTGGGAAAAATATAACTCAATCTCGTAATGAGTGTTTGAATGTAATTAAGAAGGGAACGATTAGTGGTTAACCGAAAATCCCGATGGACTTCCAAGACTTAATTCAAACGCTACGTTTCTAGGATTTAGTTTGCTTGAACGGTATGTTAGAAATCTGGAGTTTATAGAAATTGAAGAATTAGAAACCCCGTAAGTTCAAGTCTTTTATTGTTTTTAGTTTTATAAATTTTTTTGCATAACTTTGAAAATTTTATAAAATTGGATCTTTATAAAATTAAGGAGTTTTATAAAAGTTTTATAAAAAGTTTTTTAAAGTTTTTAGATATTTTATAAGAATTAATATAAATTTATTGAATTTTTATAAACTTTTAAATAAGTTTTATAAAGATTTTATAAATTTTGAGAAATTGTTATAAAATTTATAAATTTTATTTTCTATTTTTATTAAGCTTTTATTGAGTTTTATAAGTTTTATATCAAAAATCCAAAAAAATAAAAAATTTCGAAAAAATCATAAAGATTTCACACGGACCGATCCGGCCCTTATCCAGGACCGGTCCGGGTTCGAGTTAACCTAAAAGGACGGGATCTTTTCTTCTTCTTCATTTCTCCTCTTTTCTTCAACAAGAAATGCAAAGACCATCATCTCCACCCCCAAAAATTTTCTTTCTTCAAAATACAAATTACACTATACCATTACATATATTCTTCCTCTTTTACTCTCCTCTCTTTAACACAAGTGAAAAATTCGAAAAAGATCGAACACAAGCTCCATTTCATCCCGGTGGCTTTACGACTTTTCCGGCCACTTTTCACCGTTTTGTTCACTATAAGGTATAATTTGTTTACTCTAGTTATTAATTTCATGATTTTTGTAATCTTTAGATTTATTTTCAACTGTTTTGATTTTTAAGTGTGTTGTGACATTTTATTTGTGTTGTTTTTGTTGTTGTTTTGTTGTTCTTTTGTTATTCCAAAATTCGTAGAATGGCCTCATCTAGTCGCAAAATCTCTAAGAAAAGAAAGCCTAATATTCCAATAGAAGTACCGCCGTAGGTCTTAAAGATTTAACACCGGAAGAAGAATCCGTTAGTTTTGTCGCTACATGCCTTCACCTCAAGCTAAGAATGCTTATAAGAATATCTATAGTAAATGTGGAGTTGTGTTGGAAAGAGGCTTAGATTTTGATGACTTAGGAGAGGAAGTTAGGCGTATTTTTGCAAGACGCCAATGGTTGGATTTTGCAAATCGTAGGACAGAGAGATCAATACTACCTTAGTGGCGAGTTTTATGCGCTTCGTCTACTTTGACACCCACCGAGGGTAGTATGATGAGTCTATTCCCCTTAGGTCTAGAATACATGTGTCTTTTAGTCCGGAACTTATTAATGCCGTTTTAGGGGTAGAAGTTTTTCCGTATGAAGAGGATTACGTAGCCGTTTATAGATTAGATGATCCCGCTATGTATGAGCAGATTGCCTCTAGAGCTCAGAGGGAATTTGATGCTACAGCAGAGTGGGTGGACAACAGATTTAATTATGGGAAGTGTTTTAGAGATCTGAGGGCAATCAAAAGATTTTTGAGCCATACTCTCTATCCTACTACCAAACACACCGCCTTTGGTAAAGAAGATTTATGCATTACTTGGGCGATGATTCATGATATTAAGGTGGATGTGGGGAAGATTATGTATAGAAGGGTTTTCGAGTTTATTGTTACTGCCAAGGCAGGGAGTCACATGTACTTTCCGGCTTTATTTCGGATTTATGTCGTAGATCGTGAGTTCCTTTCCTATCTAACGATAAATTAACTATGGCGTACGAGTCCCCGATAGGCCCTAGTCCGAGGAGGTCTCCGCAGGGTTCGATAGACTCGATAGTTAGGAGTAGTGCACCTCCACCCGCCCACCCGCCGCATTTTCATCTTTTTCTCGATCGCCAGCAGCCTTCTTTCCCAAGCACCATTACATACGATATGTTTCAATCCTTAGTGTCGATGTAGCCCGAGGACAAAGCTAATATGGCTTTGTTTGCCGAGCGTAGTAGGCAAAGTGGAGTGATGATTTACGTAGAGGATGTTGAGACATGATCGCAGATGCATCTTGATCCTTCTTTCGATAAAACCGCCTATCCGCCCGTCAATCTAACCCATATACTTTACCGTAATGGATAGCACCTATTCCACCATCTCGTAGCTTTCATCATATGCCAAATCCTTTTGGAAGCCGCCTAGTGGTCGTGGTGTCTTTTATACGTGTTCTCGTGGTGTCGTTACATCTAGCCGGGGAGGATTTTCGGATTTTGCAAGGATGACGTCGAGTATGAGTTCGATAGGTCTCGACAGCTCGCTTCGGACCACGACTACGTTTCCACGCCGCTACGTCATCGGTTCCAAGTTTGAATGATCCAGCTTTATCCAAATTTCGAGGATGATGATGTTGACATTATTTGATTTCGTACAACTTTGTTAGTTTTAAACATTTTCTGGTCTGTTTATTTTATTTTCCGCATTTTAAATACTAAGTTTACTAATTTAATAGTTTTTCGTTTTCATAATCGTTTTATGTCGTAGTAGTAAATTTAATCATTTTTAATAGTATTTAAATATTTCATAAAAAATCTAAGAACAAAAAATATTTTCATATGTCGTTTTTAAAATATAATTCGTGTATCGTTTATCCGTATCGCTAGATAATCTTTAGTAACTTATTTAAACTCTAATAGCCATGAGCCTATTAAAGATAAACAAGCAAACTTGAACTTTACAACCCGTACACGGTAAAAATATCTTAAAGCCGGACCGGTCCGGTCGGTTTCAGACCGATCCGGGAGTTAAATTTGCTTAGTCATGATTGAGAGTGTTAATATGCAGCCACGTATACTCTCAATTTTGTCCATTTAAGGAAAGAAAGCCGAGAGTGAAAAATTGCAAATTCACTCGCTTACTTTCACCTTTCTATCCGTTTAATTATTTTCATCTCGTTTCAACTAAAATGTCAAACCGGTCATCACCGTCACCAATTCATACGATCCGGAGGCATTAGATGTTTTTGTCCCGGAATCTAGCGCTTCAAATGTTAATTTGTTGGTGAATGCGAGGTTTGCAAATTCTCCAATTTTGGTAGAAAAGGGGTATCAACTTTGAAAAAATTGATCACTCAGGGAAGGATTTAATTCAGAGTAGAGGTTGGAGAAAGTTTGTAAGGAATCCAAGAGGTAGGATTAATGTTTCTATCGTTAGGGAATTTTATTCCGCTCTCTCTACTGTGAGTACTGTCGATCCGTCACAACTTGTATCCGTTCGTGGTACACTTATTCACTTTTCACCTCATATTATCAATCATATTTACGAAATACCGATTTTCGATCAAATCCATAATCTTCATTTTGAATATCAATGGGCGTTAGGGAACTCCTTTAACGTTGTCAACTATGTCACGGAATCTTTTCCGTATTTGTTTCCAGAGTTCGATCAAAATTACGACTCTACCACTTCAAATTCTACCGCTAATCCGAGAGCATGGAAACATTTCATTAACTCACGAGTCTATCCGACTAGTGACTTTGCGTGGGTTAGTGATAATGAGATACTTTTGTTGTTTGCGTTGATAAGCGGAGCTCATGTGGACCTGGGGATTTTGATTTTTAAGACGGCAGTAAACTTTGCAGTGGAACGGTATAATAATGGAAGGCCGATGCCTTTTGCTTGGTTAATTTCAAGGTTATGTATTCATTTGAATGAAGTCCCTGAAATTGCTTCTGACGAGATATATCCGTCTCGTGATTATCGTAGAGATTACTACCAAATGGAGAATCCGGGTTGTTCGTCAACTATTTGAGATAGTTGTTGTTAGTTTTATTTAAGTCTCGTTTAAGGTTGGTTTGCTTTAATAAGTTAGTAAGTTGATTAAGGTTAGTAAGTTAGTTAGTAAGTTTGTTTTATTTTGAATCTTTTAGTTTGTAATAGTTTCTTTTGTTTAATATATATGCTTTTGTTTAATTTTTGTTGTAGTAAACATTATTCAATATTAACGATCATCTATAATTTTAATTTAATTTTCGAACCTACTTTTTCATACTCATTGAACATCGGGACGATGCCACTTCGTAAGTGGGGAGTAGTAGTTAGGTTTGAAAATTTCATTAAAATTTTCGAAAAAATAAAAAAAATTTATAAAATATAACCTTTTTCATATAAATTAGTACTTTAATTACTTATTTCGTAGTTTTAATTTTTCTTGAATGATTTAAGTTAGTTAATATATGAATAAAAATGATATAATTTGAGAAGATTAATTTTTGATTTAGTAAAATATATTAGATATATTATGAATATGTTTTATATCTTTTATAAGATTTTTAAGATTTTAAGTATGTATAACTAAATAATTTTTGTCAAATATTTCTTTTATGGAATTATTCAAGTAATTTTTATATTTATAAATAAATTTTTAGATAATTTTCTTTTTAAGATAAATTATGAATGTGGAATCAAAATTAGGAATGATGATTTTTGGACACCACAAAAATATAACTATACCAAATAAATTTACCCGAATAAAATTTCCAATTTTTGACCCCACCTCGCCTTTTAAAGAGTGATCAAGACCTCACTCGGAATATAGCCATTTTGATTAACTAGAAATTTCCGACCCTTAGCTTGTTTTGGTCTACATTTCTTTGACATCCTTCGAGTTTGTACGTACTTACGAGAGGAGATGATGACAAAAGAGTTAAGAGTTGAGAGAAAAATGGTATATGCCGAGATTGGAATGAGTTCGTATATGTTAGTATCCTATGAAAAAAATTATATTAAGAATTAAGGCACCATTTTTACACAAAATTAATCAAATATCATGTATCTTCCCTATCTTTGATCGACAATATAAAAATAAAATATATCGGTAGTAGCTACCAATGATTTGAGTGTAGTAGGGGGTTATCTAGAAACGTCCTATATCACTATGAGGTATAAAGCTCCCGATTTGCCTAATGATAGTAGTCCAAATTAGGGTATTATCTCGAAATGTCCTATTGTCACGATGAAGGCATAAAAAAAATTATATTTAAAGAAAAAGTCGAATCAATAGATTTCAAGAATGATTACGAGTTTAAGGAAACCGGACTCGTAATTTTAGATCGAAAGAGTAGTACTCCGATCAATCTTGATGAAGCAATGCCGGAAAGTTTGATTTTCTACACACACTCACGCTTTAGTTCTTAATATTAAAATAAAAAATAAAAAAAAGAGAGAATATCTGAAAAATAGTTGGAATAAAAGGATGTTACTAATCGGAATTGTTTTTGATTAAAAATGTGAAGACGTAGGTACGTACGACTTGCCTCTTTCTCTTTTTGATTTCTTTTTCTATCTTTTCGATTAAACAATGTCCTATCCTAAAATATTATAAGCCATTGTGTCTTCTATCTGACTTAGTTAATGATTCCGGAAATTCGTAATAATCAAGATAGAAAGTAATTCTAATATTTTATTTATATTTATGAATTATTGCATGCATGTTTCCATCTGATTAACATTTGATACTTAATTTATTTAAGTTATATAAACTTTCTCTCTTATTAAATTTCTATAAAATTTATAACTTATATGTTTATAATATTGATGATATATATTACTTTTGAAATTTTAATCTGATCAATTATATTATCTGTTATTTATATATTACCGCTTATTTTTGCTCGAGGACGATCAAAAGCTAAGTGGGGAGTAATTGATGTATGACTTTTATATGATTAAATATACGTGATTTTATTACGTTTTATCGACGAATTCTATATAAAATATATGAAATTATGATATAATTAGTATGAAATATTAATCTTTATAGTTTAGTATAGTTAGTAGTAAAAGTTAGTATTTATAGTAAAAAGTTGTAGTTTTTGTACCGGTTTTAGTGACCGGAGTGTTGTGTCTATTTTACACGGGTATTTTGTGTTTATTTCATTGCGTAATCCTAAGATGAACCGAAATCCCGAGTACGTACACTTTTTGAAGTCAATTCAAGTTGTTGGAAGGGAGTTTTAAAGCGTCACTCAATTTAAATGGTCAAGTGGGTATTCGTTTTTTAAATAACAAAATCCCGAAAACGACACGTATTGGAAATGGCTCATCGAGAATACGTTTTCTGAAGAAGTGATCTTGATAGAAGTTGTAGAGAATTCAACGAGCTTTTCAACGGAAGTTCGATTATGTCATTCTGATATCGAGAATTCAAGTTACGATTTTATAGAAGTTAGCTATGTAATTATATATAATTATATATATAATTGCACATGCTAAGTAATGATTGAGGGTAACATGGGGGCACATGCTTGTAACTAACCGTAATGATTGTCATCATTACACCGGACCGATCCGGCAAGTTTTCGTGACCGGTCCGGGAAGGAGGTTTGTCTATATATACGGGAGTCTCAAAGACTTGAAAAGAGTGTACCAATATATATATACCATATCCTATATATATTCTCTCCCTCCCCTTTCTTTTTTTCTTTTCTTTTCTTTAGTTTGTAAATAGGCCTTATGCCAAAATAAATAAAGTAGTAGTAGTATCGTAGTAATGCTCGAGAAATTATCGAAGGTTCGGTGTTGCTGAAATCGTTGAATACCTGGGAAAAGACGATTTCTGAGTCAGCAGTTGTAATCGGGTAATTTCTATAATAATTATGTTTATGTTTGTTATTTTCTTCTTTTTAGTTTTTATAATGTTATTAGGCTAAATCTAATAACTAGCCAAAGTTATGTAATCGTATTATTTCGATCTTTTCGTTAAAAGAATGATGTTAAAATAAAATTGATTAAAATTGAGTTAAAATGAATCTTTTTCTATTTCGCTACGTAACGATAACATATTCGGAATGAAGTAATCAATCATGATGAATACTACATATAACCTGACGATGAACTGACCAGAGAAGTCAGGATATGAGTAAAAATAGAAAAACCGGAGGGTAAAAATGGCCGCCTGATTAACGGAATCCTATTTCCTACCCGGGGGCAGATTTGTCCTAGTAAAACAAATCTTATTAACTTTGTACTCGAGATCTTAATAATGTTAAAATCACAGTTTACTTGAAACTACACCGTTTGTATTAAATCGATCCGCTTGACAACCGGAGCCTCTTGAATAACATCGGCCATCCGACAAATGGAATCACCTCTTTTATCCGGGGTAGATTTGTACTCGGTACTGTTTTGACTAACTAAGTTTAGCATGGGGCAGCTTGTGGACATTGGACTCGATGACAATTTGACATATGACAATTTCATACGCTCGTGTGAGGAGAAATTGTTGACATTAGGAGTACACCGTTTCATTTACTCAATTGGACCTAATAAAAAGGAAGATCGAACACATTCTATTAATTGAAAAGATCGAATAAATTGATTACATATACTTTGGCTAGTCTAGTCTATAAACTATATATTGGTATCTATATATTTATATATATATATATATATATTTTACTATTTATGTACATCTATATATATTTATATATCTATATATATTATATTAGAATAACTTTTAAATTACGCATTTATTTTATGTTGGTTAGAGTAGTAGTAATCGTGTTATAAAATTGCGGTTTAGATCGAGTTAATAGCAGCTCTTTGGTGTTTAACCACACTTAAAAGAATTACCACTTTTTTCCCTGAGGATTCGACACCTGACTCACCACTTTATCACTACAATTTGACCCGGTACACTGCCGGTTAGGATCCGTCTAACCTAGAAAAGGTCTGTCCCTTTCTTGACGCCGTTTCTAAGGTCTGGTTTTGGTGACGTCAGGGTGCGACGAATGTGTCGCGGACATGTGGTCGGGATGAAGATGGCTATGTGTGGCTACACAATGATCATTTGGTGGCCGGACTCAGACCACCCTTTGACCATTTCTTCATTACTTTTATGAATGAATTGAAGGTCATGCCTTGCGATCTTACCCTGGGGGTAGTCCGGGTTGTAATGTCTTTTATCATTATCAGCAGACTCCGTGGCCGTGAACCATCGATGACGGTGCTATCATACTTCTATGGTTTCAATAGAAAGGGCGATGCCGGAAAAATTCAACCTCGTAGCAGATCGAGCAGTGGTAGGCCTCGACTTCTTTTTGACCTTCCTGACAAGGTCCAAGACTGGGATAAGAGATGCATGAGGGTCGAATCCCGAGTGGGATGGCCATTTCCAAAATTCCCAGTGAACTCCGTTCAAACTAAGAGCTGAAAGATATCCGGACTCAGGATGATGATGACGAGTTCATAGATGAGCTCAAGGGATTGCTGGGGTATGTCCGGAAAGGTGTCGAGCAAGCCTATGCCTTTAACTGGAGGTTGCTTTTAGACGATAGCGAACCATATCTGAGAAGGGCCGGCCTTTATGGAGCCGGCATCGGGGATCCCATGGTGGTGGTCGATCCGCTTCCCACTGACCCCGATTGGTACGGAGAGTGTCACCATGGTAGACGTATGCCATCTACTTGTACAATTTGTTTTGGCAATCCGTCGATGCGGGCACCGAGTATGATTTTTACTTGTTTTCTTTTTGATAGCCTGCCTCTTTTATTTCACTTGTCTTCATATTATTTTGCTGGTTGCTGATAAGTATTGTTTCTCGCAGGTACCATGGACGCTATAGATCAACGCAGCCAGCTGACCAGAAGAAAGGCCACCGGCGAGGTGAAAAGGGCCGCTGAGCTGAAGAGGATTAAGACCTCGCTCCCAATGGTCGATATAAAGAAAGTTGGGGTCGGTGCTTCTGAATCCCAGGCCAGAAAATCAATCCAGCCGCCAGCCAAACATACAGTGGATAAAACTACGGCAGGCAAAACCCTCAAGCAAACCACCCTGACAAAACCGCCGGCCGGTGATAAGAAAAGAAGGGATGTTGTCGAGGAGATTGACCCTGCAGGAGGCGGTAGTGGTGAGCAGGAAGCTCCCCCACCCAAAAAATCCAAAGTTGATGAAGCCCGGGGGAAAGATGCTGCTACAAAGGCAAATTTGTGGCCGACAAAAGTTCTCCGCGGGCACGAGGTCGATGGTGCCTTTTGCCGGTGTACCTGTCGGGCCTTCGGGTAATCCTGCGGTATGGTTAGACAAGGAGTTTATGCGCCAAGGATCCCTCGATCTGCCCAAAGCCATGATGATTTCAAAGGGCATTGCCGATGTGGCCCGGTGAGGTATTTGAGGTGAAGTCTCCCTAACCCTGTCCAACTAGAGATTGGCCGCGGTATCGCGGAAAGGATCGTTCTGGCCGACCAGGCCGATCCTCGCCGTACCTTCCTCCAAAACATAGAAGATTTGTGGGGTTTATATGGCGCCACGGTGAGCATTTAAACATCTTTCCCACCTTTTTTCTTCTTTATATCCTTCTGTTTTTATTTTTGAAGTTAAGACTGACTTCGCTGGTTGTTTTTTTTAGGTCGGCACGGGCTTTGCGCAGTTCATAAATGACTATTGGAACACCATATCGTTTAGTGCTGATGCCCACAAGGAGCTGGCCGACACCAACAAAGATCTGAACGCCGCAAAGGAAGTTGGTGCCGGTCTTCGTGTTCAATTGGGCGCCGCTGAGGCTGCGAATGAGAAGTTGAGGCTGTAGCTGGCCGAGGCTCAAAAGAACTCCGAATGTTTGGAGAATCTTAACTCTGAACTTACGGAGCAGGATAGGTTGGCTTCTCGATCTATGAAGGATATGCAACAGAAAGAGTAAAAGAGGCCCAAGCTCATTGGAAAGCCGAGCAGAAAGTGAACGAGGGTTTGAGGAAACAGTTGTGGATCTGAGCTCAAGTGTCCAGGGTCAGATTGAGGAGGCTGCTGCTGGAGAGAATTTTTTGATGGGATATGAGCAAGGGTTCTATCACATCTCAAGGTGTATCTGGGCTCGCGGTGGTGATACTCTGGATATCGATACCTTGCAAGATTGGATTCTCACCCATCCCTTTTCTGATCATCTGAGAGATTTCCATCCGCACATACCCTTCTCTGATGTCGAGCTACAACAATATATCCCTAAGTATGCTCCGGATTGGGAGGTGCCCGCAGTTGTAGAAGCAAACCTAAGGGAGCTTATGCGTCGAGCTACCCGGGGGCGCAGTAACTGAAGAAGAGCCCGAGCAAGCTGGCGGAGAGACCGAGCAGGCCGAAGAAATGGTGGAGCCTACTGAGCCTGAAGCAAATGCCGACCAGATGCTGCACCACTCCCTTCGTGAGGAGAATGTTCATAATGAAGATATGCGGCCTGAAAACTCTTAGATTTGTAATCTCTGTTTTGAAAAAACTATTTTGATTTCGCATATGCATAACTCCTTTTCTTTCCGTACTTTACTTTTTCTTTTGTAATAACATTTATGGATGAAGTTTGCTTTCTGCTCGCATGATGTATGTTTATGTTTTGCTTGAATTTATTGCAAAAATCAATTCCGATTATAGTACGCTCCGGCCCTCTTGTTTTAGATAAGATTCCAAGTTAATAGTGGACGGACTTAACTTTGAGATATGCCCCCTTGAATCTTATCTAAAATAACAGCTCGCTTTAAAATATGAAGCTTTCTGTCCGCCCCTTGAATCTGATCTCAAATAACTGCTCGCTAGCCAACTTGAATTTTCTTGAGGGTGGACCCTTATTTGAGATGAGATTCGGAGCTGAGCACTGATGAATCTATTCGCTCATGGTTGCTTTAAATTTTTCCGAACATGGTTCCCCATTTTTAAAAAAGTCTAAGGTGAGTCCGAGGGTTATGTTGAAAATTTCCTCGAAAAATCATTCTTTACCCGCACATCGCACATGATAATATGTACTCTAAAAAATAAATGTAAAATCGGTCTTTATTCAGTTCGATTCATCCCACTGGATGAGTGAAGATTACAAGTAGACAAGAAAGCCTAACCACTCACGTTGTAAACGAGAGGATGGCCATAACCCTAACCGATGGATTACATGTAGTACATTTTGAGGTTGTCCACGTGCCATGGCCTGTTGAGTTTGAAACCCTGTTGATTTTTGAGGACGTAAATCCCTTTTTTTATTTCCCAGGTGACTTGATAAGGTCCTTCCAGTTCGCCGTAAGCTTTCCCTTATCGGGTCTCATATCAGTGGCCTTCCTATTTCGAAGAACAAAATCCCTGACCTTAAATGAGTGATCGCGGATTCGCTTGTCGTGTTGTTGTTTAGCGAGTTGCTTGTAGTTCACCAGCCGATGGTATGTCGCTAGCCTTTACTCTTCTGCTAGATCTAGGTCAATATGTATGTTTAATAAATTGTCCGTCGGGTCGTGTAAGGCGACCTCGATGCTCGGTAGAGCCATTTCGACAGGAGTCATGGCCTCTGATCTATAAGTAAGAGCAAAAGGTGTTTCTCCGTAGGCGTTTTGATTGTGATGTGGAGTGCCCAAAGTATAGCGGGTAGCTCATCGACCCACCCTCCTGGCTTTTCTTTGTCATCCATGCTCTTTTTGAGCATCTTGATTATTTGTTTGTTGCCAGCCTCAGCTTGGCCGTTGCCCTGAGGATAAGCCACGGATGATTGCCAGTGCGTGACCTTGAATTCCTCACAGAGCTTTGAGAATTCCTTTCTAAATTGTGGGCCGTGGTCTGACACCACTGCCCGTGGGATACCGAAACGAGAAAAAATTTGATCGTGTAAGAAATAACCCGTGGCCTTTGCGCATATCTTGACCAGGCTTGGCTTCGATCCACTTTGTAAAGTAATCCACAGCCACTATGATAACCTTGCGCCCACCTCTTCCTGATGGAAAAGGTCCGATGAGATCGAGTCCCCATATGTCGAAAGGCCACGGTGCGACCACGATGCTTTGTTCGATAGATGGTATCCTGGGGATGTCTGCATGTTTTTGACACTCCGGACATTCCATGACTAGCTTCTCCGAGTCTTTGAGGATCATTGGCCAGTAATATCCTGCGGTTATAACCTTCTGGGCCAAAGAGCGACTAGCGGGATGGCCGCCACACACTCCCTAGTGAAGCTCGATAAGGATTACCTTGCTTTCTTCTTCTCGGACACATCTCAGTAGGGGTTTTGTTGCGGATCTCCTGTAGAGTATTCCGTTGTTTATAATGTACCTAGCCGCTCTTTTCCTGAGCGCGTGAGATTTATCCACCCCGTTAGGTAAGACACCTGATTCTATGTAAGATTGAACCTCGTCGATCCAGCATGTAGTCGGCGCTGGTGCGTCGATTTCCATGATTTCTGTCACCTCGACAGCGGGTACCGCTAGGTATTCTATCATTATGGAGGGGTCCGTGAGCTCTTCTTTCAGAGATAGCTTAGAGAGATAGTCGGCCCTCTCATTGTCCTCTCTCCGAATTCTGATGAACTAGCAATAGTTGAAGTCATCTTTCAATCGTCGAACAATCTCACCATATTTTTCGAGAATACCACAATGCGTGTCATAGTCCCCAGAGATTTGGTTGACGATGAGTTAGGAATCACAATAGACTTCAACGTTTTCCACTTTCAATTCCTTCACGAGTTTAAGTCCGGCAATAACAGCTTCGTACTCCGCTTGATTATTTGTGGCCGGGAACTCGAACCTTAAGGCTTTTCGATTTCCTCCGTCGTTCCGGGTTCCATCAAAATTACCCCGGACCCACAACCCTTTCGATTAGACGCTCCATCTACATACAACTGCCAACATTGACCGGGTTTACTCCTGACCGCCGCGTGGTCCAGTTGTACCAGCGAACTTGGTTGTGGCGAGCTGAAACTTGTCTCTACAATAAAATCCGGAAATGCTTGAGCTTTGATTGATTTTTTGGGTTGATACTGTATGTCGAACTCAGTGATTTCGATAGTCCTTCAGAGGAGTCGACCTGAAAGATCGGTTTTATGCAGTATTTGGCGCATCGGACTATCCGTTAAGACAATTATTGTGTGTGAAGTAAAGTAGCCCCTGAGTTTGCGGGCAGCGATAACAAGCGAGTAGCCTAATTTTTCGACATTAAAATAGTGACTCTCTACCGGACTGAGAGCCTTGCTTACATAATAGACGGGGTTTTGGAGGGTTCCGGCCTCCTTGACAAGAACGGCGGCCACAGCCCGGTCCGAAGCCGCTAGGTACTAAAACAAAACATCTCTCTCTACGGGGCTAACCAACAGAGGTGGCTTCCCTAGATATTCCTTCAAAGCTTGAAACGCCAGCGAACACTCTGTATTCCATGAAAAGGTCTTGTCACCCTTGAGTATTTTGAAGAATGGGAGACACTTTTCCGCCGATTTCGAAATGAAGCGACCAAGTGCGATGATGCGGCCATTGAGCCTCTGAACCTCTTTGATGGTCGTAGGTTCCTGCATGTCGAGCAAAGCTTGTATCTTTTCCGGATTAGCCTCGATGCCACGACGACTAACCATAAACCCGAGAAACTTGCCTGCTTGAACACCAAACGTACATTTGGCCGGATTGAGCTTCATTGAATACTTTCGGACATTGCTAAAAGTCTCCTGAAGGTCAGCGGCGTGGCCGTCCCCAGCGGACTTGACAACCATATCGTCTATGTAAGCTTCCATATTCCTTCCTATCTGCGAACTGAAAACTTTGTTGACCATTCTCTGATAACACGAGCCCGCGTTTTTCAGCCCGAAGGGCATCATTTCGTAGTAGTATAAGCCACCGGCAGCTCTGAATGCCGTCTTTTCCTTGTCGGACTCATCCATCCACACCTGATGATACCCCGAATATGCGTCTAAGAAACTTAACACCTCGAAACCTGAGATGGAGTCGACCAGCCAATCGATTCGAGGAAGTTGATAAGGATCCTTCGGACAAGCTTTGTTGATGTCTGTGAAATCGACACACATCCTCCACTTGCATTTGTGTCTCTTCACCATAATCATGTTTGCTAACCAAGTGGGATAGGCTAGCTCTCTTACGATTCTCGCTTGAAGAAGCTTTCCGACCTCTACCTTAACCGCAGCCTCTTTTTCAGTTGTGAATTGCCATGCTCGCTGTTGTACTGGCTTAAAGGTATAGTCCACGTTCAGATGGTGTAGGGCGACGTCGGCCTCAACCCCTCTCATATCCGTGACCACCCAGGAAAATGCATCCAAATTTTCTTTAAGAAGTGCGACCAGGGTTTCTCTCTCGCAAGAACTCAACCGAGCCCCTATTTTGATTTTCTGTTCGGGGTATTTGTCGTTGACGATTACCTCGACCAACTCATCCTCTGTTTTGAAATCCGGCTCATCCCTAACTTGCAAAGTTTCACACTCTACTTTAACTGGTGAAGGTTCGATCGCAACTCTGATCATGTGGATGTTTTCCATGTTTTTAGGTTGCTCGATTCGTGCTCTTTTGTTTCCGGTCCTCATTTCTTGTATGTATGTGAGGACGGTTGCTGGTTCTCTGATCGACGTTTTGATCCTATCCCCAACATAAAACTTTGCCCACTGGTGCGGGATGGAAGTTACCATCTGAAACTGTTTCAAAGCCGGTGTTCCAATTATCATGTTATAATTGGACTGAAGATCGACCACGAGGAAAACTACTTTTTTGGTCCGAAGGGTGCATAATCCCCCATTTGTACATCCAGGTCAATGGCCCCTTTGACTTGTATCTTATGATTGGTAAAGCCCTCAAGGGTGCCATTATGTATGTATGTGAGGACGGTTGCTGGTTCTCTGATCGACGTTTTGATCCTATCCCCAACATAAAACTTCGCCCACTGGTGCGGGATGGAAGTTACCATCTGAAACTGTTTCAAAGCCGGTGTTCCAATTATCATGTTATAATTGGACTGAAGATCGACCACGAGGAAAACTACTTTTTTGGTCCGGAAGGGTGCATAATCCCCCATTTGTACATCCAGGTCAATGGCCCCTTTGACTTGTATCTTATGATTGGTAAAGCCCTCAAGGGTGCCGTTATGTGGCCTCAGATTTGAATCGCTGAATCCCAACTCTCTGAAGCAGTTATAGTATAAGATGTCACGGCATGCACCTGTGTCGATCATTACCCGGTGGACGCAAGCCCGATTGATGATCACCGAAACGCATAGACACATGTCCTCTATATTGACGGAAGTCACCAGCTGGCTTCGGGTATAAGCAAGAGGTTGCTCGTTCCCACGCAGGACAGCTGGCTTCTCCACATGTTTGTTAATGGAGCCGATGCGGCTCTTGATTTGATTGTTACTGGGTGGAGGCTCTGTTATCATCCGGATGTTCCTGTCGAACTGGCGGGCCTGCTGATTCCTCTTGTCTGGCCCCCCGGCATCTAGCTTGTAGTGATCATGATGTCCATGAGCAAGTAATTTTTCTATTGCTCGTTTGAACTGAATGCACTCGTCATTCGTATGGCCCTTGTCCCTATGATAGCCGCAATATTTGGTCGCGTCACGGCGGATATCGGGAACCATGGGATAAGGCTCAGGTAACTCATCCCTTACTTCGTTAAGCATCTGGGTGTATGATATTTGAAGAGGTGTGAAGTTCTCTTCCTTGAATCTCTCAGGTTTTTTGACATCCCGATCGGTATTCCTGCGGGTATCTCTAGGCGGACTACGCTTAGCCCTCTGTTTGCCTTTATTGGACGAAGACGCTCCTTCGTTTCCCGCGGTAGCAATATACTTCCTGGTTGAACTCAACATTTCATGCAAATTTGTTGGTGGGGTCAACGCAAAATAAGACTTCAAATACCCGGGATTCAGCCCCGTTTCAAAACTGCTCATAACGACATTGTCAGCTAAACCTCTTGTTAGTTCATACACCTTGTAAAACCGCTCATAGTAGCTGCGAGTACCCTCATTCTCGCCTTGTCGGACCTCATGTAGGTCGATGTGTGTCTTTTTGGGTCCTCCTACTGATCTGAACTCTGCTATAAATTTGTTGATCAAATCATCCTAAGATAAAATCGAACCCGGAGGAAGACCGTGGATCCACGATGGTGCCCTGTCCTGTATCGATCCTACAAAAGCTATGCACCAGGCCTCATCGCTAGATGTGCACAAACTGATTCTACTTTGGAACGCAAATAGCCAATCCAAGGGATCTGTAGCCCCATGGTAGTTAATGAAATTTGGATAGTGAGTTCCCCCTATTGGGGCTGCTTTCAAAATGCTTGGGTGAAGTACACTTGTTCCCCATGTCGGAACAACTTTAACACCCACCGTACCTCTTTTCAACTCCTCTATTTGCTTCTTTATTATGCCCATATCCACATGATTTTGGGGGATAGTGGGAGCGCAACGTAACCTCCTTCAACTTGCGAGTCCCCTTGTCCTTCCACGTGGGTACGGACCTGTCGAGGATTCCTTGGTCGCCCTGGGGCTGCACCGCGATCGTCGACCACGGGCCCCAGACGGACTAGAGCTGATTTCCTATCTACCCGTGGGTGCGAAGTGGCATGGCTGCTTCCTTCCATTTCTGATTGCTGAGGTTGGACTGTTTTTTGGGGGAATGAAAGTAGGATGTACCTCTGTTGGTGCGGGTTGAGGGAAGTTGAACTTGCGGATAGGTTGAGGAGGCAGACCTTCCGCGATAAGTAGCATGTTTCCCACACGCATCTCTTCTACGTACTCCATATGTGACAGCAAAGCTATTGTGTAAGGGCTTTGCTGTGGTGGCGCTCTACCGGTTGGAACTTCCTGCTCGTTATTTGGTAGAGCGTCTCCAGTGACGCCTTTCCCACGGCTCTTTCTAACCGCCGCTTCATGTATCTCACGGACTCTGGTTCTTTCTCTTATGTAAGCCCGCATATCGGGTGTGATTTACTGGGCGGCATCAGCCCCTGCGGACAGTATTCTTCTGCTGGCTTCCCCGCGCTGCGTGTTCGCATGCCGCGAGTCGCCCTGGTTACCTCCTTTGATTGGTGTAACGGGGTTGAAATGTTTTGAACCCGCCATTACTGGATAGGATCTTTTGGAATTTTTGGAGAGATATTTTGGCGAGTGGCTAGATATTTTTCCCAATAAAATGCTGGGGGTGTTTATAAGGGTTATTTCCCAAGTGGTTTTGTCAAGTATTCAAATTCTTTATAACTTAAAGATCTGAAACTGAATAAGAACGTATAAACCAACCTGGGTATTAAAGATGGACTCGAGTGCGAGTTTGCATGGAATTTAGTAATCCCAGCTTTGTGTATGTTGCCGAAGTGAGGAAGGCGATGATTTCTGGGCTTGATTACCCCGGGAGATCAAAGTTTAGTTAATCGGAGGCAGTGGCGCAAACGCTCTCTAGATGCTGAATGATGATGATTTTCCAGGTAATGGAGCCAACTGATATTGCGTAGAATACCAGGTTTGCGGTAAAAATGTTTAACTTGAGGATATGAGGCTTATATATGTGATTTCTCCGGAGGGAGTATGATGGTGGACAAGAACAATACCGTCGGAAACGAGCTAAGGGAAGAACACGAGAATGAGTCGGTAAATTGACAGAGTAGATCTGTGTGTATTAATTCTTCGGTCTTTTCTATTACATTGTGATCCCATATATATAGGCTAAGACTATGTCGGTTTACTGTTCATGATAAGATAATTAAGAATACATAATTAAAGATAATCTTGCATGCAATACAAGTGGCCTAGCCAGCTGTCTGGTGTAGCCAGCTGTCTGGTGTAGCCAGCTGGTGAGATAAGTATGGTGAGTAGCGAACATCGGCCTCGTATTTGCCTTGTCTTGATATTAGCTTGATCATATGGGTAGAAAGCACTTGGAGAGGACGAGTCCGGCTTATGACCAGCGGATAGGATCCGGCTTACCGTTGGCGGATTGGACCCGGCTTACGCACGGCGGGTAGGATCCGGATAATGAACGCGGACAGAGGGGAAAGAGGCCCCATATCCCTATTATTGGGCCGTGATAGCAGGCCCAATCTAGATGAATAAGGCCCCATTCTGGTTCGGGTATATCAGCTTTGACTTAACATCAAAATGACAATAACACCCTTTGAATATAATAAATGCAATATTGTTTTCAATATCCACCCCTTAATAAGTAATGGTAGATGTAGAAAAATACAACAAATAATGCTTAGGAAATATTGTAACTACGATAGATAAAAAAGAATTTTTCACTTTTGCCAACTACGACAGTTAAATATGAACGGAGGTGGTATTGAAGGAACATGTTTGAGTTGGACACTATTTAGATGACAAGGAGGGTTAAATGTGCATAATTTTATGTAACCAAGGTGGTAAATGAAACGTTTGGCTCCATCGCCAACATAAAGTGATTCTGGTCATTTATCTCAACTAAGTTTCATTTGACAAAGGCATGAAATGATGTGGTTTGTAGCCTTACTATGCATAAGATTTCATCCGATAAACTTAAGGAAAATTAGGGATTAGGACACTTTATGCATTTTTTTTAATTAACAGTTCTACTTAACATTTTTTATTTGCTGAAGGACATAATTAAAATTGACTAAATTTCCCTTTCTTAAGGCATTTTTATCTTTTCCCGTTTGAATAAACTGGATCTCGGCTATCTCTCTCGCTTTCGAAGAAATTCAATGTCTATCTCAGAAAATTGCATCGATGAACTTTAATCGTCTGTAGTCCATGTTTTGTTTCCAGATTCGGCCTATTGAGCATCTAATTCGAAGAATTTTTTCTCAGCATATCATCTATTCATCAGGTATATTTCTGGTTATTGTTGAAACTCGGTATACATTGGAAATCTGAGTTTTATAAGTTTAATTTCAATTTTCTAATGAAATTGAACATGGATTTGAGCTTCTTAAGTTTAATGCGTTCTTGATTTTGAATAATATGTGTTTTTTATGAGGAATGATGTGATTCACTGCTGATATTCTCTGATTCCTTTTTAGAGTAATAGTAAAATAGAATTAAGCGTTTTATAAGTTACATTTCAATCTTCCAAATTGAATTGAACATAAATCTGAGCTTGTTCAAGTTTAATTTGTTGTTGATGCTGAGTGTGATTTTTGTTTTGTATATATTGTGTGTTTTATGAGAATTAATGTGATTCACTTCTAATTTTCTCTGATTCGTTTGTTATGTAGGTTTTTGAAGATGGTATTCCTTATTTGTACCTACAATGGAGAGTCATGTGTTTTGAAAATCAAAGAATTTGATACTCTACGTAGTATTAAGCTACGTATATGTGAGAGATGGAGTTCATTGAGAGAAGCTATGATCAGTTTGTATTATTCATTACCTGAACAAGCAAATTGTTTTCTCTTCAATAATGAAGATGTTGAAATCATGTTGGCCGTGTCTGCTTCGTTCGGTGCATCAAGTGTACAGGCATATGTTGTTTGTAATGCTTCTACTGCGGCTTCTTCTGTGGCATCTACTAGTATTGAATCAGTTGCATCATCATCTATTACTGAATCCGATGAGGAGGAGATCAATTTGCTTCCTACGTTTTGTCCTCGCAAGGAGAATATGCAACTGTCTATCAACTGGGATAAGTGTGTAGAACGTGTTGGTCAAAAGTTTGTTGGTGGAGCAACAGAATTTAAGAAAGCATTGTGTAAAATGTCTGTTCACAGTGGGTTTGATTTCATATACATTAAGAATGATGATAAGAGGATTATGGCAGTGTGTGCAAAGAATGATGAAACAGGCTGTGCTTGGATGGTTAGTGCGAAAAAAGAAATTATTAATGGATTTTTTTATGTTACGAAGATGCATGAGTTGCTTACATGTGGTACGTCATCACGTTCTTTCAAAGGGCATCGGATGAGTTTAGATTTGGTTTGTGATTTTGTTTGTAATGAAGTTCGTGATGATCCCTCAATAAAGCCTATTGATGTTAAGCATCAGCTTTTTTCAAATCATGGCTTGCCTGTTTCATATTACAATTCTTGGACCGGTATCGAAAAAGCGAAGAATGCTCTGTTTGATGACATGAAAGAATCTTATAATTTTTTAAATTCATATGTGTCAAAGATTCGTGAAACGAACCTCGGCTCTTATGTGGTATTGAAAGTTGATGAGGTTTCAAGTCTTTTTAAGAGGGTGTTTGTTGCGTTTCATGGCTGCATTGAGGGATTTAAGCATTGCCGGCCAATGCTGTGTTTGGATGGAGCTCATTTGAAAACGCAATTTAAAGCTCAGCTTTTGTCGGCAGTTGCGAAAGATGGTGATCAAGGTACTGTATTCATTCTATGCCTAGAGTTTGTGTTGTTGGTTTATTCATTTTTTTTCTATTTTTTAGGCTGTTAATTTATTCTCTTTATTACTTTCCGTGTTGATATGATGAATATGTTCTTTTTGTATCAGGCTTGTACCCTGTTTATTTTGTGGTTGTTGCCTCCGAAAATACTGAGAACTGGCATTGGTTCTTTATGAATTTGAAGAACATAGTTGATCCCACTAGGCGAATTACGTTTATTTCAAATAAAAATACTGGTTTAATGGATTTCAGGCATATTGTTTTCCCAGATTCAGACCATGCTTTTTGCCTTTTTCATATTAAGTTGAATTTTAAAGACAAATTTAGAGGTTCTAGATTCAGCAAGGGTTTTAAGAAGCGTATGGTTTATCTTTTGTGACAGTGTGCTTATGCACCAACAGTTGATCTATATGATAGTTTGATGAGTGTTATGTTACACGAGGGTAAGACAATTGTAGATGATTTCTTTACCACCATACCTGTTGAAAGATGGACGAATGCACATTTTAAAGGCATGCGATATGGTGAAATGTCTTCAAATGTAGCAGAATCATTTAATTTGTGGATTGTAAAAGAGAGGCAATTACCCATATGTAATATGATTGATGCTCTGCGCTTGAAGCTTATGAATCAAATTTCTGGTATGTCTCATTTTAAATGCTTTTTGTATTAAGTATTTTAAATGCTCTCGTATATTTTTCACATAATGAGATCCATTGGATTTATTTGTAGAATGTAGGTCCGTTTGTGCTTCATGGAATTCTGCAATATGCCGAAGTATAGACAAGATATTAGCCGATTCATTTGCTGCATCTAAGAATTCGAGTATCATCAATTCAAATGGATACGTATTTGAAGTGCGTTCAACGCCATCTTGTATGGTTGATCTTGAGAATTTTACTTGTTCTTGTAAGTTTTGGCAATTGAATGGTTACCCATGTGATCATGCGGTAGGCTGTATAATGAAAGCTGGTCTCCCCTTGCATGAATTAGTTGATGTTGGATTCCGTTCGAGTTCATATGCTGCTTGTTATGAATATGCAATCCATCCGTTGCCGTTGGTTTATGAGCCGCAGGATTCCAATGTTGCTGTTTTACCTCCTTTTTCAAAGAGGAAACCTGGAAGGCCAAAGAAGAGGCGAATTCCTTCTAGAGGTGAATCCAAACGGGAAATGATGAGCGGTCGGTGCCATAAGTTGGGGCATCATAATCAGAGGACATGTGTTGCTTCAGTTATGATGTGATGAAATTCATTAGTATAACCCTGCTATTCTAGACATTGTCATATTTTAGGTTGTGCTTAATGTTTTGTGACTCTGTTCTTCTTAATTGAGTGTCTTATCTATTGACTCTTATATTTTACATTGTGGTTCTATAAATCTTGGAGGCCTCAAGTCCCATACAAAGTTTATGAATTATATCTTTTTGTTTTATGTATTTTATTAGAATGTTCTTTCTTGTTGTGTTTGTAGCATTGTGTGCATTATTGTATTATATGTTATGTACAAAATGAATGCATGCAAACAATCCAAATTGATGACAAATTCACCAAACTTTTGTTGTAATGCACTTTGTTTTGTTTTGAGAGTTGGTTTTATATTGTTTCAACACTTTTCATGATTTCATTGTCGAAATTCACTAGTGAATATTAAAAGTGAATTTATGAGTAACAGTGAATTTTAACAATGAATTTCAAACAAACATAATTTTTCACAGTAGCACTGTAGTAACTGAACTTATGAATCAAAATTATACATTTACTAATCAACCAATATACAAAAAAAATGAGAATACTTAATAATTGAAATATGTAAACATTGATTGAAATAGTTGTCTCCTTGTAATTCAAATCTTTTCCGCAGTAAATCAAATCACGTCATTTTAGGACATACATATGAAAATAAGAAATAGTTTTCACTTGGCATACACATTAATAGTGATGTTTGTGCTAATATGAAGATAACTTGTGTAGATCCCTTGGCATCTACACATTAACAGTTATGTTTGACTACATTGCAATGTTCATCTTATTAGATGTAATACAATTTACTAAGAAGCTTTGAATTCTTGTACTTCATCAGTGTTCCATTTCTTGTCAATTGGCTGATTAAGTGCAATCTGGTAGATGTAGTACATGACATATATTGCGCAGTCATTCCTACAAAATTTTGGCATTCAAATAAACTTGTCAGCCATTACTTCCATTACATGTATGAATCAAAAGCTCTATTGAATAATACTTACGTATCTGATCCCTGTTGTGGAAGCTTTGTAACCTTCTTGATTTTTTTGGCTTTTAGTTCACCGAATGGACAAAAGCAATTCCACAAGTATTTTTGCTGAAAAATAACACATGTTTAACACATTTGATTAGTATAGAAATTTTGACTGTTATATTAACAACACAAATACGAATAATACTTACAATGTCAAGTGCATTTTTCACAAAGTGGTCAACAGCACCTTTCCGGATAGCCATTGAGTTGTACATGTGCCATTCTCCTCCTTCACCTGAAGCAAATGTGACTAATATCCAATGATATGATTCATTCTTCACACCTGGACAACACAACGGAATGAGAATATATTTGCCTTTTTCCAGATGTGGTTTCATACTATCGACAAAATGATTTGAGTAGTTCCCAGTTGCTGCATATTTCTTGCAGTATGCCTGCAATCAATCACCATTTTTTGTTATGCATTATACATAAATAAAAAATATATTCACACTGATTTGTAGTAAATGTTTCAGTGTATATTGCAAGTGAATGGTGATTACTTATAACAACCGATGACGGAAAAATTCACCGTTATTATTATAACATTTCACCCCACTTCTGATACCATTTTGAGCATTTATGTATCAAATCAAGTCATTAATTCCTTAGATTTATCTAAATGCGTAATTAGTAAGTATTATATAAAATATCGTATTTTTTTTATCGTGTTTTTATAAGTTTTTGTACCGATTTTAGTAAATCGGAATGTCGTGTCAGATTTACGTGGGTATTTGTGGTATTTTATTGCAGATGTATAAGCCAAGACCCCGAGAATCGACATTTTGAAGTATAATCATATCTCTGAAAGGATTTAGAGAGTGTCACGAGCTTAAGTGGTCAATCGAATTGCTTAAATGATTAAGTGGTCAATCGAAGTGGTCAAGTGGTCAGTGGTTAGTGGTACCACTAACGAATTATATCTTCGACGAACAAATGGCTCATTAAAACGGCATTTTCTGAAGAAGTGTCCTTAATGAAAGTTGTAGATCTTTGAAAGAGCTTTCCAACGCATTTTGAATCACGTCAATCGGACTTCTACAACTCAAGTATCATTAAGTCAAGTGGTCAAGTGGCTAATCGATTTGATTTAGTGGTAATCGAGAAATATCTTCGACAAACGAATGGCTCATCAAAACGACATTTTCTGAAGAAGAGTCCTTTATGAAAGTTGTAGATTTTTCCGAGAGCTTTCCGATGCTTCTTGAATCATGTTATTTGGAGATCCAGAACTCGAGATATGAATTTTAGAAGTTTTATTCCAAAATATATAATTTATATCCGAAAATTGGAAATTAAGGGAAGATGAATGTGATGATTACACCGGATCGATCCGGCCCTTTCCCGGATCGATCCGGCCTTAACTAATTTGCCTATAAATAGGCTGGAAGCTGTAACTGAAGAAGGGCCCTTGCTTTTCGGCCAAATTCTTTTACTTTCTCGTTCTCATTTTATTAGTTGTAGTACTAATATATATATATATATATATATATATATATATATATATATATATATATATATATATATATATCAATTTTCCTTCTTTTTCTTTTTCTTTTTCTCGTCTTTCTTTTTATTCTATATATATATATATATATATATATATATATATATATATATATATATATATATATATATATATATATAAATCTATATATAGCTATATATATATATATATAAGTATATACATATATATATTTATCTAGCTATCTATATATATATATATAGGCATTATGCCATAAATAAAATAATAATACCGTAGTATTGTTGTAATACTCGAGAAATTATCGAAAGATCGTTGTTGTTGAAGTCGTAACTGTTTCCGGAGAATACAGTCTCCGAATCAACAGTTGTAATCTGAAATGATTTCAAGCAATCATACGATGATGAGAGGCTAAAGCACGTTGGAACAAGCCTTGTGAAACCGATTCTTAGCAACATCTCGATTTCGACTTTTGGATTGTTTTGTGAGTTTTTATCAAAGTTTGTATCTTTATTATGATTATGCAATTTAAATCGAGAGATGGTTGTTGTTTGATGTTTAACGTTTGATGAGAATCGTCGTTAAACCTTAGATCACCGTAGTAAAGATTAGATTTTTAACCTAAAAATAACGAGAGTTGTTAGGTTAATATCTAGGTTGCTAGATTGGGAAATCTTACACCTTGATATTTAAAGCGTTAATCTTTTTGTATCGATAGACGAAAGAGATTAATAGGCGAATTTTCTAAGAGATTAGAGATTCATACTTTTGATAGGTGAACCACAATCTTTATTAAATCACCACAAGATAATCTGGAGTAGAAATTGAGGGTTGCGGGAATCGGTGGATCACTGCTTGTTCGTTGTTAAATTACTTGAAAGAAAAATCGTTGTGCTGTTTTGCTTCGTCTTCATCATAGTAATCGTAGCAATTTTTATTGTCTTCTTAGTTTATAGATTAGAATTAACTTAGTTAGTTCGGTTCGTAATTATCTTTCCCGGCTTTGGATTGACAACCCTCTCGTCCGTTATTTGTTTTCGTTTTTAGTTTTTATTTCTCGTGACACTTTTAGAAAAATTAAGAACTAGACCAACCTCGATTCCCTGTGGATCGACTCCGGTTTTTAATCGCTATACTACGATCCCTGCACTTGGGGTAAACCGGATTTATTTTATTACTTGTTATATTTTGCTTTGCATAAAATCCGAGACAAGTTTTTGGCGCCGTTGCCGGGGACTCGGTACGGTTGTCTAGTTTTATTAATTTTCTAGTTTTTGTTATCAAGTTTTTCGTAGGTAGGTTTAAAATAAAAAAATAAAAAATAAAAATATTCCCCTCCCCTTATAAGAGCAGTAGGTGGCAGCTCTTATGATGTTTCGCAATCCTATGAATCAGACCCAGTCTTTTCCTCAGAACTCACATGTTCTGTTCTGTGAAAGATGTTGTCAACCTGGCCATGCTGTTGGCCAGTGTCAACTTCTTTCAACTTCTGCATATCAAGTTAATGCTTTGTCCAAAATCAAGGACAAGATACGGTCCCGATCATATGCCGGCTATGTGACAATGTGGGACATACTTCTCCTTTCTCGTCCTATGGGTGGACATAGCGTTAACCATTCAAAAAAAATTGATCTCACCCAAGTTGATGCTGGCAATATGTGAAATTCCTTTCGGACTTCCTCATGTCTGCTTAGCATTGTTGCAAATGCATCGATAACCTGTAAATGTACATGTCATTTGTTAGTTGGTTTCTTGGAATGTTGTCGTAGAAAAAGTAGTTAGATTGAATTGTTTACCTTGTCTGCAATGAACGATCCCTCTAGTACCTTCACCATGTCATGGACAGTGATTGTGGTGCCACTCTCAATATCTGACCATTCTTCCCCCCTGAAAACATTGTTCACGCAAGTTTATTATCATATAAACATGATAAAATGTAATCAAAAATATGTTAACTACTGTTACTTACAATCTTCCATGTTTGTTCAGTGTTGTGTGTAACAACTGAAATGCTTCTTCGGTTATTTTCTCCCCACATGTGTAACCAGCTTTCTTCTTTTTTAAACTGACTTTCACAGTTTTTGCCATCCTTTGGACATCTTATATTGCAGCTTCATTGGTTTAAGTCTAGAATTTCAGTTCTTCTTTTCTTATCTTCTGGATATACAAAGTCATCATCCTTTCTTGCCGTTCGTTTCCTTTCTTTTATTGCTTTTACACGTGAACTTTGCTTCACAGATTTTTGTACTTTCTTAGCATCTATGTTTCCATATTGCTGTGTCACTGCATGCACCGCTGCATTCTCAATTTCTGTATGAAGAGCATCAATTGTTGTGTGTTGTTCCTCTATTATGCTCTCATACGATTTTTTCATTCCTTTGAACACATCCAATCTATTATGTAGCTCAGTCATGGTTGAGTTCAATTCAGAAATAGTAGCTTCTTTTGTGCACTTCTCATCCTCAAGATGCTTCACTTTTTCTGTCAGACTTGTGTTCAGTTGCCTGATCTCTTCAGTGCCTTCATCACCACTCTTTTTCATCTGCTTTTCAAATTCCTCAAATCTTGATCTCATTTCATTTTTATCTTTCTGTAGATTGTGCTCTTTTATTAAAGCATCAGTAAGTGAAGCTAACAGTCCAGCATTTTCTTTTTTCAGACCATCAACTACACCTTTGTATACCTCCTCCAATTCACTGAAAATCTTGGATTACATCTCATTCTCCCTTTCCTCAAATTTTTTCAGCTTGACAAGCAGCTCATTATTCAGATCTTCAGTTCTTCTGATTTCTTCCTTCTGCTTGCTTATCTCATCCTCGAATACATCCAATCTATTCTGTAGCTCTCATCCTCAAGATGCTTCACTTTTTCTGTCAGACTTGTGTTCAGTTGTCTGATCTCTTCAGTGCCTTCATCACCACTCTTTTTCATCTGCTTTTCAAATTCCTCCAATCTTGATCTCATTTTGTTTAGATCTTTCTGAAGATTGTGATCTTTTATTAAAGCATCAGTAAGTGAAGCTAACAGTCCAGCATTTCTTTTTTCAGACCATCAACTACACCTTTGTATACCTCCTCCAATTCACTGAAAATCTTGGATTTCATCTCATTCTCCCTTTTCTCAAATTTTTTTAGTTTGACAAGCAGCTCACTGTTCAGTTCTTCAGTTCTTCTGATTTCTTCCTTCTGCTTGCTTATCTCATCCTATTTTTGATCCAACTTTCTCAACTTTTTCTTCATCCTCTTAACTTTTTCTTTCAAACGTTCTACCTTGTCATCCCTTTACTACGTTCATGAAATGTTGTATGTTATAAAAGTATATCTAGTAAACCAATTGGCTGGAAAAAATGCATGCGTTTTGCAATTTTTCATGAGATTTGCTATTGAAGATCAGTGAGTGATTCTCAATAGTGGATCTCAAACTACAGTAAAATTTGACAGTGAATAAGAAGGTACTGTTGACAAAATGAGGTGAATATATGAAATCATTTACTGATACGGGGAATTACCACAGTGAATTCATGTTATTGTTAGGCCAGGTAATTACCTTAAGTGTCTTATCAATATAATCTCTTTCTTTGTTTCTGAACTCCAACATGCCTTGGACATTCTGTTCAAATGGATCCTCATCCATGAAATCTGCATTTTTTTCAGAATGATAGGTGTCATTTTGATGCTACTCTTTCAACTGTGTTATTTATAGGGAATCCTCTTCAGATGGTTCATCCATGAATTGTGCATTTTTGTCTTCCTCATGCATTCCCACTCGTTGGAGTTTGATTTTGAGTTTGAGTTGTTTCATTGGAATGTCATCTTCAAAATCTGAATCGTGTCCAATTGGATTCTTTGTCAAATCCGGTATCAGTTGTAGCTCAGCTGGCATAGGCTCAAATTCAGTCCATATAACCTATGTATATATTTTGAAAACAGTGAATTGTGTCAGTGAATGAATGTATATGTATGTCATTAAATTTTCTTTGGCATTGGAAATGCAGTTCTTACACTTTGTTTAGGCAAAGCCATGATTTTTCCTTGTTCCCAAATTTTTCAAGGTGCTCAAGTTCCCACTTTGTGCACCTTGGAATTCCTGAATATTGAATTGAAGTTTTGTCCTCTTGGTTTTGATGCGTCATTGAATCCTCCTATTCTCTTCGCTTCATTGTTTTATCATGCTCACACATCCAATACTACAACAGAATAAGAAATTGTTAATATGCAATCACATGTAATAAGAAATATTTGGAAAAAACCTAGAATTTCTTACAAAGAGTGAACTAGTGCATCCAATCACTGTACGAGGCTTTTTGCTCTTTTTTGCAAGGCTCTGAATTAGTGTTTCATAGATGGCAGAAGACCAATCGTAGTGTTTCAATGTGTCCAAGTCCTCCACATATTTCACATATGTCCATGCAATGGTCTCTCCAGTGTTTGTGAAGAAACATGCCTGAAACATCAAAAGGCATAGGACTCTCGCAGTGTCTACCACAGCAGTTGTGTCTTCATTGTCCACAAGTTTTACTAACTTTTCTTTCATCATTTTGGATGTGATGTTTTAGGCATTTGGGAATGCTCTATCTGCAACTTCAGATTTGACCTTATTTCCGTGGTACTTGTCAACTTTTAAATTGCCACCCATGATTCCAAAAATCAGCTTGATATCAGTCCTACGTAGCTGGCAACATTCTCTTCCAGTTTTGATTCCTCTTTTTTCTGGTATGTATGCACTTATGATGTTGTCCAACACTTGGTCTTTTCCTTGTTGGAACATATCCTATTTTCGTCAATAGCTTTGAAAAAGAGCTTAAAAGGAGTTTGCTGCATAATGTTCCTATGACTTCTTGTCAATTTTTTTATGTATGCTGTTATATGCATCCAATAGATATGAGATGTTGTTTCTGTATTGACTGTACCTGGAAAAAAATCAATTCAGACAACACATTTTTTTGTTAGTGAATTTGTTTGGCTTTTGAATCACGGTTAGTGTCATGATTATGACATTCAGATGCATGTACTATGAATATTCCTTGTAGTGAATATTCTTAGTGAATCAAACTTTCAGGAACATAGGTGATAAAAACCAGCTAAGCATGACCATGATAAGCAATCATGTTAAAGCTGAAGTAGGCATGACAAGCAATGAATGATTTGAATTTAAAGAGCATCGGCATGAATACATGCAAACAATGAATAAATGGTAACGTGAATTAGTTAACATTCAATACTTGTCTTAGTGAATTTTCTTAGTCAATCAGGCTTTTACGATCTAAAACAAAAAAATTGAGAGGCAGGGGTAGGACAATTAGCTACATTAATGTTCAACAAGTGAACCAATCTTCACATAATTAGTGTGATATGGGCAAATATAGTCTCTTATGGCAACGTGTTTAATGTGCACTACATGAATTATCATTTTAGTGAATATTCTTAGTGAATCAAACATTGAGGAACGTAAATGCTAGAAACCAGTTAACCATGGTCATGATAAGAAATTATGTTAAAGCTAAATTAGTTAGGGATGACAAGTAAGGAATCAGACTTTTTGAATTTAAACAACATCAGCATGAATGTATGTAAACAATGAATAAAATGGTTAAGTGAATTTCCATTAATATTTCTTGACTTAGTGAATCAGATTCTTTTTACATATCTCTCTGACATGCATAAAACAGTGAATGCATAATACTTGCTGCTATAAAATAGCTTAACAACATCACCATGATTGCATGTAAAAAGTGAATGCATATTATAGCAAAGTGAATTCATATTACAACAAAGTTTAGTGAATATCATAAGCACGTCATAACATATATGTTGTACAATTCACAAAAAATATACAATGAATACAGTTTTGTATACATTCATTTGTATAAACAGAATTCACTTTGATTTCTCACTGAGAAAAGAAATCGAGCTGATAGATTTATCATCATGTAGATTCAGTGAATCATAGCAAATGAATATGAGTACTAAAACTTGCTGCAATAAAAAAGCCAAACAATATCACCATGATTCCTAGTTAAAATTCAAGTCATATTATAGTAAGTTGAGTAAATGTTCACTAAAAAAAAATCAAAATGACTGAAAACTCGTCTAGTAAACGAAGTGAAACAGAGCAGTGAATTCTTCGATTTAGTACTTACTTAGTAATGCTTCCAACATTTTTTTGCTTCCCAGCTGCCTTCGATCTTGTTTTCGCCATTTCGAGAACTTTATTCACTCGTTTTGTTACCTGAACGGATGAAAGAAAGATGCAAAGGTGAATTCGAACCCTAATTTTTTGAAGAAATTGAAATTTCCAGAATCCAAGCTTATCTGAGATCGTAGAGCTTCGAAATCTGTTCGGTTGAGTATAAATGGTTCCAAAGTTAGGGATAACGATTGCGTACTCCTGAATTCGCGTCCAATTTTTGTGATGATTTCTGCTCCTATCTTGGAAATCGCAGAGAAAGTCTGAGTTTTAACTTCCTAACCCTAATTTTTCATGAATGGCGTGAATGATGATGGACAGCAGGATTTGTTGATAATAAGGGTCAATTGGTCTTTTTCACTACAATTTTGTCCTTGATGCAACATTTTTTTAAAGTTGTCCTATTCTATAATTTTTTAAATACTTTTGTCCTTGTGCCTTATTACCCCATAAACTTAACCCTCCTATGCTTTTTTAACACATAAAAAGGAAAGGAAAAAACCTCACAAAACACTCTGCATACTAGCTTGGGTCATAAATAATGTACGGTGAAGCATGATTGGTTGTAAGGAATTCAGTTGCACTCGATCTGTGTGTTATTTAAGCTTTTGTCTTCTATTGAGAGGATCTGTGAGTTATTAAAGCTTTTGTCTTCTGTTGAGAAGGATGAAATCAAATATATAATAACCTTATGAAACAAAATGTACGTTCTTCCTAGACAACTAACATAATGGCATGGGATCGCTATAGTTTCCTCTTCCACCTCTCTTTATTAAGCCTACCATCTTTGGAATTGAAGGAATTTATGCATCTTTCTCGGCTTAAATTATGCATCTTTCTTGACTTGATGTACGATTAATGCTTTTATTGACAGAGGTGTTATTGTTTGTCTGTCCGAGTTCTTTGTGTATAAAGTGGTATGTTTCTCGGGTCATATTAACACTAACAGAAGGATTGAAAGCCTCTTATGAATGATAAGTTGAGATTGTACCTCTAGCCATGTAAGAGGACCAATTTTAGATGTGAGATTCCCAATGATGCACTCATACTCATAGTTTAGTCCTATAAGAGTTACAAGAATTAGTTAGAAGTGAGTGATAAGGTAACCTGCAACAATAAATTTTATTTGAATAGGACTTCATTATAGCTAAGTAATAAATTATAGATTTAGAGCCCTTCTTAGTTTCGTGAGCATAGTCTTGTACCCCGTCATCTGAGCCTCACATTGATTGTTGCATGGAGTCTCGAGTTTTTATTTTCATATTTATGAGTTGTGGACCATCTTATGACTTCAACGACGGCATGTACAATCATAGATCCTAGAAACCATCCTAAAGTACTTGATATATGGCCATCCATTCTTCATATCCATGATTAATATGAATATAAATTTGTGAGGCTTTAAAACAAGTGAAAAAATTAGATGGACATGGTTTAGTGCCATGAATTTCAGAAAGTACGGAAAATATTCTGACAGATAAGTGACTTGATCTCTAAACTGATAAATAAACTGGTAGAACTGATCTAGAAAAGTCAGCTGAGAATGATGGTCAGTTGAGTAAGTGTATTCAGTTCTGTGAAAGTCAATTCGGTGAAGTGCAACTGAGTTTCTTCTTGAGTCAACAATCAGTTTGAGTCTGCTGAGTTTTACTGAGTACAACTGAGTTCTACATTTGAGCTGTTGATTACAAGTCTGAGAAGTTCAGCTGGAGCTGAGTTTCATCTGGTGGATAATAGTTGGAACTGTGGTCCACATCTGGGTATTTATGACTGTTCCGACAAAGATGTTATCGGTTAGGGTTTAGGGAATTGTGTCTATAAATACCAATGTTGTAATCAATGCAGTGTGTGTGAAAATCCTTGTAACTTTGTGCATAATAAAATATCTCATTTTCTGTCCGTGGAGTAGTCGGCACAACGCCGGAAACCACATTAAATCAATGTGTTCTCTTTGCTTATGTGTTTTATCAATTTCCGCCGGTGTTTATGTTTGCATTGCTTCTGTTTTGTCTTTTTAGAGTGCAAGTTTCTCATATGTGTTTTAACAAACTAGTATCAGAGCGTTGGTTCATAGATTCAGAGAAATTACAGGTTGAACGTAGATGATCTTCACCAAAGACCGGTGACGGGTGCCAGGATTCTATGATCAAAGGTCTGTTATTTAGTAAGAAGGATGTCAGCAATGAACGTAAAGATTGATAAATTTACAGGGATGAACCATTTCAGTTTATGGCAAATCATGATGAGGCCCTTATTAAAGCAACAAGGTTTGTGGACTCCTTTAATTGATAAAGGGGATGCAGTGTAGCAGATTATGCAAGTCTAGAGGAGAAAGCGCACTCAACCATCATGTTGTGCTTGTCTGATGATATTATCACAGAAGTTGCTGAGGAAGACACCGCTGCCAAGTTATGGTCATAGCTTGAAAGCTTGTATATGACTAAGTCATTCACTAACAAGTTGCAGCTGAAACAGAGGCTATTCAGCCCGAGGATGCTTGAGGGGGCTCAGCTAAGAGATCACCTTGATCAACTGTACACAATATTACTTGATCTAAGGAATATTGATGTTAAGATTGAGGATGAGGATGTTGCATTGATTTTGCTAGTTTCATTACCAGCTTCTTATGAGAACTTTGTGCAGTCCTTCATAGTTGGGAAGGATACAGTGGCTTTGGAAGATGTAAGGTCATCCTTGCATGCCAGGGAGCTGAGACATAAGGCGGTTGGGCAGACAATCAGACTGATGGACTAGTAGCAGAAGTGAAAAAGGGCATAGGCAGTCTAGGAAGAAGAATTCTAAGAAGACAAGGTCCACAGGTCCTAAGTCCATGGATAATTGAAATTACTGAAAGGAGAAGGGACATTGGATGTCCAATCGTCCAAAGAGAAAGAATCAGTAGGAGAACAGTTTTGGCACAGCTGTTGTAACAACTGAGCATGACACAAAAGAGGACATGGTTCTAGTAAGGAGAGTCAGCACATCATACTGATGTGTGGATTCTGGACTCTAGGGCATCCTTTCATATTTTCCCTCACAAAGAGTGGTTCTCAAGTTATTAGCAGATAGATGGTGGTCATATATCTATGGCAAACAACAAGGTCAGCAAGGAAGCTGAGATTGGCTCAGTTCAGTTGAGGACAGAGATGAAAGATTCTATAAACTGATTGAAGTTGGACATGTTCCACAGATGACCAAGAACTTGGTATAACTCAGTTTTTTGGACACCAGGGGGTTCAATTCCAAGGGTGAAGATGGAGTGATGAGTGTCTATAAAACTCAGTTGCGGTTCTCAATGGAGTCAAGAAAGGGACCTTGCATATACTACAAGAGTCAGCTATTGTTAGGGCTGCTGCTAGGGCATCTGCTGAGATTCATCAGACACATCTTACAAAACTGTGGCACATGAGACTGGGTCACATGGGTGAAAAGGGGATGCAAGTTCTTTCTCAGAATGATCTTCTTGGGAAGTGTAAGGTCAAACATCTGGACTTTTGTGAGCATTGTGTGTTTGGGAAGTTGCATAGAGGCAAGTTCTCAAAAGGGATACACAACACAAAGTCATCACTTGATTACATTAATTCTGATTGTTGGGGGCCATCAAAGGTAGAGTCATTGGGTGGTCACAAATATTTTGTGTCATTCATAGATGACTATTCAAGGATTACTTGGGTGGTGAGGATGAAACACAAAAGTGGGGCATTCAAGTGCTTCAGGCAATGGAAAGCTCTAGTTGAAAATCAGTTGGGGAAGAAGATCAAGAGGCCTCGTACAGATAATGGTCTGGAATTCTGCTGTACTGAGTTTGATGAGTTTTGCAGAAATGGGGGTATTGTCAAACATCATACAGTCAGAAATAACCCTTAGCAGAATGGGGTAGCTGAAAGGCTAAATCAAACTCTTTTGGAGAGAGCAAGATGTATGCTCTCTAATGCTGATTTGTCAAGGAGATTTTAGGCAGAGGCTGTAACTACAGCTTGCTACTTAATCAATAGGAGTCCTCACGCACGGATCAGTCTCAAAACACCTTTTGAGATATGGTCAGAGAAGCCTACTGACTATTCAGTTCTAAGGGTTTTTTGAAGCACAATTTATTATCATGCGAGTAAAAGGAAGTTGGAACCAAGAGCCAAGAAAAGAGTGTTTGTGGGGTATGGTGATGGAGTGAAGGGGTTATAGATGTAGTTTTTAATGAAAATTTTATGCTTAGCTCATCGGTGAGAGGGACTGTTGAGTCCGAAACCAGTGTTGAAACTGAGAGAGCTGATAGTAAGATAGAGCTTCAGATGGAGTTAGTTGATATGCAACACTCAGCTGATCTAAGTCAGCACTCATCTGATCTGGTTACTAAATAGAACTGAATCCAAGCTAGTCAGCTGAGCAAATGTCAGCTGAGCGTCAAACTGATATTGGTCAGCAAAGTATAGCTGTCAGCAGAGCTAAAAGATCCAATGTTGGAATACATCCCAAGAGGTATGGGTTTGATGATTTGGCTGGATATGCACTTCAAGTTGCAGAAGAAGTTGATGGTTTTGAACCTTCTACTTACAGGGAAGCAGTGACATTTTCTGAATCATCTCAATGGCTTGTTACCACGGAAGATGAAATGGAGTCATTACTAAAGAATCAGACTTGGGATCTAGTTACACATCCAGCTGATAGGAGAGTTGTTACTTGCAAATGGATCTTCAAGAAGAAGGAAGGAATAACTGAGGCAGAAGGAGTGAAGTACAAGGCACGTTTGGTTGTAAGCGGATTTAGTTAGAAAGAAGGGGTGGACTTTGATGAGATATTTTCACCAGTAGTCAAACATACTTCAATCAGTGTGTTACTAGCAATGATGGCACATCAGGACTTAGAACTTGAGCAGTTAGATGTGAAGACATCTTTTCTAGATGGTGAGGTAGATAAAGAGATATACATGACTCATCCAGAAGGATTCCAAGTCCATGGCAAGAAAGATTGTGTGTGCAACTTGAATAAGTCCTTGTATTGGATTGAATCAGGCTCTTAGGCAGTGGTATAAAAGGTTTGACAGTTACATGATCCAGTTGGGTTACAACAGAAGTCCTTATGACTGTTGTGTTTACAACGGTCAGTTGAAAGATGGATCATACATCTATCTTGTGTTATATGTGGATGACATGATGATAGTTGCAAGAAAGAAGTATGATGTTCAGAATCTGAATGACTTTCTCTGTGCTGAGTTTGAAATGAAGGATTTGGGTGCAGCCAAGAAAATTTAGGGTATGAAGATCTGGAGAGATGGAAGTCAGAAGAAACTGTTTTTATCTCAACAGGGCTATATACAAAATATTTTGGCCAAATTTGGCATGTCTGCTGCAAAGACAATAGATACTCTTATGACATCAAATATTCATTTGTCTTTTTTGCTTCACAGCCGGTAGAGGAGAAGAAGTACATGTGTTGAGTATTTTGTGGTATGTTTGATTATGTTGATTAATTTTCATAAATAGCATTCCTCTTGTTAAAGCTTTTATAAGTGTTTTATATCTATTATTTTGTATAAGTGTTTATATTGCATTTTACATGTATTATATTTGTCTCTAATGGCAAAGAAGTTATAAGACTTACATTATATGGAAAAATTTTAATTTATTTTTCAGAAACTTAATTATTTAGTGAAATATTTAAATTAATTTAATTACCAAGTTATTGGTTAATTACTTAATTTAATATTTAATTATATAATTTATTGGATATATTTATGCTGCATGACCGTTTTTAATAAAAAGCCTGATTTATTACAAGTCCAGCCCGAGTTTCACTTGTCTAAAGCTTGGCCCAATACACATTGTTCCTTAACCCGGGTCTTACACTCTAAAATCAGAAAACCCGACGTAAAAGGCTTATGTAAACTACTTCAACTCAATTTCATGGAAGCGTATGCCAACTCCGGCGTCCTATTTCGTTTTTTTTTTCTTTCTTCTTGACATGAAAACGGGCTGCTTGGAATGAAGTGGGTTTGATTTTTTTTTTTTTTTTTTTTTTTTTTTGGTTGCAATTTTCAGCTGAAAGTAACCAGATGCCATTGATTCCGGCCATCTTGGTGCTGGAAAACAAAGATCTATGTGAGAATCAGATCTAGAATTTTCGGAAAAAGAAAAAACAAAAGGGGATCTGAAGTTTTGGTTGGGGCATTCTTGCAGACAAGTTTGGATAAACAGGACCACAAGGGACAAGTTGTGTTTTTTGTTTTTTTTTTTTTTTCCAGGAATAAACAGGAGAAGAAATGGTTTAATTAAAGAGGAAAAAACAATTAAAACAGACAGTTAAATTTGTATAGATAATGTAATTAGAACTTATATTATATATAACAATATTAATGATTGGAAAATTTATTAATATTTCAATCAATAGATATATGAAAATTTATATATAACGACATAACCGATATCCCGGTTTTTACCGAAGGGGAAAAAAATGACCCGTATCGACCACTACACCATCTAATCAATTACACACCATCTATTTTTTATTACCACTACACCATCTAATCAATTACACATTATCTATACAATTTCTCTACATTTTTCAACCAATACTTTTCATCCACGTCACCTGGCATTGTCTGTTCCACGGCACCAATTGATAGGCGAGCACTAAATGTTCGATCTTGGTCTGTTTTGCACACGTTCTTGCTGAAGAATCGTGATGGCGGAGTCTTTCCATTTCTGTATCGATTTCGGTGATATCGCTCTATTATTTCCTCGATTCTTTTCTTAACTCTGCTATCTCCTTGATTATATGCATCTAATGTTGATATCTTGCAGATACGATGGTGAGAATTCGATGCTGCCTTGACCTTGCCAAAATTAGAGTCGTATAAGGTATGAAATCTAGGATTTTATCACCTAGATTTCACGGTGGCTCATTCGAAGATGAAAGACTCCATCTTTCAGTCCAAGTTCATTCGGGCATGTGAAAGATCGAAGCTTTGAAAAATCAAGAGTCGTTTCTGAGAAGGTTCTTTGCTTTGACACCCTCAAATAGAAGGTCAATCGACTGCATTTAATCAGGTCGTATCCTTTCTGATTTAAAGTTAATATCTTGATATTATTTTTGTTTTGATATGATTCTGCCTAATTTCTTTCCATTACTGGCTGTTTACAGGTTGCTCCTTGACCGTTCTTGAACACTGATGGCATAAGGAGTCAGTCGTTATCACATGTGCGAAATTGAGAGATTTGCAGCTGTAGTTGGGGTCAAGCAAGGCAATCTCATCAATATTAACACGTGAATTACTACCTGGATTACCATGGTGATTTGGCTGAATCCTTGTACCTTAGTCTGGTCAAAACAATTCAATTGAGGGTTTACACCCAATGAATTTGAATTGCAGTCTGCTGAGGGAAATTTAACCCAATGATGGTCAAACCAACCTTTTAATCTGGTTCACTCCTGATCTATGCCTAGTTTTGGTTTGGTTTGGCAAGTCCAATTCAGACCCGAGCTTTTGTTTATGGTTAGGTCTGAATTCAGGTCCTTTTAAACCACTGAATCAATCCTATGTGTTGCCTGAAAATGTTTTGGTTGATCAGCTTGGTTTGTCCGGGTCCCATACACTGTGCTATTAGGACATAACTTAGGGAAATCACTCACCATAACAGTGATTGTGTGGCTAGTCTATCATACACCATGGCTCATTGACCAGATACACTTGGTTCATTGACCATAAAACCAAAGAATTGACTGCCATGACTGGAAAGTCACTTTCATTTGGTGATCGCTTGGTTCAACCAATCTACAATGAGGCTTATTGGCTATTACAACCCTCTAAAGGAGTATACATAGTCCATTAACCTAAAACACACATTCATGGCTTACCAAGGCCGGATAATCACCAATAAATATGCCTCGGATTTTTCCAATATTTCCCTGATTCTGTTCACACAAAACCGTTGAGGCTCATATCATATCTCAATGGCTATAAATAGCCAGTCATATTAACTAGGATTACAGGAACTCAGAATTCCTATTCTTGAGCAATCCTACATTCCTTTTCACTTTAAAGTTGTTCTGTTCCGTGTCCGTGTCTAGTAACACAGAAGTAGAGTTTGGTGCTTTGATCTTCCTGCTGTGAAAATCAAAGTTTGATTCTGGCCTTTGGTTATTGAAAGGAGTGGTACCAAATTACCAATCAATAGCCTTTGATAGAATCTGAGGATTGAGGTCTTTAGTGTTCATCTTGTGAAGGTAACACATTGACTCTATCACTTGCATTTTCTATGTTATGTGAATGTGTCTTGATTTCCTTGAATTCAGCATTATAGTAGTCCGTGTTTTTATACTGATTTTGCTGTTGTGTTTGTATGAGTGTGTTCATTGTGTAAACTTTGATTTTGGTGATTTAATCCTAACCTGATCATTCTGTTGACAACAGTTTGACTGGTCTGCAGTACCAAGTCAAGACTGCCCAATGAGGTTGTATTGTCAGCATTTTGAGTCTAATATAGATTAAAATCCTCAAGTCTTAGTTTTGCATTTTGGCTAAAGTCCTATTGTGACTCTTGTATCTGTGCTGTTCTTTGATTGGATTTTCTGTTGACTGACAAGTTATTGTGTTCAAGACCCTTGAAGGTGTTGGTTACAAGACACACTAGTCCGAAGTGCTAGTGTTGTATGCCTTGTGTTGAAAAGGCTGTAGACCGTCACCTGCACCCTCTGTAAGAGGTTTGATATCAAGATTGTCAGGTCCTCGGTAAGATTTAGTGACTGTGTTTAAATCCCCTTAAACCAGTTGATTCTGACCTTGATCATCAGTAGATACTGTCTGTAATACTGTTAATCAAAGTTGGACACCCCCTTATGTGTTTCCTTATAGCTTGAAAGTATGTCCCTTTGCTGAATCTTGCTCCTGTTGAATCCACTTGCACCTGCTAGCATGCTGATCTGTTTTTGAAGACCTTGTAATAGCTATCTTAGAATTCTTAGGTACTCAACATTGTATTCAGTCTACATAAGGTTCAGGTCTGATAATCTGGTTGTTTCAACCCTATTATCCCTCTTGAATCTTGACTGATAGTTCAGTCTCGGTCTGTTGGTTATAGTGTTGTATCTAATTTGATCCCTGCTGCAATTTTCATAAGTCTGCTGCTCTGTTCATCGTGTAACACCTTCTGGAAAGCTAATGATTTTGTTCTTGTGTCACCTACTGCATTTCTTTGTAACATTCAGCCTTGTAATGTTTATGCTGCATGTTTGACAACTTGCTGTAATATAAGTTTGGTCACTCTGTTCTTGAATTTTACATCTTGCCAACCTCGTTCATTTTATACAGTATGTGTTTTGATTAAACCATATTAACTAAGTTTTGGTTCTGTTGGTTTGGTCAAATTAATAAACCTGCATATTTTTCTCATCATACCATATCAAGTGTTGAATTTGTGCTTTACCTGTCCTCAATCAAACTGTTATATTGAACTTGATATAGTTTTATAATAATAAATCACTTTAACTTAGATAAAGTGTTACTTCCACCTTTGTCTAGGTGTGATTAATTATTTGTTATTATTCTGATTTAATATATATCATTCCCTACATAATTGTGCTAGTTGTGCAATTTCTGAAAAAGTTTTAAAAATTCAAAAATAGCCCACACTCTATTCACCCTCTCTAGAGTGTGTTTGCTCAATTATCGATCCAACAACATGTCAAAAGTTCCTTATGCTAGTGCAGTCTGTAGTCTGATGTATGTCATGGTATGAACTAGGCCTGATCTGGCTCAGGCAATCCGTGTTGTCAGCAGGTTTATGGCTCAACCTGGAAAGGAACATTGGAAAGCTGTGAAAAGAATATTCATGTACCTTAGGGGTACAACTAATGTTGGTTTCATTTATGGAGGTGATACTCAAGAACTGATCACAGGGTATTGTGATGCTGATATGCAGGTGATGTAGAGACAGTAGAAAATCTATGACTTGTTATGTGTTCACATTGGGGAAGTCAGTTGTCAGCTGGAAAGCAACTCTTCAGGCGATAGTTGCTTTATCAACTACTGAGGTTGAATATACGGCTCTTACTGAAGCAGCTAAGGAGGGTATCTGGTTGAAGGGGCTAGTCAGTGATTTGGGGCTACATCAAGATCAAGCTGAGATTTATTGTTACAGTCTGAGTGCAATTTGTCTAGCTAAGAATCAGGTTCATCATGAGAGAACCAAGAATATTTATGTGAGGTATCATTTTCTGAGAAATGAGAAGAGGGTTTTAGTGAAGAAGATCAGCACCGAGGATATGTTACCTAAACTAATTCAGCAGAGCAAGTTTCAGTTGTGTCTGGACTTGCTGAATATTCAAAGCTTATAAACTGAAATCTGGATACTCAACTAAGGGTGGATCAGGTGAGTGGATTCTGTGGAGAAGTCTGGTACAAGTACATCCTGGCATTGACAAATGCATCTGGTACAAGTACATCTGATTATGCAATCTGGTTGACTATGAATGAGAGTTCAAGTCAAGGTGGAGATTTGTCAGTTAAGTGACTTGATATCTAAACTGATAAATAAACTGGTAGAACTGATCTGGAAAAGACAACTGAGAATAATGGTCAGCTGAGTAAGTGCATTCAGTTATGTGAAAGTCAGTTTGGTGAAGTGCAACCGAGTTTCTTCTGAAGTCGGTAGTCAGTTTGATCTGCTGAGTTTTGCTGAATACAACTGAGTTCTACATATGTGTTGTTGATTACAAGTCTGAGATGGTCAGCAGGAGCTGAGTTTCTTCTGGTGGATAACAACTGGAGTAAGGGTCCACATCTGAGGTATTTATGAAAGTTCCTACAAAGATCTTAAAGCGGTTAGGGTTTAGAGAATTGTGTCTATAAATACCAATGTTGTAATCATGCAGTGTATGTGAAAATCCTTGTAACGTTGTGTATAATAGAATCTCCTTTCATGTCTGTGGAGTAGTCGGCACAACATCGGACACCACGTTAAACCACAGTGTTCTCTTTGTTTATGTGTTTTATCAATTTCCGCCGTTGTTTATGTTTGTATTGCATCTGTTTTATCTTAGATTGCAAGTTTCTCATATGTGTTTTAACATATTCAAATTAAATTATTGATTTTATCCAATTGGACAGAATAAGACTGATTCAAATGACCACCAAGTGTTCCGATTGTTGTATCTTTTGAGTTAAACTACAAAATTTTGAAGAAAAACAACAGTGTGACATATCCAAAAGCCCCTAGAAATGGTTCAGCAATGGGTGGTTATAATTATGAGCTTGAGAAATTTGTGCAGACGTTTGATGATGAGGAAGACAGAGTAAATATATGTGTCTATATGTGAGTTCTGATACCATTTAACAACTTAAATAAACAACATAAGAAAGGATGATTTCTAAGTGCTCGTCCACATGGTGTGGAGGGTAAGGTGGCTTCACATGGACCATCTATTTTTAAACTGGATTTAAATTATGTGGTCTGGATCGTTTGATGTGTCAAGTCATTCCAAATGGAAGTGACCACCTAAAAATCACCCCATAAGAAAATCAAGAACGTTAAAAAGTTAAACCCTGTCCACACTCTTGAATAAAAATTGTGCAAGTGTTGAGACAGATTTCTCACACTTGAGAAGGATGTTGGGAGAGATTCCCACACTCTTGAATCTACAAATAAATATAGTAGTGCATTTACTAACACTAAATGGTTTTAGTAGAATGGTAAGCGCTTGATCTTAACATAGTAACAGAGCCAGATGTCAAAAGATCGAACCCTGGTGTGAACATTATTTTTCCCCTATATTGTGCAAGTGTTGGGCTGGCCTTGTTGGCCTTTGTGAGCCTAGTTGGCTTAGGCTTGTTGTGTGCCTAGTTGGCATAGCTTTGATATGGGCCCACGCTTGAGGGGACGTGTTGAAATGTATAAAAAAAAATACAATAGCGCATTTACTAACACCACTTGGTTTTAGTAGAATGGTAAGCGCTTGATCCTAACATGGTATCAGAGCCAAATGTCATGAGATCGAACCCTGGTTGAACATTATTTAAAAAATTGTGCAAGTGTTGAGACAGATTGCCCACACTTGAAGGGAGTTTAAGAAATTGTGCAAGTGTTGGGGCATATTGCCCACACTTGAAGAGGGTGTTGGGAGAGATTGCCCACACTTTTGAATAAAAATTGTGCAAGTGTTGGGACAGATTGCCCACACTTGCGGGAGGTGTTAGGAGAGATTCTCACACTCATTAATCTATAAAAAATTATAGTAGCGCATTTATTAATACCAATTGGTTTTAGTAGAATGATAAGTGTTTGATCTTAACAAACTCATTTGCAACTTGTCATTAAAGTACAAAATCTAAAATAATAATATTAAAAATAATAAAGGTAGTAACTCTATTTGTTGCAAACGAGATGGAGTATAAGAATGGAAAATTTATAGGTGGCAACTCTATTTGTTGAATTATCATATGTAGATGACTATGTGTCAAACCGTTTCACCCCATGATTAACTGTGTGGTCCAGATTTATCCACACGCAATAATTTTACAAATGAGATCGGGACATCACGTAAGACTAACTCATGTAATTAACAACATCAACCGAGAAAGGACAATAATCCTTACACTTGCAATTTCAGTGATATGATAAGAAAATGACAAGTGTCTAATCTTAAATGTAAGAGTATCAACATCCTGCTACATTTCTTGAGTATTACTTCTGACTTCAGCTAATCTTTTTTTTTCCCAAGAAACGAAAGCTTTTATTTACGAAAGCAGCCTAACGAAAGCTTTTATTAACCAAATCTAGACAAAAACGCAGCCTAACGCCGCACTATAACGCGGCCAAAAGACACACCACAACGCGGCCTTAAGCTGCACAACACGAACACAACGATGCCAAGTAATAGATCGACAGAGGGTGCTGAACTAAAAGAGGAAAAAATTCTACAAAGGAAAAGGATGTCCAGACACATGGATCCTCTAAAAGAAATCTATTACCCGACACAGAAAAAACATAAAAACTAAAAGACAAACTAGTACAACAGACGTATATTACAGACTCCGGCCAGCGCCGGCCAGCAAACAGTAAACAGATAAAAGCAACAGAGCAAGAAACTAGCCAAACGATCTATGACAGAGAGAGACTAGGCAAACGGAAAACACAGCCGGAAGCAACCTCCACTGACCACTACCACCATAAGAAACGAAAAGCCCGGAAGTGTGACATCCACCTTTCAAAGGAGAATAGCACCGTAGCCGCCAACAAAGAGCCCGAAGACTTAGTGGAACTAAGTAGCCAACGCCGATCACCTGCCGGAAGCGCCGCCCGTTGTTGATACCATATAGCTTCCCACCGACGCCAGTAACTAGCTCCAAAACACACTAGAACCGACACGCATGACTCAGGAGCACCGGATCTGCCATAAGCAACCCCAAGCCGGGGAAGAGGGGTAGGCACAATTCTTCGAAGGTCAAGTAGGGAGTTGGGACATTAATAGTGTATTAAATTTTGGTAAGTTGTATTGGCACCAACATTTTACTATTATTTTTCAGTTACTTTTTCACACCACCTTTTTGGCACCACGTTACGGTGTCAGAGGCACTAACGTTTTTTTCTCTCACAACATCAGTGGGCCTAACTTTTTACACCAATGACACATTTATAACTGTAAAATCAGTGTCACTGATGTTTGGATTGAAAACCAACGTCAAATTCAGTGACGCTCGTACCGCAAACGGGCGTCAGTGCCACTGACGTTATACTGTTCAAAATAATAAAAATATTCAATGTGGTGCCAAGATGATTTATAGGGTGCCGAGAGCAATCTTGGTGCCGTGAGTATTTTCATGGTGCCGATAGAAGCGGCCCAAAGTTTTTCGCAACTAATTTATATCGTTATGATACAAAAAAAATCGGGTCTTTGTGTGGCATTGGCCCCTGATGGCCAAATCCTAGGTGTCCAATCTAACCGGCAGTGTACCGGGTCGATTGTAGTCTAGTACGGTGGGTCAAAGTCGAATCCACGGGGAATTCACTTGTGAGGTCAACAACTTAAAAGTTTATAATAATTCGATCTAGGTCACAATTTGCAAGATGGTAATTGAATGCATAAATCAGTTTCTTATGATAATAATAAAGATGATAAAATGATAAAAGAAACTAACCAAGGCAATGTGTAACCTAGACATCCTCTTGTAGTATCATGGGAAGGATTTCCTACCGTCCTACCATTGGTGTTCGAGAGTGTGAAACGGTGCATTCATAAGCAAGTAGTTTCCCCTCATACGAGTGTATGATACTACTCTCTACCTCCTCCTTGGTTTAGGAATCCTAAACCTAATGAATTGGTATCCTACGCACGTGAATGCAATGACAAAGTCAACTATCCCCGGATAAGAAATCGAATGCCTCGAAATGTCTATTTTACCTTCCGGTTTTCCTACCCTCTTCCCACGACTAACATCTCCTTTCGGTCTCCGTTAAATATGTAGATGCTAACACTAGGAAATTACTCCAATGAAAGCAATCAATACAACGCAAGTAGGAAAAGCTTCACAACAATCAAAACTAACAACACAAACAATCATTCCCAATCAATATAAGAGGATAAACTAGAGTTACAACACAATCTTGGCTAGATAAGTCTAGCCACTCATGTCTACAAATATCTGCGTCTCAAAGTTAACATTCATAACCATAAGAACAATTGAATGAGAATAAAGATTAAGGATTACCAAACCAAAGAGTACAATTTCGAGTTGGTGTTCTTCATCCAACTTCCAAAAGTGTTTTTTGAACTAACACTAGTGTTGAAATCCAATCAAGTAAGATTAAACTAGAATCCTTAGCCTCACAATCAAGTTCGCTAATTTCTACTAAAATTTGGCTATAAGAGCCTGAGGTAGGGGGTGCCTTCAAGGGGGAAAAGTTGAGGAAGATGAATTGTGTTTTTATTTTATTTTTGTGTCAATGGAAGATTAAAAGAGATCATCATTTGCTGACTCTGCAAATTTGGCGTAGGACAAAAGCAACTGGTGTGCGTCATGTGCAAATGTGGTATTGGCGCAGTTACAATTTGTAAGTCCAATATGTAGCAGTTGGCTGAATGACATTCGCAATAAATGATCAGCAGAGTGTGTAGCTTCACTTGGCGCCGGTCAAAGTAACATGGCGTACGCCATTTGTATCTGAAATCACTATGATCAAATTTACTCTTCAACTGGCATGGACCAAACCCTCTAACGTGTGTCAACGATCCTCACGGGTTGAAATCCTTGCCTCGGCAACAAAATCATCAATCAATAGTCCCATGGCACCATAAGGTCAAAAATCCATGCTCCCGCCATGATATCTGTGCTGCAAAATAGACACAAAGATACCACGTATAGATTTGGTAACAAAATCGGCTAATTCTAATAAAATAAAAGTAAAAGCATGGTTTTTCTGAAAGTTTCTATGTACACAAAAATGGTTCCCTTTATGATAATATTTGCTCAAGTTGATGTCAAAATATCGCTAATTGCATCCGAAAAAAGGGTGAATCATCGGAAATTGTATCATCAGGTTGACCTACATCAACCACTCCCCACTTAGCCTTTGCTCGTCCTCGAGCAATTAGAGCGATAAGGCTGTCTAGAGTCACAAAAATATGATTAGCAATGTCAAGAATTGAGGATCCAATTAGACGATGTAACCCATCAAAATCACAAGCACATGCTCCCCACAATCTAAGAGAGTAGCGGAGTGTGTGGGTGGATAATCCTCAAGTTTGTTATCAATCTGACGATCATCAAATCATGCAAGACCTACTCAGAAGATGCAATCTAAAGCTTAGGAATGAGATCAATCTTCACTAATGAGGTACTCGGAATCAAGGAACTAGGTCAGGTAGTTGAAAAATCGGCTTGTAACGTTCAGGCCAGGGTAGTGGGCTAACCGAAAGGAAATAAAAAAGATAATCAAAAGAATAAGGCAAAATAGCAAGAATCCGCACCTTCGTCTTATTGACACCGATTCCCAAATTAGTCACTTCCTATCCTTACATTACTTAGGATCTTACAATTTGCTTCAAAATTGCCTTCAATGACTCCTTATTCAATGACTAAGTATATACATCTCTCATGCTCCTTTTTTTATTTGAGTTTTGATTTTTTAGACACTTTTATTCAACTCTTGGAATATTCTCAACATAAAAGAAACTGTTTTTTTTTTTTTTTGAAAAGATTGCCAACACCAATGGTTTCCGAACTCAACTTCACAAGATACCATCTCGAGCTTGTGCTAGCGCACTCAATCAAACTCTTAGTTACCATCCACCGCCTATACTCTTAATAGACTCTTGGTACACTTGCGGGAGGTAGGGGTGAGCTTGGATTGGTTTTGAAAGACTCGAGTTGGTTTGGGGCGCCATAATTCGTTCCCCAAACCAAACCAAAACGAAGTCAACCCCAATGGTTTGGTTCGAATTGGTTTCGGTTTGGATTGGATTGGTTTCGGTTTAACAAGCCTAATCTTTAAAAAAAATGACAAAACCAACATTTTTTTTACATAAACTCTAAGTAGCTACATACATTACAATATAATTTAGCTACAATCAATCCTCCATAGCTGCATACTTACATACATGCATTTACTGATTTACATATTTACATCAAAAGAGCAAAAGGCTGAATGTTGACACAACAAAATGATCAAAACACCATGCGCATCTTCCAACCAAAACAACATAGCAAACCACAGCAAAAACAAGCATCCAATCCAACTCCAACAGTAGCCAACAAAACCTACAACCTCCATGGCTCCATGAAAAAAACAATGAAATAGAATTAGATCAATGTTCATTTTTTCAATGAGCAAAATACGACATGTCCAACTTGCATGACTGAGTAGGAGAATGATCAAAATGAATGTACCATTTTGTGTTTTGTTTGGTTTGGATTAATGTATATATAATTAATGAGTATAATATAATATATATATATATATATATATATATATATATATATATATATATATATATATATATATATATATATATATATATATATATATATATATATATATATAACTAATGTATTAAAATTTTGGTTCGGATTGGGTGTAAAAAAAAAAATCCGAAACCAATCCAATGCAGTTTGGTTTGGTTCGAAACCAAACCGATTCATTTGGTTTGCGATTGGTTTGGTTAATTCGGATTGGTTTGGATCGGTTTACGGTTTGGATTGGTTTACTGGTTATTTTGCTCACCCCTAGCAGGAGGCCAAAGGAATGTAGACCAAAATTTCGGCTAAGGGTTGGGTTATGATGAGGCTAAGTACAAACGGCTAGCTCGAGTGGGGTCTCACCACTCTACAAGGCTGAGATGGGGACGGAAAGGGAAACATTGTATTCGGACAGGCCATTTGGCTATGGGCTAGTCAAAGTAATGCCAAAAATCGTCATCCCTTGTTGGTCCTAGAGAAGGATAAAACTATAGTCGAGAGGGGGGGGGGGGTGAATGACTATAGTGGAGTTTCAAAAACTTTTCTTGTATTTAAAAGCTTTTGGGCAGCGGATAAGTCCCTTCTTACTAAGTTATTTCAAGGTAGTTTAAGCAATCACAAATATATAATATAATATAAGCAATTAAATGAATGCGGTAAGGTAAATTTGAAAGTAAATTGACACAAGGCTTATAGTGGTTCAGGGTGGTGTAATCCCTTAATCCACTCTTCTCCTGTGATGATCGGAGGAATTCACTATTGTTTTTACAGATACAATAGTACGATTGTCCTTGACTTCACAAGCTTCACAATCTACAAGACTATCACTCCTTGACTGCAACAGCTTCAGTGACTCAGTCTCTTCAAATCCTTCAGCAGCTATCACAAACACAACTCCTTCTCAGATAACTCTGATTCAGTTGCTTGATTGATGTGAATTGGATTCACAAACTTGTTGATCAATCTCAATGCTTGATGTTTGAATTGTAGCTCTCAGTTTTGAGTTGATCACTAGATGTTTTCCTTTAAGCGCATATAGAAGGCTTTTTACTTTGACAGAGTTTTTGTTCAGATTTTTTTCGTTCTCTTCCTTTTTTTGTTTTTCTGTCAATGCCCTCTATTTATAGCCTTGATTATCCTTGATTTGAATTTCCGTCCGTTGGCTATATTAATGAGAGGAATAATCCTTGATTTTATTATTGATTCCCCCTTAATTGTATTCTCCTTGATTTTAGTGATCGGATTTTTCTTCAAACGTTTACCATAAAATCCGTCCTTGATTGATCCTCTATTAATTGTGCATTTAATGCTGGATCTTCTGTATCTTCTCCATATTTCAATGATCTGATTGAGTAAGATTTACTCAGCCGTTCTTTGAACGGTCAAGTGACCCATCTGACTTTGCCGCTTAGATCTTCCTTCACTGCTTTGTCTTCACTCAGCCGGATGTCGGTCCACTTTACCGATTCACTGTTTCCTTTATTCTTTCAGTTTAGGGAGAATCCTTGTACTTCACTGATCCTTGATTTGGGTGAGATCAGTGTACACCATATTTACACATTGAGTTTCATTACTTAAAATAAAACTTAGACTTATCCAAGGTCATCACAGACTTCCTTGGTTATAAGTTAGACAATGATGTCTTCATTGCTTCTCTACTGGTGCTTGGCTGGCTTCACTCTGTCGAAAGTCTGTCCTTGCTTTGCCGTCCTTCCAACTAGTACAATACTTGTCTGACTCAACTTATACAACATGTCAGACTCTAAGTAAAGACTATACAGAGTGTTCTAACTTATTTCAGGCTTGCTATAACAGCTAGTTTGGCCATCATCAAAACATAATAAAATGTTCCTAACAATTTCCCCCTTTTTGATGATGCCAAAACCATCATAAGCCTGAACATAAGTATGCCAAATTTTTCATAAAAATTAATAGAATCGAACTTAAAAATTTTATTCATCCATTTAAGGGCAATCAGAAAGGATGATCTCAAAACGTACTAAAGGAACAATAACTACATTTTGCTTAATTCTGCTTTGTACCTCTTGAATTTTGTAGTCTGAACCTCCTCAATGTCTTTCCAATCGATTTCTGGAAAATTCTACTTCCAGTATGCCATAGCAGTGTATTCAGATACTCCTTGAAAAACTCTTTTAGCAAAAAGTCTGTTGAAGTCAGGCATGGTTTCATTTGCCCGGGGCTCCCCAAAGTACTTCTCAAGTCTGTCTCTGTCTTCTGCAATGTGTGAGTCAGCAAACTTGAGATTTTTGTACAGACCCCATTGGTCTCGTTTATTCATTCTCCCCATAGGGCTGAAGAACCTTTCCATATAATTGAAGTCTTCTTGTTTGTCAATTGGCAAGTCTTCTGGTCCTTTTGTAGAAAGTGGTATGGCTGAACTTGGTCTGCTGGTTCCACCACTTTGTTGGAGAGACGCATGTTGTTTTTTAATGTCATTTTATATTTTGGCCATGTCAACTCTCCTCTGTTCATCCTGGTAGCTTAGCGAGTCTGCCCAAGCTTCATCTTGTGTTTGATTTGGATATAGTCCTTCATGGACTCTGAAAAATTCTCTCACATGATCTAGAATTTCAGCCTCATACTCTTGCCTGTTTCTGTGAGTTGGAAAACTTTTTTTCTCTCTGCTTGTGCTAGTTCTGTGTTATTTTGCTGACCTCCTTTGATGACTTGATCCAGATCTTTGCTGTCCAGGTCTTTGTTGTCCACCTGATCTATCTTTATCATCATCCCTTCTTTGAATTGGATGGGGAAATCCTATACAGGGTTCATTTGAGGCCTTTTCTCTTTCTTCCCTAGCCTTTCTTGCTGCTCCTCTGCTTTATTTCTGATTCTTATTTCTCTGTCCCTTGCTCTGAGCTGTTCCTCTGTAAAATTTGGTGGTTTTATCGTTGATCCTTCAGGCTTGTTTGTTTCCCCCTTTTTGGCAGCATCATCCTTTTGCTGGAGTAAGATGCTGTTTGTAGCCTCTGCTATTCCATTCAGAGAGTCCAATTTTGACTCAATGGATGTGAATCTGTTGTCATGATTAGTCAGTTTCTCAGTGACATTGTGAAATCTGGTGCCGACTGCCAATGCCATTGAATCATTTTCTTGGGAAATGTGTTGTCTGAGACCTGCAAGGTTGTTAGTAATATTGATGTTGAGCTGTCTCATCAGATTTCCATGTTGTTGGACAACAATATTCTGCACATCAATGTACTCTGCAATGGCCTGGAACTTTTGCTCAATGAAGTAACTTTTATCATTAAATGCTGAAGTCATGGATCTGAGGTACATGGCTTGCTGCTCCAATTCTTCAGCTAGCAGATCTGCAGCTTTTTCAAAAGTCTCATTGGAGATGCCAGTGGCCAGCTGAGAGAGTTTTTGTCGGATGTTAGCTGGTTCTAGTTCTGTTTGCTGCCCTCTGTCTTGATGTTGAGTAACATCTGTATCGACTTCCAAATTTTCAAGTATTTGGGTGGATGTGTATGCTGGTGTAGCTTGAGCTGCTATTCCCCCTTGCTCGTGGCTTTGGGGGTTTTCTCGGACCGGAGTGGCGACGGTAAGCCGTGTCTAATACTACTGTCGGCTGAATTGTAGTATCCACAGGAGTTTGTGGAATTTGCTCAGGGTTGTTAGCTGGCATAGTTTGTGATGTTGGTGAGGTTGTCTCAACTGGTATCGACTTTGCTGGACCTTGTGGTTGTAGAAACGAGCTTAGGAGAATGTTATCGTCAATTGCATCTGGTGTAGGGGTATCCTCTTCTCCTTGTTTATCACCATCATCAGCATGGGGATCATCACCATCATTGTCATCATGATCATCACCATCATCCTGATCAGTATTATCATGATCATCTTCACCATCTTCCGAGTCATCACTGTTTTGGTCAGGGATCTGTGGCAGTTTTGCCTTTGCTGCATCAACCATGTCCTAGAGCGGAGATTCATCAAGTACACCAACCATAGTTGTGATTCCCAAAAAATTAATGAGTCAGGTCTCCTCAGAAAGCATGCGTTCGGAGTCTTGAAGTTGAGTTCTGGAATCCCCTTCCTGTTAGGAAATCACTAGTTTAACGCAGCGGAATTTAAAATTTGATTTCCTTTTTCTAGATCGTTCTTCGTTTAATGCAATAAACACGTTAAGTAGTTTGACGGTTATACCTTAGATGATCTACAAGATCGTCGCTTTGACCGCCAATGGAGAGTAGTTCAATGCGCAAGCCGTCCACGCGTCCGGCCTCTATCGCTAATCCACACGAACCCCTTACCGGAATCCTTCTTGGATTGCTATCGGAAAAACTCCGGCTGCTAGACCGGACATTTTCTTCCCTCACAAACTCACTATGGAGAGCTCTCTATTTTACACAAGAATTATGAACTCTTGCAATTGTGATGTACAAAAGAGCTTGACACCCACTTCCCTTTTATAGAGGAGGTGGCGCCCCATATGTAGTGTGGAGGAGAAGAAAACCTTTTTCTAATAAAATAAGGAAAATCAACTAGATTGATTTATCTCTTTAATTATAATTTATTTTGTCAATATCATATATTGATTATAATTATCTTATTACCATAAATCTATTTATCAAAATCAATTAATATCCTATATTAATATTATGGCAATATTTATTAATTAAAGTGCACAATCCAAGTGTATCTCATATACTCAAAAGTGGCGCCCCATTAGTCAACAAATTGACTTTCGGAATATTCTTTAATTAATATAATTTATATATAATTAATATCTTGTATTTTATTTATTCATAATAAATAAATACCACCATATTAATTTACCACTATAACCTTTATAGTCTAGAGATAAACTTTCCTTATTTGGTTATCAACTATAACCGCATTTTAATCCGACTCGATGTTCATATGTGTGTGACCCGATAGGCTTCCGAATATGTTGGCCGTAGAGACAAAGTGCAATTTACCAAAATGCCCTTCATACCTAACGATCACGGGATAGCGTCTAGCAACACACCGTGACCCCCAATCATCGGAAGAGTCAAAAGCAATGACTACTACCTTTCATGTGAAGCAATTACCGTGTAACTTACAATCCTATCGCTGTAATAATATCCATACGATCGTATCTCGAGTGTCAATACATTGACGATCGTATCTTATAATCTGGATATCATGCTCTCTCGGAATAACACATTTACTCCCACTTTGCAAAGATTCTCGAGAGCTAGACATTCCTTATAAGAAGGCCATTTCGGATATTCGATCCCAATCACAGGATACGCGATTCCCGGACGACCAATCATGTATACTCCGCATGCTTCAATATCATACCCAATCACTACCGCATGATCGCCCCGTGGTTAGGAGAAATCTCAATAGTGTCAAAGCATGACAATCCACACCGTGATGCCATGAAGACTCCGGTCAAAACGATAATTACACAACCGCCACATTGTGTGACACTTAATGTAAGTGGGTCAGTCTAACGTACGCATTCTCTAATACACGTCCACGTACAGTCCAAGTGTCTCTACACTTCGATAGACGAGATCTATCCCTACCTTCTAAAAGATAGAAGACATCCAATACGTGCTAGTCTGATTATACTATCAATGTCCCATTTGATAATACATAAGACTAGAGACATTTAAGTACCAACCTTGTTATAGCGATTAGAGATCTCATCAACCATAATCACTATCATGGTTTCTCTATCACAGATTGATATTAGGGACGTTACTATATATGTACAATAAATAATATGAAGATAAACAATATATAATAACATAAGTGCTTTTATTAATCATAATAAAGTTATTACATGAACTAAATAGACTGTAAACGACCCGACCCGGTCGGATCCGGTCCAACCCGATTGGGTTTAGGACACCTTTCCAACAATCTCCCACTTGGCCTAAAGCCAATCACCCATATGCCTAAGCCCGTGCAAGTGAACATGTTTCTCATGCTTAGCTTGAGACAATGCCTTGGTTAACGGATCAGCTATGTTATCATCCGTGTGGACTTTCTCTATCTTTACATCTCCTCTATCTACTATCTCTCTAATCAAGTGATAGCGCCGTAGCACATGTTTGGACTTCTGATGAGACCTTGGTTCCTTTGACTGAGATATCGCTCCATTATTATCACAGTACAGAGGCACTGGACCTTCAATGGAAGGAACCACACCAAGTTCAGTAATGAACTTCTTCATCCAAATCGCTTCTTCTTTGCCGCCTCCGAGGCTGCTATGTATTCGGCTTCCGTTGTAGAGTCCGCGTAGTCTCCTCGCTTGGAACTCTTCCACTCACCGCTCCGCCGTTAAGCGTGAAAACAAATCCGATTGTGACTTGAAGTCGTCCTTGTCAGTTTGGAAACTGGCATCTGTGTAACCTCGTAATACTAAATCATCATTCCCGAAAACCAGGAACATATCCCTAGTATGTCTCAAATACTTAAGGATATTCTTGACAGCAATCCAGTGACCATCACCTGGATTGGACTGGTACCTACTAGTCATACTAAGAGGGTACGAGACGTCTGGTCTTGTGCATAACATGGCATACATGATAGACCCGATTGCCGAAGCATAAGGGACTTTACTCATTTGTGCCCTTTCCTTCTCTCGTCTTAGGACTCATTCCCTTTGACAGTAGACCCCATGTGACATGGGCGGCAATCCTTTCTTGGATCGCTCCATGCCGAATCTCTTCGACATCTTGTCTATGTAGGTGGATTGCGACGGACAAGCAACCTTTTAGATCTATCTCTATAGATCTTTATTCCTAGAATATAGGCTGCCTCACCCAAGTCCTTCATTGAGAAGTTCTTGGATAACCAAGATTTGACTGATTGTAACATAGGCACATCATTCCCTATGAGCAATATAAAGCACTAAGAACACAATGGCACTCCCACTAACCTTCTTGTAAACACAAGGCTCATCTTCGTTCTTGATGAAATCAAACTGTTTGATTATCTCATCAAAGCGAAGATTCCAACTCCGAGAAGCTTGCTTTAATCCATAAATGGATCTTTGCGGTTTACACACCATCCCGGCGTCATTGGTTGTGAAACCTTCGAAATTTGTGTCATATACACTTCCTCGACAGGTTCCCGTTAAGGAAAGTTTGTTTTCACATCCATCCGCCGATTTCGTAATCATGGTATGCTTTGCAATAGCGAGCAAAATTCTAATGGATTTTAACATGGCAACAGGCGAGAAGGTTTCATCATAGTCAACTCCTTGTCTTTGCTTATAACCTTTTGCCACCAACCTAGCCTTGTAGGTGGTCACGTTACCGTCCATGTTGGTCTTTCTCTTAAAGACCCATTTACACCCTATGGGAACTATTCCCTCGGGCGGATCAACTAAGTTCCAAACTTGGTTGTCTTTCATGGATTCCATTTCAGAATTCATGGCTTCTAGCCATTTCTCTTTGTCATGCCTTAATAGCACTTCCTCATAAGTTCTAGGGTCCTCATCTTCCAAGAGATACACGCCAGTGTACCTTTCGGGTTCACGGCGTTCCCTGGTGGATCTTCGAGGTGCTAGTGTGTCCACGGTAGAGGCTGGTGTCACATCTATGTGTGGCAAGTCCTCTACTTCCATTAACTGACTATTATCCGTAAGTGGTTCTCGAATTTCTTCAAGATCAATTTTACTCCCACTGACCCTATCCAGAATAAACTCTTTCTCCAAAAAGTGGCCAGTCCTGGCAACAAACACCTTTTGTTCCTCAGGATGGTAAAATTGGTACCCTTTGGTTTCCTTAGGATATCCCACAAATAGACATTTGTCAGACCTGGGCTCTAATTTGTCAGGCATCATCCGCTTCACGTAAGTCGGACAACCCTAAGGTTTTAGATGACCTAGGCTCGGTTTTCTCTTAGTCCATACCTCGTATGGCGTAGAGTCAACCGTCTTTGATGGAACTCGGTTCAGTGTATAGGATGCGGTTTCTAGAGCATACCCCCAAAACGATTTTGGAAGAACTGCGTAGCTCATCATGGATCGCACCATGTCTAACAAGGTGCGGTTCCTCCTCTCAGACACGCCATTCATCTGTGGCGTTCCGGGAGGAGTCCATTCAGGTAGAATCCCATTCTCCTTCAAATAATCTTGAAACTCTCCATCTAGGTATTCTCCGCCTCAATCGGATCGAAGTGTTTTGATTTCTTTACCTAGTTGTTTCTCCACCTCACTTCTGAATTCCTTGAACTTTTCGAAGGCTTCAGATTTAAACTTCATTAAGTATATATAACCATAGCGAGAATGGTCATCAGTGAAGGTGATAAAATAAGAGTATCCTCCTTTGGCTTGAATTGACATTGGGCCACACACATCAGTATGTATGAGCTCAAGCAATTCATTGGATCTTATCCCTTTGCCACTGAAAGGTGACTTTGTCATCTTGCCAAGTAAACAAGCTTCGCATACGTCAAACGATTCGTAATCGAATTGATCCAACATTCCATCTTTATGGGGCTTGGAAATGCGATTCTTATTTATATGGCCAAGTCTACAATGCCATAAGTAGGATTCATTCAAGTCATTTGTTTTGGCTTTCTTGTTATTTATATTAAGTACGTCAACATTCATATCTAATATGTAGAGACCATTGCTAAGTATGCCAGTACCATAAAAGATTCCATCACGTGAAAAAGAACAACATTTATTCTCAAACGTAAATGAAAAACCATCAACATCTAATGCGGAAATAGAAATAATGCTCTTCGTAAGAGCGGGAACAAAATAACGAGTTATTGAGTTCTAGTACTAGCCCACCGGGCAATGAAAGAAAATAAACTCCTACGGCCGGCGCGACACTTGCTCCATTTCCAACGCGTAGGTCCACCTCTCCTTTCCTCGGATCTCTAGTTCTTCTTAGTGCCTGCATATTCGTACAAATATGAGAACCACAACCGATCTAATACCCAAAGTGGTTAGACTTAGAAGAAGCAATATTGATCTCAATCATAAATATACCCGAAGTCGAAGCATCGAATGCTTCTTCTTGGTACTCAAGAAGCCTTTGCGCTTTCTCCTCCAATGTCCGGTCTCACCGCAATGGAAGCAAGCATCCTTGGATTTGTCTTTCGCTATCTTAGGCGTTGGCTTAGGTGCGGCCTTCGCCTTCTTGGACTTCTTCCGGGCTTTTGCCTTGCCCTTGCTCGAAGTGACCGGCAACACTTGCTTTCCCTTCCACACGGTGCCCTCGGCGAGTCTTTAACATGTTCAATAACTCCGCAAGGGAGCAATCTATCTTGTTCATGTGATAGTTCATCACGAACTGCGAGAATGAATCGGTAGAGATTGCGAGAATCAAGTCAATACTCAACTCTCGTTCCAACTTGTGGCCCGGCTTCCCAAGCCTCTCTATGTACCCGATCATTTTAAGCACGTGTGACCCCACAATGGTCCCGGATGCCATCTTACAACTAAACGGGGCCTTCGAGACCTCGTACCTCTCGGTGCGGGACCGAGAAGCATAAAGTTCCTTCGGGTGGACCATGATAGAGTAGGCGTCCATAGACTCGTGCGTTTTTCGCGGTTCGGTGTCATAGAAGCAAGCATGATACATGTAGCATCGCATCTTGTCGAACGAGTGCTTGTTGTACTTCTCGACAACATCTGCAGCCGAACCCTCAGCGGGCTTTTCCGGTAGGGCCTCATCCAAGACATAGCCAATCTTCTCGTGCCTCAAAACGATTTTGAGGTTTCTTTCCCAATTGAGAAAATTTGTCTCGTCAAGCTTGTTTTCGATGATAAAACGAAGGTTCAATTTGTTTGACATTTTCTACAACAATAAATAAAGATAGAATAAGTAAAGCTCATGTATAAAAACCCTAAATTTGCACTTAATAAATCTATAAGGTTTTTACTCCCACTAGCCAACTATTCCCTATTGGCTTTCAAGAAAATAATTCCTTTAGTGGGAAAGATCCCATCGAACTATCCCGACCCCCAACTTTGGCTGATGGGCCGAAAATAATTAAACAGGTGGACAACGATTTGTCGATCGTATCTTATACGATTCTTGTTGTTTGACCAGTCAACTCTTTGACAATATTTCATCTTATGAAAAATAGCCAAACCCTTGCCTCTAAAATCCAAACGACCCCGCTTTGGCTGGTGGCCGAGAGAATTCTTAGTCGAGTCTTAACCCCAAAATTCATGAGATCTCTTTCGATCATATCTCGATAACGACGATATACCCGAGGTAGGTCAACCCCCGCTTTGGCTGGTGAGTTGGGTCCGAACAAGGGCTCTTCACCATCGTTATAATATGGGGAGGCAATTCCGACTTGATTTTTTTTGATGTGGGAATAATTTTAAATTAATTCACTTAATTAATTTGGTTTAATTATGGTCTCATCTACTATGTGCATATTACTACGATATCATATAAAGTAAAACATACACAACATTCCGCGCATAAAATAACCGGTATGATCATGGACTTTTCCTAGGTGCGGTTTCGAATACAAACTGACGAAACCGCGGGTCACAAACTAAGGGTATCTGCAACCGCCAATAGGATCTTTATTGTTGTACGCCAATGGGTTCTTTATTTCTCCTTGGTCTTCAACTTCTTGCTCCATTCTTGTTACATAATAAATAATTGCACCCGCCGCACACGGGGGGGAGCTCAGGGAATGGGATAAATGCAAAAAGTAAACTAGGTCACGTTCTTTATAACGGCCTAGGACAATTTTTCAAAAACCAACATAAAGAAAACATTCCCATCTATCCTATTGGTCGAGTCCATGATCAATCGGGGTCCATATAATCACATTATATCTACACATCTAATCCATACAATTTTATCTTATGAAAAAGATTAAATTCTAATTTTAACTACTCATGCGTCTTTATTTTATCACATCAAATAATTAAATAACTTTTAATTAATTATATGACTTAATCGAAAATTAAAATTAACATTTAATTTTAAATCGATTTCAATTTTAATTAAATTTGAACCATTCAAAACAAAATTAAAATTACTAAGTCTCTATTTGTTTCCTTTCCAAAAATAAATTTAGCTTAGGCCTGGCCACTTTCCAAAATCAAAATTTTGGAAGTGGCCTAGGCCTAGGCCTATTCCAAATCAAATATTTGAAAAGGGCCTAGGCCTATTCCAAATCAAAATTTGGAAAGGCCAAATTATTTTAGTCTAGGCCTGGCCACTTTCCAAAATCAAAATTTTGGAAGTGGCCTAGGCCTAGGCCTATTCCAAATCAAATATTTGGAAAGGGCCTAGGCCTATTCCAAATCAAATATTTGAAAATGCCAAATAGTTTTGGTTTAGGCCTGGCCACTTTCCAAAATCAAAATTTTGGAAGTGGCCTAGGCCTAGGCCTATTCCAAATCAAATATTTGGAAAGGACCTAGGCCTATTCCAAATCAAAATTTGGAAAGGCCAATATGCCATATGGTTTCCCAATGGTCCAAACTATTTGAACCATTGGTTGGCCATATGACACAAGTAAACAAACGAGATATCTATGCACAATAAATATCACAAAACTAAAAAGGGTCGATCTCCCCCATTGGAAGATGACAGTCGACAGACGGCAGCCCTAGGGCCACCGCCGCCGCCGCCGCAGAGGGAAGGGGGCGCCGCCAGTCGGCCGACCCCCATGAACCCTAATTTTTTTTTTTTCGTTTTAACGTTTCGTGATTTAAATCTTGCATCTATCGATTAAATACTACGCATTTAAATTATGCTTATTGCTTAAGCTCGAAACCTGGCTCTGCTACCACTGTTAGGAAATCACTAGTTTAACGCAGCGGAATTTAAGATATTCTGCAATTCTATCATCAATGTCATTTGCAGACATTTGTGCAGGTTCTCTGGAGTTTCTTCATCGTTATCTCCAGCGTCACCTGCAGTCTTCTTATGTGGAGGTTGTTCATTCTCACTGCCACTTTCTTCATGTGGTTGTTCTGCTTCACTTTCAGAATCTTCTACTTCTTCTTCATCAATTAACCGTCCAAAGTTTTCTTTGAATTTTTTGCTTCTTTCTTTGGCCGGAGGGAAGTGTTGTGGTTTTTTTTTCTCTTCCCTTCTTCTGCTTTCTTCTGATGTTTAACATAGGTAAACATGACTTTGGATTCATGCAGTTTGTGGAGTTGTACAACAGGGACTTGGAGACATTGCATCAGGTAGTGTAATTGAATCCCATATGACTTTTTCACCCAAAATTGGCCTTTCTTCTTCTTCCCTTATGCTATCCCTTTTTTGGCCGCATTAGCTTCACCTTGGATTTGCTCTTTGATTCTAAAGAAGAAGTAGGTTGCCCAATTGAATTCCAAATTGTTGTAGATGATTCCCATAAGTCGCATTCTGGCTTCTGTCATGGCATTATTTGCCCCGAGCTTTCCTTCAATGATCTTTCCAATTAGGGCACTGAACTCACTGAATGGTTTCTTTAGTGCAGATCTAAGGCAATTGACCTTCTTAGATCCTGGATTTGCGGTTTTGGCAATTGTTATCCAGAAATCATCCAAGTTTTATGGTACGAATGTCACTTTTGCTTGACCCTTATTTGAAAGTTTAAGGTGAGTACGAATTACCTTTGCCGTGACGACCACTTCTGTGCCGTTGACAGATGCAACAATCTTGTCTTCCTCCCATTCATCACCTTCTTCTCGCAAGGAGCCCGAAACATATTTTGCGCTTTTCCGTAAGGAGATTAGACTTTCATAACGATTTCGGTTATTGGAGGATTTAGAAACGTTGATAATCTTAGGTTTCTGCATCCAGCTGCCAAGCGTTTCGCTTCCTCATCATTTCCGCATAGTTTTAAGTAGTGTTCTTCATGAAAGAACGATCCAGTAGCAATCGAATTTTCATACCCAGCTTGGGTGTTTGAGGAGGATGATGCCATTGTTTGAGTAGAGATTGGAGGTTTTGAAAAAGCTTTGAATTTGCAATGAGAAATAGGGTTTATTACTTGCAAAAAGATTTCTAAAAAACCTCTAAGTGTCGTTTATATAGGATGTTTTGGGTAGTGTGAACGTGGTTTGAATGAGGAAGGATTTTATGACATAATGGCATTTGTGTATATGAATCCCGATATTCGAGTGAAGTGGGGGAGTGGATTGAGGTTACTAATGATAAATCCCGGGAATCGAGGCATTTATAATCAGAGAAATAATATGGTTACCTCCATAATTGTAAATTGATCTCCACGTGTATAATCTTCCACAGTATAATTCTCCATAACTTCCTTATTCTCCACATGTATAAAAGTTGATTTGGTTCACACTTTAATTTGCCCATTTCTTCATTCTTCATTTCGGTGGAGTGCCTTGGCTGGTCACTTAGCCAATGTAGTGATTTTTTTTCACTGAGCTGCTTTATTCTACTGTTTCTAACAATCAGTGAAGTTAACTTTGCTGAGTACCAGTGCCTTACCTGCAACATCTCCTGTAATGGCAAAGGTTTAAACAGCTGATGAAGTCACTTAGCTGATTTACTCCAGTTAGCCGCTCTTTGGTACTTAGTCAATTTCAATCATTCCCAACTCAGTTCTTAACATGCTAAATCTTTCATGACTGAGTGGTTTAGTGAAGATGTCAGCCAATTGATCTTCAGTGGGTATATATCTTAGAATAACATCTCATTTCTCAATATGATCCCTGATGAAATGATGTCTCACATCAATATGCTTTGTTCTTGAGTGTAATAATGGATTTTCAGTAATAGATATGGCAATTGTGTTGTCACGCATAATTGGAAATGTCTTTTCCTCTATTCCATAATCCCTTAGCTGTTGTCTTATCCATAGCACTTGTGCACAGCAACTGCCTGCTGCTATATATTCTGCTTCAGCTGTTGATGTTGATATGGAGTTTTGCTTTTTACTTGAACCAAGAGACTAGTCGGTGCCTAGCATCCGGCATGTTCCGTGTGCTTTTTCTATCTATCTTGCATCCAGCATAGTCAGAGTCTGAATATGATATTAACTTGAATCCTCCATCTTTTGGATACCAAATTCCTACATTGATGGTGTTCTTCAGGTATTTGATTATTCTTTTGGCTGCTAGAAGATGTGATTCTTTTGGTTGAGCTTGAAATCTTGCACATACTCCTACTGCAAATGCTATATCAGGTCTTTGATGACGGTCAAATTATACCCGTAAAAGTCATCAACGTTGACCTTAAATCGAGATTAATAATATATATTTCATATTAAATCACATGTTTATATTTATTATTTAATGTTAAGTGATTATTAATATGATATTTGGTATTTAGCCGTTTTCATTATTAAAAGCCGATTTATTGTGCGATAAATGCTGATTTTGTAGATCATGACAAATCGAGAGGATTAATGTCATTCAATCAATGGTCTCAAGATAATAGAGGAAGAAAATCGGAGCATTAAATGAAAGATTAATCAGATCAACACGCAAGCGTGCAGTGGGGAACAAGTCAGACAAAGAGACGCGTTTAACACGTGTAAAAATGGCTCGGTCGACCGAGCCTATCCATTCGGTCGACCGAGTATGTCGGCTCGGTCACTTTTCGGATTTTTTCGTATTTACCTTCTAGATCCTTCATAAGTCGGCAGAAACCCCTATATAAGCAGCAGCTACGAGAAATTGTAAATCATACCTTGAATCATTCATTCTTTCTTCAATCTTACAATTCATAATATAACTTTGATACAATGTAGAATAATTTGAGGGTTTCCAGCGATTTAAGGGCTGCAATATGTAAGCCTTTATTTTCTGTTTCTTTCTTTTAAGTAATTAATCCCTCCCAATTATGCTTTATTGTTTGAGTTAGTTAATTCATAGCTAGATGATGTAGATCTAGGTTATGTCGTTATGGATGTGGCGACACCTTGTCTATGAGGATCCCATAACCTACGTCATACACTTAGTATTTATTCATGAATCTGCATTGTTTAATTAATGCGTATCTATGTTAGTTTATATGAATGCTTTACGAATTACTGTTTAATCCGTTGTGTATGATGAAACGCTGAGAGATACGTTCAGGGATGTAATCTGGGGACGAAATTGATTCGGGTGACCGAATAAGTTCATTCGGTCGACCGAGCCTATTCACTCGGTCGACCGAGCCCTGTTTTATCCGTTAAATAGCCACGTCTTTATGGTTAGGTTAACTTAATAGAATTTATTATCTCAGTAGGTATGGCTATGGCTACGTTACTCGCTTAGTTTAATTAAAATGTGTAAAAAGGAAATACCAATATAAAACTCTTAGGTAGGCTTATGAATTGATCTTCGGACATTCAGCGTTATCTAGGTAGGTTTATATTTGGGGATTGCTAGCACCTGATTATACGTACGTCGTAGATTAGCATGAGACTATAACTTGGTAATTGCTATTTGGACGAGAGCTTGAGTAATCGTTTAGAAAGTACGCCTAACCATAGGAATGTTGCCTGGACGAGGTGTACGATTAATATCGGCATCCTTAGAGTCGTAAGCGTGTGAGTTATATGAGATGGAGGCACCAAAAGGCGAAGTCACGTAACAATACCACAGTGATCTAGTGACTACCGGTGCTAAGTCAAGTTAAAGAGGATGACTCCCGTAGCCAATCTAAGATAGATACAAACGGATTGACAGTTAATAAGTTCAGTTTATTATATAAATTATCTAGGTCCAAACGATAAAGACTATAATTGGGGAGGTTAATTACGTTGTGTCGAGTCGTGGTTACCTTTCTTGTCTTATGTTGGTCGTAGACCGCCTCTATGTCCTCGACATGTTTAATTAATTGTTTGTATATAAGATGATCCACAATTGGTTCCCTGTGGGATCGACCTTGATTCACTATAGCTATACTACGATGGGCCTAGTCCTCTTGCTAGTATTGGTTTATGGTGGTCGAGTATATTATAACCTGATTGACCCCGATCAAGTTTTTGGCGCCGTTGCCGGGGAACCAACGGTCAATTTTATATATAAATAATTTTTTATTCATGTCGAGTTTTCTGGTTTTAGAGTCGTTTTTACGTTTTGAGTCCCTCTGGTTGTCTGCTCTGTCTGAAAATTCCAGATTTAAAAAAAAAATAAAAAAATAAAAAAATAATAATAATTCGGTCGACCGAGAGACCTCATTCGGTCGACCGAGAGTTTATAATTTTTTTTTGTTTTGTTTTGTTCTTGTTCTGTTCTGTTTACACGGTTTCTGATTTGTGTTTTTCGAGTCTGGAATTTCGCGTGTCCGTTTATCCCCGTATGTTTAATCCGTAGGTCGATAGCGACATGGGAAACCATGTTAAAATCGCCTACGGTCCGTTTTGTTTTTCTTCTGTTTGCAGAAACCAGGGAAGCAATAATCCAAGTCAATAATTTTTCGCGGGCGCTGAGAAAATAACCTAGCAAACATGTGGAGCTACGAATCTAAGATGGGAAAAACGATGGAAGCAATACCTTTAAAGCACCAAGATGGCTCCGAAAAAATTTTAAAGGCTTAAATTCTTCGTGGTACAATGTTGAAGGCAAGGTACTACCTTTTTTTGCTTATGTTTTACTACCTTTTGGTTTTTTGAGCATAAGTTAGCCTATACATGAACCTTAGTATGAATCGTAGCCCGGAGTTGGTTTGTAAGATTAATTTTATTAGTGTGGAAGGTTCTGACCCAAATCTGTCCCATCTAGAGGGTGTAGGGAAACATGTAGTAGTTGAAGGAAGCAGTGAATAAAGAGTTCCTCGTAGTTCTGTTAAAATCTCATTGTCCTATGCATGAGATTGCTTCTACTGGCCATGGGAGCAACAAATTGTGTAGTTTAAGCATTCAAAATCTAAAGAAGACGTTGAGTTTTGAGAGAACACAATCTTCTGCTTTCGTTGAGTTTTATGGTGATGGCTTCTCGGTGAACCCACCTTAAACAAAAACGAGATTACGCTTTGGGTAACAATTTAGAAATCGGAGACTCATAGTACATGGGTTCGGAAATGGTCTAACCATGGCTGGGCGAGTTCAACCGAGCCTCGGCTCAATCGACTCCCCTCCACGTGTGATGTACGTTACAGCAGTTCAACAAGACTTAGCATAGCCGATAAGCCTTCAGGCTAAACGGGGCTTAATCTTGACGGATTGGCCTGAACTGTCACATATGTTCCAACGAATAAGACGGCATAGGCTTGCCTACATAACCGACCTTATTCGGAGTACTTAGATTCATTGTTTCTTATTGTCATGGCCAAAACCGTAATTTTAACTGAGTTTCTTAGAATTCACTAATTCCTAAAACGAGAGCTGAGGTAAGAGCTTTGTATAAATGGTATGGATAAATGTCGTTTCCTAGGTCTCACAACCAAGGGAAGGGTATTAATCCGCAAAAGCGACAAGCCACTTCTAATAGTGCTCAGAGGGTCAAAGTCTGGCGATCCAAGAATGATAACTGACAAGGATAATCTTTGGAAAGTCGAGCTGAGGACTTTAAACTCAGAACTACTTCTTTAAAACCCTTAGGATTTCTTTTTAGGATTATAGGTTTTGTTTTCTTTGAGTTAAATAAGAGTAACGTGAAATATGTTGAGGTTTTTTATTTTTCCGTGTTCCGATGGCCATTGGGCTAAGGATGTGCAAAACTTTTTTACTCAATATAGGCCACGTGAAATAGAGTTCCGTAGGAGAGTCAAGAAATTGCTAAAGAAAAGGAAATTTAGCAAACAACCTTAAGATGGAAGCATTAAGAGAGCTTGAGAATTATTGAAAATGTAACAGAGAATGATTGGTGTGAACAAGAACAATCTTGGTCAAATTCTAAAACTTTTTAGGTGATCCAAGTGAAAATCCAAAGTGATGTGCAATTCATTCTGCAATTATCCTTACCTTTCCTTTTACACTTTTTCACCTTCAAACTTTTCGATCCTCTCACCATTCTGCCCCGAAAGTTCACATTTCTAACCATTCTTTCATCGCCTCTCTTTCTTTCCATCTGTTTCACTCTCCCACCCAATTTCAATGCCTTAACCATTTTCAAACCACCCAAAAACACAATTTCTTACCCACCCTTTATCTTTTCTTCCCATCCTTATGTGTATCTTTTTCTAAACCAATCATACTCTCAACCTCCATTTTGTTTACAAAATACCTTTGTGTTGCGGAATTTGAAATATTGCTCAGCTTTAATGATTATCTTTTATCATTTTGATTTTCATGATCCTAGTTGGGGTAAGTGTAGCTCTGACCCTAGCTAGATTTTAAAGGTTTTTGGTTCGATCAAAGTACAACTTATCTTTCTACCGGAAGTTTTAAATTTCACATTTTTTTCCGTCTATTCCGGCATTTCTAGATGATAAGTTTTGTTCTGAACTATCACACCGATCCGACCTTGTTGATGACGGTTATGACTTTTACGTGATACATTGGGTTATTAGTAATTTCGAGGAGTAGCTACATCTCCCTAAGTTGTTGATATCCAATGCAAGCGAGAAGTTTCTGCGCTAAGTATTTGATTTTATCTTTAGTCTATAGGTCGCATTCAATCTGTTATACCTTACCAAGTTTCTCTTTTCCTGGATTGAATACCTTTTCGATCGAGTCACCCTCGTGTTTTCCCACGTCGGGTAATGCTTTTTGATCTTTGTCTTCTCCACCCGGTTTTAAGAATATTTAGGCGGTGGAGGTTGTAGATGAAGACCACCATCTTTAGTTGCTTGTTTATTTTTCTTTCTATTCAGTATTTTTCTTTTTTGTTTTCCCTTGTCATTGGTTGTATAAAATAAAGTGGCTTAAACTGTTTTTCGGTATTCATACCTAATTACTGCCACATTATTCTATAACCTCCATAGACATGGTGTTATTAATGGTTTCGTGGAGTTTGTCTGCTTATACAGGTTTTCACTTGCTTCTCCACAACATGCTGACATTTACTCTGATATTGTTCCTTTACTTGAGAGCCGTTTCCAGAGCTAAGTCTTTTTCTTAAATTCTCATTTTTATTTGTCATTGGGGACAATGCCATGTTTAAGTGGGGGGTAGGAGACTTAGCTATGCTATGTTATAATTGAAAATTGAATGAAATGGCACATGATTGAAAAAAATGAATACATGCCATATTATTTATCTCGTACCCTTAGAATTGTGAGTTCCTAGCTAAGAATTGATAGGAAATAAACCAAGTTTCATGAGTACGTGATCATTTTATACTTATGTTAAGTAAATTTAAGGATATTCATGCCCGTTTTTGCAAGTAGTTATTTATTATTCAATTACTCAATCTGTGAATCGAGTATACCGCGCAAATCATAATAACTGAAGAAATTATGTGTACATTGCATAGATGATTGGTTATGTGAACTTAGTATCAATATCTATCTGCTGATGCATTCTTATCTTTTAGCCATTAAAGCAGAGTAATAAGCTTGAGACGTACCTGTGTTTTAGCAAAATGTTAGACACTGGGCTTGTAGTAACATTACCAAAGTAGCCCCGCGCTTGTGGTAATATTCGATGCTATACATGATCTAAGATAGGGGGATACTCTAAAAAGTTTTCTTCCTTGAGATTGATAGTATTTGAAAAATATGAAGATATGAAAGAATATTCAACTCTTTAAGAGGCTTTGAGTAGTACTCGGTCTCCAAGTCCAAAAACCCTATAGATACGCTCTTGCTTATTGCTCTAGTGCTTCAAAAATTTAAAGGCTTGAGAAGTATGAATGCTGAGGTTGATAGGTTGAGATTGCGAAGTTAGCATAAACTCTGATCTTGCCACGAATATATAAAACTAAATGCACATGCACACATCACTTCGATTCATAGTCAGTAGTGAATAATGGATATCTTATGAGCATGACTAGTATGAGTTGACTTGAGTTTCTTGTGTAAGTATGATTTGACCATAGAAAATGTTGTCTTGGGGAATAACTTATTGATGCTTTGTTCGGGACGATCAAAGTCTAAGTGGGGGTAGTTGATGACGGTCAAATTATACCCGTAAAAGTCATCAACGTTGACCTTAAATCGAGATTAATAATATATATTTCATATTAAATCACATGTTTATATTTATTATTTAATGTTAAGTGATTATTAATATGATATTTGGTATTTAGCCGTTTTCATTATTAAAAGCCGATTTATTGTGCGATAAATGCGATTTTGTAGATCACGACAAATCGAGAGGATTAATGTCATTCAATCAATGGTCTCAAGATAATAGAGGAAGAAAATCGGAGCATTAAATGAAAGATTAATCAGATCAACACGCAAGCGTGCAGTGGGGAACAAGTCAGACAAAGAGACGCGTTTAACACGTGTAAAAATGGCTCGGTCGACCGAGCCTATCCATTCGGTCGACCGAGTATGTCGGCTCGGTCACTTTTCGGATTTTTTCGTATTTACCTTCTAGATCCTTCATAAGTCGGCAGAAACCCCTATATAAGCAGCAGCTACGAGAAATTGTAAATCATACCTTGAATCATTCATTCTTTCTTCAATCTTACAATTCATAATATAACTTTGATACAATGTAGAATAATTTGAGGGTTTCCGGCGATTTAAGGGTAATATGTAAGCCTTTATTTTCTCGTTTCTTTCTTTTAAGTAATTAATCCCTCCCAATTATGCTTTATTGTTTGAGTTAGTTAATTCATAGCTAGATGATGTAGATCTAGGTTATGTCGTTATGGATATGGCGACACCTTGTCTATGAGGATCCCATAACCTACGTCATACACTTAGTATTTATTCATGAATCTGCATTGTTTAATTAATGCGTATCTATGTTAGTTTATATGAATGCTTTAAGAATTACTGTTTAATCCGTTGTGTATGATGAAACGCTGAGAGATACGTTCAGGGATGTAATCTGGGGACGAAATTGATTCGGGTGACCGAATAAGTTCATTCGGTCGACCGAGCCTATTCACTCGGTCGACCGAGCCCTGTTTTATCCGTTAAATAGCCACGTCTTTATGGTTAGGTTAACTTAATAGAATTTATTATCTCAGTAGGTATGGCTATGGCTACGTTACTCGCTTAGTTTAATTAAAATGTGTAAAAAGGAAATACCAATATAAAACTCTTAGGTAGGCTTATGAATTGATCTTCGGACGTTCAACGTTATCTAGGTAGGTTTATATTTGGGGATTGCTAGCACTTTTTGATTATACGTACGTCGTAGATTAGCATGAGACTATAACTTGGTAATTGCTAGTTGGACGAGAGCTTGAGTAATCGTTTAGGAAGTACGCCTAACCATAGGAATGTTTCCTGGACGAGGTGTACGATTAATATCGGCATCCTTAGAGTCGTTAGCGTGTGAGTTATATGAGATGGAGGCACCAAAAGGCGAAGTCACGTAACAATACCACGGTGATCTAGTGACCTACCGGTGCTAAGTCAAGTTAAAGAGGATGACTCCCGTAGCCAATCTAAGATAGATACAAACGGATTGACGAGTTAATAAGTTCAGTTTATTATATAAATTATCTAGGTCCAAACGATAAAGACTATAATTGGGGAGGTTAATTACGTTGTGTCGAGTCGTGTCTTTACCTTTCTTGTCTTATGTTGGTCGTAGACCGCCTCTATGTCCTCGACATGTTTAATTAATTGTTTGTATATAAGATGATCCACAATTGGTTCCCTGTGGGATCGACCTTGATTCACTATAGCTATACTACGATGGGCCTAGTCCTCTTGCTAGTATTGGTTTATGGTGGTCGAGTATATTATAACCTGATTGACCCCGATCAGTCTTCTTGCAGTTAGATAAAGTAGGGATTCAATGATTCCTCTATACATTTTCTGATCAATATCTTTTCCAGCTTCATCTTTTCCAAAAATGACTCTTGCACACATTGGTGTATCTGCTGTGCCACTTGTGTCCATACCATATTTGTGTATTAAGTCCTTTGTATACTTGGCTTGACTGATAAAAATACCATCCTTCATTTGTTTCACTTGAAGGCCAAGAAAGTAATTTAATTCTCCCATCATGCTCATCTGAAATTTGCTCTTCATCAGATTTGCAAATTTCTCACACAGCTTTTCATCCTCTAATCTAAAGATGATGTCATCAACATAAATTTGTACTAGCAATGTACTTGATCCTTCCTTTAATTTGAACAGAGTTTTAGCTATAGTTCCCTTGTTGAATCCATTCTTGATCAGAAATTGTGATAGTGTTTAATACCAAGCTCTAGGTGCCTGTTTGAGTCCATAAAGAGCTTTCTTGAGCTTGTATACTTTGTCTTCTTTTCCTTTGAGTTGAAAACCAGGAGGTTGTTCCACATATACTTCTTCTTCCAAAAGTCCATTCAAAAATGCACTCTTGACATCCATTTGATAGACTTTGAAGTCTTTGTATGCAGCAAAAGCTAAAAATAGTCTGATTGCCTCCAATCTTGCCACTGGTGCAAATGTCTGATCATAATCTATTCCTTCTGCTTGAGAATAACCTTTTGCAACTAGCCTTGCTTTGTTTCTGACAACTGTTCCTTTCTCATCCATCTTGTTTCTGAATACCCATTTTGTTCCAATGATATTGGTTGTGTCTGGTCTGTCTACAAGTTCCCAGACTTCATTTCTTTCAAATTCATTTAGTTCTTCTTGCATGGCTGTAATCCAATCTGCATCTTGGATTGCATCATCTATTGTCTTGGGTTTCACTTGTGATAGAAAACATGTTAGCATATGCTCCAGTTGTCTTCTAGTTCTAACTCCTGTGTGAATGTCTCCAATTACTTGTTCTTCAGGATGATCTCTTAGCCAATTGAGGTCAGGTTGAAGTTGTTCTTCACTTGGTGCTTCTACACCTTCAGGTTGTGCATGAGCTTCAAGTTCTGGTGCTTCTTCTGTTGTGTTGAGATATGGCTCATTTTGATTTTCAAAATGGTGATTCAGAATGGTAGCTGGTGTGGTTGTATTTGTATATACTTCCTTTTGTGTTACTTCTTCTTCTTGATCTTGTAGACTTTCACCAATAGTGTTTGGTTCATCAGATACTACATGTATTGATTCTTCAATCACCAATGTTCTTTTGTGGAGAACTCTGAATGTCTTACTGGTGTCTGAGTATCCCATAAAGATTGCTTCATCAGCTTTTTCATCAAAAGTGTGTAACTGATTCCTGTTCAAAACAAAACATTTAGATCCAAACATGTGTGAATATGAGATGTTAGGTTTTTTTCCATTCCATATCTCATATGGAGTAGTTCCATGATGTTTGTTGATGATTGATCTGTTCTGAGTATAGCACGCTGTGTTTGCTGCTTCAGCCCAAAACCTCTTTGGTAGGCATGCTTCTGCAATCATTGTTCTGACTGCTTCTTTGAGTGTTCTCGTTTCTTCTTTCTCGCTACACCATTTTGTTGTGGAGTTCCTGCTGCAGATAATTGATGTAATACTCCATTTTCTTCACAGTAAGTTCTGATCACTTCATTTAGAAACTCTGTGCCTCTATCTGATATGATCTTGATAATCTTTAGTTCTTTCTCATTTTGAATTCTTCTGAGTAGTTCTGGCATCTTCTTGAGTGTCTTTTTCTTCTTGTTCATGAATATGGTCCAGGTGAATTTGGAGAAGTCATCTACCACTACTAGATTGTATTTCTTTCCACTTACACTCACTGGTGTGACAGGTCCAAATAGGTCCATATGTGACAGATGCAGAATTCTTGTTGTAGATTGGTAGGGCTTTGACTTAAATGAGCTTTTGATTTGTTTTCCTTTTTGACATGCATCACAGAGACCTTCCTTCTTGAATGTGATCTCTGGCAGCCCTTCAACTAACTTGTTCTTTGATAATATGTTGATGGTCTTGAAATTTAGATGATTTAATCTTCTATGCCAAATCCAGCTGGTCAATTGTTTATTTTTGACAAACAAACATGTTTCTGCCTTAGCTGTTTTCCAATCCACCATATACATGTTGTCTTCCCTTTTTCCTGCAAGAACTACTGTGTTGGTTTGGCTGTGAATCACTTTGCATCCTTCCTTGTTGAAGTGTATATTGTAGCCTTTGTCACAGAATTGACTAATGCTTAGCAGATCGAAATTGAGTCCCTTAACATATGCTACATTTTGAATCTTCAAGTTGTTGTTGAGCATTGTGCCTTCCCCCTTAATCTTGCCAGGGTTTTCTTTGCCTCCAAATGTGACTTTGGGTCCATCAAAAGCTTTGAAATCAGTGAGCCATCCTTTGTTTCCTGTCATGTGTCTGGAACATCCACTGTCTATGTACCAGACATCCTACAAAACAAATTAATTATGTTTAGGTACCCAACATTGTTTGGGTCCATACCTGTTAGCAGTCATGCCTCATACTCCAAGTGTATATCCAAATAATCTTCTTTTTGGATAATTGAAATCATCAACTTCATATGTATAAGGCATGGCAGAATAGCTTTTAATATTCCTACTGAAGGTATTCTGATACTTTTCTCTACTTTTTGGTGCATTTGCATCCTTCTTCACCTTCCAATATGCAGTGAGAAACCTATGTTGCTTCATGTGTCTAGGAACATATCTTGGTTGATTTTTCTTAAACACATGATGCATGTCATGGTATGATTTCTTCTTGTATTTTGGAGGTGCAACATTCCAATCATCCTCTGAAGGATAAAGTCTCCATTTACCTTTAAGTAGATCTTTGTTTTTGGTTGACTGGAATGATGGTTTAATCTGTTGTTTCACTAATTTTGGTTTTGACTTCATTGGTACAGGATGAGTGGTCGAAATTATGGTTTGTCCTTTTCTGAACTTTGGTCCATTATTGGTCCTAGATTCAGAATTGTGTTGTCCATTATTTCTAATCTCATCATGGCTGTTGTATCCAAGACCAGATCTGGATCCAAACCTTTTTTAGGGTTTGTAAGCTGGTGCATTTAGTGGTGCAGTGGTGTTTTTAGCTGCTAGGTGGATTTCCTCAGCTGATCTTTTAGCAGTGGATGAGTTGTCATCTGCTTCTTTTTGATTAAGTGAGTACATCTCCTTAGTTGCTAGTTCAGCCTTCAATTTGTCCAGTTGTTCCTTCAATCTTTTATTTTCTTTTCTTAGATCCTTACATTCATTTTCCAGAATTTCATGATTCATCTCAATTTCATCAAATTTTCTCATGAGATTTTGGACTAGGGCTGCTGGATCTAATGGGAGAATAGAAGATTGTGCAGTGTTAGATGTGGATGCATTTGATGAAGAGTAAGAACTAGATGTTACCTCAATTTCATCAGACTCTTAGGCCATTAGACACATAGACTAGCTTTCTCATTATCTGAGTTGTCACCTTCATCTTCATCTAATTCTTTGGTCATGAGACATAGACATGCTTTCTCATTGTCTGAGCTATTTTCTTCATCACTATTGTCTGAGTCATTGTCAGATGATTCTTCATTCTTTTTATTGCTGGATTCAGCCTTGAGTGCTTTCTTACTTTTCCTCATTTTTATTGTTTTCTTCGGGGAAATCAGCCTTGAATTGACCTTTCTTGTTGCAGTTGAAGCATCTGTATTCATCATCTCTTTTCTTCATGTCTTTGTTTGAGCTTGACTTCTTGTTTGATGATGAGTTCCCTTTGAATGGCTTCTTTTTGCTAAACCTGTCAAAATGTTTAACTAATAAAGCTACATGTTCTTTGAGTTCTAGTGTCTCTTTGCTGTGGTGCTATTAGTGCACTGGTTCTTTGTGTCTCTTCCGGAGCACCATCTTCACCGTTCAATTCGAATTCATGAGCTTTTAGTTGGGACATCAGAGTCAGGGTGTCAGTGTTTGCAAGATTTGTTGTTTCTCTAATTACTGATGTTATGATCTTCCATCTTTCAGGTAAGCCTCTCAAGATTTTTAAACATACTTCTTTCTGAGGATATGTGTGCCCAAGTCGCTTTGCGCTTCACTATGATGCTTGAGAATCATTGTCCATTTGATCAATGGATTCACCAGCCTTCATTTTGAAGTTTTCAAATTTCTCGTTTTGCAACAGATTGTTTCTTTTCTTTAACTCGCTTTCGGATCCTTCATTTATCGGTGCCGACTTGTCCCACATCTCCTTTGTTTGTTTTGCGCTCTTTGATTCTCATGAACATGTTGTCTTGTCCGTGGTCTTCAAGATCATATCTTTTGCAACAAAGTCTAGATTTTCTCTTCTCCTATCATCCTTGGTCCAATCTTTCTTGGGTTTATCCACTTCTTTTCCTTGATCTGCTCATGTGGTTATCACAGTCATGATCATGATTGGGCCATCATTAATTACATCCAGCATCTTCTCATGAGTTGCTGCAAGATGAGATAACATTCTTATTTTATATTCATCAAAATTATTAACATTGAAAACTGGTACTTTAGACATAAAGTTTGAGGAATCCATAAGTACAGATTTGAGATATTTATGTATATAAGTAGAAAGCATAGAATTGAAAACTACTTTGAAAATATGTGATCTCCTTGTTACCAGAAATTAGATCTGAACAGGTTCTGATACTAGGAACACTGCTCTGATACCAATTGTTTGTCCCAGAGAAGGGTAAAACTATAGTCAGAGGGGGGGGAGGTGAATGACTATAGTGGAGTTTCAAAAACTTTTCTTGTATTTAAAAGCTTTTGGGCAGCGGATAAGTCCCTTCTTACTAAGTTATTTCAAGGTAGTTTAAGCAATCACAAATATATAATATAATATAAGCAGAAAGTAAATTGACACAAGGCTTATAGTGGTTCAGGGTGGTGTAATCCCTTAATCCACTCTTCTCCTGTGATGATCAGAGGAATTCACTATTGTTTTTACAGATACAATAGTACGATTGTCCTTGACTTCACAAGTTTCACAATCTACAAGACTATCACTCCTTGACTGCAACAGCTTCAGTGACTCAGTCTATTTCACTGCTCATTGGGATCAAATCCTTCAGCATCTATCACAAACACAACTCCTTCTCAGATAACTCTGATTCAGTTGCTTGATTGATGTGAATTGGATTCACAAACTTGTTGATCAATCTCAATGCTTGATGTTTGAATTGTAGCTCTTAGTTTTGAGTTGATCACTAGATGCTTTCCTTTAAGCGCAGATAGAAGGCTTTTTACTTTGACAGATTTTTTGTTCAGATTTTTTTCGTTCTCTTTCTTTTTTCATTTTTCTGTCAATGCCCTCTATTTATAGCCTTGATTATCCTTGATTTGAATTTCCGTCCGTTGGCTATATTAATGAGGGAAATAATCCTTGATTTTATTCTTGATTCCCCCTTAATTGTATTCTCCTTGATTTTAGTGATCGGATTTTTCTTCAAACGTTTAGCATAAAATCCGTCCTTGATTGATCCTCTATTAATTGTGCATTTAATGCTGGATCTTCTGTATATTCTCCATATTACGAGTAAGATTTACTCAACCGTTCTTTGAACGGTCAAGTGACGCATCTGACTTTGCCGCTTAGATCTTCCATCACTGCTTTGTCTTCACTCAGCCGGAAGTCGGTCCACTTTACCGATTCATTGTTTCCTTTATTCTTTCAGTTTAGGGAGAATCCTTGTACTTCACTGATCCTTGATTTGGGTGAGATCAGTGTACACCATATTTACACATTGAGTTTCATTACTTAAAATAAAACTTAGACTTATCCAAGGTCATCACAGACTTCCTTGGTTATAAGTCAGACTATGATGTCTTCATTGCTTCTCTGTTGGTGCTTGGCTGGCTTCACTCTGCCGAAAGTCTATCCTTTCTTTGCCGTCCTTCCAACTAGTACAATACTTGTCTGACTCAACTTATACAACATGTCAGACTCTAAGTAAAGACTATACAGAGTGTTCTAACTTATTTCAGGCTTGCTATAACAGCTAGTATGGCCATCATCAAAACATAATAAAATGTTCCTAACATTCATATTCCGATTCCACGTACCTGTTATTCGTCTCAAAAGAATAACATTCCTAAGTTCAAGTTACAAGTTAGAGCGCGCATGCACAATTTCATGAAGAGTTGTTTGTTAACAAGGAAATTGGAATATACGTGCACAATAGATCACACTACCAACAAATATTAGTGAATAACATGTACTTATGTTCCATCAGAGTTACTTGTTTTATTGAAATGCTAGCTTTATCAATTACAGGGTCGTAATTCATGCCAAAAGATAATTTATGCCGCTCTCAATTTCTTAGAGATGATCAAAGCTAAGGTTTTTCTTAAGCAATTAATGGCATTACCCGTTGTTGGACTAACTATACTCTCACTCCCCACTGACGAACTTGCATTGACCTCAATGCAAAGTGAGTTATGAAAATATAGTTAGGGAAACAATGGGGAATCAGCATGAGCAAAAATAATGATACGACCATAATCAAAAATAGGGCAAAATCTGGGCCAAAGAAGACCTTGTGGCGTATGCCGAAGGAAAAATGGCACGCGCCAAAAACAGTATTGCTATATAGAGAGTTACCTGGGAAAACTGACACACGCCAAAATGGGAATGGCGCACGCCATTCTTGTATATTAGAAGAATGATGCACGCCAAACCGCAGGGACGTGGGTCAGGAGTGCATGGATCTCAAATTAAGGGTGGGGTTTTCATGCAGGGGGGAAGGAAATAGCTATGTACAGGTGCATGATAATCAAAACAAACAAACGCAACTGAATAAGCAAAGAAACAAATATTTTACATTATTCAAATTAAATGGAAAGTGCAAGAGCATTGTTCAGAAACAAAAAGGAAATGTGCAACACGGATTCAAATCAACCAGCTAAATAGAAAACGAAATAAACACCAAACCAACCCAGCCAACAACCAATCAACGCAACACCACTTGCAACCAAGCAAACGATCTAATCAGACTCATCGGAAGACGGAGGAGCACCAGGCATGTCCCTCGGAGCAAGGCCATGACTCTTAACCGGACTAGGGAAAAACTCATCCTGAGAGTAGGTAGGGACTCGAGCGACATGAGTGCAGAGATGAGAAATGAGCCACGCAAAGGGAATGGAAGGTAAGGTGCACGTAGGCTGAGCATAAGACCATGCAGCCTGATGAATCAACTTACCCCTGTTGATGTACACCTCACGCTTGATGGCGAAAAGCAAGAGCATCTCATTGTCAGTCAGCACCTAGAAATCGTCTGTCGAAAGAATGTGGTTGTTGACAAAACACTTCCACGCCCGCATCTCAATAGAAAGAGCAAAAACCGAGTAGTCCGCACGAGGGCCTTCCCGTCCCGGGAAAAGCGCAGCAGTATCAGTAGAGAGAGGAGCTATGAAACTACCAATGTTGGAGAGGTTCCACTTGTCCTCGTAGTGGCGATGAGGTGCGTCAAGGTGACAAAAGTTGAATGCTAGGGTTCTGTGGTGGCAGAGGCATGATAGCTGGGTGTCAAGTTAGTTGACCCACGTCAAAAGTGTTCCGACGCATGCCATTCTTGTCATTTGTGTGCAAAGTGTGCTGAAGGGAAATGGCATGCGTCAAGGGGAACTGGTGTACGCCAAAGAGTAGAATGCAATGGCTCACGCCAAAAACAGCTGACGCAGGCCAAAACGCCTGAGATAAAAACTGCAACTCGGGAATTACTATCGCACCCAATACTCGACTATTACTAAACAAGAAGCTAAGCACAAATAATCAAACAATATTGGGGAAAATACAAATACAAGGTAACAAGAGCTAACAAGTTTCAACACAAAGAGATCTAGTCCAACTGGTATCACGAACCAAATACAAGGCAACATTCCCAAAAGCAAAACAACACTCGCAATCCAAACAGTACCAACATGACAAAATAGTTCAACAAAATGACAAAATACTGCAAAAGTACCATAGCCACATGAGGCTAAACAACAACAGTACTAATAAAGTTGGGTGAACAAAAGTACTAAACAACATCGGGAGTGGACGTGGGAACAAAAGTAGAACTATGAGGGTGATCCTCATCATCCCTCGTCGTCGTTGTCAAGAAACATGCCAGCGTCCACTGGAGTAAGTGAACTAGATGGAGGAAAAGTCGTAGGATGAAACAAGCTAGTGCCCTGGTACTCAGCAGCATAAGGATTTGACAGCATCTGGATAGGATCATCAGGGAAAGCTAAAGAGAGCATAGACTGGAAAGTCGAACTACCAGCACTGTCACCAAGTGGACATGATCACCGAACCTATCAAACTTTGTCCCACAAACGTAGCAAAACCAGTGCTAACTGACCCTGTACCTACGGATGATAAAGCAGAAACACTACCCGGACACATGGAGTATGGTGGGGTCCTAGTGGAAACAGGGAAAGGCGGGATCCAAGTGGGAACGGGTAAGGATGCTCCGAACATGAATCAAAATCCTCAGCCCGATCCGGAAACTTGGAATCACGGGCTGAATCAAAAGAATGCTAACCACGGGAACCGACTCGCAAATCATTCAAACCTTTCAACACTTTCTCTAATCCCAACCTAGAATTGGGGTCAGACGCCACCAACGCTCCACGAATGGCTTCCATCTCAGACTCATGGAATTCAAACCTAGCTCTCATGGCAGAATCTCAAATATGACGGATCAGGGGAACAGAGGAGCATGCTGACCGGAGGTAGGGGCGTCAACAGAAGACGGATCACTGGCTGAAACAGGAAAATTAGGAGAGGGAGTGGGCGCTTAACATACTCAGGAATATGAGGACCAATCATGTAAGTAGCAGCTGGAAACGTAGAATCATCTGAGAGGCTCGGAACCTGAGCGCGGGTGCAAAGCTCGTGAATCAACCACGGTAGGGGCATATAGCCACTCACACGGAGATTTAGAGATAAGTCCACCGCTCCCCTGTACAAATGATACCCGGCATTCATAGGCATGCCAGTGAAGATGGCAAGGGCTAGGCAAGCCTCAGGGAAATTGAAAGTATTAATCTTGTGAGAGGGTACGATATTGTGACTAATGAAATGCTTCATCACCCTTACATCCTTAATCGCATTGCCATACTTAAAATGCTTGTCCACCCAAGTAGCAGACTGAAACAAATAAATCTAAGCCTCCTGGGCCTTTGCAAAAAGATTACCCTCCTCACTTAGTTTCCACACGCTAGAGAAAGTGGTATCAGCCGGGACGTCGGGAATACCGAAGAAATCATTGATAGCTTTGACTGAAAATGGGGAATCTTTGCCACGAACTGGGACTGTACCCTTGGTTGCCTCAGCAGGGTCAGCTGCAAGATTGGCATAAAATTTAGCCACAACGGTACCATTGACTGTAGAGGTACGATTGGCTGCTAGGTTCTCCCACTTACGATCCTAAAGGATTTTCCGAATCCTAGGGCTAACCGACTTAAACTCTATTCCTCACTCAAAATGCAAAGTGCACTGACTGAAATACGTGACAAAGAGTCTCTTGGCCTTCTTGCTAGGGTTGGTCGAGGGAAAGTAATGACTGACTCAGGTGTGGTAGGTGTTCGGGATCGCTCGGGCACATTAGGGTCACTAGTGGCTGAATTTTTCCTCTTCTTACTTTGGTCAATCTGACGACTACCACTATGAGCAGATGATTCAGACATGGCTATAGGTGCACGACAATCCGACAATACAAAAAAGCAAAATTAAGCCCTTCCTCCGGTTTCAATCAATTACAATATAAAACAACCAAAAGAAATTAAATTGAAAGATGAGTAACCATCCAAGATACCTTGTTGGATTGAGGAGCACACCAGATAGAGATGGAGGTCACCGGAAAATATGGAGCTTGCCGGAAATGCAGAAAAGTGCCTTGAAATTAAAACGGAGTCCTTCCCACTCAAGAACTAGTAGGAGAGAAACAATGGAAAAGGGTGTAGAGTTTGATAGGTTTAGATGAATGGAGTAAATGGATGGTGGGTTGGAGAAAACTGATGGAAAATGGGCTAGGAAGGAGTGAAAATTCGATGGTAATGGGAGTTATGGAGGGGGGAGAGAAGAAAAACCATTTCTAATTCAAAAACTGCCGAATTGACGCACGTCACCTCCTAAACAACTACCCAATGACTCATGCCAGAGACAAAATGATGCGCGCCACCAAAAATGCCCAAACTCTCTGTATGTCTACAATAACTTTGGCGTGCATCAGGAGTGAATTGGAGTGAGGCAAACCGTTCCCAAGTTTAAAAACTACCATTATTCACCAAACTTATCAGAATAATAATGAAATGACTTTAATTAATCAAGCAATGGGCTGCCTCCCGGTAGCGCTATTGTTTTACGTCGGTTGCTCAACGAGATTATACGGTACGAGAAAATGGAATTATACAGATTATCAATTTGGGACACTACCAACAATTACCCACATAAGTACGTAGCAATTAAGCACATAGGCCAACCAAAAGACAATGCTTAGTAAGTAAATCGAAAGATAGTACCCGTGGTGTGCTAAATTTACAGTCTATAGCTAGACTATGTAATTTTTCAGTCCAATGAGGGGTCTTCGAGGAACAACACCTCCTCTTGAGGTATTGATCGCGTGCAAGGCACTTACTAACAATAGGACTAGGTCTAACGTAGTAGAGTACTGGCGAGTCAAGGTCGATCCCACAGAGACTCGTAAGAACGTCTAATTACCAAGATTGAGCGTGTCACGATAATGGTCTACGACCAACTATAATGTAGACAGTGGTAAATTTGGTAACAATCAACTAGAAATATTATGAAAGTTCAACGAAGCAAACTAGAGTTTCTGATGTATTAGTTCAATTATGAGTAATTAGTTATTTCCCCCACACATGCAACAATCCTCCCCATTGATGAATTTATTCATTGTTCAGCTACGGGTACAACTCCTAACCTTTTCTACTCCGACAATGGTAGTAGACAATCTATACGCAAGCTACCCTCCTTAATTGGTCCGTAATACGCATAAAGAACTAGAGCTATCGATATTGAGCGCTAACTCATACTGCAAACCCGCCTAGACAATTGTCGACATTGATCAGCACGTTCCTAGGGTCCATTCTAGATAATGTCCAAACATAGCACTTCACTATTCGTATTTCATGCTAGTTTACGATGACATGCAAATAGTTGATCAGGCTACCAACATGTAAATTAAATATATCGATCAACGTAGCGGGCGCCGATTATCATGAATTAGTAATTTACTAGGTATTTAGATCTAGCGATATAGACCATCGCAGATTTGAAGAATGCAACTACTATTCCATGATTTCTTCACCAACGAATCAGATCTATAACACATGGGGTAAAATAAAGTAACTACTACATAATTAAACTAAATAAGCAATTAATACATACTAGTCGAATAAAACAACGATAGATCTACATCTTGGAAAAGACAGAAAATCATACCCTCGAAGATGAGCGTAGATCTCTCTCGGATCTCTCCCTAGGTGGCGACTCCGTCGTCTCTCCGACCAGAACTCATAAAATAAATAAAATAAAGAACAAAGAACTTTTATTGCATAATATTTGTCTTGAATATTGTACACATGTGTTCTGAGGCGAAGCCTCTTATTTATAGCTATCTAAACCGACTTAGAAACATCTAGTTCTACCCCTTGTCCAAGAAAACGCGTTTCGGAAGGATCTGGATCCTCGGTAAGTCGGCACCGCCTCTCGGTAAACCGGGGGTATTTTTGTCCTTTTTCTTCAGCCGACTTAACTTGGAAGGTTATGGAATACCCTAGGCCCATTCCTTTCGTTCAGTCCACTCCATATTCAGCCATCATGCTCAGCCCAATATTTTGTATCCTGAAAATAATCAAATAATGCACGAAATAATATCGAAATAAGGAAAATAAACGCTAAGTGCAGATTTCTCGACTCACGAACCTGATATATGCTATTCAACTCAAATGGTTCATATTTATAGGTCGAAACAACTATTTTTTTCTCATAATGGATAGAATATTGATGCCGTAGGATAGACTATTTTAACCGTCGTCAACTACCCCCCACTAGCCTTCTGCGCGTCCGCAAGCAAAGTATCAAGGCGAATGTACCTCCAAGAACAATCTCCATCAACTACCACATATTCAATAAAGATTTCCGGCAGAAACATACATCAAGCCACAATCCATAAGCTCCCCGTTAATCACTACTTACCACGCATCGATGTGTCGTGTGATGAATCAGTCGTGATAGTGCATTCGTGAAGAGAATCAAGTTGTATTAACCACTCAATCTTAACTTACTTGCGCATACACTCGCTCATCTTGCCTTCAGACTTGGTTACACAACATGGTACCTTAACTGGGTCGGGCGGACTCGGGGACTGAGCATCGCTCTTATGTCCTCGTTTATTTCCCTTTATGCCAGGGTCGTGCCATTTTTACACGAGTTCGCTTCTCTCACTGCCATTATTGCATATTTTTTCTTTTTTCTTCATTTTTTTTTCATTTTTTTGGCAGATTTCCTCACTTTTTTCACTTTCTCTCACAAGTCCGTTTGTCTCGGTCTCCTTTCGTCATCCAAGTTGCTTCCCTTGTCTTACAACAATTTGTTGAAGTATATAGACAGACAAATAATGATTCCAGTTAAAACAAGTCATCTTCTAATCTTGAACACTTCTCACTCAGATTATGTGCTCAAATATTGATTGCAATGATAGAATAATAATTAATAAGTTACTACTTCATGCAACATAACATATGCTCATTCTTCTATACTAAATTGAATATGCTATAGTTCACTTCAAATTGAACTTGGGCTCCTTTTCTACCGATTCCTTACTCTAAAACGTGCAATAAGCAAGCTAAAAACAGTGTTAAAAATTATTCCCAAATAATGATTCCAGTTAAAACAACTCATCTTCAAAAATTTATTATAGACATTGTCCCCAATGACTAATAATAATGAAAAGAAAAGGTACTTAGCTCTGGAAATGACGGCTGAGTCAAAACGAATCCCAAAGCGTAATCATTAGCTCCAAGGTCATTCCTCTTCCAAGTCGGTACCTGCTTTCCAAAATTCTTCCAAAAACGGTGAGCAACATGCGAAGGGCAACAAGAAAATAAGGTGGCGGTAATTGTGCATACCGGAGGAATGCGCAAAAACAGTTTAAGCCACTTTATTCTGTTATTGGCCTAAGCAAGACGCAAAAACTTTTACGAGGGTATCACATGATAATCGTGAAGGAAAAAACCACATATATCTCTAGTCAGGTGACTGAACATATATATGTGATGAAAAAAATCTTGCGATTTTCATGCTACTTTATTGACTCAAATAAACAAAAACAATAAATAAGGGTTTAGAAATAGTTCTGAGTTTATAGTCGTCAGCTCGACTGTACTAATAGGGCTCCTTCATTCATATTCTTGTTCTGTCAACGTAAAGACTTCCAACTCAGGGTTATACTTGTTCTCTAGGTAATGTTTCAGCTTGTGGCCGTTAACTGTGAAAGTTTGCCCAGAGTATTCATGTCTAACTTCACATGCACCTGAATTGTAGACTTTCGTGACTACATGTGGTCCATACCATCTCGACTTCAACTTCCCAAGAAAAAAACGAAGACGCGAATTATACACCAGCACATTATCTCCAACTTGAAATGTGCGGTTCAGAATCTTCTTATCATGCAGGCGCTTCGTTCTCTTCTTGAAAATCCTTGCATTCTCATATGCTTGAAGTCTAAACTCCTCCAATCTATTCAATTCTAGCATCCTCTTTTCACCGGCTAATCCTCATCCATGTTTACAAACCTCGTAGCCCACAACGCTCGGTGCTCGAATTCTACCGGTAAATGACATGCTTTTCCAAAAACTATCATATATGGTGACATCCCAATCGTGGCCCTATAAGCTGTTTTGTACGCCCAAAGAGCGTCATCTAATTTCAAAGACCAATCTTTCCTCGTGGGATTCACAGTCTTCTCTAAGATCCTTTTAATCTCTCTGTTCGTGACTTCTACTTGTCCACTCGTCTGGGGGTGATATGCTGCTGCAATCTTATGTCTAACCCCATATCTCATCATCAACTTCTCAAACAACCTAATACATAAATGACTCCCTCCGTCACTAATAATGGCTCTGGGCACTCCAAACCTCGTCAAAATGTTTTTCCTAAGAAACCTCAGGACAACCCTGGCATCGTTAGTAGGAGAAGCTACAGCTTCCACCCATTTGGAAACATAATCAACTGCTACCAGGATTTAAAGATTCGATTCTGACGATGTGAATGGCCCAACAAAATCAATTCCACAAACATCGAATAATTCCACTTCTAAGATACTCTGTAGTGGCATCTCGTTCCGCTTAGAAATATTACCGGTCATTTGACATGAATGACAGGCTCGTGTAAACTCGTAAGCAGATTTATGAATTGTTGGCCAATAGAATCCACACCGTAGTACCTTTGTTGATGTCTTATCTGGCCCATAATGACCTCCAGCTTTTCTAGCATGACACATGTACAAAATACTTGGAATCTCATCATCATGGACGCATCTCCTAAGAATGGCATCAAAGCACAATTTGTATAGGTAGGGATCGTCCCAATGATAATACTTCAGATATGTGAAGAACTTATTCTTATCTGCATTATTGAATTCCGGTGGTAGGTATTTTCCTGCTAGATAATTCACAATATTGGCAAACCAAGGGTATACCTTGCCCACTTTTGATGTATGTTGTCGGGACTGAGATTTAACTCGAGCTACCACTGAGATGGAAAAAAGTTGTTCATCAGGAAAGCTTTCCTTGATCTCAGACGGTTGCTCTTCTTCTAGCAAAGTTAATCTTGATAGGTGATCAGCCACCTGGTTCTCGGATCCATTTTTATCTTTAATCTCAACATCAAACTCTTGTAAGAGTAGAATCCATCTCAACAATCGCGGCTTGGAGTCTTGCTTGGTTAGAAGGTATTTCAAAGCTGCATGGTCAGTGAATACAGTGACTTTCGATCTTATCAGATAAGGTCAAAACTTGTCAAATGCAAAAATGACAGCTAAGAGTTCCTTCTCCGTAGTCATATAATTCCTCGGGCACTGTTAAGGGTATGACTGGCGTAATATATAGGATTAAAGATTTTATCCTCCCTTTGTCCCAGGGCTGCTCCAACTGCCGTGTCGCTTGCATCACACAATAGCTCAAAAGGTTTGTTCCAATCTGGGGCTACCAGAATCGGGGTGGTTATTAGCATTTGCATGTGTTGAATGCTTTCTTGAACTCTTCTCCAAATACGAAAGGTACATCCCTAGCAACTAATTCAGTCAAAGGTCTAAGACTTTAAAGAAGTCCTTTATAAACCTTGTATAAAATCCTGCGTGGCCAAAAAGGCTCGCGAAATCTTCAAATTCGTTGGAGGGGGTAGCTTCTCTATCACCTCTCTCTTTGATCTATCAACCTCCATTCCTTTCCTTGAAATCCTATGACCCAACACTATTCCTTCTGTAACCATGAAATGGCATTTTTCCCAGTTAATTACAAGGTTGGTCTCTTCACTTCTCTTCAACACTTTACTCAAATTGTCCAAGCATTTATCAAAGATATCTCAAAATACAGAGAAATCATCCATGAAAATTTCCAAAAAATCTTCCACCATGTCCACAAATAAAGACATCATGCACCTTTGGAAAGTTGCTGGTGCATTACATAACCCAAAGGGCATGCAAATGAATGCAAAAGTTCCATAGGGACATGTGAAAGTTATTTTCTCTCGGTCTTCAGTTGCAATATGGATCAGATAATAACCAGAATATCCATCTAAGAAACAATAAAATGCATGACCGCTTAATCTTTCTAACATCTGATCAATGAATGGTAGGGGAAAATGATCTTTATGAGTTGCATCATTCACTTTCCTGAAGTCTATGCAAACTCGATGTCCAGTAATTAGTCTCACAAGGATCAATTCATCAAACTCATTAGGTTGGACAGTGAATCCTCCTTTCTTGGGCACCACATGAATTGGGCTTACCCACTCACTGTCTACAATTGGGAAAATGATTCCTATCTCCAACATCTTTATGATCTCTTCTTTAACAACATCCTTTAGTTGTGGCATCAACCATCTCTGAGGTTGTGCTACTGCATTCTTCTCAGGGTCTACAGAGATCTTATGCATGCACACCGATGGGCTTATTCCTCTAATATCCGTAATCGTCCACCCAAACACTCCCTTGTGCTCTCTCAGTACTCTTAAATGCTTCTCCTCCTCTAAAGGTGATAATGATGATGAAATTATAAGGGGGAGAGTATCATTTTGTAAGTACACGTACTTCAGGTGAGATGGCAAAGGTTTCAACATTAAGTTCCTTGGTGGCTCTTCTAACGATGATCTTAACAGCTTACCAGTCAACTGTAAGTCAAAGAACTTGTGCCATGAAGGTCTATGAATGGTTCCTCTTAAATCCACAGATCATATAGGCTCTATTTCTTGCACTTGACCTTCACTACACCCAGGCCAGGTTTCCTCATAACTTTCCTCAGACTTCAGGAGCAAAGTCTCTGCTACTTCAGGGTCTAGTGCCACTTGCTGATATAATTCTAAAACAAGTTCGTCTATGGCATCTAGTATGTAGCATGCTTCTCCTTCATCTTGAGCATACCTCATCGAATTCATCACATTGAACACAACTTTGTCATTATTCACTCTCAGAATCAGGTTCACACCCTTATGAACATCTATCAAGGTTTTTCTTGTAGCTATGAAAGGTCTCTCTAAGATCAATGGAACATCGTGGTTAGCTTCCATGTCTTGCACCACAAAATCTATAGGGAATACAAACTTATCAACTTTTACCAGTACATCCTCCACCACTCCACAAGGTTGCTTCATTGACCTATCCACTAATTGAAGGGTTATAGATGTTTCATTTAGCTTTTTCATGCCTAACTTATGAAAGATGGAGAGTGGCATAAGATTGACACCGGCTCCAAGATCACACAATGCTTTATTTAGGCATACTCCTCCAATTGTGCATGCTATGAGAAAGCTCCCAATCCACTGGATATGGCCTAGTGGTGAGGAGCGGGGTGTTATAATGATAGCCGGACCCTAAGCTGGAGGTTAGCGGCTCGATTCCCGTAAAAGAGGTTGATTTCCGATTGATAACACCCTTCGGTGATGGGAAACCAGCAAGCCCCTGACTCTAAGCTCTAGGTTACCTGATTAACCTCTCCCCACATTCCTGTGGGATCGGGGGTGGAGGGGCCCTCACGGTTAGGGTTTAACCGTTTTTTTATGAGGAAGCTCCCAGGATCTTTACACTTGGTAGGCAGTTTGCGTTGCAAAACTACCGAGCATTCCTTGTTAAGGCATATAGTCTCAAGATCTAACAATTTCCTTTTGGTAGAAATTGCTTCTTTCAAGAACTTTGCATACTCTGGCATTCCGGCCAGAGCTTTTACCAAGGGTATATTCACTTGCAACTTCTTAAACATCTCTATAAACTTTTTATAACACTCATCATCATTATTCGGCTTATATTTCCTAGAGGGATAGGGTAAAGTAGCAGGATTAATAGTTACAGTTCGTGAATACTTACCCGTCGATCGCTCTTCGCTTTCTGCTCGCTTGTCTCGCTAATTTTCAGACTCTCAGTTTACCGGAGTAGTGTCCCGGTTTACCGGCCCCTCTTTTTATCCAGATTCTGCTGCGTTCTGCTGCTGACTGCTTTCTGATTCCACCTGGACAGTTGGTATAACCGGTCCAGGTAGTTCCTTTCTGCTTCTAGTCATGATTGCATTCACGTCCTTCGGATTCTCAGTATTACTTGGCAATCCTCCCGGAGGATGGGCTGACACTTGTTATGCAATCTGTCCCACTTGGTGGGACAGATTCTGCACTAATGCTTCTTGATTGGTCAATCTTGTACATTCTTCTGACAATAAGTGGTGAAGTTTGTATTCAGTTCAGTCATGAATTTCGTAAGCTGATTGACATTGTCGGTCACAGTTGAGCTCATTTTATCAATGGCTGCTTCTCAACCACCGGACTTGTTGAATTGAGGCATGAATCCACCAGTTTGTCTCATTCTCTCTCCACCATTAGAATCACTTTGTCGAAAACCCCTAGTAGGGTCACTTAGTCTAAAACCAGGGTGGTCATGAGAACCTAGGCGATATCCGCCACCATAAGGATTTCCTTGCCTCCCTATATAGTTCACGTCCTCAGTGTTGGTTGCTTCAATCTCTTGAACTTTCTCAACCTTGGCTATGCGATCTTGCATGCCAACTATCTTTTCATTCATCGCCATTAGCTGGAATAAGATCTTTTGAGAAGTATCTTCTCAAAATACGCCTTCAGCTACTTTGGCCGTTTCGATTTGATGTGTTCCCCATTGACTTGTCAGTTCTATTTACTCCAACTTTTCTTCGGCTTCTTTGGGTGATAGCAACGCAAAACATCCATTGCTTGATGCATCAAATCTCATTTGCTCACTTGGCCATAATCCGTGATAAAAATTATGCATTCGTACGGGCAAAGTGATATCATGGTGAGGGCATCTCCTCTGTGCTTCCTTAAATCTTTCCCAAGCTTCTTCAAAGGTCTCAGTTGGTTTCTGCTTGAAATTCATAATCTCTTGTCTCATTTTTAGTGACTTCCCAGGTGGGCAGTACTTGTTCATACATTTCTGCAACAGATCGATCCAAGTTTGGATTGGTCCCGGTGCTAGAGACAATAACCATATATTCGCTTTGTCCTTCAGAGTGAATGGAAACTTGATGTTGTCTCCTGGTACTCCTGCTGGCTTAACCGTGCTGACTATCTCCAGAAAGTTGGTGACGTGTACACTTGGATCTTCATTCATTACTCCATGAAAAGTAGTGTAACTAGTCACCATTTGAATCACATTTGGTTTCGGGTGAAATACCTCAGCTGCATCCTCAGGTTGAACAATGGCTGCATGAATTTCTCGATTGTCGGCATTGTATAACTCTGTAGAGTTCTCATATCTTCTTGTACCACAACTCCTGCTCCATTCATTCCGTTCTGTCCGTTCGTTCATTTTGTGCCATGTTGGTTTATATATCTTCTTCTTCTCTCTCGTTGTGATCTCGTTTGTGCGAAATCACGTCATCCGCCAGCCTAACAGATCTTTCTCGAGTTTCCTTTCTCTTTTGTCTAGCAAACTTTTGAATCTCAGGTATGAATCTCTCGATTTTGGCTGCTGAACTTCGTGTAGCATACTACAAGACACAAAAAGAAAATAAAAAGGTTAGTGACTTGCCTCGGCGGCTATTACACACGCATGGCAGACTCAAAAATATAGACTCTGACTACTGACTTGACTCTGAACTAACAGAAATGATTCTGTTGAAATTTAGGCTCTCGGTTTATCGGGGTGGACCCTCGGTAAACCGGAAGCAATTTTTCCGATTTTTAACAAAATCGATACTGTATGACTCCATTATAAACAGACTCGATTAAACAGACTCAAATATATACAGAAAACTCAATTTTAAATAAAAAGTATTCTTGACACGAGTCCCCGGCAACGGCGCCAAAAATCTTGATCGCGTGCAAGGCACTTACTAGCAATAGGACTAGGTCTATCATAGTAGAGTACTGGCGAGTCAAGGTCGATCCCACAGAGACTCGTAAGAACGTCTAATTACCAAGATTGAGCGTTTCACGATAATGTTCTATGTTAAGGGTGATTTTATACGATTTATAATGCTATATTTTATGATAATTTCCCTCGTACTTGTATGAATTTGCGTAAGAAACGAGTGTTTAATGGAAATATTGAGCAAATGAGATTTTCAATGAGTTAATCGCAAACTTGGTTAATTTTGGTGTTTTAATTGTGATTTTTTGATTATTTGAGCATTATTACACTTTGCGATGTTTTTATGTGTTATAGATACATGTTTGAGGCTCAAAAGATGATCAAAAGTTGATTAAGTTCGAGCTAATTGATGATAAAAGAGATAATGAAGGAATTGACAAGAAGAGAAGAGATAAAGATCAGGAAATCAAAATTCGATCCAGCTGAACGAGCGTCCAGGTCCCGTCCAGAGTGGACGGGCGTTTGATAAAGTGGACGGGCGTCCGGTGGTGCGATTTTGATACAGAGAGTTTGGACGCTGTACGAACGGGCGTCTGAAGTAATCCAGATCTATCTGGACGGGCGTTCACAAGAGCGGAAGAGCGTCCGTCGACCGACTTTGGCAAACCGACCTTAAACTCTATATATAGCAGCTGTTTTCTCCACATATGAGAGACCATACACTCATTATTCAAAACCCTAAATCTAGGGGCGGCTTTAGGCTGCGTTTTTCTCTCCTTTATTCCAGTTTTTATGCACTTTAGTTGAGATTAAATTAGTTATCTTTTTATGCACTGTTTCTGCAAATTCGAGTTGCTGAGATTGTTTAGAAGCTAAAAGCTTCATCAAGCGAGTATTGTGAAGCCATCCAAAGATTGTTGATTTCGTTTTCATCGATTATACTGTGAGTTTTTATTAAAGGTTGTTTCTTATTCATGTTTAATTTGTTTAATTGCTTTTAGATCGGAAGATATGCATGTGTTGATTGTTTATTGTTGATGGAAATCTTAATAAACCCTAGATCATCATGAATAGGAATAGTAATTTGAATCTATCATAACGGAAGTTAATAGGTTTAATTGCTAGATTATAAACGTAAAGTTTGCACCTTTGGTTAGAAAACGCGTTAATCTTGCATTGGAAGATAATAGATTAATAGATGAACTTTCTAAGGAATTAGGGTTCATGTTTAGATAAGGTGAATCACAACCTAGATAAAAACCACAATATAATCGAGATAGGAAATCAATGCTTGTTGGATAGGTGGATCAATCCTCGTTTGCTCATTATACACTTGATTTAAATCCCTAAGAACTTGAATTTGTTTAGTTAGTTTACTTTTATTTGCATCTTAGATTAGTTTAGTTAAAGGTTCGCAACCCGTATTCTTCCTAGCTTTGGATTATATCCTCTGTCTAGTTTTATTTCCGTTTCTGTTTCGTTTTATTCGCTGTCTAGATTAGTTTCGTGACATAGCTTAGGTTAAATAAAAACTAGAAATCACAATCGTTTAGTTCCCCGTAAGATCGACCCGGCATTAACCACTATTACTACGATCCTTATACTTGAGGTTAACCGGATTATTACTTGTTTGTGTTGATAAAATCCGTGACAAGTTTTTGGCGCCGTTGCCGGGGAACCGGACGGTTGTCTAGTTTTTGTTTTTCGTTTTTCTGTTTGTTTATGTTTTTCCATTTTTTCTTTTTTATTTCGTTTTAAACTCCTGTTTTTAGTTGATAATTGTTTTAGGTAGTTGTTAAGTAGATAATTAGGGTTTAGTTAGGGTTTAAGACCTTCCCTTAGTAGTTTCCTTTGAGATTAGATCGTCTTTCTTTACGTTTTGTCTTACCTTCTTTTCTTTTACGCAAATTTCTCGTTACGATTTTCCCGCTACCAAACGGGCGTACGGGATCTTGGACGCCCGTCCGCTGGAAAATTATCAATTCTGTTCTGTTTTTATTCACTTAGACGAGCGCCCATAAAATTTGGACGCCCGTTCAAGTATTCTTCCTTTCAGACAAGCGTTTGGACCACTAAACGCCCGTCCAGTCCAAATTCCACCCGGACGCCAGTCCAAACCCTTGGACGTCCGTCTGGTCCCTTTTTCTTCAATAAATTTTGTTTCTTTTTCTTCTTTCTTTTCTTTAGGTTTTTAATTTTTAGTTTAGGCTTTTTATTTCTTAGTTTTAGGCTTCGTTTCACTTGTTTTTGGTCCGGTTTATGCAAACTCGGAGTCAAAAGGGACCGTTATTATACACCCCTGACCCCGAGCGAACCGTAGTCCGGCCAAACAGGCGGATTTTCCGTTCGGCGGTTGGGGAAACCAGAGCCGAGCAAGATCTTGAAGACCAGCTAGCTAAGGAAATCACTGATTTTGTGATAATGGCCGCTAATAATAGACGTACGTTGGCAGACTACGCCATGCCAGGTGAAGTCAAAGTCAACCCGGCTATTGTTATCCCAGCCATTCTTGCACAAACTTTCGAACTCAAGCCGGGACTTATCCAGATGATGCAGCATGCATCAATCTTTCATGGCTATCAATCAGAGAATCCGCACACCCACTTACATACATTCTTGGAGATATGCGGCACTACACGCATCCAAGGAGTAAATGAGGATGCGATCAAGCTTAAACTATTTCCATTTTCTTTAAAAGGAGAGGCTAAAGAGTGGTACACCTCTCTCCCCTCTGAATCGATCACCACCTGGGCAGAACTCGAAAAGGAGTTCTTGAGTCAATATTTTCCACCTTCAAAGACGGCCCAGTGTTTAAATGAAATATTCACTTTCTATCAGAAAGAGAATGAATCTTTCTTCGAATGTTGGAAGAGATTCAAGTCTCTTCTTAGAAAGTGCCCCCACCATGGCTTGCCACTGGAAAGGCAAGTCAATACATTCTTCAGTGGATTGACCGAGCTTACCAAAGGCATGGTCAATAGTTCTTCTCGGTGGGGCATTTCGAAGAAAACACACGAAGAGGGATGGGCATTGTTTGAGGACATTGCAAAGTATAACTATGCCCCCTCTTATCAAGCAATCCAAGCACCTCCTCCTCCCAAGGTTGAGGAAGTCAATTTGCAAAGTTTGATCGCCATGCTTTGCGAAGCGATGGCAACACCTCAAGTTTCAAATCCGATAAATCAAACTTCTTCTTTCCACGAAACCCTCGGGTTCTGCATCTGCGAAAATCGTTGTCGGGCTGGCCATATGAATGGCCAGTGTCAATTTAATCCCCCTGCACCTTATCAAGTGAACGCTGTTCATGATTATGGACAGTACAATCAAGGCATATGTCAAAATTGTGACGAGGTGGGACACACTTCTAGATTCTGTCCAATGAACGGACAGAATGCGGAAGTGAATGCATTCTACGGCCAGAACAATCAAAGGTTCAATCAGTTTTCTGGCCCGAACAATTTTCAAAACCAAGGGTTTAATCCATCTTCAAGTTTTAATCCTAATTCGAATTTTAATTCGAATCAGAATTTCAATAAAAACCCTGGTTTTAATCAGAACCAAAATTCAAAATTTTCCAATCCTACTCAAAGGTTCAATCAGAATTGGCCCGCCAATTCTAATTCTGCAGTCCAAAGTCGGCCCAGTCAGCCCTATGCTCAAAATTTCCAAAATTCTCAAAGCCCCTCCCAATCTAACAATCTTGAAGCTAAATTGGAGGAGCAAAGTAGATCAATGAAAAATCTTGAGAGGCAAATCGGGCAACTGGCTGAACAATTAGCTTCTAGACCCCCAGGGCAGCTGCCCAGTTTCACCGAGAAGAATCCAAAGGGTGGTCAAGTTGCTCAGGCTGACTTGAACAAAGGCCCATGTACTGACCTCGTGCCATCAATTCAATACGGTAAAGAGGAGGCCAGTGCAATGAATCTGAGAAGCGATACTCAAGTTAGTGGTCCTTCCCATCAGGGAAACCACTAGCCCCTCCTGCCATTGATAAGGCAGGAGGGGAAGCTGAGCACCTACACTCCCCTCAACTGCAAGAGAAAACTCAGGTGGCTGGTCCCCTGAGAGGTGAAGAAGTTTATGATCCTCAAATGGCTGATACCTTGAGGACTGAAAAAGCAAGCGAAAGTCAGGAGGCTGATCCCCTGACTACAAAAAACTCTGAAAAAGCTGTTCAATGGAAAGATCTGGAAGACAAAGCTGTAAGCGCATCTTCAAAGAAAGTCTTTTCTGAGAGTGACCTTAAGAAGCTTCCATTTCCACCGAGAAAGAGCAACATTCCCTTGAGTGAGGACAAAAAGTACGAAAAGGTGCTAAACCTTCTGAAAAATACTCAGGTAAATCTTCCATTATCAGAAGTCTTGGTTGAAATGCCTAAGTATACAAAATTTATCAAGGATGTTGTGTCTTCGAAAAAGAAGTTAGCAGGCATGGAAAGGCAAATTGGTGAGGATTGCTCCATGATTAATTATGAAGACTTACCAATTAAAAGAGGTGACCCTGGCAAGTTCGTACTCACAGTATTAATGGGAGGTCTAGTCTTCCCTAATTCTTTGTGTGACCTAGGTGCCTCTATAAGTCTTATGCCAATGTCTTTACACAGCCTTCTAGAACCCACTACTATGAGTCTACAATTCGCTGATAGATCTTCTAAGAAAGCTTCAGGGATCCTGAAAGACGTTTTGGTTCAGATTGATAGATTTACCTTTCCAGTTGATTGGTATGTTTTAGATATGGAGAAAGATGAAAACGTCCCCCTGATTCTTGGAAGACCTTTCTTATCTACAGCTAGAGCCCTCATCGATTGCGATGGTGGGCAAGTGACTATCCGAGTTGGTGATCAAGAGGTGAGTTACAATGTCTTAAAGTCCATTCAAGTACCCTCTGGCCCTCCAACCGGCTTTTCCATTGATTATATGACGGATGATTTCACCGATTATATGGATAAGCAAGTCATGGCTGTAGAAGCTGAATATGAGCGATTGGTTGATAATCTAAATACCCATGGTGTGGTCAATCTAGATCAATTAGCAGCTGATTTTGAGGAAGAATTGTTGGAAGAAGAAGCTTTGGCAGTGGGACCACAGAGTAAACTCAGTGATATTGAGTTGAAAAGTGGAGATCTCAAGTCGAGTTTAGAAGACCCCCCTGCAGATTTGGTGTTGAAGCCGTTGCCTAAACATCTTAAGTATGTGTTTTTAAGAGAAGGTGACAAGCTTCCATTGATTATATCTGCCAAGCTGTCTCGTTTAGAGGAGATGAAATTAATCAAAGTCTTGAAGAAGAATGAAAAAGCCTTTGGTTGGCAAGTAGGAGATATCAGAGGGATATCTCCTGACATCTGTATGCATAAGATCAAGACAAATGAGGGTGCAAAATGTGTTAGACAGCCCCAGAGGAGGCTAAACCCTCATATGCAAGAAGTCGTAAAAAAGGAAATCATCAAACTTCTGGACATGGGAATCATTTATGCCATCGCGGATAGTGAATGGGTTTCCCCGACTCAAGTAGTTCCCAAGAAAGGTGGAATTACGATTGAGAAGAATGAGAAGGGAGAGGAAATAGCATTGAGACTTGTCACTGGTTACAGAGTCTGCATCGATTATCGAAATCTCAATGAGGTAACCATGAAAGATCACTTTCCCCTTCCATTCATTGACCAGATGCTTGAGCGTCTGGCGGGACATGCATTCTACTGCTTCCTAGATGGCTACTCAGGATACTTCCAGATACCCATTGATCCAGCTGACCAAGAAAAGACCACCTTCACCTGCCCATATGGTACATTCGCTTACAGGCGAATGCCATTTGGTCTCTGCATTGCCCCAGCTACATTTCAGCGGTGTATGCTAGCTATCTTTGACGGGCTTGTAGAAAAGTGTATGGAGATTTTTATGGACGATTTTTCGGTTTTTTGTCAGTCTTTTGATGATTGCCTTGACAATCTTGATCAAGTGTTGTCCAGATGTGTGGAAAAGAACTTAGTACTTAATTGGGAAAAGTGCCACTTCATGGTAGATGAGGGAATAGTTCTTGGCCACAAAATTTCCGCCAAAGGTATAGAAGTTGACAGGGCAAAAGTGGAAGCTATCGAGAAGATGAGCTATCCTAAGAATGTGCGTGAAGTGAGAGGCTTTCTTGGACATGTCGGATGCTACAGAAGGTTCATTCAAGACTTCTCCAAGATAGCCAAGCCCCTGTCCACTTTACTGAAGGAAGACGTTGAGTTCAATTTTGATGAGAGTTGCAAGCAAGCATTTGAGGAGCTCAAAAATCGTTTAATATCTGCTCCAATTCTTATATCGCCCGACTAGAACCTACCTTTTGAGCTTATGTGCGACGCATCAAACTATGCAGTTGGTGCTGTTCTAGGACAAAAGATCAAGGGGAAGTTCCAGCCTATCTATTACGCCAGTCACACATTGAACCCCTCTCAAGTTAACTATACCACTACTGAAAAGGAACTATTGGCCGTAGTCTTTGCTATGGACAAGTTCCGTAGTTACTTGTTAGGAGCTCAAGTGATCGTGTGGACTGATCACGTTGCTTTGCGGTATCTGATGACTAAGAAAGAGGCTAAACCGCGCCTACTGCGTTGGATACTGACCCTACAAGAGTTTGACGTTCAAATTAAGGATGCTAAGTGAGGAAAAGGATGATCCAGATGATATAGATCTTTACTTTTCTCTAGAGAACATTATGTTGATAGACGGATGTCCTCCTGATGTTCCATGGTATTCTTCCATTGTAAACTACCTTCATGCCCGATATCTCGATCCAGAATTGTCTTATCAGGAGAAGAAAAAGTTCTTCTCTGATTTGAAATCTTTCGTTTGGGATGAACCTTATCTCTTCAAGATTTGTAAAGATGGTTTGCTGAGAAGATGTGTTCCCGAATCTGAGCAACGTGATATTATTGAGCAATGCCACAGTGGACCCACTGGCGGTCATTTTGGTCCTTGGAAGACCGTTGCTAAGATCTTCCAATCCGGTTTCTATTGGCCTACGATCTTTAAGGACACAGAAGCTTTCTGTAAGGCTTGTGATAGATGCCAAAGAACCGGTACTCTGACAAGGCGTTTTGACATGCCTTTGAAACCCATCCTAGAATGCGAGGTCTTTGATGTATGGGGTATCGATTTTATGGGACCATTCCCATCATCCTCGCGGTAACAAATACATCTTAGTCTCGCGTGGACTACGTGTCTAAATGGGTGGAGGCTCAAGCCACTCCTCACAATGATCATAAGACGGTCATGAAATTCTTAAAGAAAAATATCTTTGTGAGGTTTGGATGTCCACGTGCCTTGATCGGTGATGAAGGGACGCATTTCGCAACCGACCTCTCGGAGAAAGTGCTTGAAAAGTACGGTGTTCGTCATAAGACAGCACTCCATATCATCCGATGACTAGTGGTCGGGTTGAAAGGAGCAACCAAAGCATCAAGAAAATCCTGGAGAAGACGGTAAATCATAGAAAAGACCGGAGTTTGAAGTTGGATGATGTACTTTGGGCATACGAATCGCCTATAAAACCCCTATGGGTACATCTCCATATCAAATGGTCTATGGAAAGCCATGTCATCTCGCTCGTCGAGTTAGAGCATAGAGCTTATTGGGCTACAAAGTTTCGAACTTTGATTCCCAATCTTGTGGAAAACATCGACCGCAAAGACAGCTTACATGAGTTAGACGAATTCGGACTCCGGGCCTATGAAAGTGCCAGGATTAGTAAAGATAAGATGAAACTACTCCACGATGCTAAGATTAAAAAGAGAGAATTTCAAGTCGGCGAGCAAGTTCTTCTATACAATTCTAGGTTACATTTGTTTCCCCGGAAAGTTGAGAACACGTTGGTCCGGCCCCTTCGAGATTCTCCAAATCATTCCCGGAGGCGTTCTAGAACTTCACGGTTATAGCGGTAAACCGTTTCGAGTGAACGGTCAGAGGTGCAAGCACTACATTGGTGAACCTAATGAAAAGCCTTTGACTGTTCGTTGCCTCGATATCCTCGGGTGTGGTGCTAAGCAAGTCGATGAATTTGACGTGTTTTCACCCGACCTATTTTCAGAGGATGACGGTAATGGTCAATCTGAAGAAGTTCTAGCTGGTAGTTGGGATATGGAAGAATATTGGAAGGAGCGTCAACTGAAAAGTCATCAGAAGACTCAGCAGAAGAAGAAGTCAACCATGGGGAAGTTTAAGCGTATTTGGAAAACTGTTAAGGATTTCAGCCCATGTGTGAGATGCTGTTTCTGCCGCCACACTACTGATCAGAGCTTACATGAGGTAGTGGCTGGCAGAAAAGTCAAATGGCCTGATCCAGGCTGGGCTTTAAATGGTGTCGAGCTAACGACATTAACCAAAAGCGCCACTAGGGGGCAACCTAGATATCGTTCTTTTATTCTTGTTTTACGCTTTAGTATTTAAGTTTAGTTTATTAAGTTTTAGCCTTATTAAGTTTTTGTTTTTTATCTGTCAGTTAGTTGTGCTTTCTAGAGATGGATTTCGGTGTTCAGCCAGAGGATTTACCTTTCCTTAGGAAGATCCCACTAATCACCGTAGATGACGGACCGGGAGGAACTATCGTTTTGCACGTAGACTTTGACATTAGTACCCGCGTCAAGACTCGTCACTTATGTTCTTATCGTTCCCCCGCTGTTCGGGAGGTGGAGACTTTACTGCGAGGAGTTACGGGCAGCTCTAGGACGTCCATACACAATCCTAAATGACCCGATGCCGACAGATTTAGCGCTAGTGCCGCAAGCCGAGCATTTTCGAGGGTTGATGTAGTTTGGTGAGGATTGGGGTTTGCAGGATGAATATGATTTCCCTCCGGCAATTGACATGCTCCGCCGTCTTATCCGAGTTGTGGATTGGTCGGAAATTTACGAGGACTAGCGTGGTTAGGTTGTTTCGTCGAGCAAACGACGTAAAACAAAAGCGCTTTGTGGGAGGCAACCCACTGTTTTCTATTTGTTTTTATTTATTTTCTAGTCATTTTATGTACTTAGTTGATTTGAATTTGTATTTTTGAAGTTTTATTTAAGTTTAATAAGAAAGTGCACTTTTGATTTTGAGTTGTATGGAAATTTTATAATTTTTGCACTTATACTGCTTGGACGCCCGTCCGCCTTGACCAATTTTTGCACGAGCGTCCACTACGCCTGGACGCCCGTCTGATTTATTCCCTCCAATCCTGTATGTGATTTAAACTCTTGAACGCGCGTCTAATAAACTGGACGCCCGTCCAGTTCATCTAGTTTCCCAGTGGACGCCCGTCCACTGAGATGGACGAGCGTCCAATATCTGTCTATATATACCTCCTTCTTCGATGAACTTTCATTTTTCAGAATTTTCAAACGCAAAAACCGACTTTTCCCCTCCTTTTGCCCTAAAATCTTCAATTCTACACCATTTTGAGCGATTCCAAGTGCTATAGACCGCTCTTGATACCCTCTTTTCGATTTTCATAACCAAAATTCCCCAACACGCCATATTTTAGGAGAATCAGGCCCCATTGCAGTCCGACTTTTTGGAGAAAAAATTCGATTTTGGAGGCCATATTTGTGTTGTTTGGACTCGTTTTCATCTCGATCGACATCTACTCACCTTGCTTGGTAAGTTAGGAACAACTTTTCTGGATTTTATTCACGTTTTTGTGAGTTCGATCTTTGGGTCGGCTCGTTCGCTTGAATATTACCTTAATTCGTTTTTTTTCTGGTTTTGTGTTTCTTTCTGCTCTGTTATGGTAATATGGTGTTGTGATGGATGATGAATGGGGTGGTTATTGATGATTATGGTTGTGGTTTGTGGTATGGTTGATTGGAAATCCCGCTTTGGATGTTAAACGGGTAACTCGTTGTGAATTGGGATTGCTTTCGTGTAGTCTAGGTTTTGAATATGGTTCATAAGAAGGGAGTGGTTAAGAGGCATGGTAAGGAAGTGGCTAGGGAGGCCGGAAAGAAACGCAAGGAGTTTGATCCTACTTTAGTTTATCCTAACCGGGGTGTGAGTATACGAGAACAACCTCCTAGAGCCACCCAAACTAGGGCTACTTTGAGAGATGAGCCGACCTCGGAGTCTGAGACGGATGATGATATTCCATTGGTACGGATGTCTAGGGCTCAGAGAGGTGGAGGTTTGTCTAGGGCTGAGGAAACTGTCGATGCTACCCGGGAGGAGGAACCGGTTGAACCTAGGGCTGCCCAACCTACGAGGAAAGCTAAAACCGTTGCCCAGATGCCTATGCCTCGTAGATTTGTGAACCCTAGGGCCCATGATGCCTTTACTAAACATTATTTCTCGAGGACCATGTTGATCGAAAGGGCCACTTTGGAGGCAAAAGTCAATCCGGAGTTCGTTAAGTTGCTTAAGGATCGGAAATGGGAAGCCTTGATGACAATCCCGACTACCCCGGTAAATGGCTCCCTAGTTAGGGAATTTTATGCTAATTGTTCGGAAACCGACTTGGGGACGAAGGTGGTTGTGGTTCGGGGGTAGAAGTTCCGTTTTCGCCAGAGGTGATCAATCGGAAATATAACTTAGCGGCTTTTGAGGGTCGGGATTACAAGGAGGAGATTGCGCATAGACAGAGTTTGGGACAGGATCCTTTGGAGGAGTTGAGGTTGCGAGTTTGCCCGGATGTGGCTTGGACGTTGAGACCGGGAGGAGACCAGAAGGAGTTGGTTACCACGACCTGGACGGAGAACTGGAAGGTCCAGTGTCGATTTATTCAGAGTCGGTTGTTGCCTAAGAACAACTTGACACATTTTCATATTGGTGACCTAGGCATGTTGTATGCGTTGACGTTTGGCTTGAATGTGGATGTGGGACAAGCTTTATATGACGAGATCTCTATTAACCAGAAGGTTTATACGCGATGCTTGATCGTCCCTCACTTGATCCACAGTCTGTGTATCGATGCCGGTGTGCCTGAGTTTGGAGCCGATCATAAGCCGAAGAACCCGAGGCCTTTATAGAAGGAAAAGGGTACTTCTTCGGGACATTCTGAGCCGGAGGCACCTCAGGAGCGTGGTTCTTCATCAGCACCGCCTCGACCCTCCTCCCTTCCTACTTTATCTCCCGCTGTCAGGCTGCGGTTAAGCATGGCAAATAGTTTCCGGGAATGGCTGGGTGATATTCGGGATACGCAGAACAACATTTTGTCGATTCTTCAATGTATCTGTGAGGGCCGGCAACCGAGGGACGACAGAACCTTCAATCCGAGCTCCATTGATTATCTCTTTGCTGATGAGATTGAGCAGGCCATTGCGGATGTTCTACACGAGTCTGAGTCATCTTCGGACGAGGAGCGACCGACTCGGCGGATAGGACTACGGCACCACCTTCTCGGACCCTCCTCCGATCCTCCGGTGACGATTCGCGGCGCCGAGCCAACCTTGATCTTATTTTTTCTCGTTTTTACGATGGTTGTTTTGTATTGACATTTTTACTTATATGATTCGTTGTAATTTTGTTGTTGCTACTCATCACTTTTTACGATGGATCATGTAAGCCATAAGGCACCTGTACTTTCATTTCTATTTTGTTTATACCTTTGGATGTATTGAATGCTTTATCTTTTGATTTATCTTCATTTTTGCTATCTTTTTTTTCATTTTGGTATAATCCCCCGTTTTCCCCGAGATGTTTCCGTGTCTGTCAAGTCGTTCAGGTATATTTTTAGCGGTTTTGTCAAGCTACATTGTACGGTTACGAGTTCTAAGTGTCACTATGTAGGCTCCGGCCTGACCGACATTCGAGTAACGCTTGAAATCAGCTAAGTCTTTTATCTTTTCTTTCATTTTGCGCAACATGAGGACATGTTGATCTTTAAGTGTGGGGGAGGGGAATGTTCGATATGTATCTACACATTTGCTTAATTCGATATGTTTCTATGCAAAATGAGCTAGAATTTTCAAAAAATTTCGACATTTTTTTTGTTTTTGTTTTGTCCCGAGTGAGCAAATGCATAATCTTTGTTCGGTTTTAATATTCATTGATACTATATATATCATATGTTTAGTAAGTTAGTTGTTTCACCTGAACACTATTTTTCACGAGCCATAGTGAATGATGAGCTAATTTATAAAGTTATACCCCTTTTTGGATTAGTGATTTTTGTTTTCTTATAAGTCATGTGCTTAGTGCTACGTATATATCTTGAGATTTATGATAGTTTGTATTTAGATCCGGAGTATGATGTACTGTGAATATCTAAGGTTTGAATGTGATAAGTAACACGTAACTTATTGTCAAATGCAAAAAGTTGAGTTTATAATGAAGAATTATTGGGTGTGTCGAAAGCTGGTCGATGATTTGAGTGCGATAGGGTATACCACGTATGTCCTATACCACTATGATGACCAAAAGCTCACGACAGTCAGAAGAAGCTGCCTTATGATTTGAGTAAGGTAGGGTATATCACGAATATCCTATTCTGCAATGAGGGCAACAGCTCATTCTGATGTGTGTTAAATGTGAAAATAGTTAAATCAACTAATGAATTGTTATGAAATGAATATAAGACTAAGTTATCGTCTATCTTATCCCCAGTAGAAACTGCTAGATATGCTGTAGAGATTATCCTCTGAGTATTTCAGAAAGGCCCTAGATATATTCGATCATCCTTTTCGGGATATTTTACGTTTGTAGGGTGCATCTTATGAGTGTCATTTATTGCTAGTCTACGAGGGGGTATTAGCTAGTTTTGCTTTGAGTTTCTCAAGCTTGGACTTAGTGGAAGTTTTCTATGGCTTTGCACACACACAGTGGTGAACTTCTGATTTATTGGATCTATGTTATGTCTTTGAGATGTCTATCTTTCTCCGAGTCTTGATTATGTCTTGTTTTGCTCGGGACGAGCAAAAGCTAAGTGTGGGGGAGTTGTTAAGGGTGATTTTATACGATTTATAATGCTATATTTTATGATAATTTCCCTCGTACTTGTATGAATTTGCGTAAGAAACGAGTGTTTAATGGAAATATTGAGCAAATGAGATTTTCAATTAGTTAATCGCAAACTTGGTTAATTTTGGTGTTTTAATTGTGATTTTTTGATTATTTGAGCATTATTACACTTTGCGATGTTTTTATGTGTTATAGATACATGTTTGAGGCTCAAAAGATGATCAAAAGTTGATTAAGTTCGAGCTAATTGATGATAAAAGAGATAATGAAGGAATTGACAAGAAGAGAAGAGATAAAGATCAAGAAATCAAAATTCGATCCAGCTGAACGAGCGTCCAGGTCCCGTCCAGAGTGGACGGGCGTTTGATAAAGTGGACGGGCGTCTGGTGGTGCGATTTTGATACAGAGAGTTTGGACGCTGTACGAACGGGCGTCTGAAGTAGTCCAGATCTATCTGGACGGGCGTTCACAAGAGCGGACGAGCGTCCGTCGACCGACTTTGGCAAACCGACCTTAAACTCTATATATAGCAGCTGTTTTCTCCACATATGAGAGACCATACACTCATTATTCAAAACCCTAAATCTAGGGGCAGCTTTAGGCTGCGTTTTTCTCTCCTTTATTCCAGTTTTTATGCACTTTAGTTGAGATTAAATTAGTTATCTTTTTATGCACTGTTTCTGCAAATTCGAGTTGCTGAGGATGTTTAGAAGCTAAAAGCTTCATCAAGCGAGTATTGTGAAGCCATCCAACGATTGTTGATTTCGTTTTCATCGATTATACTGTGAGTTTTTTTTAAAGGTTGTTTCTTATTCATGTTTAATTTGTTTAATTGCTTTTATATCGGAAGATATGCATGTGTTGATTGTTTATTGTTGATGGAAATCTTAATAAACCCTAGATCATCATGAATAGGAATAGTAATTTGAATCTATCATAACGGAAGTTAATAGGTTTAATTGCTAGATTATAAACGTAAAGTTTGCACCTTTGGTTAGAAAACGCGTTAATCTTGCATTGGAAGATAATAGATTAATAGATGAACTTTCTAAGGAATTAGGGTTCATGTTTAGATAAGGTGAATCACAACCTAGATAAAAACCACAATATAATCGAGATAGGAAATCAATGCTTGTTGGATAGGTGGATCAATCCTCGTTTGCTCATTATACACTTGATTTAAATCCCTAAGAACTTGAATTTGTTTAGTTAGTTTACTTTTATTTGCATCTTAGATTAGTTTAGTTAAAGGTTCGCAACCCGTATTCTTCCTAGCTTTGGATTATATCCTCTCGTCTAGTTTTATTTCCGTTTCTCGTTTCGTTTTATTCGTTTTAGATTAGTTTCGTGACATAGCTTAGGTTAAATAAAAACTAGAAATCACAATTGTTTAGTTCCCCGTAAGATCGACCCGGCATTAACCACTATTACTACGATCCTTATACTTGAGGTTAACCGGATTATTACTTGTTTGTGTTGATAAAATCCGTGACATTCTACGACCAACTATAATATAGACAATGGTAAATTTGGTAACAATCAACTAGCAAGATTATGCTAGTTCAACGAAGAAAACTAGAGTTTCTGATGTGTTAGTTCAATTATGAGTAATTAGTTATATCCCCCACACATGCAACAATCCTCCCCATTGATGAATTTATTCATTGTTCAGCTACGGGTACAACTACTAACCCTATCTACTCCGACAATGGTAGTAGGCAATCTATACGTAAGCTACCCTCCTTAATTGGTCCATAATAGCCCATACGCATAAAGAACTAGAGTTGTCGATATTGAGCGCTAACTCAAACCGCAAACCCGCCTAGATAGCTGCCGACATTGATCAGCACGTTCCTAGGGTCCATTCTAGATAATGTCCAAACATAGAACTTTACTATTCGTATTTCATGCTAGTTTACGATGACATGCAAATAGTTGATTAGGCTACTAACATGTAAATTAAATCTAACGATCAATGTAGCTGGCGCCAATAATCATGATTTAGTAATTTACTAGGTATTCAATCTAGCAATATAGACCGTCATAGATCTGAAGAACGCAGCTACTATTCCATAATTTCTTCACAAACAAATCAGATCTATAACACATAGGGTAAAATAAACTAACTACTACATAATTAAACTAAAAAAAAATAAGCAATTAAAACATACTAGACGAATAGAACAACGATAAATCTACATCTTGGAAAAGTCAAAAAATCATTTCCTCGAAGATGAGCGTGATCTCCCTCGGATCTCTCCCTAGGCGGCGAGTCTGTCGTCTCTCCGACCCGAACTCATAAAATAAATAAAATAACAAACAAAGAACTTTTATTGCATAATATTTGTCTTGAAAATTGTACACTTGTGTTCTGAGGCTAAGCCTCTTATTTATAGCTATCTAAACCGACTTAGAAACATCTAGTTCTACCCCTTGTCCAAGAAAACGCGTTTCGGAAGGATATGATTATTCATTAGGAAGATCCTCTTACCTTAATTGCCAGCAAAAATGATCCAAAACCTTGAAGATACTGCTGATCATACAAGCCTTCAACTCGAAACCTAATTGATCAACAAGTAACCCTAAAAACCTTATCTTTCTTGTAAAACCCGAAATGGAAAAGTGTGTAAAACTGAATATTACCTGGATTACTTGATGTGAACTGTTTTTAGAACAATCTACGCTCCAAAACGATCGTTTTGACTACTCATGGCTGCGAAACAGAGCTACGGATTGAAAGATACGAATTTTTGAAGAGTCAAACTCGACGATTACCAAAAACTAAGGCTAAACTGAAAACTTACTGTTTAGAAAACGAAGAGTATGGAAACGACCGTCTTCATCCAGTGATCGATTTCTTCTACTGCCGTCTTCTCAAAATCCCGACGGATTAGCCGCACGATTGAAGATTCCCTTCCACCGTTTAATGGTATCTCTGCGTTGCTTTTCTCTAGAGTGGTGTCACCTCTCTTTTTTTTTTTTGAAAGCTGGCGTGATGAATAATAAGGGATTTTGTGGATTATTTCCTTTTTATAGCCATTAATTAAATCCTTTAATTAAATAACTAAATCCTTTTAATTAAATCCTTTTTAATTAAATGAAAATAGGTTAAATAATAATTAGGTCATAGTAAACATACACAATTACTATTTTACCTTTTTTGGAAATTTAGGATGTTACAATTATTTAACAACTATTGTATTAATGATACTCAATGGGCATTTTGAACATTTAACCTTTAAATTTATGATATTCAAAATTTTTTTTAATCTGTGAACACTACAATCATAATTGGTTAAAACATTTGTACAATAAAATCTCTGTGAAAACAAAGGTGGATGGCAATTATTTTTCTACAAGTGATTTTTGATTCAAATTATTAAATGCTTTCTTCATTGGTTCTTCCATCATCATTAATATGATATTGATTTTTTAGTTCTCACGTTGAATTTTCTAGATCAAAGAGGATGAACACTCTTGAAAAATAGCCATGTGAAACGCACATGATTGTTTTCCGTTGCGTTTAATTTCTAGCAAAAATAGGCGCAATGATGCATGAAGTGAAGGAGTTTGTAGAGTATTGGCAATGGCTCATTTAATCACACTTTCAAACAACCACTTCACACTTTTTATATGTAAAATGCACATAATATCTCAAAGGGACACATCAATGGGTATATAAATGTGGGTGTGGTAGTGGATATATCCCTACCCACTCCCACACTTTATGCAAAAATTTCAAAAAAAAGTACTTGCAAATGAATGTTCATAATAATACACCTATATTGTCATCTTTTTTTTAATTGTGCAAGAATGGTTTTATTTACTTTTATTGATGCCACATGGGATATTTTCAAGTGTGTAAAACAATATCATTGGAGTGAATAAAGTGTACCATATTAAAAAAAAAAAAAATCTTGCAGCTTTTTTTACACATTTTGCCACAACAATATGCATCCATAGTGGATGCTCTTAGCTAAATGTGGGTTTTACACAAATGGCAAACAATACACTTCGAGCTCAGTTTAAATTGACTTACGGATTGAATTTTACGGAAGCTAAAAATGGATTTTGAAATTACTAAGATAATAGTTGAGATTAGGTTTTGAAATCAATCGATTCCGATATCGAGTGAATGGTAAATTAATGCCTAAAATAGAGTGATTCATGTGTGTGTTGTAAAGGAAATGAGAATCATTTGTCCCACATAGTTTTTTTTTAAACGAAGCTTTTTATATTAATTTAAACATAAGTTTCGTACTTGCCGTATCCTGGCCCTCCCCTTATACCAAAAGACGTTGACGAAACACTGGCAAACCCAGTGTGGGAAAATCCATGCCATAGGAAAGAGTACATCACCCCATGTTTCCAAAAGTGCTAAGCTCCTCCAAAAAAGAAAAATACAAAATGATGCATGGAAAAAAGGAAACTATAGCAGCAACTTGCGAATACATGCAATCGGCATCTTGAAAGGCATCACAGTGAGTAGTGTGAGAATCATCCATCCAACACTTTGCGGCGAAATTTGGAGTTGTATGCCAAGTCCTCATCGTAGAAAAAATGCAATTGCTCGTGGTAATACTTTGAGCAGCAGCGTGAAAATCTCTGTTGTCTAAAGAGTGTGGAGTAGCAATCCAACAACAAGTTTGATGACTCGAATACGCCAAAGTCCCATGCAATAAAGTATAGTAAGCATAACCACCAAGAGTGAACATGTAAATAGAGGATAATAAGTAGCGTAACACCTGTATTTCACCCTCAACAGTAGTGAATGGTGCTTCCAACTTTCCACGCCAAGATTTATACCACAGTCCGAGAAGCAAAAGGTGAATCTTGAATCCCCAAGTCCTCGCTTGTAGGTTGATGAAAATGCCTGCAACTAAGAAAGTCTCGTGACTGTATATGAAATGAATGTGGATGAGAGAGCAGCAGAACAACAGAGAGGATACAACTTGGTTTGCACCCAACAAAGAATTGATGGGTGCGTCCAGTTGACTATGTAATGTTGCGAACCCGTCTAATGAATGGAATAGACAGTTGATCTCCATGTAAAATGAGCTTGAGGGCTGCTGGAAGGGCATCATGTGTAGAGTAGGAAACCATCGTTCTGTTGGAGGAAGCTTGAGTAGCAAGGAAATCAAAAGCTTTATTTGCTTCACAGTAAATGTGTGTAATCTACATACGGTGCTGGAGGAGAAGACTCTTAATGGATCTAATATCATCGTCAATCTACCAAAGAGTGTCAAAATTCCCCGTGATTATGTTGACACGGGCCAGAAAGTCGGTTTCAATGAGAACATGATTGAGGTGATGATCCGCACAATAGGTAAGACTAGTGAGAAGGGCCTTCATTTCCGCAACCATACTAGTACAACTATGGTAAGGTTCACTAATACCAAAAACAATATGACCATGCATATTGCGAATTATAACCCCACCACCGGAGGGCCCTGGGTTACCTAAAGATGTGCCGTCGGTATTTAGCTTTACAACGTTGGGAGGAGGCTTTTGCCAATTGACCAGAGTATGTTGAGCCACACGCCGTGGGGAGAAGTTTCTAATGTAGTGGTTATCCACCAGGTAGTCGTCAATTGCATCAGCCCGAACAAGTCGGTTAAGAAGAACATAAGAAAGGTTGCGTTTGATGTTGAAGATGGTAGTCTGGATGCTGGGTTGCACTGAGTCGAATAAGATTCTATTTCTGCATTTTCAAATTTCCCAAATAACCAAGGAAGGGATTAATTGACAAGCAATTTTAATTGAACCATTGCGATCAGGGTATCACCAAGCACGAAGATAAGTCCAGAAATCCACAGCTAAATGGTGAAACCGAAGCTTGGCCTGAAAGTGTGTCCAAATAGTACGGAGGAAGTGACAAGTGAAGAACGAATGATCTCTAGTATCTTCCTCAGCGTAGAAAGGGCAATTAAAAGGGCCATGGTGCCCAAAAACTCTCAACATGCGAGGGAGAGGGAGCATGTTATTAAGAAATCTCCACATAAAAATTTAGATTTTGACTGGAATGTTGGGTTTCCAAATCTCTTTTAGCTCATAAATAACATTATTCCGGTGGCGAAGAAGCCTATAGGCAGATGCGATAGTGAAATTACCTGTGGAAGTAGGTGACCAGATCCAGTTCCATTTGGAGGTGTGTATAGGCCGCAAGTGAAGGTTCACAATGCTCTCCACTTTTTCCATGATTTTCCAAGGTCGTAAGTTTTTAAGATTGGGAAGAGAAGAGAAACTCTTACCCCAAATGCCAACAATACTATTATGAATTTCCCACCCATGTTTGCAAGCAAATGATAATTGAATGTCTTTCACATTACGCACTCCTAAGCCATTTTCCTATGTTGGCCCACTGACAATCTCCCAAGATCTCCAAATACGACGTTTCTCCTGGTCGCTATTTCCCTATAAATACGATGGAGGTGGTTCAACACCGAACTGGGAACTTGCAGAGCAGCTATGGTGTGTATAGGAATGGAGGATAACACATATTTGATAAGGATGATGACCTCCCATAGTGAGCAATTTAGCCGGACAGCCTTCAAGCCTTTTTTTTATTTTGTCAATTACATAGTCAAAATAAGCCCTTTTGGGATGACCAACATAAATGGGGCACCCGAGGTAGGTGAAAGGCCATTCAGCTCGACGGATCCCAGTCAAGGCCGTGAGTCTTCTAATCTTACCAGCAGGACAAAGCTTAGAAACAACAACGAAACTCTTAGCTAGACTGGCCTTCTGGCCCGTAGCGCACTTATAAGTGTGAATGAAGACTATGATTTTCTGGATATTCCGTTTAAAACCTCTACAAAAAATAATCTGGTCGTTCGCATAAAGACAGTGGGTAGCCTGTGGAAAATTGCATGGAAGAGAGTCACGCTATATATCTGGATCACAAAAGAGAGCTGTAAGACCACGTGTAAAGGCTTCAGAGACCAAAATAAACAAATATAAGGATAGAGGGTCTCTCATGTTTGATGCCGCGTGAAGACTGAAAGAAACCAGTGGGCGTGCCATTAAGCAAGATAGAAGACCAGCAGCCGAGAAGATTGTTCATGATGATGAAAGCCGTATTAAACCCAAAAGAGCTGAGAAGTTGTGATAGGAAAGGCCAGGAGACTCTGTCGAAAGCTTTCACAATGTCGAGCTTGAAAGCCATATTGTGCCCACGTACCTTTTTATGCAAGTGCTGCACAATCTCCTGCACAAATAAAATATTGTCTGCGATATCCTTACCTTTGACGAAAGCATATTGCTCATCAGATACGAGCCTATCAAGCAGAGGCTGAATCTTGTGAGTTAAAATTTTGGTGAAGATCTTATTAACAAATGACCAAAGAGAGATAGGTCGAAAATCACCAAAAGTCATTGGAGCATCATTTTTAGGAAGAAGGGTAATGAAAGTTGCTCCCACCGAGTGAGGCAGGGGACGAACATAGAAGAAATCATGAACCGTATTTCAAATATCCAAGTGAACCACATCCCAAAAAATTTGGAAAAATATACTAGAGAACCCATCCGGACCTGGAACACTATTCGGGTCAAGATCGAACATAACCCTTTTGATTTCTTCAAGAGTAACCGCATCACCCAGTCTTATGTTGCCATCATCCGTAGGGATCTTGGGGACATGAGAGAGCAGCTCAATCATGGCAGAGTCATCCTGAGGCTCCCCTTGAGAGAGAAGAGAGCTAAAGAAACGAATCGATTATTGTTTAAAGTCACATTCAGTCGTAAGCCAGTCACTTGCATCATTACGAATAAGTTGAATATGACCATTAGCTCCACTAGCTTTCACTGAGGCGTGAAAAAATTTTGTATTGCGATCGCCGTCAGTAAACCACTTATACTATGATTTTTGCTTCCAGAAGTCCTCTTCTTCAAGCATGGTTCGAATATATAGTGAATTAGCTTGATGTATAGTAGTTTGGTTTGCCTCTGTAGGAGAGTTCTCTAGAGTTAGTTTCTTGTGAGCCAAGTCTTGTTCAATCAGCTTACCATTAAGATGAACATCACCAAACGTTTCTTTATTCCACACTTTCAAGGTAGATTTAAGGCGCTTTAATTTTCCCATTAGCACATCCATACCCAAGCCGAATAAAGGTTGATCCCAATTATCCCGAACTAACTTCATGAAGTCATCTTTGCAAAACCACATATTTTGGAAGTGAAAAGGTTTGAGGCCAGTAGTCAAGCTGGCAGAGTTGTATAACAGAATTTTGTGGTCCGGGCAGGATTTAGGAAGAGCTTTTGGAAACTTAACTTTTCCATATTTATCTGTCATTTTAAAATACCAATGAAACAGTTAACTATATTATTTTTTTCCACTTTTACCCCACTTTTAATTACAACACAATTACACTAATTTTTACATTTTCAATGTTATTAATGAAAACTAACAAAATTTAATTTCCCCAAGCTAGAGAGAACATCAACAATCATGAAAAATATAATGTTGTACATGGAATGAATAAAAAAATGATTGACGAACACAATTTCCAAAATAAACTATTAATTTTAATGAGAATATAAAAGGTCTTTTAAATGAATGAATGAAAATATTTAAAGGTTAATGGAAGGATAAGTTTGTCATTTTACAACATTTCAGGCATACCAATCACTTTCTTAATATGTCTGAATACACCAAAAGTGAGTGATAAATAAAAGCGGAGGGAGTATAATGTTTCACTAAGAGGCTAGCTCCATGAAGAAAGAGAATTTTGAGGATAGGTAGAATGTCTTATGTTAACTCTAAATATAACATGTAGTTTTTCACTGAGAGGAAAGCCCCAAGAGGAAAGAGAATTTTGAGGAGGAGAAGAGATGTAGTGTTTCACCAACAGGCAAGAGGAGGGAGGAATTAGATCCTACTTGTAGTCTTATGTTAACGCTAAATATAACATGTAGTCTTTCACTAAGAGGCAAGCCCCATAGGGAAAAGTGTTAAGAGAATTTTGAGGAGGGCAAGAGATGTAGTGTTTTTCACTAACAGGCAAGAGGAGGGAGGAATTAGATCCTACTTGTAGTCTTATGTTAACTCTAAATAAAACATATAGTCTTTCACTAAGAGGCAAGCCCCAAAGGGCGATGTAGTGTTCCTGTAACAGGCAAGAGGAGGGAAGAATTAGATCCTACTTGGTTCAGAAACACGCCTGCCCGTCCGGCTAGCTCGGCTCGTGCTTGTGTTTGTGCTTGGGCCTTGGGCTTTGGGCTTGGCTTGGCCCGGTCAAAGTATTAACTTTTTGGGCCAGCTCAACATTTCCTTTTTGGAAATTTCTGAATCATTATTGAAACATTGCATCTGTTTGAATTGAACACTTTGAGCAGTTTTTTATTTTTGTTGCAAACACAAGCAATTCAAAATTTCAGAACAAAACAACACATATGTTCAATTTCAGAAGACTTCAATCCAAAATTTAGATGCGATGGTTCTCTTAAAAAAGGATTGATTCACTCTTCCTATATAAAGCCAACATTACTGAATGAAAAAGACAGAAAATGTCATAGCATACTTTCTGAATCTCTGCACAATTGTTTTTTGCATTCATACAAGTCAGAGATATCATGACTAAATAAGTTCGTTGCTTCTTCGCATCTAAGTGCAAGACCAGAATAAGGTAGATTGTTGTATACTGGGAGATATTTATCATATCCGTGTGCACATAATCAGGGCAATAATGTATTAAGGACAGTGTTCTAAACTAGCCACAGTCTAAATAATTTTTCGTTTTACTTTAACTTTCTGCATTTATGTTTCTTTATGTTGCAGTATGTGAGTATATGAAGAAAGTTTGGTTCATGTTTTGTGTTCACCTTTATAGCATTATGTTCTATTACTATTCCTACAATTTTATGTCCATAGATTTTCAGTATTAGCAAACCAAACATAGTTCCAACAATAAGTCAACCTAATGTGTTGAGGAAAAAAGTAAGTTGTTTCAAGAAATTGGAAACCGATTAGAGCCAAAAATATTTCATCTAAGAAGTTCTTGATTCCAATCAAGAATTCTATTATTCAATGATAGATCGAATACAAAGAAGAAGAAATTAAAATGAGATGGACTCAAAAACTAGAGATTAGAATACTCATGATCAAAATTCTAATTATTGAGCTAACTTACATCATAATCAAATGTTAATGCGTATTGTGACAAAGCTAGTGATATACACATTGGACAAAATCGAGTGTTTCATGAAAGACTAAAACACATAGAATTAGACTGGCATATAGTAAGGAACAAAGTACATTGAAATTCAATAGAAGTTTTGTAGTTCAAAGTACATTGAAAGTTTCTTGATAATCAATACCGTATGTTTGAGTATAACATTTTGCTACTTGTTGATTCGCAATACAAGGCTTGTGAGAGTTCAGAAAGGGGTGAATGAACTCTTTTCGATTTTTGGAGTTTTTTACTTTGAGAACAAATCTAGTCAGTAAGAACAGACTAGCAAGTAGCTTGCCTGGTTTTGCTGGTCTAGATACTGTCAGAAAGTAAATGCAGCGGAATAATGATATGTATTAAATTAAGCCTTGAGCTTGGTTTTCAGTATTGAGTAGTGTGACCTTGATTATGCAGGTGCTGTAAGTAAAGTGCTGAAAGTAAAGAACACAAGAAATGTTATCGATCTTTGGAGTGGCATAATCTCCTACGTGAGCGCTTCTCCCGTGACTCATGAGGTTTCACTATTGTACTCTACACTAATACAATAGGTAAGTGTCTTGACACCCCGCAAATGCCTCACACCCCAAAGATGCTTCACACCCTAAGTAGCCAATCCTTGACACCCCTCAAATGCCGCACACCCCGTAGATTCTTCAATGGTCAACTTGCACGCAGCTCGTCTGAAGAACTTCCTTTCTCCAACAGCTCATCTATCTTCTTCATTGTTCCTTCACACCCCATAGATGCTTCAACATGTTTGCCGTTTCCTTGTGAACTTGGTTGATGTAATTGAGTTGTTGCTGTATCAAATTAATGATACAAAGTAAGAGCTTTATTTTGAATCTACTTTGAAGATTTGATGGCAGCTCTCTTGATCAAGTAGATCCTGGATGATTTTTGTTTGAGCACTTTTTGTTGATCTCCTTGATTTCGATATTTGGATTGATAAGCTTCTGAGATGAAGATCTTGTTGAGAGAAAACTTGCTAGATTTTATTTTAAAAATTGCTCAACTCTCTCTTTTGTTTTCTTCTCAACCCCATTTTTTCCTTGGTTGTTCTTCTTCATCTTTATATAGTCTTCATAAGGTAGGCGTCCCATTTTTGATGAGAGATAAATTTATGATCATTATTACGACATTTTACCCCATATTGATACCATTTTGAGCATTATTGTATCAAATCAAGTCAAAATTACTAAGTTTTATTCAAATGTATAAGTAGTAGTTATTATATAAATTATCGTATTTTTATAAGTTTTTTATTAGTTTTTGTACCGGTTTAGTAACCGGAGTGTCGTGTCGGATTTACGTTTGGTATTTTGGTGGTTCATTGCGGGATTATATATTGACCAAGATTCCACGTAACGACATGTTTTGAAGCCTAAAAGATGGATTTTGAGGGAAAGAAGAAAATGCCACAAGCTTACGAGTTCAACGGATCAAATTATTTTTCTACGCGCTTCTACCGTAACCTGTTTTCGATGGAAATTTGACCCGAATTAGAGGCATTTTCTGGAGAATAGTTCTTGACTAAAGTTGTAGATATTTAAATGAGCTTTCCAACGCATTTTGAATCACGTCAATCGGAGGTCTACAACTCAAGTTATGAATTTTTTACCGAACGGTTGATATCTCGGGTCGAACCGGATATTTTTGGCTCAACTTGTTGCATGTTACTCCATGTGCTAACTAATGATGATGATGATGAGTCATAACAAACTCATCAATACCTCCCACATGCTTGTAACAAACTTGGCATATGCTTAGCATATTCCTTGGCATATACTTAGCATATTCTCCAAAAATATCTCCTCAAATATCACCTCCCTCATTACAACCTCCCTCGACTCCCCTATAAATACCTCCCCATATCCATAAAAAATCCTTGCCCCATCTTGGCCACTCTTGGCCAAGATCTCTCTTCTCCACCTCCTCCCATTTCTTCCATTCCCCTCTTCTTCATCTCCGTTCTTCATCTCTTTTCTCGTTTTATTTTATTTTCGGGCCCGTATATACATATGTCTATGTATGTATATATGTTTTTATAAATAAAAGTAGTACTTGTTGTAATGCTCGAGAGAATTACCGAGAAAGTTGTTATTGAAGAAGTTGTTATTTTCGAGAGAATACGGCTTTGATTTGCACTTAACGGGTAATTTTATCAAGTTATTACTTTTGTTGTTTATTTATATATATATATATATATATATCTATCACTATGTTAAACTAAAAATATGTCTAGCCAAGATATGAATCGAATTAGTTAATCTTTTGGTAAAATGAATGATCGACTACGGTAATCATGATTAAAACTAATTATAATGAATCTTTTTCTATTTTGCAACGTATTGATAATATATTCGGATTGACGTAATTAATCAAGATGAATCGCAACATATAACACGATGATGAGCGACCGGAGAAGTTAGGATATGAGATAAAAAATAGAAAAACCGGAGGGTAAAATTGGCCGAGTGAAAACGTGACAACGGAACCCGATTTCCTACCCGGGGGCGAGATTTGTCTGGAAAGATGAATCTTATTGAAATTTGTACTCGAGATCTTAATAATGTTAAAATCACGGTTTAATTGAAACTACACCGTTTGTGTTAAATCGATCCGCTTGACAACCGGAGCCTCTTGAATAACATCGGCCGTCGACGAACGGAATAACCTCTTTTATCCGGGGTAGATTTGTACTCGGTACACATTCGGACTAACTAAGATTAGCATGGGGCGGTTGTGGACCTTGGATCGATGACATTTGACATATGACAATTTCATACGCTCGTGTGAGGAGGAGTTGTCTAGCTTAGGAGTACACCGGTTCATACATAATTGACCTCCTTGCATCAAGGAAAAGATCTGTCTCATTCAATTTCACTACAAAAAGATATTGATTCAGTAAAGTATTCTTGGCTAGATCCAAAAATATATATATTATCTATTTTTATATTTATATATTTATTTACTGCTTTACTAACAATCTAACTACTAACATAATCTAACCCGGGAAAAAGTAAAAGCTGCGACTTAGATCGAGTTAATAATAGCTTCTTGGTGTTTAACCCCACTTAAAAGAATTACCATGTTTTCCCGAGGAATACGACGACTCACCGACTAGAGCTACAATTTGACCCGGTACACGCCGGTTAGGATCTGTATAGCCTAGGTAATGTCCGTCGGCTTTTACGGCGCCGTTTCCAAGGTTAGGTTTAGGTCTGTCAGTATTTTGGCGCCGTTGCCGGGGAAAACGTCGCTAATTTCTTTCTTTGTGTCTAGGGTTACTACTTGTATTAGCTCAAAATTCTCGAGGATAAGTCAACACTCTTCTTATCACATTTCTTTTTTATTTTTCCGTTGGTATCTACATTCTTTTAGTTACCAATTTTCTTCTTCTATTAAATTCGAGTTATTTTCTATTTTCGATAGTAGAAAGTAAACGTGGTCATAACGTAAATCAACACTTTTCTCAATCTCATTTCTATTTTTATTTTCATTGGTACCTACCTATTGGTAAGATACCAATTTTTTTTATAAAAATACTCGGTAAATACCGAGTGGCTTCGGTAATTACCGAGAGAGAGAGAGAGAAAAAAAAAAAAAAAAACAAAAATTTCGGTAAATACCGAGTGGAGTCGGTAATTACCGGGAGAGAGAAAAAAAAATAATAATCAATGTGTTTTTTTTATCGATTTCGTGATCTTTTCTATTCGATATTTTTCACAAAAATCATCAAATCGAGTTATGAAAATGGCCGAAATCAGTAATGAAACACCATCTGATTCAGGTTTTATCTATTTCAAGTTATTTTTCTATTTTTCGATAGTTGATGACCAGAAGTGGTAAGGCCCCACTCACTCCTTATAGGCCTGATTTAAACACTTACGAAAGGCGAGTTAAGAGTAGAGAGTAAACGCGGTCATATCGGTCGGGGAAATCGACCAAGTATCATTTTCAAATCGAAATACGAGAATGAGTGAAACTAGTGATGAAACACCGAACGAGGGCTTGATCATGCCCAAGGGAATATTAATAAATAAAATAAAAATAGAAATAATCGAATTGGAAGCGAGTTGGAAGGAACCAAGTTTGAAAGGGCCAATTCAAACCGAACCTTATCCGCTCAACCCAAATTCACCTCGGTTCAACCGGATAAGGCAACACCATATCCAATGCATATTTTGAAGAAAAAGGTACGAATGATGAAACACGAGTCATTCGAGGAAGCTTTACCATATTCATCTAATGACAAGGGTAAGGGAGGTATACATTCTATCCCTATTACAAAGATGAAGTTGGATAAAAAGTATGTATGTTTTCTTGACGATTTTAGTAAGGGAGAAGTTTGGGAGTTAATCATGAGAGCTTTGTCTTCAACACTTACAATTCATTGAAATATCCATGCATTACACTAGAATCTTGTTCTTGTGTGTACATTTTGTGTTTTTTTTTTTTTTTTTTGTGGATTGTACTAACACGCAGGTAATTGAAGAAGATGACTTCAGCAATAATGTGAAAGCTCGCAAACCTAAAGCTCGAAAATCAAAGGAAAAGGTCAAGAATCGTTTGGATTGGTGGGAATTGTCTAACCTCTGTTGGAAACCGGTATTGAAGAAGGATGCGGTGCGTGAGGATGACCCACCACCAGTGCCTTAAAAATTGAAGCACGGTAAAGTCTGGCTATAGACTATAAATGTAGTCAATGACGGGTACTATCCTTCCTTTTTACTCCTTAAGCATTTATTTTTAGTGGATTATGTGCTTAATTATTACGTGCTTTTGTGAGTAATTGTTAGAAGTATCCCGTTTTGTTTAGTATATTATATTAGTTAATCCTTATCATTTTGGTCGAGCAAACGACGTTAACCAAAAGCGCTACCGGGAGGCGCCCGTAAAAATGTTAAATATAATAATTACTCATACTTTGGATGATACTTTGCTAATACTTAGGATTGATTTTCATTTTGTTTCACCAAGTCTTAGGATGAATGTTTGAATGACATTAAAAGGGAACGATTAGGTGGTTATCCGAAAATCCTGATGGAAAAAAAAGAGAAAATTCAAATGCATCATTTCTTAGACTTAGGTTGTTAGAACGATTTGAAATAACCCTTGAGGATCTGGGTATAAAAGACTCAGAGTTAATACTTTGTCACACATTTCATATCATGATCTAGTCTTTTAAATTTCAAATAATGTGTGACATGTATTAGTTCAACTACTTGTGGAATATTGTGTGTTTTAAATCAATAAAAGTTTATGTGGTGTGTTTATCTACCCTTTTGCATTACACTCACACTCCACATACTTTTATTTTATTTGCACACACAACGGTCATAACTTTAACCCACCCACACACCCTTTAATATCATCCGAGTTTTTGTTTTGACTTGTTTTAGTGCACCATTGCTTTCCCAACAACTTATTTACACTCACTTTACATTGAGGACAATGTAAGTTCGTAAGTGGGGAGTGGAGTCGTTGGTCTAGCAATGGAATTAATGTTTATTTTGTATCAATAAATCCCTTAGTTTTCGATTTTTTTTCGAGCATTATTTAGTTGATTAAAATAAATTGTATAAGGTGTATATTTCAGGGATTTGAAGATGTAATGATCAATTTGGATGTTTATAACCAACGTGAACCGTAAGTGCAATGTAATTCCAAATATATTTGTGTAACATGAATTCCTTCACGTAAGCCTTTGATATTGAAACGAAAATTTTAAAAAGCGTATCCATTCGGTATCTAGTGGTTATTCTATAGATAATTGCGGTAACTTAGTACCTAACTTTTGAATGTGTCTTGTGAATATCGAAGGTTTGAATGTGATAGGAAGGATATAAGTTAAAGAAGAATACCAAATTAAGATGAACTATCTATATGTCGGTTGTAGCTACCAATGATTTGAGTGCAGTAGGGCGTTATCACGAAACGTCCTATATCACTATGAGGTTTAAAAGCTCCTGACTACCTGATGATAGTAGTCCAGCTAGGGTATTATCACGAAACGTCCTATTGCTGGGAATGAAGGCATATGCTACACATGTGAAATTAAGTTCATCAAAAGAAAAAATAAAAATAAAAATAAAAATAAAAATAAAAATAAAAAAATAAAAAATAAAAAATTTTAAACGTGGTTGAAAACTTAGCTATCTTCTGACTATCCCGAGTATAAACTGAATGATATGCTTTAGGGATTATCCTAATAAGTACTCGGAAGAACTTTGTGTGGAACTATTCTTGCTTATACCTAGGAAAGTCATTAGGGGTACATCGAATGGATATTTGTGTGTTTTGCTTGATTTATTCAAGAGAGGATAGTGGAAATTGAAAAGGCTTACACACACACTCGTTATACACTTATATTGAGGTTAAAGCCTGGTTGTAATTCTAATGGTTGTATTATCTAGTTGTTCCTTATACCTTATATCTTCATGAATTTATCTCTTATTCATTTTGTTTTATCGCTTGTTTTGCTCGAGGACGACCAAAAGCTAAGTAGGGGGTTGTGATGAGAGATAAATTTATGATCATTATTACGACATTTTACCCCAATATTGATACCATTTTGAGCATTATTGTATCAAATCAAGTCAAAATTACTAAGTTTTATTCAAATGTATAAGTAGTAGTTATTATATAAATTATCGTATTTTTATAAGTTTTTTATTAGTTTTTGTACCGGTTTAGTAACCGGAGTGTCGTGTCGGATTTACGTTTGGTATTTTGGTGGTTCATTGCAGGATTATATATTGACCAAGATTCCACGTAATGACATGTTTTGAAGCCTAAAAGATTGATTTTTAGGGAAAGAAGAAAATGCCACAAGCTTACGAGTTCAACGGATCAAATTATTTTTCCTACGCGCTTCTACCGTAACCTGTTTTCGATGGAAATTTGACCCGAATTAGAGGCATTTTCTGGAGAATAGTTCTTGACTAAAGTTTTAGATATTTAAATGAGCTTTCCAACGCATTTTGAATCACGTCAATCGGAGGTCTACAAATCAAGTTATGAATTTTTTACCGAACGAGTTGATATCTCGGGTCGAACCGGATATTTTTGGCTCAACTTGTTGCATGTTACTCCATGTGCTAACTAATGATGATGATGATGAGTCATAAAAAACTCATCAATACCTCCCACATGCTTGTAACAAACTTGGCATATGCTTAGCATATTCCTTGGCATATACTTAGCATATTCTCCAAAAATATCTCCCTCAAATATCACCTCCTCATTACAACCTCCCTCAACTCCCCCTATAAATACCTCCCCATATCCATAAAAAATCCTTGCCCCATCTTGGCCACTCTTGGCCAAGATCTCTCTTCTCCACCTCCTCCCATTTCTTCCATTCCCCTCTTCTTCATCTCCGTTCTTCATCTCTTTTCTCGTTTTATTTTATTTTCGGGCCCGTATATACATATGTCTATGTATGTATATATGTTTTTATAAATAAAAGTAGTACTGTTGTAATGCTCGAGAGAATTACCGAGAAAGTTGTTATTGAAGAAGTTGTTATTTTCAGAGAATACGGCTTTGATTTGCACTTAACGGGTAATTTTATCAAGTTATTACTTTTGTTGTTTATTTATATATATATATGTTATATCTATCACTATGTTAAACTAAAAATATGTCTAGCCAAGATATGAATCTGAATTAGTTAATCTTTTGATAAAATGAATGATCGACTCTGGTAATCATGATTAAAACTAATTATAATGAATCTTTTTCTATTTTGCAACGTATTGATAATATATTCGGATTGACGTAATTAATCAAGATGAATAGCAACATATAACCTGACGATGAACTGACCAGAGAAGTTAGGATATGAGATAAAAAAATAGAAAAACCGGAGGGTAAAATTGGCCGAGTGAAAACGTGACAACGGAACCCGATTTCCTACCCGGGGGCAGATTTGTCCTGGAAAGATGAATCTTATTGAAATTTGTACTCGAGATCTTAATAATGTTTAAAATAACAGTTTAATTGAAACTACACCGTTTGTGTTAAATCGATCCGCTTGACAACCGGAGCCTCTTGAATAACATCGGCCGTCTGACGAACGGAATAACCTCTTTTATCCGGGGTAGATTTGTACTCGGTACCTGTTCAGACTAACTAAGATTAGCATGGGGCAGTTGTGGACCTTGGACTGATGACATTTGACATATGACAATTTCATACGCTCGTGTGAGGAGGAGTTGTCTAGCTTAGGAGTACACCGGTTCATACATAATTGACCTCCTTGCATCAAGGAAAAGATCTGTCTCATTCAATTTCACTACAAAAAGATATTGATTCAGTAAAGTATTCTTGGCTAGATCCAAAAATATATATATTATCTATTTTTATATGTATATATTTATTTACTGCTTTACTAACAATCTAACTACTAACATAATCTAACCCGGAAAAAGTAAAAGCTGCGACTTAGATCGAGTTAATAATAGCTTCTTGGTGTTTAACCCCACTTAAAAGAATTACCATGTTTTCCCTGAGGAATACGACCTGACTCACCAGACTAGAGCTACAATTTGACCCGGTACACTGCCGGTTAGGATCTGTATAGCCTAGGTAATGTCCGTCAGCTTTCTGGCGCCGTTTCCAAGGTTAGGTTTAGGTCTGTCAATACAATAGGCTTCTTGCCCGATGGAAAGTCAACAACTTCTCATATGTGATTGTTCTATAATGCTTCAATTTCTTTTAGCATTTTTTCTTTCCACTCATCGTGCTTGATTTCTTGATTGTATGTCTTTTGTTTTATGACAACATCAGTGACACAAACATATGTAGCATACTCAGTTAAGAGCATGTCTAGACTCATTACTTCACTCAGCAGATATGGAGTCTGCTCGACTGTGTTGACACCTTCTTGATAAAAATTGGTGTCCTTCTGGTTCATAATGATCTCCTCGTCAATACAGGTGCAAGTGTCTGGCGTACTGGGGCTGAATCTCCACTGATGCCTCAGCTGCATCTGGTTTTCTACTGGATTGTTCAGTTGAATCACTCAGCTGGTCATCAAAACTCTCCACAACAGGTAATTGTAAAGGCGTATCATGAGTGTACATGGCTTTGCCTAAGACCAACTAGAATAAAGGAAAGTAAGACTCGTTAGATTGATTATTTCTAGCAACAAAGATATTTTTTTGGTGATATCCAAGAGTCTTGCACCCTTGTAAGTTTTTGAAATCCCAAGTTAGACACATGTCATGCATCTGCAATCAAACTTTGTTTTATACTTCTGAAGAGTACAAGAATCACGTTTAGAGCAATAAAGAACTTCATATGAAGTATATTTTAAAAAGGTGTTGGGGTAGCATTAATTAGCTTCACATCATGTAATAAACATAATTCCAAATATTCAATGGGAAGATTACTCTAAAATCTTAATCATGTCACAACATTGAGCAGATGTTGATGCTTTCTTTCAACAATTCCATCCTGCTCAGGTGTGCTGACATATGAAGTCTGATGAGTAATTCCATTCTTCTCATAGAATGATGTGAGTTGAAACTAAGAACCATTATCAGACCTAATGATCTTGATCATCTTATTGATTTGTATGGAAACAAATTTAACACAAGATTTAACTAATTTAGAAGCTTTAGACTTCTATCTCATACGGAAAACTCATGTAAATCTAGAAAAATCATATATAATAGTTAAGAAATATTGTTGACCATTCATAGTAGTTTGCCTCAAAGGGCCCCAAATATCAATATGCACAACATAAATAATAGAAGCAACTATAGTAGTGCTTATATGAAAAGGTTTTCTGTCAGAAAAGTGACTTAAACTCTACATCCGATGGAACTAATCTGGTTATCAGCAGAGTGATGGTCTGCTGAGAAGTGTATCCAAGTATGTGAACGTCAGCTGGGAAGTCTGCTGAGTTTCTCCTGGTGTCAATAGCCTGCTGAGGGTCTGTTGAGGTTTTGGGTACAGCTAAGTTCTACATCTGTGTAATGGTCAGCTGAGTTGGATCAGCAGAGTGATCCAACACCTGGGCATTTATGGCAATCCGACAAATATTCTTGGTAGTTAGGGTGTAGGGATATGTTCCTATAAATACCAACTACAAAGATCATCGTAAAGTGTGTGTAATCCATCTGAAATTCAGTTCATAATAAAATATCTCTTTTTTGTTTGTGGAGTAGTCAGCACAACGCCGGAAACCACGTTAAATCCTGTGTTCTTCTTGTTTCTGTTCCTTTGTGTGATTGTTTATGTTAGATTGCTTCAGTGTTTATCTTATTGCATCTGGATTCTGATCGCGTGTAAGTCACTAACGTCGATATTACTAGCAAGAATACTAGGTACATCGCGGTATAGTAAAATGCGAGTCAAGGTCGATCCCACAGAGACAATGCAACTTAGAAGTATAAACGATTCTAACCTAATTAAGAAGCAACATAAAGGTGGTCATTGACCAATAATAACATAAAAGAAAACAAACATGGTATACCTTTCCCTCTCCTCACCGATCTACTAACATGGATTAGTTAATCGTTATGTTTACTTCCCCACATAATTTCCTTAGATTAATCGTGAGCTTTTAATGATTATTATCATATTTATCAACTACGGGTGCAATTCCTACTCCTATCTACTCCGACAATGGCAATAGACAATCTATACGTAAGCTACCCTCCTTAATTGGTCCGTAATAGCCCATACGCATAAAGAACTAGAACTGCTGATATTGAGCGTTACCTCATACCGCTAACCCGCCTAGACAGCTGTCGACATTGACCCCCACGTTCCTAGGGTCCATCAAGACTATGTCCTAATTAACACTTCACTTGCGGTCCTTCATGTTAATTTACGAATTACGAATACTAGATTGGCCAGACCTATTACTCGTTTTAATTATTTCTTGCCGATCAACGTAGCTGTAGTGAATCCCGTTTAGGTTTTCTAAATTATGCCTCGGTAAACCGGTATAGACCGCCGGTTTACCGGGGGCGGCTTTTCCTAATTTCTAGATCTACATTCCTCAGTACGATTAAAATAAGTGAATTATGGGGTTGTTAAACATGCATATTAACTAAAACACATAAATACGAATAGATCTACCATATTGAAGAAAATAAAGGAACGTTCAAAGCTTCATACCTTCAACAATGGAGATCTAGCTCGATCTACTCAAGCTAGAGAAGATGGAAGAAGGGAGGAAACCAAAAACAACTCTCCAAAGCTCAAGAAAACTTTATTTCATAATAATTGTAATGTAATTGTAATATTAATGAAAAGTTATTCTATATCTATGAATCATATGAAGAACTCTGCTAATGCGGCCTTATATAGATACAATGACCGACTTAAGACTCTCTAAAACCCTAACCAACTTAGACAATACGGCAGAATAAATTTTGTGTTCCACAAGACGCCGGTTTACCGGGCCTAACCCTCGGGTTACCGGGCCGTCTATTCTTTTTTTCTTCAGTAGGCTTCTTCTTGGACTTCAATCACTCAGCCCAATGCATTCTTTTTGGTCCAGATCCATTCTCCAATGCTCCAGTTTCGGTACATCCTATAAAACACGCAAAATGGGACAAAACAGTACCAAAACATCGGGAAAATGGCATAGATGCAGAATTATGATCCTAGAAACACTCACATAGCATTGAACACGTATTCTAAGAAATAACGAGCCTATCTATCCTCTCTTGAGCAGAATTCGGGGTGAATATAGGTATAATTATTGGTACCATTTAGAGCGTTATCAACTACCCCCCACTTAGCTTTTGATCGTCACGAGCAAAAAGGAGAAAAGAAAATAACACTCTGATCAATACACAAGTTAATTAAAAACAACTATGCCCTACTAAGCCAAGATCAAGATCATTCCACTCGTATCCATCAGTAACACATTAAACACTATTCACGTTATGAGCCAATGTGTGTGTGCAATAACTTTCACAACCGCTTAGAAATGCAGGCAATCTCACATTACGTCAACCCGTAGTCGAACTAACCAGTCTCGAACATGTATTTGTTAATTAATTGAGCTGGCAAGGCGGATCGAGAACCGTGCATATATTACTCTTAGGCTCACGTTTATCGGTCTATGCAAAAGTCGTGTGTCTTACGCTCCATCGACTAAGATGTTGCCAAAGAGAATATAGATGTATATATTTCAATGCACTTCTCTTTCTTGGCAGGTGAACTTTCATTGATTTAACTATCCTCACGGCCCCACTCTTGATAAACTACCGAATCCGAAATTCCTTTGCCTTTCTAAGCGTAAGTGAAACTTGATTCGTGATAAAGCCAGGGTCAACTCTAGTTAAAGCAATATGCTATCGACTACACACCAAGGGAAATGAGTTATACGTGAATGGTGGCTCATAACAGAATATGCGCTTAATACGCCACTACTTCAGAAGTGGACACTTTCTCTTACTCGTACAAAGTAAAACAAAGATGAAGTCAATTAACTCGAAAAGATCAAATATATCATTATTTTTCAAAATTATGTTGAAAGGAATCAAAGTCTAAGTGGTGAATCGTGCATCAAAGAGAATCAAGACAATCACGCAACTCATGGAATATAATGCTAAAAATCTAAGTGACGTTCCTCTAACCCCCCCCCCCCCCCCACTTAATCGAAACATTGTCCCCAATATGTAAGATGAGAAATAAAAACGAAAAGGAACTTAGCTTCGGTTAAGGGCGGAACCAAAGAAGAAACGGATCATCGTGCAAATCATCGGGCTTATGTAAGTATTCCATGAAGAATTTGTGCTAAATATCTCAAGAAAACCAAGAAGAATAGTGGTGACAAGAAACTGGATAATAAAAGTGCAGCAGTAAAAGAGAAAATAATTGTCACAGATTTTATTAACACAAAACAAACAAGTAATAATCCGGTTAACCTCAAGTATAAGGATCGTAGTAATAGTGGTTAATGCCGGGTCGATCTTACGGGGAACTGAACAATTGTGATCTCTAGTTTTTGTCTAACCTAAACTATGTCACGAAACTAATCTAAACAGCGAATAAAACAAAACAAAATAGAAAATCAAACTAGACAGAGGATCTAGTCCAAAGCTAGGAAGAATACGGGTTGCGAACCTTTAACTAAACTAATCTAAGATGCAAATAAGAGTAAGCTAACTAAAAAAATTCAAGTTTTTAAGGATTTAAATCAAGTGTATAACGAACAAACGAGGATTGATCCACCTATCCAACAAGCATTGATTCCCTATCTCGATTATATTGTGGTTTTTATCTAAGTTGTGATTCACCTTATCTAAATATGAACCCTAATTCCTTAGAAAGTTCATCTATTAATCCATTATCTTCCAATGCAAGATTAACGCGTTTTCTAACCAAAGGTGTAAACTTTATGTTTATAATCTAGCAATTAAACCTATTAACTTCCGTTAAGATAGATTCAAAATACTATTCCTATTCATGGTGATCTAAGGTTTATTAAGATTTCCATCAACAATAAACAATCAACACATGCATATCTTCCGATATAAGAGCAATTAAACATATTAAACATGAATAAGGAAACAACCTTTAATAAAAACCCACAGTATAATCGATGAAAACGAAATCAACAATTGTTGGATGGCTTCACAATACTCGTTTGATGAAGCTTTTAGCTTCTGAACATCCTCAGCAACTCAAATTTGCAGAAACAGTGCATACAAAGGTAACTAATTTAACCTAAATTCAAAGTGCATAAAACTGGAATAAAAGAGAGAAAAGCGCAGCCTAAAGCCGCCCCTAGGTTTAGGTTTTTGAATAATGAGTGTATGATATCTTTAGGGTTGAGAAACAGCCGCCTATATATAGATTTCCAAGTCGGTTCAGCAAAGTCGGCTACCGGACGCCCGTCTGAAACCTTGAACGCCCGTCCACTCTTCAATAAAACTTCGAATCGGGCCGAGTCATGACCAGACGCTCGTCCAGACAACGTCCACTCCAGCGTCCAAACTTTCTGAATCAACTCTCCTCAAACGGACGCTCGTCCACTTCAGCAGACGCCCGTCCAGACAGACGGGACCTGGACGCCAGTTTGATATGATTGAATTTTGATTTCTTGATCTTTATCTCTTCTATCTTTGTCCCATCCTTTCATTATCTCTTTTATCATCAATTAGCTCGAACTTAATCAACTTTTGATCATCTTTTGAGCCTCGAACATGTATCTATAACACATAAAAACATCGCAAAATGTAATAATGCTCAAATAATCATAAAATCACAATTAAAACACCAAAATTAACCAATTTTTACGATTAACTCATTTAAAATATCATTTGCTCAATATATCCATTAAACACTCGTTTCTTATGCAAATTAATACAAATATGAGGGAAATTAACATAAAATATAGCCTTATAAATCGTATAAAATCACCCTTAACAACTCCCCCACACTTAGCTTTTGCTCGTCCCGAGCAAAACAAGACAAGATAAAGGCTCGAGAAAAGATAGACATCTAAACATATATAACACATATCCAATAAATCAGAAGTTCACCAGTGTGTGTGCATAGCCATAGAAAACTTCCACTAAATCCAATCTTGAGAAACTCAAAGCAAAACTAGCTAATACCCCCTTCAAACTAGAGATCAATGACACTTATAAGATGTACCCTACAAACGTGACATATCCTGAAAAGAATGATCGAATATATCTAGGGCCTTTCTGAAACACTCAGAGGATAATCCCTACAGCATATCTATCATTTTCTACTGGGGATAAGATAGACGATAACTTAGTCTTATATTCATTTCATACCAATTCATTAGTTGATTTAACTATTTCACATTTAAACACACATCAGAATGAGCTGTTGCCCTGTCATAGCAGAATAGGATATTCGAGATATACCCTGCCTTACTCCAATCATAAGGCAGCTTTTTCTGACTGTCGTGAGCTTTTAGTCATCATAGTGGTATAGGACATACGTGGTATACCCTATCGCACTCAAATCATCGACCAGCTTTCGACACACCCAATTATTTCATTATTAACCCAACTTTTTCATTTGACAATAAGTCACGTGTTACTTATCACATTAAAACCCTAGATATTCACAGTATAACATACTCCGGATCTAAATACAAACTATCATAAATCTCAAGATATATACATAGCACTAAGCACATGACTTATAAGATAACAAAAATCACTAATCAAAAGGGGTATAACTTTATAAATTAGCTCATCGCTCACTATGGCTCGTGAAAAATAGATCTCAGGTGAAACAACTAACTTATCAAACATATGATATACATCACAAATGACTATAAAAATAACGAACTTTGAATTGAATTGCCTACTCGGGACAAAACAAAAACAAAAATGTCGAAAATTTTTGAAAATTCTAGCTCATTTTGCATATAAACATATTGATATAAACAAATATGTAGATACATATCAAACATTCCCCTCCCCCACACTTAAATTACAACATGTCCTCATGTTGTGCAGAATGGAATAGAGAAAGAACTTAGCTGATTTCAACAGATACTCGAATCGTCGGTCAGGCCGGAGCCTACATAGTGACACTGAGAACTCGTAACCATAAAATGTAGCTCGACTAAACCGCTAAAAATATACCTGCACGAATTGACAAACACGGAAACATCTCGGGGGAAACGGGGAATTATACCAAAATGAAAAGAGATAGCAAAATCAAGTATTAACAAGAGATAAAGTATCCAATACAACCAAAAGTTGAAACAAAGTAGAAGTAAAAGTACGGATGCCTTATGGCTTACAAGATCCATCGGAAAAAGTAACAGTAGCAACATCAAAATTACAACGAATCATATAAGTAAAAAGTATCAATAATACAAAACCACCAAATCTAGAATCAAAACAAAGAAGATCAAGGTTGGCTCGGCGCCGCAGAATCATCAGCCGGAGGATCAGACGTGGGTCCAGATGGTGGTGCCGTAGGCCTCTCTGCCGAGTCAGGCTGCTCCTCATCGGAAGACTCAGACTCGTGTAGAACATCCGCGATGGCCTGCTCAATCTCATCAGAATAGATATAATCAATGGAGCTCGGATTGAAGATTCTGTCGTCCCTCGGCTGCCGGCCCTCACTGATGCACCGTAAGATAGTCAACATGTTATTCTGTGTATCCCGAATATCACCCAGCCATTCCCGTAAACTGTTGGCCATGCTCAACCGCATCCTGACTGCGGGAGATAAAGTAGGAAGAGAGGATGGTCGAGGCGGTGCTGATGATGAACCAGGCTCCTGAGGTGCCTCCGTCTCAGACTGTCCCGAAGACTTACCCTTTTCCCTCTGTAAAGGCCTCGGGTTCTTCGGCTTATGATCGGCTCCAAACTCAGGCACACCGGCATCGAGACACAAACTGTGGATCAGGTGGGGGACGATCAAGCTCCGCGTGTAAACCTTCTGGTTGATAGATATCTCGTCATATAAAGCTCGTCCCACATCCACATTCAAGCCAAACGTCAACGCATACAACATGCCTAGGTCACCAATATGAAAATGTGTCAAGTTGTTCTTAGGCAACAACCGACTCTGAATAAATCGACACTGGACCTTCCAGTCCTCCGTCCAGGTCGTGGTAACCAACTCCTTCCGGTCTCCTCCCGGTCTCAACGTCCAGGCCACATCTGGGCAAACTCTCAACCTTAATTCCTCCAAAGGATCCTGCCCCAAACTCTGTCTATGAACAATCTCTTCCTTGTAATCCCGACCCTCAAAAGCCGCTAAGTTATATTTCCGATTAATCACCTCCGGCGAAAATGGAACTTCCACCCCTCGAACCACAACTACCTTCGTCCCCAAGTCGGTCTCCGAACAATTAGCGTAAAATTCCCGAACTAGGGAGCCATTTACCGGGGTAGTCGGGATTGTCATCAAGGCTTCCCATTTCCTATCCTTAAGCAACTTAACGAAATCTGGATCGACCTTCGCCTCTAATGTAGCCCTCTCAATCAACATTGTCCTCGAGAAATAATGTTTATTATAGGCATCGTGGGCTCTAGGATTCACGAATCTACGAGGCAATGGCATAGGAGCTACGGTTTTAGCTTTCTTTCTAGGTTGGGCAGCCCTAGGTACAACCGGTTCCTCTTCCCGGGTAGCATCTACAGTTTCCTCAGCCCTCGATGATGCTCCACCTCTCTGAGCCCTAGGCATCCGTACCAATGGAATATCATCATCCGTCTCAGACTCCGAGGTTGGCTCATCTCTCAACGTAGCCCTAGTTTGGGTGGCTCTATGAGGTTGCTCTCGAATACTAATACCTCGGTTCGGATCAACTAAGGTAGGATCAATCTCTTTACGCTTTTTCCCGGCCTCCCGAGCCACTTCCTTACCATGTCGCTTCACCACTGTCTTCTTATGAACCATTATTCAAGCTTAGACTAAACCAAACAATCCCAATTCGCAACAAGATACCCGTTTAACATCCAAAGCGGGATTTCAAAACAACCAAACCACAACCATAATCATAATCATCACCAAACAACCCATTCACCACCCATCACAACACCACATCACCATAACAGAGCAGAAAGAAACACAAAACCAGAAGAAAAAAAAATGAATTAAGGTGATATTCAAGTGAACGAGCCGACCCAAAGATCGAACTCGCAAAAACGTGAATAAAATCTAGAAAAGTTGTTACTAACTTACCAAGTAGGGTGAGTAGATGCTGATCGAGATGAAAATCAGTCCAAACAACACAATCGTGGCCTCCAAAATCGGATTTTTCCTCCAAAAAGTCGGACTACAATGGGTGCTGATTCTCCTAAAATATAGTGTGTTGGGGAATTTGGCTATGAAAATCGAAGAGAGGGGATCAAATGCGGCCTATAGCACTTGGAATCGCCTGAAATGGTTTAGAATCGAAGATTTTAGGGCAAAAAGAGGGAGAGGAAACGGTTTTTCGCGTTTGAATATCTGAAAAGTGAAGGTTCATCGAAGATGGAATATATATAGACAGATGCTGGACGCTCGTCCAACTCAGTGGACGGGCGTCCACTGGGAAATTAGATGAACTGGACGGGCGTCCAGTTTATTAGACGCTCGTCCAGGAATTTAAATCACATACAGGATTGGAGGGAAGAAAGCAGACGGGCGTCCAGGCTTAGTGGTCGCTCGTCCACAAATTGGTCAAGGCGGACGGGCGTCCAGACTTCTGGACGGGCGTCCAAGCAGGAAAAAAATGCAAAAATTATAAAAATTTCCATACAACTCAAATTCAAAAGTGCACTTTCTTATTAAACTTAAATAAAACTTCAAAAATACAAATTCAAGTCAACGAAGTACATAAAAAATAAAAACAAAATAGAAAACAGTGGGTTGCCTCCCACCAAGCGCTTTTGTTTTACGTCGTTTGCTCGACGAAACAACCTAACAACGCTAGTCATCGTAAATGTCCGACCAATCCACAACTCGGATAAGACGGCGGAGCATGTCAATCGCCGGAGGGAAGTCATACTCATCCTGCAAACCCCAATCCTCACCAGCTACATCAACACCTCGAAAATGTTCGGCTTGCAGCACTAACGCTAAATCTGTCAGCATCGGATCATTCAGGATTGTGTACGGACGTCCTAGAGCCGCCTGTAACTCCTCAGTAGTGAAGTCTCCACCTTCCGAACAGCGGGGAACAATAAGAACATAGGTGACCGTCTTGACGTGGGTACTAATGTCAAAGTCTACGTGCAAAACGATAGTTCCTCCCGGTCCGTCATCTACAGTGATTAGTGGGATCTTCCTAAGGAAAGGTAAATCCTCTGGCTGAACAGTAGTGTGGCTGCAGAAACAGCATCTCACACATGGGGTGAAATCTTTAATAGCTTTCCAAACACGTTTAAACTTCCCCATGGTTGACTTCTTCTTTTTCTGAATCTTCTGATGACGTTTTAGTTGACGCTCCTTCCAATACTCTTCCATATCCCAACTACCAGCTAGAACTTCTTCAGATTGACCATTACCGTCATCCTCTGAAAATAGATCGGGTGAAAACACGTCCAATTCTTCGACTTCTGTAGCACCACACCCGAGGATATCGAGGAAACGAACAATCAAAGGCTTTTCCTTGGGTTCACCAATGTAATGTTTACACCTTTGACCATTCACTCGAAACGGTTTACCGCTATAACCGTGAAGTTCTAGAACGCCTCCAGGAATGATTTGGAGAATTTCGAAGGGACCGGACCAACGTGTCCTCAACTTTCCAGGAAACAAATGTAACCTAGAATTGTATAGAAGAACTTGTTCGCCGACTTGAAATTCCCTTTTCTTAATCTTAGCATCGTGGAGTAGCTTCATCTTATCTTTACTAATCCTGGCACTTTCATAGGCCTGGAGTCTGAATTCGTCTAACTCATGTAACTGCTGCAGTCGATGTTTTCCACAAGATTGGGAATCAAAGTTCAGAAACTTTGTAGCCCAATAAGCTCTATGCTCTAACTCGACGGGCGGATGACATGGCTTGCCATAAACCATTTGATATGGAGATGTACCCATAGGAGTCTTATAGGCGGTCCTGTATGCCCAAAGTACATCATCCAATTTCAAAATCCAGTCTTTTCTATGACTATTGACTGTTTTTTCCAGGATTTTCTTGATACTTTGGTTGCTTCTTTCAACCTGACCACTAGTCATCGGATGGTATGGTGTGCCTGTCTTATGACGAACACCATACTTTTCAAGGACTTTCTCTAGGGGTCGGTTGCAGAAATGCGTCCCTTCATCACTGATCAAGGCACGTGGACATCCAAACCTCATGAAGATATTTTTCTTAAGAAATTTCATGACCGTCTTATGATCATTGTGAGGAGTGGCTTGAGCCTCCACCCATTTAGACACGTAGTCTACGCAGACTAAAATGTATTTGTTACCGCAAGATGATGGGAATGGTCCCATAAAATCGATACCCCATACATCAAAGACCTCGCATTCTAGGATGGGTTTCAAAGGCATGTCAAAACGCCTTGTCAGAGTACCGGTTCTTTGGCATCTATCACAAGCTTTACGAAAAGCTTCGTGTCCTTAAAGATCGTTGGCCAATAGAAACCGGATTGGAAGATCTTAGCAACGGTTTTCCACGGACCAAAGTGACCTCCGGTGGGTCCACCGTGGCCTTTGCTCAATGATATCACGTTGCTCGGATTCGGAACACATCTCCTAAGCAAACCATCTTCACAGATCTTAAAAAGATAAGGTTCATCCCAAACGAACGATTTCAAATCAGAGAAGAACTTTTTCTTCTCCTGATAAGACAATTCTGGATCGAGATATCGGGCATGAAGGTAATTTACAATAGAAGAATACCATGGAACATCAGGAGGACAACCGTCGATAAGCATAATGTTCTCTAAGGCAAAGTAAAGATTTATATCATCTGGATCATCTTTTTCCTCACTTAACATTCTAGAAACGTGATCAGCCACTACGTTTTCACTGCCCTTTTTGTCCTTAATTTGAACGTCAAACTCTTGTAGGGTCAGTATCCAACGCGGTAGGCGCGGTTTGGCCTCTTTCTTCGTCATCAGATACCGCAAAGCAGCGTGATCAGTCCACACGATCACTTGAGCTCCTAACAAGTAACTACGGAACTTGTCCATAGCAAAGACTACGGCCAATAGTTCCTTTTCAGTAGTGGTATAGTTAACTTGAGAGGGGTTCAATGTGTGACCGCGTAATAGACGCAGTGGAACTTCCCTTTGATCTTTTGTCCTAGAACAGCACCAACGGCATAGTTCGATGCGTCGCACATAAGCTCAAAAGGTAGATTCCAGTCAGGCGATATAAGAATTGGAGCAGATATTAAACGATCCTTAAGCTCCTCAAACGCTTGCTTGCAGCTCTCGTCAAAATTAAACTCAACGTCTTCCTTTAGTAAAGTAGACAGGGGCTTGGCTATCTTGGAGAAGTCTTGAATGAATCTTCTGTAGAAACCGACATGTCCAAGAAAGCCTCTAACTTCACGCACATTATTGGGATAGCTCATCTTCTCGATTGCTTCTACTTTTGCCCTGTCAACTTCTATACCTTTGGCGGAGATTTTGTGGCCAAGAACTATTCCCTCATCGACCATGAAATGGCATTTTTCCCAGTTGAGTACTAAGTTCTTTTCCACAGATCTGGATAAAACTTGATCAAGATTGTCAAGGCAATCATCAAAAGACTGACCAAAGACCGAAAAATCGTCCATAAAAATCTCCATACACTTTTCTACAAGCCCGTCAAAGATAGCTAGCATACATCGCTGAAATGTAGCTGGGGCATTGCGAGAGACCAAATGGCATTCGCACTGTAAGCGAATGTTCCATAAGGGCATGTGAAAGTGGTCTTTTCTTGGTCAGCTGGATCAATGGGTATCTGGAAGTATCCTGAATATCCATCTAAGAAGCAGTAGAATGCGTGTCCCGCCAGACGCTCAAGCATCTGGTCAATGAATGGAAGGGGAAAGTGATCTTTCATGGTTACCTCATTGAGCTTTCGATAATCGATGCAGACTCTGTAACCAGTGATAAGTCTCAATGCTATTTCCTCTCCCTTCTCATTCTTCTCAATCGTAATTCCACCTTTCTTGGGGACTACTTGAGTCGGGGAAACCCATTCACTATCCGCGATGGCATAAATGATTCCCATGTCCAGGAGTTTGATGATTTCCTTTTTGACGACTTCTTGCATATGAGCCTCCTCTGGGCAGTCGTACACATTTTGCACCCTCATTCGTCTTGATTTTGTGCATGCAGATGTCAGGAGATATTCCTCGGATGTCTCCTACTTGCCAACCAAAGGCTTTTTCATTACGTTTCAAGACGTTGATCAACTTCATCTCCTCTATACGAGAAAGCTTGGCAGATATGATTAACGGAAGCTTGTCGCCTTCTCTTAAAAACACATACTTTAGATGCTTAGGCAACGGCTTCAACACCAAATCTGCAGGGGGGTCCTCTAAACTCGATTTGAGATCTCCACTTTTCAACTCAATATCACTGAGTTTACTCTGTGGTCCCACTGCCAAAGCTTCTTCTTCCAACAACTCTTCCTCAAAATCGGTTGCTAATTGATCTAGATTGACCACACCATGAGTATTCGATTATCAACCAATCGCTCATATTCGCTTCTACTGACCATGACTTGCTTATCCATATAATCGGTGAAATCATCCGTCATATAATCAATGGAAAAGCCGGTTGGAGGGCCGGAGGGTACTTGAATGGACTTTAAGACATTGTAACTCACCTCTTGATCACCAACTCGGATAGTCACTTGCCCACCATCGCAATCAATGAGGGCTCTAGGCGTAGATAAGAAAGGTCTTCCAAGAATCGGGGGACGTTTTCATCTTTCTCCATATCTAAAACAAACCAATCGACTGGAAAGGTAAATCTATCAATCTGAACCAGAACGTCTTTCAGGATCCCTGAGGCTTTCTTAGAGGATCTATCAGCGAATTGTAGACTCATAGTAGTGGGTTCTAGAAGGCTTTGTAAACCGAGCTATTTGCATACAGACATTGGCATAAGACTTATAGAGGCACCTAGAAAACACAAAGAATTAGGGAAGACTAGACCTCCCATTAATACTGTAAGCACGAACTTGCCAGGGTCACCTCTTTTAATTGGTAAGTCTTCATAATTAATCATGGAGCAATCCTCACCAATTTGCCTTTCCATGCCTGCTAACTTCTTTTTCGAAGATACAACATCCTTGATAAATTTTGTATACTTAGGCATTTCAACCAAGACTTCTGATAATGGAAGATTTACCTGAGTATTTTTCAAAAGGTTCGACACCTTTTCGTACTTTTTGTCCTCAATCAAGGGAATGTTGCTCTTTCTCGGTGGAAATGGAAGCTTCTTAGGTCACTCTCAGAAAAAACTTTCTTTGAGGATGCACTTCAACTTTGTCTTCCAGATCTTTCCATCAAACAGCTTTTTCAGATTTTTTTGTAGTCAGGGGATCAGCCTCCTGACTTTCGCTTGCTTTTTCAGTCCTCAAGGGATCAGCCACTTGAGGATTTCCAACTTTTTCACCTCTTAGGGGATCAGCCACCTGAGTTTTCTCTTGCAGTTGAGGGGAGTGTATGTGCTCAGCTTCCCCTCCTGCCTTATCGATGGCAGGAGGGGCTAGTGGTTTCCCTGATGGGAAGGACCACTAACTTGAGTACCGCTTCTCAGATTCATTGCACTGGCCTCTTCTTTACCGTATTGAATTGATGGCACGAGGTCAGTGCATGGGCCTTTGTTCAAGTCAGCTTGAGCAACTTGACCACCCTTTGGATTCTTCTCGGTGAAACTGGGCAGCTGCCCTTGGGGTCTAGAAGCTAGCTGTTCAGCCAGTTGCCCAATTTGTCTCTCAAGATTCTTCATTGATCTACTTTGCTCCTCCAATTTAGCTTCAAGATTGGTAGATTGGGAGGGGCCTTGAGAGTTTTGGAAATTTGGAGAATAGGTCCGGTTTGGGCCGACTTTGGATCAACGAGAATTAGAATTGGCGGGCCAATTCTGATTGAACCTTTGAGTAGGATTGGAAAATTTTGAATTTTGGTTCTGATTAAAACCAGGGTTTCTATTGAAATTCTGATTCGAATTAAAATTCGAATTAGGATTAAAAATTGAAGATGGATTAAACCCTTGGTTTTGAAAATTGTTCGGGCCAGAAAACTGATTGAACCTTTGATTGTTCTGGCCGTAGAATGCATTCACTTCAGCATTCTGTCCGTTCATAGGACAGAATCTAGAAGTGTGCCCCACCTCGTCACAATTCTGACATGTGACTTGATTGTACTGTCCATAATCATGAACAGCATTCACTTGATAAGGTGCAGGGGGATTAAATTGACACTGGCCATTCATATGGCCGGTCGACGACGACGATTTTCGCGATGCGAACACGAGGGTTCTGTGGAAAAGAAGAAGTTTGATTTACCGGATTTGAAACTTGAGGTGTTGCCATCTGCTTCTGCAGCATGGCGGTCAAACTTTGCAAATTGACTTCCTCAACCTTGGGAGGAGGAGGTGCTTGGATTGCCTGATAAGAGGGGGCATAGTTATACTTTGCAATGTCCTCAAACAATGCCCATCCCTCTTCATGTGTTTTCTTCAAAAATGCCCCACCAGAAGAACTATTGACCATGCCTTTAGTAAGCTCGGTCAATCCACTAAAGAAGGTGTTGACTTGCCTTTCCAGTGGCAAGCCATGGTGGGGACACTTTCTAAGAAGAGACTTGAATCTCTTCCAACATTCGAAGAAGGATTCATTCTCTTTCTGATAGAAAGTGAATATTTCATTTAAACACTGGGCCGTCTTTGAAGGTGGAAAATATTGACTCAAGAACTCCTTTTCAAGTTCTGCCCAGGTGGTGATAGATTCAGAGGGGAGAGAGGTGTACCACTCTTTAGCCTCTCCTCTCAGAGAAAATGGAAAAAGTTTCCGCTTGATAGCATCCTCACTTACTCCTTGGATGCGTGTAGTACCGCATATCTCTAAGAACGTATGTAAGTGGGTATGCGGATTCTCTGATTGATAGCCATGAAAAATTGATGCATGCTGCATCATCTGGATAAGTCATGGCTTTAGCTCAAAGGTTTGTGCGGTAATGGCTGGGATAACAATAGCCGGGTTGACTTTGACTTCGCCTGGCATGGCGTAGTCTGCCAACGTACGTCTATTATTAGCGGCCATTATCACAAAATCAGTGATTTCCTTTGCTAGTTGATCTTCAAGATCTTGCTCGGCTCTGTCTGCCAGAACCGCAGAACGGGAAATCCGCCTGTTTGGCCGGACAACGGTTCGCTCGGGGTCAGGGGTGTATAATAACGGTCCCTTTTGACTCCGAGTTTGCATAAACCGGAACAAAAGCAAGTGAAACGAAGCCTAAAAACTAAGAAATTAAAAGCCTAAACTAAAGATTAAAACCCTAAAGAAAAGAAAGGGAAAGAAGGAAAAGAAACAATTATTGAAGAAAAAGGGACCAGACGGACGTCCAAGGGTTTGGACGGGCGTCCGGGTGGAATTTAGACTGGTCGGGTGTTTAGTGGTCCAAACGCTCGTCTGAAAGGCAGAATACGTGAACGGGCGTCCAAATTTTATGGACGCTCGTCTAAGTGAATAAAAACAGAACAGAATTGATAATTTTCCAGCGGGCGGGCGTCCAATATCCCAGACGCCCGTTTAGTAGCAGGAAAATCAGAACAGAAGCAGAAATTTGTAGAAAAGAGAAGAAGGTATGACAGAAAGACAGAAAAATAGAAAGAAAGACGAATCTAATCTCAAAGGAAACTACTAAGGGAAGGCCTTAAACCCTAACTAAAACCCTAATTATCTACTTAACAACTAACTAAAACAATTAAAAACAGGAAATAAAATTAAAAACAGGAAAAACAATTAAAAAACAGGAAAACAAAAACTAGACAACCGTCCAAAACATTGATTAACACAAAACAAACAAGTAATAATCCGGTTAACCTCAAGTATAAGGATCGTAGTAATAGTGGTTAATGCCGGGTCGATCTTACGGGGAACTGAACAATTGTCATCTCTTGTTTTTGTCTAACCTAAACTATGTCACGAAACTAATCTAAACAGCGAATAAAACAAAACAAAACAGAAAATAAAACTAGACAGAGGATCTAGTCCAAAGCTAGGAAGAATACGGGTTGCGAACCTTTAACTAAACTAATCTAAGATGCAAATAAGAGTAAGCTAACTAAACAAATTCAAGTTTTTAAGGATTTAAATCAAGTGTATAACGAACAAACGAGGATTGATCCACCTATCCAACAAGCATTGATTCCCTATCTCGATTATATTGTGGTTTTTATCTAAGTTGTGATTCACCTTATCTAAATATGAACCCTAATTCCTTAGAAAGTTCATCTATTAATCCATTATCTTCCAATGCAAGATTAACGCGTTTTCTAACCAAAGGTGTAAACTTTATGTTTATAATCTAGCAATTAAACCTATTAACTTCCGTTAAGATAGATTCAAAATACTATTCCTATTCATGGTGATCTAAGGTTTATTAAGATTTCCATCAACAATAAACAATCAACACACGCATATCTTCCGATATAAGAGCAATTAAACATATTAAACATGAATAAGGAAACAACCTTTAATAAAAACTCACAGTATAATCGATGAAAACGAAATCAACAATTGTTGGATGGCTTCACAATACTCGTTTGATGAAGCTTTTAGCTTCTGAACATCCTCAGCAACTCAAATTTGCAGAAACAGTGCATAAAAAGGTAACTAATTTAACCTAAATTCAAAGTGCATAAAACTGGAATAAAAGAGAGAAAAGCGCACCCTAAAGCCGCCCCTAGGTTTAGGGTTTTGAATAATGAGTGTATGATATCTTTAGGGTTGAGAAACAGCCGCCTATATATAGATTTCCAAGTCGGTTCAGCAAAGTCGGCTACCGGACGCCCGTCTGAAACCTTGAACGCCCGTCCACTCTTCAATAAAACTTCGAATCGGGCCGAGTCATGACTAGACGCTCGTCCAGACAGCGTCCACTCCAGCGTCCAAACTTTCTGAATCAACTCTCCTCAAACGGACGCTTGTCCACTTCAGTAGACGCCCGTCCAGACGGACGGGACCTGGACGCCAGTTTGATATGATTGAATTTTGATTTCTTGATCTTTATCTCTTCTATCTTTGTCCCATCCTTTCATTATCTCTTTTATCATCAATTATCTCGAACTTAATCAACTTTTGATCATCTTTTGAGCCTCGAACATGTATTCATAACACATAAAAACATCGCAAAATGTAATAATGCTCAAATAATCATAAAATCACAATTAAAACACCAAAATTAACCAATTTTGCGATTAACTCATTTAAAATATCATTTGCTCAATATATCCATTAAACACTCGTTTCTTATACAAATTAATACAAATATGAGGGAAATTAACATAAAATATAGCCTTATAAATCGTATAAAATCACCCTTAACAATATTATACTCCAAAACAAATTAAGCCGACAAAATTATTATAGAAATTTCATTCTGCTACATCAACTAAGCAGGAAAAGAAAAAGAAAAAGAAAAAGAAAAAGAAAAACAAGAAAATGGAAAACAACAATAGAAAGAAATAAAAGCTAGTCATCATCAGAATAACCCTCCCAGTCGAATCCATGCTCAAAACCGGGAGGTGGTGCAGAACTTGAGGCGGCGGCGGTGGAAGAGGATGCTTTATGACGAGGGGCAGTCCTAGGTGGCGGGGTAGCAGGCGGAAGAAGGCGAGCACAAACAAATCGATTGACCATCTTCCGGTCCCAAGATAGCTCATTTTCTAGGAAGATGGTGGGGGCTCCCGCAAGGTTTCGCTTCCATTGCACCCCTAAGAAATCAGCAACCATATCCATTCTCTATAGATTGGCAATGTTGCTCGAGGATGTGTACTCATCCGGGCCCACCGGTGGATTTCTAACCCCAAAATGAGCGTTGATCCGCTCGATAGAAAAATCAACCTTAATACCGTGAACCATAGCAAATATAGCTCCGGGGTTATGCGAAACGTATGCATAGAATTCTCTTACCACCGTGGCGTTGAACCTCACCGGTGCCTCAGCTATGTCTAATAAATCTTGTGCTTGTAAGGCACCCGGAAATATCGACCCGCGTCCAAATCTACCCCTCGTTCTCGAGCCACTGGCCTAGCGTTCCAATGGATTGGCGGATTGGCAATATCGACCCGCGTCCAAATCTACCCCTCGTCTATCAGCGGATTGGCATCTCCATACACTGTCTGATATCCATTGGGACGAATAGCTGACCGTTGACGCTTAGGACCCATCCTGAATGAGTATAGAACCTGATACAGAAGTTGTAACTGAAAAATAACCCTCGGTAAACCGGAGGTAGGGTTTGGTTTACCGGCCTGAAATTCTCTGATTTTCTTTCAGGACTGTGCCTCTGATGATAGAAGAAGAAAGATTGCAGCACTTCACCGTAGCAACAGCACTTCAGGACAGCAACAGGGTTGAAGGAGGTGGTGTTTTTAGGTTTTGGAAATGGAAGGAAATTGGTTTGGTTATGGTGGTGGTTTGGTGGTGACATGGTGGTGATGGTGGCCGAATTTTAGAAATGAAGAAGAAATATGAGAAGTGTGGTGAATGAGAGATGAAAATGATAGGAATGATGATATTTGTGATGAAGGGGTGGTTTAATAGGAAGGATGGAATGAATGTGGATGGTTTAGTGGGATAATGGGTAGAGAAGTTATTAGGGTGAGGGATTTGAGGAGGTGATTGATGGGATTGAGATGGAGTTATGGTGGAGTGTGGGAAAGGATGAAAATTTTGAAAAGAGGGGAAAAAATGGTTTGGTTTCTGCCGACTGACTGTATCTGGTGCAACGTGTGTCCTTCACGTGTCTCTAAAAATTCAGCTTTATAAACTGACGTTCAGAAATATGAAAATCAAGCCTCGGTAACCCGGAGGTTACCCTCGAGATACCGGGGGTATCTTTTCCCCATATTTTTTATCTGCCTTTGCTGCACTTCTTACTCAACCTTTCTGCTCAATTCTGACCTCAAATTGACTACCTTTTTATTCTTCAATTGTCATTTCGACTCAAAACCTAACCTACTTCACTAGAATCCGCCACGAGGAAAAAATAACCTTTCCACAACCATTCGGTTTCAAGCCTAAGTTTGTGGTAGGATGAAAAAAACCTCGTCCTTTCATCTGGCTACTTTTATTCAATCCTAAACTACCTAATGGTTTGAAGAGATAGTTCTGAGTTTATACTTTGGCTAGTTGGAGCTTCAACTCGCCAAACTTTCGCTCCAGTGGTTTGTACTTTTAAGGAACCTTTTTGAGCTCTCTTCATAGCACGCTTCTCCCTTTTAGCTTGTGTACTAGGTCTGCCTATGCGTCGAGATTTAGACCTTAAACTCAATGACTCCACATTTTACATTTTAAGCTCAACTCATTCACTACGCAACACGGAAGGACTAGCTTCCGTGAGCATCTTATTGTGGTCCTTATCTTCTTTCTCTCTCAGCATTAATCTCATAAACTCTTGCTCAACGGCTTCTATGACAACCTCTCTATGTTTATGCCCTTCGATTTCCAAGATCTCCACCTTCCCTGAAGCATACGTCATCTTACAACTCTCCGGTCGGTTTTCCAGGGGTTCTAGGATCTTAAAAGATACAGCGTCATTATTTATACTAAGAGTAATCTCCCTCTTATCAAAATCCATAACCGCCCTACTCATCGTTAAGAAAGGTCGTCCTAAGAGAACTGGGGCACTAGGGTCCTCAGGTACGTCTATGACCGTGAAGTCAATATGATACGTGAACCCTCATGCCTTAATTGTACACTTTCTAAGCAGACCAACAGTAGGCATATCTCTGGTTCTATCTATGAAGGTCATGGTCCTGGTTTGATTCAATATGACCGGAAGTCTTATCTTTTGACAGAGGGAAAAAGGTAGGATATTGCAACTCGATCCAGAGTCGCAGAGACCTAATCCTACAGATATTCCATTGATAGAAACTGGGAGTCTAAACGTGCCAGGGTCTCCTAACTTCACCACGGTGTCTGAGTCTGGGTAATCCTCAGGCTCAGAAAAGATCGTGTCAGGATCCTCTTCAGGATCATCAGAATCGTAATCCGAAGATGATATATCAATTAATTCACAAGGAAACTCACCCGGTCGATATGTGCTAGACTCCTTCAAGTCATCTTCAGGCTCTATCTATGAAGGTCATGGTCCTGGTTTGATTCAATATGACCGGAAGTCTTATCTTTTGACAGAGGGAAAAAGGTAGGATATTGCAACTCGATCCGAGTCGCGATAATCCTACGGATATTCCATTGATAGAAACCGGGAGTCTAAACGTGCCAGGGTCTCCTAACTTCACCACGGTGTCTGAGTCTGGGTAATCCTCAGGCTCAGAAAATATCGTGTCAGGATCCTCTTCAGGATCATCAGAATCGTAATCCGAAGATGATATATCAATTAATTCACAAGGAAACTCACCCGGTCGATATGTGCTAGACTCCTTCAAGTCATCTTCAGGCTCTTGCTTGATTGCTTTCTCCTCTTTTTCCAACCGTTGATTTACCGCTTCATAATGATCTCGTGCTTCAGATCCAGGATACATGGAAATCGGTGTGATGTTCAAGATTTTTCTAGGCATATTGTTCGACTTGTGGGTGATTTTTCAACTCTTAATCGATCGAATTTCCGAAGTGTTTTGATCTTCCTGCAAAAAGACAAAATAAAACAAAGAAAAGGTTAGCAACATCCGCTTCAGCTAGGTGTGATCCCAACAGTTGCGGACCTACTAACTAAAATCAACAGGGAATAACATAGAATAACAGGAACTCTTCAGAAATTGATTTTTCAGGCCTCGGTAACTCGAAGATTACCTTTGGGAAACCGGCCCTGAATTTTCTAATTCTAGCAGTTTAACATGTGCAGGATTGATACCGAACGACTCAAGACTCAAAATAAAATAACATAAAAGAAAACGACTTCTTAATTAGAATGAAAACATTTATATTTAGAAATTGGTCATTGTCCCCGGCAACGGTGCCAAAAATCTTGATCGCGTGTAAGTCACTAACGTCGATATTACTAGCAAGAATAATAGGTACATAGCAGTATAGTAAATGCGAGTCAAGGTCGATCCCACAGAGACAATGCAACTTATAAGTATAAACTATTCTAACATAATTAAGAAGCAACATAAAGGCGGTCATTGACCAACAATAACATAAAAGAAAACAAACATGGTATACATCTCCCTCTCCTCACCGATCTACTAACTTGGATTAGTTAATCGTTATGTTTACTAGCTTCCCCACATAATTTCCTTAGATTAATCACGAACTTTTAATGATTATTATCATATTTATCAGCTATGGGTGCAATTCCTACTCCTATCTACTCCAACAATGGCAGTAGACAATCTATACACAAGCTACCCTCCTTAATTGGTCCGTAATATCCCATACGCATAAAGAACTAGAACTGCCGATATTGAGCGCTACCTCATGCCGCTAACCCGCTTAGACAGCTGCCGACATTGACCAGCATGTTCGTAGGGTCCATCAAGACTATGTCCTTTTTAACACTTCACTTGCGGTCCTTCATGTTAATTTATGAATTACGAATACTAGATTGGCAAGACCTATTACTCGTTTTAATTATTCCTGCCGATCAAAGTAGTTGTAGTGAATCCCGGTTTAGGTTTTCTAAATTATGCCTCGGTAAACCGGTATAGACCGCCGGTTTACCGGGGGCGGCTTTCCTAATTTCTGGATCTACATTGCTCAGTACGATTAATATAAGGAAATTATGGGGTTGTTAAACATGCAGATTAACTAAAACACATAAATACGAACAGATCTACCATATTGAAGACCATAAAGAACGTTCAAAGCTTTATACCTTCAACAATGGAGATCTAGCTCGATCTACTCAAGCTAGAGATGATGGAAGAAGGGAGGAAACCAAAAACAACTCTCCAAAGCTCAAGAAAACTTTATTTCATAATAATTGTAATGTAATTGTAATATTAATGAAAAGTTATTCTAGATCTATGAATCATATGAAGAACTCTTAATGCGACCTTATATAGATACAATGACGGACTTAAGACTCTCTAAAACCCTAACCGACTTAGACAATGCGGCAGAATAAATTTCGTGTTCCACAAGACGCCGGTTTATCGGGCCTAACCCTCGGGTTACCGGGCCATCTATTCTTCTTTTTCTTCAGCAGGCTTCTTCTTGGACTTCAATCACTCAGCCCAATGCATTCCTTTTGGTCTAGATCCATTCTCCAATGCTCCAGTTTCGGTACATCCTATAAAACACGCAAAATAGGACAAAACAGCACCAAAACATCGGGAATTGGCATAGATGCAGAATTACGATCCTGGAAACACTCACATAGCATTTAACACATATTCTAAGCAATAACGAGCCTATTTATCCTCTCCAGAGCAGAATTCGGGGTGAATATAGGTATAATTATTGGTACCATTTAGAGCGTTATCAGATTCTCTCAATCATGTTATAACAAACTTGTATCAGAGCGAGGCTTCTGAAAGAATCATCTGTACAGATAACTTTTATCTTCACCAAGACCTTCACCGGTGCTAGGAATCTGTGATAAAAGTTGTGATCTTTGACAAGAAGATATCTGTAGTTAACGTAAAAAACAAATTTACAAGAAGAAACTGTTTTAGTCTGTAGCAAATCAAGATGCGGGCCTTGTTAAAACAACAAGGATTATTGACTCCTTTATCTGGTAAAGAGATGCCAGTTCAGCAGATTCTTCCATTTTGGAAGAGAAAGCACATTCAACCATCATGTTGTGCTTATCTGATGATGTTATCACTGAATTTGCTGAGGAAGACATAGTTGCCAAGTTGTGGGCAAAGCTTGAAGGTTGTATATGACTAAGTCATTAACCAACAAGTTGCCATTGAAGCAGAGATTGTTTAGTCTGAGGATGCATGAAGGAAGTCTGCTAAGGGAACATCTAGATCAGCTGGACACAATATTACTTGATCTCAGGAATATTGATGTTAAAATTGAAGATGAAGATGCAGCCCTAATCCTGTTGGTGTCATTACCATGTTCATATGAAAAATTTGTGCAATCCTTCATAGTTGGGAAAGATACAGTGGATGTAGATGATGTGAGGGCAGCCTTGCATGCCAGGGAGCTGAGACACAAGGCAGCAGGGACGGATAGTCAGGCTGCTGGACTAGTAGTCAGCAACAGTGGGAAAGGGCATGGACAGAAGAAGAAATCCAAGAAGGGTAGTTCCAAATATCCTAAGTCCATAGATGACTTTAATTATTGTAAAGAGCATGGGCATTGGAAGTCCAATTGTCCAAAGAAGAAAATACAGCATGAGAGCAATTATGGCACAGCAGTTGTGGCTGCTGAGTATTCTGATGAGGATCTGGTTCTAGTTGCAGGAGATTCAACACATCATGATGATGTTTGGATCTTAGATTCTGGAGCATCCTATCATATTTGTCCCCACAGAGAGTGGTTTTCTACTTATGAGCAGATAGATGGTGGTCATATTTCTATGGAAAACAGCAAGGTCTGGAAGATAGTGGGAATTGGCTCAGTCAAGTTGAGGATAGAGGATGGTAGATTCTACACACTAAAAGATGTTAGACATGTTCCACAGATGACCAAGAATTTGGTATCTCTTAGTCTACTGGACAGAAAGGGTTTAATTTCAAGGGCAAATGTGGAGAGCTGAATGTCTGTAAAGATTCATTTGTGGTCCTCGAAGGTATCAAGAAGGGAACCTTGTATATATTACAAGGCTCTACTATATCTGGATCTGTTGCTGTGGCATCCTCAGTAGTTCATCAGTCACAACAGACTCAGTTGTGGCACATGAGACTTGGTTATATGGGTGAAAGAGAAATGCAAGTCCTTTCTTCAAAAGGTTTTCTTGAGGGATATAAGGTCAAGAAACTGAACTTTTGTGAGCACTGTGTGTTTGGGAAGCTACATAGAAGCAAGTTCTCAGCAGATATACACAGTAAAAAGGCATCACTTGATTATATCCATTCTGATTGTTGAGGTCCATCAAAGGTGGAATCATTAGGTGGTCATAGATATTTTGTGTCATTCATAGATGACTATTCAAGAATGTCTTGGGTGGTGATGATGAAACACAAAAGTGAGATATTCAACAGCTTTCAAGTAGTGGAAGGCTCTAGTGGAAAATCAGACAGGCAAGAAAATCAAAAGGCTCGGAACAGATAAATGCATGGAATTCTGCTGGTCAAAGTTTGATACATTATGTAAGGATGGGGGTATTGCCAGACATCATACAGTTAGGAATACACCTCAGCAGAATGGTGTAGCTGAAAGGATGAATTAAACTATTCTGAAGAGGGCAAGATGTATGCTCTCTAATGCTGGTTTATCAAGGATATTTTGGGTAGAGGCTATAACCACAACATGCTACTTAATCAACAAGAGTCCTCACACAGGGATCAATCTCAAGACACCATTTGAGATGTGGTCAGGCAAGCCTGCTGACTACTCAGTTCTAAGGGTTTTCGGAAGCATAGTTAACTATTCTATGAATGAAGGAAGTTGGAACCAAGGGCCAATAAGGGAGTGGTTGTGGGGTATGGTTGATAGAAAAATACTTAACCGCTAACTTTCACCGATAGAGTATCGGGTCAACGGGAGTATAGTGGTCACAAGGTCAAATCCACATGGAGTAATGTCTAAGTACCAAAGCTGACGTATAACTTAGTTCAGGTCAAAATAATGGTGGAGGATATTATACTAATGCGAAATAAAGATTATACTAACGAGTTTACTTCCAGGTATTAAAAGGTATATCCGAACTATGATCCCACGAGCTACTTTTACCCCTAAGGAAGGACTTAACAGGAGCGTGTCTTAACCGACCTACCTATCCAATGTAGTTTAACGACATCCATGGGTGCCAACTCCTAATTCTAGTGATTAGACTGAACAACTCGATCTAACCTCCTATGTGAAGCTAACCGTCTCTCCCTTTAGAAAACTGATTATCCTAACATGATTAAGCTTTAGAGCTGCTCGAACAACGATGACAAACCTCTATATTGGAAATGGACCTAACAACTAGGCCGAATTTACGCAATGATCCTAAAACCCCTTATCCCACATCTCATCGCAAAATACATATGTAAGTTTGATGTGTGTGACAGTGAACAAGGTTGTCAATCTAATCCACTTACGGTTATTATAAGTTTTAGAACGTGAATACAATCATTAACCATTCAATTACGCACTACACACTTCCAATCTTATCTATCTAATGGCTAGTTCGCTTAGTTTCACATGATTTGACCACACAATGGATTAGCTACTCATGATGGAATTGAAAAACGAAATAATAATGAAAGCAATAATCAAAGACATAATCAAATAATTGAAAGACAAAGAAATAATTACCATAAAAGATGAAACCTTGAATTATATGAAAATCTCCTTCAAAAGATGAAATCTTGGATCATGAATCGAAAATCTAAGCTATGAAAGTTGTATAGAGTTGCTAGGAATTAAATCTATGATCTAAGGATTAAAACAACGTTTAAACTAATGGAAATCGCCCTAAAATTGCCCCTAAGAAACCCTAAAACGTCTAAGTACTGAATATCTCCATATGGGACCGAAAAGAGGGTTTTTATAGGTTTTTGCCTCATCCCGACCATGAACGAGCGTTTGTGGCAAGTCAAATGCTCGTTTTCATGAAAGGCCAACTCTCAGTACTCAGCATTGCTCCGTAAAGGCTCGTTTGCACCAAGATTCAGTATTTTCATCATAACTTCACTTCTAGGGATCCAAATGAGATGATTCAAAATGAATTGGAAAGCTGATTCAATCCTCTACAACTTTCATCAAGACAACTCTTCCTGAAAGTGTCTCCAAGTGTGACCAAAATGCCCCTGAAGTGAGTGGTTCAGATTTCGTCAATGATTCTTCACTCTTTTCTCCTCCTTGGCCCCAAATCTCGTTCTTTCTCGAGACTCTCTTCCTTATTCTCGACCTTATACATCAATATAAGCCTGAAAACAAAGACACGAACACCAAGGCATAATATACATTGACAGAAATGTAACGAAATCCACATAAAACATGAGTTTTTAGGACGAAAACGTCATTAGCCTCGAAACATGCATATAAGTGAATATCGTTCATATACTCCCATAATAGCCCAAAATAACCATGAATAACTCGTAAAAGGAAGTAATTTCATATAAGAAATACACTACAATTTGACTCCCATCAACGGTGATGGAGTTAAGGGTTATAGAATTTGGTCATCAGCAGAGTCCAGGGTCATACTCAGTAGAGATGTGGTCTTTGATGAAAATTCTATGATTAACTCATCTGTGGGGAGGTCTACTGAATCTGAAACCAGTGTTGAATCTTAGAGGGTTGAGAAATAGGTGGATATTCAAGTGGAGTCAGTTGATATGCAACAATCAGTTGATCCAAGTCAGCACTCATCTGATCTGGTTGCAGAACCAGAGTCTGATCCAAGACAGTCTGTTGAACAATGATCAGTAGTGCATCAAATAGGGAACATTGGTCAGCAGAGTATAGCTGTCAGCAGAGCTAGAAGATCAAATGTTGGGGTACCTCCCAAGAGGTATGGTTTTGATGATATGGTTGGATATGCACTTCAAGTTGCAGAAGAACTGGATGGTTTTGAACCTTCTACTTACATGAAGCAGTGACATGTTCTGAGGCATCTCAATGGCTTGCTGCCATGGGAGTTGAAATGGAGTCATTATTCAAGAATCAGACTTGGGATCTAGTTAAACATCCTGCTGATAGGAGATTTGTTACTTGCAAGTGGATCTTCAAAAAGACGTAAGGAATGACTTAGGTAGAAGGAGTCAAGTATAAGGCACGTTTGTTTGCAAGAGGGTTCAGTCAGAAAGAAGGGGTAGACTTTGAAGAGATATTCTCACCAGTGGTCAGACACACTTCAATCAAAGTGTTACTAGCAATGGTGGCACAGCAGGATCTTGAACTTGAGTAGTTAGATATGAAGACAACTTTTCAAGTTCCTGGCAAGGAAGATAGATAAGGAGATATACATGACTCGGCCAGAGGGATTTCAAGTTCCTGGCAAGGAAGATTTTGTGTGCAAGTTAAAGAGGTCCTTTTATGGACTGAAGCAGGCTCCTAGACAGTGGTATAAAAGGTTTGACAGTTATATGATCTAGCTGGGTTATAACATAAGTCCATATGACTGTTGTGTGTATCACAGTCAGCTAAAAGATGGATCACATATCTATCTTGTCATGTATGTGGATGATATGTTGATAGCTGCTGAAAAGAAGTCTGATGTTCAAAGTCTGAAGAATATTTCAATGCTGAGTTTGAAATGAAAGATTTGGGTGCAGCCAAAAAGATTTTGGGGATGGATATCTGAAGAGATAAGAGTCAAATGAAGTTGTTCTTGTCTCAGCGGGGTTATATACAAAAGATACTAGCCAGATTTGGCATGTCTGCAGCAAAACCAATAGATACTCTTATGGCATCTAATGTACATTTGTCTGTTTATGCTTCACAATCAGTTTATGAGAAGGAGTATATGTCTAAAGTTATGTATGATAGTGCAGTTGGTAGTCTGATGTTTGCCATGTTGTGTAGTGTGCACTAGGCTTGATTTGGCTCAGGCAGTCAGTGTTGTCAGCAGGTTCATGGCTCAACCCGGAAAGGAACACTAGAAAGATGTGAAAAGAATGTTCAGGTACCTCAGGGGTACAATTGATGTTGGTCTCATTTATGGAGGTGATACTCAAGGTCGGATCACAGGGTACTGTGATGCTCATTATGCAAGTGATGTGGACAATAGAAAATCAATGATTGGTTATGTTTTCACATTGGGGAATTCAGTTGTCAGCTGGAAAGAAACTCTTCAGACAACAGTGGATTTATCAACTACTGAGGCAAAATATATGGCTCTTACTAAAGCAGCCAAGGAGGGTGTCTAGTTGAAAGGGCTAGTCAGTGATTTAGGGCTACATCAGGATCAAGCAGAGATTTATTGTGATAGTTTGAGTGCAATTTGTCTAGCTAAGGATCAGGTTCATCATAGAGAACCAAGCATATTGATGTGAGGTATCATTTTCTAAGGAATGAGAAAAGGGTTGTAGTGAAGAAGATTAGCACCAAGGAAAACCCTGCTGATATGTTCACTAAACATGTTCAGCAGAGCAAGTTTCAGTTGGGTCTGGACTTACTGAATATTCAAAGCTTATAATCTGGAAATCTGGAAATCTGGAAGCTCAGCTGAGGGCAGGTCAGTTGAGTGGATTCAGTGGAGTAATCTGGTACAGTACATCTGGCATTGACGAATGCATCTGGTACAAGCACATATATTTATGCAATCTGGTTGACTATGAATGAGAGTTCAAGTCAAGGTGGAGATTTGTCAGCAAAGTGACAAACTCTACATCTGGTGGAACTAATCTGGTTATCAGCAGAGAGATGGTCTTCTAAGAAGTGTATCCAAGTCTGTGAAAGTCAGCTAGGAAGTCTGCTGAGTTTCTTCTGGTGTCAATAGCTGCTGAGGGTCTACGCGAGGGTCCGAGGAGGTCCGGGTTCGGTGAGTTCTACATCTGTGCAATGGTCAGCTGAGTTGGATCAACAAAGTGATCCAACATATGGGGCATTTATGGCAATCCGACAAAGATTCTTGGCGGTTAGGGTTTAGGGATATATGCCAATAAATACCAACTGTAATGATCATTGTAAAGTGTGTGTAATCCGTCTGAAATTCAGTGCATAATAAAATATATATTTTCTGTCCGTGGAGTAGTCGGCACAACGCCGGAAACCACGTTAAATCCTGTGTTCTTCTTGTTTATGTTCCTTTGTGTGATTGTTTATGTTAGATTGCTTCAGTGTTTATCTTATTGCATCTGGATTCTCTCTATCCTATTATAACAGTTTCTTTTTCAATTTAGCCATTAGACATGCAAAGCAAATATCATGTTCAAATTATTCCACATCAGTTGAGTTAGAACTAATGACTTGCTATCTCTTATCAGACAGATGACCTAATCTATAATGCCAAATAAGACTATCATCTACTTTATCATATAATGTTTGATTTTCAAATGTATTACGAACAGATCTAACAACATATTTCTTCATAGGCTATTGTAACAAAATGTAAAACCCTCTATGCAGCTCAGTTGAACCAGTCGTTCGTCTTGCTATCCTACAAAACACACTTGTTAGCAATGAAGACAGCTGCACAATCAGAATTGTTAATCAAAGCTGGTAAAGACAAGAGGTTATATTTAAAACCAGGAATATACAACTCATTATGTAAGGCCAGTTGAGGATTACTCCTCACTTGTCCCATATGTGTTACATGAACACTATTATCATTAGGTAATCCCACTTTCATGTTAACCACGGGCTTGGTATTGCTTAATTTCTCTAATGAATACACAAGGTGATATGTGGCACCAGAGTCCAAGATCCATTGGATAGGTTTTAAAAAACTAAGGTCACCTGAATCCTTGAACTAGTGAAAAATGATTGTTCACGGTATTAATCTAGTTGATTGCATGCCCAGAAGAATCAGAAATTGGTAGAGCCATCAACTTCTCTAGTTGTTGTGCAGTAAAACCTTGAAACCCTAGTCTAACTGACCCATAGGAATGATCCTCTTCTGCTCACTGATTCTCATCTGTCTGATCCACCATGTTAGCTCTCTTGGACATGATACCAGGTGGATAGTCATGTTTCTTATAGCAATTTTCTTCCAAGTAGCCTTTATAACCATTGAAACTGCACTAAACCTTTTTAAAATTCTTGGTCTTAGAATTGTTTGCAAGCACAGAATTTGGTCTGTTGACTGTTTGGATCTGACCTTGTCCATACTTTTGATCCATCAAGATCATAGAATATTGATTCTTTGCCTTGTTGGCCATATTGGTTTTCTGCCTTTAAAGCTTTATTGCCATTGCAAAGGCACCATAAATGTCATAAAATGGCACCATCAATATGGCCTGAAATACCAGTGGCTCAAATTCATCGCTAAGTCCTTTCAAAAACTTCATCACATGTTCTTCTTCCATGTGATCCACCATAGTACTTATGGCATTACAATGGCACAGAAGATCACAAGAACGAGAAGGCATTGGCCTAATAGTTTTGATTTCTTCCCAAACTTCCATCAACTTAGTGAAATACTGATTCATGGAATCAGTTCCCTGATTCAAGACATGCATCTCCTCAAGGAAATCAGAAAGTCTCAAGGCATCAATTCATGAAAAAAAAGATCAACCAAATTCTTCAATAGTTTGGGCACTCTTAAAGAACATACTTTGAGCAATAAATCTCTATTAAGTTTAAAATCCTTGATCTTACCATAGTGTCACATTGTCTCCAAGCTTGGAAATCAACTGAACTTATTTCTGGTCTCTTAATTGTTCCATCAACGAAGCCATATTTATTCTTTGTAATCAACATCGTCTTCATTGACATCTTCCAGGGATTATAGTTGTTGCCATTCATCCATGGCTGAACCAAAACTAATAAAGGATTCTCATCGGGATAAACATAGAATGGACTTGAAGGGCTCAGTTTTTGCTTCTTTGTTTCCATGGTTGTCAAGAACAAATAATCCACACAAGAAAATAATAGATAAGTGATGAAAAAATTGATCAAGAACAGGATTCTGATTCCAAAAAAAGAAGAAACTACACAGAACTCTCTCTAAATTCTGTGAAAAACACAGGAAAACTCTCAAGTTTCTTTTTAAAACATAGTAAATGCAGAAAATCAATGAAAACTCTCAAATTTCATGCTCTGATACCAAGTTGAAATTGTGAAATTGAAACCGCAACACAAAATATGATGCGGGATTAATATTACTCAGAATAATGAATAAGTTAAGTTATAATGTTGCTGCTAATGTGGTATTTATAGTAGTATACACCTCACGAATCGGTTAAAAGAAAGTTACAAGACTGTTACAACAGAAGAACTGTCTAGCTACACTATTCAGCTGAGTTGATCTATATTTGTTGAGCTGACTTCCTCAGTTGAGCTGGGTTGACTGCTGATGAGCTTTCCAGTTGAGCACATCCTCTCGTATCAACATTTTTTTATCCATATATTGTAACACCGGCTATAATGTCCACTTGAATCAGAAGTAAGCTTGGTTAGTGAAATTAGATTAAATCTAAATTATAGAATGTATAGAATACACATTAGATCCATTTAGGAGACCTACCAGAATGCCATCTACCAGCTTGCAAGTGAATAGAAGATTCTTGTCATAGAATATACGGTATGTTGCTTCAGAATCTACTATACACTGATGATTACCTGGTTTATCTAAAGTGTCCATAGTGGAAGTGAAATTTGTGGTCAATGTTTTGTTTGATTGATCACATGCTCATGTACTTCTGGTTTCTGAGTGTCAAACAATTTCAGCAATTGTTGGGACTATTGTTCAACCCATATGTTATAGTGTCTTGTGAAGTAGATAAATTAATGATTGGTACTTCATTAAAATTTTGAGTTATCTCTTTGTTCACCAAAACCAATTTCTACCATGTTTACCCTGCTTCTTGGATTAAATTCAATGGGATATCAATGATTTTTATAGTACTTATTAACAGAGTATCATATGTGTACCCGCAGAAGGTAAATTCAATTTTCTTTCTAGTTGGGTAAGGATTATTGTATCACTTGAATCCACCAACATTTCCACCATGATTTCCAGTAGGTAACCTTACAGGATTTTGCTGATTGCTACTTTGACTGGATTTAAAAGATCTATTTAACAGAATTGTGAATCTTGCACTCTACAATGACTAACAGTATATTCGAGCCATGGAAAAAACAATTTTCATATCAGGTGGATGCACCATTAACTGAGCTTGTGTCATGACTTGTGACTCATCATTCAGGCCCATTAAAAATCTGACTACTTGCTTAGTTTCAGCATAACCAATGAATGTTTTTATAACTTCACAGTGGCACCTAGGCTCACTTTTACATAATGGATAAGGTCTCAAGATCCTAATCTCATCCCATAAGATTTTCATCTAGGTAAAGTAACTTGTGACTAGACTTTCATGTTTAAGACTGGTTACTTCCTCTAAAAGATCTGAAAGCCTAAAAAATATCTATGGTAAAAAACCTCGCAGCAAGATGTAACCAAATTTCCCTAGCAGTATTCAAGTACATCACACTCTGTGAAATTTATAGTATCGCAGAGTTTAATATCCAAGTAGTTACAAAGGTATTACGCGGTTCCCAAACCTATAATTCTCCTGCATCAGAATTTGGCCTAATGATAATTCCATCAATGAATCCGATTTTGTTCTTTGTGATGATGGCCTCTTTCGTTGAGCTACTTCATGGGTGATAATCCTTGTTGTTCAAAAGTGGCTGAACAAGAACTAATGTTGGATTCTCATTTGGATGAACATAAAATATTCTTCTTGGTTGGATTGCTTGATTCTGGTTTGCATCCATTGATACTAGCAGGTATTCTGACGAAGAACAAAGTAAAAACATATATAAAAACCGATGCATATAACATGAAATCTCTGATACCTTGAAGAAATTCTTGATTCCAATTCAAATTTCAATGAGAGAATACAAAGAAGAAGAAACTAAAATAAGATGTACTCAAAAACTAGATAGTAGAATACTCATGATCAGAATTATCATTATTAAGCAAAACTACATCATAATCGAATGTTTATGTAGCATGATCCTTATATATAAGCTCAGTTATAGATAACTACCTCTTAATTTATATATAAACTGACTAAACACTTCTTCACTACTTTTTTATAACTTACTTTTGGAGATGGTGTTCGACGAAATGTCTCTAAGAGTTATCTGTTTTGTTGAGCTTCAAGACTGATGATCATTCTCTAGACTAACTTGTTTATTAACTGCAATATCATCAGCGATAAATTTTTGGTCATGTTTTTTGGTACCATTAAAAAGACCATAACCCTTGTTCCTACTACTCTCATCACACTAGACCATTCCTGGAACCGGTGTATCTTCAACAATTACCTTTTCATCCATGACTTCAGAGTGGTCTTCATCATTTGTAGTGGCGAAGTTATGGATATTGTAACATCGATAGGATTTTATTTACATGGTAACCGTTTCACATGAAAGGTAGTAATCATTGTATTTGACTCTTCCGATGATTGGGGGTCATGGCGTGTTGCTAGACGCTATCCATGATCGTTAGGTATGAGGGGCATTTTCGTAATTGCACCTTGTGCCTACGGCCAACATATTCGGAAGCCTATCGGGTCGCACACATAAGGACATCTAGCCGGATTAAAATGCGGTTATAGTGATAACCAAATAAAAAAAGTTTATCTCGACAATAAAGTGTTATAGTGGTGAATTAATAATGTGGTATTTATTTATTATGAGTAAATTAAATACAATATATTAATTATGTTGATTAATTCAATATACATATTTTAATGTGTATGGGGAGAAATATGTATGTGTATATATGATACGCATGTATTTTGGAAATTAATTAATCATAGCATTATATTAATTAATTAATAATATTTCAAAAGCCAATTTTTGGCTATATGAGGCGCATAAGATAGTGTATAAGATACACTTGGATTGTGCAAATTAATTAATAGTATTATCATATATTGATATTAGGTATTAATGTGTATAGATTTACACACATATGTAAATTGATTTATGGTAATATAATAAATATATATTCAGTATAAGATATTGACAACATATATCTTGGAAAGTATTTAATATAAGATATTGAGTATTTAATGAGATAAATCTAGAATATCTATTTTCATTATTTTACTAGTAAAATGTTTTCTTTCTCCCCCATCTACTAGGTGGCGCCATATTGCACTATAAATATAGTGTAGGTGTCAAGCTCTTTTGTAGTATCATAATTAGAAGAGTTCTAATTTACTAGAAAAATCGAGAGCTTCCTAGAGAGAGTTTTGAGAGAGAGAAAATGTCGGTCTAGCAACCTAGTTTTTCTAGTAGCAATCTAATGGTGGATTCCGGTGGGTTGTTCGGATCAACGGTAAAGGCCGAACACTTTGGCGGCTTTGTGTAGAAACTACAACCGTAGATAAAGCGACTATCTATTTTAGATCATCCAATGTATATTCTACGTATACCTCTTTTATGCATGTTGCTTAAACGAAGTCGATCTTGGAAAAAGGAAATTAATTTTTAAATTCTGCTGCATTCCCGCGTAGATTCCCTGACAAAATCAAATTAAATCTAAATTCTAGAATGTATAGAACATTTTATAATATCGTAGCACTTTTCAAACACAGTGTCCCAACATGGCTAGCACTCACATTAGATCCATTTACCAGGAGGCCAGCTACAGACTTGCAAGTGAATAAAAGATTCTTGTCACGGATAATATGGCATGTTGCTCTAGAATCTACTATCCAATGATGATTACCTAGTTTACCTGAAGTGTCCATAGTGGGAGTGAAATTTGTGGTCATTTTTGTTGCTTGATTGATCACATGCTCATGTACTTCTGGTTTCTGAGTGTCCAACAACTTCGGCAATTGTTGGAACTGAGCATTGTTCAACCCATATGTTATAGTGTCTTGCGAAGTAGATAAATTACTCATTGGTACTTCATCAATATTTTGAGTTAACTCATGCTCACCAAAACAAATTTCTACCATGTTTACCCTTCTTCTTGGATTAAATTCAAGAGGATATCAATGATTTTTATAGCTTATTTACTGAGTGTCATGTGTAGCCGCAGAAGGTAAATTCAATTTTCTTTCCAGTAGGGTTAGAATTATTGTATCTCTTGAATCCACCAAGATTTCCAGAAGGTAACCTTACAGGATTTCGATGATTGCTACTTTGACTGGAATTAAAAGATCTATTTAACAGAATTGTAGAATCTTGCACTCTAGAATGATTAACAGTATATTCAGAGCCATGGAAAAAACAATTTTCATATCAGGTAAAGGCACCATTAACTTAGCTTGTGTCATGACTTGTGACTCATCATTCAGGCCCATTAAGAACCTGACTACTTGCTTAGTTTTAACACAACCAAATGTTTTTATAACTTCACAGTGGCACCTAGGCTCAATTTTACATAATGGATAAGGTCTCAAGATCCTAATCTCATCCCATAAGATTTTCATCCAGGAAAAGTAACATGTGACTAAACTTTTATGTTTAAGACTAGTTACTTCCTATAAAAGATCTGAAAGCCTAAAAGACATCTAAGGTAAAAATCCTCGCAGCAAGATCTAACCAAATTTCTTTAGCGGTATTCAAGTACATCACACTCTGTGAAAATGATAGAATCACAAAGTTCAATATCCAAGTAGTTACAAAGGTATTACGCGGTTGCCAAACCTGGAATTATGGTGCATCAGAATTTGGCCTAATGATAGTGCCATCAATGAATCCGATTTTGTTCTTTGTAATGATGGTCTCTTTCAATGAGCTACTTCATGGGTGATAATCCTTGTTGTTCAAAAGTGGCTGAACAAGAACTAATGTTGGATTCTCATTTGGATGAACATAGAATTGACTTCCTGGCTGGATTGCTTGATTCTGGTTTGCATCCATTGATACTAGCAGGTATTTAGATCAAGAAAAGAGTACAAACGTATATAAAATAGGTGCATATAACATAAAATCTCTGATACCATGAAGAAATTCTTGATTCCAATCAAAATTTCAATGAGAGAATACAAAAAAGAAGAAATTAAAATGAGATGTACTTAAAAACTATATAGTAGAATACTAATGATCAAAATTCTCATTATTGAGCAATATTACATCATGATCGTATGTTTTTGTAGCATGATCCTTATATATATAAGGTCAATTATAGATAAATACCTCTCAATTTAGTTATAAACTGACTAAACACTTCTTCACTACTTTACAACGGTTATAACTTACTTTTGGAGATGGTGTTCGACAAAATGTCTCTAAGAGTTATCTGTCTTGTTGAGCTTCAAGATTGATGATCAATCTCTAGACTAACTTGTTTATTAACTGCAATATCATCAATGACACATTTCTGGTCTTGTTTTTTGTACCATTAAAAAGACCATAAACCTTGTTCCTACTACTCTCATCACACAAGACCAATCCTGGAGCAGGTGTATCTTCAACGATTACCTTTTCTTCCATGATTTCAGAGCGGCCTTCATCATTTGTAGCGGTGAAGTTATAGATATCCATAACAATTGTATTTCGATGTTTGATGAAGCTCTTGTAACCAGAAAGTATGTTAGTAGAAGACAGTAGTTGTAACAATTACGTAGGTTTGCACAACATATGATGCATGTAGTGAGAATGTTGTAATATTGTAGTATAAGTATGTTTTGAATATGTATTAAATATGTATTGTGATTGTAGCAAGCCAAGTCTTTTCACGTTTCAGCTTTCGCACTAAATGATTACACACACCTCACTAGACATCGTAATTCGAGAAAATTTAAACAGAATTTTCGAGTATGACCGCAAAATTTAGTATCTGTAAATGTACTAGGGTTTTCACGTCAGGACATCGTTACACTATATACACACGCACACACACACTCGAGGTACGTTGCTCGCGAATAGTTGAATCGGGTATTGCATTGCTCGAGTATAAATGTTTACTTTTCGAATCGAGTCAATTTCTTGTTCGAGTTGATTTTAGCCGAGTCTAGACCCGGCCAAATGGACGAACCGGACCGGACCGGAACCGGAACCGGCGGTTTTAAACAGTACCGCTTTGGGCCGGTTTGACGAACCGCCGGTTTGAAAAACCGGCGATTTACTGTTCAAAACCGGCGGTTGCCGGTTTGTGCCGGTTCACGGTTTACCCGGTTTGCTCCCGGTTCAGATCACGGTTCCGGCCACGGTTTTAAAAATTCATAATTTTTTTTTCCATTTTCATATAATACTTATTATTTTCACTACAATAAAAAATTATTATTCTTTTCACGATAATTACTAAAGCGAATGTAATATATATTTTTTTATAAATAGTTTTCTATTCGGTTTTAAAAATAATATTAATATTGTGTTATTTTATTTATATGTAAATAATGTTATTTTGAAAAAATGTGTTATTTTTTCAATGCTTGTACCGGTAATTCGGTTGCCTACGTATCATTTATATGTAATCGTGTCGGAGGCACAACACATATAAAAAAATCAAAGCGAACGTAGTTCTTGTTAACGGTGATTTTTACAGTTTATATGACTTTATTTCGTAACAATTTCCTTCGTGTTTTACTAATTTTTATAGGAAATTAGGTGTTTAAGTGAAATATTGAAAGAATGCGTATGGAAATCGTTAATCGAGCTAATTACGTGGTTTTATTGGTGATTTTTTGTATGGTTTTACACTTTGCACTTTTCTATCAACTTGTAGGTGCATTTGCATGGCAATGAAGGAGCTTAAACGACGTTTAACTGAAGATTGAATAGAATGAGGAAGATGCATATTGGAGACTGAACGCACGTTTGCCATCCGTCCAACTCCGGATCGGCGTCCGAAGCATGGACTGGCGTCCACTGGAGCTACTCAATTCCAGAAAGCATGATTTTTACCCAAACGGGCGTCCAGAAGAGTGGACTGGCGTCCAGGAGGAGAAGTTGGATCAGGATGTTCAGATTTTTAGTGAACGAGCGTTTGAAAATGTATAGGACGGACGTTTGAGAAGACTCGGCCCGACTCGAAGATTTTTGACACTATGGACGGGCGTCCAGCCCTGTAGACGGGCGTCCAGCCACCGCCTTTGCTGAAACCGACCTAAAAACCTATTTATAGTCGCGTTTTTTCCAACCCTAAACACCACAATTCGATCCCTGGCCGCCCCAGGCCCCTTGGGGGCGCCCTAGCTGCGTTTTCCCACCATCATAAACATCTTTTTATCTTCTTTTTATTTATATGATTTGTATTCCAACGATGAGCTAAGGCTAAGCCTAGAACGAGATTTGTGAAGCCAATTCTCAGCAGCGTTTTGATTTCGACTTTGGATTTGGTTTTGTGAGTTTTTATTTAAAGCTGTTTCTTTCTTACGTTTTGTATTGATTTTGCAATTTATATCGAGAGATGGTTGCTTTGTGATGTTTAACGTTCGATGAAAATCGTTGTTAGACCTAGATCACCGTAGTAAAGATGGGATTTTTAACCTAAAAATTAACGAGAGTTGCTAGGTTAAATTTCTAGGTTGCTAGATTGAGAAATCTTACACCTTTGTTATGGAAGCGTTAATCTTTAAGATCGAGAGATGAAAGATTAATAGGCGAATTATCTACGAGAGTAGAAATTTATACCTTTGATAGGTGAACCACATCTTTATTAAATCTTCACTAAACGATCTAGGGTAGAAATTGAGAGTTGCGAGATAGGTGGATCATTGCTTGTTCCTCGTTAACTTAATTGAAAGAATCATTGTGCCTTGTTCTTCGTTGCTAGCTTAGAATTTTATTTTCGTTTTAGTTTATAGAATAGAATTAGTTATTTTAAGTTCGTAATCATATTTCCTGGCTTTGGATTGACAACCCTCTGTCCAGTTTATTGTTTCTTCGTTTTCGTTTTTAGTTATTTTTCGTGACAACCTTTAGAAAAATTAAGAACTAGACCAATCTCGATTCCCTGTGATTCGACTCCGGTATTAATCGCTATACTACGATCCCTGCACTTGGGGTAAACTGGATTATTTTATTACTTGTTGTTTTTCATTGCATAAAATCCGAGACAGTTCTTATTGTTCATTTTTTAGTCTATTTAGTTTTACAATGTAACCGTTACGTAGAATAATCGACATTCATCATTTATTGTATTGTAATAAATTAATGTAATCGAAAATGGTCATTATAATGAATGTTAAAAGTTAATCAATGTTCTTTTTCTTTATTTTCTTAGCAATTCTTTTATTTAGTAAATGGTGTTGTTAATTAATGTGTAAAATATACCATAAAATGTTGTTTTTTATCTTTTCAAAAAAATATATTGTTTTATTATTATCAAATTACATAGTGTGGAAATATTACATATCAAATAGTATGTAATATTTATTTATTTTCGTGTATACATTATTTGTACACTTTAGTTGTAAAAGGACATATTAATTGTGGTACATAAAAACAATTAATATGTCAAACTCTAGTTGCTTTATGTCATAGACATACTTTTACTTTTTACATGCATGCTTGCCGCCCATCTAGTGGCCGCCCAAGCTAGCTAGTATCTCCCATCAATTGTAACTATTTATACTTCTTCCATTTGATGAATAAACTAAGTTGAAGTTTACTCAAGTAGTATTTACTTTCTCAAACTCTCTTCATGGTATCAGAGCCTTAAACTCCTGAATCCGCTGCAAATTCTCAGCACCCTGCTGAATCAAGAATGTCTTCATTATCTGAAGCTTCCTCACCCTCGGTTGAGTCCCGCCTGCCTCAGCAGACTGGGGTCACTGACTCTTCATCTTACACAAATCATAGACTTGATGGCAACAACTACTTGCTATGGTCAAGATCTATGAAAATGTACATCTCTGGACAAGGTAAGATGGGATACCTGTCCGGCTCTAAACCTGCCCCTGCTGAAGATGACCCAGGATTTGAAGCATGGGATACTACTAATAATCAAGTCATGACCATTCTCACAAGATCAATGACAAAAGAGATTAGTGAGAACTTTATGATGTATGATACGCAAAGGAGATGCCGGGATAATGCCGGGGATCTTTACTCCAAGAAAGACAATACATCCGAAGTGTATGAACTTGAAGCTCGGATTCAAAATTGCGGACAAGGAGATATGTCGTAACTCAATACTTCAACCAACCGTGTCTAGGGCATGGAAACACTGGACATGTTGGAAACTCACCCCCGGAATGATGTCAAGGATGATGCCCTTTATAAGGACATTATTGAGAAAAAGAGAGTATTCAAGTTTCTTACTTGGGATGAATCCTACTCTTGATGATGTTAGGGGAAGAATCCTTGCCACAAAACCTCTCCCCAATCTCAAATCCATGTTTGCTTTGAAGTCAAACATGAGGAAAACGAGGAGAAAAGTGATGCTTCTTGAACTCCCCGCCGACAACCCCGCCGAAAGTGCTACCCCGTCGACCGTCGGGAAGCTGCCGAGGTTACGAGACCGTTAGGAAGCCTACGATCGAACCGGAAAGTTGTTCGTGAGCACTGCAAACGCACAAATCACACCAAGGACACTTGCTGGAAGCTACATGGAATGCCTAAATCCTCCAAGCCTACCAGGGAAAGTCAGGGCAGGCATGTCAATGAAGGGGAGAATGATAACAAGTTGAATGCTCGGTTGCGCATTCAAAGCTTTCCTCACTCAACAAAAAGAAGGTAGTCCCTCTACGACATGGCCACTCGGGCTAGTGCGGGTAAATTCTACTCTTCTATTAGTAATGAAACATGGATTGTTGATTACGGGGCCTCCTCGCATATGACCGGTAATAAAAACCTCATAACTCACCTTATGCCATGTCAACAAATTCATAAAATTAAGACTCGCTTGATGGATCTATCTCTCATGCAAAAGGTTTTGGAAATGTTAAAATCACTAATAAGATATGCCTAAAGGATGTCCTATTTGTTCCAAAATTAGACTGCAATCTCATATATGTCAGTAAACTTGCAAAAGATTTGAATTGGACTGTGGTATTTAATAAGAATCAGTGCACTTTCCAGGACCCTTCTTCACAGGAAGTGATTGGGAGGGCTAAACCCTGCTCAGGATTGTATGTGGTCAACCCCGCTCGAAGACGAAGACCGAAGACGAATCGCCTCGGCACCGCACTCAAACCTTAGACAATATCATGTTATGGCATTATAGACTAGGACATCCAAGTTTTGGTTATTTAAAGTCCGTAATTCTGAATTATTTAAAGGATGTAATGTCAATGATCTTCAATGTGATATCCGTCAATTTGCCAAACTTACCAAATCTGTGTATACCAAACTACCTTATTTGCCTTCCAAACCTTTCACGTTAATTCATAGTGATGTATGGGGACCTTCAAGAGTAAAAAGTATAACAGGGAAAAGGTGGTTTGTCACTTTCATTGATGATCATACCAGAAACACATGGCTGTTTTTAATGAAGGATAAATCTGAAGTTGGAACTGTTTTTCAGGAATTTTACAACATGATCTCTACTCAATTTGACACTAAGATCAAGATCTTAAAGACTGATAATGCACTTGAATACTATGAGTCTAACCTCAGTAATTTCTTGATGGATAAGGGGATTGTCCATGTCAGTAGTTGTGTGGAAACACCTCAACAAAATGGGGTTGCTTTGAGAAAGAACAGCACACTGGGAGATGGCTAGATCACTCATGTTCACCACACATGTTCCAAAGTATATGTGGGGTGAAGCTATATTAACTTGCCACATACTTAATCAACGGACTTCCCGGTAGAGTGTTAGGCTTCAAAACTCCTATCCAAACCCTTCGACCACTCACTCCCTGCCCTCATCTTATTTCCCAATTACCTCCAAAAATCTTTGGTTGTACTGTGTTTGTTTATATCCATGCCCAACACAGAAGCAAACTTGATCCCAAAGCTCACAAGTGCATTTTCCTAGGATATGCAAAGGACAGGAAAGGTTACAAGTGCTATTCTCCTTCTGAAAAGAGATTTTACAATTCTATGGATGTAAAATTCTTTGAAAGGACCCCCTACTACAGCAAGTCCACTGAGGCAGCTACTGATGGAAACTTGATTGAAATTGACCTAAATCTGTTCCCACAGCAAGCTCTTAACCCTCAGCAACCTGCGATTCTCGACAAAGGCGAACCCCGGTGCCTGCGACCCCCGGCGGCCCTGCGGAACCGGGGCCTACTAAACCGAGCCTGCGAACCGGTGCCAACCGAAACTCGGCAACCTGCGACTCTCGGCGACCGTCGACATTGATGATAGACCTATTGCTATCGAAAGGGAAAGAGATCTTGCACTACGATCATTCTATTCATAATTATCTGTCTTATGATCGCTTATCACCGCCTTTGTCATGTTTACACGGGACTTGGATTCTCACTCTATTCCTAAGAATATACGGGAAGCTCTCCAACATGATAAGTGGAAGGTCGCTGTCAAGACCGAAATGATCGCCCTCCTAGATAATCATACTTGGGATCTAACGGCTCTCCCCAAAGGCAAAAAGACATCGGTACCGCAAGTGGTTATTTACCATCAAATACAATGCGATGGTACAATTGACAAGTATAAGGCCAGACTAGTTGCAAGGGGTTTCACTCAAACTTATGGCATTGACTACAAAGAAACTTTTGCACCAGTTGCAAAACTGAACACTGTCAGAATACTGATATCTCTTGCTGTCCAACTTGACTGGCCCCTTCACCAATTGGATATCAAAAATGCCTTCCTCAATGGTGACCTTACTGAGGAAGTTTACATGAATGTACCTCCTGGTTTTACCAATCCTAACACTCAAGGAAAGGTCTGCAAATTGAGGAAATATCTATATGGCCTAAAGCAATCCCCAAGAGCCTGGTTTGGGAAACTCACTACCGTGGTTAAAGCCGCCGGATATCATCAATGCAACTCGGACCACACCATGTTTATCAAGACCACTAGCCGAAAAAGATCTATCCTTATTGTATATGTGGATGATATCATCCTCACTTTGGTGATGACTCTACTGCGAGATCCGAATTTGAAGACTCTCCCGGCAAAGGTTTTTCAAGTCAAAGATTTGGGCTATCTTAAATACTTCCTTGGTATGGAAATTGCAAGAAATAACCAGGGTATCTCTATCTCTCAAAGGAAATATGTCTTGGACTGCTAAAGGAAAGCGGTATCTTTGGGATGCAAACCTGCTTTGTATCCCCAGAGTAGACCCTAGTAATACCCCGTTTTGCATGGTGACATTGCTTTGTCGAAAGGATCAATATCAAAGGCTTGTAGGGAAACTCATTTATCTGTCACATACAAGACCCGATATTGCATATGGGGTCGATCCTCGTTAGCTTGATTCATGCATTGCCCTACCGAGCAACATTGGGATGCGTGAACGGGATACCGAGGTACTTGAAATCCACTCCCGGCCAAGGCCTACATTTCACCAAGTCTGCTTTGAGAGATTTATCAAGGTCTACACCGATGCTTGATTGGCCGGGCCGTCACATAGACGAAAGGTCTACTACAAAGCTCTTGTTCTTATGTATGGGGAAATCTTGTCACCTGGAGGAGCAAGAAACAACCTACTGTCTCCGAAGCGATCTTGAAGGAAGCGAACTCGGGGCACTAGTTTTGGGTATTTGTGAAGCTCTATGGATAAAAAGGGTCCCGACCGAACTTCGGCGGCTATTCAAGACACCTATCACACTCTCTTGTGACAATAATTCAAAGCATTATGCATGGCGAGAGGATCCGATCCATCATGATAAAACCAAACATGTGGACATTGACGGACACTTCTGAAGGAGAAGATTGATGCTAAGATTATTCAACTCCAAAGTATGTTCCCTCGGCGGACGTAATGCGATATTCTCACCAAGGCCATTCCACCACTTATGTTCGAAGATTGAGTAGCAAACTTGGCCGTATAAACATATACAACCCGGTTGAGGGGGTGTGGAAATATTACATATCAAATAGTATGTAATATTTATTTATTTTCGTGTATACATTATTTGTACACTTTAGTTGTAAAAGGACATATTAATTGTGGTACATAAAAACAATTAATATGTCAAACTCTAGTTGCTTTATGTCATAGACATACTTTTACTTTTTACATGCATGCTTGCCGCCCATCTAGTGGCCGCCCAAGCTAGCTAGTATCTCCCATCAATTGTAACTATTTATACTTCTTCCATTTGATGAATAAACTAAGTTGAAGTTTACTCAAGTAGTATTTACTTTCTCAAACTCTCTTCACATAGTAATAAGAACATGTATATCGTACTATGTCTCATGATCTATATGTTATATAGTATAGTTTAAAAAATGTAAATGTGATTATAAAATAAATTATTTTTAGATTTATGAAATTATAAAATAAATTATATAAAACACATAAAACTTGAATAACAAATAAAATAGGTTCATTGAATAACAAATAAACTTGAATAACAAATAAACTACATCATACTCTTTTATTCGTATAACCATCGCCTGCATGGCCCATAGCTATCTAGCCAATTCTTTCCACGATGTATTGGCCTACATCTATTAGCTCATTCGTAAGAAAAGCATACGCAATGATGTACATCTCAATGGTCGGTTCAGTGTGGTTTACAGTACCATGAAGGTGATAGGCAAGAAACAAAAATCACCATCCGAACGACTTCAGGGGTCCATCTACGAGGGTAATGTTGACCGCTCCTTCTAACCATAGGTGCCCAGAGGTGAGTCTCACCAAAATGTCGTACCATGTTAGCATGCAATCTTTCAGTCCAATGGAACGGTCTGAAAAAATCAACATCACGAGGGATATCTTCAAGTAAATAATACTGGTTGATCTAACGCGGTGTGAATTGGACGCGTACACCACGCCATGTGAATTCTCTTGTAACATTTCCTGTTGTAGCAACAATTGCGTAGAACTCACGAACGATTGAGCGATTCATCTCGTAACTGGGGTGGGGGTTAGTGACGAACCCATACCACCCTACACTTTCCACCAATTCCGTAATCTCAAAAGGTAGACTTTCCCATGCCAATCTCCGTTCACCAACAATAGCTCTACCCATCCAGTTTTCACGGTACTCGATAAATTGATCGTATGATGTGAATCGAGTCTCGTAAGGATGTTCGTCCCATGGCACACCACCGTCATCCTCATCGGTAATTATAGGGGCATGTGGATCATCCATTGTTAAATATTAAAAATTAATTATCCAACTATCTATTCAGACTATAAGAAGTACACAAATAAATCAGAACAACTTCAAATTTCGGATTACATATAACGGTTATAAAAAAAATTAAATTACCTAACCAATTTTACTTATAACTAAAACCGAATTGAAGTAACGATTAAATCAGAACAACTTCAAATTTCGGTCTACTAAAGTAAATTTGATTATAAAATTGAATTTTTTTTTACACTTGCAAAAAAATTAGTTGAATAAAATACAAAACCAAATTTACTTATAACTAAACCGTATTGAAATAACGGTTAAATCAGAACAACTTCAAAAATCGATATCGTAAAGTAAATTTGATTGTTATTTTTAACAACTAAACAAACTTGATAATCAAAGAAATGAGTAGAAGATGTAAGAAATGAGTAGAAGATGTAAGAATTGAGAGAGATTGATGTGGCTAGGATTTATGAAATGGAATGGGGTAGTATTTATAGGAATTTTTTTGGGGTGTTTGGGAGAAAAATAAAATTTATAAATAAAATAAAATAAAATAAAAAAAAGAGCCGTTGCATATTATAGCCGTTGGGCCGGTTCCGGTTCCGGCCGGTTTCACCCGGTTCCGGCCAGGCTGGTTCCAACCGGCGGTTCCGGTCCGGTTTCGGTTCCAAAAATCACAAACCGATACCCAACCGGCCAACCGGCGGTTCCGGTTCCGGCAGTTCCGGTTTGTGCTGGCCAGGTCTAGCCAAGTCTAGTTAAGTTCTAAATCGAGACGATCTCGAATTACTCACTGACAGTTTGACTTGCTTATAAATGTGGTTTTCAAAATAAAAAATAAAAATAAAAATAAAAATCCACTGATTTACTGAACACAGATAATATCAACAAAACAAATTCTCATGGGTACGATACACTTGGACCAAAAACTAACTGATTAATTCGTCATAAGTCTGAAATTCGCTGTACTGCATTATCTAGGGATAACGGCAAGAATGACAAAATAAGATTGTAACAACATGTAGTGAACACATATAGTAATAAACACATTTTTATCCTTCTCAACCACTATCTTTTTTTCTTATCCTTTTTTTTTTCATTTTAGATTAAAAACAGTCCTCCAAACCTTTAACATCATTATTTAATTATATCTTTTACTTAAAATTTGGCATTTGTTTAGCCGAAAAATAAATATGTAAATAATAAAATACTAATACAATTAAACACCATTGCCACTTCTATTAACTACTACCGGTAAAATTTGTCTTATAGCATTTCTCAAATGGAAAATTCTATCCTGCAGACTCCTACTTGGAATCGTCTACGTGGCAAGCGTCCGACAATACAATTTCCACACACGGGACACTGTGTATTCCACCTCAGGAAACTATGTGGTCCAGATCCTACCACGTATAGGTAGCTTCTACTAGGGAATCCCTACAATAAAACGACCCTTCCCAAATGGGAAAAAACCTATCTGTATCATTAATTCTCTCGTAGTCGTACCCACTTAATTACACACACAGCCACCTTTCAAACAACTAGTTTCTTACACCATTTAATATTTCCCCTTCACATTTTCTTTCATTCATTATATATAAACAAAACACTTCTTCTTTCACTTGCAACTTAATCTCTAAGTTTCATAGGATCCGAATTAATTAAAGATGAAAAACACGATACACGAAGAGCGATTTCCGGGTGAAGAAGTAATTAAGGAAAAAGAAGGAAGAGAAGAACCCAAGAAACCGCAAAAAATCCCGTTGATTAAGCTGTTTAAATTCGCGGATGGTTACGATTATTTCTTGATGTTTTTGGGTTCAATTAGTGCTTGTGTTCATGGTGCTTCTGTACCTGTATTCTTCATCTTCTTTGGAAAGCTGATTAATATTATTGGGTTGGCTTATCTTTTCCCAGCTGAAGCTTCACATAAAGTTGCCAAGGTATGTAATTATTATTATCATTAATTACAATTATTATTATTATTATTATTATTATACTCCCTCCCTCCATACCGCAGTATAAGTTCTTTTAACTTTTGTGTGGTTTCTCAAAATATAAGTCATTTTCATAATTCAATACAAGATTAATGCATTGTTTCAGTTTCACACTAAACAATATAATATTATAAACCCCTCCCAAAATTAAAAATTAATTTATTTATGAGTTTTTTTAAATCTGTGTGAAAAGTCCAAAAGGACTCATAATACGAGACGGAGGGAGTATGTTTATTATGAAACTATGACTTGCTGTAATTTTATCTAATTGTTTAATTGTTTATTTATATAATTTTTTGCAGTATTCATTGGATTTCGTTTACTTGAGTATAGTCATACTCTTTTCCTCATGGACAGGTAAAATTTCTACTAGTACATTAATTTTATGTATAGCATGTTAAATAAAATTAATTGGTCTTATTTACTTCATCAAAAAAGTATAAGAATGTTGTATTTTTTGAGTTCTTATCATCTTTTTTAAACTACAAATAATGATAAGAAATATACTAGTATAATTATTCATTAATAAATACATTGAATTTTAATAGAAATTATTAATTTACATGAAATGCAGAGGTGGCATGTTGGATGCATACAGGAGAAAGGCAAGCAGCAAAAATGAGAATGGCATATTTGAAAGCAATGTTGAATCAAGACATAAGTCTTTTTGACACAGAGGCTTCAACTGGAGAAGTTATTGCAGCAATTACTAGCGATATTATAGTTGTTCAAGATGCTATTTCTGAGAAGGTAATACTATTTTATCCCCTCAAAAAAATATATATACTATTTTATCCCCTCAAAAATTATTTATTTATTGGTTTTTTTCTTTCTGAGGAGATATTTATTTATTTATTGTTCACTTTCATTAAATGCTTCATAAATTTTCCACCGGTATCCGCCTACAAATTTAAATGGACAACATTTTCCGCCTTTCATTTATTGGACCGCTGATACAGTTGGTCTGTATAGATATATGAAGAAAATTTATTTAAAAAAAGCTGTTATTATATTGAAGTTGTATAAGTTGATGATTAAAATGATAATCAACTCAGTCCATTTTTTTTTATAGATATAGGCATATATTAAGTATTGGATTTAATGTTATATTCAGTTTAGTCCACTAACAAAATTTATAATTTATTTGACGTAACGACTCGTTCCCGAAAATCCAAGCATTTTCAGGAAAATGAATCGCTCGTCACGCGTCATATTAGAAATCTAATATGACATGTCAGCCTTAAATTAGTTTATCCATCAAAAGACAAAAATACGGAAACCTTAAATCTAACTTACCTCAGAAACAACACCAACCAACTTTATTTCACTAAACTTTTGCAAAGGTGATTAAAAAGTTGTTCATAAAAAAGAAACTAAGCACAACTGAAATGGAAAAACCGAACAACTGGAACCAAAACAAAACTACAATCTCCAACACATCTAAAGGGTTGGACCAACTTGGATCATCGTTGCCTCGACAACTCCTTAAGCTCTTGAAATTTACAAGGATTGAGCATCAACTTGCTTAATGAGAAAGATAGTTACGAAGGTAATTCATTCATCATCCCCGGACAAGACAACCACTTCTAACATTTTACATGTATATTCACTGAATCCAACGAATACTGTAAAGCACATAAGCACAATTTACAACCTCATTGCACACTACCAGGTTACTTGTATTTCAAGTTATTTTCATTATGCCACATAATTAAGATTTTTCATCGTTTTACGCACACACCCACATCCCTATGCGATTGGCTCATTTGACTTTTATACGCTCAGCAGCCTTGGCAAAAGACATGTAAAATCCCACATCGGTAAAGTAAAGTTCTGTTCACCCCCATATAAGTGTGAGACATAAAAGGTCTTGTCAACTCGGGTTAGCCCTTTTAGACCAAGCAAGGACGGCGGTCTAAGCAGTTGACCGGATATTTATGACTCATTTAGCGCTATCAGACCCGGGGTCTGGGGGCGTTACAGAATGGTATTCAGAGCCGACTATCATACGGAACGAAGTGCCACACCGTGAGAGGCGGTGGGGGCCACCTCTAGAATTCTATGGTGGGGATGAACTGGGAAAGATCCATTGGGACAAGTCTTGGCCGTCCTGGCGAGGACACCAATCCCTTATAAGGGGGAGAATGTAAAGTCTCGCATCGGTAAGTAAAGTCCTGCTCCTCCCCATATAAGTGTGAGACATAAAAGGTCTTGTCAACTCGTGTTAGCCCTTTTAGACCAAGCGAGGATGGCGGTCTAAGTGGTTGACCGGACATTTATGACTCATTTAACGCTACCAGGCCCGGGTCCAGGGGCGTTACAAGACATCTCTCGTACATCCATCAATCTTGTCGTACATACTCCTGCACTCACATATGTCCAGGCCTATTTCACCGCAAATATGATCTCCAATAACACAATATGTACACACACACCCAACAACTGTCGTACTTTTCGAGGGCACAACCACTATACACACACAGGTAGATGCAACCTCATGCTTCTTAGTTTCCCTCAGTGTTGACATCACTGCACACACACAACCGACCATCATTTACCCTTTTTCATTAACACATATGGTCACACACGCATCCATGATTATCATGTTCCTTGTTTCATTAACACGTAAAATCACCCACACACTTGAATCATCATTCCTCGTTTTTCATGAGCACATATGACCACTCACACATCTAGGTCATCTTCCCATTTTTTCATGAGCACTTATGATCTCGATCATCATGTTCCATTTTTCATGAGGACATATGATCGCACAAATCCAGATCATCATGCTCCTTTCAATGAGCACATATGACCGTACACATGTACATCATCATGCCTCCTTGTTTATGAGCACATTTGATCCCGATCATCATGACCCATTTTTCATGAGCATGTATGGCTGCACACATATTACCGTGTCACCTTTTTCAAAAACACATAAAATTTCCACTAATTATTTATTCCCATAGTTTGTTATAGGCTCCCATTTTTTTCACCTATTAACATACAATGCATACCACACTAAATTCATATTTGTATTTCCAAAAGCAATGTTGATCCATCATATATACATAGTATAACACAATATCTAATATGCACAGAATCCGGAAACGGTTTCCAACAAGGTACAGTCAACCCTATTTCTGACGTAGTATCAACAAATTTCAATATATAATTCACAAATACTTCAAGTATAAATCTTTACCACATATTTTTCACAGAATAACCACCGATTCACATTTACAAATTTTATCACAACTAATCAACAAATACCACAATTAACGCACAGTATTAACAGTCAAAGATCCAAATCACGAGTAGCACCAGTTACAACAAGTCACAAAGTTCAGATTTCATGCTAAAAGGAATATTAAAAAAACTAGTACAATCGACAACATATTCCTAACCTGTTGGATGCTATCTTTTTTCTTGGAGCAAATGTCTCTTCTCAGCTGGTAACCCGCCTAATTGTAGAAAACCGTCGTCGAATTCGAGAACTGCTATGACAAACGAAGCACCAGATGCCAGAATTCTATGCCAGAACTTGCTCCGGTCGCTTTCCTGAGGGTAGCGGTCGGAAAAACGAGGATAACTATCTGGCTAGTGGCGGTTTTGCGAAATTCTGACGTCTGTGTTATCTAGGAACCTATTTATAAGGTTTTCGGAGGTTAATTTATGGTGCCGGAAACACTTGCTTATAGGTAAAGAAAGCATTATTTAACCCTAAAAGCTTGAAAAAAAGACGATACCACATTTACAAAATTTATTTTAAAAGTGAGGTAATCAAATCCAACCCAACCTACAACCAATTTTATTCAATCCAACATGTAAGGAATAGAGGAAAGGGTAATAAATTGTGCTTTTATGAATTGTTCCGACCTCTCATTCTCGATGTTCGTAAAAAATAATGTAACCAATGGAAATATTCAGAGGATTTAATACTTTTGGTCCCTCATCTTTTATCTTTGTCTCTAAATACACTTAAATTTCTGAATGACACTTTGGTCTCGTAATTTTGTGTTTTAGTTTCATTTTTAGGACCTTTAACCATTCAGCCCTCTTTAACTAACGGTTGAACAAATTGATAAAACATTGAATCCCACCTGACACTCCACATTGATTTCTTATCGCATCTCAACGACTTAAAGAACGGAACTCGTTAAATCGGCATCCATTTTAAAGCCCTAAATAAATTCTCATCATTCAACATTTATCACTGTCAAAGATACATTAAATGCATATATTACAAAACAAAAACAGATATACAAATGACAGTTGTGCCATGATTTCAATTTTGAGTTTGCAACAATCGGGCGATAGATATATAAAGGATTCTCTTGCAAAACATTTACCCCGTCAGAGGGATGTCGATTTAATTGATTACGTTCTTGAAGTCGTTCAGATGCGATAAGTAATTAGACATGGAGTGTCAACGTTTTAGCAATTTGATTAATCACTTTTATTACTTAACAACTATTGTATTAATAATACTTAAGGTATTTTAGATGTTTAAAATTCCAATTTATGACCTTCGATCAACCATTTTTTTTTAATTTTATGTGAAAACTCGTAGAATAACTTATATTTTAGATCGAAAGTACAATAGTTTTAAGGTGATCCAGGACCACCATATCATACTTGATTCTCCAATAAGAATTCATAAAAAAGGGCAAATTTATAAAAGCATTTATATTTTACATGACGGGCCCCGTGTGTTTTTCTAAATTTCTATTAGTCCTGGATAAGATCACCAAGTATAACTTATCCAGGATCACCATAAAATTTCCGTCGAAGGTATTATATGAAAATTAGAAAGTGATGGTAGGACATTGATGGGAGACTTGAAGACATCATGAAGTTAATTTGGGGCCCACGATGCGATCAGCTGCATGAAAAGATATGGTTGAACTTAAACTATCATTATCTATATGAGTGATTTCATGAGCTTCTCTCTCAACAACATCCAATTAAGGGTTTTATTTATTTATTTATTTTTTAAGCCTTCACATGGGTTTTATTTATTTATTTCATTTTTACCTCCAGTTAGATTATGATTGGCACTACAGGTATATTGTTAACAAACCGAGCCGAATATCTATCGTTTAAATTCGTGCTCACTCAGATTATTAAATAAATGAAAAATTATGTTCAAACTTGGTGGGTTTAGATCATAAGTTTGTTTATGATCGTTCATTTAATAATCGAACATGAAATTATGTTGAAACCCGGCAGACAAATTGCTCGAGCTCTTGTTTGATTTCGGCCCGCTAAACGTATTTTTTCCTTTCAACTCAGTTTGGCTCCTTAAAGTATGGAAAAGGAAGTTCAAATGGATAAATAATAACTAATTATAAAAGAGTATACTACAAAAAGTATTGGAAACTCTACAAATACTCTATAAAATCTCACCGTAGTATCGATTAGATTAACATATAACTTATCATATTACTTTATCTATATAAGCATGTTCACAAATATAATCGAACGCTTGCGAACCAAGCTCATGTTCATTTGATTAGCTAACAAGCTTATAATTTTGTTAAAGCTTGATTAATTAAACTAAACAAACAACAACCACGAATACTAACTAGCCGAATACGAGTTTTTTCATAAACGATTATATATGTTCATTTAACAGTTCTAACTAAATGCGGTTACCCTTACCTGACGGGGCATTCTTCCCCAATGATTTTTATTTTCATTCGATATTGAGTTTAGATGAAAAATATATATAATTAATTAATTAAAAAGATGTTCCTCAAAAAAAAAAAAAAACAAAAAAATTATTAAAAAGATGATTTACTGATTTTAATATTTTGGGATGCAGGTTGGAAACTTTATGCATTACATAAGTCGTTTCCTTTCGGGATTCATCATTGGGTTCATAAGGGTGTGGCAAATCAGTTTGGTGACATTGTCAATTGTACCCCTGATTGCTCTAGCTGGTGGTGTCTATGCCTATGTAGCATTTGGTCTTATTAACAGAGTTCGAAAAGCCTATATCAAAGCTGGAGAAATTGCTGAAGAGGTATGAAATTCATTGTACCGTTTTTGCCCCTTCTCACTATATATATTATTTCATTTCTTTGTTTCGTATGATATTTAAAAGGGTATTTTAGACTTTTTACAACTATAATTTATGAAATTCTTCAACTTTATTATATTGTGTCAAAACTAGACTTAGGGACAGAGGGAGTAGAGAAGCATGGATTTACGGTGAGATTTTAATTAATGATGCAACGGTCGTAGGAAAATTGGATCAAGTGGCATAAATTAGAGTCTCTTATTTTTACTCTCTTTCACATAATACACTTTTATCGTGCGAAAGATTAGACATGAATAGTTGTAATGTATGTCATTTGGTACAACCTTCATATAACGGTTGTATTATAAAATTTTCCGGATTCACATCATATAAGAACACCAGTGTTAGATCTCTTAACGAATACTCTATTTTACCTTTTTGTAAATGCACGTTTTTCTAGTTTACAGAATCTCTACCAAAATAAAATGTATCAGATTCTCTATTTTATATAATCCGATAGATACGAAGGAAAATTTGTATAATCTGGATGAATTAATGCGCTAAATGTAAACATAATATGTATTTTACCGTAAAAATAGAGTATATCTGCTGTAATGTAGTTTTTTTAATGATGAAATCTCTAAAATGGAGTTTTTAAAGGATTTACGTATCTAGTGCAAGTGCTTTAACAAATTTTAACAATTTTTTTTTTTTTTACAGGTGATAGCTAATGTGAGAACAGTTCAAGCATTTGCAGGGGAAGAAAAAGCAGTTAGATCATACAAATCTGCATTGTTAAAAACTTACATCTATGGAAGGAAAGCAGGATTAGCCAAAGGTTTAGGGTTAGGTACCCTACATTTTGTCCTTTTCCTCTCATGGTCTTTGCTTGTTTGGTTCACTAGCATTATTGTTCACAAGAACATCGCCAATGGCGGAGATTCTTTCACTACGATGCTCAACGTCGTCATTGCTGGCCTGTAAGCTATCGTTTTCTGGGTTATAAATTATACCGTATTGTTATGAAATATATGTCTTATCTTTGCATTGAATGTCTTTGTTGTTAGGTCACTGGGACAAGCTGCACCGGATTTCACGGCATTTATCCGAGCTAAAACAGCAGCGTATCCGATTTTCGAAATGATCGAAAGAAATACAATCAACAAAACAAGTTCTGAAAATGGCAAGAAACTAGATAAAGTAGATGGTCACATTCAATTCAAGGATGTGACATTCAGTTATCCGTCTCGTCCAGATGTAACGATATTCGATGAATTTTCATTGGATATTCCTTCCGGTAAGATTGTTGCATTAGTAGGGAGTAGTGGATCAGGTAAAAGCACGGTTATCTCTTTGATCGAACGGTTCTATGAGCCTGTCTCGGGACAGATATTGTTAGATGGGGTCAATATCAACGGTCTTGATCTTAAGTGGCTTAGACATCAGATTGGTTTGGTGAATCAAGAGCCTGCTCTTTTTGCTACTACAATTAGGGAGAATATTCTTTATGGGAAAGGTGAAGCTACACTTGAAGAAATCTCTCGTGCTGCGAAACTCGCGGAGGCAATGACCTTCATCAATAATCTTCCTGATAGATTCGAAACTCAGGTACTTGTCTTAAAAAACTCGTACTATGCACGGATATTATGTTTTTTATTTTTATAGTGATTTCCGTATCTGATATGTATCCGATATGAATTTGCATTAGTTCCTTAAAGTTTGAGGTTAATTTGCAAGGTGCCTTTATTGGCACTACACCGGGCTTTTTAGGTTCGACGTTCTAGCATTCGACCTCTGGAAAGTCGAATTTTGACCTTAAAACTGGGCCTATTTACTTTGTTCATTGGATTTATAGGAATTCCTGTCAATCAAGAAAAAGGGAGGGTCTATTCGGATATATTATCTAAATGGTTAGACTTTCCAGAGAACGAATTTGATTGTGGTGCCTTTAATGGCACCACACCGGGTTTTTAGGTTCGACCTCTGGAAAGTCGGAATTTGACCTTAAAACTGACGAATTTGATTGTGGTGCCTTTAATGGCACCACACCGGGTTTTTAGGTTCGGCTTTCTAGCATTCGACCACTGGAAAGTCAAATCTTGACTTTAGAATCGACTTTCCAGAGGACGAATTTGATTGTGGTGCCCGGAAGTAGGAAGAACCTTTAAAAGAAAAAAGAGTAATCTTAAATCTTGTTTACAGGTGGGTGAGAGAGGAGTACAAATATCTGGTGGGCAAAAGCAAAGAATAGCGATTGCACGTGCGATTGTGAAGAACCCTTCTATACTTTTACTAGACGAAGCCACGAGCGCGCTTGATGCCGAGTCAGAAAAAAGCGTGCAAGAGGCGCTTGATCGTGTGATGGTGGGACGAACAACTGTAGTCGTGGCTCATCGTCTTTCCACGGTAAGGAATGCTGATATAATTGCAGTTGTCCAAAATGGTAAGATTATTGAAATGGGTAGCCATGAAGAACTGTTTTCAGTACACAATGGTGCTTATGCATCACTTGTGCAACTTCAAGAAACTGCTGCAATTTATCCGCAACGTGAAACCAGCATAGGCCGCCATTCCAGGTACAAAATTCACTGTTGAAAAGATTTTCTGTGTAGTACTAGTACACACTGACAATCGACTTTTGAAAAGTCATTTTATAATTTAGAATTGACTTTCAGACCGGGCGAAAGTTGATTCTAAGGTCCACGATTGACTTTTAAAACATGATTCTTTGGTTCCATAGTAAGAACAGAGAATAAAAACGTTTTTTTTTTGGTCTATTTTGTTTCACCATTTTTGAACATCTATCCCCCAATATTTCGCCTTACAGTTTTACGACCATTTTTGCCACGTGTCAAGCTTTTATTGGTCGAGGCATTTCGTACCTTCAACATTGGATGTCGGACGTGCGGCACTTTTGACCGAAAATGTTGAAAAAAGTGCATAGATGAGAGGTTGGGGGTTGGGGTTGGGGGGGAACCAAGATGAAACATTATTTGGGATAAAAATGTGAAACAAAACGGATCAAAAGTATATTTATTCCATGAAAACTCAGAGGTGCCACTAAAGGCGCCATTTTTGTTCATAAATCATATCAAAAGTTGAACTCAGATTATTTATCTGACCCGATTAGGCATTCCGGATGTAGTATCTTCATTGAAACAATGTAGTCGCATGATGTTAATTCACCATTGTTTTCTGCTGCATCAGGAATTCGCGTGAAAACAGCCTGAGGTATTCGCGTGAAAACAGCGTTATCTACTCGCGTGATAACAGCATCAGGTATTCACATCAGTTGTCACGTACAGCTAAAAGCCTTGGCACGAGTTTTCGTTCTGATAAATCAGTTGGCCGTATCGGTGCTGACGGGGCAGAAATCGTTGAGTCACCAAATATTTCTTCAAAGAGATTGTATGCAATGATAGCACCTGACTGGATTTACGGGGCTACGGGAACATTTTGTGCGTTTATTTGCGGTGCTCAAATGCCTTTGTTTGCACTTGGTGTATCCGAGGCCCTTGTTTCATATTACATGGATTGGGAAACTACTCAACATGTTGTTAAGAAGATTGTTTTTCTATTTCTTAGCGGCGCTGTTTTAACCGTTATCGTTCATGCCATTACACATCTTTGTTTCGGGATTGTGGGCGAAAGGTTGACACTTCGAGTGAGACTGAAGATGTTTTCTGGTAAGTATTTCGTGTTAGATTTACTTAAATCGTGACTGTTGAACTACCATCTCTCCCAAAAGTTTGAGCTGATGATGATACATATAATTAACATTTTACACACTTTAACAGTTACGAATTTTATGGAACTCGTTCGTAAAGTTGAAGTTTTGTTATTGATTGCAGCTATATTGAGGAATGAAATAGGATGGTTTGATGATATGAACAATGCAAGTTCAATGCTCGCGTCACGTTTGGAGACGGATGCAACGTTGCTACGAAACGTGGTTGTTGATCGCTCTACGATTTTATTACAAAACATAGGATTAGCCGTCACTGCATTCGTCATAGCCTTCATCCTTAATTGGAGACTCACACTTGTTGTCGTGGCAACGTATCCGCTCATTGTAAGCGGTCATATCAGTGAGGTACGAACTTGCTCGCCTTCGTTTTTTTTTTTTTTTTTTTGGGTAGAAAATATGAAAAACCCGATGTTATAGTCAGGACAATCGTTTTCGGGACAGAAAATAGTTAACTTTTTGTGTGTGTGTGACAGAAACTGTTCATGAAAGGCTTTAGTGGAGACTTGAACAAAGCATATCTAAAAGCTAATATGATAGCTGGTGAGGCGGTAAGCAATATCCGAACCGTTGCTGCGTTCTGTTCCGAGGATAAAGTGCTCGATCTCTATGCCCGCGAGCTTATTGAACCGGCAAGACGTTCGTTTAGCCGTGGTCAGATTGCCGGGATTTTATACGGTGTCTCTCAATTCTTCATCTTTTCAGCTTATGGCCTTGCGTTATGGTATTTGATTTAGTTTTATCACACGTTTTTGTGCAATCTTATTGGGAATTATAATGCTTCTTAATTATTAGAAACTCTTTTTTTTTTTTGAAGGTATGGCTCGGTTTTAATGGGGAAAGGACTCGCGGGATTCAAATCGGTTATGAAATCATTCATGGTTTTAATCGTTTCTGCATTAGCAATGGGTGAAATACTCGCAATGGCACCGGATCTTCTAAAAGGGAAACGAATGGTTTCATCGGTTTTTGAAATTTTAGATCGTAAAACCGAGATTTTATCAGATGTTGGTGAAGAAGTAACAAAAGTAGAAGGTTTAATTGAGCTGAAAAATATTGATTTTAGCTATCCTTCAAGGCCTGATGTTTTAATCTTCAAGGATTTCAATCTAAGAGTTTCACATGGTATAACTATGGCATTAGTCGGACAAAGCGGTTCCGGCAAAAGCTCCGTGATTTCTCTTATCTTGCGATTCTACGATCCAACGGCCGGGAAAATACTCATCGATGGTACGTTTTTTCCGACTATTTCCACTATTTTCGTCCGTATTTTTAATTTGAGGGAGTGGGAATATAGGACACGTAAGATGGGGGGGGGGGGGGGGGGGGGGGGGGGGGGGGAATAGGAATGACGACAGTAGAAATACAAATCGGGTGATAAAGGCAATTCTGCTGTCGGTTACTCCAAATCCACCGTTCGATATAGTAGAATTGACTTCAAATCCACTATTACACTGTTCTATTGTCTCTTTGTTTTTGACGAAAATGACCTCGAAAAAAATCAAATTGATGTCTAAATAAATACAGAGAACGAAAAAAAAAATTATGGTGAAAATATTACGATCTTTTGACGTTCAGTTCAAAAGATATAAGAGAATTTAAATTGTAGTGGAATAAACATTTGTCTCTCTGCCTAATAAATAATTTCAATTTGTCATTTTTAACAATAAAGTCTTTTAATTTTTACTGTCATATCGTATCATATCATATGCAATTTACAGGGAAAGACATCAAGAAACTAAAGTTGAAGTCTTTAAGGAAGCACATTGGCTTAGTACAACAAGAACCGGCTCTATTCGCGACATCGATATACGAAAACATTCTCTACGGGAAAGAAGGAGCAACCGAGGGAGAAGTAATCGAAGCAGCAAAGTTTGCAAACGCGCATAGTTTCATAAGTGCCCTTCCCGAAGGCTACTCGACAAAGGTAGGCGAACGAGGAGTACAGTTATCCGGTGGCCAAAAGCAACGTGTAGCCATTGCTCGAGCCGTTTTGAAGAATCCTGTGATCTTGCTTCTAGATGAAGCAACCAGCGCTCTGGACCTCGAGTCAGAGCGCGTGGTGCAATCCGCTCTGGATAAGTTGATGAAGAACAGAACGACGATCGTTGTTGCTCATCGTTTGTCCACGATTAAGAACGCGAATCTAATATCCGTGATTCAAGATGGGAAAATAATTGAGCAAGGGACACATACACATCTTTTGGATAACAAAGATGGTGCTTATTACAAGTTGATTAATTTACAGCAGCAGCAACATCAACAGCGACAAAATTGATCACAACCTTAAATTACGGGAAAAAAAATCGTGTTTGAGTTTTTTTTTTTTTTTCACTTTTTTTTTCATACAGCGATTCCAAAAGCTCTATCATCATCATATTTGATATTTCTGTATAAAAATACAACTGTTCAAGTACGAGAAAGATTTCATGCGGTCAATCGAACACGTTTTGGCTGCTATATTAAATCGTATATCGGATTTTGTATCTCTTACTTGTATCAGTACTCCTTACTGTTGTATGTGTTGTATATTTAATCGGGGAAATGATAGGTGTACTGGTGGGGTCGCTCACCACGTGTCATCTCCTGATTGGCTGAGCATTGAATGAGGAGAGAGAAATGGAAGGTTAGGGGCCATGAGCTCACTTATGTCCTGTTTTCTCCTATAGAGGTCGGGTCGGTCGTTATGGAGTTCGGGTTAATGCATTTCGATTGGATTGATCCGCGATGAACATAAACTAGACATAATTCAATAATGAAAGAATCATGACTTATTTTCAAGAAAGAAAAGAAACTTTAATCACCAAAAGACTACATTGTATCTAATTGATTAATAAATGAATAATAAGACGATAGAATGGTTGATGATTACAAATTTGCAGCCCCAATGGCCTCATATATAGTGTACTAGCCGACCTATGGGAAAATCTAATCTTTTGGGGACAAGAAAACGCGTTTCTGGCATATTTTCACTGGGCCCGCCGCAGCCAGGTTTGTTGGACCACAAAATTTTAGTATTTGGACCATAACTTGACTTTCGTAACCCCGATTTGAGTGATTCTAAGAGCGTCTGAATCCTAGTTTCATGCACAAGTTGAAAATTGCACCACTAAATTGCTACCCAAGTTGCAGAAAATAATGCTCATGGATAACCTTCGTCGAGGAAAAGGTCTACAAACTTGTGTAATAAACACATACACATACGAGTTTAAGGTGTTAGACGCTCGCGGCGAAATGGTGGTAAATGTGATGACAAGGAAACACATACAATTTATTGTTTATTAGTTTTTCTTTCTAACATGGAGTTCATCACTAAAGTTTTCATCGAGTCAAATCTATTTCTTCTATTGGTTTCGTAATTTTCTGGCTCTCTGATATATGCATGTCGGCTTACGTGATAATTAATAAAAGATAGTGAGTTGTCTTGTGCCGGGCACCCAATTCCAACAAAAGGCTCTGTTATTACGGATCGATCAAGAAGTGATGGTGATTGTGAGTAAGGATAAAAGAATAACAAGTAAACAAACATAGAAACAAGAAGAACACAGATTTAACGTGGTTTCCGGCAATGTGCCGACTACTCCACGGACAAACGAGGATATTTTATTATCACCAGAAAGTTACATTAAGTTACAATAAATACATATGGTATTTATAGACTTTGGATTCCAACCCTAACCGACTAAATAGTCAACCCAATAAATGACTGAAATACCCCAGAAGTAACTTAGATAAAACCCGAATAAACATGCAGCAGACGTGTTCCCCAAGTCTGCTGAGGCTCAGCAGACTTGTCTTCAGTAGGCTTGCCATCAGCAGGCTGATCAACCCTGCTGAACTTGCCCTAGCTAAACACCAGACTTCAGTAGATGCTTTATACATTGCTGACCAAAACATGTTTCCAAAACCAGACTCAGTAGCATAGTTTCAGTCATCATTACAAATCTCCACCTTGACTTCAACTTCATGCAAACTGACCAGATGCACAACCAAGTACCAGAAATCCTCTTTGTCTTCAGATTTGAATACCTCAGCAGACCTCCACCTTCAGCTGAGTATTCCCGCATTCAAATTAACAAAGTTTGGATATTCAAAGAAGTCCGTACACAACTGAAACTTGCTCATTGGAACTGGTTTAGTGAACATATCAGCAGGATTCACATCAGTGCTGATCTTTTCCACTTTAACCCTCCTCTCATTCCTCAGAAAATGGTACCTCACATCAATATGCTTGGTTCTCTCATGATAAACCTGATCCTTAGCCAAACATATTGCACTAAGACTGTCACAATACAATCTAGTCTGATCATGATGCAGACTCAGATCATTGACAAGCCCCTTTAACCAGATTGCCTCCTTTGCTGCTTCCGTCAGTGCCATATACTCTGCTTCAGTGGTAGATAATGTCACCGTACTCTGTAAAGTTGCCTTCCAACTTACCACAGAATCACCCAAAGTAAACACATACCCAGTCATAGACCTCATGTTGTCCACATCAGTAGCATAATCAGAATCACAGTACCCTGTGACAAAACATTGAGTGCCAACTCCATAAATGAGTCCAGTATCTGATGTACCCCTAAGGTACCTGAATATCCTCTTTACTGCTTTCCAGTGTTCCTTTCCAGGTTGAGCCATAAACCTGCTGGCAACTAACTGCCTGTGCCAAATCAGGCCTAGTACAGACCATGGCATACATTAGACTGCATATTGCACTAGCATATGGAACATTAGACATGTATTCTTCCTCTTCAGCTGACTGTAGAGCAAACACATTAGACAAATGTAGATTTTGTGCCATTGGAGTGTCTATAGGTTTGGCTGTTGACATGCCAAACTTGGATAGTACCTTTTCAATATACCCCTACTGAGACAAGAACAACTTCCCCTGATTCCTATCTCTATAGATCTCCATCCCCAAAATTTTCTTTTCATTCCCTAAATCCTTCATCTCAAATTTAGCTTTGAGCAGATTCTTCAGATCTTGAATGTCAGATTTGTTTGCAGTAGCTATCAGCATATCATCTACATACAGCACCAGATAGATGACTGACCCATCCTTCAACTTGTTGTGATAAACACAACAATCATATGGACTCCTGCTATAACCCTGCTGAATCATATAGCTGTCAAACTTCTTATACCACGGCCTTGGAGCTTGCTTAAGTCCATATAAGGACTTCTTCAACTTGCACGCTTATCCTTCTTTGCCAGGAAATTGGAAACCCTCTGGCAGAGTCATATAAATCTCCTTATCTACATCTCAATGTAAAAAGGCAGTCTTCACATCCAATTGCTCAAGTTCAAGATTCCGATGTGCCACTATTGCTAACAGCACCCTGATGGAAGTGTGTCTGACCACTGGAGAAAATATTTCCTTATAGTCTACCCCCTCTTTCTGACTGAACCCCCTAGCAACCAAACGTGCCTTATATTTAAAACCCTCCGCAGATGTCATTCCTTCCTTTTTCTTGAATATCCATTTGCAAGTTACCACTCTCCTGTCTTGTGGTTGTTTGACCAGATCCCAAGTCTCATTCTTCTGAAGTGACTCCATTTCTTCTCCCATAGCAATAAGCCATTCCGATGCCTCAGAACATGTCATGGCTTCCCTGTAAGTGTTAGGTTCAAAACCATCCACTTCTTCAGCTACCTGTAGTGCATATCCAACCATATCCTCATCAAACCCATATCTTCTTAGAGGTCTGATATTGGTCCTCCTAACTCTGCTGAGAGCTATACCCTGCTGACCAACATCAGCAGTTTGAGTCTCTGTTGACCCTTGTTCAGCAGACTGGCTTGGATCCTGTTCTGGATCTGCTGACTGTTGACTATCCTCTGCTGACTCTTTTAATCCAGCAGGTTCTGATTGAAGCTCCACCTGTTTGTCAACCTTCCTCATCTCAGATCCAATTTCAGATTCAGATGTGGCTCTCACAGATGAGTTAAGCATAGAGTTTTCATCAAAGATTACACTCCTGCTGAGTATAACCCTATTTTCAGTTGATGACCAGATTCTATACCCCTTAACTCTATCTCCATATCCAACAAACACACCCTTCTTGGCCCTAGGCTCCAATTTACCCTCACTGACATGGTAGTAGACAGTGCTTCCAAAAACCCTAAGTCCTGAGTAGTCTGCTGACTTTCCTGACCAAACTTCCAGTGGTGTTTTAAGTTTGATCCCAGTGTGAGGCCCCCTATTGATTAAGTAGCAGGCTGTACTGACAGCCTCTCCCCAAAATCTCCTTGCTAGACCAGAATTAGAGAGCATGCACCTTGCCCTCTCCAGAAGAGTTTGATTCATTCTTTCTGCAACACCATTCTGTTGTGGAGTATCTCTTACAGTATGGTGCCTAGCAATGTCTTCATTCTTGCAAAATTCATCAAACTCAGACCAACAGAATTCTAGTCCATTATCAGTTCTAGGTCTCTTGATCTTCCTCCATGTCTGATTTTCAACCAAATTAAAGCCTTCCACTGCCTGAAGTTCTTGAATGCTTCACTCTTGTGTTTCATCATAATTACCCAAACCATCCTTGAATAATCATCTATAAAGGACATAAAATACCTGTGACCACCCAATGACTCCACCCTTGAAGGTCCCCAACAATCAGAATGGACATAATCAAGTGTCCTTTTTGTGATGTGAATTCTTTTGGAAACTTGCTCCTATGTAACTTCCCAAACACACAGTGTTCACAAAATTCCAGCTTCTTGAGCTTATGTCTCCCAAGTAGATCAGACTTAGACATAATTTGCACACCCCTTTCACCCATATGACCTAATCTCATATGCCACAACTTAATCAACTGTGACCGGTGAAACTCTGATGATGCAACAGCAGCAGAACTTGATACAGTAGACCCTTGTAGTATGTACAATGTCCCCTGTCTGATACCCTTCAGAATCACACTTGAACCCTTATAGACATTCACCACTCCACTTTCACCCCTGAACTTGAACCCTTTGCTGTCCAGTAGACTAAGTGATATCAAATTATTGGTCATTTGTGGAACATGCCTAACCTCATTCAATGTGCAGAATTTACCATCATGTGTCCTAAGTTGGATTGATCCAATCCCAACTATTTTGCAGACCTTGTTGTTGGCCATAGCAATATGACCTCCATCAACCTGCTGATAGGTTGAAAACCACTCCCTGTTTGGACACACATAATAAGATGCCCCAGTGTCCAGAATCCTCACATCTCTGTGCCCTATTGACTCTGAAAATGCTAAGGCCAGATCTTCTTCAGAGTTGGTGTCATGTTCTGCCAAAGCAAGTATACCATGCTGAGTACCATGCTGCTTCTTCCTCTTTGGACATTTATTTTTCCAATGTCCCTGCTCCTTACAGTAATTACAGATATCCTTAGCTTTAGGACCCTTGGAATTCTTCTTGAATTTCTTCTTTCCAGAATTGCCTGGCCCCCAGCTGACTCCACTGGCCACCAACCCAGCAGACTGACTATCTGTCCTAGATCTAGATGCCTTATAGCGTAACTCTTGAGCATGGAGTGATGATCTTACATCCTCCAATGATACTGAGTCCTTCCCAACAATAAAATACTGCACAAAGTTCTCATATGATGCTGGCAATGACACAAGTAGAATCAATGCAGCATCCTCATCTTCAATATTCACATCAATATTCCTTAAATCAAGCAATATTGTGTTCAGCTGGTCTAGATGATCCCTCAGCTGAGTACCCTCATGCATCCTTAAACTAAACAGACGTTGTTTCAACAACAGCTTGTTGGTTAATGACAGTCATAAACAGACTCTCAAGTTTGGCCCACAACTTCTCAGCAGTGTCCTCCTCAACAACCTCTGTGATAATATCATCTGACAAGCACAACATAATTGATGAATGTGCTTTCTCCTACAGACTGGCTCTCTCAACAGCACTTCCTTCTGTTGATTTAGACAAGGGACCCCATAATCCCTGCTGCTTCAACAAAGCACGCATCTTGATCTGCCACAGACTAAAACTGTTCCTTCCTGTAAACTTGTCAATCTTAACATTTAAAGCAGACATCTTTCTCACCAGAAAATCTTGCGTAGATCCCAAATCCTAGCGTCAATAATGACCTTGGTGCCAATCTACCTTGCTTACAACAGATAAACAGATTTCTTGATGAACCTGGACGCTCTGATACCAGTTTGTTATTACGGATCGATCAAGAAGTGATGGTGATTGTGAGTAAAGATAAAAGAATAATAAGTAAACAAACATAGAAACAAGAAGAACACAGATTTAACGTGGTTTCCGGCAATGTGCCGACTACTCCACGGACAAACGAAGATATTTTATTATCACCATAAAGTTACATTAAGTTACAATAAATACTGATGGTATATATTTATAGCCTTGGGAATCCAACCCTAACCGACTAAACAGCCAACCCAGTAAATGACTGAAATACCCCAGAAGTAACTTAGATAAAACCCGAATAAACATGCAGCAGACATGTTCCCCAAGTCTGCTGAGGCTCAGCAGACTTGTCTTCAGTAGGCTTTCCATCAGCAGGCTGATCAACCCTGCTGAACTTGCCCCTAGCTGAACACCAGACTTCAGCAGATGCTTTATACATTGCTGACCAAAACATGTTTCCAAAACCAGACTCAGTAGCATAGTTTAAGTCACCGTTACATGCTCGATTTATCGAACGGGTGTCACAACACAAATAACTCAGCAAGATTACCACAACATATTAGTATGATTATACGATATTTAATTATTATATCTCAAAAGTAATTGCAAAATGAGATTATTCATAACTTGTTACAACTTAAGAGTGAGATTTATTTCACATCTACAAAACCAACTTAGTTCATGCCTTAACAGAGAACTCGAAAACCGACCAATTTATATAGGGCTTCTTCTTTGTAACAATCTTAGTTGGAAAATTAGGATGGTGTAGAGAATCTGGATATCCTTGAGGATCAATTGTGCAACCTGCTTGAGGCTTATATAGATATCCACCTTTTCCTGGAACATTAATATTATTGATTGTAGTGAAAAGTACGGTTGGTTGTGTCGTCGATACTTTAACTGTCCTTCCTGATTCCTTCTCATGTAAAATCACGGCTGGCATCAATACATACTTGCTACGATCAAGGACGTAGTTGGTTTCATATCCATTTTTCACATTCTTGATTTCGTTTCCGATGACACGTGGATTTAAAAGATCATAGGGCGTGTCCTTCACTGGTAGGATGTTTCCGGTGGGTAAGAACTTAGGGTATGTCGTTTCGATGTAATTGGATCCAAAGATTTGGATGTCATGACTTAGAATACTTCCACTGTTGTGACCGGCTAGGTTAAAACCCATATGTTGCCCTAGGTTAACTGGGGTATCCTTGTTTTCAGTTTTTGCATGCATCACTGTGATCAGCTTTTTGGGTGTGATTGTGTGTTTCACCGAAACGGAAAGATTGCCCGGGAATCCTGAAAATTAAAGATTTTTTTGTAATAAAAAAAAAGTGAAATTACTGAAGCTAATTAGGATTAATATTTGTGAAGGATTATGAAATAATCATTACACAATATCAAATAGCACATTCATGTAAAGGAGTTGAACATGTTATACCTTCTTCACCGTCAAAGCTATTATAGGTAAATATAATGTACGAGAAGTGCTTGCGATCTTGTTGACGTGTCATCTTCCAATTCACAAATCCAAATCCTTTATGACCTCCTAAAGAAATAGGAAAAGTATTTAGGCATGGAATTGGTGCATAAATATACACACAAAAGTCATCCAAACCATACGATGTAATTATAAATAAAGAAGAAAGAAAAAAATGTCAACCTTTTTGATTTATTTCGTGTTTTTAGTGTGGATAAAATGTGTCTAAATCACTACACAAATAAGGTTACATATAAAGGTTTTTTTATTTTATTTTTTTTTTTTTTTTTTTTTTTTTTTTTTTTTTTATTTTTTTTTTTTTCCGAAACGAAAGGAAGGGGCGGGGATCGAACCCTGGACCTCCACTTGAGGCCAGGGTAAGCCCAGGTGCTAACCACTTGGGATGAGCTTAAGCTCATATATAAAGGCATTAAAACATCAATAATCATGTACTTTTACCGAATTCGCAATTGTACGTTCCAAGCAGGATGGTGGGAGTGGGGGTAGTTCTTAAATCCTATGATAGGATAATAGGGTTGAGAAAAAAATAGTTGCCCAAACCAGACCGATATCCAACCCGGTCCAAATTAAAGAAAAACAAACCAACTGAAACCAAACGATTTGTTATGGTTTGAAACCAAACCAAATTGTATCGGGTTGGTTTTGGCTATTTCTTATCTCTGAACCAACACAAACCTAACCCCGAACAAATTACTCTTCAATTTTTTTTGTAGTACCTTATATTAAGACGTAAAATTACTATCTTCATTTCTATTTAATTAAAAAAAGTTCTCAAAATCACGTAGATTAAAAAATAGTAATTTATTTGTCTTCAAGGATAAAAAGATTAAAAAAGACCAACAAAGGTTGGTCGGAGTGAAATGGACTTCGGTCGTTTAAGCAAGAGGTCTCCGGTTCTAGCCCTTGTGGATACAACAAACATTGTTAAGAGAGGTCTCCACCTTTGGTGCCCGACAGTACCTCGAAAGATTAGTCTCAGATAATTGTCTGGGGATACTCAGACAATTGTCTGGGGATACCTTGCGAAAGCGAAAAAATTTAAAATAGTCTTAAGTATAAGTAATGATTTCTCATTATTAATGTCTTACCTTATTTAAGTCGGTGTGATTGGGAAAAAGAGCAATAAATGTAGTTTTGGAAATATAAAGTGTCACGTAAAAGGAAACACGTATTTTTTATAACATATTCAGCTAATATGGAGCAGATGAAGTGTTTAAATAACTCAAGTTCTTCAAAACAGATCACCACATGAATGTATCCTTACGACTAAACCTGAATATATATAACATCTTTAGAATTTGTTTGTTGATGTCTATCCCTATTTAAGACATAACCAAACCTCCAAGTAGTGATTCCACTTCAAAGGATGTGTCAAACTTTGTTTTAGCCTCTCACACAAAGGTTACAAATGCCTAGAAGACCCTGGAAGGATTTGCATATCTAACAATGTTATCACTTATGAGTCTAGTTTTCCTTTCTTTGCAGTGTTTCTCTAAGGACCCTCTAGACAAATTTTTTCTTCAATAGATCTGTCCCTTCTAGCTTTCCTTTTCACTTGTCTCGGTTGGAGATGGGATATGATACAACTGATGTGAGAAGATTGAGAAGAAAAGGGCATCAAACAATCTAGAATCTCTTAGTTGACCTCATGTGAGTCCAATGATCTCATCCCCCTTGTCACATGAGATTCACATGCCACAAGCTTCACCAGAGTTCCTTCCTACTCTTAAAAGTCCTACTTCACATCATTACTCTCCTCAAATATCCGACCAACCTCAGACACAAACAAAAATCACAGAACCTACCAATAAATAGACTTGTTGTCCAATATTTTCTAAGTGTTGTTGATGCTTATTCAAGATTTACATGGGTCTTCTTAATGAGACACGAGTCTGAGACTTATGAATTAGTTAAATCCTTTGTTAAATTTTTTTTCCACTCCGTTTCATAAGGTTATAAAGGTGATCAAAGTATGATAATGGTGCTAAATTTTGGATACGATCCTTTTATGAACAAAATGACGTCATTCGCCGGACTTCATGTGTAAGTACACCTGAACAAAATGTCATTGTTGAGAGAAAACATCAACATTTGTTCAATGTTGCCAGAGGTTTAATCTTTCAGAGTAATCTTCTAACTGAATATTGGGAATATTGTTTGTTACACGCTGTAAAGCTAATAATTGTTATACCAGCATCTTTATTAAAAGAAAGCACTCCCTATTAAATATTATATGGTTCTAAACATGATTATTAGGTGTTCAATGTGTTTGGTTGCCTGGTTTTCTTGTACTCTTAAACAATAAAAAACAAAGTTTGATTCCGGATGTAGAACTTGTGTCTATCTTGGGAATTCAAACACTTCTAAGGAAGGCATTCTCTTGGATATCACCAACAAATATATCTTAGTTTCTAGGACTACTCAATTCCATGAGACTTGTTTTCTTATATTCCAACAGGTTTCAGGCAAGGCCAAATACTGTTTATATGCCATTACCTCTACCCGTCTTGGATGGCTCTGTTGATCAGACAAGCAATCCTGCTAAGGAATCCAATGCATGATTAGATGCAACTAAGGATCCGGTAGAGGAACATCTTAAGCCAGTCAAGCACTTTCACCTGGTTAATTAGTTAATAATATCAACAAGGACTTGAAAGACACCAAACATCTATCAAGGAGGTGCTAACATTGTGCAGACTCCTCATCTGCTAAATAAAGTCAAGTCTGGATGAAATATCCGCTAAGTATGCCAATTATGTATGTGCCATTGATTCAGTCACTAAGCCAAAGAAATACAATCAAGCTATTGAACATGATGAATGTAAAGAGGCAATGCAAAAGAAGATTGAGGCATTGCAGAACACTCACACATGGGAAATTATTACTTTGCCACCTGGAAAGAAGCCTATTGGATGTAAATGGGTGTATAAGATAAAATACACCCCCAAATGGATCAGGAAATGTTCAAGGCCAGATAGGGGTGTACAACGAAATTGGAAAACTGGACTGACCGACTGAACCGGATTAAACCGGACCGGAAAATGATGAACCGCGGTTTTCCAATCGGTTTTTTCATTGAAGAAAAACCGAACCGGAAATCCAATTCAGTTTTCGGTTTTATCCATAAAAACCGGTATGACCCGAACCGAACCGGTTATACTTCATTTTTAATTATATATATATATATATATATATATATATATATATATATATATATATATATATATATATATATATATATTTAATTTGTTCACTAGCTCCTACTATAAAAACCCCCACACACAACCCTAAATTTCTAAACCTTATACTTCTGCCGTTTCTACCTAAACCTAAACCTAAACCTAAAATGCTTCCCAGCCGCCGATAACCACCGTTTCAGCTCACCGGCCGTTCTTACTTCTTCTAATATTCTTCATCCTTTGATCGTGAAAGGCTGAAAGCAACCTTTGAAATTGTCGTTACAACGACCACCCGCTGGCTTATGGTGCCAATAATGGTGTTTGTCTTATTTTTAGAAGAAAAAAATCAAAATTTTATGGTAAATAAAATACAGTCTGAAAACCGAAACTGAACCGAACCGGATCTGTATTGGTTCGGTCCCAATTCGAAAAAAAATGACCAATTCGGTTCGCTTCGTAAAATATCAAAACCGTAACAACAGTTCAGTTCAGAGAATCGTAAAAAACCGACCGGACTGGACTATGTACACCCATAAGGCCAGACTAATAGCTAAGGGATAGACTCAAACATGTGGGATATATTATCAAGAGACTTTTTTTCATTTGTGAAGATGACAACTGTCAGAACCTTGTTAACATCAGCAACACACAATTGGCATCTGCAACAGATGGATTTCAACACTGCTTTTCTGCATGGATATTTGCATGAAAAAATGTACATGCTGCTTCCTAAGGGGTTTAAGTCTGACAAACCAAATCAGATTTGCATATTAATCAAAGTCATTATATGGGTTGAAACAAGCTAGTAAATAATGGAACTGCAAACCGACCCTTAGAAAGTTAGGGATCTGTGTCTAAGCATGATCATAGCTAGTTTACTTGAGGATCATGTCAGTCCTTCAATGCCTTATTGATATATGTAGATTACATTATTGCAGCCAGTCTAGATTTGAATCAGATATAACAAGTGAAAGATCATTTGCACAAGTATTTTACAATAAAGGACCTAGGTAAACTCGTATATTTCTTGGTAATTGAAGGTGCCAGGACACCTAATAGGATTTCCATTTCACAAAGTAAATATACTTTGAAGATTTTACTAAGATTATGAGTTTCTGGGAGATAAAACCTGCAAAACTCCACTTAAATCTAAACAGACTTTACGGCATCGGGACTCGGCTTTGTTAGGAGACAATACTGCATATAGGACACTGGTTGGTAAGTTGATTTATCTCACTTTTATGAGACCTGGTATAGCTTTTGCAATTCAACAATCTAGTTAGTTTTTAGATACTCCAAGGGAAAGTCATATGAAGGAAGTTCATAGACTTTTGAGGTATTTGAAAGCAAAGCTAGGGCAAAGGATTGTCTTTCCAGTTGGAAAAGATCTCACACTGAAAGGATACACAAATAGAGATTGGGCAGGTTGTCTTGTACTAGACGATCCATATCATGTTATATGATGTTTTTAATGGATGCTCCCATTTCTTGGAAAGCAAAGAAGCAAACAACAATTGCTAGAAATTCTACTTGCATCTATCACTCATTTATCCAAGTGATATGTTAACACCAAGCACATTAAAATGAATGTTCACTTCATTCGTGACCAAGTGTTAGCCAAGAAGTTGTACGTCCAGTACATACTTTCAGTTGATCAGATATCAGACTCTTTTACCCCACATTTACCAGTTGCAACTTTCAAAAACTTCAGAGTCAAACTTAATGTGACACCAATAGACTTCCATTTGAGAGGGGGGCTGATAAGTAATTGGTTGATCCTGGCATTACAAGTGTTAGTGTGTAAGGTTAGATCCTCTTGCCACTTGGCTAAATTTTTAGTAGAGAGTATAGTTGTTAAGGAGTATCTTTTGAAAGATTCTCTAGTCTGTTGATATGATACTAAGCTCGTGTATACTCTGTAATCGTCTACGTATTGAATAACAACAATAAACATTATCTTCTTCACAACTTTCTTTGTTTAAACTATGCTCGAGTTCTCATTTCATCCTCCCACACCTTCCTCATCGTAAAAAAAAATTTAAAATCGGGGCCCTTTAGGGTGGCCAACGGGGCCATGGCCCATGCCCTCCCCCCCAAAAAAAAAATCGATGAATTTAAGGGTCCCGTCAATATTTTCCCAATGGCATATATATATTTTGTATTTTTACATTAAGCTTCAATAATTTACCAATAACAAGGTATTACCTTAATGGTGATCAATATAGTATAACCAACAATTAAGTGACCAAGGTTCAAACTCCGTTAGGTGCAAAAGTTTTGGTTTTTAAGAAGGGCCTAATTTTTTTTATTTTTTTTTGCTCCGGCTAAAAATTTGGACAGTGACGCGCTTGATTAAAATAATACGGCCACAATATTATCATAACAATATTGTACTAGTATATATTTGTAAACCATCCTCATGATTATGAGACAAAAAGAGTCAAAATTATTATGGTCATAATTGTCATAATATTATGTTATTATAGACTTGAAAACAATTTATTGAAACGAGATTGATTGATTATCAGTGGTATTAGCTCATTAATCAATGGTCTATAGTAATGTTTTTTTTAAAGACGAAAGATTTTATTATAAAACCCGGACAAAAAAAAATCCGGAAAACCATCAGACACGGTTGGAGCAACGCCCGAAGAATCCAGAAAACACAAATGAAAAGAAACAAAAGAAAACAGACCAACAACTGAACTATCAAGATTCAAGAAGCAAGAGAGTAACAAGATACCGTTAAGCGTATCGTTCCCATAATTTGGAGTGAGCTTATAGTTTGTTCCATTCATGGTGAATTGAGCCCCCTTGATTGTATTCGTATATCTTCCAACAATTGCATTGAAATTATGTATATCTTTCTGTGGCACCAAGATTACGTGTAAATATGTATACTTAAATCTATAACTTGTATTCCTTATAATCAAAAGAAACAACTTTTAAAATGACACAAAATTTGGGAACAAAATTTGGTTCAAACGATCTATAGATCAAAATGATATGTTATTAACACAACAAAATATACAATGTAGTTTTAATTTGTTTGCAAACTAAATCAATTAATACATCTCCTATTTTAATAAATGTTACTCTGCCCGAGAGCTAGATCAATAAATATATCTCATATTTTAATGATTTAAAAATATGATTTATTACGACCATTTTGATCTAAAAATACCACCATCCATAGATCAATTGGTCCCAGGGCTGTGAAATGATCACCAAACTTATTTTTTCCACCAAAACGAAAGGTATTATATAAAGAGAATCGGACTACCACCTGAAACTACAACGACGACAACCGTTGACATACCGTAGATTGTTTTTATATTTTTCTAAACGTTTGAAATTAAACCAATGAAATCACTATAAGAACGAAGACGCCGAATATTGCGGAATTGGAATTAAATTACGGGAATATATTGTGATTATTATTGTAAAAATAGGGATGTATTTAACATAAGGGTAGATTGGGAACTTTGTATTTGGATAGGACTCCTATATGTAACTATATATACATGACTCTACTGATGAATGTGTTGAGAGAGATAGCCCACACTTGAGGGGCATGAAGCTTTTAAGATTAAGATTATGCAAGTATTGGGAGAGATGACCTACACTTGAGGGGGCGCGTTAAAGTGTATAAGATATTAAGCTTTTGGGAGAGATAATAGTTCAACATGGTATCCGAGCAGAAAGTCTTGGTTCACACCAAGCTCCAAGAACAATCACCAAAACAAACAAAATAAAAAACAAATGTTAGGCCTCTTTAAAAATACACTTGAGGAAACGTGTTGAATATATAAAAAAATATTAATTATCAACCTCTCTCCTTCACTGAATTTTCTATAACACCACATGTGTTGTGTTTTTCATTTTTAATATAAATGCACCAAAGAGATTAATTTAAAATATATATTTGATGCATGTATCACCACCATGTATGTATTAATCAAATATAAATTTAAAAAAAAAAGTAAATACCTTTCTGCACAGTAAATAATTATTTTTAGGGTCTACACTGTAAAATTCTCAAGAAAATTATTTTCAATTTTACATTTAAATTATCGCTTTTTCGCGTTTATTTATTCTAACGCAATTTTTAGCAGAATGTATAAATATGCGTTTTCAAAGAAGTATTGAGTTTAGAAAACATTCAATATCTGACTTAAATTAAATCATATAGTCGGTCACTTTGTGACTCATATGGTCAATGTGGTGTGAAAATAGTATTATATCCTAAAACGAAGGAAACGTAAGGGTATTGACCTGATATTCCGGTATAGTATCATACCCTAAAACGACGTCCGCCAACTTTCCTGCGCCCAATAAACAAAAAGGCATAGGGGGTTATTATTATAGTTATAAAGGAATACAATATTAGCAATTTTGGGTGGTAATTAAGTCAAAAAAAAATTAAAAAAAATAGATGTGTTTAAAAATAATTAAAGAATTAAAAAATAATAATTGGTACCATATTTATCTGGAAAAGAAAGAGAAACGATTCTAGCACCAAGGTTAGAGAATTTCACAGTCAAATTTCCCTGCTTCAGCTCATAAAATGTGCCTTCTTGGTTAGATGATGGGCCTTGTGCTTGTGCTTGTGCTTGTGCAAGTGCAATTCCGATAGTACAAATCAACAAATGTAATATCGACATTTTCGTTTCTCTTTTGCTTAATTAATTGGAAGATTTTTTTTTTTGGGCTAATTAATTGGAAGAGAATTTATAATGTCATACACTTGCTAATAGGTAGTATTATATACACCTACAATTAATTTGCAATAAATACTATATTAATTCTATACCAAACATCAGCATTACTTTAATGTTAAGATTAACTACACCTGCAATTAATTGGCCCTGAATACTACTTCCTTCCTTTTTTTTTCTTTTTTCTTTTTTCCTTAAAAAAAATAGTCTTTTTTTTATATTTGAGGGGTGTCTTTTTTTTATTTTAAATTAGTCTTAGATGTAGTCACAAGTGATTAATGCCTTTAAAATATAAAAAATGTTGATTTCATATATATATATATATATATATATATATATATATATATATACTATATATAGGAATATATATACTACCCGTACGATGCGATGCGGGAGAACGTAAAATTTGGAAAACAAAATGCCTACATATGTTAAAAAATGTTATATTGTAGTTATAACATGTCAAACCAACCAAGTCTTTGAAACATGATCCTCTATTATATGCAAAAATAAAACCATCTACATTGCGTATGTTTAAGGTCATTATATTTAGTGTAAGAGTAACGAATAATATACAGCAGTAAAGAAATATGAAGACAATTGACATGAGTCCATACATAAAAGTAAGTAGGAAAGTGAATGAGACAATTATGTAAATGTGTTAATTTTCTCCTCTTGGTGATGAAATTTCGGAAGAACTATAGCCATACTATGTCTCTATACCCATATATGGAATGGACAATTATTGAACGATCTGCAAGGAAAGAAAAAACATAATGTTCGAGAATAAGCATTGAAGAAAAATACCAAATGAGACGTTAACAAAATGTTGTTTATTGATAAAACAACGGATCTGGAGTTGAAAAAAACATAAATCATGTCCTGAAAACTTCAATCAACAACCTTATCGTTAAATAATAAATGCCAGCTTCAATCACAATAATGCTGGAAAAAAAAACATAACGAATATCATTGTTATGAGATTATTAACGATAGTACATTTATCAGAAAAATGATATTTGTTATACACTCCGCCAATCCTCGATGTGAGTATGTGATACTCTCAACATTCCCACTCCGAACAATTCCTTTGGGAGAATCAAATGTCAGCAAAAGAAACAAGTGTTGGGCTACAAAAAACCCACACTGAAGGAGGCGTGTTGAAGTATATAAATTTTAATTATCTATCTCTCCAAAAGCTGCCCAAGAGCTTAAACTTTGAGGGAGATAGATAATTAATATTTTATATACTTCAACAATTAATTGTATATCACTCATCAGCATTTCTCTTGTTAATTTGGGGCGGTGGGCCTAAAGGACAAAATAAGATTTCAAATGATGAAATAGGACAGAAAAAATAAACTGTTGTTGAGAAGGACAAAAAAAAAATAGTGTTGTACAAAAACACCCTTAATGATAATGAAATATATTTTTTATTTTCTCAGAGCAAAATCAGCTAAATAAATGCACCGACTTTTATTGAATTTATTCTTAGAAATACGGGGAGTTTTGAATCGGGAACTACGATGACTCGTAACTGCCACCGGAAATCTCGGCCACCAAATCCACCTTCTCATAGTGCGTTTGATAAGGAGGATGAAGAATTGAAAATAAAGAGTCCATACAGTCGGGGATCCTCAAGATTTGACTTATTTCCGGTTGTAAAGGAAATACGCTGTTTTCCGGCGACCAACAGAGCCATTGACGGAAAGGAATGGCAAAAGGAAAACGGAAAAGAAGAAACACCGAGTAAGTGGCAAATATCTTCTCATACATCCAAAAATCCAGAATTTTAGGCTTTTACTTCATTCTGATATGAATTATTTTGCGTTTGCCTGTGAGAAAATCCGATTTTGCGATGGATTGTTGATTGAATTAGGGTATCAATTTCATACGACTTTCGATTCTCCTAAATAGAGTTATGAACAATGTGAAACTATCTATGCATGTCGATTAGAAATACTCATAAATCACTTGGGTAGTTGGCTTTTCAGCCATCTGAACCATTTGTAAAACAGAAAGGATTCTGTTTATAAATTTTGTACAGGTGTTGCTACATCCACACACTGAGTTACTACATTTCAATGAAATTTTACATGCTGTGTAAACATGTCAGTGTGTGAATTTATAACTTGTGTCACTACGTTAAATCACCGTGTTCTCTTTGTTTCTGTGTTTTATCAATTTCCGCCATTTTTTTACTGTTAGATTACATCTGTTTTATCTTTCTTCAAAGAAGAGGGGAAATTGCACTGGGAAGCTTAGACCACAATGACGCAGCACCATCTTGGAGATGAAGCAAAGCTATCTAACCTGAGACGAGAGATCTACAAAGCTCCGAACCAGAACCAGTGCATGCAGCCATAGATCTGCAACCCGCCACCACCAAAGGCCGGAAACCACCAGATCTGGCGGAGGAAATTGATGGTTGCAACAAAAGGATGAAGCTTCGCAGGTCAAAACAGAAGAAAAGGAAGGCCATATCACCAAGGGATGCCGCCAGGGACCGGAAGAAAGCTGTTGACCGGAACCCATGGAGAACGGCGGCGAAGATAGAAGAAAAAGAAGCAAAAAACTAACACACATAAAACAAACGAGAAGGATAAAACTAAAAAACGGAAAAGCCACCTCCGGCGAGCCGCCGGAGGGGCAGAAGAGTATGAGTTAAAAGGCTGTCAGCAGAGGTTTTTAGTGTGAGAAATAAGTTGAGAGAGAGAGAATATCTCCAATCTAGCGGTGTCACAATACACTTTATATCATTGATCGATAATACTTGTATGAGACCTGCTAATTATGAGTTACACTATGATCAAATAATGTAAAATTGTGAAGTGTCAAGTGTTTTGACTCAATTGTTAACAAAATGATATCAGTTTAGGTTAGATCTCTTTTTTCTTTCAACGGGGGCATTACCGTAAACAAATAATAATTCATCAGCCAAAAAACTTTTCGAACCCCCTAAATATACAGGACTTTGAAATGCACTAATTAACCTTTACAATCAGTTTCGATATGAATTGTTTAGGTTAACATAATGGTTCAACATGGTTACACAATACTTCTACATGTACTTGGGTACCTGGACTCGTGTTCTTCTCCATCAGTCGCGCCTACACGTGTACTGCCCAAGTTGTTTTTTGTTAATCTTAGAGTATGCTATGTTTGGTTTTCAGAGTCTTCATCAACTTCTGGCTTAACAAAGAACTCAATGTAAGCAATGCGGCTCGGTGGCTGGAAAGCAGCAGAATCGACATGAGCATGTGAGTTAGATGGTTTTGAAACTGAAACAAGATGTTGAACTTTTAGCATCCCACCTCTCCCAATGGTCAACTTGCTCCCTCGATTATCCTTGATGACGCTACTAGGAATGTTCGATGTTGTAGCCCCCAGAAATTTGTACTTGTACCTTTCAAATTATTGCCAAAAAAAAAAAAAAAAAAAAAAAAAAAAACAGATCATTCTAAGCTTTAAGTACAATGAAATATTCACATTTCAGGGAGATTTCGGGGTGTGGATATCAGGAGATTCTTGGAGAAAGAGACTATATTTCACTAGACAGTCAAGATTTTGTGTCATCCCTAAAAACAAAATAAGTTGTCTTAATACGTATATGTTGGTAAAATGGAAAACTATTCATACAAGAACCTCCAGTAGAGATGGTGATATTAACAGGATCCTACCTGTACGAGGTTTGACGGTCACAGCTGAAAGCAATCAAGAGATCAGTGTTTGCATAGTACAAAAAATCAATCTGCATGGAAGGAAGGGAAAATGTTGGCTGCTAAGAAAGCTTAACTTGTGCATCAAACGAGTTTGAAAATAGTCGGCTCATGAAACAAATATTCAAATACAACAATGTTAAAATCTACCTGTAAATCACCATGGCCTTCACCTTTGAAGGTTACACATGGAGGATTTGGCTGTAGAATTATCTGAATGCTTGATCCTGGCCATTCAAGGTCGTCAATAGCCTCCTTGAGAAATCCAGACTGTAAATTGAAAAGCGTAAAATGAGACAGCATGTACATGACTAGAACCAAAACCCGCAATAAAAAAAGAGAAGCATTGAGGGATTTATCTATCACCAATGCTAAAAACTACTAGAACTAAAAGTAGCTGATCGAGCCCATAAAGGAGCAAGCATGACAAAAGGAAATATTTTTGGTAGCCATTGCATTTTGCAATCTTGATCAAAATGCAGAGTTACTAGTTCATAGATTTATAACAGAAATATTTTCAGTAACCAAGTTGAGGCATTATCAGTCTGATCTAGTAAAAACTGGAAGGCACAGCACCAAATATTAAACATATTAGCATCTATTTACATCCTTGAAAGAAAGCTGCCATACGATTTTGTTTAATGTGAAGAGAATCATATTTCATTGTTTTTAAGTAGGACTTTCTTTGAAATCCCCAAAAACATCAATGGTAGAAGGGCATGCTTTTGGCGGATTGTTTCGTTTACAAAGACCAAGCCCTAGGCTAAACTCATAAAACACTTCCAAGCAAACTTAAAATGCTGACCATGGAAGAGATTAAGGGTTCGCTTGGATATGAATATGGTCGTCTTTATGACTTTATTCTTATTCAGTGCATAAATTTGGTTAAGAGGTTGTTTGGATTGTATCTGGTTCGTGACGAATAAAGTGGATGTTGAATTTTGTAAGGAAAATAGGAGAGAAAATATTTTATCCAATGAATAAAGTAGCTTTATTTGGATTGAGTGAAACGGTTAGCCTTGGAAAGGTTTAATCAATAATACATTAGAACGAGTCAATTTACTTTTTGGAAGCAAATACAGTTGGAAGTTGCTTCAAATTAAAAGGCCTAAGCCCTAATAGTCCATTGATATATACACACTAACATTGACCATTTACTCATCATCACACAAAATTGTTAGGTTCAATGGAGTATAGATATATTTGCCGAAATTGCTGAACAATGCAATTATTTTAAAATGTAATTATTCAACATTTCAAACCGCCTTACAGATTGGACAGTGCATTTTTTTGGTTTTCTTTATTTGATTTATTGAAGGCCAACAACTAACTAGACAAGTAACATGGATCAAGAGATATATTCTGCCATTGGACAGGGTGCTAAAGTAATATTTCCAGGTTTAGTAATATTGCAATGTGAAAAAGGAAATGATACCTCTAGCCTTTGCCATCTTCAATGCTACATTGGTAAAAATATAGGACACCAAAGATATACCAATTTTTTTAGTTGTAAAGATCAATTTACAAGTACCTTGACAGTAAAACTAAGAGGAGTGGTTCCAGCAGGTTCAAAGTTGTAGTCCCATGATATTGTGTCAGGGATCCTAGTCCGGAGCTCTGCATAAATGCAGTCATTTACTGAATCTATTGATCTGTAACCCCAAAAAGATGCCAAAGAAAAGGTAAAATAACCAAATTAGTTTGACATAAAAATGATTCATCTAAGATCAATTACGTCCCAGGAGTAATCATGCTGCTACATTTCGTATCCAAAAATCAAAACAGAGTTAATTTAGCAAATCACACACTATACTGATACACAGAAGATAAACCGGAACAATTTACATCAAAATGAAAGAAGTGACCAAACGACATTAAACACGCTTAAAGAAGCGAAGATAAAAATGAGATTTACTTGAGAAGAAGTTGCATATCTGGCCCTGGATACCGAATCTCAATCCCACATGCATTTCCTGGAACTGAAAATGTATTTAGGCAATCCACAAACAACCCTAAACTCACCCCGAACCGTGGCCTCCCTTCAGCACTGTATTCATATTTCATGAAAAGCTATTCCGAATTAAACAGAACACTGTTAGTAAATAAGTTCAACCAAATGTCGAGCACAGAAGAAAGTTCATTTGAACATAACTGGTCAAATCATGTATCTAATACCTCACGTTGTAGATAAACCTTAGCCTGAAGACAACTGGTCTCCTCCACAATCAAAACGATTCCGTGTTCAGACAATTCAATAACTGCATCCTGAATGTCCGAATTGCGAAAATGAAGAATCAATTACTCGTTTCAAAAGCATAAACCCTAGGTTTACAAGTTAACAGATCTAAATTTTTTGAGGTTAAGAACCTGATGACGTTTCCATCGGACAGAGGTGAGAGCGTCGACAATGCCTTGGACGGTATCGAGCTGGCACACCAGATCCGGCGACTCTGCATCGGCGTCTACAGCTGCTGAGCTCATTCTGTTACTTTCCCGCCAACAGCAGAGTAAAAGGCGAATGGTAGCGGGAAGGACGTTATTCCATTGAGAGAACTTTTTGTATGGTATATTACATTTATTTAATTGATCGGTAAATAAATTTAGACCATAGAGTTTGAATTCAGTTTAATAATAAAAGATGTATAGTTTATCACATATATCTAATTGACCGATAAATAAATTTAGATCACAGAGTTTAAATTCTATTTAAAAATAAAAGGTGTATAGTTTATCACATGGGTGCACTCCGCATATGGCGGGTGCACCCAATAACTCTCCTATTCCATTTTGGATATTTAAACCGTCTCTGAGTCGTGCTCAACTGGGCCGGGCCTATTTTCAAAGGGTCCTAAGGTCTTGATAAATTGTACACGGCGCTTTGATTGATTGGTCGGTTAGACGAACACATGTAAATTTACGGCTCAAATTAATTCTAATTAGTGATTTCAATCTATTAGTTTTCTAATCGATTTTTTATTAGGGAGGAATCCTTATAATAAAGTACTTTAGCGATTTTCTTCGTCCCTTATTCATCGATTGAGGTATAAATTTGGTTTCTTCGGGGTTTTCCATATATTAAACTACGAATTATCGATCTTGATCATCCATGGGCCTTTTATAGACAAAAACTCAAGATTTGGTTTATCTTGCATTCAATAAAATTGGTAACTTTCTTCTTTCTTGTTAATTTTGTTTAATTGGTTGGGTTCTCGACACATTTACGAGTAGCTAGTTTTTATGTAGCTCAGATATGTGATAATTAACGAGATCTTGTTGTACTTTTTCAATGTTTTGTGCGTAATTTTCTAAGTTTCTTGTTCAGTTACGCCTCATAACTTGTCGTAATGCCTTTGTTGGAGTAATTAACCAATAATTGATCTAATACACATTAGTATAAGTGAGAGCTGTGAAATGTTATAGGGAAAAAGGTATTGGGACCATCTTGTAGAACCGACTAGAGAAAGATTTGGTTTCTTAAATGGTGTTTTTCCACGTGAGTTGAATTTTTCATTCATAGTTAATACTATATACGTCCAAAAATATAATATGTTTACCGTTTTGTTTTGTTTCATAGTATTAGTGTATTTATTTTACCAATGAAACACGAGTGAAGAGCCAAAAATCCATTTTTTTTATTACCTATTAAAGAGATAGGACACAAAACTTAAGAAAATGCTAAAAGATCAAACTAAAATCCGTTGGACAAATATATCCTTATGTTAAAAAAATCATGTGTGTTCTAGGATACATCCAGGGTTCGGCTCGGTTATAGGCCTAGCCACTTTGCCTATAAAATGGAAGTGGGTGTCAAGCTCTTTTGTACATCACAATTGCAAGAGATTATAGTTTTTGTGTAAAATAGAGAGTATCCTATAGAGAGTTTGAGAGAGAGGAAAAAGTCTGGTCTAGCAACCGGAGTTTTCCAATAGCAATCCAAGGAGGATTCCGGCGAGGAGCTCGTGTGGATCAACGATAGATACCGGACACGTGGACGGCTTGCGAACTGTACTACTCTCCGTTGACGGTCAAAGAGACGATCTTATAGAGGTATAACCATCAAACTACTTAACGTGTTTATTGCATTAAACGAAGAACGATCTAGAAAAGGAAATCAAAATTTTAAATTCCGCTGCGTTAAACTTGTGATTTCCTAACATGATTATGGTTGATGAGATCTCTAATCACTTTAATGTGTTTGATACTTAAATGTCTCTAGTCGTATGTACTGTCAAATGGGACATTGATAGTATGATTAGGCTAGCACGTATTCGATGTCTTTTATCTTATTGAAGATAGGGATAGATCTCGTCTATCGAAGTGTAGAGACAATTGGACTGTGCGTGGACGTGTATTAGAGAATGCGTACGTTAGACTGACCCACTTATATTAAGTGTCACACTATGTGGCAGTTGTGTAATTATCCTTAAGACCGGAGTCTACATGGCATCACGGTGTGGATTGTCATGCTTTGACACTATTGATATTTCCCCTAGCCATGGGGCGATCATGCGGTAGTGATTGGGTGTGATATTGAAGCATACGGAGTATACATGTTAGTTCGTCCGGGAATCGCGTATCCTATGATTGTGAATGAATAACCGAAATGGCCTTCTTATAAGGAATGTCTAGCTCTCGTGAATCTTTGCAAAGTGGGAGTAAATGTGTTATTCTGGGGGAGAATGATATCTAGATTATAAGATACGATCGTTAATGTACTGACACTCGAGATACGATTGTATGGATATTATTACAGCGATATTATTGTAATTACACGGTAACTGTTTCACATGAAATGTAGTAATCATTGCATTTGACTCTTCTGATAATTGGGGGTCAAGGTGTGTTGCTAGACGCTATCCCGTGATCGTTAGGTATGAAGGGCATTTTCGTAATTTGCACTTTGTGTCTACGGCCAACATATTCTGAAGCCTATCGGATCACACCTATGTTGCACCGACACCGACACCGACACGGCGCACGACACGACACGGACACGGCGACACGGCAACTTTCAAAAATATAGGACACGACACGCCGGGGACACGTAGTATATATATATATATATATATATATATATATATATATATATATATATATATATAATAATATATATATATATATATATATATACAAAAAAATATATAAAAAATACAAAAAAATACAAAAAATACAAAAAAAATATAAAAAAATATAAATAGCCGTGTCGGGAACGTGTCCCCCGTGTCGGGGACGTGTCCCTCCGTGTCGCTCCGTGTCCTTGACGTGTCCCCGGCGTGTCGGGGACGTGTCCCGGCGTGTCGGTTTTAAAATTTAATTTAACATTATTTTAAATCAACCGACACGTGTCCGACACCGTGTCGGCGCGTGTCGGACGCGTGTCGTGTGCAACATAGGATCACACTCATATGAACATCGAGTCGGATTAAAATTGCGGTTATAGTTGATGACCAAATAAGGAAAGTTTATCTCAAGCCTATAAAGGTTATAGTGGTAAATTATTATGGTGGTATTTGTTTATTATGAATAAATAAAATAGAATATATTAATTATACATAAATTATATTAATTAAAGAATATTCCGGAAGCCAACTAATTGGCATTTGGAGAGCCACATGTGAGTGTATAAAAAATACTTGGATTGTGCAATTTAATTAATGAGATTGCTATAATATTAATATTGGATATTAATTATTTTGGAAAAATATACATATTTATAGTAATAAGTTAAATATATTCAATATAAGATATTGACAATATTTAGTTTTTATTTAATATAAGATATTATAATAAAAGAGATAAATCAATCTAAGTGATTTTTCTTATTTTATAGGGAAAAGATTTTTCTCTTTCATCTATCTTCTAGAAGCTAATCCCATCAGTTTGGGAGAATGGAGGGGCGCACCATTCCTCTATATAAGAGGAGGTTGGGTTGCTCTTTTGTACATCACAATCCCAAGAGCTAATAGTTCATGAGTAAAATAGAGAGCATCTAGTAAAGAGTTAGAGAGAGAGAAAAAGGCCGGTCTAGCAGCCGAATTTTTCTAATAGCAATCCAAGGAGGATTCCAGCGAGGAGTTCGTGTGGATAATCGATAGAGGCCGCACGCGTGGACGGCTTGCGCACAGTACTACTCTCCGTTGACGGTCAAAGCGTCGATCTTATAGACCAGCCAAGGTATATACCATCAAACTACTTAACGTGTTTATTGTATTAAACGAAGTCGATCTTGGGATCGGATATCAAATTTTAAATTCCGCTGCGTTAAACTAGTGATTTCCTAACAATTATAACGGCGATATGATTCTATTTACACGATAACCGTCTCACATGAAAGGTTATAGTCATAGCAATTGACTCTTTCCGATGATTGGAGGTCATGACGTGTTGCTAGACGATGATCATGATCATTAGGTGTGAAAGGCATTTTAGTAAATGTACTTTGCGCTTACGACAACATATACAGAAACCTATCGGGTTACACACATATAAATAACTAGCCGGAATTAATTTGTTGCTATATTGATAACCAGATGATGATTTATTTATGTCTGCTATAAAGTATTGTACTAAAAATTAATATTGTGACATTTATTTATTATGAATAAATAAGTTCTATGTTTTATTGCCAGATTGAGATCCGTAATCAGTGCGTCGTATTCTGCTTCATTATTGGTAGTCTGAAAGTTGAATCGTAAAGCATATGGGAATTCTTCCCCTTTTGGACTGACGAGTAGGAGACCTGCCCCTGCTCCTTCTTTTCTAAATGCCCCATTGATGCACAGTATCCACTGTTCCGATTTGCAGCTCGGCTGATTCAGGTTAATGGTAATAGTTGTTCCTTCAGTAGACAAGTCTGCTGAGGCTTGTGCCTTAATTGATGTTCTGGGGCGGAAGTCCAGGTCGTACTCTGCCGGCTCGACTACCCACTTTGCTAGTCGGCCTGATGTGTCATGTCACACCATTATTTGCCGAAGTGGCTGATCAGTCACCACAACTATTGGATGAGATTGAAAATAAGGCCTTAGCTTCCTGGAGGCATTTACTAAGGCCAGTGCCAATTTCTCTGCATTTGAATACTTGACCTCTGGTCCATGGAGTGCTTTGCTCACGTAGAATATAGGTCTTTGCACATCGTCTTGTTCCTTGACCAACACAGCGCTTTTAGGCTTCCTCGCAAACTGATAGATAAATCAACAATGTTTCTCCTTCCTGAGGAGAAGTCAAAGTTGTTAGATCGGCCAAATAATACTTTAACTCTTCAAATTCCTTCTGGAACTCTTCGTTCCATTGAAACGGACTTGCTTTCCTCAAGATTCTGAAAAAGGGAAAGGCACGATGTGCCGACCCGGAAATGAATCTGTTCAGGGCGGCCATTCGCCCTGTCAGTCTCTGAACTTCCTTAATATTACATGGGGGAGACATGTTCTTCAGTGCTTCGACTTTGTTTGGGTTTGCCTTAATCCCTTCTTTAGAGGTCAGGTACTTTAAAACTTGCCTGATCTGACCCCAAATGTGCACTTCTTCGGGTTAAGTCTCATTTGCAATTGCCTGAGTAAACCAACAACTTCCCGAACATTAATTAAATAATGATCAAGAGTCCATGCATCTGCCGATTTGTTTTCTGAATATCTTATTCACAGCTCACTGATAAGTTGCATCAGCGTTCTTCAGGCCGAACGGCATTGTCAAAACCAATTATGCGTTTGAAACAAGTCCAAAATTATACTTCAACAATATTGAACCAAAAAAATATCCATCACAAATTTTTTTTATATATGTATTACATCTTCTAAAAACCTAAAACCATTTTTCCTTTTTATTGCTTTTACTTTCAAACCCTCGGCATAGAAAAGCCGATGACTGGTTGAGTGTGCATAATAGACACAATAAACAATAGGTATAAGAGCACTTGCAGTAGAATCTCTAAATCATGTAAAATCTGAATTTTAAGAGACTTTATATAATATAACACTGCATTAGAATCAGTCAATTGAATCTTGAAAATTCAGATTATGTGAAGCATTTTGACAGAGTCTGTACATCTACCGCAAAAGCTTTCAATCTGTACAGACGGAAATTTTTGTATTTACAGCTCTCCTTTGACTTTTCTTAGCTTGTAATCTATGATTTGTTTTTTTATTATTATTTTTAGAGAGATCTCATTATTTAGTGGCTACTCTATATTTTGATATATGCTTTTCTTCGAATTTTGTTAAAAAGTTTTTACTTAAATATCTAGGTTTTTAATAAGTTCATAAAATATGATTGTTACACATCTTCTTTATAAGGTGCTTAAGTAATAATGATTAATGACACCGAAAAATATTATAATATATTAGAATCATATATATAGTTAATATGTTAACATGGGGGTAATGAATAGTTCTCTATTTCTTAGAGTGATTAATATTGGTCTATAACAAGTATTGTATTAGATTTATCTCCTATTAACTCATTATGTATATAAAATATTACCATCGTTGCGATATATCCTTCTATCTATATAAGAAAGGAAAAGTTGTTGTTGTTTGACACTTGTTTTTTTTTGATTGGTTGATCATTTTACTGTTCATCGCCCCAGAAACCCGGCCCAGTTTTTTTTTTTTTTTATATTTTTTATTTTTTTATTTTACTGTTCATGGGCAGGCCCAGCCCAGAAATGTTTTTTTTATTAATTTTTTATTGAAAAGAAGGGTCTGAGTTAAATTGTTCCATTTTAGAGGACTCAATTGTATCACCTTTTAATGTGTGAATATATGTAGCAAATATATGACTATTTTCAAAATATAAGGCCACGACTTGTTGCCGACACGATTTTTGTATCATGCCAAAATAATTTTGTTGACATTTACATGAAATATTATAAATGTTTTAAAATAAATTCATTTCATAAAAAAACATATCTTTGTACACGGCGATATGACTATTTAAGGAAAAGTTGTTGTTGTTTGACACTTTTTTTTTATTGGTTGATCATTTTACTGTTCATCGGCCCAGAAACCCGGCCCTTTTTTTTTTTTAATTTTTTATTTTACTGTTCATGGGCAGGCCCAGCCCAGAAATGTTTTTTATTTTTATTTTTATTTTTTTATTGAGAAGAAGGGTTTGAGATAAATTGTTCCATTTTAGAGGACTCAATTATATCATATTTTAATGTGTGAATATATGTAACAAATATATGACTATTTTCAAAATATAATACCACGACTTGTTGCCGACACGATCTTTGTATCATGCCAAAACAATTTTGTTGACGTTTACATGAAATATTATAAATGTTTTAAAATAAATTCATTTCATAAAAAAACATATCTTTGTACACGCCGATATGACTATTTTCAAGATATAAGTCAACAACATGTTTTTTCAAGATATAAGTCAACATGTTGCCTACACTATCTTTATATCATGCTTAAAAATATTTGGTTTGATGATTACATGAAATATTAAAATTCTTGAAATGAATTTTTTTTTTTTGTAAAAAAACATATCTTTTTTTTCTTTCTTTCCTATCTAAATAAGAAAGGAAAGGGTATGTCACGTGGCACCCTCTCTTTTTTCTCCCGGCTCCTCACCTGTATAAACCACCAAAAAATCATCTCTTCTACTCTCATTTGTTGCTTTTCGTGTTTCGGCCTTTTTTGTTATTTTGGACCGTCTGGTTTGTAAGGCCTGACATTGTAGAATTAAATTATTATTTTTCCATAAAATGAAAATTGACCAGGATGAAATCGGATGGAATGAAATGAAAATCGATAAAACACGTGGTGGTGTGTAAGAGGAAAGTGATGTTAGGTAGGTGGTGGGTGGGGTGCGTTGGGTTGGGGTGGTGGGAAGGGTAGGGTATAGTAAGATGGGTGGTGGGCACGGTAGGGTAGGGAGTTGTAGGGTAGAGTAGGATGGGGTGGTGGGTAGGGTAAGGTAGGGTGGGATGAGATAAAATAGGGTGTAATAGGCTTAGCTAGGATAGTGAATTAATATGTAGGTTGGGAGGTAGGTTAAGGTTTGTAGGTAGGTAAAGAGGTGGGGTGTGCTAATGTAGGTGAGGCGAGGTATGAGATATAATGCGGTGATGTATGGTAGGGTAGGATGGTATGGTTGGATGATGTGGCGTAAGTTAAGTAAAGTTTGGTAGGTTGAATAAAGTACGTAATATAGGGTAGTGTGGTAAGATAATATGTGGTAAGATAATGTGGTGTAGGGCATGGTGATGTAGGATTGGATAGATGAGTGTTAAAAAATGTTGGGACAGGGTGCGGTTGGGTGATTGATAATGTGTGTAGTAGATAAGAAATAATGTGTTGACTAGGGTAGAGTTGTGTGGTAGGTTGTGGTATCCGAAGGGAGATCGACGTAAAATGTTTTATTTTTCATTGTTGCGCTTAAAAATTGCGTTCTGAACGGTTCGTTACATGCTACATTCCTTCGTATTAATATCGTCAAATAAGTTAAAACTTATAGCATGGGCACTTCGTGCGTTGCACGGAGTCCCGTTTTCACTAGTGTATATATAGTGTATATATATATATATATATATATGCGTGAATTTTTTTTGTATAATTTGTATTTATCTTAATGTTTGTATAATAAAGTAGAGATTCCGATTCACTTGATCGTGAGTATATATTCTATAAAATATGCAAAAATGGTGTTTGAGTCTGTAAATTATAGAATATTTACAAATACACTGATGCAGATGCTCTAATTACTATAAATATTTTGCCAATTTAATGAAAATAGTTGAGAAAATTAATAAAGAATCTGTAAATAGAGATTCTAATGTATTTTGTCATGGATAGAGAATCTGTAAGTTGAGATGCTGATGGAGTTGACCCTTTATAGAGATTCTGTAAAACTGGAAAAAGTGGTGTTTGAGTCTGTAAAATAAAGAATATGTCATGTGCTCTAATGTATTGAGTAATGAGTAATTTATTTTTCTTCTCTTTTCTTTTCAGAAACCTATTTTTTTTTCCCTTAATGCATCTCCATTATAATGCTTTTACTCCATTTTTTCCGGATAAAACTGTCAGGAAATCCGTGTTTAGTTTGTGAATTCGACGGCAACTCAAGATGAGTCGAAAAATATAAAAGACACAAACTTTGTCTATGATTCCACATCGATGGTAATTCTTTCACCGCTAATTGTTTAATTCACCTTCTATGGATGTGGGGACAGTAATTGAATAGTATTGACACTTTTTTTCATGTTTGAATTTTTTTGTCGTTATTTGTGTATTGTTGTTTTGGACTTTGGATAGTTATTTTGAAACGTTTTGTTGCTTTTGCTATGTGCTCATTTCTAATTCTCGCGATGAGAAAGATAGATTTCATTCTATTCTTCCATTCGATGAAACAAGCGCGAAATGTGTTTATATTCTCTGAAATTGTTGGCTTTTATACTAACTTGTTAATTTGGACACAAAATTAAGAAGAAAAAATGTTTGAACACTTTTAAAGAACTCTGAACCTTCTTGGTTTCTCTTTCTCTTTTTATAAAAGGAATTAAATTTTTTAGATGGAATCAATTTTGTTTATAATCGAGTAAATGTATTTTTGAGCTCAACTTAGTACTATATTTGGTTGTTGGACTCTTTATATTGTAAACCGAGAAACTGAACTGAACCAAACCAAACCAAACCGAAGAAATGACATACCGAACCAAAGTTAATATTATTGGTTTTGGCTTCATCTTTTGCAAACTGAAATTGTTTGTTTGGTTTTAAAAATTCAAAAAACCAAACCAAAACGAACCGTGAACTCCCTTACTCCTGAGCGAAGTGTTTCTCTTCTTTTGCCGAACTGGCTTCCTGTCCGGATCAACATCCAATTTATGCAAGGCCAAGTTGGAGGACAAACTTGGCATATCTTCAGTCTTTCAAGCGAAGATGTCCCTAAATTCTTTCAGTAAATCAACGAGCATATCTTTATGCAGAGGCGAAGACGTCCCTACTCGGTCTGCTTGATTTTCCCAAAGACTAACATCTTCAGTTTTATCCTCGGAAGACCAATTTTCCTCATTTCCAGGAATCAATTCCTCGATCAGAACCTGATGTACCATGTTCTTCTGTTTTATGGTTTCCGTGTAGCAACTCTTGGTTGCTTCTACGTCCTATTTGATTTCAACAGAACCCTCAGTGGTAGGGAGCTTTAGGCTGATATGAGCTAGCGATATGATGGCCCGGAGATCTATCAAGGCCAGTCTCCCCATAATGATATTGTAAGCTAACAGGGCCTTAACCACAATGTAATTCACCATAAGGGTCCTGCCTTTTGCCTCTCCACCGAATGTAGTGGCTAGCCTCATCATTCCTACATGATGTACTGGAGGTCCGACAAAGCCAAACAGCGGAGATGAGACGGGTGCCAACTCAGTCTCTCTCAATTTCATTGACTGGAAGACAGAGTAATAAAGGACATTGACTACACTTTTAGTATCCACACAAATTTGTTTCACCAAGTCTTAGGGGTGGATCTCTTGCTAAGCCTTTCCTTTTCATTATTTCCAGAGCCCGGTCTCTCGATCTGTTCAGAGGGATGAAGTCCCTCTCCTGCAGAGCTCTTTTCTTACCCATCCGATCTGTGACGGGTGCCGTCATGCGGTACCAGACCGGCTTTCTCTTCTGTCCGGAATTGTCCTCTGTCTTTTCCTTCTTTGATTCAACTTTTTCCGATTCTCTTTTCAATCGGTTAGCCTCTTCTCCTTGGCAGTTCTTGTAAGCTGTTTGCACACATTCCTCCATAGTTCGGGGAAGCTTGCTATTCAGCTTTGCGTACAACCTTCCTTCCCTCAGTCCTTTTATGAAGGAAGTTATCAACAAGTTCCCATCTGCATCTCGGACCTGCCTGGACTCATCATTAAACCTCTTCAAATATTGTAGCACGGTCTCCTCCCTTTTTGCTTGATAGTAAGGAGATGAGTTACGTTCCTCTAGAACGGCCTAAGCCGTGATGAACGTGTTTAAGAATATCATGCCCAAAGCTTGGAAATTGGAATATTCCTGAACCACTCACGAGCCCTTCCCATGTGTAATGCATGGAAAGCTTTGCACTTTATTTCATCTGAAGCACAATATAGGTTCATGTGCATAAGATATTGATGAAGGTGATCCTCAGGATCTTTAGATTTTGTCATATGGTTCAAATTTAAGGACTTTGAACCCTGCAAGTCGGGGAAAGTTCTCGATCGGCTCGGTGAATGGCGATGTGAACGAGAATTCATTTGGGCGTTTCCTTATGATGAGATCGAGCTCCGCTCTAGCCGCTTCATGTACTTGGAGGTTAAGTTGTTTCCTCCCATCATTAGGAGGTGGCGTCTCGTCATGTGAGGACTCATCACCTATATCCTTTCCCTGAGTTGCTGCCTGGAAAATGGCTTGCAGGGTTGGGCCTTCGATGGCTGCCAGTTGTGTTATCAATGCCTGTTGTTCTGGGTTTAGAGCTATTTCCTCTTGTTGCCGAGGCTGATTGTGGGTGGTGGGATCTGTTGCAGCCCCACCTCCAGCGTTTTGTCCACCATCCTTGGTGGTTGCTCCCTGAACATTCTTTGACGTTTCCTTACGTGTTTTTGGTGGTATGATGGTGGTGGTCTTGAACAAATTATCAATAGGGGCCCTCCTTCTAGCACCAACTGACGATAGGCCTGAGCATGGTTCGGTTTGGGTGGTTTCGGTTCGGATTTTACATATAGTTATTCGGTTTGGTTGGCATATTTTACCACCCAAACCAAACCAAAACGATGTCGAACCCAATGATTTGGTTTGGGTTGGTTTCGGTTTGGATCCGGTTTGGTTTCGGTTTCACAAGCCTTAACTACAGATTATTATAACTCACAATTTTCAAGTAACTAATATAAAGTAAAAACAGATTAAAGGTACATCAGAGCTAATTACTTAATAACATCAGTGCACACAACATATTCAAAAGACAGTTAATAATATATAGCAAATGTACATCAGGGCTAATTACTAGTTAGTTGTTATTACATATTACAACAGCAAATGTACATCATCAATTCATTGTTGGCCCGAATGCATACAACAAAAATGTACAAAATTGACAACTCATGTGCCTAATTAGTACATCTAATGTACTACTACTAGTCTACTACATTAGCAAATTACAAGAAACTTACTAAAATTCAAAAGAAATATCATTAGAACTTACTAAAATTTAAAGGAGCTCATAGAATTTTCGTACCCTGGATGTTTAATTAGGGTTAGTAATAATGGGTCTTTATATAGGGTAGGTAATTCGGTTTGGTTTCGGTTTGGGTGGTTTCTAATTAGGGTAATCCGAACTAGACCATTTAAATTCGGTTCGGTTCCAATCCAAACCGATTTGATCGGTTTTCTTGGTATGGTTTATTTCGGTTCGGTTTGGATTGATTTTTAGGTTTTTTTGCTCAGGCCTAATTGACGATGTTGGATATCGTCTATGTTATTATCCGGGGCGTTATAAACCTAGTGACAATGATTCAAGATACCAACCCTAGAAAGACGTATAAAGCGGGGGTGGTTTTGTGATTATTTAGACTGGGTCTGAAATTATAAATCTCAAGTTGCCTACGTATCCCGTGTATGAGTCATGAATCGAGTCTCTCGTAATTCCTTGGGATAGTCAATGACAGACTGTGTCGTGTCCTTCAAGGACTCTAGTTCGTGTTCCCTACGGATTGTCATCATGTCAATCCCTATTATTTAAGAGATAATTATGAATACTTTGAATATCATGATCAGAGTTTTAATGACTTGAGATTCTTTCTATTGTTATCTTTTATATTACACATGTGTGAAATATCGGATAAGGAAATGCTCTAGCCGACATGCGTCAAGCTCCTCCAGACCGTCTCGGTCCGTACTGCGTGGACCCGAACTCCCTAGGGTCCTAGCCGACCTGCGGTGGTTCTGTTCGGGAGAACGGATAAGTCCTTCCATTTGGGGTTTAAGTCTGCATTTACGCATGAAGTGGACCTCCTGACCATTAATATTTACGTTCCTTTGTCAACATTTATTGTTTAGTCAATTAGGAGATAACTAAACACGTGGCAAACCTCAATTCTACCTCCGTCTTCATGCATCAATTCAATAGATAAACCGGCCGGTTAACTGTCAGGTCGGTAGGTTTGCCATCTCAGAAGTTTCTTCTTCCCCAAACAGATCAACACGCCCCCTGCCCCAGCGACCCCCGCCCCCATACATATAATAACCTTTTCTTCGGTCTTACTCTTATCTTTCATTATTTAAACCCCCTCCATTTCCGTACCACACATCTCTCTCACTCTCAAAGCCTCAAAAACTAACTGCGTTCTTCAATTTACGAAAATGGAGGCGTCAACATCAAACGGCAGACCGAATCCGGCGTCGGCGTCTGTTGCGTTGGAGAGTAGAGGTCCTAGTTCTCCTCCTCCTCAAGCGCCGCAGCCGGTTCCGATTCCGATTCCCAGCGCAAATGGTCCGCCGCCTTTTCTTGTGAAAACCTATGAAATGGTAGATGACGCGAGCACGGACAAGATCGTGTCGTGGAGTTCCACCAATAATAGCTTTGTGGTTTGGGACCAGCCGGAGTTCACAAGGAATCTACTTCCCAAGTATTTTAAGCATAACAATTATTCCAGTTTCGTTCGCCAATTAAACACATATGTAAGCACATCTTTTTACTCTGTTTTGAAGATTCAGTGTCTTTGCTTTAGCTTACGGTGTGAATTCAAGGGTTTTAAGTCCCCCTCCTCCTTAAGTTTTGATTTTCATTCTGTTGACAGATGCTCCTGGCCATTCTACTTAGAATCTTTAATTCTGTTTGTTATCAGCTGAGTGATGAACAATGAAGTTAAATTGGACTTTTAATTGGAATTTGTGGAGCTTGAAAAAGCTACAAATGCTATGTTTGTTTAGTGTTTTCTCTTTTTAAGTATATGGTTACCAAGGATCTTAAGTTAAGCAGCCTTTGGTGGACCACTGGCGAATCACAAATTATGAGACTGCAAATTGCATTCATTCTCAAGTACCTCTTGGTATGATGAACCAACATGGTTGCATAGTAGTGTTTATTAATGACTGATGAAGCACAATGGTACTGATGTACCTCTTATGTTCTTCTTGCAAAGCAATGTCTACCTTGGCAGTTTGTTCTTGAAAGTGCCCGCTATGTTTAATGTGATGCATTTTGGAGCCTGCAATGGGTAGAAGCATAGTCAAAATTTTCGTGAAATTTTCCTATGAAAGCATTAAATGGAAAATGTGAAGTGATATCTGCTATGCTTCATGTGTTGTTTTTTCTTTGGGTAATGTGAGTGCCTCTTGTAAAGTGTAATTGCTAATCCATTTTCGATGGACTTTCACATCTATGCTTTTCTCTATCCTTTTCTTTCCACCATCATCTTACGGGTTCTTTGTGGAGTTTAGTATGGCATGAAGCATTACATTCATTACCTTAAAAACAAACAAAGCATTTGATTGGCACTTGGAATTTCCTAATTTTTGAAGTTACATTTTCAGGTTTTTGTATGCAAGTTGTATTAATCCAATCCATGCTTAAATGACCATGGACTATTGGACTTTTTTGAAGAGGGATCAATGTATCCCCTTTAAATAGGGTATTGGAATGGTGAATGAATTTTTATTGTTTCTTTTTTTAGTTGGGATTTTTTCTTTATGTTCTGTCAAGTGCTGAGTGTTTAGACTTTCAAGATTCATAGACATATATGATATATTTAGGAGACGCTGTCATGTGTGATACTTTTCTTTGGTTGTTTTGTGGAATTTCATTTTTTGAATTGGTACTAGCATTTTTTTAAGTCGATGTTCTTTTTGTTTTGTAATCTATCTTGTATTCTCTGGATTCTTTGCTGGTATCACTTCCGATGGAAGCTAGTGTATAAAACAAGATTCACTTGTATCAGTTGATTGAGTTTAGGAGAGGAAATTCGTGAGGGATTGCAACTTCACACGAGAATGGGGAAATGAAGAGTATATAGCAGGAAAAACACAAGAAAATAATGTAATATTGCTTGGGATGTACTGTCCTTTTATGAGGCTTGTGAAATTGAATTCGTCCTTACTCATTTGCACTAAAAAAGTCTTGTGTGTGCATTTTTGCGAAGGCATAGTGGCAATATGTGGGTGCATCATCCTTCTGGTTTGAATCCTGCTTCATGTGGGCATAGTCCACTTTGTATGGTATTGTTGTATGTGGTATTCCTATCCGCCTCGTGTGGTATATATCTTATGTAATTCCTTTTGAATTTTCTTACAGGCTTTTTTGTATGTGAGATAAGTGGATTAGCTATTCTTTTGTGAATGCCATGAGCTTTGTTCTTTGGCTTATTTTGTAATTGCACTTCTGTCTGAAATTAAACTTAATAACTGGAAACTTTCCTGTCGAAAATAGGCCTTGTTGTCTTTTGCAGTCTGGATAGTATGGCAAGATACTGAAAATCTCTTCATTCTTCCTATTACGAAGCGGCTCTTGCAACTTTGGTGTATCTTCTGCTAATTTTGATACCATATAATTCACAATTTCGATGTTTTTGATCTCTGTATTCTCAACTGGTGGTGACTCCCTGTATTTTTTGTGCAACTTTGTTAAACAGGGTTTTAGGAAGGTTGATCCAGACCGTCAGGAGTTCGCAAATGAGGGGTTTTTAAGAGGTCAAAAACACCTACTTAAAACTATCAGTCGTCGAAAAAGTGCCCAGGGACCACAACCACAACCACAACCACAACCACAACCACCACCACCACCACCACCACCACCACCGCGTGGAGAGAACACATCAGTCCGTCCTTGTATCGAGGTTGGTAAATTTGGGCTGGAAGAGGAAGTTGAATGGCTTAAAAGAGATAAAAACGTACTGATGCAAGAGCTCGTACGTTTGAGGCAACAACAACAAACTACTGATAATCAGTTGCAAACCATGGTTCAGCACCTTCAAGGTATGGAACAACGGCAACAACAGATGATGTCTTTCCTAGCAAAAGCAGTAAACAGCCCAGGGTTTTTAGCACAATTCGTGCAGCAACAAAACGATAGCAGCAGACGAATTATTGAACGCAACAAGAAACGGAGGCTGAAGCAGGAAGATGGTCTTGCAGATCAAACTGTTGCTGCTACTGATGGACAAATCGTCAAATACCAACCGATGATTAACGAGGCTGCTAAAGCTATGCTTAGGCAGCTTGTGAAACTCGATCCTTCTCCCAGACTAGACGATTACTTAAATACTTCTGATAATTTCTTGATTAGTAACGGATCTGCTTCTAATCCGATGGACCGTGAGTTTACTAACCATTTATCAGCAGTCTCTCTTCAGGACATCCCTCCTACGTCTGTACATTCTTCCCAGCCATTACCTTCACCAATCTCATTTCAAAATTCTTCAACCTACTCATCTGATATACAACAGCCACCACCACTCTTTGGTGGCGTTACTTCAGAGATTTCAGATGTAAATCCACTTATTGGAGCAGATATTATAATGCCCCACCCGGTTTCTCACCTACCAGGTATGAGTCCAGAGGGTGACGATGATATCTTTGGGGCAGATACAAGCTCATCGGATATGAATGGGGGGATCTCAACCTTGGATTCAGATGATATTGTTAACCAGATTGTTTGGGGGGATAATACACTACATGATGTTGAAGACACGAACGATCTTCCTCGTTCGATTGACCCATTTTGGGAGCCGTTTCTCAAATGCCCTTCCCATGCTCTTGAAACCGAGGAAATAGACTCTTCTATCCTTGAAGATCTTTCGAAAGGAATCGACATTAAACCACAACAGGTGAATGGATGGGACGAAACTCAGAATTTGGAGCAGCTGACAACGCAGATGAGTTATCTTGCCTAATAAGAAGCTGAAAGTGTTTTGAAGTTTTTTACATGTAAATGTAACTGCGATGAGGGGGTAAATCTGAGTGATGATATATATGTTAAAATATTACCTAAATCTTTATGCATCTCAGGCTATGGTCAGTTGCAAGTACGGTTTGCCCGTGTCTTTATCAGTTTGACCCTGTGATTATCTTGTGTTTTTAACTGACGACTATGTTTTGCGTCGATGCCTCTATCGGTTTCGCCTCGAGCAATCTCGAAACTCATGTAGGCATTGGCCCCATAGTTTGCTATGTCTGTTTTTCTTTGCAATTTCTAAAATAACCTTGACCCCTGAACTGAAGAAGCTCAATTTATACCTTCTTAATTGGATGCTTAATTGGATGCCAAACTGGACAAGGCATCGACTCGACGATTCAAATTGCGAGGGGATTTGTTCCACCTAAACACACTTCGATTTTAGCCTGGAACTCTTCAACTCTACAAAGGGTTGCACTGAAGTTATCGCCACAGTATTAAAAAACAGGAGTGAAAACATAAAATACTTAACTCCAGAAGCAACCAACAATGAATCATAACTCATAAGTTTGGAATACTCAACATTCCAATTAGGAAAACATATACAAATGCATGTTCCACAAAATAACAAAATGAGATGGAGCTAGCATATAACTATTAATAATACTTAATATAATAACAGTATTACCTAAAAAAGTGACATTTACAAAACAAAAGAACACAAAATGAACAAAAAAAAGGGGTTAAAACCAACCTCGCAACGGTGGAATGAAAACAAAAATATGCATATCTTTACTCAGTGATTTTATGATGCTTCTCGATTAAGTTTTGAACCATCATATCATAAAAAAAAAAAAAAAAAGGCCCATCATTTTTATTTTCTCACTTTCATTGGTTGAAAACCACCAAGTGAGAATTGGTCCAGAACCAATCTAAAATTTGTGTTACTCAGAAGCGTAAAGCCTAAAGAAAACATGTCATTAGAGCCCCCCTCCCCCCGCCCCGCCAAAAAAAAGCAACTTTATTAATCACAACCCACAATACAATATCACGTGGGGGGGGGGGGGGGGGGGGTGGTTATAACCCCAATCCGTACATCCCACCAGATGGAGACCTTCCCTGGCCGTAAGGTGATAGGCATTGCCATCTCTTTTGACAAACAAAAAGGTTATAAACAAACGCAGGCATAAGTAAGCAACAATCGTGGATAATGCTTCCTACACAAGAAAAATCCTCCAATGGTCCATAAGTGTATGGTAAACAGACAAAGAATCTCATTCGAAAGTAACTCTGAAGAACCCTCACGAAAGGGAGAACACCATAGCATTATAAATAGCTAGAATTACCATGAACACCATAGCATATATTCATAGAAAAAACTACGTATGATGTTCTGTTGCTGCATGCCAAACTGAAGAAAGTCAACGAGACTTCTGTTGAGGATGTACGAGACCTAAATGCTCATCTTGCCATGAAGATGAAGACGTGGAGGTTGTTAAGGCCCAAGTGAAGGGACTAATGTTGTCCCAAGAAAAGCAAACTAAGATGTTAGATCAACTGATGGCATATTACCAAGAATCACGAGTCACGATAGATTAGTCTTGGTTTTTCTATAGTGGAGAAAATATTTTAAATATAGAAGATACTTGTGGTATGTGGTTTACCATTTGTTATAGTAGCAGAGGACACTGCTTGTATTTGCACACGTCTAATCATCGTATCAACTAAGCATCTCGCTACAACGGTGTTTGTGGAGACTGTGAGCATGATTTTCTATTCAATATTAGTTGTATTTATGAAATTACTATTACAAAAGACTTTCATATCTCACAATTCATGAGTTGGAAGTGTGTTCTGACACTGTTTTCCGCCCGGTTTTTGAACGGGTCATTACATTAAGCTATGCAACCATAAATGAGTGAAATAAATTGAATGTAAATTGTAGTTTGACCAAATACATACATTCAAACATGCTAAAAAATGAAATAAAAAATTAGTAATATCGTAAGTACGTTATATATACACACGTACGTTTGCATGTACACAAACACGTTAATTAGAGGACCCTATATACCAACCATAATCACAAATTAATTAACTTAAAAAAGTTTGCTTGCAAACTCCTCAATGTGGTCCGATTGACTTGAGGAGGAAGAAGAAGATGCAAGATCTCTCAATTCAGACAGACTCCTTCCCAACTGCAAAGCCACCTTCAATTCCAATAATTCACCGTTTTCTCTCTTTGTCACTTCTTTCTCCATATAATTGTTTTCCATTGATTCTTCCATGAAATCGAAGAAACCTGCATTGTTTCTGTACATCTCACACACCATCCCAACTTGTCCTCCATGTTCTAATGTATTCACTACGCTTGCCATTGCCCCTCCAACGATTCCGAAAATCGCTGCCCACGAGTTTGCAGAAGAAGAACCCAAGAAAGCTGAGCCAAGAGCAGCCATGGCAGTCAACAGAGGACCTGCAAAGGCCAATACTTTGTTCATTTTCAATGCTTTTCCACCCAATCTTAGATATTCTGCTTTATCTTTTTTCCTTATAACCTCAACTATTTGCCTCATTTCCTCCTCCAAACTCCCATTCCATCCGTTCTTTATACTACTATTTGCTACTTTTGGTGACTGCTTTCGTTTTGGCCACCATACTGCTGGTTCAACACAAGAAGGGAACTTTGGGAGCATTACACCACCAAGTAGAGGAAGTGGGTAGGCCTTATCAAGGGCCAAGACTTTGTCCATGGCATCCTTTACATCTTTATCATTGATCGGTGCTCCAATCTCTAAAGTTGTTTGAATGTGATTGTGTAGCTGTTGAAACAATCTTACTGCATTTCTTTGTTCTTCAACCAATTGGGATGGCTGAATTTTGTTCATTATAATGAGTAACCCTGTGGCTGAAATATACATAATTGTAGAAGACAGCTTTAAGGCTAACGCTGCCGGAGCTCCGAGAAGTAGACCGGTGGTTGCGATTCCGGCCATTGTTGCAGCAGCAAGTGTGATTGCATTTATAGATGTCAAAAGCTGAGTGTTCCAATTGTTTCTCTGATCACCAATATTTTTATGCATTTCAACTCTATCCGCTACAGCCTCCATAATTGCATAAAGTTTCTCCACAACTAACGAATCAGAAGGAACATTAATATTAATGGGCATTGCTTTTTTGTTTAGATGAATTCCAGAGGACAAACCCACATCCATAAACACACTTCTGGTCCCAATATTATTTGTGACGGAAGCTTTTCTTGGCATTTGAATATCTGGGATACTCAGAGTTGCCATTATCGGCTTTCTTTGGTTGAGCATTGGGGCAGGGGTGATTTGGAAAGAACAGACAGAAGCTTGAAGAGTAGCCATATAAAATATATATATAAAAAAGTTTCAAAATATATAATTCTGGGAAATTTTGCTGGGGATATGATAATTTTCAAGATGGAAGGTTGAGGGATATATATATGGAGGTTGTATATATATAGAGAGAAGGGAGAAGTAGGCAGCAAAAAGTCTAATATTTGAATGAGTTAACGGTACAGACCGGTTCTGGTCTTGCCGGTTATACTTGTCCCCTCCCATTATATACTTTATATATTTGTTGATAACTTTGACTATTATTATCTTAAACAATTGATTAGTGTTGCTGTTTGTTATTATGCTACTGTGTGAAAATCTAAGCTAGATTTTGGCGTAGACACTTGGCATTATTTTAGTGAGCCAAATGTATATAGAATATCTTTATAATATCTATATAGACTGATATGCCGGCATATCATCAATCATGAAAAACTATTCGAACTATAACAATATCACTGGAAGGCCACCCTCTACTAATTATATCGAGGAAGAGGATCTGGAAACTCTAGGGGTGGTCGAAGAAGAAGCAGAGGAGGAAGAGGATCAGGAGGCAGATCATGGAACAAATGGTATGCCAACTATGTGGAAAAGGAGGTCATATAGTGACAGCTTGCTGGCATAGGTTTGAAGAAGACTTCATTCCCCCAATCAATATCAACAGCAATCCCAATCAACAAGCATCTGCCTTTGCTGCTGCTGCAACACCTCAATCCGTGGGAGATGCAGCCTGGTACATGGACAGTGGAGCCTCCAACCATCTCACAGCTGACCTTAACAATCTCCATCTCAATGCAAGGTTACAATGGTTCTGAGTCTTTGGTGGTTGGTAATGGTTGATACTTAAATGTCTCTAGTCTTATGTACTATTAATAGGACATTAATAGTACGGTTAGACTAACATGTATTGAATGTCTTCTATCTCACGAAGATATGGATAGATCTCGTCTATCGAAATGTAGGGACACTAGGACTGTACGTGGACGTGTATCAGAGAATGCGTACGTTAGACCGACCCACTAACTTTATTAAGTGAGTGGCGGTTGTGTAATTATCCTAAGACCAGAGTCGGCATGACATCACGGTGTGGATTTTCATGATTTGACGATATTAAGGTTTCCCCTATTCGCGAGGCGATCATGTATTAGTGCTTGAGGTGTGATATTGAAGCATGCATAGGATTCACGTTGCTCGTCCAGAAATCGCGTATCCTAATGGTAGGAATAAATATCCGAATGAGCCTTATTATAAGGAATTTCTAGCTCTCGTGAATATTTGCAAAGTGGGAGTAATTAGTTACTTCGAGAGAGCATTATATCCAGATTATAAGATACAGTCGATAATGTATTGACATTCGAGATACGACCATACAGATATTATAACAGCGATAGGATATTATTTTACACGGAAACCGTTTCACATGAAAGGTAGTAGTCAATGCACTTGACTCTTCCGATGATTGGGGGTAATGACGTGTTGCTAGACGCTTTTCATGATCTTTAGGTATAAAGGCCATTTTAATGAATGTACTTTGTGCCTATGACCAACATATTTGGAAGTCTATCGGGCCACACACATAAGAACATCTAGCCGGATTAAAATGTGGTTATAGTGATAACCGAATAAGAAAACTTTTATCTCGACTATAAAGTGTTATAGTGATAAATTAATATCGTGGTATTTATTTATTACAAATAAATAATACAAGATATTAATTATGTTGATTAATTAAATATACGTATAATATATGTGTATGAGGCGCATGAGATGTGTATACGCATGGACTTTGCAATTTAATTAATGATTATTTAATATAATATATTAAATTAAATGAGATAAATCAAGAAAAGATATTTTTCTTATTTTATTAGGAAATTGTTTTCTTTCTGCCTACTCCACACAAGAAGCTTCTCCCAATAGGATTGGGCACTACATGAGGCGCAGGTCACCAATATAAATGTAGTGGTGTCAAAATCTTTTGTATCATAATTACAAGAGTCTTATTTTACTAGAAAATAAGAGAGTTTCCTAGAGAGAGTTTCGAGAGAAAGGAAAAGTCGGTCTAGCAACCGATTATTTCTAGTAGCAATCCAAGGCGGGATTCTGGCGGGAAGTTCGTGTGGATATGGGTAGAGGCCGAACGCTTGGGCGGCTTTGCGCACTATTACTACTTCATGGATGAATAGCTTCGATCTGGTATGTTTCTCGTCTACTTATTTTATGCTTGTTGTTTGAACTATGTCGGTCCTGAAAAAGAAATCAAATTTTAAATTCTGCTGCGTAAATGTGTTGATTTCCTAACAATGGTATCAGAGCGGTTTTCGAATTAAACGATAAGTTTGCGTAGTAATTTTTTGGATGCATGATATCGATTCACGAAACGAAACACAAAAAAGTAAAAGAAAAATAATTAAATAGGCGGCGGTTAGGGTAGCTCGGCCGATCGGCGGCGGCGCCCCACCGAGAACGCTCCGGCGGCGGCAGCAGCCCCCGGGCTGTCGGCGGCGGCTTGCAATGTTTTTTGGTGGAACCCTAAGTTTTTTGTGATTCTTTATGGTACATGAAATATCTCTTTTGTTTAATTGATGTGATATAACTAATCAATGAATCAAATAGTTTGGACCATTGGAATACCAAATGTCATGAAAGTGCTATATTTCAATTTTTTGAGTAAAAATGTTGAATCTATAGTCAAATATTATGGACCTAAGGTTAGCCTAGACAATTACAATTTTTTTGGAAAAGACCTAAGTTGATGCATTTTGATTTAGAAAATAAACCAAATGCATCCCTTTTTGTTAGGGAACCAAAGACGAAAGAAACATAAGAGACATATTATATTTTGATTTTTATTTTGGAATAATTCTAAATAATAAAATTAAAATAGATTTTGAAATTAATAATTAATTTTAATTTCTGTTAATAATTATTTAATTGATTAAATGTTAATTGTAATACCCTACTCCCGACCCCTAGGTCCACTGTGGTCATTCTAGGAGGGGTTGCGAAACTCTCGCCGCGACTTCATTAACTAGACTATCTTTTCCAAAATAATCCAATAATTTTATAATTAAATTTACAAATGTACACTAATTGTTTCAATTATAAAAATTACAACAAATAAAATACTACAATTGTAATTAACATAATTTGCATAGAATGTTCTAAATCCAGGTCCATGTCATAGCTTTCATCCTCATTACATCTCTTTCGAACAATTACCTGATTTTATTTATATAAGAAAAACAAAACAAAACAAAAACACAAAAAAACGAGTCGTCGAAAAAACGCCGTATGAGCGTACGCGAGAGTGTTATATATTTTTAAAAAAAATGTTGTAACAAAATATACATTTTCTAGAAAACTTGTTCGAGTATTTATGTAATAATATACTTGTTTAAAATTTATATATCAAGTTCAAGTCGAGCAAGCTCATTCGAGATCCGTCAATTCATCAAGTTCCCTTACTAGACATCGATATAGCTAATACGATTGTCTCTACCTTATAACTCCCATTTCACCACCTTATATCCACAACAAGTAATTTTTATAGTGAAGTCCGTCCTTCCGACTCCCAATCTCCTGGGGCTTCTGGAGAGTCCACTTGCCTCGGATCCCACAACCGCGGTTACAGGCCCAATGCTCAGCTAACCCGACTGCGAAACCCTCGGCGGGCCCATCGAGCGAGTACGAGAACGAGCGAGAAACCATGCCGCCGGAGCGGGAACTAGCAATGCCGCCGAAGCGGGAAAATAAGTACAATATACCATACCGCGTTAGGCGGGTAGTACGATACCATGCCACCAAATGGGACATGCAATGACATTTGTACAAGATTTCAATTTAATCAAGTTATTATCATTAAAACGGGAGAAATCATTAATCATTTTTAACAAGATACATATTATATATCTATATCTATAATATATTCAATTAAAATACTTTGAAAATACTTTAAAAAAAAAAAAAAAAAAAACACACTTGACTTTTATAGAAAATAAAATTGAACTCACTGTTTGTCCGGGCTAATATCTTTATTTCACAATCCACTAGAAAAATTTGATTATACTCCACGAGCCTACTACATGCGATATGCCCCAACAATCATCATCAACAGAGCAATGCTGGAGAGATGAGTAAGTCACTTGTGCCGTAAGTAACTTTTATTATTTACTCCTTCCGATATTAATATCGTTAGTAAGGGAATAACCCATAATTTGGCTGCAGGTAGTGTAGAAAGAAGATCAAGAAAGCTGAAATTTATAAGAGGTAGATGGTTGATCATGGTGGTGATGGTTATCTAAATTAGTTGTTCATGGTTTCACCGTGACAGAAGGCCGCTAGGTACAGTGCAAAGCGGTTCCGGTCGTGGTTGCCGGCTACCCAAGTATTTTTACCAGAGAAAGAGCTTAATAGTTGCAGAACAATAATGATAAGGATTGTTGTTGTGGTTAGAAAAAAAATTCCGGCGAAAAAGATTATTGTGCTACCTTTGATTCCTCAACATGTTAGCTTTATAAGTGTTGCAGACACACTATTCTCACAAACTTACCAAAGATATTTATTTGCTTAATTAATTTATTGAGCCGTTTCTATTTGATGTAGTAATGCTTACGTTTCAAACCCAATTTATTTAGAAGATTAAATATGGAATAAAATGATAACTTTAATACAACTACCTGTTCCAAATTTTTTTAATGGAATTAAGAATAGTACCTATTGTTAACTTAAAGGTTTAATAAATAATAAATTTAATTATATTCCTAAATTTACCATTCGTACACACTTGGATAAGAGCTTCAAATTTGCATATCCTTGCTGAAATAAATCAATATCACTTAACTATTATTATTATCAATATTATTATATTATTGACAACTATACCCTTTTCGTTTTATTCCATAAAATTCGGGAAGCGTTACTCCATGTCTGGACGATTTTTTTTTCCTCTGACACTTTCGAATAAAATGGTTTGCCTCTCCGCAATAAGTGCATTGTCCAAGTTTCCAACGACACTTATTTTCAGCATGTCCGGTTCTATTACAGAAATAACACAAAACCCCTTGGGTTTTGTTCATTGAGGTTTCACATACATTGAAGGACTTTGCTTTATTTTTTACTCCAGTGGATTTCTTTCCATGCATTCTCATAGCTATCTTGACCTCGTTAATGCAATCAATCGACGGCAAAGGCTCCTGAACCGATTCATGTATTTCATTGCTTGTTCCATCGTTGAAACTCTTAGAAATATCATTCTCTTTCTCCTTCTGACATATTTCAATCTTGATAGTTCTTTCAACTACATGGTTATATGAAATACGAGGCACCACTGCAAGAGCCGTTTGTAGTTCGACCCTTAGACCCTTTATAAACTTTGAAATTTTGTACTCTTCGCCTTAATAAGTCGCCGGCGTATTTTGATAATTTTTCAAAATGGTGTACGTACTCGAGCACCGACATATCCTCTTGTTTCGATTAATAAAAGAATCTTCCCATTGTTCACACATCCATTGTGGGCGATACTTCCTATAAAATTCTTCAACAAACCGCTCCCATTTCCGAAATAGTCCTTGTTCACCGAACTTGTCTCGTACTTCACGCCACCACTCTCTTGCTTGTCTTCTTAGCCGAAAAGTAGCTAGTCTTACCTTCATTTCATCCGAGATTTTAAAAACTTGATAAATGTTCTCTAAATCGAGAATAAATTCTTCTGCGGTTTCCTCTTGTCCTAGTGAACCATCAAATTCGGGTGGGTAAAGTTGAAGAAACTCCTTAAAAATATGATTTTCACCCTGTAATGATTTCACTGTTTCTTGCACCACAGTCTGAATGTCACAGTCTGATTTTCATCCGTCCCGAGACATTTTATTTGTTTTGTTTATTTTAGTTTTCAGTGTTTTAATGAATAAAACGGCCTTAAACCCGTGTCAAAAATTGCCCATATGTTAGTATATTGGGCCAGGTGTTTATTTTTAGCAAATAATAGCCGTTTGGGCTTATTAGGGTTGAGTTAGGATTGTTACAAAATAAAGTGGCGAAAATTACTATGTAATTTATCCCACATTGCTTAGGAGTTGGTTAGTCATTTATTTTGTAGCCTATATAAAGGCATTCCTTGTAATTTTATATGCATAACGAATGATGAAATCTTTTTAATGAAATTGAGAGTCTTCTCTTCTTCCTTGGTCTGTGATTGATCAAGAACATCGCTTGCGAGCGAGTGATCTCTTTGTCGTAGAGATTGCACCCCATTTCGAGAGCTTATCGCCGTTCTTGAGCAAAGCGTTGAGTTGTTCTTGGCCCTCTTCCTAGACCGCCGCCCGCTTAGGTTAGGGATTTTCGGCTCGTATTGATCCTTTCGTCGATCTCCCGGGATCGTATCGCATCGCCTTGGTCCGCCAATGTCATAAGTGCTTGGTTTTGTCTCCGATTTAGCTATTCCTACGACACCTCATCCTCAACCATATACGTTGCAAGGACTCGGTGATGTTGGTCAAGTGCGAGTTACCAAACAGCCTTAATATCTTTTAATCTTGGTAGGCTCGATGATGAAGTTTTATGTGATGTAGCCCCTATGCCTGCTTGTCATATCATACTTGGGAGGCCATGGCAATATGATAGGAGGGTTACGTATGATGGGTATTTGAATAGCTACACCTTGCGCCATAAGAGGATGAGACTTACACTCCGTTCCTTATCCCTTGAAGATGCCCACAAAGATCAACTCAAACTGGCAGCCGCACATGAGGAAGCTCGTTTGAAACGTGAATCCGAAAGGGAAAAAGCCTTGGATGAAGCAAACAACGACGAGAGTGTTAACATTCGAGAGGAGGTAGTCCAAGAGTCTATGGTGGCAGATGCAATCACCGAGGAGAATGAGATTGTGGAAGAAGTAGTGGAGAGTCATGTTGACCATGCGGACCCTGAATTTGTGAATGCGCCTGAATTTGTGGATGAGAAATTAGAGAGTGTGCCCAAAGTAGTTAATGATGAGGCGGAAATTGTTGTGGACAAGATAGTGCGCATCGATGAGACAGTTGTTGAAGAACCCGTTGAGTGTAGTGATGAGCATACTGAGGTTCTTGATACACCATCCGAGGTTCCCGGTTTATCTTTGAAGGTAGTTTGTGGTGAGAAACCGGTGCATTGTTTTATGGATCCTTTTGATGTGCGTGTTGACGACGCCCCTACACCATATTGTTCTGATTACATTGCTTCTACGCCGAGTGTTCTTGCATCAATCTCAAGCCGTTGGACTTTTCTTTTGTTGCACTGATGAAGAATGACTCGTTCGTTCCACGCACCATTGTTGTGATGTCATCTCGTCCACTTCATATTTGATCCCGGTATATCTTTGCTTCTCGCTTGCGGGTTGTTCGGGATTGGTTTCGGATGCCGACTTCTATGACGTCCTATTGATTCGAGGACGAATCCTTTCCAACCGGGAGGGAATGATGTGATCCGTCCCGAGACATTTTATTTGTTTTGTTTATTTTAGTTTTCGGTGTTTTAATGAATAAAACGGCCTTAAACCCGTGTCAAAAATTGCCCATATGTTAGTATATTGGGCCAGGTGTTTATTTTTAGCAAATAATAGCCGTTTGGGCTTATTAGGGTTGAGTTAGGATTGTTACAAAATAAAGTGGCGAAAATTACTATGTAATTTATCCCACATTCTTTAGGAGTTGGTTAGTCATTTATTTTGTAGCCTATATAAAGGCATTCCTTGTAATTTTATATGCATAACGAATGATGAAATCTTTTTAATGAAATTGAGAGTCTTCTCTTCTTCCTTGGTCTGTGATTGATCAAGAACATCGCTTGCGAGCGAGTGATCTCTTTGTCGTAGAGATTGCACCCCATTTCGAGAGCTTATCGGCGTTCTTGAGCAAAGCGTTGAGTTGTTCTTGGCCCTCTTCCTAGACTGCTGCCCAGTTAGGTTAGGGATTTTCGGCTCGTATTGATCCTTTCGTCGATCTCCTGGGATCGTATCGCATCAGGAATCCATATTCCTATGATTATAAAAGTGATGTACTTATATATTATGAGTAAAATATAACAATGGCATAACCATAGGTAGTATCAAGGGTATTAGAGTTAAGTTTTTATCCTGAGACCTGTGGGTTATCAATCGGCCTCATATCCTATATTGGTGCTCTTTTTTTTTTTTCTTTTTTTTTTCATTGTCATATCTTATGCGTTCATCAACTAAGTACATAAACTCTAAGGAGGGATAAAGACTAGTGTTTCACATCCATGCGTTAACGCCTTTTAAGACTTTGATAACCTTCAATAATAGTAACCAAAAAAATAAAAAATAAAAAATTAAGTAGTCGATCGATTCAGAAACACGATATCACATCAAAAATAAAATTACGCACAAAGCAAAGCCAAATTTTCTTTTTTTTTTTTTATTATTTATTTTTAGTAAGCTTGTTCTTGCAAAATAAGTCTACCTTGAAAATAAGGAAAATATTGTTTAGAAAACACTTCAGTAAAGTAACCAGAAAAAATTAAATAAATAAATAAATTATTCCAATACCGTTACTACTAAATAAAAAAAAATTAGCCAAAGCAAGCGTTTTAAATTTAACGGTTATAGGTAGGAATGTAACAAATTATAACCATTCAACGTTATAAAAGAATATATGAATCTCAACCATATAAATATATAACAACGCTCCAAAACTATAAAATCTTTTATGGCGCAAAAGAAGTCACAATTACATTCACACTTACTAAAACACTTAATGTAGTGAAACAAAACTTCATCATTTAATTTAGATAGAAAAGTATGTAAATTTACCCTATCTAGTATAGTACTTTAGAAAAAAGTAAAAAAAAACATTAAAAAACATTAAAAAAATATAATAATTATAATTTAGTTTAAGCACAAACAATTGAAATTATGAGTGATGTATATAATATTCAAGATTTGATTAACATGTGAAGCATTTATCCGATATAAATTTGAGCAGACAAAATTATCATATTACGGCAAACCATTAATTGAAAAGGAAAAAAAAAACAAAAACCAAACAAAAATACCAAATACACGTATAATCGATATTTAGATTTTCTTAATCTTTTTTTATAAGATTTATTGTATGGATTAGATGTTGTAATCGATATATTATGATTATATGGATACCGATTGATCATGAACTCGACCAATATGATAGAAGTTGAATGATTTAATTTTTTGTTGGTTTAAAATTTGTCCTACGCCGTTATGAAAAATGAGTTTAGTTTATTTTTTGCATTTATCTCATTCTCGTTAGCTCCCCCGTGTGCGGCGGATGTAAATTTTATTAGATAAATTTTATGTAACAAGATGGAGCAAAAGATGGAGGCCAAAGAAAGACGACATAAAGATCTTGTTGGTAGTTGTAGCTACGTTAGATTTTTGACCCACAATTTCGTCAGTTTGTATTCGAAAACGCAAATAGGTAAAATCCATGATCATACCGGTTATTTTTGTGATGTATGTTTTACTTTATGTTGATAACATAGAAATATGCACGTTGTATGATGAGACAATAATTAAATAAAAATTAGTTAAGTGAATTAATTTAGACTTACTCCTACGACATAAATCAAGTCAGAATTTCGTCTCCCAATATTATAATAACGGTTAGGAGCCTTGTTCGTATCCAACTGATCGACCCACGTCGGGAGTTGACCTACCTCGGGTATATTGTTATTATCGAGATATGATCGTTATAAGATCTCACAAATATTGGGTTGTGACTTGACTAAAGTTTTTGGTGACTGGCCCGTCAAAACCGTCTAATTTTAAAGACAAGAGGTTGATACCATATAGAGGTGTGGATTGTCAAAGAGTTCACTAGTAAACCAATGGGTGCCGCATGTGATGCGAACAGTAGGTGTACCCACCTTTCAAACTTGACAAGGTTGATCGGCCCACGTCATGGATAGGTCCAACCAGATCGGATCCCAGCCACAAAGAATAATTAGAATTCTTGAAAGCCAATTGAGAACATTTGGATAGTGGGAGCAAAACCTAAATAAATTTTAAAGGTGCAATTTTGTGGTTTTGTATGCATGAATTAGTACTTATACCATTTTTACTTTATTGTTGTAGAAATGTCGAACAAACCGAAGCTACGTTTTATCATTGAAAACAAACTTGGCGAATCGAACTTTCTCGAATGGGAAAGAAATCTCAGAATCGTTCTGAGGCACAAAAAGATTGGCTATGTTTTGGACACGCCCTTAACAAAAAATGCCTGAAGATGCTGATAATGAGGAATCGGTTGAGAAGCATAAGAAGCACTATTCTGAGAGTGTTGAGGCTACATGCATCATGCTTGCTTCTATGACGTCGGAACTTTAGAAACCACATGAGTCTATGAATGCTTACACCATCATTGGTCACCTAAGGGAACTCTATGCTTCTCAGTCTCGCACTAGAAGGTACGAGATCTCAAAGGCCCTCATTGGTTTCAAAATGGATCTAGGCACTTCGGTTGGTTCGTGCTTAAATGACCGGGTACATAGAGAGGCTTGAGAATCCGGGCCACAAGTTGGAGCGTGAGTTACGTGTTGACTTGATTCTGCAATCTCTACCCGACTCCTACTCACATTTTGTGATGAACTATCACACGAACAAGATTGATAGCTCCCTTGCAGAGTTATTGAACATGCTCAAAATTGCTGAGGGCACTATGCATAAGGGCAAGCAAGTGTTTCTTGTAAGTTCTTCTAAGGGCAAGAAAAAGGACCATAAGAAAACAAAGAAGGCTAAGGAGGCTCCCAAGCTGAAGCCTAAAATAGCCAAGGACAAGACAAATTATGTTTGGTTCCATTGCAGCCATATTGGCCATTGAAGTAGAAACTACAAGGCCTTCTTGAGTACCAAGAAGAAAAAGCATGATGATGCTTCAACTTCAGGTATGTTTATGATTAAGATCAATATTGCTTCTTATAAATCAAACCACTGGGTTTTAGATACTGGATGTGGTTCCCTCATTAAAAGTCATTTTTCTTGTAGTGATAATTTCTTATTTTATTAGGAAAATGTTTTCTTTCTCCAAACTCCAAGCAGGAAGCTTCTACCAATAGGATTGGCACTACAGGGGGCGTAGGTCACCACTAAAAATATAGCGGGTGCCAAGCTCTTTTGTATCATAATTACAAGAGTCTTATTTTACTAGAAAAGAATAGAGTTCCTAGAGAGAGTTTTGAGAGAGAAAAAGTCGGTCTAGCAGCCAAGTTTATCTGGTAGAAATCCAAGGCGGGATTCCGGTGGGAAGTTCGTGTGGATATCGGTAGAGGCAGAATGCTTGGCCGGCTCTGCGCTCTACTACTACTTCGTGGACGAAAAGCTTCGATCTTTTTGATCATATCTGGTATGTTTCTTGTCTACTTATTTATGCTTGTTGTTTGAACGAAGCCGGTCCTGAAAAAGAAATCAATTTTTAAATTCCGCTGCATAAACGTTTTGATTTCCAAACATACCAGACTTGACATAGCCTTTGCAGTCTTACAGCTGGGTACGTTTTGGACTCACCTAACTAAGAACCATATTAAGGCTGCACATAGGCTTCTAAGATTTTTGTAAGCTAATCCAGACCAAGGCATATTTTTCCTAGCTGAGAATGACCTTGTTTTAAAAGGAATCACAGATAGTGATTGGGCTTAATGTTAGAAGCAAGAAAGTTTATTTCCGAATATATGATGTTTCTAGGAGATGCTCCTGTTTAATGGAACGCTAAAAGAAAACAACCATTGCAAAAAGCTCTTCAGAAGCTGAGTACATGGCTATGACCAATGTTATATGTGAGATTCAGTGGTTAGTGTACATTTTACAAGATTTGCAGATTCATGTTCAGTTGCCTGCTGTGTTATTTTGTGATAATAACAATGTCATGCACATTGCTCATAATCTTGTGTTCAATGAAAAGACCAAGCATATTAAGATTGATTGTCATGTTGTCAAAGACAAAGTCAAGTCTTGTCTCATTAAATTGCTACATGTCAATACCAAGGAACACATTGTTGATATACTCACAAAGGCTTTAGATGCACCTATCTTTTCTTATCTGTTGGATAAATTGGGGATTTCCCAGATATTTCAGCCAAGTTCCAATGGTTAAAGAAGTGTTGAGTGCATGCTGATTCATTTACCACTCTCAGCTTGAGAGGGGGGGTGTTATATATAGTATATGGATAAATGAGTGCTGAGTACAAGATGATAAGTTGAGCACATGCTAAACACATGCAGGATGGTCAGCTGAATACACTGTCAGCTGAGTGGCTTAGACTCACATGACTATATATAGAAGCTTATAAGAATTGTGGATCAATGGTCGACCAATTCATATACTTAAGTTGTTCATCATTCGGTTAAGTGATATTACATCGGTCTTTAAATAAAAATTGTTTTAAAGATTTTTAAAATACAATTTGAGTATCGTAAATTTAAGAGTTTTAATATTTAAGAAGTTTCCGGATGGATATATATAATAAGAATTCTGAGTTGAGGCATAACTAGATAGTGGAAGAGAAAGAATGTTGTAATGACAATTTTACTTTTGAATTGAAGTGTAAGAATTCGGTGTCTTCCATCGGTATCTCTCAGTAATATAAGGTATACATGTAATTCCTCCTTGTACATTCAATCGTTAAAACATGGCCTTCAACTTGAATTAAAACTGTTGAAGTAGATGATAGAAATATCAAGGTCAAACTGTCAAAGTTATCACCCAAATAAAGAAGACAAGACCAGTTATATATACTGACGAGAAAGACAAATATAATTGAGAAGACCAGAACCGGTCTGTACCGTTAACTCATTCAAATATTAGACTTTTTGTTGCCTACTTCTCCCTTCTCTCTCTATATATACAACCTCCATATATATATCCCTCAACCTTCCATCTTGAAAATTATCATATCCCCAGCAAAATTTCCCAGAATTATATATTTTGAAACTTTTTTATATATATATTTTATATGGCTACTCTTCAAGCTTCTGTCTGTTCTTTCCAAATCACCCCTGCCCCAATGCTCAACCAAAGAAAGCCGATAATGGCAACTCTGAGTATCCCAGATATTCAAATGCCAAGAAAAGCTTCCGTCACAAATAATATTGGGACCAGAAGTGTGTTTATGGATGTGGGTTTGTCCTCTGGAATTCATCTAAACAAAAAAGCAATGCCCATTAATATTAATGTTCCTTCTGATTCGTTAGTTGTGGAGAAACTTTATGCAATTATGGAGGCTGTAGCGGATAGAGTTGAAATGCATAAAAATATTGGTGATCAGAGAAACAATTGGAACACTCAGCTTTTGACATCTATAAATGCAATCACACTTGCTGCTGCAACAATGGCCGGAATCGCAACCACCGGTCTACTTCTCGGAGCTCCGGCAGCGTTAGCCTTAAAGCTGTCTTCTACAATTATGTATATTTCAGCCACAGGGTTACTCATTATAATGAACAAAATTCAGCCATCCCAATTGGTTGAAGAACAAAGAAATGCAGTAAGATTGTTTCAACAGCTACACAATCACATTCAAACAACTTTAGAGATTGGAGCACCGATCAATGATAAAGATGTAAAGGATGCCATGGACAAAGTCTTGGCCCTTGATAAGGCCTACCCACTTCCTCTACTTGGTGGTGTAATGCTCCCAAAGTTCCCTTCTTGTGTTGAACCAGCAGTATGGTGGCCAAAACGAAAGCAGTCACCAAAAGTAGCAAATAGTAGTATAAAGAACGGATGGAATGGGAGTTTGGAGGAGGAAATGAGGCAAATAGTTGAGGTTATAAGGAAAAAAGATAAAGCAGAATATCTAAGATTGGGTGGAAAAGCATTGAAAATGAACAAAGTATTGGCCTTTGCAGGTCCTCTGTTGACTGCCATGGCTGCTCTTGGCTCAGCTTTCTTGGGTTCTTCTTCTGCAAACTCGTGGGCAGCGATTTTCGGAATCGTTGGAGGGGCAATGGCAAGCGTAGTGAATACATTAGAACATGGAGGACAAGTTGGGATGGTGTGTGAGATGTACAGAAATTAACAATGCAGGTTTCTTCGATTTCATGGAAGAATCAATGGAAAACAATTATATGGAGAAAGAAGTGACAAAGAGAGAAAACGGTGAATTATTGGAATTGAAGGTGGCTTTGCAGTTGGGAAGGAGTCTGTCTGAATTGAGAGATCTTGCGTCTTCTTCTTCCTCCTCAAGTCAATCGGACCACATTGAGGAGTTTGCAAGCAAACTTTTTTAAGTTAATTAATGTGATTATGGTTTTTAGAGTGCTAGCGAGTTTGTGTACATGCAACGTATATTGTGTATATATATATATATATATATATATATATATATATATATATATATATATATATATATATATATATATATATGACATAGTTTTTTTTTGGCAAATTGTCCTATCCTCAACTATGATATGCCCAAACCAATAGGAATTAGTTTTTATCTTGATTGTAGGAAATATATAACTATTTAAAAAATATGATTGGCTGGAAATTGCTAACTTGGTGTGTATTTGGTTGGTCCTGGACCACCATAAAACTACTAATTTTTTTTGATACGAAACTTGACCTAGATTGCAAGAATTTGAATTTTCTCGCCATCCCATTGTTCAATTTTATGAATTTCTATTGGGGTTTAATGTTAAAAATGACATTTTTAACACTAGAAACGAGTGTTTAAACTAGATGAACATTTTTTTATGGTGATAAGACAATAATATATTACACTAGACAATTCTACCCTTCAATCCAATTTCAGACTAATAAATGCTATTTAATGTGACGGAGTTTTAGTTTTTTTTTTTTTTTTTAAAAAGATGGCATGATTTTAGGGATCTTGTTTATTCTCTTAAATGATCCATGATTTTGGTGTAACCGCAAATATTTATAAGTATATTTTTATCAAAATCATATGCGTTTTCATCTAATAGTATACTGCAGATGTGTGTTTCCATTTTTTTTGGAATTGTCACTGATTCATCAACATTTATTCTTCAATTAACTTCTCTGCGTGGTAATTCTCCCGATTCTTATGAATTTATCGATCTTCTGAATCCGCATGCATGAATCCGCAAAAAAGTGGAATGAATTCAGAATATACTTAAAGTGGAAAAAAAACAGTGGAATATATTTACAGTAGAATATGCGTATAGTGGGATAAAAAATAGGGGGAATGAGGGAGAAGGACAGAACTATTTCATCAATTGAGTAGAAGGATTCAGCTTTTTTTTGAAACTTTTCGCACGATAAAAAAAAAGCGACAAAACTATTTATTCACCGTCGAAATTCACTTGTGTTCGAAATTCACTTTTTTAAATTCACCGACGAAATTCACCGTCAAAATTCACTAATTTTCAAAATTCATCGTCGAAATTCACTAATTTTCGGGATTCACCGTCAAAATTCACCGTCGAAATTCACCGATTTCGATTCACCTGAGGAGATTCACCGATTTTCGGGATTCACTGTTTCCTTCTCGCTATAAAAATTATGCAATTTTTTCTTCCCTATAAAAAATATGTAGATGTCCCCGTTACTTAAAAATATTTCAGATTGTGTCCTTATCCCTAATTTTCCATAAAAAATAATGTAGAATACGGGTAAACGGAACCTACATACAGTGGAATGAGTAGGGGATTTAACAGCAAAATCCTCTATTCAACTTTAAGCACAATTTGTAGCAACATAATCAAAAAGGGTAACCTTCCGTCGCGATTTTTGTGAACTCGATATTAGAGGAAAGATTCATAGATTTCTTGACAGATTTTGTGGGTTAGGATTTTATTTATTATTTATTTATGAAAGAGGGAATAAATTCCACACAAAAAAAACAAACGGAATAAATGCGCATTAAGTGCGGAAATGGGTTGACAGATTATAAAATGTATAATTAGAGGTATTTTAGAGAATGAAAATATGGAATGTCCTTATTATTAGGATCGTTATGTCTTAAAACCAATTATAAATGCGCTATTATATTTCCTTTGTGGCTCCCCTATAATGCTAAAGCGCATATAAAGTCGCACAATATAATTGGGAAAACAATGTTGGAAGCTACGACCTCCTCGCTTCGATACCATTTTAAGATCGAGCGTTCTACCGTCGTATAAAACCAATTTTAGTAAATGCAGAACGCGCTATTATATTTCCTTATATCACTTTTAACACTTATAGCCTATTTTCTTTTTCCTAATGTCCTATTTTCTATTTTGAGCTATATTTTTGTCCTTTTATACCACTGCCTCTTTCTATGGTTTTCATCATTGGTAATTTATTTCATCTTTTCAATATGTCTATGATTTACTTTATGATTGTTTCTTGTGTTATCGATTGCATCATTATCAATAGCTAAATTTCTATTGCCAAATTATGTGATAGTTTACGATATTGATGCCTTGATTGATGAATTGTGCGTAAAATTGCCGTCTTCGAACTGTTTGTGACCTAAAACTCATGTTAAATGCTTGAATTAGTTTGATCACCCAATTTATGAATCTACACACGATCTTTATAAATGTATGATGCGAGAGTGTAGGAAAATGGGTTTTGGAATCGTCAGGTAAAATTGACCGAGTGTTTGGAATTCGCTTTCTTCAATGAGGTTTTCGATGTATACAAGTCGAGTGTCTATATATAGAGCTTAATCATGTTAGGCTAATTAAATATCATTTAAGTGATTGTTGAACCAAGCATATGATACTAGGTTGCGGTATCAGTGCTTAGTTACCACATTAGGAGATTGCACTTATAAACACGTTATTTAATACAATTGGTTTTTCCGAAAAAAGTCAAAAATGAGATGTCAAGAGTAGTTAACTCGATCATAGTTTAACCATTCTCTTAATATTAATGTTATCCACGTTTTATTAGCCGTTTATAAATCCTGGTGATTGTAAAAGATTGTCCATCCCGAATATTGTTGACCTAACTTAATTACGAAAGTGACTTTGATACTTGATCGATCATCGTGGGATATGACATTGCTAACCTTATAGTACAACTGACCGGTACCTTGTCGGTGAAGGTTGGTTCACTATAATTTGTCCATCAATATTCAACCTTCACGACTCGATCAAAATGAGGAATGAAAATCATATGTTTTATGGTAAATATAAATTTAGAATATATCAAGTCATGGCAATGTTCTTTCATTCTAGCGTCATCAACTCACTACCAGTGGGATTTATCATGAAGACTTTCACCGAACACCACCGCAGTTGAAGTTGGAGGTTCGCGAACACTGAGACTGGCTCGGAAGTCGTTGAATAAAACGCGCGGGAGGCCCTTCGTGAAAATATCTGCAATTTGATAACAAGATAGAACATGAAGAACTCGAACTTGACCATGAGCCACTTTTTCTCGGACAAAGTGAATATCCATTTCAACGTGTTTGGTGCGTCGATGTTGAACCGGATTACCAGAAAGATATACCGCACTTATGTTGTCACAATAAACTAAAGTGGCTTTAGAAATGGGACAATGAAGTTCCAATAAGAGATTACGAAGCCAACATGACTCGGAAACAACATTAGCCACGCCCATGTATTCAGCCTCTGCACTGGATCGGGATAAAGTGGGTTGACGTTTGGAAGACCAGGAGACAAGGTTGTCTTCGAGGAACACATAATAGGCGGAAGTGGAACGGCGAGTGGTAGGACAACCACCCCAGTCCGCATCCGTGTAACAAATTGGGAGGAAACCGAGGATTTGTATAAATGCAACTCGAAATGCAAAGTACCCAGGAGATAGCGCAAGATTCGTTTTAAAGTGTGCATGTGCATGTCTTTGGGGTCGTGCATGTGTAGGCAAACTTATTGAACAACATAAGATATATCAGGATGAGTGAAGATAAGGTATTTTAATGCGCCCGTAAGACTGCGATAAAGAGTGGGATTTTCATAGGGATTCTCTGACGTGGAAGCTTAGATTGAGAATCCACCGGCGTATGATGGCCGTTTTATATAGTAACCAACTTTGACCGGCAGAGTACCGAGTCGGTTGTAATATAAACTGGCAAGCAAGGTCGTATCCCTCAGGGACACGAGTTAAGTACCTCGGCTAGCTTCATCTCGAGTTTAGATCGACAGCCTTTCAATTTGTTTAACATGGAACAAAACTAACTCTCGTCACAATTATCAAACTAATTCACTCTAACTATCACGGTTCTTTCACACTACGAGGTTTAAACGATTAAAAGAGATAGCTAATTCACTCTAACTATGTACTCTCGAACTCCAGCTCATTCCCGGGAGAACTTGGACTACTAACCTTGATTGACATTGATCGAAGGATGTCATCTCCTAATTCCGAAACTAAGCGCCAATTTCAACAACCTAGCTTCCTATATCGAGTTCAACAGTCCGCAACCCGGATTTAACTGACTCGATACGGTCTACGCTCGAATGAGACGCTTGTTAACAACAATATAAACCTTACACACGAAACCGAATCTAAACACTTAGTCGGTTTTACACGGCAATCCTAAAACCCCTTTTCCCGCACCCTCTCGCAAAATACATATTTAAAGAGAATACGTAAAATACGATTATTAAGTCGCGAATTCAACAATCGTCAATAGGCATAAGTTTTAGGACAACAATCAATGTCAAAATGAACTACAACACATCACAAATTCTCCGAAGATCCGAACTAAGGCTAGCTTTTAACATTCATCGCATAACTCGGCTATAGGGAAATTAGCTAATCATTCTATCCATGAAAACACTAGCAATCAAGTTAAACATAAGTAATTAAGCTAAATATGAAGATTAGAGTTACCTCTTATAGATGAAAATAACCGAAAATCAACGAAACAGAAAACCGTCTTCAGATCCGTACAATATACAACGATCAACGAACAATTTGTACTTGAAGTTAATCCAAAAACATGAAATCCAAGTTCATACAACTTATATAGGTCTGAAAAACGAGATACAAAAGTGCTGAAGAAAAACTAAAAATGCATGATGATCCAACTCTCCACTAAGTGGAGAGTTTTTATAGTTTCCCACAGGCGGGCGCCTGTCAGAAATTTTCCTTCACAAAATGTATCAGCAACATTCTGAGCCAAAAGCCGTATTACAGGCGGGCGCCTATGGTGACAGGCGGCCGCCTGTCACCTTTTTCCACCAAAAGACTTGATTTCTTGATCCCGAAGCTCCGGTTTACATTCCACGACATTCTCGAGCACCTAAGACCTAAAAATGGATCAAAAACATACCAAATATAACCCCCACGGGACTTTGGGGTGACCGAGAATGACCGAAAGTGTACAAAATTACCGGAATAACCCCGTTAATCACGGAATAAATAACTAGATCTCGGGATCCACAAAATATATAACCTATATCAAAACTAAGCCGATTACTCCCGGAAATAACCTAAATGAGTCGTTACGAGGCACAAAATGTATATATAAACTGAGTCAAATTGACTCTTATCAACTACCCCCTACTTAGCGTTTGCTCGCCCCCAAGCAAAACTGAGCGCTCTAAACAGAAGTAGAGTCAATATTATAAATATATACAACGAGACTACGCATTACTCAGTTAATAGTCGAAACGCGAGTATCATTAAACGTTAGTTTTACTGAATGTGTTGTGAAAAAAAATAGCTTCTTCGACATCGATTACTACAACTGGTGATGACGTGGTCAATCAGGTTATAATATACTTGACCACCATAAACCAATACTAGCAAGAGGACTAGGCCCATCGTAGTATAGCTATAGTGAATCAAGGTCGATCCCACAGGGAACCAATTGTGGATCATCTCATATATAAACAATTAATGAAACACGTCAAGGACATAGAGGCGGTCTACGACCAACATAAAACAAGAAAAGTAAAGACACGACTCAACACAACACAAATAACGTAATTAACCTCCCCAATTATAGTCTTTATCGTTTGGACCTAGATAATTAATATAATAAATTGAACTTATTAACTGTCAATCCGTTTGTATATATCTTAGATTGGCTACGGGAGTCATCCCCTTAAACTTGACTTAGCACCGGTTAGGTTGCTAGATCACTGTGCTACATTACGTGACTTCACCTTTTGGGTATCCATCTCATATAACTTGCACGCTTACGACACTAAGGATGCCGATATTAATCGTACACCTCGTCCAGGCAACATTCCTATGGTTAGGCGTACTTCCTAAACGATCGCATCGCCTTCGTCCCATTAACAATTACCGAGTTATAGTCTCATGCTAATCTACGACGTACGTACAACTAGATGACGTCAATTCCCTAATACAAAACGAGATCTAGGTCTCGCCGAAAGTCCCGAAAGATCATTCGTGAGCCGACCTAGAGTCCTATATTGGTATTTTCTAATCATACGCTAATTAAAACGTACGAGCAACGTAGCCGTAGCCATACCTACCAAGATGATAAATTCTATTAAGTTAACCTAACCATAAAGACATGGCTATCTAACGGATAAAAACAGGCTCGGTCGACCGAATAGTCCGGGCTCGGTCGACCGAATGGTCTTTTTCCCCGCATTACATCCCCGAACGTATCTCTCGCCGTTTCATCATACACAACGGATTAAACAGTAATTCGTAAAGCATTCATATAAACTAACATAGATACACATTAATTAAATCAAGTAGATTCATGAATAAATACTAAGTGTATGACGTAGGTTATGGGATCCCCATAGACAAGGTGTCGCCACTTCCCTAACGTCATAGCCTAGATCTACATCATCTAGCTATGATTAACTAATTCAAACGATAAAGCGTAATTGGGAGGGATTAATTACTTAAAAGAAAGAAACAGAAAATAAAGGCTTACATATTTGCAGCCCCTAAATTGCTGGAAACCCTCAAATTATTCTACATTGTATCAAGATATGAATAGAGTGATTTTATTGAATGATATTCTAAGGTATATGTTGGTGTCTATTACAATTCTCGTAGCTGCTTGCTTATATAGGAGTTTCTGCCGACTTATGAAGGATCTAGAAGGTAAATACGAAAAAATCCGAAAAGTGACCGAGCTGACACACTCGGTCAACCGAAGCACCCCACTCGGTCGACCGAAGCTATAGGCTCGGTCGACCGAACCTACTTTTGCACACGTTAATCGTTTTTCTCGTCTATCTTGCTCCCCACTCCACGCTTGCGTGTTGATCCGATTTCTCTAATTTATCTCTTGATTAATGCTCCGATTTTCTTCCTTATTATCTTGAGATCCATTGATTGAATGACATTTATCCTCTCGATTTGTCGTGATCTACAAAATCAGCATTTATCGCACAATAAATCGGCTTTTAATAATGAAAACGGATAAATACCAAATATCATATTAATAATCACTTAACATTAAATAATAAATATAAACAAGTGATTTAATACGAAATATATATTATTAATCTCGATTTAAGGTCAATGTTGATGACTTTTACGGGTATAATTTGACCGTCATCAACTGGTTTAGATTATAGGCGAGTAACGAACCAAAACTACACCATAAGCTTATAACTCGTAAACATCTCCACTAATCGAGGTCAACCGATGTTCAGTACGGTCAGGCAGGACTTGTACGGTTATAACGTTTGGCTAGGGTCGGGGGTAACGAAATGGAATTTCGGACTGGAGAAAGTGAAGTACTATTGAGCTTACTTAACACGACTCCCGTCTACCATTTAATCATCTTCAGAAACCAAAACTGTACAACCCCGATTACAAACGATGCTCCAACCAAACTATACACTTTTTCTTTTCTTTTCTTTTCTTTTTTTGTTTTTGTTTTTTGATGAACGATTTTTTATTTAAGAAAACCGAAGTTGATTATCTATTCCATTCCCAACGCCTCGACAGTCTCTTGGGAGGATTCCGCACAATCGAGGGTGTACCACAGTCGAAGATTCTGTCGAAACGAGGACACCGTGTAGTAATGCCTTTTAAGGGCAGAACCACGGCTTAAGCCGTCTGGCACAAAGGAATGGTTAAAAACCAACCGAGGCTTCTAAAAATAAATATCAACAAACTCACAATATTTACTCAACACCAACCAATACCCCACTGAACTCGTACTTCCCGAACATATTCAAAAATAACTTTTCACAACCCAAAAATTTCACATATTCAACATAAAGCTCAAATAGTAGGGTGAGAAAGGAGATGTAGATCACAAAGAGCTTTAGGGTTCGGTAAATACGGGCTAGTAACAAAATGGCCGTTTCGGGTGGGGATCTAACCACCCTAACAAGGTTTAGAGGGGATACGATGGATAATGTACAGGATGGCTATATATGGCAATGGTCGGGTCAAAAGAAGCGCCAAAACCGTCATACCATACCAAACTACCGGTCGACCTTTCTATATAGCCTCGAAGTTACTAATATAAGTTCTAGGTAGATAGGTCATACAACAACTATAATCGATCACTAGTCGAGTTATCGAAGACGTCGAAGCTATAAGTGAAGTCGTGACGGTTCATTTTTTTCAACACAGGATAAAAGCTATAACGTAAAATGCACTCGAGTATTAACACATGTCTAACTACGCAATGCGAGGGGTCGTTATAAATATTGACAACATTGGTACTACAAAAATTTGAAAAACGGCTCGTATTTCATCTAAGGGGCGATCAAAACTAAGTAACGACTCGAAGAAATTTTAAATACCGGGAATATCAAGCAAAAGGCGTAATAGGGCAAGCATTCACCCCGTAAATATATATATATATATATATATATATATATATATATATATATATATATATATATATATTGTGGAAATATTACAAAGATTACTTCAAATAGATTGCCGAGTCCGTTGAAGTTCAAGCAGGTGCCCAAAGAAATTCGTGAATTCGTACAGATATTTTGTACACTTTATTTAATTGTAAAAGACATATTAATTGTGATACATATAAACAATTAATATGTCAAACTCTAGTTTACTTTATGTCATAGACACAATTAATATGTCATAGACATAGCTTTTACTTTTACTTTTGCATGCTTGCCGCCCACATCTACATACTCGAGTGGCCGCCCAAGCTAGTGCTAGTCTCTCTCAATTGTATCTATTTATACACCTCTCATATCAATGAATAAACTAAGTTGAAGTTTACTCTTGTGTTTATCACATTCTCAAACTCTCTTCATGGTATCAGAGACTTACTGAGTTCTAATATCCGCTGCAAAACTCAGTTCCTTTTTTCCGAAAAATGTCGACATTATCCGAAGTTTCATCTTCTTCGCAGAGACTCACACCGCCTCAAATACCGGGATAACCGAACACTCTTCTTTTACAAATCATAAACTTGATGGTAACAATTACTTGCTATGGTCAAGGTCTATGAAAATGTATATCTCCGGCCAGGGCAAGATGGATATATGTCCGGTTCCAAACCCGCCCTCGCTCGAAACCGACCCCAAGTTTGAAGCATGGGACACGTAAAATAACCAAGTCATGACCATCCTCACGAGGTCTATGACAAAAGAGATCGTGAGAACTTCATGATGTATGACACCGCTAAGGAAATCCGGGATAATGCCGTAGACCTTTACTCAAAAAAGGACAATACATCCGAAGTCTATGAACTCGAAGCTCGTATTCAAAACCGCAGACAAGGAGATATGTCCGTAACTCAATATTTCAATCAACTATCTAAGGCATGGCAACACCTAGATATGTTGGAAACTCACACCCGGAATGATGTCAAGGATGCCGCTCTATATAAAGACATCATAGAAAAGAAGAGAGTATTCAAGTTCCTCACCGGACCGAATCCTACTTTGATGATGTTAGAGGTAGAATTCTAGCTACTAAACCTCTCCCAAATCTCAAATCCATGTTTGCCGAGGTCAAACACGAGGAAAGCAAGGAGGAAAGTGATGCTACTAACTCCCCGCCGACAACCCTACCGAGAGTGCCACCCCGCCGACCGTCGTGAACCCTACCGAAGCTTACAGAAGCCTACCGATAAACCGGGAAGTCGTTTCGTGACCACCGCAAACGCACAAATCACACCAAGGACACTTGCCGGAAACTACATGGCAAGCCTAACTCCTCCAAGACCTCAAGACCTCGCCAAGGAAAGTCGTGCGTACACATAAGTGAGGAAGAAGATGACAACAAAGTTGAATGCACAAATTCGTCGCATTCAAAGCCTTCCTAACTCAACAAAAGGAAGGTAGTCACTCTACCGACATAGCCTCTCATGCCGCACAGTAAATTCTACTCATCTATTAGTAATGAAACCCGGATTGTTGACTCGGGGCCTCATCCCATATGACCGGTAATAAAAATCTCATTACTCAACTTATGCCATGTCCCCAAATTCACAATATTAAGACTCCGATGGATCTATTTCTAGTGCAAAAGGTTTTGGTAAGGTGCAGCTTACTAATAAGATATGCCTCAGCAGGATGTCCTATTTGTTCCAAAATTAGATTGCAATCTCATATCCGTCACAAGAACTTACTAAAGATTTGAAATGGACTCGTTGTTTTTAATGAGAATCAAGGCACATTCCAGATCATTCCTCAAAGGCAAGTGATTGGGACCGCTAAACCTTGCTCGTGATTGTTTGTGGTCAACCCCGCCGAAGACAAGACCGAAGACCGAATCCGCCTCAAGCCACTCGCACTCAAAACCTAGACAATATCATGTTATGGCATTATAGACTAGACATCCCAGCTTTAGTTATTTAAAGTCTATAGATCCCGAATTGTTTAAAGGTTGTAATTTGAATGATCTTCAATGTGATATTTGTCAATTTGCCAAACTCACCAAATCTCGTGTATGCAAAATTACCTCACTTACCTTCCACACCATTCACCTTAATTCACAAAGATGTATGGGGACCCTCAAGAGTAAAAAGCATAACAGGAAAGAGGTGGTTTGTTACCTTCATAGATGACCACACCGTAACCACTTGGTTATTTTTAATGAAGGATAAATCAAGTTGGATCCATCTTTCAAGAGTTTTACAACATGGTCTCCACTCGCTTGACACTAAGATCAAAATTTTGAAGACCGACAATGCCCTTGAATATTATGAGTCTCATCTCGCAATTTCTTGATGGATAAAGGGATTGTCCATATCGAGTCCGTGTTGAAACTCCTCAAAGAAAATGGGGTTGCCGAGAGAAAGAACAGCATCCGCTAGAAATGGCTAGGTCTATCATGTTTACCACTAATGTTCCAAAATATATGTGGGGTGAAGCTATATTGACCTCCACATACTTAATCAACCGTACTTCCCAAATAGGTACTAGGCTTCAAAACTCCAATCAAAACCCTACCGACCACACACTCCCCGCCCCCATCTTATTTCCCGCTTACCTCCAAAATCTTTGGTTGTACCGTGTTTGTCTATATCCATGCCCAACACAAGCAAACTTGATCCCAAGGCTCACAAGTGCATTTTCTTAGGATATGCAAAGGACAGAAAGGCTACAAGTGTTACTCTCCTTCCGAAAAGAAATTTTACAATTCTATGGATGTAAATTTTTTTGAAAGGACTCCCTACTACAAAGAAGTCCACCGAGGCAACACCGATGGAAACCTAATTGAAATTGACCTAAACCCTTTCCCTCAAAGAACTCTTAACCTCACAGACCGTCGATACTCACCACCGATCCTCAAAGAACCCCCGTACCCGATACTACCGAACCTCGATACTACCGACCCGCAGCCCGCACCCCGAGCCTATCGACACTCAAAGATACTACGCATCCCCAAAGCCTCCGCCGACATTGATGATAGGCCTATTGCTCTCGTAAAGGGAAAGAGATCTTGCACCGATCACTCTATTCATACTTATTTATCATATGATCGCTTGTCTCCTCGTCTTTGCCATGTTTACACAGACTTGGACTCTCACTCTATTCCTAAAAATATTCGTGAGGCTCTTCAAAATGATAAGTGGAAGGTCGTCGTTAAAACAGAGATGACCGCCCTCCCGGATAATCATACTTGGGATCTCACAACCCTTCCAAAAGGCAAAAAGACAAGCTTAGCGCAGATGGTTATTCACTATCAAATACAATGCCGAGGTACAATTGACAAGTACAAAGCCGATTGGTAGCAAGGGGATTCACTCAAACTTATGGTATTGACTATAAGGAAACTTTTGCACCAAAGGGCAAAACTCAACACCGTCGTGTTCTCGATCTCTCTACCGTCCAACCGGACCGGCCTCTACACCAATTGGATATCAAAAATGCTTTTCTCAATGGTGATCTCACCGAGGAAGTCTATATGAATGTACCTCCCGGTTTTGTCAATCCTCACACTCGTGGCAAGGTATGCAAACTCGTAAAATCTCTATATGGCCCGAAGCAATCCCCAAGAGCCTGGTTTGGGAAACTTACTACCGTGGTCAAAACTCGCCGGATATCATCAATGCAACTCGATCACACTATGTTCATCAAGACAACCAACCGAGAAGGTCTATTCTTATTGTATATGTGGATGATATCATCCTTACCGGAGATGACTCTACCGAGATTCAAAATTTAAAGACTCTACCGGCAAAGGTGTTCCAAGTTAAGGATCCGGGCTACCTCAAGTACTTTCTTGGTATGGAAGTGGCTAGAAACACCAAAGGCATTTCGCCTCCCAAAGGAAGTATGTATTGGATCTACCGAAGGAAACCGGCATGCCGGGATGCAAACCCGTCGTATCCCCGCAGACCCCGCAACACCCTATCGCATGGTGACATTGTCGTCGTAAAAGAACAATATCAAAGGCTTGTAGGTAAACTCATCTATCTTTCTCACACAAGGCCCGATATTGCATACGGGGTTAGTCCGGCCGCCGCCGCTCATGCACCGCCCTACCGAGCAACATTGGGATGCCGTGAATAGGATACCGAGATATTTAAAGTCCACTCCCGGCCAAGGCCCGCACTTCACCAAGTCTACCGATAGATCAATCAAGGTCTACACCGATGCCGATTGGCCGGATGTCACATTGACAGACGATCTACCACAAAGCTATTGCTCATATGTACGGGGAACCCGGTTACTTGGAGAAGCAAGAAACAACCTCATCGTGTCAAGAAGCAAGGCCGAAGCCGAACTCGTGGCACTTGTACTTGGCATTTGTGAAGCTCTATGGCTAAAAAGTGGTACCGACCGAACTTCAAAGAACCTCCTCAAAGCAACCTATCACACTATGCCGTGATAATAATTCAAATTTATGCATGGTCAAGATCCCGTCCATCATGATAAAACCAAGCATGTGGACATTGACAGACACTTTCCGAAGGAAAAGATTGATGCCAAGATTATTCAACTCCAAGATGTTCCCTCACAGATCGAATGCCGATATTCTTACCAAGGCTATTCCACCTCTTATGTTCAAAGAGATTTTAGTAGCAAACTTGGCCGCATCAACATATACAGCCCCCGCTTGAGGGGGGGTGTGGAAATATTACAAAGATTACTTCAAAGCAGATTGCCGAGTCCGTCGAAGTTCAAGCAGGTGCCCAAAGCAATTTCGTGAATTCGTACATGATATTTTGTACACTTTATTTAATTGTAAAAGACATATTAATTGTGATACATATAAACAATTAATATGTCAAACTCTAGTTTACTTTATGTCATAGACACAATTAATATGTCATAGACATAGCTTTTACTTTTACTTTTGCATGCTTGCCGCCCACATCTACATACTCGAGTGGCCGCCCAAGCTAGTTGCTAGTCTCTCTCAATTGTATCTATTTATACACCTCTCATATCAATGAATAAACTAAGTTGAAGTTTACTCTTGTGTTTATCACATTCTCAAACTCTTCAACGATTTAAAGAGATAGCCGAGAAATGTTCCGAATGGTTACTCTCGAACTCTAGCTCATTCCCGGGAGAACTTGGACTACTAACCTTGATTGACATTGATCGAAGGATGTCATCTCCTAATTCCGAAACTAAGCGCCAATTTCAACAACCTAGCTTCCTATATCGAGTTCAACAGTCCGCAACCCGGATTTAACTGACTCGATACGGTCTACGCTCGAATGAGACGCTTGTTAACAACAATATAAACCTTACACACGAAACCGAATCTAAACACTTAGTCGGTTTTACACGGCAATCCTAAAACCCCTTTTCCCGCACCCTCTCGCAAAATACATATTTAAAGAGAATACGTAAAATATGATTATTAAGTCGTGAATTCAACAATCGTCAATAGGCATAAGTTTTAGGACAACAATCAATGTCAAAATGAACTACAACACATCACAAATTCTCCGAAGATCCGAACTAAGGCTCGATTTAACATTCATCGCATAACTCGGCTATAGGGAAATTAGCTAATCATTCTATCCATGAAAACACTAGCAATCAAGTTAAACATAAGTAATTAAGCTAAATATGAAGATTAGAGTTACCTCTTATAGATGAAAATAACCGAAAATCAACGAAACAGAAAACCGTCTTCAGATCCGTACAATATACAACGATCAACGAACAATTTGTACTTGAAATTAATCCAAAAACATGAAATCCAAGTTCATACAACTTATATAGGTCTGAAAAACGAGATACAAAAGTGCTGAAGAAAAACTAAAAATGCATGATGATCCAACTCTCCACTAAGTGGAGAGTTTTTATAGTTTCCCACAGGCGGGCGCCTGTCAGAAATTTTCCTTCACAAAATGTATCAGCAACATTCTGAGCCAAAAGCCGTATTACAGGCGGGCGCCTATGGTGACAGGTGGCCGCCTGTCACCTTTTTCCACCAAAAGACTTGATTTTTGGATCCCGAAGCTCCGGTTTACATTCCACGACATTCTTGAGCACGTAAGACCTGAAAATGGATCAAAAACTTACCAAATATAACCCCCACGGGACTTTGGGGTGACCGAGAATGACCAAAAGTGTACAAAATTACCGGAATAACCCCGTTAATCACGGAATAAATAACTACATCTCGGGATCCACAAAATATATAACCTATATCAAAACTAAGCCGATTACTCCCGGAAATAACCTAAATGAGTCGTTACGAGACACAAAATGTATATATAAACTGAGTCAAATTGACTCTTATCAGCGTAGAGACGGGCTTGAACGAGGCCATTCCGGCACGCTCAATAATTTCTTCTGCATATTTGCGTCGACTAATAAATAAACCGCCCGAATGCTTGGTAACGGAAATTCCCAAAAAATAGCTGAGAGGACCGAGGTCCTTCATATCAAATTCGGATGCTAATAAGGACATAATAGTGCGGCGAAGGTTGTCGGAAGAAGCCGTAAGGATGATATCATCCACATATAGAAGAATATAAGCCATATCCATGCCGTTGCGATAGATAAACAAGGAGTGATCCGATTGCTATGTGAGAAACCAATGCGGGTTACATAGTCAGCAAACCGTTGGTACCAGGCACGAGGAGCCTGCTTGAGGCCATAAAGATATTTCTTCAAACGACAAACATAATCAGGGTACTGAGAGTCCTGAAATCCCATAGGTTGGTGCATATACACAGTTTCATTAAGTTGACCAGGAGGAAACACATTTTTAACGTCAAGTTGATGTATTGCCCATGACTAAGATAAAGCAATGTTAAGAACGGTCCGGATGGTTGCCGGTTTGATCACTGGACTGAAAGTCTCATCACAATCCACACCAATCTGCTGAGACCTGCCATCACCAACAAGGCGGGATTTATACCGCTCAAAAGAACCGTCAGAGTGTTTTTCAATGCGAAAAATCCATATAGAGCGAATTATATTAGTATTAGGTGGACGAGGCATGAGGTCCCACGTCTCATTTTTAATTAGAGCATTAATTAAAATCGTCGGTCATAGCATATTTCCAATTCGGGTCGGACAAGGTGTTTTTTGGTGTGCGAGGGAGGGGGGATGGTGTCACAGTGATGAAGAGATTGTAGTGTCGTTTGGGTTTAAAAATGCCGTGCATGGATCGAGTGGTAATAGTACGGGAAGGGAAGTCCATCTCTTAATATGGTGAGAAAAGTTCATCTTTTAATATGATGGGTGATACATTAGCAAGTGCCCAATGCGAGACACTTTAACACATCCTGAAACCCCCCGAAACAACCCAAAAAAAGGTGATGTGATTTTCCGGCATTTTCCTGCCGGAAACGGTACATGAGACGCGATTTCCAACCAGAACCCCGCGATTTCCAACGGCTTTCCCCAAACAAAGCCATGATTTTCTGGTCATTTCTAGCCTGAGCAAGTACACTTTAATGATTTTTCGGTTGCCGGAACCACCACATAATGAACTGTGTTGTGACAACTTTAATGGACACAAATGGTTGTTGCCAAGAAGATGTGGGCAATAGAGTTTTCTTTTCATGGTTTTAACAAGATTGACTTATTTAGCAAGAGATTGTTGAAATAAGACGATATGTATAGCCAACTCCCTCCGATGGAATTATTTTTAACCACTTCAATTTATTCATTCCACTACTTTATTTATCATTATTTTATTAATAAGTACTCCCTCCGTCCCAATTTATTTAGGACTTAATCTATGTATGGTTGTCTCAAAAAAGTCGTATAATTCTAATTAGACTTAAAGTTTCGTTTTAATTGCCCTAATATATTTTATAAAGTGAAAATGGTGCTACATAATAAAATGATAAAAAGTTAAATTAGTCAAGTTTTAAATGATCATACAACATATTAATTGATGTCTCTTTAAATATTGTGAATTTCAAAATGTCCCAAATAATTTGGGACGGAGGAGGTATTTCATTACAATTTATCTCACCAATCATTTCTTAATGTATACAAATTTCAAAAAAAGATTCCCAACTATCTAATAATTAATTTATTTAATTTTATTCCACTTTAATCCCTCTGATACTATTTAAGTCGAAATAATTCATGTCCAAACAGAAGTTCGGCCACATTCAATTCAGAGAAAGATTGCATTTTCAATAATATTTTACTATTTGTCAAGCACATAATAAAAATAACACAATTGCATTGATCGTTATAAAATGAACCGGAACAAAGAAAATTGTATAACAATATTTTACTGACCGCGTGAAACACACTTATACTAGCACGAGAACTAGATCAATCGCAGCGTAGAGCGAGCAAGACCCGATCCCACAAGGACGGTAAGTAACTTCCTTAATAAACTTAGATCAATCGTACACAAATGTGTTAGATATAGTGCCCGAAAGACGCTTTTGGTATTTTTTTATTAATAAAAAATGACTGATTATTATCATCTTATTATTTGCTTTGTGTAACAAGTTCGAATCTCGTGGGCTCCGGCGATGGATTTGGGAGTTGAAGAAGATGGGTGATTTGGGTTCAATCTCGTTAACGAGTTCGAATAACGAGTTCAATTTGTGTGACGAGCCAAAACTCGTGTTTAATTGGGATTGAAGAAGATGGGTGATTCGAGTTCAAACTCGTGTAAGTAACGAATTTAAACTCGTAACGTTTTCAAGGGTATTTTGGGCAAGTAAGAAGAAAATGTTTGAAAAGACTTTCTAAGCAATACTATTTGTTTTCCAAAAAAAACTATATGACCAACAATTTTAGTCAAACAGTCTTAATAACCCAATGCCCCTTATTTATGATCATTACTCAACTAATAATTTTCTTTTGCAAAAAAGCTAAAATTCTGCATAATTTCTATTCTTTCTCCCCGTAGGATTCTTAGTTTTCAAAGATTTCCAGATTGACGTTGGAGACCTAGGGCCGGCCCAATATATAGGCGGAGGAGGCGTTAGCCGAAGCCCCAACCGTCCTGGGCCCGAAATTACATGTTTTGCAACAAAAAAAAAACAATAATTAACAACGATAATTAATACGTATGCAAACATTTTGACATCATCCTTTGTAGACTAGTTTATTAGGATATTCGGCTCTATTAGATGATATTATTTATTATTTATATTTACGTTTATAGCCTTGTTGGCTCCCTATATAAATCTATTGTACTCATATTATTTTCTTAATGACAATCAGTTTGTTATTCAACCTAATCTATCATGGTATCAGAGATTTGATCCCAAAAAAATTCTTTTCACTACTCGCACTCCTCTAGCCGCTGCTAGGGCTTCATTGCCGCCGGCCGCACAAACAAAAAACAGCCGCTATGGCCTCTCTCTCTGCCTCCACCACCCAATCGTCCTCCACCACCTCAGCTGCTGCTCCGGCTGCTCCTTCTTCAGCCCCTACTGCTGTCGTTTCTCTCAATCCTGCCGTCAATGCTCCTACCAAATTCGATGGCAAAAATTTTACGGCTTGGAAGCTTCAATTGACCACCTTGCTCATAGGACATGGTCTTATTGGTTATGTGACCGGTGATATACCCAAGCCGCCACCAATCCTTACATCTGCGGCTGGTGATGTAGCACAAAATTCGGCACACTTGCACTGGATACAACAAGATGCATTGATACACAATTTGATTTTGGGTTCGGTTGACAAGGAATTTATGGCTACGATTCAGCACACGACCAACTCGAAACAAGCTTGGGATACGCTTCTTGATACGTATGGGAAGCAGAGTAAGGGTCGTATTAGACATCTCAGACTGCGTTTACACTCTATTGTTAAAGGTACAATGTCAATCTCTCAATATTTCACTGCCATTAAAACTGTTGCGGATGATCTGGCATCTCTAGATGCTAGAGTGCCTGATGATGAACTAGTTGAGCTAATTTTAAAAAATCTTGGTAGTGAATATAAGGATCTTGTAAGTGCCATTCAGGCTCGTGATGACACTATCTCTATGCCATTGTTACATGAAAAGTTGCTAATGCATGAAGCGTCGCTTGTACAAAGTCAGTCTGTTGCACCCCCTGCGTACACTGCTTTCCCTGCCTACCAACAACCTCGTCCCATGCATGTTTCTCCCAATATGTCCTATTACCCCTATCCACACACATCTCGGCCTCCCCCACCCATCATGCCGCAAGCCCCATCCCCCTACCCGAGACCTCAACAGCCCTCCCCGTCCCCCATCAACTCCTCCAAGCCTACCACTGCTCGCAATTCCAAAGGCTATCAGGGCTTCTGCCAACTCTGTGGTGTCCAAGGACATGTTGCTACTCGTTGCACCACTTATCCACTCTACAACAATCTTCCCCGTCCACCCCACAACCAAGGCAACTCTCGGTCTCCACAGCCCCCCCACGCCTTTGTTGCTCAGAATGCTTCTTCCAGTTATCCTGTGCAGTACTCTGATCCCTCTGCTCCCTGGATGCTTGATAGTGGTGCCTCTCACCACATGACACAGGAACTCAACTTGCTCTCTCTCCACTCTCCTTACCAAGGTACGGATCGTATAGTCATTGGTGATGGTAGCTCCTTGGCTATCACACACATTGGCTCTACCTCTCTCAACTCTTTCAAATTAAATCAAGTGCTTTGCGTACCTTCTCTTTCTCGTAATTTACTATCTGTCCAAAGATTTTGCCAGGACAATTATGTATCTATTGAATTCTTACCTGATTCGTTTTTGGTGAAGGACTTGAAGACGAGCAAATGCCTCCACCAAGGACAAGTCAGTGATGGAGCCTATCTGTGGTCTTCCAAAGCTCTCTTTGCCTTCTCTGCTTCCAAAGCTTCTGCAGCTACTTGGCACCTCCGCTGCGGCCATCCTGCTTTTCCAGTTATCCAAAATCTTGCAAAAAATAATTTCTTAGAATTATCTACTGTTTCGCATTCTTATTGTGATTCTTGCCTTTGTAATAAGAGCCATAGGCTCCCCTTTTCGGATTCCACCTTATGTACTTCTCAACCCTTGGAGGTTATTTATTCTGACGTTTGGTCGTCACCTGTTTATTCCGTTGACAATTTTAAATATTATGTTTTGTTTGTTGATCATTTTACTCGCTACATGTGGATATACCCTCTTGCCTGTAAATCTGACGTATATACTACTTTCATAAAATTCAAGCAATATGTCGAAAAGTTGTTAGATGCCTCTATCAAAACTCTCTACTCTGATAATGGCACTGAGTACATCAAGTTGCGTCCTTTTCTCTCGGATCATGGCATTTCTCATTTTACTTCTCCCACCTACACGCCGCAACACAATGGTATTTCTGAACGCCGTCATTTGCATATAGCTGAAACAACCCTAACTCTCCTTGCCCATGCCCACATGCCAATTACCTATTGGTCTTATGCTGTTAGTACCGCGGTCTACCTCATTAATAGAATGCCCACAAAAAATCTTGATATGCTCTCACCACACCTCAAACTGCTCTCTAAGCCCCCTAACTATTCTAAGCTTCGAGTCTTTGGTTGCCTTTGCTATCCGTGGCTTAAACCATATACACCTCACAAACTTGCTCCTACATCCAAACCTTGCGTTTTCCTTGGTTATGCCTTCACACAAAGTGCTTATCTCTGTTATGACATCTCCGAGTCTCACATGTATATTTCGCGCGATGTTCGGTTTGTGGAGGATATTTTTCCCTTTGCTAGCATCGCCTCTGAGTCTTCCTTACCTCCGTTAAGTGCTCTTCTACCCCCTGCTTCCTATGAACCCACAGTTTTCCCTATTTCTCACCCATCCCCCTCGGCCCACAACCCACCCGAGGGAATTTATACGCCACCCGACACCCCCCTCCTCTCCTTCTTCTGTTTCTCCCACCTCTACCTCCCACAGTGATTCTAATTCTTCCCCCACCCACACCCCATCTCCTTCCGGCTCTTCCCCTCCTCCTCCACCGCCACCCCCTCCTCCCCCTCCATCTCAACATCCCATGACCACTCGCTCCCAAAACCAAATCTACAAACCTCGCCAACTCTTTAACCTGGAAGCTCAACTTCACAATCGCTACCTTGAAACAGAACCCTCAACCCTTAAGCAGGCCTTGCAGTGCCCGCAGTGGTGCGTTGCCATGTCTGATGAGTATAGTGCGCTTCTTCGCAATGACACGTGGTCCTTAGTTCCCCCCGCTGATGGATTGAATATAGTTGGCTGCAAGTGGGTGTTCAGAATTAAGAGGAAACCGGATGGCTCGATTGATAAATACAAATCTCGATTGGTTGCTAAAGGGTTTACACAGAGTCCTGGTTTGGATTACTTCGAAACATTTAGTCCTGTTGTTAAACCTGCTACGATCCGTCTCGTTCTCAGCATTGTGGTTTCCTTAAGCTGGTCTCTTCGCCAACTCGATGTCAATAATGCCTTTCTGCAGGGAACTCTAGCTGAAGACGTCTATATGTCTCAACCACCCGGGTTTGAGGATGCAACAAAACCCACTTTTGTGTGTAAACTTCGCAAGGCAATTTATGGTCTCAAGCAGGAACCTCGGGCCTGGTACCATGAGATTAAGTCCTTTGTTCTTACTATGGGTTTTGTCAACTCTGTGGCTGATCCGTCGCTTTTTATTTGCCGCATGCCTACCAGCATTACTATTATCTTGGTGTATGTCGATGACATAATTGTAACAGGTAGCTCCGGTGAGCAAGGTGTTCGCAGTATTATTGATCAGTTGGGCTCCCAGTTCTCTATCAAGGACCTCGGCCCTCTGTCGTATTTTTTGGGAGTTGAGGTTACTCATTCTACCATGGGTATGTTGCTTACGCACTGTGTACACACGTGAGCCGCCGTCTCGGTTCACATGGAGGAATCTAAGGCGGTTCCCACGCCTATGCCACCGATGCCTTTTCGTGTGACCCCTTGTTTCTTCTCGCTTATTCCGATCCAACTCGCATCGTCGATTTTGGGTGCCCTGCAGTACTTGTGCTTTACGAGAGTTGATATTCAGTTTGCTGTTAATAAGCTCTCGCAGTTTATGCATGCCCCGACAGAGTATCATTGGATGCTGGTCAAACGTCTTTTGCGTTATTTGTCTGGCACCTCTACTATGGGTTTGCAGTTGTATCGGGATTCGACTCTGGCCTTACACGCTTTCTCCGATTCTGACTGGGCGGGTAACAAGGAAGATGGCTATCGTGATCCGGTATCCTCTGCGTATGTGCCTGGCTACACTTCTACTTCTGCTTACATTGTCTTCTTGGGCAGAAATGCTATTTCTTGGAGTTCCAAGAAGCAACATTCAGTTTCTCGTTCTTCCACCGAAGCTGAATACAGGTGTGTTGCAGATACGGCGGTAGAGATTGCCGGGCTGACCTATCTGCTTGCAGATCTCGGTTTTTCAGTTTGTTCCACACCAGTGATTTTCTGTGACAACCTGGGTGCTCTTCGTCTAAGTGCCAATCCAGTTTTCCACTCACGAATGAAACACGTGGCTATTGACTATCATTTCATTCGTGAGCATGTTGAGCGAGGTCTTGTCCGTGTTGCTCGTGTAGCTGCTGCAGACCAGTTGGCTGATGTTCTCACCAAGCCATTGCCGCGGTTATCATTTTCTGCTTTCGTTTCCAAGCTTGGCCTTCGCTCAGCTCCGTCCGCTTGAGGGAGCGTATTAGATGATATTATTTATTATTTATATTTACGTTTGTAGCCTTGTTGGCTCCCTATATAAATCTATTGTACTCATATTATTTTCTTAATGACAATCAGTTTGTTATTCAACCTAATCTATCAGGCTCACCTAAAAAACCTAGGTTTGAGTCACGACAACAGAGTTTTTTTTGTTTTGTTTCTATTATTTCAGTCAATTTATTGATTCCTTTAAAATCTCTTTTGGGCCTTTTCTTATTTTGTTTCTATTATTTCATTCAATTTATTGACAGCTTTAAAACATCTCTCGTTACTTCAACAAAAAAAAAAAAAAAAAACCTCTTGATTATTTCAGTAAATTTATTGATAGCTTTAAAACCTCTCTTGGGCGCCTTTTCTGAAATAGGTCTAACGTTTGGTGGTTTTTAAACCGTGATATATTTTTTTTTTGAAAGGACCATGATATATTAGCACCCTCCAATATATATATAAGCGATTTCTATCGGCACCACATAATTACTACTGATACCCTTTATTCATTTACTCCTGCCAACACATATGTATTTTTTTTTTACTTTCAGCACCACATTAGGAACGTCAATGCCACTAATATTCTTTTTCGATAATAACGTCATTTATTTTTCGGTTGAAAAAGACACGGAAGAAAAAGAAATATATATATATATATATATATATATATATATATATATATATATATATATATATATATATATATATATATTTTCTTCTCGCGTTTTTTTCAACCGAAAAAAAAATGTATCTTGGTGAAAAAGTTACTCCACTAACGTTATTATCGAAAATGAACATCGCCGGTACCGACGTTTCTAATGTGGTGCCGAAAGTAGGAATATTCTAGAAAATAGATGTTGAATTTCAGACTATCTATGAATTTAATTTTGTATAACGGTTTGACCATATTTCCTAACATTTGACTGTGAAATTTACTCCAAATACCAAGTTACCTGCCACATATTTTTATTATCCAGACTTCCACGTAATTCAACTGCTATAACACCCCAATTGTAACGCCCCACTCCCGGACACCGATCCCTTATCCGGAAATACGACATTCGGCACATACATAAATAAAATTTAATTCATTTATATATGTAAGCCTACAATCAATACAATCAAAGTGCGCGGAAAAATATAATGCTCGGGTAATAAATGTCCTTACAGATACTAGAATCAGAAAAGGTACTAAAAGCTTAAAGTGTATCAAAACAATACAACTGAAGTCTCTCGAATAGTCCAACGGAAATACTATGAAATAAGAAATAGAGATGAACACACGTCATCCCAAGGTACTATGAAAAAAATATATAAAACAATACAACAACTCAAATGTAAATAAAAGTGCATAAAATGAAATATCAAGCTCAGAGATCCTCCTCGGGAACATACTCCTCGTAATACTCGAAATCATGTTCGCCTTCTCACCCCCAAGCACATATAACAAAAATGCACAAGGGGTAAGTATATAATACTCAGTAAAGAAGAGAAGTACGTTTAAGCTTAGAATATATAAGGTTGAACATTATTAGGTTTCAACTAAAAAGGCAAGACAGACTCGATTCTACGCATAAAGGTTACATCTCCCAATATGCCTAAACTCGTAACTACTTAGCTTATCTTTGTTACAACATGCTATCAAGGTGGAACGTGACATATTGAAATCTTCAGGATACAATAACCCTGGAACGTATTGAAATCTTTAGGATACAATAACCGGTTCCGATAGTATGAACATACGGCGATGCCTATAGGCCTGCAGGCCGATAGTTACCTCACTTTGACTGTCTGCTCACACATCACGCTATAGATCATCAGGATCTACCCAAGACCACATGGTGTTTAATCTTTTATCTAGCAAGTTGTGTAGTAATAGGTGATTAACTAGCCATCCTAGTTCATTTAGATAACACTCCCTCACCGACACCACTCATCATGATCAAAAGACCAACACTAAACTTAAGTAAGTTTTAAAGGTCTTATAATAAATTAGTAATACGTTTACAAAGGTTTAAGGTTGATTAAACAACCCTAAACGATAGTTGAAAGCCACAATAAACAAGGCTGGAAGACCAGCTCCAGGTGAACGCCCGTCTGAAGGACCAGATGCCCGTCCGACCTGGGAATTTCCAGAAAACTGAAACGCAATCCTTCATCGTTTTCATCCATTTTTCAACCAAAAACCAAACTCTCTCAACCAAGTCCTACGCAATTAATCTACCAGCCATACCAAAACATCAACCATCTCATAGACATCAATTTAACGCCAATTGAATCACTAAAACAGCAAGGAAAACAACACAAATGCTACAAATTCAAAACTGAAAACGTAAGGATTTCTCCTTACTTTATCTGCCTAAAAACTCAGAATTAGACGCTGATCCTAGTACCAATGCAAAGCTCTCGTCACGAGGATTCCAACGGTATGCTACGATCTGAAAACGGAATAGAAACGAGGGAGATATCAAGGATCGAAATTCGACGGATTACAAGCCAAAAACGAATTTTAACATTCAACTCGTCCGAAACACGTAAACCATAACTCCAAAAATACTAACCTTCACTGAGCGAAATTAGTATCCAAACGACCCTTGCGTTCCGTAGAATGTTTCTCCTTTGAGGAGTCTGCACGAACGAACAACGGTTAAGCTTCAATTTCGAATCTTCTCCCAGCCCTTTTCTCTTCTTTGCTGCGCTGCTCACTATTGAAGAACCCGTTCCCTTTTTTTTTTTACAACTGACTAATGTGAATAATGGGAGTTTAATCCCCTACTTAAATCCCATTATCTCCTATAATTTCCAAATCCATTAATTCCTTTTTTTTTTTATTTTTTTTCCCTTTTAAATCCAAAAAAAAAATTATAAATATAATATTCCGACTTTTCGTTAAAAGACGGAAATGCCCTTTCCGAAAAATCGGGATATTACATTCCTTCCCCTTAAGAGGAGTTTCGTCCTCGAAACTTGAACGTACCTTGGTAAATCCAAAAATTCCGGGAATTCGTTGATCATATCACCTTCAACTTCCCAAGTTGCTTCTTCAGGTGTATGGTTGCTCCACTGAACAAGAACCAACTGAACCATCTTCCTCTTAATCATCTTTTCCTTCCTGTTCAGAATCTTAATCGGCTTTTCATCATAAGCGAGGTTGTCCTGAAGTATCTCTGGATCCACTGTAGACTCAACCTCTGTCTTCGTCAAACACTTCTTCAACATCGATACATGGAAGACGTTGTGAACTCTGGACATAGACTCTGGCAACTGAAGTCTATAGGCTAAAGGTCCAATCCTCTCCAGAATTACAAACGGTCCAACATACCTCGGGCTCAACTTTCCTTTCTGACCAAAACGCTTTACTCCTCTCATTGGTGATGCCTTCAAGTAAACACGATCACCAACCTCAAACTCAAGCGGTCTCCGTCTGACATCTGCCCAGCTTTTCTGCCTATTTTGAGCTATCTGCAGATTCTTCTTCACTAACTGAACCCTCTCTTTGGCTTGCTCAACTAACTCTGGCCCAGTAAGCTGTTTCTCCCCAACGTCATCCCAAAACAATGGCGTCCTGCATCTTCTACCATACAAAGCTTCAAACGGTGGCATGCCTATGCTCGCATGATAACTGTTGTTGTAAGCAAACTCTACGACTGGTAGATAATCTGCCCAGGATCCGCCTACCTCCAAGACACATGCTCTAAGCATATCCTCAAGTGTCTGGATAGTCCTCTCAGACTGACCATCTGTCTGAGGATGGAATGCGGTGCTCAAATCCAACCGGGTACCAAATGCCTCCTGTAAGCTCTGCCAAAACCGACTGACGAACCTCGGATCCCGATCAGAAACAATGGAGACTGGAACTCCATGAAGCTTCACTATATTGTCCATATATAGTTCCGTCATCCTTGCCAAGGGCATATTCATCTTGAAAGGCAAGAAATGAGCCGACTTGGTTAATCTATCAACGATTACCCAAATAGCATCATGTCCACCCTTCGTCTTAGGAAAACCTGAAATAAAGTCCATGGTGATCTTTTCCCATTTCCATTCTGGGATATTCAATGACTTAAGCATCCCGCCTGGCTTCCTATGTTCAGCTTTCACTCTCTCGACGTACGTCACACTCAGAAACAAACTTATCAATCTCTAGCTTCATTGAGGGCCACCAAAATCTTTCTTTCAAATCCCTGTACATCTTGGTAGAACCCGGATGCACTGCAAAAGCAATCTTGTGTGCCTTCTCCATAACTCTCTGTCTCAAATCTCCAGAATTAGGCACACAGAGACGATCCTGATACCACAAATTTCCACTCTGATCTAACACATAGCCCACTGTAGGTTTCTCTCTTGCAACTCTCTTTAAATCAACCAAAACTGCATCTCCGTCTTGCTTTGCTCTGATCTCATCCATCAACTCCGATCTAGCCAACAACGGTGCTGCAAACTGACGGTCCTCAATCTGATCAAATTTGCTGAACTGCAAGTCATCAACCCTTGATGTGATAGCCTCAACACTGGGCTCTAAAACCACTGCTTTCTTGCTCAAGGCATCTGCTACTACATTTGCCTTTCCCGGGTGGTACTGAATGTCCAAGTCATAGTCCTTCACGAACTCTAGCCATCTCCGCTGCCTCATATTCAAATTCTCCTGAGTGAAGAAATGCCTTAAACTTTTGTGGTCGGTGAAGATTCTAGCCTTGACCCCATACATATAGTGCCTCCAAATCTTCAATGCGAAAACCACTGCTGCCAACTCTAAGTCATGTGTAGGATAGTTCTTCTCATGTACTTTCAATTGCCTGGATGCATAGGCAATGACCTTTCCTCCCCGCATCAACACACAACCCGCCCCGCCCGAAGCGTCGGTGTAGACATCATAATCATCGAACACCTCGGGTACTGCCAATACCGGTGCTGTAGTCAACCTGTCCTTTAACAACTCAAATGCTAACTCACACTCGGGTGTCCAATCAAACTTGGTGTTCTTCTGTGTAAGTCTGGTGAGTGGAGTAGCTATCCTTGCAAAATTCTTCACAAACTTTCTGTAATAACCAGCCAAACCCAGAAAGCTCCTGACCTCTGAAACTGTAGTCGGTGTAGGCCAACTCTTAACTGCCTCAATCTTGGCCGGATCAACCTGAATGCCATCACCTGAAATGACATGACCCAAAAAGCTCACTTGGTCCAACCAAAAGTCACACTTGGAAAATTTTGCATACAATCGCTCCTTCTTCAACGTTTCCAAAACAATCCGTAGATGCTCTTCATGCTCCGCCTCATCCCTAGAGAATACCAAAATATCATCAATGAAGACAATCACAAACTTATCTAGGTAAGGCATGAAGACCCGCTGCATCAAATCCATAAATGCAGATGGAGCATTTGTGAGTCCAAAAGGCATGACAAGGAACTCATAATGTCCATATCTAGTACTGAAAGCTGTCTTCGGAATATCTGCCACTTTAACTTTTAACTGATGGTAGCCTGACCGCAAATCAATCTTTGAAAACACTTTCCAACCCTGCAACTGGTTGAACAGATCATCTATCCTCGGCAGTGGGTACTTATTCTTGACAAATGATTGTTCAAAGCCCTGTAATCAATACACATCCGCATGCTGCCATCTTTCTTCTTCACAAACAAAACTGGTGCTCCCCAAGGTGAAGTACTGGGCTGAATGATGTTCCTTTCTAACATCTCCTTGAGTTGAGCCTTCAACTCTTTCAATTCAGCCGGTGCCATCCTGTATGGTGCCTTGGCAACTGGTGCCGCCCCTGGGACTAACTGTATCTCAAACTCAATGACCCTGTCTGGCATGTTTCCTGGCAACTCATCCGGAAATACCTCTCGGATAATCTCTCGGCCACTCTAGTATCTTCCAACTTAGGCTTCACTTGTTCCACATCCACGGCGTACAACAAGTAGCCCTCACATCCTTTCTGACATGCCCTGATGGCCTTGACTGCTGAAATGATAGGATGTCTCTTCTTGCCTGGCCTGTAAACGTTCCCCTGATAAGTCTTATCTAATTTCCCCGGGACTCTGAAAATAACTCTCTTGGCCCTGCAATCCAAGTGAACATAATTCTTGGATAGCCAGTCTATCCCAAGGATCACATCAAAGTCTGAGAAATCCATAACCGTGAAGTCACTCTTACACTGATAAGGTCCAACCTGAACATCCAATTGTGGTATCATCTTAACCACCTTATTTACCTTGCCTAGGGGTGTAACAATCTCCATAGTATCTCTCAAAGGCTCCATAGGTAAATTTAGTTTCTTAGCAATCCTAGAGGACACAAAGGTGGTTGAAGCTCCTGTATCAAATAAGGCCCTGACTACTAGATTGCCTACTCTTACCATACCTATCATGCATTTGTCCAGTTAACTAAAGTTACAACATGTTCCAAGCATGCTATAAATAACTCAAAAGAACAAAACAAACATAAAAGGTACCTGTGATCACATCATCCTCTGGCTCAACCTCTCTGGCATCAACAGCAAACATCTGCACCTGCTTACTCGGACCTGCTCTACTAGGCTGACCTGCCTGAGCACTGGCTACCTTGCGTGGACAATTCCTGGAGAAATGACCATGTTCACCACAAAAGAAACAACCTGAGGTAGTGGGTGGTCTAGCTGCTGGTGGAGCGCCAACTGGTGGCCTGACTGCTGGTGGGGCACCAACCGGTGGTCTAACTGCTGACTGTGCGGGCAACCTCCTGAACTGCTGCTGCGGAGCCCCTCTGCCACTGCCCTGACTTGTTTCAAAGTTTCTTTTATTACCAACCACCACTGTAGCTCTCACCCTAAAAGTCTCGACTTCCAAGGCTTTATTCAGTAGCTCTGCCATATTCCTTGCTGTAAAGCCTAGCATGCCCGACTGAATCCCATATGCCAAACCGTCCTTGTAACGGGCCATTTTTCGTTCTTCCACTTGCATCAACTCCGGATAAAATCTTCCTAACTCATTGAACCGATTTGTGTACTGGGACACTGTCATGTGATTACCTTGTTCAAGCTTCAGAAACTGACTGGCTTTTTCCGCTTGTACCGTTGCCGGAAAATACTCGTTGTAAAACATGGCTTTAAAAGCCGCCCAATCTGTTACCTTACCGCTGCTACTCTGAACCGAATCTATCCAAGCCTCGGCCGAACCTAAAAGAAAACCGACCGCTAACTGGGCCATCTCTGTCTCAGGGACACCTATATTCCTACACGATTTCTCAAAACTTCTGATCCATTCCTCAGCCTTTGCATGTTCCACATTCCCATAAAAATCTTGCATACGGTTTCTTCTCAGCCTAGTGTGCCAATCTACTGGTGGTGCTGACTCAACAACCGGCCTAACTGGTGGGTAAACCTGAGGGTAACCATAGGGTATTTGCTGCTGCTGCTGAACCGGTGGCCTGAAAGGCTGATAGACCGGGGAATAACCAAGCGGGTACCGCGCCGCCGCCGGTGGTAGTAATACGGAGCCTGATGCTCAGTCTGGTCAGGAGGATACCCTGGGTACTGCTGAGGATACTGCGGGGGGTACTGTGGCTGCTGAAAACCATACTGAGGGATAGCCTGCTGTGGTGCCTGTGTCACCGGTGGTGGGTAGACAACCGTCCTCTGCTGATACTGCCCCGATCTGGGTTGATACGAAGAAGGCCGCAGTGACGCCGCAGGTTAACCAAAGGTGGAGGAGGTGGTGGTGGATCCCGATGCCGAACCCGCTCCGGCTCGGTGTGACGGTGTAGCCGTGCGAGGCGGCGGTGACAAACCGCGACGATCCCTGTAGGTTTCACCCCTCTCGTATGTCCGATTACCAAGAGCCAAAGTCCTCGATCTTGTGTTTCTACTCATCCCGACAACCAAGAGAACCGTAGTGTTACTAAGGATCTAAAGATAAGATTGAGTTAAACTCAAAGAATAAGCCTAAGGAACACGTATCTCTGATACCAACTGTAACGCCCCACTCCCGGACACCGAGCCCTTATCCGGAAATACGACGTTCGGCACATACATAAATAAAATTTAATTCATTTATATATGTAAGCCTACAATCAATACAATCAAAGTGCGCGGAAAAATATAATGCTCGTGTAATAAATGTCCTTACAGATACTAGAATCAGAAAAGGTACTAAAAGCTTAAAGTGTATCAAAACAATACAACTGAAGTCTCTCGAATAGTCCAACGGAAATACTATGAAATAAGAAATAGAGATGAACACACGTCATCCCAAGGTACTATGAAAAAAATATATAAAACAAGACAACAACTCAAATATAAATAAAAGTGCATAAAATGAAATATCAAGCTCGTAGATCCTCCTCGGGAACATACTCCTCGTAATACTCGAAATCCTCGTTCGCCTTCTCACCCCCAAGCACATATAACAAAAATGCACAAGGGGTAAGTATATAATACTCGAAAGAAGAGAAGTACGTTTAAGCTTAGAATATATAAGGTTGAACATTATTAGGTTTCAACTAAAAAGGCAAGACAGACTCGATTCTACGCATAAAGGTTACATCTCCCAATATGCCTAAACCGTAACTACTTAGCTTATCTTTGTTACAACATGCTATCAAGGTGGAACGTGACATATTGAAATCTTCAGATACAATAACCGGTTCCGATACAATAACCGTTCCGATACATGAACATACGGCGATGCCTATAGGCCCGCAGCCGATAACCCTCACTTTGACCGTCCGCTCACACATCACGCTATAGATCATCGTGATCTACCCAAGACCACATGGTGTTTAATCTTTTATCTAGCAAGTTGTGTAGTAATAGGTGATTAACTAGCCATCCTAGTTCATTTAGATAACACTCCCTCACCGACACCACTCATCATGATCAAAAGACCAACACTAAACTTAAGTAAGTTTTAAAGGTCTTATAATAAATTAGTAATACGTTTACAAAGGTTTAAGGTTGATTAAACAACCCTAAATGATAGTTGAAAGCCACAATAAACAAGGCTGGAAGACCAGCTCCAGGTGAACGCCCGTCTGAAGGACCAGACGCCCGTCCGACTCGGGAATTTCCGTAAAACTGAAACGCGATCCTTCATCGTTTTCATCCATTTTTCAACCAAAAACCAAACTCTCTCAACCAAGTCCTACGCAATTAATCTACCAGCCATACCAAAACATCAACCATCTCATAGACATCAATTTAACGCCAATTGAATCACTAAAACAAAGAAGGAAAACAACACAAATGCTACAAATTCAAAATCGAAAACGTAAGGATTTCTCCTTACTTTATCCGCCTAAAAACTCGTAATTAGACGCCGATCCTAGTACCAATGCAAAGCTCTCGTCACGAGGATTCCAACGGTATGCTACGATCCGAAAACGGAATAGAAACGAGGGAGATATCAAGGATCGAAATTCGACGGATTACAAGCCAAAAACGAATTTTAACATTCAACTCGTCCGAAACACGTAAACCATAACTCCAAAAATACTAACCTTCACTGAGCGAAATTAGTATCCAAACGACCCTTGCGTTCCGTAGAATGTTTCTCCTTTGAGGAGTCTGCACGAACGGACAACGGTTAAGCTTCAATTTCGAATCTTCTCCCAGACCTTTTCTCTTCTTTGCTGCGCTGCTCACTATTGAAGAACCCGTTCCCTTTTTTTTTTTATAAACTGACTAATGTGAATAATGGGAGTTTAATCCCCTACTTAAATCCCATTATCTCCTATAATTTCCAAATCCATTAATTCCCTTTTTTATTTTATTTTTCCTTTTAAATCCAAAAAAAAAAATTATAAATATAATATTCCGACTTTTCGTTAAAAGACGGAAATGCCCTTTCCGAAAAATCGGGATATTACACCAATTCAAAATATTAAAATCCCTAAAAACCTTTCTTCATCCCCTCCATCGAAAATTACTAGAAAAAAAATGAAAAATCAACAAGCTGCATCAATTTGTGTGTTGTGTTGAATTGGATAATACTAATCTGCATTCTTGGATATGAGATTGGATTGGATTGGATTGTGCCATTATATCATCAAAAAAGCTTCAACATTTACTCAAGAAAAGCAGTTTGGATATCATAAAAAGAGCATTCATTTGCTTCTGTATATGGATTACATGATTTTCAATTGGGAGAAATGTAAATTTGAAGCCAAGCAGCCTCATTTTTCTGCATTCAGTGTATTTACAGCAAGGCCTTTGGTTCTCTTTTTTTGTCTCCAAGAAGCTAACTTTTAGAGCTGCTTTGGTTTTGATATACAAATGCCAGCAACTGCTTTTCTTTTTTGGTGTTGAGGAATATATTATCTGGTGTTTTGCTGCCAATTTTTCTGGTGTTTGGTTGCTTCTGCATATGTCTTGGCCTGGTTCAAATGGCTGTTGCTGTTCTGCCACTTCAACAGTTTGGAGAGGTTGTTCTGTTGCTGAGATTTATATAGAGAGGCAGCAAAAGGGACAGCAGGTAAAAAGAATGACGCAAATGGTTAAAGGAAGTTTGAACCAAAGTTGGGAGCAACAACCTTCGCTTGACACCAGTCATCAGATTGGAACAGAACTATGAAAGATCGAAATTGGGGATTTGAATTTTACTGGAAAAAGTTTTTGGGGATAATGTCGATGAAGAAACGCTTTTGAGGGGGGGGGGGGGAGGAGGAGGGGGTTGGTTGATTGTATTTTGATAATTGTAGTATTGAATTACGTGGAAGTCTTAAAGAAAAACGTGGCAGGTGACAGGTGTTTGGAGTTAATTTCACAATCAAACATTAGGAAATATGGTCAAACCGTTAACTTGGGACCAAAATTGCTAAAAATAAAATAATTAAGGAGGGATGTTTACTGTCATTTCAAAAATTAAAGGATATATTGAAACATATGAAAAAGTTAGGGGACCAAAAGTGTATTTTTTCAATTTCTTTCTTTACGGAATGTGAAATTAGTCATTTTCCAAGTAAAGTTTACGAAAGACTCTCTCTTCACGGATATCTTTTTTTTCTTTTCTGTATGGAATTCATGTGGATTTTATTTTATTTTTATAGCCCTGGCCATTTCCGTACCAGGAGCCTTTATTTGTGTTGTTGCTTTTCATAAAAAATCTCTCCTCTTTCTTCCGTATGCTCAGACGATCGACGTTCCTCTAAATTGGAAGCTCGGCTACAGCTAAACATTTATCTCAACAAAAATCCACAGCTCCTCTTCGTCTTATAACTTTCCATTTTCGTCTCTTAGAAAAAAACCCATTAATCTGCTCTGCTGTATTCATGTATTGGCATTTCTTTATATGCTTCATAGTAATGCTCTATTTTGTTAAGGTGAGTGCGAAATTCTTCTCTGATTTTTTTGGGTTTTCGATTTAAATTTCTGTAAATTTTTTACTGACAGTGGTGAATCCTTGTTATAAATTTTATTTTTAACAATACTATTGATGAAGAATGTCGAATATTTCAGGGGCAGGAAACTGAATCTGCAAGATACATTTCGAAGCCTTATTTTGAGAAGTATGGTATTTTGGATGATTTACAATTTGATAATTTTGTTAGGGATGAAATTTCGCTTAGCTCGTGTGTAGATGAACAGACAGATGTTCCGAAATTAACATCTTTGCAGCGGAATTTAATTGGTGAAGGTTCCCATCGCCGTTTATCTTCAGCAATTAGGCTCGAATTCAAGTTATTATCCAAGAATTTTTGTGAAGTAGTTATAGTTGAAAAGCTTCCCTCTGGAGTTTTTGCAGATCCATTTGAACTGCAGCATTTGGTACAGCGCTCAGGTAACTTACTTTACCTTTTCATTTGAGAGATTAGAAAAGAAGAGATTAAGTTGTTAAATTCCCCGGCAATGTTCAATTTTTCTGGCTGATTATCGCTTTTTGGTGGATATGCAGTATTCAATGATGCAGCTGTTTTTGGAGACACAAATTTAGAATTGCCATCCTTTAGATCAAATAGGTCACTGGTTGAGATTCATGTGGAGCCTAATCTTGATAATTTATCAGCCAAGAATAAGCAGCTAGAAGTCGAGATTCAGCTTCCTTTACATGCTCGTTATGCGGTATGCCATTCATTATCTTTCACATTAAATTTATGACTAGTTTTATCATTGTATAATGGATTTTGTGATATTCCACGGCACACTGATCGACACTCACTTGATTATTGACCCTTGAAAATAGAGCTAAAGATCCAAAAAGGTGTTAAAGGAAGTCTGTTAGGATGAATGTAGTATCTGGGGGACTGAGTTGTCACTTTTCCTGGGTTAAAAGTTAACCCACTGGGGAATGTTGATTTCAAGTTGTGGAATGAGTTTTCACTTTTGGAAGATTTAAGGGTCGGGAGTCTCTATCACACCTGGCCGTCATATAGTTACAGAGTCTTCATACTAGTATTTGCCCTCACTTTTACCCATCTTATGTACTTTGATCTGTTAATAACCGACTAATAAGATGTCTCATAGTTAGCCCTTGATAAAGTCTGTATATTTTTGGTGGTAGAGAGCAAATTTGCACTCAAACTAGTAGGGACATTGTTCAATGACTGATGTGTCTACAGAATGGCATATGATTTTCTAAATATCCATTTTCTAGCTTTTAACCAATTCAATTCATGCTATCCTACATTTCATAATGTTAAAGATGTCTAGGAATGGCTTTTGCTTTGCCCATGTATCCAAATCCAAGTTAATTTGCTTGTTAAATGGTTATTTAGTTTGTATACGATTCACGACCTTATATATATGTGCAGCCTCTCGGACAAGGATTTGAAACAATCAAATTCGGGAATCCCATCATATTCTTGCGCGGCTGTAGGGAAGGAAGTGCTTCTGATCAGAGCTGCGTAGCAGATTACAGTTCCAAGTCCGAATCTGTACAGATTCCATGGGAAGTACCTTGTGGAAGTAAAGAACATGCTGGGATAGTATCATTTGTTACCTTCATGTCAGCAATTGTCTCTGCATTTCTAATTGTGTTGACATCTCTTCGGCATTCAAACTTCTTGGTTAGCGATGCAGCAAAATAGCTCCCCCATCTGCAGGTGCTTTCTAGTCCTTTTCAGATAAGCGATTTTGTCTTTAGCCCTTTTGTTTGTTTGTTTGTTTTTTTGTCTTTTCTGTAGCCTTATTCATTGAATTTTTTTTTTTTTTGTTAGGATATTGTCAAATGAGATGATTGTTTTGTGTATTATGAGAAGAAAAGTGAATTAAAGAAGATTACTTGTTGAATAAACACATCAAATTTTTCATGAGGTTAAAGACAATGCAATCTTTTGCTGACAGCCCTTTTGTTTTATCCATGTAAGCTTAAAACTTTTTTACATTATTTCCAAGCAATCTTTTTGAAGAAATTGAGCATGAAAATTCAGTTGTTTGTTTCCCTTTTCTTTGTATTTTCCGGCCGGGCTTTTAATAAAATGTTTCGTCTTTCTGGGAACTTGTGAACTTTTGCTGATGTTGTCGACATATTCAAAAAGTTGAGTCTGAGGTAATTACAGGACAGAGGATGCTGTCCATGATCAATTCAATTGAACCTGATATAGTGTAACGTTTTACTTCTTACGAGAGTCCCGAGATAAATTTAGCTTTTGATATTTTTCGTTTCTTTTATTTTTAAATCGAAAATTCTATTTTCAAAAGAAATTGGATTTTCTCTATTTTTGTAAAGATTCACTACTTCTACACTTTTTATACTGTCAATCTGAATGCTGTGTGAATGTTTACTTTATGCTACATTGATATATTCCAACTCTTGCAAAGCTACAAAGTGTCACTGCACTCATCACTCTGTCACTGCATTGTATTGTCCGATCGATTTGTGTCGATCCAAAGTCATTCTAGACTTGTATTATGTTACATCAAGATCTAACAAGTGTTATACTTAGGGAAGTTTTTGCATACACCGTACCTACGTGCGGATAGCCTCCGTGACACACCACACACCACACGATTTCAAACTGCACTTAAACTGTGTGGTTCTGATCGTACCACCTCACATATCCACACGTAGGTACGTACTATCCAAAAATTTCACTTATACTTACATCTTATCCGCATTTTAACCACTTTATCATTGTGGGGTTGCACACCTTTTGCATGAAAGATAATAATTAAACAAAAAGGTCTTGAAAAAAAATTGTCTGATCACACAACATGAAATAATAATCTATTCAACAATCAATACAATACCACTATTTATCAAAAAAAAAAAAAAAAAAAAACACACAACACACACCCAGAAATCCAACCTAGCTCTCTTTTTTATTTTATTTTATGTGAAAACCAACATTCCCAAAAGTAAAAATAAAAAATAAATACATTCATCAATCTCAAAACCAATAGACATTATTTTATACAATCAATATACCACAAAAACCAATGGCTCAGTATGTAGAACTTGTAACACACTTGTGATTATTCTCCCTCAGGCACACATTGCAGCAAATCCCATGATTGAATCAGAATCGTGCTCCGGGAAACGAGTATAGCACAACAAACGAACGAAGACCGCTTTGCCCCATTAAACAAACCAATAGTATTTTCATGAATATACACAAAAATGTCGATGCTTAGGCGATAAGTACAATGACTACTATCAGAAGCACAATCCCGAAAATCAACAGAAGCAAGCATGCCTGCATTAGTACATAATAACACTTGTTAATATGAGGATAACATAACATGGGGGAAAAAACTGGGAATCAAATACAGCAGCCTAATGGTACAGGCCATTGCAATTCCTGATGAGAACCAGGGTTCGATTCTCATCCCCGTCTTGAATAAAATTCCTCTACCCCTTACACACCCCCCCACCCCAACAAGAAAAAAGATTCTCAATTTTACAGACTAAAACACCGGTTTCATCTTAATCTACAAAATCTCTATTCAGATTTTAGAATCAAATGGAATCTCTATTCATGGAGAGTAATTGACAATCCGTAAATGTATATGAAAAGCACTACATGTAACACGAATTTCACAGATTTTGAAAATCTTCAAGAAATTCAGCTTCACTTGCGCATTTATGGTAGATGTGCAACAGTTGTAAAATACAGATTTTCCATTTTTTTAAAGATTCTACTGCAAGTGCACTAACCGATGAACACGTGTAAGAAGATTTATGCACCATATCACAACTCTAGAATATTTGACAAGATCGAATATAACAAGATTGGAAAAGATGGGCAACATACTAGAGAAGAATTTGATTTTTGATTCTTTGTTGCTTTAGCAAGTTGTGATCTTCCCTGTCCAGTTGCTGCGTGAGCATTCTCGACGTTGGAACCAATGTCATCTGGAAACAAAACACCACTAAAGTTAACAACAGAATACCCAACAGAATATGAAAACGTAATGTCACACTGATGAACTCAAATTTTACCAATCACTGTCCCTTGATCGTGGACAAGCACTGCAAGATCTTTAAATATCTCGTTAACTTCACCGATTTGGTGCTGGATTTCCTGTATACCCTGATCCCTCTCTTCTACAATAGCTTCATTAAATGCAATTTCATTGTCTAACAACAGGACCTCTTGCCTGTAGGATAAAATAATTGGTAGCAAAAGAACTAGCCCTTCAAAAGATCAAGTCAAGACATGTAAAGCAGGCATACCTTCTAGATTCAACAAGACGGGTCTGTTGTTCTGGATATCTCTCCGAACTTATATCTCCATCGTTGGCCGTGTTTCTGCCCATGAAAGGATTAAGGATGTGAAATCAGCATCAAATTTTAAAACCGACAAATAGTAAAAGAAAACCCTAGACACCAGGAATGTCGAATAGCTTAATAACCAGGGGCTATACTTCAATAGTATACAATTTCACTTTCACAAAAATCAATACCTTGAAGGAAAATTTTCTTGGTAAACAAAAGGAGTATACGCTGTTTCCCTTTCAGCTGCTAGACGCTGCGCCTTCTGAAATTCTTTTAAAACAGCCTGGAAATCTTTAGCAAGTTTCGCATCTGTAATCTTTTTGCTAGTCTGCAAGTAAGGATGATGTCTTAAGATTCACAAAGAATATGAGCCAAGAAGAACAAGCCATAAAAGGGAAAAAGTAAGGGAACATTGAATCCAGAGTAACAGAAACCTATGATTGTTTGTGTGGTTAAGAAAATTAAACAACAGATGCAAACTTACACTGACTTCAGCACGTTGGTCAGTCTCACTGGCTTGCTTAAGTTTTGCTGAGGTAATCTTCACTAATTCTCCAATGTGCAGCCTTGTCTTGTGGCTGCATTTGGAGGATTTAACACATTATAAGTGTTTCCAAGAAATTAGCTGGACAGACACTGTGATATATCCAACGGTTTATTTATAGTTTAAATTGCTAAATTTATCACAAGGATTAAAGCCAGAAAGTAAACAAAACAAAGCAAAATGTAATCAATTTAGAGCCAGTTATCATAAGTAACGTCATCTCTCAACTACTGAAAGGCAGCTGAGAAAGTGACCCATACAACTTTCGTGCATAGATGTTCATTAGATTTTTAACATCTATGAAATCATGTGTTCTTGCAATATCTTTTTCATGGTTAGTTCTTGAAAAAAAAAAACTTTCAAACAGTTTTTTTCCTTTATCAAACCAGATGAAAACTGTTCCTTTAAAGGTTCTTACTTTTCTACACATGCCCCTCAAACTTGAGAAATTACTGATCCAAATCATTTTAGGAAATATGGACTTCATTGGCATGGCTGTCAAACTCGAGGAGGGTATAAATGAAAGTTAAGAAACCTAAACAGGAAGCCAAAAAAAAAAAATCCCCTTTTCTTGACATAAAAGAACAGCACCTGAAAGGGAACCATGGCACAATGGTAAAAGTGGTCACTATGTACCCTAAGGTCACAGGTTGAAGTTGCAAAACAGTTTTTTTTAAAGAGAAATATTCCCTTTGTCTCATTTTAAGTGTCTCTCTTTACTTTTTGGAATGTCCTATAAAATAAATGTCTACTTTGTGCATTAATTAACTTCTTTTTTTAAATGCCCTTGCACATTTACATTATTTACAATAAAAGTTAGACATAAATGTTCCCACAATTGCTTAAAAGGAATAAATGTAAAATCTTGCATCAATAAATGAGAATCAATGCATTAACCACACATTTCTTAAACCAAGTGAAAAGTCAAAAGATAACACTTGTATACACTAAGATCGTGTATATGTGAAAGCTGAAGGGGCTCAACCCTTCCACAAATTCTGCACATGTGATTTATCAAAAAAAAAAACTCTACACAAGTGGGATAACTAGTGCACTAGGCTGGCATCAACTCAAACCCACAATGTTAGGATTCGATCCAAACTAGGATCTTTGGGATGAAATTTGGGGATAGAGGAGAGGAATTAGGGGGGAAGAACAGAGGAAATCGGGAAAGAAAGGGAAAAGGAACGCAGAAGAGAAAGGAGAGATTAGACAGGGAGAGAAAATAGAGTTTATTGATAACAATTTCGGTACCTATTACATTATTACCTCTAGTATTTATACTACTCCTTAGTTAAACTATGCTAGTCGAGTACTCGACTAAGCTCAGCTCGATTCGAAACTTCAAAGGTTCAGGTTCCTGACATCTCCTTCCTCTTTAGAGCATCCTTGTCCTCAAGGATACATAAAATTTCAAACACCAAGTATTGCAAACCTTGTTAATATCACAATAGTCAACCCACAAAACAGGAACTTTCTTGCACAAACTGATGGTGCCATTTCTACCCTTTTCTCCCTTCCCAAATTCTCATCCCAGCCCACAATTCAAATCTTTCACTATCAATTCTCTTCAATCTTTCCTTAAATCCCAATCTGAAGCAATCTTTAGCAGACCACAGCAACTCTTTCTTCAGCAGACCACAGCAACTCTTTCTTCAACTCTTTCCAAACATCTCATTTGTACCTCATTGTCATATCCAATTATCACCAATGTAGTATCCATGAGTACTCTTTCTTCAACTCATTCCAAACATCTCATTTGTACCTCATTGTCATATCCAATTATCACCAATGTAGTATCCATGAGTACTATATCCTTTCCCACCCCCTCAAGAACATCCTTGTCCTCAAGGATGTATAAGAGAACTGCAGATGGACCGAGATCCCATATGAAAGTTGCCAACTTTAATAGCAACTATATTTGGAACTGCTGTACCATTTTGCAGTTGAAATGCAGCCAAAATTCTGAATTCTCGACAAGTAAACATCCAACCCTTATTACTAATCAATACCCAATTCTTGACTTCTCTGTGTATAGTGCTACTTGCAACATATGGACACATTGATAAGTCATTCACCTCCCAATTAGGACTGTCAAAAAACACCAGAGCATCTTGTTTACGATAATGGACCCCCGATGCTGTATTCTCTTCTTTAGTACAACTGGAAGCCCGAACTGGTGCAGCAACCGAAATGGCACATCCATTTGGGGCATTATTACAATCGGGAAAAGCAACTGCAAATTGCCATTGCCACTCACCAAGACATATACAACGTAAACAAATTAGGTAACAATGAGAGGCCTGCAAATTAGGTATAATGGGAGGGAACATATAAAACATCTTGATTTTCCCACCTGGGTTGAACATGAACCTTACTATATTGAACAATGAACCTTACTATATCACCAAGACATAACTCTACATCCAACTCGTGGTTCTCAGTCGCTATAACCCTCGACACTTCGATCAACTTTGGCTGAGTTGATATGTTAGTTGAACTAACCTTTTCTGCGTTATATGGCAGCAAGGTTGCGGCTAAGATGGCTTCATTATATTCTTCAACAACCATTTCAAACTCAATGAAGACTCCGATCGCTGCCTGCCCAAAGTTCAAAAAATGCCGGACATGCTTTTTAGTTGTCCCACTAAAACTACCCTCTTTGATTAAATCCGATCCCATAAATATCACCTCACACGGACCCTCACCCCCATTGAGCAGACTCTGAAAACTTGGTCCAATACGAAAATCAGAACAAACTTTAGGCTGTTCAAATGCTTCAACCATTGTTATAGGCAGTATATTCTTCAATGCCAAAAGAGAGTCAACCTTAATTCCAGAGAATTTGTCAAAGTGTTGCTTGTCATCAAAGGATTCAAATGAATCACAACCATTGTGAAACAAAGGACTACTACCCGGATCGATCATTAGCATCCCATCAGTAAAGTAAACGGCATTCTTACACTCTCCAAAAGCTGAATACACCAGGTTATTCTCATTACGTGAATATAGGTCAGTCCAACACAGGTCGGCTTTTGCACTAGTCAACTCATTAATCGAAAAATCACAATTTTGCTTATCACCATTAGGCTTGAGGGAAGAACAACCCCTATGGTACAAGGAACTACCTCCTGGATCGAATATGAACCTCGATATCACACCCAACCAGAATTCAATGTCAAGCCTGGGAAATAATACGAGGTGTGAAATGTTTAGTTCACACTTCTTATTATGCTGCTCCACTGAAGTCTGTTCTGGCATTTCATCAAACAGCTGATGTGCGTCACCCACACTTTCCAACTTTAACGGAGGTGACTGATCAACCTCCTCAAACAGCCACATTAAATCCTCCAGAACAGTTTCATCTTCCATCCAGTGAAGAAAAGAAGACTCACCAGCTGCAACATTAATTGGAGAAAACGCTAGCACATCTGTCGAAAATGGCTTCGGCATTTCATCGAGTACCTTGCGGGCTTCATTCTGTGAATCATTTTGGTTGGAAGCAACTTGTTTAATCGTTACTTCATCCTCGAAATCCAGCAATTTATTGACTTCCATCAACACATCGGACGATTTTTCTACTGCTATTGATGATCGATAATCCCCATTTGTTGAACTTTGTAGTTGTTCAATTGATTTCAGGTCTGCCTGTGATTTTCCATCGGCAAGAACTAGAGCAGCACGCAGATCATTACCATCTTCATCTGAAACACCCTCAACTTCTTGGTTTGAAGCACTACACAAGGATTTTGGATGGGACATTTCTTCAAACACCTTGTCTGCATCATTCTTCCTAGAAAGCTCCCTCCATGAAAACATGGTTTCTTCAATTTCAGCCCTACGAAATGCACCATATAAGGTAAGTGGCTTCCATTTGTATCCACACACTCTCACCATAAGATCCATCTTTAGTCCACAAAGGAATTCGTCGATATATGATTCTTCATCACCGATATAGTTGACTGCCTCCAACTGCAGAATTGATCGTAATAAACTTGAACACTCATATCTTTTCCTTGAATAGGCTGAGAATCAAGAACACAGCTCCATTTTGGCACCATTTCAACACAGTAGATCGATAAAGCCATTAAACCAGAATCCATAGTTGCGCGAAGCTTGAACAGAACGTGAAGAAAAATTCAATCGAGAAGAGAAATTGAACACAGGAAGAGATCGTTGTCTCTGATACCAGATGTTAGGGTTCGATCCTAACTAGGATTTTTGAGATGAAATTTGGGGATAGAGGCGAGGAATTAGGGGGGAAGAACAGAGGAAATCGGGGAAGAAAGGGAAAAGGAACGCAGAAGAGAAAGGAGAGATTAGACAGGGAGAGAAAATAGAGTTTATTGATAACAATTTCGGTACCTACTACATTATTACTTCTAGTATTTATACTACTCCTTAGTTAAACTATGCTAGTTGACTAAGCTCAGCTCGATTCGAAACTTCAAAGGTTCATGTTCCTGACAACTTACTAGCCAGTCTAGCCAGCACAATCTCATTAAACGAACAACCGACATGTATTACAGCACCAGAACCCTATGAATAATCAAGTTTTTCCAGTTGCAGCAGTTAAGTCTTCAAAATGTCCTCCGTAAAAGTTACCACTAATTTCACCAAAGAAACTGCAACCAAAGCCCATTAACCCATGATTACAGTGAAAGGAGAAGAAAGCACCAATCGATTAGGCATGTTACAGGTGAGGGCCTGTTATATAGAGCTGAACTAAAGGATCAAAACAGACCAAGGAGGGATGCAGGATTCTTCCATAAAAGCATGTCATGTTAGAGCAGCAGTAGCAATATCCTTAGTTCACAAGTGGGTCTGTCTGCACTAGGTGTCATCTTTAATGCCAGTTCTTATTTGACCGAAACTGGTAGGCAAATACTTAAGCCCGAATTATGTATCAATCCATTGTTTCTCTCATTTTCTATTGGGAAGTGGAGGTTACTAAGGCATAGCCCTTAGATAAAGTTGGTAACCAGGATCTGATAAAACTTGGGGTCAGGCGGCGTCGCCATGAGTCTAATACCACTACATGTCAACTTTTAAACCCATTGCCACTTGACCTAAATTCATTAATCCGCCTGACATTAAATACGCAGAGCCAACTAATTTAAGACCACTCTTTCACTCAATTCTATAGTAGGAAGGGGTGCTACAATAGACCTACTCCTAGTGATGTTGGAAATCACATGCACCCCTAGAATAATGATTGAGACAGGATATCATTCCTTTAAACGAGGAAAGTTCAAGTCAAGTAATATACATGCATGTCATGATTACGGATTATTACAAACAAAGACAAATAGCTTTATGCGTAACAAAAAGGGCATTACGAAGTCCATGTCGCCATGAAGTGGGATTTTCAAGTCACGTCAAGAATAGAATGCACATCAAGAATATATCCATCGAGTGAGTGAAGCTTTGTATAATTAACTTCTAATAACCAACAGGCAAGACTGTGATCATATTAGCAAACTTCTAGGTTGGTTCCAAGAGACACAAAATTGACATGTTCATTGTTGGTGCTCAAGAGGACCAAAACAAAAGGTTCTAACTACGAAAGCGATAAGAATACATAATTAGAAAAAAGGCTAGTTACCACTTTTCAATTTTCAAGCTACACAGTGAAGGCAATCCAAAGCATATATGTGCAACTAAAGATACAAAATCTAAGATAAGGGCACTCCATCCTCATGAAACGAATATAGAATAAATTTTCCTACGAAATGTCTAGGGTAAGGCGGTTATGAAGACACTATAATTGGGCAGCTCTGAATGTCATGTATATGGAGGAAGCTGCTAAACACTAAAGAGAAAGAGTGGGATAAGATAAAGAAACAGGTCATATAGAGTAACACCACATCTTAGGTTTGACACTCAACGTCCCAGGAACTACCAATGCTACCGTCTCTGACATATTGGATAACAACTAACAAGCATGGACACGTCCACAAAAAATTAACAAGATAAGAAAAAGGAAATGGTACCAGAAGAACAAGCTTCTACAATGCCTATCACCCGCTTTGATTCCGTCTTTTGCATCATTGAGGCAGATGCTTGCTTTTGCCCCTCATGGAGAATAAAATATGCAAATTTTATGGTGGTCAATGACCACCAAAGTACCAAACTCAATGGGCACATGTCATCACATGAGTGATTGTGTGTATGTAGATCAATTCTCAACCATTAAAATCAAGATTGAGTCTCTGAGATGTGTCCGAGCCTTGTGCAATTGAGGTTCAATTTTGCTGAATGTGTGTATTTAGTTTTATCATTTTGGGATGGTAATCTTATCAACCTGGAAGACAGTAATTCCCGATCTAGACCGGCTGAATCCTATCACTACCAAACTACTGGATTGTGGTCATGGGCGGCTCTACCTTATACCCAGGGGTGCGGCCGACCCCCTAAAATAAAAATATTATGTACCAATAGTAGAGAATTTTTTTTATAAACACACATATATGTGAAATTGACCCCCTTATTTTCATGTAATGACCCCCTGTTTTTGTCTATTGACCCATAATTACATGTATAGAATTGAATATCCAAATATATGTGTGATACGGAAAAAAAAATTGACAAATTTCTGACCCTCATGTCAAAATTCCTGCAGCCGCCCCTAATTGCGGTAAAGCTTAAGGATTCAAATACCCTAAAGAAGATGTTTTGAAGAGGGACCTGGATACTACTTTTTCCTAATTAAGTGTCATTCAGGGGATTTTGTTGTTTCCAATTAACAGTCACTTTAGAATACCAATATGTCATTTATTACTAAGTTCTAATTTTCCGCTCATCTACACCAGAATAAGATGCCAATACATTCAAAAAACGAACTTCAAGAAAAACAACTTAGACAGCTTAAGCAATTGTGAAATTGCACAAATTCATGGACATAAAACTCAAATTCAGCTAAAGTAATCTCCTTTATCAGAAACAACATTGTAAATTCAAATTAAACCTCAGTCAATCAAAATTCCAATCCTGGATTGATCAAACTCAAAAATTCAACGCATATTCATCTACTTCTCATACTTAATAAAAATTTAGATGAAAAACTTACAGCTTCTCGCGGAGATCGGCGGTATCTTTAGCTGTACCAAGGTTATTAACTAGCCTCTGGAAAGTGGAGACCGCCGTGTTAATCTGAAAAATCCCAGAAGCCACAGCTTGTGTAGGATCTTGATTCCCATTTACATTACCTCGCCTCGACCCGGTTCCCCGACCCGATTCCAGGTCCTGAAAACTCATCTCTCCCCCCTCCTGTTGATACCACCCAAAAAACTCAAAATCCAAAAACGCACCACTATGTAATAATAATTGATGCAAGAAGACGAATTACAGGTATGCCGGACACTATAAATTTTCAAAATCAAAATCAAGGGGAAAAAACCTTCAAATTCCCGGGTTTAAATTGAGGAGGAAAGACGACGAACTTTCCAACGGAGTGACAGGGAACTATGACAGAATTCAATAGGAGAAAGCCACATGTACAGTATGCGCATTGTCATGTTTCAATTATTAGAATTATTAGATCATAATTTTTTCACTAAAATTCATATTTTTTCGTCTTCTTTATTCTAAAATCAAAATTTATATTTTTCCGAATACATTTCAAAAATCAAATTTTTTCTTCATAAAAATCGACGTGGCGTATTGATCACCGTTAGAAAAAAGAAAAAAAAAGGAACGACAGCAGGTTTTTATTTTATTTTTATTTTTAAATTCATCATATTTATAAACGTCATATATTTTGATCTAAAACTCGAGTAATAATGTCGCTGCGTAATCAAGCAATGTCCATTTAAGCCCGGACCACCAAGATGATCATATAGGGCACTCTTGTCAATCTCTTGATGATGGTAACTCTTGCACACATAGTAAAACACACTCTACACTAATAGGCCATCCAGGATTAACTATCACCAACAACCCCAACCAAAAATCCACCAACCATATTATCCCCACCATTAACCACAACCGACATTCCACATCTATTATAAGCGACACCGAAACCCAAAAAAGACTTAATTGTAAGCCACCATGGTGAGTGAAACCCGTAAGAAGGTAATAAAAAGCCTCCTAGATCGTACTTGTCTTTGCGAAAGCAAAAGGGACTATATTTTTTTATAAGTCATCAATGTCATTCGACATCAATGTCCACAACATCATACACAATACAATCAACATCATTCAATTTGTTGAACCTATCAGAATAAATAATTCATCATTTTAATCTATGAAAATAAAGTAAATAGGTGTTGAATCGTGGAAAGAATTACCAAACAATTAAAAGAAAAACAAACTTGATACATTAAATAACAAGAGTCCAACCCAAAAGCTCTAGTGCGTTGCCTTAAATTTTTTTGGATGTCTTTTATTAGAAAGAGTAGTGACCACACACTTTTTTTACTCACAATACAATCAACATCATTCAATTTGTTGAACCTACCTATATTAAGGAAAGTAATATTTGAGTGTGCGTTGCCTTAAATTTTTTTGGATGTCTTTAAATGCACCACACACTTTTTACTCGGGTACCTAAATTAAGGAGTAATATTTGTGTGGTGTCTCCATACGGTGTGGAGACACTGTATGGCTAAATACAGACCACACAGTTTTATTCTGTATTTAAACTGTGTGGTTTCACCCGTCACTTCAGCTCAAATTCCCTCACCACACAAGTATTTTCCTAAATTAAGTGGCACTACAACTTCATCTCTTAATTTACTCAATGCACCACACCGAATTTTATATATCCCTAATCCACCACACCGTAATTACTATAATCCACTCCAACAAAATAATTACATATATAACCTTATTTTTTCCCTAATGTCTTTTCAGCCACCACCCCAGCACTGTCACCCAGCACTGCCGTCCCCTTCTGGCCATCCCTCCTTCATATTTCATATTCAATCAAATTTCTCTCAGTCATGAGTCACCATTATATAACCCATATCCTTCTCCATTTTGCTTCCCCATTTCAATTATTATTAAAAAAAAAACGGTTAAACCCTAACCGTGAGGGCCCCTCGCTCCCGATCCCACAAGAATGCGAGAAGAGGTTAATCATGAGACCTAGTAGCTCAGGGATGAGGCTTTACATTAGATATCTCTTACCGAAAAGGGCCGGCCCTTTACGGGACTCGAACCCCCACCCTCCGGCTTTAGATATAGCAAAGCACTACACCACCTCACCCGCTCACCACAAAGCCATATCCAGGGGATTCATTTCAATTATTATTTATATTACTTATACAAGTTCTTTATTCAAATTCTGATTTTTGCTCACCGAACGAAAAAAAAAGCATAAATCTGAAAGTGTTTTAGCCTTTTAGGCGAAATTTGAGCTATGTCAATTTAATTAGTAGTTACATTCACATATTGACTGACGATTCCAGAATTTAAACATACCCACGTGGCACCTCTTTAGTGGCTCGACATTAAAGCCGGAGAGAGATGGTGCCAGGTACCTTAGTAACCGGACTGAGGTAGCCGGCTGCTCGCCCTATCCTTTCTAGGTTGACCAGTGTTTAGGGTCAACCTCTAATAGTCATAAGCTGTTTCCAGTTCTGTGCCCGACCTCCTAAGGTCGGACACCGTTTACATCTTGGTCAACCGATGACCAACGTACCCAGACAGCTTAAGTCCCTTTCAGACTTACCACTCTACAGGCATAGGAGTCCGAGCTGTTACCAGCTCGGCTGTTTCCCCGACCTTCGAAGGTCGGCAGAGGACCACGAGTAGCTCAGTTCGGGCCTTCTAGATCGGCCAGAGCCAATCTCTAATCATATTTCCCACGTGTGTAATAAGCAGATAGCTAAGGAAAAAATCCTGAGTCATAAATGCTCCATTCTTTATCACTTATTATGAATATTTGAATGCCGCAATTATCTCCTAAAATCAAGGGGATTAACGAGTCATAATCTTTTCCTCAGGGAACACGGTAATTAAGAGCTCATCTCATACACGCTACACGCTAACTCTAGGGCACAAACCCCTCTATATAAACCATCCCTAAGGAACTATGGAGACTTGATTCCAATACCAGCATTGGATACGTAGGCAGCTTGAGAAACAACATCTTAAGTGCAGTCTAAACCACCCCCAAATGAATCCTTTTATTTATTTATTGTTATTGTGTTTCTGGAGCGTCCTTAAGTTATCAACAAGGGAAGGAGCCTAGAATCTTATCTTGACGATTTTTGGATCATCAATGACCTGGTGTCAAAGGTGATTTTGAGCAGTAAGGCATGTTCTTACATCCATTTTCCTCCACCTTCATATCACAGCCGGCACAACATAGGGATTGAATTTTTTTTCTTTCAAATTGTGAATCAGAATTCATTGTTTGGTTGGAAATTGGGGTGAGATGGTGGATTTAATCCATAGGTTGAGAGAGAATGATGAACATTTTGGATGATAAGAGGTGGTGGAAATGGTGATGTGGGTGGTTGAAGGGTGGAGAAGATGGTGGTTGAATGTTGAGAAAAAAATGTAATATATTACGGTTGAAAGGATGTTATTGTAATATAAAAAATTGAAAATAGTAAAAATAATCTGCATATAGTAATTTTTAATTTTGATTGGTATGGTGTCATTGGTAGATTGATCATTTAAAAATTTAATATGTAGTGTCTTGAGTAATCAACTATTTTTCACATTGTTTGTGGTGCTTAAGATAAAAAAAGTGTGGTGCCTTTAAATGCATCCATTTTTTTTTTTAAAGATGTAAATCATCTATGTAGTTTACCAAGGTTTTTTGTATGTCTATTTTATAAAAAGAAGACAATGGTCACTAACAAACTCTTACACTCTATTTTAAAAATGCATTCTAATTTACCATTGAATTATACATTGGGGGCATCATATTTCAATTATTAATTCGTGTAAATGTCCCCTAAAAAAGTCAGATAAATGTTTTTTCATAATGTGATAACCTCATGTCAAGTTATTGTCAAGACATGAAAATTGACTAAGGATTGACTCAAGATCTTTGGTGACTGGATAGTGGCCGAAAGAGACTAAGGTTGCTTGGCGCGAGGAGAGCCCTGACTCAAGGGCTTCAACATCTGATACATACCATCTTTAAGAGTGCATTCCTGAAGAAGCATTCATGTGGTTTTGTCCTTAACAATACAACAATCAAAGTGAAACATAACAGGCATTATCAGAGGTAAGCTTAGACACGTACAACCGATTTTTGGTAATCTTGGGAACATGTATGATATCTTGGAATTTGAAGTGAGATTTAGGTGTACTAATAGTTGTGTGTCCACTGTTAGCAATAGGCAAGTGCTCACCTAAGAAGAAACTTTAAATCTAAATATTAGTTATGGGACTTATTTTGGGACACCCATAAAAGGAATAAGTCACAAACAAATTGGGACGGAGCTAGTAATTATCTATAATATTTAGGGGCAAGGGTCCAAAAGGACACATATTGGACTTAATTAGGTAAATAGGACACTATGGAATCTTATTTGGTTATAAGGACACAAAATTAGTACATAGACCAATCTACCCTCAATTAATAAAAATAAAAAAGAAAAGCCGGCGCTGAAACGGAAAGATGCTAATGTGTTGTTTTAACATCATATATTCAGGATGCTAACATGTGTTTTTTCTTTTCTTTTCTTTTTTCTTGGACGCTGAGACGTTGTTTTTTTTTCCCCGGTAACCACTGCATTGACCACCCCGATGCAACGACCACCTCGATGTAGAGACACCGGAGTAAATTGACACTGTTGGTCCCAGAGAAGGGTAAAGCTATAGTCAGAGGGGGGGGGGGGGGTGAAAGACTATAGTGAAGTTTCAAAAACTTTTCTTATATTTAAAAACTTTTGGGCAGCGGATAAGTCCCTTCTTAAAACATTGTTTCAAAGTAGATTATGCAACCACGTATATATATTATGCGGTTAAGTAAAGTAAAGCAAATAAAGTGCAAAAGACACAAAGGTTTATACAAAGGTTTATAGTGGTTCGTGTGGTGTAATCCCTTAATCCACTCTTCTCCCGTGATGATTGGAGGAATTCACTATTGTTTTCACAGATACAATAGTACGATTGTCCTTGACTACACAAGCTTCACAATCTTCAAGAGTATCACTCCCTGCTTCAAAAGCTTCAGTGACTCAGTCTCTATCATTGCTCCTTGAGAACAAATCTTTCAGCAGCTATCACAAAGGTTGCAACTCCTTCTCAGATTCCTCTGATTCAATTGCCTCAGTTGATGTGAATTAAATCCACAGACTTGTTGATCAATCTCAAAGCTTGATTTGTAAATGAAGTTCTGATTCCTGAGTTGATCTCTAGATATTTCCTTTTAGCACAGATGAAGGCTTTTCACTTTGACAGAGTTTCTGCTTGTAAATAATCAAACTTAATCGTTCTCTTATCTCTTTTTTCTTGTCTGTCAATGCTTTCTATTTATAGCCTTGATAATCCTTGATTTGAATTTCCGTCCGTTGGCTATTTTAATGAGGGGAATAATCCTTGATTTTATTCTTGATTCCCCCTTAATTAAATTCTCCTTGATTTCAGTGACCGGAACGTTTATCAGAAAATCTGTCCTTGATTGATCCTCAATTGATTGTGCATTTAATGCTCGATCCTCTGTATCTTCTTCATATTTCAAAATCTGATCAAGTAAGGTTTACTTGGACGTTCTCTGAACAGTTAAGTGACTGTCTGACTTTTCCGTTTAGATCTTCCTTCACTGCTTTGTCTTCACTCAGCCGAGAGTCAGTTCATTTTACCGATTCACTGTTTCCTTCATTCTTTTAGGTTCAGGAGAATCTTTGTACTTCACTGATCCTTGATATGTGTGAGATCAGTGTACACCATATTTAAACATTAAGTTTCATCACTAGGAATGTAACTTAGACTTATCCAAGGTCATCACAGACTTCTTTGGTTATAAGTCAGACTATAATGCCTTCATTGCTTCTCTGCTGGTACTTGACTGGCTTCACTCTGCCGAATATCTGTTCTTACTTAGCCGTCCTACCAACTAGTACAATACTTGTCTGACTCAACTTATACAACATGTCAGACTCTAAGTAAAGACTTATAGAGAGAATTCTAACTTATTTCAGACTTGCTATAACATCTAGTATGGCCATCATCAAAACATAATAAAATGTTCCTAACAATTTCCCCCTTTTTGATGATGCCAAAACCCTCATAAGCCTGAACATAAGTATACCAAATTTTTCCTAATAAACAATGGAATAAATCTCAACAATTTTATTCATCCATTTAAGGGCAATAAGATATTGCATCACAATTATTCAAAGGCATTTAAGTATAATAAGGGCTACTGCTTCTTTTCTTCAAACCTGATGCCCTTGCCCTTGTTAGTTGGGCTTGCCTTCTTTCCACTGGAGCTTTCAGGCTTTGAGCTTCCTTCCCCCTTTTTGGCAGCAGCAAACCGTGCTTCAAGAATTTGGTTGGCTTCTTCAGATTCAGGGAGAGGACCATACATTTTCTCCAGAATTTTATTGTTGGTCTTAGTGACATTTATCAGGGTTTCGAGTTACTGGCAGAATATTCCATAACCTCATCCAGATGGTGAAGTTGATGAGTGTGAGCATTTAAAGTATCCACCAATGGTTTTAGACTGTTATCAATCTTGTCGGCATGAAACTCAAGATTGGTCTGGACATGGTAGGGGATTAGAAGTTGCAGGTTGCAAAGCAAGTTGCCTTGTTTCTCCATGACCTCATCTTGAATCTTAATGTGACTGATGAGGGCTTCAATTTTGTGATTTAAGGAGGTTGCATCACTCCTTAAAGCAGCTTTCAGGTTTTGCCTGTTGTGATACTGCTTTTTCATGTCCACAATCAAAGGTTGGATATCCAGATTGAAAAGTCTTTCTGGATCAATTTCTTCTGGTGCCACTTCAACATCCTCATCTTCATCTTCCTCCTTCTCTTCTTTTGTCTCTTCTTCTTCCTTCTGTTCTTTCTCACGTTATTTTTCCTCTTCCTTTTCTCTTTCTTCATTTTTCTCTTTGTTAGCATTCTTAGGTTCAGTGAGAGGTTGCTGAGAGGTACTTGCACTTGCCTGGCCCTTGAGCAACTGACTTTCTGTTCCATGTGCCGGAGACTTGATTGCTTCTGCTGATGTTCCCCCATTGATCAATAGTGGGGGTGTTGGCAATTTCAGCAGAGTGAGCTTGATCAGCTGGCTCACTCAGCTGTTTGTCAACTTTGCTGAGGCTCTTAAAAATTACTTCTTGAAGAGTTAGGTCATCATCAGAAATCTCCATCTTTTCTTGATCTTCTTCAATATGGTCTTCTTCCTCTGGCTCTTTTTCGTCTTTGTCTGCCTCACTTTCAGTAGCGTCTTCTTCATCTTCAATCTCTTCTTCATCAGATGAAGTAAGACGGTATTCTTTTTCCAGATATGTCACTTCTTCTTGTTTCTCTTCCTCAACCGTTGTATTGTCACTGATAACCACAGGGTTATCCTGATTGATGGCACTGATCATAGGAGTGTCCTCTTGTGCCTTTTAAGATCTGGTTCATCTTCCCATCCCTGATCTACTGCATTCAGGTGCATTCCTTTTTCGTCCGGCAGAGGGTTTGGGTTTTAGGGATGCCTTTATATAGGTAAACATTACCTTGGACTTGTGTGGATGCTGCAGATTGATGGGTTTCACTTTCAATGTATCAAACAAGTGTTGAAGAGGGAACCCATATGATTTCCTCTCCCAGAAATCACCTTTCTTTTGCAAACCCTTGCTTGGTGCCGTAATTGACAGATCAATTTCTTTCTGAATCTGATCTTTCATCCTGTTGAATACAAATGTTGACCACTCAAAGAGGATACCTTGATAGATAATCGCCATTAACTTGACCCGTAACTCGGTCAAGTTTTCCATCGATCCTTTTCTGCCTTCAATGTTTTTGGTGAAAACGGGTGTAAACTCAGCAAATGGAAGTTTGAGTGCTGATCTGGGTAGGTCCGTATGTTTTGTCGTTCTTTTGGGATTCTTGGCTATCTCTGCCCAGTTGTTGATGTCAATCTGTACAAATTTCACATTAGCCGGACCAATTCTGGGTAGATGTAAGAATCTGTTGAGAAGGCCAAGGGGATACCTTGATAGATAATCGCCATTAACTTGACCCGTAACTCGGTCAAGTTTTCCATCGAGCCTTTTCTGCCTTCAATGTTTTTGGTGAAAACGGGTGTAAACTCAGCAAATGGAAGTTTGAGTGCTGATCTGGGTAGGTTGTATGTTTTGCTGTTCTTTTTGGGATTCTTGGCTATCTCTGCCCAGAAGTTGTTGATGTCAATCTGTACAAATTACACATTAGCCGGACCAATTCTGGGTAGATGTAGGAATCTGTTGAGAAGGCCAAGTGTGATGACCACTTCTTTCCCAAAGATTGTACTTTTTATGCAATCTGGGTCACTCTTCTTTATGCTGGGCACAAACTTTGCATTTTTTCAGAATGCAATCAGGTTCTCATAGCATATTCCATTTATTAAGGGATTTAGGAAGGTCATTAACCCCAGATTCGTATAGCCATCAACCAATCGTTGGGCTTGTACTTCATTATCACAAAAAAGAGATAATGTTCAGGCCTGAAAACGATCCAGTGATGATCGATTTTTCAAAATATCGTTATGTGGGAGATATTAAGGAGGATGAAGTCATTGTTGGATGTGATTGATATTTAGAAAAGCTTCAAAAATTGGGTTTATGATTTACAGAAGATCGTAAAGAATTCTGAAAAATCTCCAAGTCTGGTTTATATAGGATGATTTGAATAGTGTGAACGTGGTTGAATATGGAAGGATTTTGTGACGTAATGGCGTGATTTTATTTATATAAATCATGATATTTGAGTATAGTGGGGGAGTGGATTGAGGTAAGTAATGATAGATCCCGGTTATCGAGGTGTTTGTAATTCAAAAATAATATAGTTACCTCCACGATTGAAAAATGATCTCCACGTGTGTAATCTTCCGCAGTATAATCTTCCATAACTTCTTGATTTTCCACGTGTATTAAACTTATTTAGTTCACACTTTGGTTTGCTGTTTACTTCAATTTATATTTTTGGTGGAGTTACTTGGCTGGTCACTAAACCGGTGTAGTGACTGCTTCACTGAGCTGCTGTATGTAACTGTTCCTAACAATCAGTGAAGTTGACTTCGTTGAGTACCAGTGCCTTACCTGCCAAATGAGCTAACTCATAACGGCAAAGGTTCAGTCAACTGGTGAAGTTACCTGATTTTTCCAGTTAGCTGCTCCTTTGTACTTAGTCAATTTCGATAATTCCCAACTCAGTTCTCAACATGCGAATCTTTCATGACTGAGTGGTTTTGTGAAGATGTCAGCCAATTGATCTTCAGTGGGTATGTATCTTAGAATAACATCTTTTTTTTCAACATGGTCTCTGATAAAGTGATGTCTCACATCAATATGTTTTGTTCTTGAATGCAACACTGGATTTTCTGTAATAGAGATTGCACTTGTGTTGTCACACATAATTGGAATTGTCTTCTCCTCCATTCCATAATCCCTTAGATGTTGTCTGATCCAAAGTACTTGTGCACAACAACTACCTACTGCTATATATTCTGCTTCAGCTGTTGATGTAGATATGGAGTTTTGTTTCTTACTAAACCATGATACTAGTCTGCTGCCTAGCATTTGACATGTTCCAGTGCTTTTTCTATCTATCTTGCATCCAGCATAGTCAGAGTCTGAATATGATATCAATTTGAATCCTCCATCTTTTGGATACCAAAGTCCAACATTGATGGTGTTCTTCAAGTATTTGATTATTCTTTTGGCTGCTAGAAGGTGTGATTCTTTTGGTTGAGCTTGAAATGTTGCACATACTCCTACTGCAAATGCTATGTCAGGTCCGCTTGCAGTTAGATATAGTAGGGATCCAATGATTCCTCTATACAAATTTTCTGATCAACATCTTTTCTAGCTTCATATTTTCCAAGAATGACTCTTGCACACATGGGTTTATCTGCTGTGCCACTTGTGTCCATACCATACTTGTGTATTAAGTCTTTTGTGTACTTGTCTTGATTAATGAAAATGTCATCTTTCATTTGCTTCACTTGTAGGCCAAGAAAGTAATTTAACTCTCCCATCATGCTCATCTGAAATTTGCTTTTCATTAAGTTTGAAAATTTCTCACATAGCTTCTCATCTTCTGATCCAAAGATAATTTCATCAACATAAATTTGAACAAACAGGGTGCTTGTTCCTTCCTCTAATTTGAAGAGAGTCTTATCTATAGTTCCCTTGTTGAATCCATTCTTGATCAAAAATTGTGACAGTGTTTCATACCAAGCTCCGGGTGCTTGTTTGAGTCCATAAAGTGCCTTTTTGAGCTTATACACTTTATCTTCTTTCCCTTTAAGTTGAAAACCAAGAGGTTATTCCACATATACTTCTTCTTCCAAAAGTCCATTCGAAATGCTCTCTTGACATCCATTTGGTAAACTTTGAAGTCTTTGTGGGATGCAAAAACTAGAAAGAGTCTGATTGCTTCCAATCTTGCTACTGGGGCAAATGTTTCATCATAATCTATTCCTTCTGCTTGAGAGTAGCCTTTAGCAACTAGCCTTGCTTTGTTTCTGACAATTGTTCCTTGTTCATCCATCTTGTTTCTGAATACCCATTTTGTTCCAATGATGTTGGCTATGTCCGGTCTGTCAACATGTTCCCAGACGTCATTTCTTTCAAACTCATTTAGTTCTTCTTGCATAGTTGTAATCCAATCAGCATCTTGGATTGCATCATCTATTGTTTTGGGCTCTACTTGAGATAGAAAGCATGTTAGCATATGCTCTAGTTGTCTTTTGGTTCTGACTCCTGTGTGAATGTCTCCAATGGCTTGATCTTCAGGATGATCTCTTAGCCAGTTGAGATCAGGTTGAAGTTGTTCTTGACTTGGTGCTTCACAACTTCAGCTTGTGTATCAGCTCTATGCTCTTGTGCTGGTACCTCTTCTGTTGTATTGACTGGTGGCTCATCTTGATTTCCAAGATTGTGATTTAGAATGGTAGTTGGTACTGTTGCATTCATGTAGACTTGTCTTGGTCCTGTTTCTTATTCAAGTTCTTGAAGGCTTTCACCATTTGTGTTTGACTCATCAAAGACTACATGAATTGATTCTTCAATTACCAGGGTCTTTTTGTTGAGTACTCTGAATGCTTTGCTGGTGTCTGAGTATCTCATAAAGATTGCTTCATCAGCTTTTTCATGAAAAATATGTAACTGGTTCCTGTTCAACACAAAACATTTAGATCCAAACATATGCAAATATGAGATATTAGGTTTTCTTCCATTCCATATTTCATATGGAGTTTTTCCATGATGTTTGTTGATGATAGATCTGTTTTGAGTATACCATGCGGTATTTGCTGCTTCAACCCAAAATCTCTTTGGAAAACATGCTTCTGCAATCATTGTTCTGACTGCTTCTTTGAGTGTCATGTTTCTTCTTTCTGCTACACCATTCTGTTGTGGAGTTCCTGCTGCCGATAGTTGATGCAGTACTCTATTTTCTTCACGGTAGGTTCTGATAATTTCATTTAGAAACTCTGTGCCTCTATCTGATCTGATCTTGATAATCTTTAGTTCCTTCTCATTTTGAATTCTTCTTAGCAAATTTGGCAACTTTTTGAGTGTCTCTATCTTCTTGTTCATGAATATAGTCCAGGTATATTTGGAGAAGTCATCCACCACTACTAGAGTGTATTTCTTTCCACTTATACTGACTGGTGTGACTGGTCCAAAAAGATCCATATGCAGAAGATGCAAAATTCTTGTTGTTGACTGATAGGGCTTTGACTTGAAAGAGCTTTTAATTTGCTTCCTTTTTGACATGCATCACATAGATTTTCTTTCTTGAATGTGATCTCTGGTAGGCCTTCAACTAACTTTTTCATTGATAGTGTGTTGATGGTTTTGAAGTTGAGATGATTCAATCTTCTATGCCAAATCCAACTGATTGACTGTTTACTTTTGACAAGCAAACATGTTTCTGCTATTGCTGTCTTCCAATCTACCACATACATGTTGTCTTCTCTCTTCCCGCAAGTACAACTGTGTTGGTTTGGCTGTGAATCACTTTGCATCCTTCCTTGTTGAAGTGCACATTGTAGCCTTTGTCACAGAATTGACTGATACTCAATAGGTTGTAGTTCAGTCCTTTAACATAGGCCACATTTTGAATCTTCAAATTGTTTTGAGCATTATGCCTTCCCCCTTAATTTTACCAGGGTTGTCTTTGCCTCCAAAGGTGACTTTGGGTCCATCAAAAGCTTTAAAGTCAGTGAGTCATCCTTTGTTTCCTATAATGTGTCTGGAACATCCACTGTCTATGTACTAGACATCCTACAAAACAAATTAAGTATGTTTAGGTACCCAACACTGTTTGGGTCCATACCTGTTAGCAGTCATGCCTCCTACTCCAAGTGTATAACCAAATGATCTTCTTTTTGGATAATTAAAGTCATCAACTTCATATGTATAAGGCATGGCAGAATAGCTTCTAGTATTTCTTCTAAAGGTATTCTGATACTTTTCTCTACTTTTTGGTGCATTTGCATCCTTTTTCACTTTCCAATATGCAGTGGGAAACCTATGTTGCTTCATGTGTCTAGGAATAACCCTTGTTTGGTTTTTCTTAAACACATGATGCATGGCATGAAATGGTTTCTTCTTGTATTTTGGAGGTGAAATATTCTAATCATCCTCTGAAGGGTAAAGTCTTCCCTTACTTTTCAGAAAACCTTTGCCTTTAGTTGGCTGGATTGATGGTTTGGTCTGTTGTTTCACTACACTGGGTTTTGACTTCACCGGTGCAGGATGAGTGGTTGAAACTATGGTCTGTCCTTTTCTGAACTTTGGTCCATTCTTGGTCTTAGATTCAGAATTGTGTTGTCCATTGTTTCTATTCTCATCCTGACTGTTGTAGCCAAGACCAGATCTGGATCCAAACCTTTTTGAGGGTTTGTAAGCTGGTGCATTCAGTGGTGTAGTGGTGATCTTGACTGGTAGAAAGATTTTCTCAGCTGATCTTTCAACATTGGATGAGTGATCATCTACTGCTTGTTGATCAGTTGAGTGAATCTCCTTACTAGTTTTTTTAGCTTTTACTTTGTCCAGTTCTTTCTTTAATCTTTTATTCTCCTTTCTTAGATTCTCACACTCATGTTCCAGAATTTCATGATTCAACTCAATTTCTTCAAATTTGCTCATGAGATTTTGGATTAGGTTTGCAGAATCTAGTGGAAGAATAGAAAATTATGTAGTGTCATATGTGGATGCACTTGATGATGAGTATGGGCAAGAAGTTACCTCAGTTTCATCAGATTCTTTAGCCATAAGGCATAGATAATCTTTTTCATTGTCTGAGCTGTCAGCTTCATCATTATCAGAATCATTTTTAGATGATTCTTCATTCTTTTCACTGCTAGATCCAGCTTTGAGTGCTTTCTTGCTCTTTCTCTTTTCAGTTGCCTTGTACTTCTTCTTGTCCTCATCTTTGTCTTTTTCTTCATGGCATGCAGCCTTGAAATGACCTTTCTTTTTCCAGTTGAAGCATCTGTATTCATCATCCTTTTTCTTCATGTCTTTGCTTGTGCTAGGCTTCTTGAATGATGATGAAGCTCCTTTGAATTGCTTCTTCTTGCTAAACCTATCAAAACGTTTTACAAGTAAAGCTACATGTTCCTAGAGCTGTTAAACGAACCGAGCGTTCATGAACAAGGCTCAAACTCGGCTCGTTTAAGCTCGTTCATTTATGCTATCGAGCCGAGTTCGATCAGGTTCTCCTGCTCGTTTACTAAACGAGCGAACACGAGCCTGCTCGTGAACGCTCGTTAGTGTTCGTGAGCTTATATAATATATAATTTAAATAATAAATATAAATGATATATACACATAAATGTTTTTTGAGGGAATATATACAAATAAATCATTTAACAAATAACAAATATTTTGTGGCTATTTGATTAAACGAGTATTTTGGGTTGAATAATGGATATTGGATATAAACAAAAAAACTATTGAACGAGCCGAGCTCGAGTTCGAGCCTGCTCGCGAGTTTGAACACGAGCTCGAGCCCGAGCTCGAACATTTTTTATACTTATCGAGCCGAGCTCGAACAGGCTTTTAGGCTCGTTTGTGTTAACGAGCCGAGCCGAGCCTACCCGATTACAAACAGCTCCAGCTTGAACATCAGCTACTCGGCTCGTTAACAACACTACCTGTTCCTTCAGCTCCTGTGTCTCTTTGCTGTTTGCATAAGTTGTTTGACTTTGTTGGGGTGCAACCAGTGCACTAGCCTTATGTGCCTCTATTGGTGCAATGTCTTCGCCGTTCAACTCAAATTAATGAGCCTTTAGTTGAGACATTAGAGTTAAGGTATCAGTGTTTGTAAGTTTGTTGTCCCTCTGATTACTGATGTAATGATCTTCCATCTTTCAGGTAGGCCTCTCAAGATCTTCATGCACATTTCTTTCTGTGGATGTGTGTGTCCAAGTTGTTGTAGTTCATTGATGATGCTTGAGAATCAGTTGTCCATTTGATCAATGGTTTCACCAGCCTTCATTTTGAAGTTCTCAAATTTCTGTTTTGCAACAGACAATTTGTTTTCTTTGACTGCTTCTGATCCTTCATTGATCAGTGCCAATTTGTCCCACATCTCCTTTGTTGTTTTGCAATCTTTGATCGTTATGAACATGTTACAGTCCAGAGTCTTCAAAATCATGTCTTTTGCAACAAAATCGAGATTTGCTCTTCTCCTGTCATCCTTGGTCCAATCTTTCTTGAGTTTGTCTATTACTTTTCCTTGATTTGCTCCTGTGACTACCACAGTTGTAATCTCGATTGGGCCATCATTAATTACATCCAGCATCTCCTCATGAGTTGCTGCAAGATGAGACAACATTCTTATTTTGTAATCATCAAAATTATTAACATTGAATACAAGTACCTTTGACATAAAATTTGAGGAATCCATAAATACAAATAAGAGGTGTGTGTGTGTATATATATATATATATATAGAAAGCACAAATTTGAAAACTACTTTGAAAATATGTGATCTCCTTGTTACCAGAAATTAGATCTGAACATGTTCTGATACTAAGAACACTGCTCCGATACCAATTGTAGCTATAGTCAGAGGGGGGGGTGGTGAATGACTATAGTGGAGTTTCAAAAACTTTTCTTATATTTAAAAGCTTTTGGGCAGCGGATATGTCCCTTCTTAAAACGTTGTTTCCAAGTAGATTATGCAACCACAGATATATATTATGCAGTTAAGTAAAGTGCTGAAAAGTAAATTGCTGAAAGTAAATAGACACAAAGGTTTATAGTGGTTCAGGGTGGTGTAATCCCTTAATCCACTATTCTCCTGTGATGATTGGAGTAATTCACTATTGTTTTACAGATACAATAGTACGATTGTCCTTGACTACACAAGCTTCACAATCTTCAAGACTATCACTCCCTGGCTTCAAAAGCTTCAGTGACTCAGTCTCTATCATTGCTCCTTGAGAACAAATCTTTTAGCAGCTATCACAAAGGTTGCAACTCCTTCTCAGATTCCTCTGATTCAATTGCCTTAGTTGATGTGAATTAAATTCACAAACTTGTTGATCAATCTCAGAGCTTGATTTGTAAATGAAGTTCTGATTCTTGAGTTGATCTCTAGATATTTCCTTTTAGCACAGATGAAGGCTTTTCACTTTGACAGAGTTTCTGCTTGTAAATTATCAAACTTAATCGTTCTCTTATCTCTTTTTTCTTGTCTATCAATGCCTTCTATTTATAGCCTTGATAATCCTTGATTTGAATTTCCGTCCGTTGGCTATTTTAATGAGGGAAATAATCCTTGATTTTATTCTTGATTCCCCCTTAATTAAATTCTCCTTGATTTCAGTGATCAGATTTTTTTCTTCAAACTTTTATCAGAGAATCTGTCTTTGATTGATCCTCAATTGATTGTGCATTTAATGCTCGATCCTCTGTATCTTCTTCATACTTCAAAATCTGATCAAGTAAGGTTTACTTGGCCGTTCTCTGAACAGTTAAGTGACTGTCTGACTTTGCCGTTTAGATTTTCCTTCACTGCTTTGTCTTCACTCAGCCGAGAGTCAGTTCAACTTTGCCGATTCACTGTTTCCTTCATTCTTTTAGGTTCAGGAGAATCTTTGTCATTCACTGATCCTTGATATGTGTGAGATCAGTGTACACCATATTTAAACATTAAGTTTCATCACTTGGAATGTAACTTAGACTTATCCAAGGTCATCATAGACTTCCTTGGTTATAAGTCAGACCATAATGTCTTTATTGCTTCTCTGCTGGTACTTTACTGGCTTCACTCTGCCGAATATCTATTCTTACTTAGCCGTCCTACCTACTAGTACAATACTTGTTTGACTTAACTTATACAACATGTCAGACTCTAAGTAAAGACTTATACAGAGAATTCTAACTTATTTCAGGCTTGCTATAACAGCTAGTATGACCATCATCAAAACATAATAAAATTTTCCTAACAGACACCGCGACGCAAAGACACCGCGATCCAGAGACATCGCGATATTATGACATTTGACGATGCAAAGACACCGTGATGCAGAGACACCACCGCGGTGCATTAACCACCGCGGTGCATTAACCACCGCGATGCGGTGGTGCATTCACCAAATTTATAATACTCGCGATGCGGTGACCACCTCCGCGGTGGACCGGGTCGATTGCTACCGAGACTACACCACGATCCTAGAACCCTTTTCCCACACCCCTCTCTCTCGAACAACTCTCAAGAGTGATGTGTGTGATATTTGACCTAGGTAGCTAATCTAGCTCAAATCCGTTATAACAAGTTCTAAAGCGTGAAACATGCAAGAAACAACAATAAAACACACTACCCACTCCCAATTTCATCACCCAAAGGGTGATTTCATCACATATCACATGACCCGGCTATGGGGAGGAATTAACTACTCATTATACTAATTAAAACATGAAAGAAACAATGAATTAAAGACATAATAAGTAAAAGAGAGAAGAAATGTACCATTAAAGTGTAGAAATTCGAGTTTGGAGAAGAAGAGCACAAAAGTTGAATACAAAAGATCGAATTTTGCCCAATGAAATGTTATAAATCGAAGCTAAGAGTTAGAGAATCAAAGAGAGGATTGAAAGAGCTTTCTAACGGTATATTACACTAATTCTAACTCCTAAAAACGAAGGAAATCGCCCAAATTGATCTTAAACTACTTCCATCCGCGTCTACCCTCTTCTCTGTGAAATTTGCAGCTTTTTATAGCAGGAAATGAGCCAAACGCACGTTTGGAAGGTTCCTAAACGTGCGTTTCAGCCTCTAACATTCTGTACAAAGAAAAAACAGTCAAACGCACGTTTAAAGCTCCAAACGTGCGTTTCGCATGATGAATTTTTTCTCGCTGCAGTAAAACCTTCATAACTTCTTCATCCGAGCTCCGATTTGGGTGATTCAAGATGCGTTGGAAAGCTCTTTCAATTCTCTACAACTTTCATGAAGAAGTCATGACTAGAAAATGCCTCCATCATGGGTCAAAATGCTTCTGAATCAGAACAGTCACTCGGGCACCAACTCTTTCTCTTCCTTTTCCTATTCTTTCTTCTTTCTTGGCTCATTCTTGCACCTTGATCACACTTATCATTATAAATCTTCGCCTTCCGGGTTCTCGAGACACCAATACCCTACATCATCACAACAATTACCCCTACCACCGCGATGCTAAAAGTTTGACCACCCCCGATGCATTGACCACCGTGATGAAGTGACACCGCGATGCAGAGACACTGCGACACAGCGACCACCCCCGATGCAGAGACACCGCGACGCAATGACCACCCCTGATGCAGAGACACCTCGATGAAGTGACATCATGATGCATTCACCACCCCAGGTCCATTGACTAGCCCGATGCATTGTCACCGCGATGCAGTGCCACCCCCGATGCAGAGACACCACGATGTAGAGACACCTCGATGAAGTGACACCGCGATGCATTGACCATCCCAGGTCTATTGACTACCTCAATGCATTCCACGGTGATGCAATGACACCTCTGATGCAGAGACACCGCGATGCAGAGACACCTCAATAAAGTGACACCACGATGCATTGACCATCCCAGATCTATTGACCACCATGATGCAGTGGCCATCCCCGATGTAGACACCGCGATGCAGTGATCACCCCCGATGCAAAGACACCGCGATGTAGTGACCACCCCGATGCAGAGACACCGCGATGTAGAGACACCGCGATGCAGTGACCACCCTCGATGAAGAGACACCACGATACGGTGACCACCCCCGATACAAAGACGCTTATAGAGACGCCGTGATGCAGAGACACCTCCAATGTAGTGACCATCGCGACACATTGACCACCCTGAATCTATTGACCACCGAGATGCAGTGGCCACCCGCGATGCAGTGACCACCCCCGATGCAGGGACACCGCGATGAAGTGACACCGCGTTGCATTAACAACCGCGATGCATTGACCACTATTAGACGAGTCTAGCTCGATCTTGTTATATTTTATTAAAAAATAAATGAATTCTAAGAAAATAATCAAGATCACGATCCAAGTTGAGATATATCGAGTACGTAACGAGTTGAGTTTGATCTTTTCTTTTTATGGCTCGATCAAGCCCAAACTTTTTTTTGTCAAGCTCGAGCTCTAGGTAGAATCGACTTGACTCGGCTCGATTACACCCATAATGTGAATGACACTACATTTATTTTACAAATTTACAAAACTTGTGTATCAAATTGTAAATGCAGTGACATCAATGTCACTGCATCAATTTTCTAATTGTAAATGCAGTGACATCAATGAAGCAACATGTACACAAATTTAAGTTGCATTATAACACCCACTATAATATTTGAATTTTGAAAATGTGATCAAACACACAGGTGCAAAGGCAAATTGTTATTACAGCTTATAGCAACATGAAATACCAAAGAAACAATAGATATACAAACAATCTGGATGTTAATAAAACAGCAAGTTAATTAGACTTATGGTGATGTTTACTAAACTTCACAAAAAATGACTGATATCAAAAGAATAATCAACTGAAGCATATAGCAATGTTCTGATCAAACAGATTAAGTTGGTAAGACTAATACAACAAAGCAGATTATGGAAAGTATATAAATATACAATAAAAGCATTCAAGTCCAGGTACAGATGGTTCAGGTTAATATAATCAAGAGCACACAAAATATTACAAATACAACAAGCATACAAGATTAGCAAGTATAACAATTCAGTACAGGTTATTGTTGGATCGATAATGCGTAGACACACTATAGATGTGGGGTGAATAGAGTGTGGAACTTTTAAACTCTTTTTAAAAAACAACACAAGTACTAGTAATTAAATGCGGAAGCTCACTTAATAAACTATTCGCTTGTGTTATAAAAACCTACGTGATCATGGATAATTAATTTTTGTGTGCTCAAACAATGCTCTACAACCGAAGATATATTAAATAAACAACTTAAATGAACACTATATGGTCAAATAGATATTTAACAAAGATAGGTTAAACAAACTTGTACCAAAGCAAAAACTAATACAGCATACTGCAAGCTTGGTTCAAATTTGATCAAAGCAAGGAAACAACAGAAGGTTACAACTGTGAGATTAGATTGATTAAACAAACAGACTCAGGTTTTTTTTTTTTGAAAGCAAACAGACTCAGTTTCAAACAATATATAAAATAGATGCTGAACTCAAACTTAATAAATGTTGTATATATATATTATTAAACTAATGATCAACACATCAAGCTTTCTATTACAAGTTCAGCTAGCAAGAATTACAGTAGGTATATGAACAACTCTGATAAACAAACTAGAGTTGAACTATCAACCAAAAACTCAGACGTGATAATCAAGTTCTTGGAACAAGATTATCAGGACTGAATTTACAAGGCTGAATACAGGATTCAGCAATATACACCTGATACCTAAAACTATTACTAGTTGGTACTGCAGCTATATCAGGCTTTAACAACAGCAGATGTAGCAAGACAGGTGCAACAAGAGTAAGGCAACAAACAGTAGGTAGGCAGACTGACTTGCACAAAACAGAAACACACAAGGGGTGTTCCAAATTTGAATAACAACAACACCGTAGATACACAAAACAGATACACAAAGATGACTACACAACAGAATAGAATATGAGCAACAAATTCATAAAATTAAATACAACAGGTTACTGAACAAACATCAGAATAGAATATGAGCTACAAGCAGGTTTGATGAGCAACATATTGCAAATATGACAATCAAAAGAAGTATGAGAAAATAAGGGCAGAAACTTGATGAATGGTCTCAGATGAGACAAGGCCAAGATTCAGACAGAGCAATGGGGGAATAAACACACTAGTGAGCCAATCAGACCAAGTGTCACATTGATTCAAGAGCAAATCTTTAAAGACTGAACAACACCCAAAAGCTTTCCAGACTTCAACTTCATTGTAGAAGTATCGGGTTGAGCAACATTCATACGACTAGCATCAACTTGCTCAGCAAAACGTAACAAAACCATGGGGTTGTTGGTCCTGGGAGGAGGAGAAACAATTGCGTCCACAACGATAGGCTTTTCACTTGCTACAGCCGGCAAAATCAAACTAGAATCCAAGATTCAGAAGCAGCAGACCTCGATTGAGAAGGAGCCTCCGACTGACTGACAATGGGAACAATAATTCCAGCCGGAGAAGACGAATTCGAAGCAGGAGAAGACGAATTCCAGCCGGAGAAGACGAATCCGAAGAATGAGAGCCATTCTTGGGTTTCCGTCGCTTCTTTTTACCCATGGAGATCAACGTTATTATCTGGGGGGTAAAATAGGAAAGTTGATTAAAATATGTCCTTATAAACAAATAAGATTTAAGGGTGTCCTAAATACCCATTAAGTGTTCAAACTAGTCATTATAAACAAATATCCATAATATTTATTCGGTGAGTTAGTCAAATTATAGATAAGGATGCATTCAATTTTTGTGATAAATATGAAGAATGCGGATATCCCTCCTTCACTTGCCAACGCTTACTAAAAGTTATGATGAACCGGACATATTCATTGCCCTTTTTGGAACATCAGTGTTGTACAAATTAAGAAGGAAGGAAGTTTGTTGTAATTTTGTTGATCGTATTTAATAGAATTGCACAGATTAAGAAGGGAGTTGGTTGTAAATTTTGTTGATCGTACTTAATAGTTGGTTGTAAATTTTGTTGATCGTACTTAATAGAATTGTACGGATTAAGGTAGTTGGTTGTAATTTTGTAGATTGTATTTAATAGAATGTGATGAAAAGTGATTTTCATTGATACAATACATGTATGTGGTACACTTTATTTATATACAACTATGGAGTGTTATAGAAGTGTGGTAGACTTTATTTATATACACTTATGGAGTGTTCTGGAGGTATTCCGGAGTATTCTAAAGATAAATAAAAGAATACAAAATATTTTAAATATTTTTACAAAATAATATAATATTCTAATAAGTATTCTTTTCTCGATATGTTTTGCAATTTTTAGAATGCTAATCTTGGTCTTTACTTTTGTGATATAAATATGAGATTTTGGTTTCTTGCCTATTTATCAACAATGGCATTTCCTTTGCTCCTTTTACTTAGGGAAGGAAACATACAAAAGTCTATCTGGATTTTTGGTTGAGGAAAAATAACATTCGATTTCAAGCAGATACTAGAAGAAAATACAATCACCATACGTACGGCTGTATAGGAAAAATAACATTCGATTTATTTTGATTTACTACTTAAATATTCTACTTCATTCATTGGGGTCCTCGGTGTGGTCGTTTTCAAGCTGTGAATTGTCTTCATGGTATTTGAAAGGGGGCTTCCCGGCATCGAAGATTTAGCTGGAGAAAATATTATTAGGCTTCCACGAGGGCTGCTGTGTTTCTTGTACATTTTTTTTCCTAGTTCAATATCATTTTACTTTTTACATGCCGTACATGTAAACCTTACAAGGTCTTTAATCTACAACAGGAATAACTCGGCACCTTAAGAGCAAACGTAATAAGGCATTTTTCAACCCACTGAAGTCTGAATATTCCCAACTTTATTTTATTTCATGCCAAGAGTCAAAATAATGGTGCATTTGTAGGCTCTCTTTTCTTCGACCGCGTCACTCGCAGGTTCCAGAAGTAGCAATGGCAGGCGAGGAGGTCAAGTTCTTCTCTTCCCTACTTTATGTCCTATCAAATTTGAGCGCGAGAATTTCCCGGTCCTTTTGCATCTATATTCGTTCTTTTTATATATATTTTTAGTCGAATTTCAACTCTTTTCTCATCTCCAATTGTAGGAACAAAAATATGGTGCTCATTTCCACTTGAATTTAGGAGTTTTGAGAGCAAAAAGCAGGTATCTTTTTCCTTAAATTGCACTTTCTTCATCGATTGATGAACAAATTCTAATTGGGTAGTAAATTCTTACACTCCTTCATTTGTAAATAAATAATCTCCTCTTTCTGATTTATGTTCTGGCCGATTTGGGGTTTGATTGAGTATGGAATGGTTACAAATTAATTATGTCAAAAGACACTGTATTCCCCTAAAAAAATGGTACCATATTAAAAATGAATTTGTGTGAGTAAATTTGGTAGTTCTTGCTCTTGTATATTATTAATTGCTTGATTGAATGATAAATAGGAAAAGTTGTGAGTCCTTATTTATAAGAATATTCTATTCTTCTGTAGATAGATTGGTACCACTTTTCACTATGAATCAAAGTAATTCTAACTTATTCTCTTATTCTTCTAAAGAATCCCATGTTGTTAGAGAATATTAATGTATTTTTGGCTAGTGACCTTTATCATATCTTTACATGTGTTGTTCCACTCTATCTATGTAGCCATGAATTTGGCATATGTTCTTGTTAAATGGTGGTAGATCTTTACCCCTGATCAATGATGTGAATCAACAAATTTGTAGTTCTTTTCATTGTTCCATTGCACTATTTTCACTTCATTTCCACCAAAAATCAAGGTGTATGATCAAAATTCTATTTCGAGTTTATCAAATCTGGTAGCAGTAAATTGTATTAAGCATCTATGAATTTGTTGGTCTATGATTTAGTAGTTGGACTGAATTTGAGTAATAAACTATCCGGTTTTTTGCATGTTATGGGCCGTCAAGTTTGGTTAGTATTGTAACTTATATGAAGAAGAAGTATAAGTTATATAAGTTAATACAATTTACTGTTAACAGATTTGATAAACTCGAAATAGAATTTTGATCATACACCTTGATTTTTGGTGGAAATGAAGTGAAAATAGTGCAATGGAACAATGAAAAGAGCTACAAATTTGTTGATTCACATCATTGATCAGGGTAAAGATCTACCACCATTGAACAGAAGCATATGTCAAATTCATGGCTACATAGATAGAGTGGAACAACACATGTAAAGATATGGTAAAGGTCACTAGCCGAAAATACATTAATATTCTCTAACAGCATGGGATTCTTTAGAAGAATAAGAGAATAAGTTAGAATTACTTTGATTCATAGTGAAAAGTGGTATCAATCTATCTACAGAAGAATAGAATATTCTTGTAAATAAGGACTCACAACTTTTCCTATTTATCATTCAATCAAGCAATTAATAATATACAAGAGCAAGAACTACCAAATTTAACCACACAAATTCATTTTTAATATGATACCATTTTTTAGGAGAATACAGTGTCTTTTGACATAATTAATTTGGAACCATTCCATACCCAATCAAACCCCAAATCGGCCAGAACATAAATCAAAAAGAGGAGATTATTTATTTACAAATGAAGGAGTGTAAGAATTTACTACCCAATTAGAATTTGTTCATCAATCGATGAAGAAAGTGCAATTTAAGGAAAAAGATACATGTTTTTTGCTCTCAAAACTCCTAAATTCAAGTGGAAATGAGCACCATATTTTTGTTCCTACAATTGGAGATGATAGAAGAGTTGAAATTCGACTAAAAAAATATATAAAAAGAACGAATATAGATGCAAAAGGACCGGTAAATTCTCGCGCTCAAATTTGATAGGACATAAAGTAGGGAAGAGAAGAACTCAACCTCCTCACTTGCCATTGCTACTTCTGAACCTGCAAGTGACGCGGTCGAAGAAAAGAGAGCCTACAATTTCACCATTATTTTGACTCTTGGCATGAAATAAAATAAAGTTGGGAAATGTCAGACTTCAGTGGGTCGAAAAATGCTTTATTACGTTTGCTCTAAGAGAAGGACAATATTTTTATAGGGATAAGGACAAAAAAATAAAAATAAAAAATGCACGACTTATGGATGGTATACCTGCTTGATTTTTTTTTTCTCTTTCCTCCTCCATTTTCAAACACTCGCATCTTTCGATCTAGAGATCCAAACGCGATAAAAATTTCACTGAATTTTTTACTTTTCGATGCTCTTCGTTTTGAGACTTGGTTCGATATTATTAGATCGTTTTTTGTGAGATTCACTGTCGAAATCCACCCCTAGTGAATCCTGAAAATCATTGAATTTCGAACAATAGTGAATTTTGACAGAGGATTTTCTGAAATCACGTCGGAATATGTTGAATGTGGTCTCAAAATAAAGATCATGAAAAATAAAAAATTGGTGAAAAAATTTTCAAATTTAAAGTTCTAGAGTGAGAGATATAATTGTTTTAAAAAAATAGATAATAAGAGAGAAAATGTGTTGTTTTTTTTTTGGGGAAAGCGCGAGAAAAATAATTTTAAAAAAAATAAAATAGTTTTGTCCTTTATGCAAAAAGTAGCGTTGAACCTTGCTTCTTCTCCAGAGTTTCCTTGGTCATCAATACGACCTGTCCTTAATAGAACTGATATGATTTTCAGAACAATTGGAATTTCATACTTCTGTCGGATTCTCCCTATCTTCTGATCGAGCTTGTGTAGGTAGATGTTGTCTGGTAGGGCCGAGAGTAATAGCCTACCGTAAGGTGATTGAAAGTTAATGCTGTTAATAACAAACAAAATGTTACTATAAAAGAGACACCTCTCATACATTGCAGGATTATTTGTTTACCCGGCGCACAATTTACTGTATGTGTTGAAGGCATTGAAAATTCTCGGTTGACTTAGTCGTCCAACTTCATCTGAATAATATGAAGGCTTTCATTTAATAACTGGATGGGCAACCATTACCAGAAGATGAATGGAAGGTGTATTTACTATAGGAGAAAGAGCCTGGACTACCGTTGTTCGGAGAAACAGAGTAATGGTAATGGTTTAATCAACTTTGCCTTGTTTCAATAATTGTCCATACTGTCCAGACCTCCCAAATTTAATCGAAAATGGTATATCTTTAATTTACATTATACAATCGTGCATGCGAAGTAGTTCTTGGTTCTTTAACATGTAATTGATTGCACTTGCATGTGAAGTGGTTCTTTGAGTTTTTTTAATATATTTGTGTAATTGATTGCATGTGAATCGGTTCCATTTTCGATTAAATTTGGGAGATCAACGCCTACTCTCCGAACGACGGTATTCCACGGCTCTTTCTCATGTTGGAAATACAGCTTCCATCTTTTTCTGGTAATGGTCACTCATCCAATTTGTTAATGAAAGCCTTGATATTATTCAGATGAAGTTGTACGGCTAAGTCAACCCGAAAATCCTCCATTCCTTCAACACGTACCGTAAATTGTCACCGGGTATATAAACAAACAAATCATCCTGCAATGCATGAGAGCCGGGTGTCGCTTTTATAGTAAAATATTGTTTGTTATTAACCGACTTAAAAATTGGAAACTGGGGACATGCACATAAGATCAGAGACATTAAGGACAAAATGTGCTGACTAATTACAAAAATACCCTTCACTAAGCATGAAAACATTATCCATACGCGTACATCTCTTTCTTTTGAGACTCATTTGACATTTGATATCATTGTCCATATGTATCTTAGGTCTTCATTCAAGATCCATAAAGTCAGTCCAGGTCATCACAGACTTACCTGAATTCTAACCTTATAGTATCGGCTTTAATCTTCATAAACTGAGTTTGAATCCTCAGTTCTTCTATCTTCAATAACTGAGTATGTGTCCCTCAGTTCTTCTAATAACTGAGTTTGAACCCCCATCCTTCAGCTTGTATAGATAAGTCAACTGAGTTTGATACCTCAGCGAACTTACCTTTTCAGTTTTGAGTACTTCTCAGTTTAATGTCTAGTTGTATTTGTAAACTCACTGGATTTTCTAAAGTCAGTTTCTCAGTTTTGGACCTATTCTATTACAGTGCTTGTCCGATTAACTTATATAAAGATCAGACTCTAATAAGTCTTATACATTCAGTTCTAGACATCTTTTTGCATTGCACTATAACAGTTAGTTATGACACTCCATCAATAGGGATTTAAATAAATAACTAAATAAGTGATGAATCATCATCAAAACAATACAATTTATTTCCAACGGATGTTACTGTGAGGGTGTTACTACAAACGTTGTGACAACCGCAATGGACGTAAATGCTTTTTTCATATTTCAAAAATACGTCCAAAGGATATATACCATATGGGATATCAAAATAAAGAGGACGCAAAAAATGAATTATAGTGAAAGAATTTTTATGATCGGGAGCTAAATCAAAAGTGACAATGTTTTTAAAAAACCAACTAAATGAACGTTTACGAAAGGAAACTGGAAATGAACTAAAAGGGGGGGAAAAAGAAAAGAAAAAAAAAAACACAACGTCGATTAAGTGAGCATGTGTGTTGTCCGCATGTTTCTCGATGGAACATCTTTTTTTATATACATAATGGTATATTTGTCTGGTGTTTATTATTTTTGTCATTTTAGTAACTTTTTCAAATAATATGTCCTATTTATTTAATTTGTATTAAAAATAAATTTTAGCCTCCTTCACTCATAAACTTGTTTAATCTTTTTTACGAATTTATTGTTTGACATAAAATGATTATAATAAAGTATCAAGTCAATTTAGTATTAACAGTATATCCTCGTATTATTTCTCCATTTATCAAAATGAGATATTACGCTTAAACAATATTTTATTGTGTTATTTATTTATAATGACTACTTTTAAGACTTAATTAGGCATTTAAGATACTAAAAAAGATCATCTTTTATACGGACATATTTTATATAAGTTTTTTAAATTACCCCTACTCACAGCATACGATTAGCTGCCGGCGAATTTGAAACATGGAATCATATACGCATAATCGTCTTCTCAGATCTTCAGATCCGTTTCCTTACTTGTTTGTTCTTTCATGGGAGCAACATCGTATAATACTTTTCTACTTCTTCCTTTTTATTTCCCTAAAGAACCTCCTTCGGTTTACATTATTAGATTGATTCCTGATACGGCGTTTAGCCGTTTCTTTCATTTCGGTTTTTTTTTTATTTTTGTAATATGTATTTGCTTGAGTTTTTTCGTCTGCATTTATTCGTGTTGGTATATTTATTTATTGATATTATTAGCTATTGGTAATTGGCAATCCACTAATTATAAAGTGAAAAGAAAAGCTTTCAAGACCATGTTCCAAACATATAAGAAAGAGAGACAAAGCAATAATGCATCAGGCCACGTCCAGGGGAAGTGTCTCCACACGGTGCGGAGACACCGTATGGAAACCATACAGATCATACAGTTTAATTATGTATTTAAACTATGTGGTTTTAATCGTTTCACTCGTCACTTCACTTCAAATTACCTCACCACACAATAACTTTCCCGCGTCCAGAAGATAATGTCAAATCAGGAAAGATGCAATGGGAAGGAGGGTGGAGGGTGGAGGGTGGAGGGTGGGTAATGTGCATTGCTTTTGTTTTTAATCCATTTTATCTTCCTTACTAGACTTCGATTTCAAGTTTCAACTATTGTTTTCTTAGTGTTGAAATAGCTCCATATTTTGTATATTGTTATCACTGCATATAGAATTTGATACATAAATTGTGTAACTTTATAAAATAAGTGTAGTGTCATCCACATTGGGGGTGTAATCGAGCCGAGTCGAGTTGATCCTCGTTAGGGATCGAGCTCGACTCGACTAAAAAAGTTCATGCTCGATCGGAAAACGGATCGAACTCGACTCGTTAAGTACTCGATATAGCTCAACTCGGCTCGTAAGCTCAATTATTTTTCTTAGAATTCATTTATTTTTAAGCAATAATAAATAGTACTAGAGTTTGTGAAAAAATGTGCTATTTAAAATGCAGTGACATCTGCATAATGTGTCACCGCACAAAATGTTGGTGTAATTGGGTGTCACTGCAAAACATGTTGTTGTCATTGAGTGTCATTACATAATTTGTCATTATATAAAATATTGTTGTCATTGGGTGTCACTACTAAAACGATTTATGTGATTGTTTAAAAATAGTTTGGGTTCGAAACTCAGCTCGAGCTCGATCGAGCCATAAAAAAGGCAAAATCGAACTTGACTCGCTAAGTTCTCGATTTGGCTCGTAATCTCGATTGCTATTTTAAAATTCATTTAATTTTTATTAAAATATGGCAAGATCGAGCTCGACTCGAATAATACCCGCTCCCCCGTCTCCATCATGATTGGATTTCGCCTCGTAAGCCTTGTAAGCAATCTTCAGGTCAATGTCAGCATTGAAAAACGTCGGAAAAGTGTCTTGAAGGTAGAATCACACGTGAGAGCCCCAAAACTAGCTTTTAAGCTAAGTCAACTTGATTTTGAGCTCACGGTGGACAATGCATCGCGGTGGTCACTACATCGGGGGTGGTCATTGCATCGCGGTGGTCAATGAATCGTGGTGGTCAATAAATCATGGTGGTCACTGCATCACGGTGGTCATTACATCACGGTAGTCACCGTATGACGGTGGTCATTGTATCTCGGTGGTCAATGCATCACGGTGGTCACTGCATCACAATGGTCACTGCATCCCGATAGTCACTGCATCACGGTGGTTAATGCATCGTGCCGAGATGCATTGACCACCGCTATGCGATGACCACCGCTATGCGATGACCACCGCGATGCATTGACCACCGTGATGCAATGACTATCCCGATGCAGTGACCACCACGATGCATTGACCACATCCACGCAGTGACCACCGCTATGCATTGACCACCTCAATGCAGTGACCATCGGGGTGGTCAATGCATCGCGGTGGTCACTGCATCACGGTGGTCTGCATCGCGGTGGTGAATGCATCGCGGTTGTTAGTGCATCGCGGTGTCACTTCGTCGCGGTGTCTTTGCTTCACGGCGGTCCCTGCATCGTGGTGGTCACGCATCGTAGTGGTCATTGCATCCCGATGGTCACTACATCACGGTGATCAATGCATCGCGGTGGTCACTGCATCCCGATGGTCACTGTATCACGGTGGTCAATGCATCGTTGTGGTCAACACATCATGGTGGTCAATGCATCGAGGTGTTCACAGCATCACGGTGATCAATGCATCACAGTGTCTCTGCATCGTGTCGACGAAAATCGTTGTCACTGCATAAATCGTTGTCATTTCAGAAATAATGTTGTATGAGCAAAAATCAAATGTCACTGCATAAATCGTTGCAAATGTCACTTCAGTGCATCGAGGTGGTCACTGCATCATAGTGGTTAATTAATCGGGGGTGGTTATTGCATCGGGGGTGGTCAATGCATCGGGTTGGGCAATGCATCGCGGTGGTCACTACATCGTGGTGGCCAATGCGTCGTGGTGGTCGCTGCATCACGGTGGCCAATGCATCGCGGTGGTCAATGCATCGCGGTGTCATTTCATCACGATGGTCAATGCATCGCGGTTATCAATGCATCACGGTGGTCACTGCATCGCGGTGTCACTTCATCACGGTGGTCAATGCATCATAGTGGTCAATGCATCGGGGTGGTAAAGGCATCGCGGTGGTGATTGCATCACGGTGGTCAATGCATCGGAGTAATCAATGCATCAAGGTGGTCAATGCATCACGGTGGTTAATAAAAAAAAAAAAAATAAATTCACCGTCCAGGGAAAAAAACCACACTTTTAAGTTTGAACGTCCAGGAAAAAAAAACAAAAAACAAAACAAACACAACAACAATAGCGTGAGTTTCACCGTCCAGGGAAAAAAACCACACTTTCAAGTTTGAACGTCCAGGAAAAAAAAACAAAAAAAAAAAAAAAAACAAAACAAAACACAACAACAATAGCGTGAGTTTCAAAAAAAATAAAAAATAAATAAAGATTTAGCGTACGTATCCAGCGGCCGTTCCCCCTTTTTTTTATTTTTTTTTCTTCATTAAGGGTATTTTGGTCTATCTATCTAATTTGTATTCTTATAACTAAGTGTTTGTTTTGGGTGTCATTTTTGCCTAATTAAGTCCAACATGTGTCATTTTGGATAATTGTCCCTATTTTATTTATTAGTAATAATAAGTGTAATGTAAAACAACCAACTAAGTTAGCTTCAAAACTAAGCTAATTGTAACACTTTGCACTAAGATTTCAATACACAAAATCCATTGGTAATTCGCCAAGACCTTTCTGCGCTTGAAACCCACGGTCCGGCAAAGTGCAAAGTGTTAGGGGTCCGGCAAAGTGCAAAGTGCAAGGTCTCCGCCAACAAGTGCCGGCTCCCTAATATCCAAAGTATGGAGGACCCCTATTCTCAGGCCTCTACCGAAGAACAGGACCTTCTCCACCGCAGTGTTCCAAAGCCCAAGCGAAGGGCTATTGATGAAGATGACAAGATGCAACAGTTGCCGGCCGACTCTGCTTGGACGCAGTGGAGCGGGTTGATGTTGTACAGAACTCTGTTGAACAGGGACGAGAGGTACCGGGTGAAGACGAACCAGAAACTGATCTAATCGAATTCGGGTAGCACTTTCGCCATTATTCAAAATACATGCGGATGTTCCGCTCCTGAATCAGAAGAAAGTCAAGGTCCCAATTGACAAGCTGAAACAATTATGGAGACCTTGGCGCCGAGCGTTGATTGTCAAGGTGTTGGGCAGGAGGGTAAGTTTTCAAACCTTGCAATCTCGATTGACATGTGGTGCCAGGGAAAGAACATTGAAATCATGGACTTGGAAGACGATTTTTACTTGGTACGGTTATGTGCCAAAGAGGATTATTGCCGAGCTTTCCAAAAAGACCCATGGGTAATCCAAAATCACTACATCACGGTCTCGAAATGGCGTCCATGTTTTCATCCCTCTAAGGAGGAAATACACACTACCACATTTTGGGTCTGCTTTCCGGGTGTACCAGCGGAATATTTTGATGACGATGTAATGCTTGAATTGGGAAATTTCCTTGGTAAAGCTAGCCGGGTGGATGATACCTCTCTTATCGCCACTCGAAAAAAATATGCTCGTGTATGTGTCGAAGTTGATCTAAAGCAACCTTTGGCGACATTGGAAATGTTGAATGATCTAAGCTATAAAATTGAATATGAAGGTCTTCATATGGTGCATTTTGATTGTGGCCTATACGGACATAAAACGGAACTTTTCCCAAGTAATGATATGACACGTGAAGAGCTCCAAGCATCCCCTCCCACCGTGAATGCTTCCGACTGCAGAGAAAACCTTTGGCCCATGGATGTTGGCCACGAATACTCGAAGAATGAGGGCCAACCAACCTAGAAATCAAAGAAATACATGCCAAGGTCACGAAGGGGATAGTGGTGATCCTCAATGAGGGACGGGTAGAAGTAACACTAACAGGGGTGACAACGTGAATAACAATGGGTCGCGTTTTCCGTGTTGGCTGAGGAGGATAATAATGAAGGAAATAATGAAGGGGCTACTCCTGTTGATGAACTCCAAAGACAATAAATGGTATTCCTACTAGAACTGAGACTCCGATGATTAGGAAGGCTTCACGGGTGGCTACACTGGTGATAGCTCGAGGGGACGAGGTAGATGAGGTTTCCGGCAAACAATAGTCGGGTCCGGGTTCAGCCTACCGGCGGTAATGGCGATAGAGACCAAGTCCAAATCTATGCACATTGACAACCGAAGGGGAGGTAATTCATTGCCAACAGTAAGTGAACCAAATGATGTGGAAGTGGCATGCCATGATACATCAAATGTGGATCAGGAAGGGAATAACGCAACATATTTTAAAGAGAATCCACCACATAAAAGTAACTTACCAGCCCCGAATTCCCATGAGAACGCAATCAATAATACAATGGGAAGTTCTGCCTCTGGACAGCCGTTTGACAACTCGATTCCGCGTAAATGATGAAGATTTTCTCGTGGAACTGTAAAGGTGCCGGTTCATCCACCTTCTTTATGCATGTCAAAAACTTAATTAATGAATACCAACCTGACATCCTTTTTCTGATGGAAACACGTGTATCCAGTGTAAAAGCAAACCGCATCCTGAGACGGTTCCATTTTACAGAGTTAGTGGCTGTGGAAGCTAGTGGATTTAGTGGTGGCCTGTGGTGTTTTTGGATTGGCTTTGTTACAAACTTGAAGCTGCTTTGTGCAACGAAGCAGTGTGTTATGATGAGTATGACTCAAAATGGACAGGTTTATTGCGTTCTCACTTTTATTTATGCATCCCCGACCCCTTCCATTCGTGAAGAACTTTGAGATTTTTTGTCACATGCTAGTACCTTTATCACAACTCTATGGTGCCTTGTTGGGGACCTAAACCAAGTTATTCATGCCAAAGATAAACGAAGAGGGTGTGATGTTGGGGTTCGACCAGCGAAAATGATGCGGAATTTTATTGAGAGGGCCGGACTCTATAAAATGATTTTTCAAGGGCCAAGATTTACTTGCTAGGTTCATAACCCGAATTCCATTGAGAAAAGATTGGATCAGGGCCTTTGTAATGACCTTTGGTGTGGACTTTTCCCGGAGTCCATTGTGATTCATTTACCCTGCGTTCATTCTTACCATTATCCAATTATGGTTAATAGCGAGGGGGCCAAACTACATGTATGCAGGTAGAAAATATTCCATTTTTAGGCTTTCTGGATGGAACATGAGGATTTTGAGGAGTTTATGCAACATAGTTGGGAGATTAATGACAATGAAATGGCTTGGGGGATTAAACGCCCCGAGATAAAGCAACTATTTGGAACAAGCAGGTGTTTGGAAATATTTTCTATCGCAAGAAGAAGTGTAAGGATCGATTGGCTGGTATCCAAAAATCACTATCCTACGCACATACCTCCTTTTAAACTAATTTATAAGCAACACTCCTTAAAGAATATGATGAAATCCTTAAGCAGGAGGAGATTTACTGGTTTCAGAAAGCTAGACTTAATTGGATAGAAGATGGCGAGCGGAATAATCACTACTTCCACATGTCTACAATTCGAAAGCGATAGCGGAATAAAATCAATTATCTTCAAGACACGAATAGATTATGGATAGCGGATCAGAATGATCTCCGCCAAATGGAACGTCAATTTTATGTTGACATTTATTCAGTAGAACCGATCACCCCCTTCTTCGTGCACTTTCGTCTCCCGAGCTTTTCGCAGGATGATCGAAGAATCTTGAACCGCCCAGTCACGGAGAGAAAAATTACAGAGGCGGTGTTTAAAATGGAAGCGTATAAGAAACCGGGTCCAAATGGGTTGCCACAAATTTTTTCCCAAAAAAAATGGGGGACGGTGAGGGAATTTGTGGTAAACTTTATCTTGCGAGCCTTTTATGATAAAAATTTCCAGCTGATTTAAATCGGATCCTAGTGGTGCTGATTCCCAAAGTGTCACCCACAAATCCATCAATCAACTGCGGCCAATTGCGTTAACGAATGTGCTTATTAAAATAATCACCAAAATTATCACGGACCGCTTAAAGACTCTCATTGGCAAACTTATACCAAGCGGTCAGAGTGCTTTTATCCCAGGGTGACAAACGTCGGATAATGTGATTGTGGCTCAAGAGGCATTGCATTCGATGAATAAGAAAATGGGGAAGAAAGGCTATATGGTAGTTAAGATCGATCTTGAAAAGGCGTATGATAGAGTGAATTGAAACTTCCTTCGTACATTATTGGGAAGGATGGGGTTCTCGGAGCAAATGACAGAGTTGATTATGTTCTGCATATCCTCGGTGTCCTTATCCATTCTTTGGAATGGCATATCATTTGATGACTTCCATTCACAACGAGGCAGGGGGATCCGATGGTACCATACCTTTTTGTCTTGGTAATGCAGGTTTTGACCATTTGATTAAGGATTCGGTTAAGGAAGGAAAATGGAAGCCGTTTCGCATCCTGATAGGTGGACCTGAGGTGTCCCATCTCTTCTTTGCAGACGACTTATTGCTCTTCACGGAAGCCTCGGTTGGCCAGGCCGTGGTTATTGAGGGTGTGTTACATACTTTCTGTGCATTTTCAGGGCAAAAGTTTAATGTGAGTAAATCAAAATTTTATGTGTCACCTAATGTAGATAACTCTATGGTGGACTCGATATCTCAAAGATTAGGGATGGCTCGCACGCACGATCTGGGAAAGTATTTGGGTATACCCCTGAGCAGTAAAGGGAAAAATGCTAAGTATGGGTTTATCATTGATAAAGTCTACACGAAACTACAAATATGGAAGGCGAAAGTGTTATCTAGTGCTGGACGCAACATTCTCATTCAATCAGCATTAACGACTATATCTTACTACTTTATGCAAACGGCACATATCCCAAATAATATCCTCGAGGAAATAGAAAAAGTGGCATGCTCGTTTCTCTGGACAGGGGATGAAAGGAAGACAAGAATGCATTATATAGCTTGGAGCGATGTTTGCCTACCCAAATCCATGGGCGGCCTCGGGATACGATGAATCCGGAACATGAATGTCGCTCTCCTGGCTAAGGTGGAGTGGCAAAATTTGGCAAATAAGGATATCCTTTGGGTGCGGGTTCTGAAGGCCAAATATGGAAGTCCTCTAGAGAAGCCCAAAGCGAGTTGCTCCCTACTTTGGCGGAATATATGTTCGGCTGTAGATTGTTTGAGAGAGGTGTACAATTTTACGGTGGAGGGAAGGGTTGAGTGGCTTGCCACACCCTCTAAAAAATTTGATGTCTCAAGCGCATACTACTCACAGTTGACTGAGGCGAGCTAGAACGAGAAAGAGAAAAAGTGGAAGAATGTGTGGGCCTTCAAAGGGCCGCAACGAGGTAACATGTTACTTTGGCTCTTTCGTCGTAAGGCACTGCCCACGGCAGAACTATTGGTACACAAGCATATTCTACATGATGAGACTTGTATGGGATGTCAGAGTCACACTGAATCCCTACTGCACGCTTTCCGAGATTGCGGGTGATTTATGATGTGTGGAAAAAAGTGGTAACGTCAGCTAATCATCGTTGGTTCTTTGGAAATATGGATAACCGTGACTGGGTGGATGACTGTCTAAGCCATTATATGCACGGGAAGGATAATATTTCTCAATGAAGATTCATTTATCGAGAGATCATGATGGTAGCTTGGTATTGGCGAAACCAATGGTTGCACCAAACGGGCGCTAAATGCCCTCCGGTAGAGGTGTTTGCCTCGCAAGCTGTTCGTAGGGCTCATGGAGTTGAAAATAACTTGGCATAGATAGGCGTTTTGTGATAATTCTTAATTCATGAGTTGTATTGTAATTTACTATGTATACAGTTATAAGTGCTTGAACTAGTGGGCGTGTGTTGTAAATATGTTTTTTCCTTTTTAATGAAGATCCGGTTTATACAAAAAAAATGACCAACTGAGTCCCTAAAAATAAATTGAGTACGACTTATGCACCTTTTCGGAGAATTATCGTCCTTGATGTTCTTGGCGAAGAAGTTAAAGGTCTCGTCTAGTATGATTGTTTACCCAATATGTGTTTCCATTGTGGGCATGTAGATCAAACCATAAAGTTATGTTCGTACTTATATCGCGAGGTACGAATGAAGAGCAGAAGAAATTGCTATATGGTTCTTGGTTATCTGTTATTCGACGCTCCAATTTTCTTGAGGACGTCGATCTGGTTGTTCCTCCATCCCCACGCAACCACCACCCGTCGACTTCTAGCCCTAATCAGCCCGGTGACTCGTCTTGCCTTCCATATCCCGTAGGGATGCAGCTCAGGCGCAAGGGAGCAGTAATAGAGAAAAATGTCAAAAGATCAGAATGATATTCAAAGACGAGATAAATGCTATATTGAAGATCTATATATGCTATATTATTAAATTTAGTCAGGAGTCTTTTAAATAAAAGATTATTGTTTGATTTTAAATTAGGTTATTTGATTTTAAAATTATATTAGGATAAAACTTTTCTCCATAAGTGGTGTAATTTTTTATTCATTCAATAAAAAAATCGTTAGCGTCTTTTCTTTCCGTCTGCGTATTCTGATTTTATTCATGATATCAGAGTCATAGGCGGGGGGTTCGGGTGTCTTAACATTGGCGAATCCTAACTCGTTCCGTGCGTTCTTCCGCTTGAAAATGAAAAAAATAAAAATATCTTCCGCTTGAAAAAAAAGAAAATATATCGTGTCTGCATTTTGCATTTTTTCCCTTATGCATTGGATCATTTAGCACTCTTTTTTTCTCATCATAAAACAAGCAGCCATAATTTTTATTGTTATTTTCCGTCACTTCCATGCACATCGGTCCTTCAGAGAACATTTTATTTTTTAAGGGTTTTTTTTTTAATAAATAAATAAATAATCATTCTTGATATAGCATCTGATATTTTGCATCCATTCTATCTCTATTTCTTTAAGATGCAAAAAAAAAAAAAAAAATAAATAAATAAAATAAAAACCATATCTAAGACAACAATCACAATGAAGACAATCCTTCCATCAGACGGAAAGAAAAGACGCTAAATTGATTTTTTCTTGATTGAATAAAAAGATTACACCATTTCTCTTTATATAGGAGAGAAGTCTTATCCTAATATAATTTTAAATCAAATAACCTAATATAATTTTAAAATCAAACAATAATCTTTTATTTAAAAGACTCCTGTCTAAATTTAATAATATAGCACATCTAGATCTTCAATATAGCATCTATCTCGTCTTTGAATATCATTCTGATCTTTTGACATTTTATCTCTATTAGAGGGAAGCGGAGGTTGCAGTTGATGAAGACAAATTACTTAAAAGGAAGTTTACTTCCTACTGTTTTGGCGGAATATGCGGTGCAAGCCTACCTGTTGCAATGAATCTTCCATGTTGGAACGGCCGGGGTTTGGGCCAGCCCCATGCAGTTAATGTTTTAAAGGCACTTGTTAGTAGTAGTAAGCCTTCTATTATTACTTTTATCTGAAACTTAATTTGTTGATATAAGAAATATAGTAGCGCCTTCCTTAACAGCTATAGCTTTTAGGAGAACTGGTAAGCGCTTGATCTTTAACATGGTATCGGAGCCAGAGGTCTCGAGTTCGAACCCGGCTATAAACATTATTATTTCCCCCATTTATATTGTGCACGTGATGCATGTGTTGGGCCTCTTTGTTATTGGAGCCTAGTTTGCTCCGGCTGCCTAATTGGCTTAGCCTTGTTATAGGCCCACACTTGAGGGGGAGTGTTGATATAAGAAATATAGTAGCGCCTTCCTTAACAGCTATAGCTTTTAGGAGAACTGGTAAGCGCTTGATCTTAACATGGTATCGAGCCAGAGGTCATGAGATCGAACCCTGGTTGAAACATTATTAAAAAAAAAATTGTGCAAGTGTTGGGAGAGATTGCCCACACTTGAGGAGGGTGTTGGGTAGATTGCCCACACTCTTGAAAAAAAAATTGTGCAAGTGTTGAACAGATTGCCAACACTTGAGGGGGGTGTTGGGACAGATTGCCCACACTCTTAATGTATAAGAAATAAAGTAGCGCCTTTACTGACACCAATTGGTTTTAGTACAACGGTAAGCGCTTGATCTTTAACATGGTATCGGAGCCAGAGGTCTCGAATTCGAACCGTGCTATAAACATTATTATTTCCCCCATTTATATTGTGCACGTGATGCATGTGTTGGGCCTCTTTGTTATTGGAGCCTAGTTTGCTCCGGTGCCTAATTGGCTTAGCCTTGTTATAGGCCCACACTTGAGGGGAGTGTTGATATAAGAAATATAGTAGCGCCTTCCTTAACGACTATAGCTTTTAGGAGATAAGCGCTTGATCTTTAACATGGTATCGGAGCCAGAGGTCTCGAGTTCGAACCTGGCTATAAACATTATTATTTCCCCCATTTATATTGTGCACGTGATGCATGTGTTGGGCCTCTTTGTTATTGGAGCCTAGTTTGCTCCGGCTGCCTAATTGGCTTAGCCTTGTTATAGGCCCACACTTGAGGGGGAGTGTTGATATAAGAAATATAGTAGTGCCTTCCTTAACAGTATAGCTTTTAGGAGAACTGGTAAGCGCTTGATCTTTAACATAATTCACTCTAGGCTATTAGTTTTATTATATTCGTTGTGTATCAGATTTTTCTTATGCTTTTACCGTTAGTAGTGAGGGTGCTAACGGGAGCTTGACCTTGCTTCATAGCATCTATCTCGTCTTTGAATATCATTCTGATCTTTGGAATCAAAATTGAGATGTCACGATAAAATCATATGGGCGGGGGCACATTGATGCTATTGTCAATGGCAGTAGTTTGCCAACTTGGTGATTTACCGGGTTCTCTAGGAACCTTAGACATGAAGAACGCCACCTCTCTTGGGATCTTGTACGCCGTCTTCATGAGACTTTCTCTTATCCTTGGATTTTAGCAGGCGACATTGATGGATTTTTTACACAGATGAACATGTCGTACCGTCCTCCATGCAGATTGTGGCTTATTGGATATGTAGTTTTATGGTTCTCCATTCATGTGGAGTAATAACGTATGACCAATCTTTCTCGCCTTCGACTGGATAGGGTTGTGGACAATATAGCGTGGAAGACTATTTTCCTAAATCATTCACTTTTTCACCTCTCAAGCACGAGGTCGGATCATTATTTTATCTTGATTGTTGATGAGATAGAGAGATTGGAACACATAAAAAGTGGCATTACAACCCACGGTATGATCCGTTCTGGTTTATGGATGCTGAATTTTAAGATACTTTGTCTTCTTCATTGCAGGCTTAGCATATTGTATCTGCGGCGGATCTGAATGATAATATCAAAGAGACGAGGGTTGCTCTGAGAGTGTGGGCCCATGAGAAGTTTTGTAACCTAGAGAAATCAGTGAAGAAGAAAGAGAATGAGTTGGTTGCTATGCAAGTTATGCTAGATTATTCTATGCAGAAAGAGCATGACATTATAAGAGAGATTAAGAAGATTTTATCTCGTATTGAGGAGTTCTGGAGGCAGAGGGGTTGGGCTGATTGGTTAACTTTCACGGATCAAAATACCGCGTATATACATCATAAGGCTTCATCTCGAAGGTAGAGGAACCTTATTCGTGCTTTGAAGCACAAGGATGGCCATATCGATGCACCGGAAAAGGGCACTGAAGAGATTGCTGCTCTTGACTATTTTCAAGGAATTTTTACGAGTTATAGCTACCACTTGTCAAACACTAGTGATCTTTTGTTTTCTTACCTCTCTTAGGCAGAGCTCGGTTTTCAGAGCCATTTGGGGAAGAGGAAGTCCTACGAACCATCACTCAATTACCTGGTCGCAAATCACCGGGTCCTGATGGTATGCATGATGGTATGCATGTTATTTTTTCTTACAATAATGTTGGCAAACTCTTGGTTCCTCTATCATGCCTGTTATTATGGAGTTTTTGAATGGGAATGGTAACATTTCTACGCTTAATGAGACTTTCATAGCTTTACTCCCAAAGGTGAAGAATCACATTCGTGTGTCGGAATTCCGTCCCATTAGCTTGTGTAACATTGTATATAAACTGATTTTGAGGTTTCTTGTCAACCGTATTAAACTGACCATTAATACGGTTATCTCTGGCAAATAGAGTGCTTTTGTATCGGCCCGTTTAACTACGGATAATGTTATCATGGATTTCACGGCCTTCAATTATTTAAGGCCCCGTTTGGATTGAAGGAATTATATAGAAAGGAAAATAAAAAATAGTAGCAGAAAATAAAGGAGAGAGGAATGAGAGATTATGAAGTCTAGTTTGAGTGTTTGAATAGAACTAGACATAAAGGATAGAGATATAGAGATCATCAATACATTAATAAGAAAAATGAATTGTTTCCTTCCGTGTCTCACCTGTTTTGGAAGGAAACGAGACCACCCAATTCGTAAAGAACCTTATCCCTCATTCTCCCTTACTCTCCTTTCCTTTCTTTCAAACTAAAACAATCCAAACACCAAAATTTAAATCCTTCCAAATTATATCATTTCTTTTCCCTTCAAATCATTCAATCCAAAAGGGCCTAAACGCAGGAAAGGCTGGATGTGAGTAGCATGCGGCATTCAAGTTGGATACGGAGAAAGCTTTTAACAGGGTTGAATGGAATTACTTCTCTAGTGTTATGCATGCTAAGGGGTTCCCCAAATGCTTTGTAAGCTTAATTATGCGGATGGTCCGTTATGTTTCTTTTTAGGTGCTTGTAAATAGTAAGCCACCCGAAGGTTTCACCCCACTCATGGCATTCATCAGGGTGACCCACTTTCACCATTTCTTATTATTATCTACACAAAGATTCTTATAGCTCTTATTGTTGGAATGCGATATTATTAATGGAGAAGTATTTGAGAGTGGAAGATGGTAGGAAGATTTGATGGAAGAGACTTCTTTTATTACTTCAAAACTTCTTGATTTTTTGCTTGATACAAACACTATGGCTTGTGTCCTATTTATAGTACTAGTCTTCAACTAGGATTATTTACAGAGTCTTCCACCTTATTCCTTTACTACCTTATTCTAGTGTCTTCCATACAAGATAATTTATTAACTCTCTAGAATTCTCCACACAAGTACATCCTACAACATAATTCTAGATTGACTCATACAAGTTTCTAGAACTTGGACCTTAAGGCCTATTTAATTTTGGACTTTTGAGAAATTAAGGCTCAAAATCAAGTTTACATTTCAACACCCCCTCTTAAACTTGATTTTTCTTTACTCCAATCAAGTTTCTCATCTTCACAAAGACTTCTTGCTTAAGTGGTTTTGTGAAGATGTCTGCCACATGATCATGTGTCTTCACATACTCCACTTGCACATTCTTTCTTGCAATGCACTCCCTTATGTAGTGATAGCGCGTATCAATATGCTTACTTCGATCATGATGGGTGGGTTTTTGGCCAAAGCTATAGGCGACTTGTTATCCACGCGAATAGTAGTTGGATCTTCTTGTGCCAAACCCAACTCCTTTAACGATTTCGTAGCCGGTTGCATGACAAACACATGAGGTAGCGACTACATATTCGCTTCACATGAAGAAAGGGTGACTATCGGTTGTTTCTTTGACATCCATGTGAAAGTGGTGTCTCCCATATAGAATGCGAAGCCGGTTGTACTCTTACGGTCATCCACATCTCCGGCCCAATCACTATCGCTAACCCACAAGCTTGTACTTGTACGAAACCGAATAGTATAATCCATAACCTATCGTTCCTTTGAGATACCGGAGAATTCTCTTTGCACTTTTCCAGTGAGTTATTGTTGGATTCTCCATGTAACGACTGATTACTCCAACCGCATAGAGAATGTCGGGTCTTGTACAAGTCAGGTACCGTAAACTTCCAACCATGCTCTTAAAGAGTGTTGGGTCTATTCTCTCTGATTTGTCGTATTTTGACAACTTGATTCCACACTCTATCGGTGTACTTACTGGCTTGCAATTTTCCATTTTGAACCTTTTGAGAATCTCTCTTGTGTATCCTTCTTGTGAGATGAAGATTCCATGATCCTCTTGTTTTACTTCAATGCCAAGATAATATGCCATTAGTCCAATATCTGTCATCTCAAATTCTTTGGCCATATCCTTCTTTAACTCCTCAATCATTTTCGGATTGTTGCCGGTGAAGATCAGATCGTCCACATATAGGCAAACTATTAGAATGTTTTCGCCTTTTCTTTTAACATAGAGAGCATGCTCGTATGGGCACTTCTTAAACCACTTTCTCTTGAAAATACTTGTCTATGCGGCTATTCCATGCTCGAGGAGCTGTTTTAGCCCATAAAGTGCCTTCCTTAACTTCAAAACTTTGTCTTCACTTCCCTCGATTTCGTAACCGGGTGGTTCTTGAATATACACTTCTTCTTCAAGAATCCCGTTTAAGAAGGCGATTTTACATCCATCGATGTATTTTCCACCTATTTTGAGTACCAAAGAAATGATTAGTCTTACGGTTTCTAGTCGAGCAACGGGAGCAAAAACCTCTTCGTAGTCGATGCCAGCTCTTTGACTATACCCTTTTGCCACTAATCTCGCCTTATATCTTTCAACTTCTCCTTTGGCATTTTTCTTTGTTTTATATACCCACTTCACACCGATCGCCTTATGACCTTTTGGAAGTGTAGCTAACTCCCAAGTATCATTCTTCTTAATTGCCTTTATTTCTTCATCCATTGCGTCTTTCCGGTTTGGCTCCTCGCGACCTCTTCAAAGTCCATTGGCTCACAATCGGCAAAAAGGCAAAATAAGGTAAGATCATTTTGGTTTTACGTTACCTCATATATTTCTTGTAGACTCTAAAGCGTGGAGTTCTTTCTTCGAGCTTTCATTTGATGACAATACGTCTTCTTGGGTAGTTGCAAGCGGTGAAGGTTTGGAGGGGTAGTGGGCTCCTCTCTTGGTTGCTCCATGTCGTCCTCGTCAATGTAAGGGAAGAAGTTATAGTCATCCTCACATGTCTCCCAATCCCATTCTCCTTCTTCATTAAATATAACATCTCGACTAATGATTGTTTTTCTAGTATTCGGATTGTAAAGCTTGTATCCTTTGGTGTTGGAGTCGTAACCAATAAAAATATACTTCTCGCTTTTATCATCCAACTTTCTTCTATGCTCGTCAGGTATGTGAACATGGGCTATGCTCCCGAAAACTCGTAGATGAGAGACTCGGGCTTCCTCCCACTCCATGCTTCTTGTGGTGTCTTGCCCCATACACTTCTTGTTGGTGACCGATTTGACAAGTACACTTTGCGGATGCAACGACCTGCGCGAGCTCCTTTGGAAGTCTCTTGCTTTTGAGCTTTTGATACTCCTCGCCATATCAAGGATTGTTCTATTCTTTCTTTCGGCGACTCCATTTTGTTGGGGGGACCTTGGAACCGTCAATGGCCGACGTATTCCATTTGCACTACAAAACTCTTGAAATTCATTTGAGGTGAATTCTCCTCCCCGATCGGATCTCTCAAGGCTTTGATCTCAGGCCACTATCTTTTTCCACGGCGCTTTAAATTTCTTAAACATCTCAAAGACCTCGATTTTTGCTTCAAGAAATACACCCATGTTTTTCTTGAAAAATCATCGATGAAGAGGAGGAAATAGTTACTCTTACCAAGAGAGCTTGGTTTGATTGGACCACACACGTACGTATGTACGAGTTCTAGTGGCTTTTGAGCTCTTGAAGTGGATTCCTTTGGAAAACTTTTCCTAAATTGTTTTCCAAGTAGACACCACTTCACATACTTGATCGGGATGACGAATCTTTGGGTAATCCTCTCACCATCTCTTTTTTGGAGAGCAACTCTAGACCTCCAAAATTGAGATGCCCATATCGAAGATGCCAAAGCCAAGATGCATCTTTGTAGCATGCCTTGAGACACTTTGCAACATCGTTTTGAATGTTTATCACAAACATCCTATTCTTTGTCATCGGCACCTTAGCAATTAAATTGTCTCCTTTGTCTCGTATAGAAAGGTTATTATCTCTTAAGTGAATATCATAACCTTTCTCCAAAAGTTGCCCAAGACTCAAGATGTTGCTCTTCATGTTTGGGACATAATAGACATTGGAGATGAATTGATGTTGTCCATTCTTCAATCGGATAAGAATTTTACCTCTACCTTTCAACTTTGCTATTTTAGAGTCATCTCCAAAGGATACATTCCCGTTCACGAGATTCATCAAGCTCCACGAACATGCTTTTTCTCCCACACATATGATTGCTTGCACCGGTATCCAAATACCATCCTTCTCCAATTTCATGGCCTTTGTAAGCTAGAAGTAGAGTACCATCTTCTTGATTTCTTTCTTCAACATAGTTGGCCTTTTCTTCAACTCTATTAATTTTAGGAGCTCTACATTCGGAGGCATAGTGACCAGGTTTTTCACAATTATAACACTTCACATATAACTTATCATTCCTTGATCTTGAGTTGCCTCTTCCACGTCCTCGTGATGGAGTTCCTCCCTTTGAAAATTGTCGTTGTCGTCAATCGATTGTCGACGTTGTCCATATCCTTGTCCACGTCCTCGTCCTCGACCGCGGCCTCTACAATATCCTTGGTGGCGAATGTGTTGACTTTCACTATGATTGTTTGTTTCCTTTCTTGGATTAACTTGAGTCTTGAAGAGTTGTTCCACAATCTCTTCCTTTTTCTTTTCTTTTCTTCGCCAAGCTTGTAAGGAACCTAAGAGTTGTTCTATAGTCATGGCTTCCAAGTCCTTAGTTTCTTCGATGATAGCAACAATATGCTCGAACTTGGGATTTAGCGATCGAAGAATCTTTTCCATGATCTTTACGTCATCGAGCTTTTCACCATTCCTCTTTAGTTGATTAGTAATGGTTAATACTCTAGAGAAATAGTCGGAGACGACTTCTCCTTCTTTCATATGCAAAGCTTCGAACTCAGCTCTTAAGGTTTGAAGACGTACTTTCTTGACTGGATCTGCCCCTTTATAGGAAGTTTGAAGCTTCTCCCATGCCTCTTTGGCAGTCTTTGCTTCCGATATCTTTTCAAAAGCATCCTCATCCAACCCCTTGATAAATGAGGTAGAGAGCTTTCTTGTCTCTCTTTCTTGAGTCTCTCAAACTATCCTTCGAGTTTGAGATAAACCACTTTCATTATTCGGCTCATCGTAGCCTTTCTCTACTATCTCCCATACATCTTGTGATCCAAGGAGGGCCTTCATCTTGATGCTCCAATTATCATAATTGCTTTTGTTGAGCATCGGGACTTGAAAGGGAACCATGCCGGCCGCTAGCCATTTCTTGATACGATCACGAACCTTGCGCTCTGATACCACTTTGTTGGAATGAGATATTATTAATGGAGAAGTATTTGAGAGTGGAAGATGGTAGGAAGATTTGATGGAAGAGACTTCTTTTATTACTTCAAAACTTCTTGATTTTTTGCTTGATACAAACACTATGGCTTGTGTCCTATTTATAGTACTAGTCTTCAACTAGGATTATTTAGAGTCTTCCACCTTATTCCTTTACTACCTTATTCTAGTGTCTTCCATACAAGATAATTTGTTAACTCTTTAGAATTCTCCACACAAGTACATCCTACAACATAATTCTAGATTGACTCATACAAGTTTCTAGAACTTGGACCTTAAGGCCTATTTAATTTTGGACTTTTGAGAAATTAAGGCTCAAAATCAAGTTTACATTTCAACAATTTAAGGGGAATCAGTTTTGGGAGTAGGGCGGAGGTCTAGGGGTTCTATCTTTTCTTTGCTGGTGATAGTCTAATTTTCATTCGGGCAACTGCAGAGGGGGCTACAATAGTTAAGTTCAATTTGTCTCATTATGAGAATTTATCTGGTCAGATGATTAATACGCACAAGTCTACTTTATTCTTTAGTAGGAATATTCATACGTCAAATAAGGATGATGTATTGCAGATCTTGGGTGTCCCATTGGGAGAGGGAAGTGGAAAATATCTGGGGTTTTCTTCATGATTGGAAGGTGCAAGCGACGAGTTTTTGCATATCTGGTTGACAAGGTTCCTGAAAAGTCAAGCGGGTGGAATGAGAAATCCCTATTTCTAGTGAGGTGAGAGGTGCTAATCAATAGTGTTATGCAGGACATTCTGACCTAATGTCATCCAAATCTTTAGGGTTTCTGATACTCTCATTGATACAATAAAGAGGCTTATAGGGTAGTACGGAGGACCGTCGAAAGATACTTTGGAAGTGGTAGGACCAATGTACTTGCCCAAGGATCTTGGGAGCCTTGGTTTTCACGATCTTAACTGCTTTAGTATATCGCTTCTTTTTGAACAAGAGCGGCATATGCTGAAGTTTCCTACGTCCCTAGTAAATGAGGTTTTGTGAGCGAAATATTTCGATGGATGCAATATTCTTGATGGGCCAGCTGGGCCCAGTCCATCATTTTTTGGGGACTATTGGAAGATATGGATCTCCTGGTTGCGTGGGATATGTTGGTGAGTGGGAGGTTTCTCTACTATTAATGTTTATTTGGATATTTGGATATTGCTGCCTTCTTCATTCATGGTGTCTTCATGTACCCTTCCTTTAGATACGTGGGTGGCGGCTCTGATAGACGTTAACAAACGAATGTAGAACCGTGACATGGTGTAGTCGTGTAGAACTCCTTTTATCCTCATGAGGCTCAGACCATTTTGAGTATCCTCCTCTCAATCAGAAATCATCGTGACGATTTAATTTGGAATTTCAATCGAAGGGGGCAATATTCTAATCGTTCTGGGTACCGTTTATCCACTTGGCTATATCATACAGAATTGCACAGAGACTGTCCATTGCCTTTCATTGCTCCTGATCGTCAGTAGACGTGAGTGTGGAATTTATCCGTTCGACCGAGGGTACACCATTTTCTTTGGCAGGGACTTCATGGCTGTATTTCAGTTGGCACTACTCTATGAAGGCGTGGTGTATAGACATGTTTATGCTTACTTTGTGTCTAGTTCGAGGAAGATCTTAGGCATGCATTGTTCAAGTGTGTGTTTCCATGAGAAGTTTGGTCTCGGGTTGGCAGTGGATGCATGACTGAGGCCGTGAACACTTCTTCGGATTTCCCTAACCTCCTACATTCACTTTTTGATGCTTGTACTACCGAGGAAATGGTGATACTCATTACAACCATATGGTATATTTGAAATGAGCGTTGATCATTGATTTAGGATAATAAGTCGGTCATTCAATATAAGCAATCTCCGTTAATGCACTCCGCATCAGACGTTTGGCCGGTGTCATGGTCTCCGCCATCCTCGGGGATTGTCAAGGTTAATATAAATGCAGCTAGCATGGAGGATACGCCAGCCATTGGAGTCATTTTTCGTGACTATGACGGGCATTTACTGCACTCTTACTTCCAGCGGATCGTGGGCTCTATAAATGCTGAGGCCTTGAAGCTTACGACAATTCTTCGGCATTATTCTTGGCGTCAACCTCGGGGTATCGGTGGATTGTGGTTGAGACAGATGTATTGGCTAGCGTTCATCATCTATTTTCCAAGAAAACATGTCTCCTCTTTAAAATGTTTGACGTCAGATTGTTTGCATTTGACTAGGGCTTTCAAGTTTTGTACTTTTTTTGTTCGTTCATTAAGCCTTCTACCGGGGCGTATGTCATCCTCGGGGTTAAATATTTGCCAAGGCATAGAGCCGGATAAGTGGTTGAGATCGACTTGGGAGCCATAACAAGCATGTCGACCCTAGCCCGTTCATCATCTACGTTTCCCAAGTCGGGCACATCGAAAACATATGTAACTCCTCTTTAAAATGTAAATATGACAATAGCTACAAACCAACTTATTAGTTTGCATTTACAAATACAACGACTACGTATGGCTTGATTCCGGGAATAATAACGGTTTTGTACTTTTTTTCGGCCCGTAAATATAAAAAACCCCTTCCTCGTTCTCATCAGGATTCTTGATTATTCATCAATAACATAAGGAAAAGCCCGGATCTTTAAGGTGACATAATTTGTCATCGTCAAGCCTCCGTATTGTTTAACTCGAGCAAGGTTGTGTGCCGTAGTTTAGTTTCTCGGAATGCTTCCCCATCCTTGTTGTACTTTAAGCTTTCTAGTCGGTTATGATGTAATTAAAGTGTCTTTGCATTGAAAAAAATAAAACTTGAAATTTTGAGATATTTTATTTTCGTAAGGAAAAAAAAAAGGCAATTCTATCGGCACACCCGTTTTTACTACTGATATCATTTTACTCTCAGTACAACAAAATATTACTTTCGACATCACTAAAATATTAATTTTTTTTTACTTCACACACCACAAAAATAATAAGAAATCTACTCTTTATACCACAATTTTTTTAAAACTATTAAGTCCATAATTTACAAAAAAAAATATCAAAATAACCCATACATTTTATCCATCTCCACTCCACCTATCTTCTTCATTTCCACCACCAACAACCACCTCCCACCACCCAAAAAACCATCATTAACACCCATCACCAACAACACCATTAACACCACCCAAAAACCACCATTAACACCCACCACCACCAACCATCATTATCACCACCCAAAAACCACCATTATCACCCACCACCAATGATAATGCGTAAATTATCACGGTTGTTTAGCGGTGGTTTATGTAGTGGATATATGACTTATGTAATGAATATATATGGTGCTAGCCGGTGAGATGATGGGTATTGCAAGTAGTAAGTAGAGAGGATATTTTGAAAGAGTTTGGTTCTCTTTGTTAATTTGCATATATCAGTTTCTATTACACAAGGCTTCCTTTTATAGGAAGGAGGGAAAACTAGGGTTTAAGCTAGAGACAAACAAATATCATATCGCCGTGCCGCCGCATAGTCTGATGGACGTTTAGGATCACCATCCACAGGGTCGCATACTTTCTCCCTTGCCTCTAGGCCTCTTCCTCACCTATTCCCCCAAGGGCTTGTGCGGTCTCTGATGCACCTCTTTTAGGGTCGCAGATCGGCCCCCTGAGCTTCTAGTGACCTTAAAGGTTTGAAGACTCTTGGCGGGGACATGGGTTCGGCGACCCTAACTTGAATGTCATCGCGGACGCTATGGCCACGCCTCATTATCCTCATTATCCAACCTGGTGGCTAGATAGGCTTTATCCGATGCCTCATAGGTGGCGGCACTATTTAGGCATATCAATGGCCCCTACTCCGTGTCTTAGGCATTTTCATGAAATGCCAAGCGTGGAGTAAAGTGTACTCATAGATTGCCTATAGCTCGATTGAGCGTTTTGCTTTTGGTCCTTAAAGGCCTTGTCATCTTTTGCGACTTACTTTTTAGGCTCGCGCTATGAAGCGGACGGCCTTATAGAGACCGCACTATTAAGTGGATGATCATGAGGGCCACGTTATAAAGCTTATGGACTTATGGGACCGCTATTAAGCGGACGATCATGAATACCATGCTATTAAGATGATGGACTCATTTAAGACCCCGCTATTAAGCGGACGATCATGAATACCACGCTATTAAGCTGATGGAGTCCATTTAGGACCGCACTATTAAGCGGACGATCATGAATACCATGCTATTAACTTGATGGACTCATTTTGGACCACGTACCGTTAAGGCAGTCATGATCTTAATGCGGGGAGAGCTGTCAGACATGGGTAGTGGGGCAGTTGAAGGGTCAGATCGTGGTTTACAGCCAATCGTCAGTTACCTCGATAATCGCATACGTGATTACGTGAGCATTGATGGCTGTCAATCAATGATGGCGGTTTTTGAAATTTGAAATTCGAAAAGACCGCCCGACTCTGGACCGTATGATGCATTGATTCCTGGCCGCACGATCAGCGTTCCCCTCGCCTATATAAAATTTCCTCCCCCAACTCCATAACACTTTCGCTTCTCATACTCATTAGCATTCTTTACGTTTTTGCTTTCTTCTCCTTTAAATTCTGAGTGTGTTTCCGGCGAGCATTCAAGTTTCCCGATAGAGGTTTGAGGATTCTGGCAGCTAATTTGAAGGTTCCGGTTACAGCTTGAAGATTCCGGCCTCTTTTTCCAGTTTCCGGCCTATTTGTTAGACCATCCTTTTCCTTCTCTTTTTCCTCATTCTCTTCTTGTTTTTCGATTCTCTTTTCAAGTTTGCCTTACTTTTTAGCAATGTTGGTTCGATTGATTGTGTTTTTGAGGTTCAAGATTGGGTTTTTTGGGTAGGTTTTCATGTTCACTTTGCTTTTCCTCAATGTCGGATGAATTTATTGCTGTTCTGATATTAAAGATAGGATTTTTGAGCAAGTTAACCTAGGTATTCAGCTTTGTGACCGTATGTTTTTCTTTTCCTTTTGCAACCGCGTTTTCCTTTCTCTTGTAGAGGTAAAAAATGGAGGGGAAGGTGTCGAGAAGGGTGAGAAACATCCCCTATGGTTTAATCTTATTATTCCATATGACTAATGCTCCGTATTTCCCTCTTGTTTTTTAGGATGTCCGATGATGAATACACCCCAAGGGGGATTTCAATGAGGACCAAGAAGTATACGATTATGCACTGAACGAAGGAGAAGATGACTCTTCCGGTCCTGAGGTGTCCGTGGGGGACGATCTGCTTGACATGCTGAACGAAAGGGAAGCCGCGCTGCGGGAACATGATGATCCCTTTGATTTATCTAGCAGCATTCCTGAATTGGTGCCGTGACGTAAGAAAAGTCACAAGAGGGGCACTGAGACTCAAGAAGAAAAAGTCGGTACTGGTGGCACCGCAGGTGTTGAGGACATAACTGTTGCTGAGAACGCCGATTATCTCGAGCTTATAGGGGTAAGCGAGGATGAGAGTCTACCACTCCTTCACAAACTTCTTTAGGATGTCCCTAAGAAACCAAAGAAGAAAATGGATGTTGCTGCGACCACAACTGTTGGTGAGGTGGCAAAAGGTAAACCTCCAAAACCCAACAATCCTAACGCCCTAAGGGATTTCACTCTTTTAACTGAGTATTAGAAAGCCCTCGATGAGGAGTGGGAGCGGCTTCGGATAAGCAAGAATCTCCCCAGAACCCTTCACCGTAGATTTAATATCGACCCTGACTCATATAGGTTTTCTTTATTTGATTTTGAGAAAGAAGAAGATAAGTACAAACCGGATGAACACGAGGATCACATTAGTTCTCGTCGCCCAGGAGATTCCTTAGTCCTTCACTTTGATCATTTCTATGCTGGTTTCCGACCTCCTTTTGACCCGTTCGTGGTAGAGATATTTCGACGTATGCAAGCATTGTCGAGCTATTTCGCTGTAGGGCCGGTCATCCAAATCATATCTTTTGTTGTATTATGCCGGACGATGAAGAGGGAGCCCACTCTTTCTATTTTCATCCAGTATTACACTTTTTGCGGGACTTCGATCCTGGGACAGATCTCTTTGCGGACCAAAACTCCTCGTCTGTTTTTCCACTTACCCAACAAGATTCACCACTAAGGGACTCACGTTCTTAAGGTCGAATCAAAAGTCGGTTGGCCTTTCTCTAACGCCGCTTCTCTTAGAGGGAAATCGTCGACTCGCTTGATTGAGCCCCTTGGTGATGTCTCCGAGCTTCGATTTGTCAAGGTGCTCATGAAACTTATAAACTCTGACGGGATCGAGCAGTCAACAAGGAATATTTCCTAGGTTGATCTTATTGATGTGGCGGAGCCATATCCCAGTAGGGTAGGGATAGTAGGTCCGCCAAAATCTAAAGCTTTGGTCGCTATAGAGCGTGAGGAATTCAACTCGGATTGGGTATGCGATTGTCATTTGGGCAAATGCTTCCTTTCTGAACGTACTATCTGCTTAGGCGACGATAACCAAAGACCTCACCGTAATCCTCTTTTGCAACTCTTTCTTTTCTTTTGTATTTTATTACTTTTCTCAATATTGATAAACTCATTTTTTGTAGTTGCAATGGTTGATGCTAACGAGCGTCGAGCCGAGAGAAAGAGACTTGTTGAGGCCGCTGCTAAGGCCAGAAAAGAGTTATTGAAGCAAGCTCCTAGGAGGGTGCCACGTACTATGGACGCCTCTATTATTGATGAAACCTTTGTTCCCATTCAGTAAAATCAACCTGCAGCCAGTGTAGGCGCGGGATCAAGTCAAGCTGGCGGGGCTCAGAAAAGATCTCAGGCGGATGTGTCCGCGAAGGAGTCTCAAGCTCCTAAGAGATCCAAGAATACTGAGAAAATCCAAGACCGCTGCTGCTTCTGAACCTGACAAGTGCACCAATCTCTTAGAGGGGTGGCCTGCAGAGAAAGTTGTTGGGCACCCGAAGTGGGAAGAGAAAAGATCACCGGTGAAACCGGGGTGCCTCCACGTGAGCCTTTACCACGTGGCTACCAAGGAAAAAGGTCTTTGGTTGGACTCAGAGTTTACTCAAGGCCCTATTGATATGAATAAGATGAGCCTATTGAGGGAAGCAATTGCTGATGTCATTCCCCTCATTCGCCTCACTTGGGACTTGCCGCCGAGGGTTCAAATGGAGATTGACAGAGGGATCACTGCCCGTGTTGTGGTTCAAGACGAGATTCCTGTTAGAGATGATACTGACGAGCTTGATGACCTCTCTGGCCAATTTGGGCTCACCTCTTCCATGGTAAACTTTATTCATGTGTTTTTCTTTAATTATTTCTACGAGCTTATCCTTTTTCCTGTTTCAGCTCGGAACTCGTATCCACAAGGCTATTGAGGCTTCCACTAAGCGCAAGGCCGAGCTCTGGAAAGCTACAAATGTTCTTGTTGTTTCTAAGAAAGCAAGGTCTGATCTCGAGGCCAAGCATGCGAACACCCTGTGAGAATGGCCGCTTGAGGGTTGTCAGTAAGGAGTGCAAAGAGCAGAATGTTAAGCTGGAGCAGCAAGTGGCGAGCTCAAGTGAGGCTACTAAGAAAGCTGTGGAGGAGTTCAAGGTCATGCAAGAAAAGATTGCCAACTTGGAGGAGCAACTCGCCCCTGCTAATAAAGCCGCCGAGGAGGCTGGTCCTGTGGCTATTATTGCGTATAAGCTCTCGGATGATTGACATTCAGAGTTAAGGGTGAATTTATACGTTTTATAACGTTGTATTTTATGATGTTTTCCCCCATAATTCATATGATTTGCATAGGAAATGTGGTTTTAAATGATTTATTAAGCAAGTGAGATTTTAATTAGTTTATTCGCAAAATGAGGTTGTGTACGTGTTTTGATTATGGTTTTATGAGTATTTGGATTGTGTTACGTTTTGCGATGTCTTAATGTGATGTAGATACATGTTGGAGGCTAAATTGATGATCAAATGTTGATATAATTCGAGCTAAATCGAGATAGAGATGAGAAAAGAAGGATAAAGATGGAAGAAGGAAGAGATAATGCTCAAGAGATCGAGTTCCAGCATCGATGGACGAGCGTCCACGGTCCGTCCATGGTGGACGGGCGTTTGCTCAACCGAACGAGCGTTCGAGGTGCGATTTACATTCGAGCCTTCAAACGCCGCATAGACGAGCGTTCACCTCCGTCCGTAAGCTGGCCGGACGAGCGTCCAAGATAGTGGACGGGCGTCCAAGCACCGCCTTAGCCTAAACCGACCTAAAAATCTATAAATAGGCGCGATTTCTCAAACCCTAGACACACAATTCGAACCCTAAATTTCTAGGGGCGCTTTGGCTGCGATTTTACACTTTTTATTTCCGAGCTTTTATGCAACTTTAAATTCGATCAAAGTAGGCTAGTAGTATGTTATTTTTCTCGCTTTTCCGGGTTGCGAGGATGCTCGGAGGCTAGAACCTCCTTCAAACGAGAATTGTGAAGCCATCGCATTGAATTGATCTATTTATTTCGACTTTTACCGTGAGTATTTACTACGGTTGTTTCTTATCTATGCATATTCTTGTTTTAATGCAATTATATTGGGAGATATGTTGTATGCTTGATATGTTATTGTTTGATGGAAATCTTGAATAGCATAGATCACCATAGATAAGAATAGTTCATTAGATTTATATTAACGGAAGTTAGTAAGTCTAAAAACTAGATCGTTAACGTAAAAGTTGACACCTTTGATCTTTTTAACGTGTTAATTTAGTGTTGGAAGATACTAGGTTAATAGATGGATTGCCTAAGGAATTAGGAATTCATGTTTAGGTAAGGTGAATCCCAACCTAAGTAAATACCACGTAAAATCGAGATAATAGATCAATGCATGTTGATAGGTGGATCAATCCTCGTTTGTCTTTTATAAACTTGATTTACAATCCTCATAGCTTAGTTTAGATTAGTTAATTTATTTTCCTGCACTTTTAGTTTATTTTTATCGCTTTCAATCTTTCCTAGCATTGGATTAATCTCCTCTGTCTAGTTATTTTCTGCATATTTGTGTGGCAATAGTTAGTTAAAAACAAAAGCTAGGGTTAACATTCGTCTAGTTCCCCGTAAGATCGACCCGGCATAGCCTCTTTACTACGATCCTTGCACTTGAGGTTAACCGGTTTATTACTTGTGTTTTGTATTGATAAAATCCGGGACAAGTTTTTGGCGCCGTTGCCGGGGAACCGGACGGTTGCCTAGTTTTTGTTTTTGTTTGTAGTTTGTCTTCAATTCTTGTTTTTAGGTTAGATCTTTTCGCTTCGTTTGTAGTTAGTAGTTTAGTAGTTTTTGTTCGTTTATCCGTCGTTTTAATTGTGTCTCTGTGAGTAGTCAATATAAAAATCTATGCTCTAATCTATACTCGTTTTCTCGTTTGTAACTCTCTTTTTTCTAATCGTTCGGCCCGGTTGGACGAGCGTCCGTTTTACCGTACGCCCGTCCGCTTCTTGTTTCGGTCGGACGAGCGTTTAGTTCACCGGACGCCCGTCCACCGTAAATATTTCAACTCGTTCGTTTCGATCCCTCAGACGAGCGTTCGGTTTTCTGAACGCCCGTCCAGTCACAAACCTAGGCAGACGCCCGTCCAGGACCTTGGACGCCCGTCTGTCCTCTTGTTCTTTAAAAAAAAAAAAAAAAAAAAAAAAAAAAAAAAAAAAAAAAAGTAAATTGGCGGGAAAATTAGGCAATAATTTTTTTTGTGTTTTCGTAACTAGTACGGTGTCAGGAGTCCTGGAAAAAAAATTTGATTTTACCAGGAAAATTTTTGCTTCTTTTTCCCCGAAATTTGGCGGGAAACTGATTTTTCCAAAAAAATAAATTCTTCATTTTTAGGCTTCAACCACTTGATTTTATAATAATGGCAGCGGAAGATAGACGGACGTTGGCCGACTATGCCATGCCCGGTACAGTCACCATAAACCCGGCTATCGTCATGCCTACCATTGCTGCTCCAAACTTCGAGCTTAAACCCGGACTTATTCAGATGATGCAGCATGCATCGATTTTTCACGGCTATCAATCTGAAAACCCCCACACTCACTTACACACATTCTTGCAAATATGCGGTACTACCCGTATCCAAGGTGTAAGTGATGATGCCATCAAGCTTAAACTATTTCCATTTTCCTTACGGGGGGAGGCACTCGAGTGGTATCACTCCCTCCCCTCTGAATCCATCACTACGTGGGCCGAGCTCGAGAAGGAATTTCTAAGTCAATACTTTCCTCCTTCAAAAACAGCCCATTGTCCGAACGAAATCTTCACATTCCGTCGACCGGAAAATGAGTCATTCTTTGAGGCGTGGAAAAGGTTTAAGTCTCTCCCGCGCAAGTGTCCCCATCATGGCTTGCCAAAGCAAAGGCAAGTCCATACTTTCTTCGGTGGATTGACCGAGCTCACCAAGGGCATGGTCAATAGTTCCTCCGGTGGGGCATTTCTCAAGAAAACACCGATGAGGGGTGGGCGCCGTTCGAGGACATTGCCAAGTATAATTATGCCCCCTCTTATCAAGCCATTCAAGCACCTCCTCCGCCTCCCAAGGTCGAAGAGGTGACTATGCAAAATCTCGTTGCCATGTTGCGAAGCAAATGGCAACCTCTCAAATGACAAACTCGCTCAAAACTTCTCAAATCCGAGTTATCCGGCTCCTTCACCTTCACGAACTCTCAAGTTCTCGTACCGTGAAGCTTGCCGTCGACCGGCCATATGACCGGCCAATGTCAATTTTCTTCCCCTCTCGCTCGGCAAGTCAATGTTGTTCATGACTATGGACGGCATAATCCAATCGCATGCCAAGTGTGTGATAGCATGGGGCATACTTTGCTCGCTTCGTTCCATGATTGGGCGTAATGCGGAAGTCAATGCTTTCTCGGCCGGACAAATCGAGATTCAATAACCAATTCTCGCGGCGAATCAGCTTTCCAAAACCAAGGGTTTAATCAATCTTCGGGATTTAATCCTAATTCGAACTTCAATAGAAACCCCGGTATTAATCGAACCCAAGCTATAATTCTTCCAATCCACAAAGAAAGGTTCAATCGAATTGGCCCGCCAATTCTAATTCTCGCATTCCAAAGTCGGCCAAGCCGCCCATTTTCCCGAACTTCCAAAACTCTCAAGGCACCTCCCACCAGGGACGATATAAAAGCCGAATGGAATTCATTTCGGGAGGAGCAAAGCGGACGATGAAAAGTCTTGAGAGGCAAATCGGGCAATTGGCCGAGCGGTTAGCCTCTAGACCGTCGTGCGCTTTCCCGGCTTCACGGAAAAGAATCCAAGAGGCGGGCACGTCGCTCGGGCCGATTTAAGCGGCGGTCAATGCACCGACCCGGTTCCTTCACCTCCGTACGGTAGAGAAGAGGCCGGTGCAATGAATTTGAGAAGTGGTTCTCAAGTTAGTGGTCCCCCCGGCTTCCGGGAAACCACTAGCCCCTCCCCGCCACCGATAAGGCAGGAGGGGGAAGTTGAGCACCCATCGTCCCCTTGGCCGCAGAAGGCAAATCGGTGGCCGATCCCCGATAGAAGAAAGAGTTGAGATCCCTCAAGTGGCCGATCCCTTGAGGAATAAAGAATCGATCGGATATCCTCGGTGGGCCGTTCCCCGAGAAGTGAAATAATTGAGGATCCTCGGTGGCCGATCCCCGAGGACCGATGAGTTAAATGATAGTCGTGGGCCGATCCCCGACTAATAAAAAGTCCGAAAAAGTTGTAAGGTGGAAGGACATGGAAGACAAAGTCGTTAGTGCTTCCTCAAAGAAAGTATTTTCGAGAGAGTGAGTTGAAGAAGCTTCCATTTCCACCGAGGAAGAGCAACATCCCTCCGAGTGAGGATAAGAAATATGAAAAGGTGCTTAACCTTTTGAAAAATACTCGTAAATCGCCATTATCCGAGGTCTTGGTCGAGATGCCTAAGTATACAAAATTCATCAAGGATGTTGTGTCTTCGAAGAAAAAGTTAGCGAGAAATGGATCGGGCAATTGGTGAGGATTGTTCAATGATCAATTATCCGGACTTACCAATCAAAAGAGGTGACCCCGGAAAATTCGTGCTCACATTGCGGATGGGAGGCTTAGTCTTTCCAAATTCTTTATGTGACTTGGGTGCATCCATCGGCTGATGCCATTGTCCGTGTGTGAGCAATGGGTTTACAAAGTCTTCTAGAACCCACTTCCATGAACCTTCGCCGCCGATAGATCTTCTAAGAAAGCTTCGGGGATTCGAAAGACATTTTAGTCCGGATCGATAGATTTACCTTTCCGTTGATTGGTACGTCTTAGATATGGGAAAAGATGAGAAAGTCCCCCTGATTCTTGGGAGACCATTCCTGTCCACAGCTAGAGCCCTCATCGATTGCGATGGTGGGCAAGTAACTATCCGAGTTGGTGACCAAGAGGTGAGCTATAGTGTTTCTAAATCTATTCAAGTACCCTCCGGTTCTCCAACCGGCTGTTCCATTGAGGAGACGTCTGATGACTTCAATGACTTCATGGATAAGCAAGTCTTGGTCGTAGAAGCGGAATATGAGCGATTGATCGATAATCTGAATAGCCATGGTGTGGTTAATCTAGATCAGTTAGCAGCTGAATTTGAGAATGAGTAAGAGAAGAAGCCTTGGCAGTAGGACCACTGAGTAAGCTCAGCGATGTTGAGTTGAAGAGTGGTGATCTTAAATCAAGTCTAGAGGAACCCCCTGTAGACTTGGTTCTGAAGCCGTTGCCTAAACATCTTAAATATGTATTTCTGAGAGAAGGTGACCGGCTTCCTTTGATCATCTCTGCCAAGCTATCTCGAATAGAAGAGCTTAAACCGTTAAACGTCTTGCGCAAAAATGAAAAAGCCTTTGGATGGCAGGTGGGAGATATCCGAGGGATATCTCCCGACATCTGTATGCACAAGATCAAGACTGAGGAGGGTGCAAAACGAGTTAGACAGCCTCAGAGAAGGCTCAACCCTCACATGCAAGAAGTAGTCAAGAAGGAAATTATAAAGCTTCTAGATATGGGTATCATTTACGCCATTGCGACGGTGAGTGGGTATCCCCACTCAAGTAGTTCCCAAAAAGGTGGAATTACTATTGAGAAGAATGAGAAGGGAGAAGAGATAGCATTGAGGCTCGTTACGGGATACGAGTATGTATCGATTATCGAAAACTCAATGAGGTCACACTAAAAGATCATTTTCCCTTCCATTCATAGACCGGATGCTTGAGCGTCCGGCGGGGCACGCATTCTACTCGCTTCCCGGATGGATATTCGGGATACTTCCGTATACCCATCGATCCCGTTGACCAAGAGAAGACCACTTTCACTTGCCCATATGGGACATTCGCCTACGGGCGGATGCCATTTGGTCTCTCGTAATGCCCCGGCCACCTTTCAAAGGTGTATGATGGCAATCTTTGACGGGCTAGTTGAAAAGTGCATGGAGATTTTTATGGACGATTTTTCGGTCTTTGGTCAATCCTTTGATGATTGCCTCGATAATCTTGATCGTGTGTTGTCTAGATGTGTGGAAAAGGACTTAGTGCTCAATTGGGAAAAATGCCATTTCATGGTAGATGAAGGCATAGTTCTTGGCCACAAAGTGTCAGCCAAAGGTATAGAAGTAGATAGGGCCAAGGTTGAAGCTATTGAGAAGATGAGTTATCCTAAGAATGTTCGGGAGGTCCGAGGTTTTCTCGGACATGTCGGCTTCTATAGGAGGTTCATCCAAGACTTTTCAAAGATTGCCAAGCCCCTATCTACTTTACTCAAAGAAGACGTTACTTTTGATTTTGATGAGAATTGCAAGCAAGCGCGTTTGAGGAGCTTAAGAGTAGGTTAATATCTCGCTCCAATTCTTATATCGCCGACCGGAACCTACCTTTGAGCTTATGTGTGATGCATCCAACTATGCTTGTTGGTGCGGTCTTAGGGCAAAAACGAATGGAAAGTTCCGGCCTATCTATTATGCCGATCACACGTTGAATCCTTCTCAAGTTAACTACACGACAACGAAAAGGAATTATTAGCCGTAGTCTTTGCTATGGATAAGTTTCGTAGTTACTTGCTAGGTGCTCAAGTGATCGTGTGGACTGATCACGCTGCTTTGCGGTATCTGATGACTAAAAAGGAAGCTAAACCGCGCCTACTTGCGTTGGATACCGACCCTCCAAGAGTTTGACGTTCAAATCAAAGATAAGAAGGGCGGTGAAAATGTAGTGGCGGATCATGTTTCTAGGATGTTAAGTGAGGAAAAGGGTGATCCCGATGATATAGATCTTTACTTTCCTCTAGAAAACATTATGTTGATAGATGGTTGTCCTCCCGTGTTCCATGGTATTCCTCCATTGTCAACTACCTTCATGCCCGTTATCTTGATCCCGAAATGTCTTATCAAGAGAAGAAGAAGTTCTTCTCGATATGAAATATTTCGTTTGGGATGAACCTTATCTTTTTAAGATCTCGTAAAGATGGTTTGCTTAGGAGATGTGTTCCCGAATCCGAGCAACGCGATATAATCGAGCAATGCCATAGTGGACCCACCGGAGGTCACTTTGGTCCTTGGAAAACCGTTGCTAAGATCTTTCGGTCCGGTTTCTATTGGCCTACAATTTTTAAGGACACGAAGCTTTCGCAAAAGCTTGTGATAGATGCCAAAGAACCGGTGCTCGACAAGGCGGTTTGACATGCCTTTGAAACCCATCCTCGAATGCGAAGTCTTTGATGTATGGGGTATCGATTTTATGGGACCATTCCCATCATCTTGCGGTAACAAATACATCTTAGTCTCGCGTTGACTATGTTTCGAAATGGGTGGAGGCAATTGCCACTCCTCACAATGATCATAAAACGGTCATGAAATTTCTGAAGAAAAACATCTTTGTGAGGTTTGGATGTCCACGTGCCTTGATCAGTGATGAAGGGACACACTTTTGCAACCGACCTTTGGAAAAAGTCCTCGAGAAGTATGGTGTTCGTCACAAAACCGGCACACCATATCATCCGATGACTAGTGGTCGTTGAGAGGAGCAACCGAGCTTGAAGAGGATCCCGGAGAAGACGGTGAATAGTCATCGCAAAGACCGGAGTCCGAAGTTGGATGATGTATTATGGGCTTATAGGACCGCCTATAAAACTCCTATGGGTACATCTCCATATCAAATGGTCTACGGGAAACCATGTCATCTCGCCGGTCGAGCTAGAGCATAGAGCTTATTGGGCTACCAAGTTTTTAAACTTTGATTCCCAAACGTGTGGACGAAGATCGACTTCGGCGCTTGCACGAGCCGGACGAGTTCGGACTCCGTGCATATGAAAGTGCCGGGATCGGCAAAGATAAGATGAAGCTACTCCACGATGCTAAGATTAAGAAGAGAGAATTCCAAGTCGGCGAACAAGTTCTTCTTTACAATTCTAGGTTACATTTGTTTCTGGGAAGTTGAGGACTCGTTGGTCCGGTCCTTTTGAGATTCTCCAAATCATTCCCGGAGGCGTTCTAGAACTTCGCGGTTATAGCGGCGAACCGTTTCGAGTTAATGGACAAAGGTGCAAGCACTATATCGGTGAACCTAAAGAGAAACCTTTGATTGTTAAATTTCTCGATATTCTCGGATGTGGTGTTACTCAAGTCGAAGAATTTGACGAGTTGTCACCCGACTTGTTCTCCGAGGATGACGGTAGTGATCCGTCCGAAGAAGTTCTAGCGGTAGTGCTTGATATGGAAGAGTTTGAGAGGGAGCGACAACTTAAACGTCATCGGAGGAGTCGGAGGAGAAAGAACACAACCATGGGGAAACTTAAAAAGGTATGGAGAGCGTTCAAAGATTTAACCCCATGCGTTAGATGTCGTTTCGCAACCCACACTACGGACCGGAGCTTAAACGAGGTAGTGGGCGGCGAAAGGTTAAATGGCCTGATCCAGGCTGAGCTTACAATGTGTCGAGCTAACGACAATAACTATTAGCGCTACTAGGAGGCATCCTAGATATCCCTTATTATATTAGTTTCTTTCTTTAGTTATTTTTCCTTGTTCTAGTTGTTTTACTCTTATTAGGATTGTGTTGTTTTTATCAGTCAGCCGTCCTAATCTTATACAGGGTCGAAGTGTTGTTTTGCTTACGATTTCCTCTTATCTTTATCTCTATCACTTTTGCGCGATATGATATAATTCCTTGTATCCCCCGAGGTATTTCTTTGTTTTTCAAGTGTGCAGGATATTTTCGATAGCGATTGTGAGCTTTAGACGATTTCAGTTTTCCGGTGGATGGTCCACAGTCTACTGATTTCCTCAAGCATTTCTGGATCTGGACCATGGCCACTTCCAGACTTGCCACTTTCGAACTACAATCAGCTAAGTCCTTTCTTTCTTTTTTAATTCTACCCAACATGAGGACATGTTGTCATTTAAGTGTGGGGGAGGGGAATAAGCTATATGTATCTACACATTTGCTTACATGATATTATTTCTATGCTAAGCTAAATGAGCCAAATTTTCAAAATTTTTGATTTGTCTCGAGTAAGCAATGCATGTTTTTGTTCGGTTTGTTATATTCATCGATGCCTTATGCCATATGTTCCATAGGTTAGATGTTTCACCAAGATTTATTTTTCACGTGCCATAGTGAATGATGAGCTAATTTATAAAGTTATACCCCTCTTGGACGAGTGATTTCTGATTGTCTTATAAGTCGTGTGCTTAGTGCTACGTACATATCGTGAGACTTATGATAGTTTGTATTTAGTTCCAAGTACGATGTACTGTGAATATCTAGAAGTTTGAATGTGATAAGTAATACGTAGCTAATGTCCTTTGAAAAAGTTGAGTTAATAATGAAATCAATAGTGTGTGTCGGAAGCTGGTCGATGATTTGAGTGCGGTAAGGCATTATCTCGAAATGTTTTATTCCACTATGATGACCAAAAGCTCACGACAGTCAGAAGAAGCTTGCTTTATGATTTGAGTAAGGTAGGGTATACCACGTATGTCCTATTCTCGCTATGATGAGCAATAGCTTATTCGATGTGTGTTTAAATGTGAAATCAATTGAATCAACTTAGGAATTGGTATGAAAAGAATGAAATGAGACTTAGTTATCGTTAATCTTATCCCCGCATAAACCGATGGATATGTCAGTAGGGATTATCCTCTAAGTATGTCGGAAAGGTCTTAAATGTGTTCTATCATCTTTTCCGGGATATGTTCCGTTTTGTAGGGTGCATCTTATAAGTATCTTTTATTACTAGTTTGAAGGGGGTATTAGCTAGTTTTGCTTTGAGTTTTTCAAGTTTGGATTTAGTGGAAGTTCTCTATGGCTATGCACACACACGATGGTGAACTTCTAATTTATTGACTATGTGGTATATGTGTTGAGGTGTCTATATTCTTTCCGAGCCTTTATCTTGTTTTGTTTTGCTCGGGACGAGCAAAGTTTAAGTGTGGGGGAGTTGTTAAGGGTGAATTTATACGTTTTATAACGTTGTATTTTATGATGTTTTCCCCCATAATTCATATGATTTGCATAGGAAATGTGGTTTTAAATGATTTATTAAGCAAGTGAGATTTTAATTAGTTTATTCGCAAAATGAGGTTGTGTACGTGTTTTGATTATGGTTTTATGAGTATTTGGATTGTGTTACGTTTTGCGATGTCTTAATGTGATGTAGATACATGTTGGAGGCTAAATTGATGATCAAATGTTGATATAATTCGAGCTAAATCGAGATAGAGATGAGAAAAGAAGGATAAAGATGGAAGAAGGAAGAGATAATGCTCAAGAGATCGAGTTCCAGCATCGATGGACGAGCGTCCACGGTCCGTCCATGGTGGACGGGCGTTTGCTCAACCGAACGAGCGTTCAGAGGTGCGATTTACATTCAGAGCCTTCAAACGCTGCATAGACGAGCGTTCACCTCCGTCCAGAAGCTGCTGGACGAGCGTCCAAGATAGTGGACGGGCGTCCAAGCACCGCCTTAGCCTAAACCGACCTAAAAATCTATAAATAGGCGCGATTTCTCAAACCCTAGACACACAATTCGAACCCTAAATTTCTAGGGGCAGCTTTGGCTGCGATTTTACACTTTTTATTTCCAGTTTTATGCAACTTTAAATTCGATCAAAGTAGGCTAGTAGTATGTTATTTTTCTGCTTTTCTGGGTTGCTGAGGATGCTCAGAGGCTAGAACCTCCTTCAAACGAGAATTGTGAAGCCATCGCATTGAATTGATCTATTTATTTCGACTTTTACTTGAGTATTTACTACGGTTGTTTCTTATCTATGCATATTCTTGTTTTAATGCAATTATATTGGGAGATATGTTGTATGCTTGATATGTTATTGTTTGATGGAAATCTTGAATAGCATAGATCACCATAGATAAGAATAGTTCATTAGATTTATATTAACGGAAGTTAGTAAGTCTAAAAACTAGATCGTTAACGTAAAAGTTGACACCTTTGATCTTTTTAACGTGTTAATTTAGTGTTGGAAGATACTAGGTTAATAGATGGATTGCCTAAGGAATTAGGAATTCATGTTTAGGTAAGGTGAATCCCAACCTAAGTAAATACCACGTAAAATCGAGATAATAGATCAATGCATGTTGATAGGTGGATCAATCCTCGTTTGTCTTTTATAAACTTGATTTACAATCCTCATAGCTTAGTTTAGATTAGTTAATTTATTTTCCTGCACTTTTAGTTTATTTTTATCGCTTTCAATCTTTCCTAGCATTGGATTAATCTCCTCTGTCTAGTTATTTTCTGCATATTTGTGTGGCAATAGTTAGTTAAAAACAAAAGCTAGGGTTAACATTCGTCTAGTTCCCCGTAAGATCGACCCGGCATAGCCTCTTTACTACGATCCTTGCACTTGAGGTTAACCGGTTTATTACTTGTGTTTTGTATTGATAAAATCCGGGACAACATCCCTTTCACTGATGATCATATAGTTGATATCACTACTGACCAAATGAGTAAAGGTGAAGCGTTTTGGGAGCCTCCACCTTGCAACGCAGTGAATTTAACCGTTTTGGCTAAAGGGGATCCTGTTGTTGAAGATTTTCAAGCCGGCGATGAGTTTCTCAACTTGACCGGTGATCATACGTGAACTCCTCCTGATCAAAATTGAAGCTTTTTGAATGTTGATTGTTTTGTAAAAATTCAACTTTGTTTTTGTCGCTTGAACAATTTCAACATTTTCCATCTGCTATTTTTTTAATTTATTTTGACTTGTGGCCGCTTTAGGCCCTTGGATGTATGTGTTTTTCCCTTTATTTGTTATCTTGTTTGTTGTCTTGTATAAATGCGGCCCCCTTTATTTTTGGTACGGTTGAGAGTGCTGATCGCACAACTAGCTTAAAATAACGATATAAAATCCAACTTGTACTTGGCCTATACTTTTGAATTAAAAGATATACGGCCCCCATGTTTCAAGCAAAGCTATGGCGAGCTTGATTGAAACAAATGACAATCTCCAGAACCTGAATGAAAATCTCACAGTGCGACCCCCTTTATTTTAAGTGAAGTCGACTTGATCTTCATGGCGGGGTCAAAACATTCACTAAAACAGAGTGATCTTGCCGGCTAGATAATTTTTCATCCGGGCCCCCTTGTTTTGGAGAAATTTAGGGCGTTTAGCATGCGGGCTTGTCGAAAACGGAGCGGCTGGGTATGTTTTATCGAGATCAATTTATTGTTGTCAAAACGAGATTCTTATTCAAAATGATTTCCAAAAGATGGGGCCTGAGACCAACTTACAAAATATGCTTGCTCTTATGCAAAATGAAGAGGTTGATCTTACATGTAATAACTTTTCAAGTTGTCGGCGTGCCAAGGCCTGTTGTACTCACGACCTTCTTTATCCCTCAGAACATAAGTGCCTTTCTTTACTATCCTCGCAACTTGTAGCGGGCCTTTCCAATTTTGAGATAGCTTTCCTTTCTTAGCCTCGTGACCAATGGCCTGTCTTTTTTGCAAAAACATAATCTCTCACCGCGAAGTGATGGTCGCGGATATGTTTGTCGCTTGCTTGCAGTTGAGTAAGCGACCATAAGAGTTGATCCTCTTTTCTACCAACAAATCGAGGTCGAGTTGTCTCGTTAGCGGATTTTCGACCTCATGGAAGTGTGCGACCCTTAAACTAGGTAGGGCCATTTCTACCGGGGCCATAGCTTCCGAACTATATGTTAAGGCAAAAGGGGTTTCACCAGTGGTTGTTTCCTCGATGTTCTGAGAGCCCATAAGGCCGTTGGCAAGTGATCTACCCATTTTTTTGCCTTGTCATCCAGGCTCTTCTTCAGCACGCTTAGCACTTGATTGGCATTCTCGGCCTGACCATTTCCTTACGGGTAGCATATTGACGATTGCCAATGTTTAACGTTATGCTCCCTGCAAGATGCGTCGAACTCCTCTCTGAAATGCGGCCCGTGGTCAGATACTATTACCCTTAGGACTCCAAATCGGGTCCAAACCTGGTTGAATAAGAAATAGATTATATCTTTGGACTTGGTTTTCACCAAGGCTTTGTCCTCGATCCACTTGGTAAAATAATCCACAGCGACAACCACATATTCGCATCCCGAGCGACCCCTCTTGAGTGATCCAATGAGATCGATTGCCCACATGTCGAAAGGCCAGGCTGCGACGGCAATGCTTTGTTCAACTGAGGGTAACCTGGGAATATCCGCAAACTTTTAACATTTATCGCACTTTCTGGAATATATTTGGGCATCCTCTACGAGCTTGGACCAATAATAGCCAGCAAACAGCACCTTCTGAGCGAGGGTGTGACTGGCCGAATAGCCGCCGCATACCCCCTCATGATGTTCCATGAGTATTCCTTCGACCTCCTCAGGTCGCACACATCGCGACAAAGGTTTGGAGAACGATTTTCTGTATAGGACATTGTCTAAGATGTTGTACCTGGCAACTCTTCTGATCAGGGATTCGGCCTCTTTGGGGTAGTCCGGATGTTCGCATGATTCAATATATGCTTTTAAATCGTCAATCCAACATGAACTGGAGGGTTGGAAATCCATGATTTCCACTCGGTTGATAGCGGGCTCTGACAGGTGTTCCACCATAACGACTGGATTGCTCATCTCGTCCTTGCCGTTAAATTTTGATAAATAATCCGCTCGTTTATTATCTTCCCGAGGGATGTTGACGAATTTACAATAACTGAAGCTTTCCTCTAGCTTTTTGACAAGGTTGATGTATTTCTGTAAGATTTCTCAATGAATTTCATATGACCCTGTCACTTGGTTGACTACCAACTGCGAATCGCAAAATACCTCCACATTTTCAAATTTCATAGCTTTTGCGAGCTCAAGCCCTGCTATGACCGCCTCATATTCTACTTGATTATTAGATGCAATGAAATAAAATCTCAAGGCCTTTTCAATTTCTTCTGAGGTACCTAGTTCCAATTGTATGATTCCAGCCCCACAACCATTGAGGTTTACGGCACCATCGACGTAAAGCTACCAACAATGACTCGGCTTTTGTGGCACGGCCATCGTTAGTGTTGTTGGGTCGTCGGTAAGATTTGAGTCAGACTGCTCTTCCGGCTTTTCTTCATTGAAGCTTGTCTCTGTGATGAAATCATGTAAGGCCTGGGCTTTGATAGCTTTCCGAGGCTCATACTGGATGTCAAATTTGGTGAGCTCGATGGCCCACCGTAGCAATCGACCCGATAGGTCCGGATTGTGGAGTACTTGGCGTAATGGAGAATTTGATAGTACCGTAATGGTGTGTGATGAAAAGTAAGACCTTAATTTTTGGGCAACAATAACAACGTAGTAGGGCAAATTTTCTATATTAAAATAACGACTCTCAACAGGACTGAGAGCCTTGGCAACATAGTAGACGGGTTTTTTAAGGGTACCGTCCTCCTTGACAAGAGCAGCGGCAACGGCCCGATCGGAGGCCGCTAGATACAAAAATAAAATGTCTCAAATCATGGGACTGACTAGCAACGGCGGGCTTGATAAGTAGGCTTTGAGCTCTTTGAAAGCTTGCAAGCACTCCCCTGTCCAAACAAAGGTTTTGTTCCCTTTGAGGATTTTGAAGAAAGATAGGCTTTTTTCAGCAGATTTGGGGATGAAACTCCCAGAGCAATTATCCACCCGTTTAGCCTCTGCACTTCCTTGATTGTGGTTGGTTCACTCATGTTTATCAAAGCCTCGATTTTTTTAGGATTTGCCTCGGTCCCACTCTGGCTCACCATGAAACCCAAAAATTTCCTGCTTGAACCCCAAAAGTGCACTTAGTTGGGTTAAGTTTCATCGAATGCTTCCTTATGTTAGCAAAAGTTTCTTGAAGGTTCACCAGGTGACCCTGGCGACTTGACTTCACGACCATGTCGTCAATGTATTCTTCCATGTTTTTGCCGATTTGCAAACTAAAAACTCTGTTCACCATCATTTGATATGTTGAGCCCACATTCTTCAGGCTGAATGACATCATCTCATAGTAATAGAGTCCTCCAATGGCCCTGAAGCCGGTCATTTCCTTGTCGCAGTCGACCATCTTGACTTGGTGATAGCGCGTAAGGGTCTTTCGGGCATTCTTTATTCAGGTCGGTGAAGTCGATGCACATCTGCCACTTTCCATTGTGTTTCTTCACCATTACGACGTTGGCTAGCCAGGTTGGATATTGTAGTTCCCTGATTATACCCACCGTAAACAATTTTTTGACCTCGCCTTTGATGGCAACCACTTTCTCTTCAGAGAACTGGCATGTTTTTTGTTGGAGTGGTTTGAAGTTGGGATCGACGCTAAGATAGTGCAGCACGACTTGAGGCTCCACACCTCTCATATCTGTTACCTCCCATGCGAAGGCGTCCACATTTTCTTTCAAAAGCCAGAGTAGATTTTCCATTTCAATCTCGGTAATTTGGGATCCGACCTTTTCTTTTTTGATCGGGATATTTTTCATTCACGACAACCTTGATTAGATCATCGTCGGCCGTAAAATCTGGCTGATTTCTGACCTATAAAGTCCCGACTTCCACCGTCTTTCCACGGCCTCCTTGATCATGTAGACCTCACTCAGACTTACACTGAACTCTTCGATTCTTGGATTTTTGGATTCGGCTCTGTTTTTGTCATATATTAAAGGAAGAGTCATGACGACTCGTGGCGACCCCAATGTCATCTCTCACGTGAAATTTGATCTTTTGGTGCGGGACGGAGACGACCATTTGGAATTTCTTCTTAGCCGGGATTCCCAAAATCATATTGTAATAAGAGGGAAGATCGACGACTAGAAAAGTTATTACCTCGGTTCTGATATACCCGGATCGGAATGGGGCCCTATTCATCTAAATTGGGCCTATTATCTTGGCCCATCAACATAGATATTGGGCCTCTGTCTCCTTTGGCCGCTGCCATAAACCATCTTATACCCGCAAGCTATAAGCCGGGTCCTATCCGCCAACGGTAAGCCAGATCTTGTCCGCCAATCGTAAGTCGGACACATTCTCTCCATGTGATTTCTACCCATATTGACAAAGCTAATTTCAAGGCACAAATGAGTCCGCTGCTCGCCGTACTCATCGATGGTCGCTGATCGCTGCCCGCCCTCCTTATCGATCCAGCTGGCCCAAAACAGCTGGCCACTCCTGACAGCTGGCTAGGACACTTGTATTGCATGCATACTTAACTTAGCTATGTACTCCTAGTTGTCTTGTCGATGAACAGTAGACCGACTTACTTTTTAGCCTATATATATGGGATCACAATGTAAAAAATAAAAAATAAAAAATAAAAAAAAACCTCTCAAGCTTTGAGCTATAATCTAATACAAGCAGAAACTCTGCCAATTTGTCGACTAATTCACTTGTTCTTCACAACCACATAACCGCCACCACTGATCTTGATCACCGCCGTGTCCTCACCGTAGAAATCACACATATCAGCCTTATATCCTCAAGATAAACACTGTTACCGCAAATCTGGTGTTCAGCGCAACATCAGTTGGCTCCGTTACCGGGAAACTCATCATCATTCAGCTTTTGGAGATCACTTGCTCCACCACAAGGACGATTTCACGGTGTCTCAGGTGAGGTTATCATCATCTTCACTCTGTCGGTCACTAAAGGTTTGATCTTTTGGGATAATACAGCCCAGAAACCGCTGCTCTCCCCATCTCAGCAACCTACACAGAAGAGATCATCAACTTCATCGCATACTCACGCTTGAGTCCATCTTTAATACCCCAGGTTGGTTTATACACCCTTTTTGACGGTTTCAGATCTTCAAGTAAAGAAAGTTTGGTAATTTTAGCTACAAGCCGCCTGGAGAACACAAACACTTTTTCACCTTAATATTCTAAACCAGAAATACCCACAAAAATCATAAAGTCATGGCTGGCGGGAAAAACTTGAACCCAGTAACACCGACTAAACCAGTCAACCAGCGCCCGACACGTGGAGCGAGCACGCTGCATGGAGAGGCTAGCCGAAGGGTTATGTCAGATGGGGCAGATGTTAACCCTGCCCTCATGACCGACATGCGAGCATATATCCGGGAAAGAACTAGAGCTCGCGAAATTCACGAAGATTCGATCAGAAAGAATAAGGGAAAAGGGATCGCTGGGACATCTAATCCAAATCACGAGCAAGAGGCTGTTTCGGCAGGGGGAGCGTCCCCACAACAAGATTCATATAAGATAGCTCTGCAAGCACACATGGAATATATAGAGGAAATGCGGATAGGAAATGCACTATTAAGTGCTGAAGGACTACCACCCCAACCTATCCGCAAATTCAACCCACCTCAACCCGCACAAACAGATCTACAACCAACTTTCATTCCTCCAAAAACAGTTCAATCCCAGCGGCCAGAAATGGAAGGAAGCAGCCATGCAACCTCCCATCCAAGAGGAGATAGAAAGTCAGCGCTTGGTCGGCTGGGGCCCGTGGTCGACGATCGCGGTGCAGCCTCAGGTCGACCTAGGAATCCTCGTTAGGTCCGTACTCGCACAGAGGGACATGGGGACTCGCAAGATATGGGGGGACATATGACATTCCCGCATATTCCCCCAAATCAAGAGGAAATGGGCATAATGAAAAAACAGATAGAGGAGCTGCAAAAAAGCACGAAGGGTGTTAAAGTGGTTCCAACATGGGGAACAAGCGTGCTCCATCCCATTATACTAAAAGCGGCTCCAAGAGGGGGAACTCACTACCTCAATTTTATAAACTACCATGGAGCCACAGATCCTCTGGATTGGCTATCCACTTTTCAGAGCAGAATTAGCTTATGTACCTGACGGACGTTTTCTAGGCTATCAATCCTTACCGGCAGTGTACCGGTCAAATTGTAGTGCTAGTCCGGTGAGTCAGGTCGTATCCTCAGGGAAATGAAGGCATAATTCAAAGTGTGGTTAAACACCAAGAAGCTATTATTAACTCGATCTAAGTCGCAATTTTTACCATTTTCCTCGGGTTAGATAGTTAATATATATATTTTTGGATCTAGCCAAGAATACTTTACTGAATCAATATCTTTTTGTAGTGAAATTGAATGAGACAGATCTTTTCCTTGATTCAAGGAGGTCAATTATGTATGAACCGGTGTACTCCTAAGCTAGACAACTCCTCCTCACACGAGCGTATGAAATTGTCATACGTCTAGTCCTCTGTCCAATGTCATCTTAAGCATGGGTCACACCCGTTTTGTCATACGGCCGCTTTTAAGATATCAATTAAACAGGTGATTTAATGTAATAATATCGTGAGCACAATTTTAATAAGATTTATCTTTCCAAAGATAAATCTGCCCCCGGGTAGGAAATCGGATTCCGTTGTCACATTTTCACTCGGCCAATTTTACCCTCCGGTCTTTCTATTACGATCTCGTATTCTAATCGCGAGTTGTCAATTCATTAGATTACGTTTCTAGTAAAAATCGAGTGGCTAATTCAATTTTTACTTTCATTAGGTGCAAAAAGAAAGAGATTCATTATAATTGGTTTTAAGCATTATTACCAGAGTCGATCATCCATTTTACCAAAAAGATTAACTAACTCAGATTCATATCTTGGCTAGATATATTTTTAGCTTAACATAATTAACATATATAATATATATATAAATAGAAATAGAAATAGTAAACATAATAATATTAGAATATATTACCGATTACAACTGCTGAATCGGGGTCGTTTCCACCGGATGTAGTATAACAAAACTTCGATTTTAACAATCTTCGATAATTATTCCGCCATTACAACGGTACTATAACTACTTTATTTATATATATAAAAACATATATATACATACATAGACATATGTATATATAAGGGCCCAAAACAAGAAAAGAGAAGAAAGGAGATGGAAGAAGAGGGGAAATGGAAGAAATGGGGAGGAGATGAGAAGAGAGGGGCAAAGGAAAGTGGTGGAGAAAGGGGTCTATTTATAGGATTTTTGTTGTTCGAACCGAGTTAAAGGTTAGTTCGAGCCGAGTTTTGGTATAATGCCCATAACTTGAGTTGTAGACCTCCGATTGACATGATTCAAAATCCGTTGGAAAGCTCTTTCAAAGATATAAAACTTTCATCAAGGACTCTTACCCTGAAAATGCTTCTAAGTTGGGTCGCATATTCGTCGAAGATATTTTACGGTATAAGCACGTAGAAAAACCGACCCGTTGAACTTGTAAGCTTGTGGTATATTCTTCCATCCTTCAAAATACATATTTTTAGGCCTCAAAAAATATTCTTACGTGGGATATTTTGAAAGCCTTGATCACCAAGTTTGGGGGTCGACTCGAATCAAGCTTTCTTCAGTCAGGCAAAATTCTCGTCTCGTGATTCAAAGTGCGTTGGAAAACTTATTTGAAGATCTACAACTTTTATGAAGGATTCTTCTTCAGAAAATGTCTTTTTGATGGGCCATTTGTTTGTCGAAGATATTTCTCGATTTCCACTAAATCGAATCGATTAGCTACTTGACCACTTGACTTAGTGACACTTTCTATATCCTTCCAAAGATATGATTATACTTTAAAATGTCGTTACTCGGGGTCTTGGTTTATCATAAATCTGCAATAAAAATACCACAAATACCCGTGTAAATCTGACACGACACTCCGGTTACTAAACCGGTACAAAACTTATAAAAACTTATAAAAATACGATAATTACCACTATTTATATATTTGGATAAAATTAAGTAATTATTGACTTAAATTGGTACAATAATGCTCAAAGTGGTATCAATATTGGGGTAAAATGTCGTAATAATGATCATTAATTTGTCTCTCATCAGTACCTCTAGCGACGAGGCTTGGTGTATAGAATTTGTGGGGTCGATGCAAGACAGGGCAGCATCATGGATCCGCAGTCTTCCTCCAGGTTCGATTTTGTCATGGGATGATCTGATCAACAAATTCATAGCAGAGTTCAAGTCAGTGGGAGGACCTAAAAAGACACACATCGACCTGCATGAGGTCCGACAAGGCGACAACGAGGGTACCCGCAGCTATTATGAGCGGTTTTACAAAGTGTACGAGCTAACAAGAGGATTAGCGGACAACGTCGTCATGAGCAGTTTTGAAACAGGGTTGAAACCAGGGTACTTGAAATCCTATTTCGCTCTATCCCCACCAGTGAATTTGCAAGAAATGTTGAGTTCAACGAGAAAGTACATTGCCACAGCGGGAAACGAAGGAACGTCTTCGTCCAACAAAGGCAAACAGAGGACTGAGCGTAGTCCGCCTAGAGATACCCGCAGGAACACAGATCGGGATATCAAAAAACCCGAGAGATTTAAGGAGGTGCACTTCACACCGCTCAGAATTTCTTATACCCAGATGTTGAATGAAATAAGAGATGAAATACATGAGCCCTACCCGATGGTTCCCGACACACGTCGCGATGCATCCAAATATTGCGGCTATCACAGAGATAAGGGTCATACAACGGACGAGTGTATTCAGTTTAAACGAGCGATAGAGAAGTTACTCGTTCGTGGGCATCATGACCACCTCAAACTAGATGGCGGTGGTCCGGACAGGAGGAATCAGCAAGCTCGCCAGTTCGACAGAAACATCAGAATGATAACTGAGCCTCCTCCCGGTAACAATCAGATCAAGAGCCGCATCGGCTCCATTAACAAACATGTGGAGAAGCTTATAGTTTTGCGAGGAAATGAGCAACCTCTGGCCTTTACTCGAAGTGAGCTAGTGACTTCGATCAACACAGAGGATATGTGCTTATACATTTCGGTAGTCATCAATCGGGCCTGTGTCAATAGAGTGATGGTCGATACAGGGGCTTGCCGCGACATCTTGTACTACAACTGTTTCAAAGAATTGGGGTTTAGCGATTCCAATTTGAGGCCGCATAATGGCACCCTTGAGGGATTCACAAATCACAAAATACAGGTCAAGGGGGCCATCGATTTAGATGTACAGATGGGAGATTACGCACCCTTTCGCACTGAAAAGGTGATGTTTCTGGTAGTCAATCTTCAGTCCAATTATAACATGATAATTGGGACACCCGCTTTGAAAAAATTTCAAATGGTAACTTCCATTCCGCATCAGCGGGCAAAGTTCTATGTTGGGGACAGGATCGGAACGTCAATCAGTGAGCCTGCAGCTGTCCTAAAATTCATACATGAAATGAGAACAGGGAATAAGAGAGCACGAATCGAGCGGCCACCGAACATGGAAAGCATAGACATGATTATGGTCGCTGTCGAACGTGTGCCAGTTAAAGTGGAGTGCGAGACATTGCAAGTTAGAGATGAACCTGACTTTACAGCTGAGGATGAGTTAATTGGGGTAATCATCAACGATGAATACCCCGATCAGAAAGTCAAAATTGGAGCTCGACTGAGTTCTTTCGAAAGGGAAAAGTTGATAAAATTACTCAAAGAAAATCTGAGCGCATTCGCCTGGGTAGTCACAGACATGAGAGGGGTCGAGGTCGACGTCGCTCTTCATCATCTTAACGTCGACTCTACTTTCAAGCCAATACAACAACGAGCGCGCCAATTTTCAACTGAAAAGGAAGCGGCGGCGAAAGTAGAGGTCGGGAAACTCCTACAAGCGGGTATCATAAAAGAGCTTGCCTATCCTACTTGGTTGGCAAATGTGGTCATGGTAAAAAAGCACAACGGCAAGTGGAGAATGTGCGTCGATTTCACGGACATCAACAAAGCTTGTCCGAAGGATCCTTATCGGCTCCCGCGAATTGATCGGAGTAGACTCTATTTCTGGCTTTGAAGTTTTATGTTTCTTGGATGCATATTCTGGGTATCACCAAGTACGAATGGCTGAATCAGACAAAGAGAAAACGGCTTTCAGAGCCTCTGAAGGTTTATATTATTATGAAATGATGTCATTCGGGCTGAAGAATGCGGGTTCGACTTATCAGCGAATAGTCAACAAGGTCTTCACTTCACAAATAGGAAGAAATATGGAAGCTTACATAGACGATATGGTTGTCAAGTCCGCTGGGGACGGTCACGCCGCTGACCTTCAAGAAACTTTCAACAATGTCCGCAAACACTCAATGAAATTCAATCCGGCCAAATGTACTTTTGGTGTCCAGGCAGGCAAATTTCTTGGGTTCATGGTTAGTCGTCGTGGCATCGAGGCTAATCCGGAGAAAATTCAAGCTTTGATCGACATGCAAGAGCCTACAACTATCAAAGAGGTTCAGAGACTTAATGGCCGCATCATTGCGTTGGGTCGGTTCATATCAAAATCAGCTGAGAAGTGTCTTCCCTTCTTCAAAATTCTCAGAGGCGACAAAACTTTCAAATGGATCGCAGAGTGTTCGCAAGCATTCCAAGCTCTGAAGGAATATCTAGGGAAACCACCTATTTTGGTTAGCCCCGTAGAGGGAGATGTCTTGTTTTTGTACTTAGCGGCTTCGGACCGGGCTGTTGCCGCCGTTCTTGTCAAGGAGGCCGGAACCCTCCAAAATCCCGTTTATTATGTAAGCAAGGCTCTCAGTCCGGTGGAGAGTCGTTATTTTAATATTGAAAAATTAGCCAACTCGCTTGTCATTGCTGCCCGCAAACTCAGGGCTTACTTTACTTCACACACAATAATTGTCTTAACGGATAGTCCAATGCGCCAGATACTGTATAAACCGGATCTTTCGGGTCGACTCCTCAGGTGGGCTATCGAAATTACTGAGTTCGACATACAATATCAACCTAGAAAAGCTATCAAAGGTCAAGCATTACCAGATTTTATGGTAGAGACAAGTTTCAGCTCGCCACAACCTAGTTCGCCATTATCGCAAGAGCCCCCTGCGGCCAAGACTAAACCCAATCAATGTTGGCATTTATATGTTGATGGGGCATCTAATCGAAATGGTTGTGGGGCCGGAGTAATTTTGATGGAACCCGGAACGACGGAGGAAATCGAAAAAGCTTTGATGTTCAAATTCCCGGCCACGAATAATCAAGCCGAGTACGAAGCAGTTATAGCCGGGCTCAAACTAGCCAAGGAGTTAAACGTAGAAAATGTTGAAGTCTTTTGTGATTCCCAACTCATCGTCAACCAAATCTCAGAGGACTATGACACGCACTATGGTATTCTCGAAAAATATGGTGAGATTGTTCGACGATTAAAAACTGGCTTCAACTATTGCAAGTTCATCAGAATTCGGAGAGAGGACAATGAGCGAGCAGACTATCTCTCTAAACTATCACTCAAAGAAGAGCTTGCAGACCCTTCAATAATGATAGAATATCTTGCTGTACCCGCTATAGAGGAAACACAAATCATGGAAATCGACACACCAGCACCGACTACATGTTGGATCGATGAGGTCCAGGCTTACATTGAAACAGGCATATTACCCGATGGGGCGGACATAGCTCGCGCACTTAAGAAAAGAACGGCCGGGTATATTATAAACAATGGAATTCTGTACATAAGGTCTGCGACAAAGCCTCTATTGCGATGTGTTCGAGAAGAAGAAAGCAAAACAATCCTTATCGAGCTTCATCAAGGGGTATGCGGGGGCCATCCCGCTAGCCGCTCCTTAGCCCAGAAGGTCATAACCGCAGGGTATTACTGGCCGACAATCCTTAAAGACTCAGAAAAATTGGTTCGAGAATGTCCAGAGTGTCAAAAGCATGCGGACATCCCTCGGATACCATCTGTCGAACAGAGCATCGTAGCCGCACCATGGCCTTTCGACATGTGGGGACTCGATCTTATCGGACCTTTTCCACTAGGAAGAGGCGGATGCAAAGTTATCGTAGTAGCTGTGGATTATTTCACAAAATGGATTGAAGCAAAACCTATGGTCAATATAACCGCGAAAGCGGCGGGTTATTTCTTACACGATCAGATCTTTTCACGTTTTGGCATCCCAAGGGTTGTTGTATCAGACCACGGCCCACGATTCAAGAAAGATTTCTCAAATCTTTGTGAGGAATTCAAGGTTAAACACTGGCAGTCATCCGTGGCTTATCCTCAAGGAAACGGCCAATCTGAGGCCGGCAATAAACAAATAATCAATATGTTGAAGAAAAGCGTGGATGACAAGGTAAAAGCAGGAGGGTGGGTTGACGAATTGCCCAATATACTTTGGGCTCTCCGCACCACGATCAAAACACCAACGGGAGAAACACCGTTTGCTCTTACCTATGGATCAGAGGCCATGACTCCCGTCGAAATGGCTCTACCCAACATCAGGGTCGCCTTATATGACCCAGCGGATAATCTTTTAAACAGACAAATCGGCTTGGATCTAGTGGAGGAAAAAAGACTAGCGACATACCATCGACTCGAGAACTACAAGCAACTCGCCAAACAACAACACGACAAACGAATCCGCGACCATTCATTTAAAGTCAGGGATTTTGTTCTTCGAAATAGAAAGGCCACTGGTATGGAGCCGGATAAAGGCAAGCTAACAGCAAATTGGGAAGGCCCTTATCAAGTCGCGAGGGAGATCAAAAAAGGGACTTATGTTCTCAGAAATCATCAAGGCTACGAACTCAATAGATCTTGGCATGCGGACAACCTCAAAAGGTACTACATGTAATAAATCGGTTAGGGTTATGGCTATCCTCTCGTTTACAACGTGAGTGGTTAGGCTTTCTTATTTGCTTGTAATCTTCACTCATCTAGCGGGATGAGTTGAAATTAATAAAGCCCGATTTTACATTTTTTCTTTGCATAAATTATTATGAGTATGCGCGGTTAGAAAAGAATTGTGTTCGAAAAATTTTCAACAAAAACTTCGGCCAGACTTCTGACTTGTTAAAAATGGGGGCAAAAATTTGGGAAAATTTAAAGCGTCCACGAGTATCTAGCGAACAAGTTATTTCAGATAAGATTCAATTGGGGCATATCTCAAAGATGAGTCCGCACAAGATCGACCTAGAATCTTATCCAAAACAAGAGGGCCGGATGCTATTATCATCGGACTCAATTTAGTCAATAAATTCGAGCAAAAAAGCAAACATACATCAAGCGCACATAAAACAAACTTGTGAATAAAAATTATAAATTGGACAAAAGTGCATACTAGTTATTACAGAAACAAATGTGCGGACAAAAGTGCGGAAAAGAAAAGAGTTGTACAAATACGGAATCAAAATGAGGTTTTACAAACAAGAGGCACAAATCTAAGAATTCTCAGGCCGCATCTCTTCATTATGGACATTCTCTTCGCGGAGAGAATGGTGCGCATCGATCGGCATTGATCTCGGACTCGGTAGGCTCTTGGTCTCTCCGGCTCAACTATCGCTCTTCTCTCTTCCCCTTGCCCGCCCTCTTCGCGTAGCCGCCGCATCGCTTCGCCTCCGCCGCACGCGCTCCCTTAAGTTCGTCTCATCCAGGTTCCCACCCAATCTGGATCATACATAGGGACATAGCGCTGAAGCTCAATATCGGAGAAAGGTATGCGAGAATGAAAGTCTCTTAGATGATCGGAGAAGGGATGCGTGAGAATCCATTCTTCCAAGACGTCAAGGTCGGGAGTACCACCGTCATGGGCCAGGACGCACCTCGCAATGTGATAAAACCCTTGGTCATATCCCATCATGAAATTTTCATCACCAGCGGCCTTGCTCGCAGCCTCAATCTGACCTTGGACACTTGAGCCCAGATCCTCCAATTGCTTTCGCAGGTCCGCACACACTGCATTCTCGGCTTCCCAATGAGCTTGAGCCTCAGTTACTTTCTGTTTCATCTCCTTCATGGTTCGATCAACGGATTTACCCTACTCCACGAGGTCAGAGTTAATCTTATTAGCCTCAGCAAGATGTGCTCTCAGCTTCTCATTCTCCGCCTCAGCCGCGCTTAACCGCTCACGAAGACCAGCCGACACTGCATTTGCGGCGCCGAGAGCTTTCTGGGTGTCGACCAGCCCTTTTCCGACGTTGGCACTCTCAGCTATGGTATTTCTATAATCATTGACGAACTGCGCCAAGCCAGTGCCAACCTAATGGAAGAAAAATAAACAACGGGGTCAATATTGACTTAAGAAAAATGGCAGTAAAGAGAATGAAAGACAAAAGCAAGAAGGAGGTTTACCATGCTCACCGTGGCGCCGTATAAGCCCCACAAATCGTCAATTCTCCCGAGAAAGGCACGACGGGGATCAGTTTGGTCCGCCATCACAACCCTGTCCGCTATCCCTCGGCCTATCTCCAGCTGAATATCATTGGGAATACCCCATCTAAAATGCCTCAGCGGGGGCACGTCAGCGATACCCCTTGAAATTGTGCGCGCCTTGGGCAGGTCGAGGGGTTGTTGCCGCATGAACTCTTTATCCAACCAAGCGGCGGGACATCCTCTAGGCCCGGTAGGGGACTCCGGCAAAAGGGCACCACTATCTTCGTGCCCGCCGAAACCTCGGCGGCCACCGATTTGCCTTGGTCGGCGGCCGGTTCTTTGCCTTTATCGGTTCGGATTTCTTGGGAGAGGCACATCCTGCTTGCCGCTGCCATCTCCTGCGGGCTCAATCTCCTCAACAGCAGCCCTTTCTTCTTATCACCCGCAGGCGGCTTCGTCAGAAGGGTTTGCTTCATGGTTTTGCCCGCCGCGGCTTTCTCTACTACTGGCGGCTGGGATGATTTCACGACCTTAGCTCCAGAGGCTCCGGCCGCCGTCGTCTGTAAGTCGACCATGGGGAGGGATGTTTTGATCCCCTTTAGCTCAGCGGCCCTCCTCACCTCGCCAATGGTCTTCTTCTTTGTCAGCTGGCTGCGTTGAGCTAATTTATCCATGGTACCTGTGGTGAACAAGATTTATTAGCGACCAGAAGTTATGAAAAGAAACAAATTTTGAAAAGAATCAAAAATAATACAAGTAAAAATCCTACTCGGAGCTCGCATAGAGGGATCGCCGCTGCAGATAACACACTGGGAAGGCATGCGTTTGCCGTGATGACACTCACCATACCAGTCTGGGTGAGTCGGCAATGAGTCAACTACGACTAAAGGTTCGCCAACACCGGCTCCAGAGAGCCCGGCCTGTATGAGATAGGGCTGGACGACGTCAAGCAACAACCTCCAGTTAAATGCCCAGGCCTGAGGTTCATTTTTGTGGGTATAACCCAGGTCGTCTTTCAACTCAGCTATAAACTCATAATCATCAAATTGGGTTTTTATGTCGGTCAAGTGATCAGTCTTGACCGAATTCTCCGGTAGCTTCTCAAATGGCCATCCTACCCGGGACTCTACCTTCATGCACATTTTGTCCCAGTCCGCCACTTCATCAGGAAGATCGAACAATAAGCGGGGCCGGCCGTGGCTTGATTTACTACGTTGCTGAATTTGACCGGCCGCGCCTTTCTTAGAAAAACCATAAAAATAGAGGAGTGCCGCCATCGATGGTTCACGTCCGCTTAGCCTACTGATTATGATGAAGGACATAACCACGCGGACTACTCCCAGACTAAGGTCGCAGGGCATCACCTTCAGCTCCTCCATGAACTTAACGAAAAACGGGTCAAAGGGATGTATGAGTCCGGCTGCAAAGTGATCATAATGCAACCACAGATAATCTTGTTGCTCCCGGCCACAAACCCATGACACGTTAGTCGCGCCCATACTGACAAATCGATAGTCCGCAGAGACATCATACGCCCCCAACGCCAAGGTATAATCTTCCCGATCTTTGAACTCCTTCCATCGAGATACAAGAGCACTGTCTGCTCGCTTTTGCTCTGCGAGCTCATTCTCGACAGCGGCGGACCTTTTCTTGGCCGCCCTTTTCTTCTTGGCGGGCTCGTCAATGGTTACGGTTTTCCTCTTGGACACAACAGCTTTTGAAGATTTCCTTGGTTTCTCCGACGGCTCAACAATTTCCACGGCTTCCTTGATCTTGCCGCTCCGCTTGGCGGCTCCAGTGTGTAGAGCTTTCTCCATCCTGGTGAGCAGACCGCTTAATGCCATTTGGTCGTCGTCCTCGACCTCGCCCTCAGCAGCGCCCTCACCAATAACAGAGACCTCTGGGTCAGATTCTATACTAATGGGTTCTGGATTTGGATTTTCTTCCATCTCCTCCTCAGCGCCGCTAGAGGTAGCGTCCTCCATGCTCACCTCCTCTGACCCGTAGCCCGGGCCTCTTCATCCGTTTGTGTGTACTCTGATGACATTCTGGAAAAGAAAAGGGCAAGGTGGATCAGTTTATCACCCGGACATGGAAATCGGGCCGAGGTGAAAGCAATCACACCCCGACACCTCGCCCTTCCATCTTCACTTAAAGAAAATACGAAAGCCCAGAAAAACCCATGCGTTTTACCGGAAAACCCCCAATTCCCCAGAAAAACCCTAAATTCAAACCAGAAGAAACTTCAAACAACACACATTCAAACTTCTACCAAACAAACGACAAAACTAACAATCAAAGCATACATGCAGATGGGGGTATTTCTGGGTAAAAGAGGGTATAAAATCGCAGAAACATAGATGGGGGCTCATGGTGTTCATCAGAGGAGATTAAAATTACAGAGGCAAAAAACACATCGTTCATATATCTAGCAAGAACGAGTTGGAGAAATAAACGCATAACCGATTCGAAAAACAATAAAGGATTGCAATTTCATACCTGATTAAAGGATAGAAGAGTAAAGTGTTGATCTTTGACTGGGGTGAATGCTTGCCGGAAACCTTCTTGCCCTTGCCGGATTCTCTCTGTTTATACTGCCGGAAAATATCAGAAAGAAGAAAGGGAGAAAAGTGTAAGAATTGGGGGTGATGCCGCTATTTATAGATGGAAAAATGAGGGGGAACGACGTTTGGGCTTTTCAAAATTTAAATGTAATGATGACTGGAACGGTTACCGATTTTTCTCCGCCAATCAAAGCAAGGGACGGTTCAGGTCCAACCGCCGTGTCAGTGCACGTGACTGACGTGACGTTTCATGTACCGATACGTCCGTTTATCCTTTCCAACCGTTCAAATCCATCCTGGTGACCATCAACTTATCCGCAGAAGAAGCGACCCCAGCGTATTATTATCTCCAAACATTACTTCAAGCGGCCAGCATCAATCAATGCCCGCTGTGGCTTGTTCAACAAACTTCTCTGATAGAGCGCTATCACTTAAGTAAGTCCGACAGAACGTTGTCGGTGATCAAGCCTGTCCGCTGCAATGCACATCATATAATCGGTAATTCGCTACGCGATACTAACACTGATTCAAGCCCGATAGAGCATTATCGGCGATCAAGCCTGATTCGCTACAAATGCACAGCATATAGCTGGTGGTTTTCACCAACACTGGTTCAAGCCCGATAGAACGGTATCGGCATGACTCTGTCACGAGCAACCACACAAAGGAGCTTTACCTAAAGTTCTTCTTCGAGTTCTACTCTCCGCCTCGGCGGACACGCCAGGCACAGAGTAGGGGGCCATTGATATACCCGGATCGGAATGGGGCCCTGTTCATCTAAATTGGGCCTATTATCTTGGCCCATCAACATAGATATTGGGCCTCTGTCTCCTCTGGCCGCTGCCATAAACCATCTTATACCCGCAAGCTATAAGCCGGGTCCTATCCGCCAACAGTAAGCCGGATCTTGTCCGCCAATCGTAAGTCGGACACATTCTCTCCATGTGATTTCTACCCATATTGACAAAGCTAATTTCAAGACACAAATGAGTCCACTGCTCGCCGTACTTATCGATGGTCGCTGATCGCTGCCCGGCATCCTTATCGATCCAGCTGGCCCAAAACAAACCGGCCACTCCCGACAAACGGCTAGGACACTTGTATTGCATGCATACTTAACTTAGCTATGTACTCCTAGTTGTCTTGTCGATGAACAAGAGACCGACTTACTTTTTAGCCTATATATATGGGATCACAATGTAATAAAGGGATCAATAAAAAAAACCTCTCAAGCTTTGAGCTATAATCTCAATACAAGCGAAACTCGCCAATTTGTCGACTAATTCACTTGTTCTTCACAACCACATAAACCGCCACCACCGTCTTGATCACCACCGTGTCCTCACCGTAGAAATCACACATATCGCCTTATATCCTCAAGATAAACACTGTTACCGCAAATCTGGTGTTCAGCGCAACATCAGGTTCGGCATGGCTCATAGTCGCCTATGGTGACGTCGAGGTCAATCATGCCTTTGACTCTCACTATGTCATTGGAGAAACCCTCTAACACTCTGACGTATGGCCTCAACTTGGCCTCTCCGAATCCGATCTGTTTTAAGCAGTCAAAATAGATGACATCGCGACCTGCTCCGGTGTCTATCATGACCCGATTGATTTGTTTTCCTCATTTACTCTGACCTTAAAAACGATAGGTATTTCCATGATTCCTTCCGTGGTGGTGAGTTCACTCTTCGTGAACATGATTCCATTTTCAGATTCTCCCAAAATGATCTGCTTCTCGAAGATGTGAGTGTTTATCGAGTGTATCTGTGATTTCAACTGATTGTTACTTAGGAGATCACCATGGAAGATCTCCACCTCTTTCTGATACACGAGAGTTGCCGCCCTTTATTAGCGTCGGCATCCCAATCTCGCTTGTATCTGGCTGCGGGTCCTTCTTCAATCAGTCTGTCTATCTCCTTCCGTATAGTGAAACATTCACCAGTCAGATGACCGTGATCCTTGTGGTACTTGCACCATTTTGTTTATCGCGGGTATCAGGATCGCCTTTCATGGGCCTTGGTCTCTGAAAATGCTTTCGAATTTCGAACAGGATCTGTGATGGCTTGGCATTGAGCGGGATGAAGTCACTTTCAATGAACTTAAACGGTTTCTTTACCTCGCGGTCTTGGTTTGCATCCCCACCGTGCTTTTTTTGCGGTCCTCTCCGCGATCCTCTTTTTGTGAGGGGTGATTTGATTTTGATGTTCCTTTTCCGGAAGGAGATGGTGCTTCGCTCAGCCCGATCATTCTTGCTCTCTCCAACATCTCCCTCAGGCCCGATTTAGGTGCCCATAGGTTGAACTCTATTTTCATAGGACCCTTGGCTATTCATGTTAAAAAAAAGTAATAATGGCGTCGTCAGGGATGTTTCTGGTTGGTCGTAGACCTTGATGAACCGCTCATAATAGCCTATTCCTGATTCATTTTCTCTCATGGGGACCTCGTAAAGATCCTCAATGGTTTTCTTCGGTCTGCTCGCCGACTCAAACTCTTTCAAAAACTTTTCAGATAAACTCTCCCAGCTTTCGACCGAACCTCGAGAAAGCCCGCGGACCCAAGATGCGGCTCTATCTTGCATGCTGCCTACTAGGGCAATGCACCAGGCTGATCTGTTTTGGGTAGCTAAAGTGATGCGACCTAAGAACACTGTGAGCCAATCATAAGGACAAGTGTTCCTATTGTAGTAATTGTAACTGGGATAGCTAACATTTTCCTTCTTCGTCAGCAAGGTTTCTGTGATCCTTTTGGCAAGTACGTCGATTCCAGAGATCGAGACGGCTTTTTCAACGGGCCTCGACTTTTTCATCTCTGCAATCTCCTTTTTCAATATCTCTATTTGTTCGGCCATGACGGGATCAACTCTTCGCCTGGGCGGAGATGGTTCAACTGCTTGCTCCGACCTGTGTCCCGAGTCCGCATGGTTTTGCGATTCCTCCTGCTGGGCTCGCTTTTCTCTTATGATCAAACGAGCATATTTTCCATTCCTTCCCTCTTGTATGGGCTTTACATCTCTTTCCAGAGGGCCCAGACGGCTTAGGACCGAACCTCTCTCTTTTTCACCTAGTCTTTTCAAGGCGGACCTCTTTCCTTCGCTTTTTCCTGGCTCTTTTTCGCAGTCGTATCGGGCTGAAGTCTGAACGATCTCATGCTCCTTTCGATGGCTCCTATCGGCCTGACGAGTGAACGCTCTCCTCGATTTTGATTCTTTTAGGTTGACACTATTGACTCCTGTCTAGCGCCCTTGGGTTGATTTCACTTCTTAAGGGGATCGCTTCCCGGACCGGTAAGGGTTCCCGGCCCAGAGCTATCAGAGAGTTGGTCAGGTACATTCACTCCGCATACTTGGCATATTCCCTCATTTCCGCGACCTCGAGATCCTCTTGGAATCCGGTTACCTTTTATGGTATCATCTCTTGGCTTCGCTGCGGTTTCATCCCACCGACTGCTGTTTTTTCCCTACGAGCCGTTTCTAAAGCCGCCGCGGCCTCTTTGGATTTGGTTGTCTAATTCAGGACATTTTTGGCGTCATCAGTGGCTAAAACCTCTCTCTGCGATCTGCTCAATTTGCGATGGGATTATCAAAAGTTTCTCCCCTACCCTCAGTGCGGGGTTGATCGTGTGTGCCCCTTTGGCTGAGTGTGCGAGACCAACTGTGAATTTTTGCTACCTGTCATGATGTGTCACGCGAGCTAGTTTTTGCTAGAGACAAATTAGTGGTCTGGACGCCCGCTACTTTCTGACACGATCCGATCTTTTCTGACACCCTCAACTACTTCGTACTTTCTTTTGACTTTTGGGCAGCTGGACGAAAATCTTTTGGATGGTGATAGCTCAGATGAGGTAGTGGCCGGAAATACGAATTTCAGGGGAAGAAGGTGATGATTCAAACGTAAAAACCCCAGAAATTTGTATGATTTTTATCTCAAAAATAGATGTATTATGAAGAAAATAACGTCGGCTCTTTTTCACAATGTGGTTTCAAGGAAATAAGAACTCAAAGTAATGCTTTTGGCTATTTTCTGGTTAGATGATGATGTTTAACCTTAAGGATACCGAGAGAGGTGATTTCTCAAACGCAAGCTCGATATATCTCAGGCTTTCTAACACAAAGACAAGCGTATAACCTCCAAGATTGCAAGAGCTTAACTAAGAACATGAAATTGAGCGAAGAACACTACGAGAGAGGTGATTTCTCAAATGCTAACTCGTGAGTTTTGTTCTAGCTTTGTTAATGTTACCTCTTTTTAGTCTATCCTTTTTGATGATGCTGATTCTGAAACTTTCTTTTGAGCAAGAACGGCTTTCGTTGGTCTTGAAGAAGCGTTGAAGATCCTTAGCTCCGCCGTAAGCTAGCTTTCTGGGTGATTTCTTCGCCTGAGTGACCGAAAACTTGATGATCGTTCCCGGTAACGGAGCCAACTGATAATGCGTAAATTATCACTGTTGTTTAGCGGTGGTTTCTATAGTGGATATCTGGCTCATGTATTGAATATATATGGTGCTAGCCGGTGGTGCGCGGCAGTGAGATTGTGGTGTATTGCAAGTAGTAAGTAGAGAGGATATTTTGAAAGAGTTTGGTTCTCTTTGTTAATTTTCATATATCAGTTTCTATTACACAAGACTTCCTTTTATAGGAAGGAGGGAAAACTAAGGTTCAAGCTAGAGACAAACAAATATCATATCACCGCGCCGCATAGTCTGATGGACGTTTAGGATCACCATCCACGGGGTCGCATACTTTATCCCTTGCCTCTAAGCCGTTTCTCACTTATTTCCCCAAGGTCTTGTGCGGTCTCTGATGGATCTCTTTTAGGGTCGCAGATCGCCCCCCTGAGCTTCTAATGACCGTAAAGGTTTGAAGACTCTTGGCGGGGACTTGGGTTCGGCGACCCCAACTTGAATGTCGTCGCGGACGCTATGGCCGTGGGCCTCATTATCCAACTTGGTGGCTAGATAGGCTTTATCCGAGGACTCATAGGCGGCGACACTATTTAGGCATATCAACCAACAACCACCATTAACACCCACCAACAACAACCACCATTAACACCACCCACCTCCTGCCACCCAAAAACTACCATTAACACCCATCACCAACAACCACAATTAACACCCACCACCAACAACCACCATTCCTCCTCCTACAACCACCAAATCAAAACACCCACCACACCCACCATTAACACCGCCATTCCTTCTCCTCCTACAACCACCAAATCAACACATACACAACACTCACTACCCAAAACATCAATTTTTGTCATTTTCATCATTCAAAACACTAATTTCGCCACCAAATTTCGTCATTTAAAAAAAAATCTAAAAGGAGGGGAGCACGATTTGTAGCGAGGAAGGGGGTTGGAGCTGCGATTTGAAGGAGGAAATGAGTGGTTGAGAAACAAAAAAGGAAGAAGAAGAAAATAAGTGATTTTATTGGGATGTAGGAGAAGATGAATTAGAGTTTTGAGTTTTGGTTTGGGGAAGAAAAAGGAAAATTTTATTTTTGTAAAATTATGGGTTAAAGTGTTTATTTTAAATTTAAATTATTTATGTGGTGTGTAAAATAGTAATGTGATGAGTAAAAATAAGAAATAAAAATAAAAAATCAAATAATGATTATCGAAAGTAATAATGGGGGTTTACCCTGACCTCCAGTAAAAGGATCCGGGTTCGATTCCCCTCCCCGTATGGTGTGCCAAAAAAAAAAAAAAAAAAAAAAAAAAACTTGGGCGTTTTTTCTGAAAAAAACTTTGAGTTGATTTTAACGCGTGTCGCAATCGTTGAATTATGGTTTCCACTTAGGCTAACGTAATTCCATTGCCTTCCGTCATCCCACCTGATACTTCTCGCCGGATCCTAAACCCTTTGCCCATCTCCATATTTCCATCTACCGAACAATCCACCGCTCTAGAACGCGATTTCTCTTTCCTTTCCTTTTCATTTGTTGCATTTTCTCTGTAAAAGCGATGTCGGTGGTGAGTATCATTTGTTACCATTTTCTTCCCATCGCGTTATTTGAGCATCATATTAAGCTACGCCTCAATTGATCCATATGAATTTCTATTATTTTTTTTTTTGTTGCTGATTTGATCTATCTATAAATAGAATTGAATCTGTTTGTCAGCTTCACTTAAATGCTCTGTTTTATGATTTTGCTGTGTTTTATTAATGAAATGAAATATACGGGGTTGGGCAATCAATCACTCAGTTACTGAAATTTCGATCTGGTTTTATGATTTTACCATCTTTTTTGTCGGCTTTCATGATGGAAGATCACGTCTTGGTAGTATGATAGATTTAGAAACATTCGAATGAATAATCTCATGCTGTTTGCATTGTCAAATTCCTACTTTCTGTGTATTCTTATAAGTGGATTACTATTGTTTTGATTCTACATGTTTAGTTGTTACATTAGTTATTGTTTTGCGTCTTTTCCCTTTTTTTTTCTGCTACTATTCCGAATACCATATTTCGCCGATTTTTAGTTGTATCTTTGAGAATCGGGATGATCAAGATGCCTGAGCTATTGGCATTGGTCTGTATATTTAGCATTGAGTTGTGATTTGGATAAGATTGAGATTCAGAAATACTTTGTACATTATAACGAACATATAAGAGTCTTTGGAGATGCAAAGTGTTTGGCAGAAAGACTTGAGTCTTTGAAAATATAGCTGCACGAGAAAAGCCTTCTTTAGGATAATCATGAAATACATTGTTTATGACCTTACAAAAACATCAGATTTTTACTTTTCAACTTGTATGGACTAAATTAATGTCATTTTTCTTAGCACCACAAATTTTCTTTGTCTCCATTTTACTGTGAGCTTCTCATAAGATCTGTAAATTCATACAACTTCCGGGTATAAGTATGGGTGTGGATGAGTAGAAACTTTTTGTGTTTCCATGATCTTCATCTTTCTCAGGATAGTTAACAAATATTTATCCACAGGTAAGAACTGTGAAAGTTAGCAATGTCTCTTTGGGAGCATCTCAGCAGGATATAAAGGAGTTTTTCTCCTTTTCTGGTGATATTGAATATGTTGAGATGCAGAGGTATATAAGGATTTCTTTGTGCTCCTGTTTCTCATTACTTGGCAATACTATGGTTTGAACCTTTATGATAACACACGCATTCTTTTTGGCTTTATAGTGACACTGAAAGGTCTCAAATTGCATATGTCACCTTCAAGGATTCACAGGGAGCAGAAACTGCAATGCTTCTTTCGGTATTTTGCTTCTTTTTCTGTCATTTGAAAATGTATGTTGTTATCCTTTGAAGAGTTGTGGAATCATCAGAGTGTCATGGTTTAAATTTAATAGTAAAGCATTCCATTGAGAAGACATTCTCCAACATATCGATGATGAAATATGGTGGGTAATGTATCCCATTTATAACCATACAAATTACAGCACTGGGATGTCTTTTCTCTTGATCTGTTTCCTAAAGGCTTCAAGTAAAGTAAGAGTATGTATCTTAGAACATTGTCCCACATTTCAGAATTGCAAGAAACATTCAGGACGGAATTGATTTGATCTGGCTGTTTTCTGTTTTCGTTCAGAAGGATCAGCCACTTTTTAGGATGATGACCCTTAGATTCAGCTTTCTTTCTGCTATTGCTTTTACTGTGCTATGTTTTATCATGAAGGTTGACATCTTATACTATTTTGTAGGGCAATATTGATACAATGCTATAATAGTGTTAGCAACTATAGGATATGTACCGAGTTCAATAAGGATTGTGCTTTCTAATATACATATTGTCCTTGTATGTTTTATAATTTTCAAAGTTTTTTTTTTTCATACTTGATTGGATGAAAAATTCCATCCTCAATGGACATTTGAAGTGCAAATGCTTACATCCTTGTCTACTGTTGCTAGCTTAATAATTTTCTCCTCACTTCTCTCTTTTTTTCATTTATAATGGTGAAATGGAGCAGGGGTGCTTAGATTGTCTGTTTATGGAGGGTAATAATTTAGTACTCGGAAGGGATAGGTACTGGCATACTTTTAGTTAAGTAAACACAAGCCCTCTTCTGTGTTAGATACAATGTAAATAGAAAACACGAATACCAGTAATCATCACAGGTAAACCAGAAAGAGAAAAATAAAAAATGGACGTAATGGACAATGTAACACGAATGCTTACCCATTTTGATGTCTATAATGTGGGACTGATTTGTGTTGTTAAGTACCTCCTCAGTTTACTTGCATCCATCCTTTCTTGAGTAGTTCTGCTGCTTTCTGCCTTAGATTAATGAAGAATTTAGAGGAACTTTGAAGCATATCATAAACTTACTCTCTAAAGTAAATACTTCACGTAGGTTAAGATACGGGCAGAGGATTTCTTTCGTTTTAAGTAGTTCACAAAACTTCCATCTATTGGAGATTAACATATTAGGAAGTTAGGTTTACTGAAATAAGCTGAGTTATTTCTTATGCTTCAGAATATGTTCTTGTTGGATCCAAATTAATATGGGAATTTTCATTTGTCTTGCTATACCTCCACAGGGAGAATTGATGTCTAATCCCTCATCCCCTCCCCCGTTATTTGCTTTTGTGTATATTTTCAAATAATTGTAGCACACAAACAAATTTATACAGTACATACATACCTATACGTGTATAGACATATATATATGCATGCACGCATGTATGCATTGGATGCCAAATTCCACTCCTAACCTCCTCCGTTCATGTATGTTTTCTAACATAAGATATTCACACGCATACATGTATACACATAATTACTCCCTCTGTCCCATTTTAAGTTTTCCCTAAGTCTTTTCACACGGTTTAAGAAAAGTGTGGTTGATGCATTGATTGGCATTGCTTCATGCATCATCCTTTATGTGGTTATTGCAGCATTTAATGTTACACACTTTTTGTTGTAAATAATGTTAAGGTGCAAGGTCATTTAAAGAAAGATACCATTAAAAGCACAAAAAGGACGCATAGTTTGGGACACTCCAAAAGGAAAGGTGGACACATAAAATGGGACGGAAGGAGTATATACATATACATGCACAGACATATTTAAGTAGTTGGAAACATAGCTTTTAGTATATGGTTCCTATACTAATGTCTTAACAATGATTTTAGGGTGCAACAATTGTTGACATGACTGTCAGTGTAGCACTGGAACCAGGTTACCAACTTCCCCCTGCTGCTGCAGCGCCACCTATGGTGAGCAATTTTTAAGGAAAACCCTACTTAAATATCGGTTTATCTACTCTTTACTTATTTTTGCCCTATAACCTTTCAGCCGATGGAAAAGAAAGCAGCTGGCGGTGCAGAATTTACTTTTCGAAAAGCAGAAGACGTGGTTAGCGGCATGCTGGCAAAGGGTTTTGTTTTAGGTAAAGATGCTCTAGGCAAAGCGCAGTCATTTGATGAGAAACACCAGTTGACTTCCACCGCCACTGCAAAAGTTTCCTCTCTTGATAAGAAGATTGGACTCACTGAGAAAATCAGTATGAGCACTTCCTTAGTTAATGACAAAGTCAAGGAAGTGGATCAAAAACTACAGGTTTCAGAGAAGGCCAAATCAGCATATGCAGCAGCTGAGCAGTCGGTTAGCAATGCCGGATCTGCTATAATGAAGAACAGGTATGTCTTTTCCGGGGTTTCTTGGGCAACAGGTGCTTTTAACAAGGTTGCCAAAGCTGCAGGTGAGGTAGGCCAGAAAACTCAAGAGAAAGTGGTGAAAGCTGAAGATGAGCAGAGAAGAAACACGGTAGATGATGACGCTCAAATCCATTTATCCAAGCCCCCTAACGCCTCTGATTCGACTGAGCAGCAACATTCTAAACCAGAACCAGCTCAAGGTTTGATTCTCTAAATTTGCTTCCCTGTAGGGATTTCGCATGTTGAACAGCGTACTATATAAATGTTTCAGGCTACAGTGCTAGAAAACAAGGTTTGCTTATAGATCTATATTGTTGCATTGTGGACTTTAATTTTTTTTTTTTTTTTTTTTTAGGGGTTTGGTATATTTTATTTCAATTGAGGATTGGATTTTTCTTATTGGTAAAAACCATCCTCCAAATATAATAAAATATCCTCTTTCTCTCTCCCAAATTAAAAAAAAAAAAAAAAAATATATATATATATATATATATATATATATATATATATATATATATATATATATATATATATATATATATATATATATATCATTGGACAATTGTCTCATCCAATGACATGTTCTTTTCCAGATAAAAAATTCAAGAAAAGACTTAAAGTTAACCTACCCATCCTTTCCATCTGTCTCGGATTTAAAGCACTGCATTAACATTTAATAACCGATTATCTATTTATACTCTATTTTACGGACTCAAACATAAAGTTATTTTTATTTTGCAAATTTTTTATTCAGACAAAATATGCATCTGAATCTTTATTCAGAAAGAGAAAATTGAAAATCTGCAGATTTGTACAGATGTGATGGTGTCCGTGACTTTACTTGTGACAGTGTCACGAACATGTAGATAAAACCACAAAAGCAAACTCTAACTTAGGTAAAGGGTCGTTTACTTAAGGGATTAAAAAAGCCTAATTGGTATGATTCAATGTGTAGAAAGTGAAACATGCCTTAAATGATCAAAAGTTGCGGGTGACATGTACGTATGAAAACATGTAATCCTTGTTTGGCATGGAATGAATTATGTGTTACGTGATACATGATGATATGGAAGTTAAAAGAGGAATGATAAACTATGGAAGTGAAAAGAGGAATGATAAATTGTGTATGACGGCTATACGTAGCAGTACATAATATGTTATGAATGATGTTGCATATTACTAAGTAAACATAATATGTTATGAATGACGTTGCATATTACTAAATAAACGAAAGTAATGAAAAGTATGGTTCATGGCTAAGTACTGGCATATGTTAAAGGACGATGAACTCTCGAGAGTCCCCAACATCAGGTCCTGTTCTCGGAAAAGAATAGGGAGAAAAGGTTGGAGCCGGTAGGCCGTGCCACGGGATAAAGTAGTAAACATCCGGTCTGTTAAGAAAGTTATGTTCAGGGCCTCCAACGTTGAGAATGAATAAATGTAGCATAATACTCATGAACCAATACAAAAAATGATACATAAATGATACAACAAGATATGATACACGAATAATGTAACATTGAAATGAATGTTCAAAGTAATTGGCAAATGCATGTCATTGTTGTTTATTTTCAGTTCCTTCCTGAGATCTTGTATACAAGTTCATTGTTAGTTTTTATGTATTATCTTTACTTTATGCATCTAATCTTGCGATCATTATCCCAATAATTGTTATTAGTTCCCTTTCATGCTATGTTTCCTTACTGAGTTTATAACTCACCTCTTACTTAATATCTTTCAGATGATTAGCTTTAGTAGCAATGCGTGATCAAAGATGGAAGTGACCTTTGCTTCTCCCTACCCCATTTCAGTAGATTATTCTCGGGTCCAAGGTGTCTTCTTCTATGATTACCTCATCTTTCATGAGTTTTGAGTCATCTTCTTAATCCGCACTGGATAAGTCGTGGATTTCCATAAGTTCTAGTATGTAATGAATGTAGTGAAGTAGCAAGATTGTTAGTATCTTGAAGTATTGTAGTAAAGTTGTATTAATGTTGAAGTGTGAACTTATGTATTAGTAATGGTTTTGTAATGTTGTAAGCACGAGGATGCTTTAATTATTAGTTACATTTAGATTCTTTACTATCCATGGATGAGGAATATATAAGGTGAAAGAAGGTGAAGAGGTAGAGTTGACAAGCTTTTGTGTACAGATAACAATATGCCTTACTTTCACCACAATTTCCAATAAAAATTATGTAGTTTCTTTTGGGGAGGCTATTATGTGAGGAAGAAAATACGGGAAAAGTTGCTATACATGTTGTTTATCAAAAAACAACGGAGGATTCGGCTTTCGTGATCTTAAGATCTTTAACTTGGCCTTCCTGGCAAAACAATCGTGGTGAATTGTCACAAATCCTTCATCTTTGGTTGGACAAATCTGGTTTCTTTTTTTCCTTTTAAAAAAAAATCTTGTTTTTTGAGATAACACATATGCAACTTCAACCTCGGCATGAGCTTTCTATTTGGAGAAATATGTTGAAGGTTACTGTACTGCCTAGAATATATCACTTCATGAATTGTGTGAGCCCATTGAAAAAAAATTGTCGAAAATATACTGTGTGGACCAAATTTGTTGAGTTTGTTTTTCTAATGCTAAGTTTATAGGTCACCGACTTTTACTGTGATATACCACACGATATATGAAGCAAGTATTGTCATGTTCCTCAACGTAATTTCAACACTCTCTCATCTTTCTCAGAGTGGTTGGAATTCCTTTTTGCCTCAAAGGATTTTGTTTCTTTGGCCTCAATTATCTCTACTTTTTGGCACATTCGGAAAACACGATGTAACCGTGTCTTTGAGCATGCGTTAGTGCATATTTCTTCCATTGTCACACATGTTTCTACTGCTGTAGGTGATCAATACATTTCTTCTAGTTCTTGCTTGAACCCAGTTCCCACACCCAACACTCGTTTTCCGGATTCTCAGACTCCTCCAAGGAATGTTGTGGTAAAATGTGTAACGTATACACAACTGTGGTGGTTGATGTAGCATGTATGTGTCTTATTTCGAGATTTTCTTCCGCATGTTCGTCAAAAGACACCGAGAGCCCCCTCAACTATGCGTAAGGACAAAAATATTTCGTTTCAAATAGTTTAAGAGCAAATTTATTAAAAAAAAAAGGTTTAAGACCTAAAATGTCACAAGTCAAGAGGCCCCGGACTCTTTTGTCCTATATACTATATCCGTCCCAAAATATAAGTCATCCTAGAGGTTTTCACATAGATTAAGAAAGTAGTTGTATGCAAAAAATTTGAAGATTTATGTCCAAAATTCAATAGTTGTTAAGTAATGAAAAGTGGTTGTAGTGATAATAAATTAGAGGTAAGATAGAAAGAAAATGATAATAAATGTTGCATTGGTAATGTAGAAGGAGACAAATAAGAAAATGTAGGATGAATTGTATTTTGGAATGGAGGTAGGATTTGACACATTTTCACTTTTTGTGGGACACACAGATTCAAAAACACAATTAATGTATTGTATTTTAAGTGATAAACATATATACCCCTATCAAATAATAAATGTTCTTTTGATATATGAAATAAATATATAAACATTAAATATTATGATAGATGTATATTTGGAAAAAAATGCATAATTAATGTATTGATTTTCTAATGGACAATTTATCATTTTAGAAAAATGGACACTTTTTATAAGACGGATGTACTACCTTCGTCTCATAAAAAGTGTCCATATTTTGCTTGACACATAGATTAACAAATCAATTAATGTGTAGTAATTTAAGTGTTAATGGACATATATATCCTATCACATAATAAATGCTTCTATTGGAATTTGAAATGGACATACAAACATTAAATGCAAACATAATGGTATGTGTGGAAAAAATGCATTAAATGATGTATTGATTTTGTATATAGACACTTTTTATAGGACAATTAATTTTTAAAATATGCACACTTTTTTATAGGACGGAGGTAGTAATTTTTTTTATTTTATTTTTTTTTAAGACAAACGAATATCCAAATATTCTGTCGGCTCCAAAGGCCTTACTCAGTGACTTGGGAAGAACGACAGGCCAAAGAAGAAAAAAAGTAAAAGAAAATGTATATATCTATGTGACCGCTTCAACTGTGTCAGGGTGTGTGGGAAATCTACAACGGCGGCATTTTCTTTCTTGAAAGAGGAAAAGGGTGGAGGGATTGGTTTTATGAATGATTGATTGATCAGGGGTATAAAGAGAAAACGGAAAACTAAAAATGGTGCTGTGGGAGCTCACATTAGGGACGGCGTATTTTTTAGGTATTCGAAGAACTTACAGGTTGGGTCTCAAGATTCAGCGGAAGGTCATCCCTCCCAAGTATCCCAAAATCCGTCAGTTCGTCCAGAGGTATTCTTTCGATTTTAGGGCTTACCTTTATAATTTGAATCGATTCGGATCATAATGCTATACCAGATGCAATTTAAAGTGATAACAGATAATTGTTCAATTTATTATTTATTTGCTTGAGATTTCTCTCATTGGTTGGCAAATGAGATCTTGATCCAATGTTAAGGTGGGGTCTCATTTGCCATAATATACCTTAAAATCTTTCTGGGATTCCTTAAAATGGATATCATAGTTGAGAGTGGTGGATTTTTGTTGGAATTTATTCTCTCTCACGATGACATTTGAGAATTAGCCGTTGTTATAACTTATAAGTAGGTGCGTTTGTTAAAAATTGATTAAGTGTAAGCACAAGAATTGCTTTTTTAAATGCCTTGGCAAGAAGATGATGATTCAAGTGAATACATAACTTGTTATTAGATAATCCCAATCTGTGAGTGGAAAACTTAGACAATATTGTATTTTTCTCTCAAGAAGTAAAGTAATGGTGGCCATACATTGAGTGAAAATTCCCATTTTGTTAGAAACCTTATAGATGACTTGTTTGTAGGAAATGGGGCTACCTTCTTGTTCAGTCCATTATGTTCATTTTTTTAATAGGAAACGCTAAGGATTATTTGGTAGAAGATAGAATTCAGAGTAACTATCGATGTTGTGGATATTGTAAATCCCATGAGAATAGTTCTCCTGTTTTTCTTTTTCGTTTCCATTGATGGAGTATGCGGCCTTATGTTCTTGCATTCTTTGGTTATTTTAGATGACCATTTTGCTGTAATATCACATCAATACCGACGATATTGCTTCTTGGTGGTGTGATTGAATCTCATACTGATTTTCTTTTGTTTATGATTCTCTAGAGAGGAAACACTTACTTATGTAATGCTTGTCAGCTAGATTGCACGGGTACCGCTACTCAGATACGGGATAGACGGGTGCGGGATTTTTGAAAAATATAGGATACGAATATGGAGGGCATATGTTTAAATGTGAAAAATATGAGGACCGGTTCCCTTTCTTGGTAGTATTTGATCATTTTACACAAATGTTCATTCATTCTGTGCCGGTATATACTCAATTTTTAACATGGTTTTTCATTTCACATATCCGAGTTATGGATATGCATATATGAATCCCGTATCCAACTTTAGAAATGTCAGATTTGCTTTGTGTATCCTAAGTATCCTGTGTGTATCTGTTGTGGATTCGTATCGGATACGGGACACGCTACAAGACAAAAGTACATGTGCATCATAGCTAGTCAGAAATCAGATATTGTTTGAAGCTTTGTAGTTACAATTAATCTGATGTTGAGAAGAAATATATGTTACGCTAACCCAAAGACATTGTTGAATCAGATATGCCACTTAATCTCCCCTCTTATTTACAGCAGAGAAGTATTGTTTCTAACTATTCCTTTTAAAATTTTGGTTTTTATTTTTTGATCCAGAAAAATGTGCTTGAAAATGCCCATGACTGGAGTTTTACCCTGCTTACCTATTTCTGTTGACTTGTAATTTATCCTCTCTGCGATTTTGGAACATGAAATTATCAATATCATTATGTACCTTGTTCAATGTCGTAATCTACAGCTCAGTTTAGTTTTACTTGAATCATTGTTTCTTCAGGTCAATGAGAAAAATGGTGTATCATGCATGAACTCTAGAGCGAAAATTGTTTTGTAGTTTAGTGTTTCTGGCACAGGCCTTTGTTTAGCTGAACGTGGGAGTAAACTTGCAGAGCTTTCAGTTTTGAGAATGACCTCTGATTTACGCTATGTTCTCTGTGTACTTCTGCACTCCAAGACTATATATTGATGATCAGTGTGATCCATGCATTTTGCATAATAATTTGCTCTAATTTTGGGCACTTGCTCTTTTGGGTTGGTGGTGATACTGATACCACTCCTTCGAATGACCAGATCGCTGTTGAACCCGTCTCGTGTGTTGTTCTCTTTCTTTTTTTGTCTAGTATCTTCTCATTGTTATATGAGAGACGATGTTTATTTCTGCAATGGTGCACATAAGCATTCAAATGTGGGAAGACACATTTTGATTTTTGTACTTATTGTTCCTTTATTTTTCTTCGGTGTTTCCACTCTGTCGTGTCACGTGTTTGATTCCCAATCAGTAATCTCTGTACCACGATTGTCACCGCCCTCAACCTATGTTGCTTTCTAGTTTTTCTGGTCACCAGCCTGCGTTAATTTTCTTACTTTGGTGTTGGTCTTATATCTTGTGAATGTAGGCGAACACGGAATGTGTTTGATGTTGCACTCAAGGTCCACAAAAGCATTCAAGAAAGGGATCTTGAAGTTGGTCGGAATTTGGGGAATCGGATTCTCAGATGGCTCGACAAGATGAAGCCATCAGCTGAGATCCGACCAAAGCCTCCTCAAGACGTTAGCATAACATCAAAACCGAGTAAACCATCTTCTTCTAGTTTATCTCAATACACAACCACCAACTCCATAGCAAAGGGTGGAAAAAGTGCAGATGGAGAATCTGGGAGGCATTTATTTACCTCCTCAAGGGGTATTTTCCGTAGAAATTTCCCGAGTGTTGCCATGATGATGCAACGCACAAAGCCGTCTGGAGCAAACAGTCAATACAGGCACTTGAGTATCTATGATGGACCTCAAGCTCTGAAAACCAACTATGGAGGATTCGGTAACGGGGGTACGATTCGGAAGGACATAATGCTATGGATGCTGCAAAGGTAAATCATCCACAGAAAGAAAGAGGGTCCCTATCAAGATTAGGCAAGAAACTGCATGGATTTCCCTGAAAATAGATGCAGTTCTTTGATTCGTCTTCTTTTCGCAAATAAACAGATTTTCGCTTCCTCATCCCCCCCCTATTCCATCTCCCTTCTCTGTCACATGCATTTTACACATACATCATGACTATAAAAATGAATGGGATAGAGAGGGGGGGTGGGAGAAGTAGGGGATTGTAGGCGTATGATTTGTAATGGATAGAGTAGAGTAGGCTCTTCAATGAGGTTATGACTTCTCCAGTCCCATACTTTGTAAGCTTTTCTATGTTTTTGATTTTGTTTGAGTCAAACTTGTAGTATTAGGATTTAGGATTACTACGTTGTAAACCTGTATCAATTGTTTCCGTTGGGGGGGGGGGGGGGGGGGTGTGTGTGCCTACTGAGCTGAACCGTAGCCGAACTGCGGGTTAGGTTCAATAGGGTGGTTACAGTGTCCTTCCTAAGCCAAAATTTTGTTTTGTTTTAGGGCTTTGATTGTGTTAAAAATTACGGTGTATCTTGACTGAATTTCAGACGTTTTTACCCTTTCAAATTTATGTTTTTACGAACTCGTTGATTCTGACCGAGTTTTTGACAATGTTAAAAGTATTCTTGACTCAATATTTGTCAGAAAGTCTTCCTGGCCGGTAATGAGTACGGAAAACATTCAAAGTTCTGACTCGTATTAAATCAGAATAATCATCGTTTTCTGACTGAGATTGGGTCAGAATAATTTGCAAACTCGTTGATTCTTACCGAATTTCAGACAGAATGTTAAAGGTTTTCCTGACTTAATGTTGATCAAGTCTTTCTAACCGGTATTGGGTGTGGAAAAGATTTAAAATTCTGACTCGAGTTGAATCAGAACAACCATCGTTTTCTGGCTCGAATTAAGTCATAATACTTTGGTGTGTGAAAAAATGTTCCGAAGAAAACCATGTCTTGATAATAAAATCTCCAACAAGCACTCATGCTGATTTTTTGAATTTGTTTAAAGAATAATAATTAAAATAGAAAGCGATCGATGGGAACATGCTGTATAGGATTCTGCAGCACACAGTCGGTCGGTCGGTCGGTCGGTAATTGATAGGATGAACGAGGACCGATGTGATCATTTTCTTGGTTGAGGAGTTTGAATTCGCGAAGCCATCTATATCTTTGAATAATGTGTGAATGATTCTTCCTATATTGACAACTCGCTCGATTATAGCCGGTTGCACCGCGGTCGGGAGAAAGCATTCACTATTTATATCTTTCCAGGCATTTGTTACTTGCTTCTTAAGCTCATCAACTGCCTTCTTTTTTGAGACCCCATACTCACTCATATAGCATTTCACAGCACCGGCTTCCCTGTCTCCATCCTGTTTACAAGCCATTTCTTTATAATTAACTATATATATGTCAATAAATAAGTATTAATACAATGGCATTTTGTAAACGCTATAGTAGTTAATAATTTGTATGACTGGAAATGGATTATGGTCTTTAATACAAGGTTAAATTTTCTATGAACATTGTTAGTTATTAAACTTATTCCGTTTTCTTATTTAAGGGCAAAATTGTCAATTGTGAAAATTAATTTTTACTTTTTTTTCCCTTTGCCATTTGATTGTTTTTCAAATGGGAATTATGACGTCACTTTTGGGGCACCACAATGAAATTCGACATCTTCAGAAACGAATTTATGTACAAAACTCGACTTTGGAGAGGTCGAAAGCAGATTTCGACGTCTCTAAAATCGAAATTATTCTGAATTGTGATGCCCAGGTTGATCGACTGTGGTGCTGCCGGATATTTATTTCCAGACAAGAATACGGTATCCGGGTCACATACAAAGATATATGCCGTTAATATTTGGCACTTGGCCCAGTTGAGTACATCCTCCGTAAACAAGTTTGTCATTCCTATGAATGAAGTTATACCCACCAAAATGGCTTGCTTGAGCACAGTATTCCTCCATGGTTGGCACAATGTTGTTGTCATACCAATAAGCCTCTTCGTAATATGCTTTTGCCACTTTTTTCATCTGAATTGAGTGTCAACCTTATTATTGTTGTTGTTTTTTTTTTTTGAGAAGTATTGACAACCTTATTCGTAATTCGTTTTTCTGTCAAAGGTAAAATGAAGAAAGGTACAGTTTGTTTTTATTTTTAATTTTTAATTTTTTTTTCCTTGTATAGAAATGATAAATGTGGAAGTTCTTGATCAAACAAGAAGAACTAATTTGAATTTAGAATAAGCGGGAAAGAAGCTAAGAACACAATAATCTGGAAAGCTTCATTTAACTTCAGTTGATGCTTACAGAATGGAATTAACAACTTAAATAAGCACTAGGAAGCTTCAATTATAACTGAAGTTAGTTACAACCGCTTCTATTTTTTTTTTTGTTATAAACAACCGCCGCTTCTATTAACTGACTAGAGTTTCAACTGATTTATGAGCGGGAATATCTTTTCACACAAATTTTTATCTTACCACACAGATTTTTTTTTCCAATTTCGCCCTTATTTTTTTTATTTTACGCGCGTTCATTCTGACCAAAGTTTGGTCAGAATATGACACATTATCCATACTGAAATATGGTCAGAATATACGTGTTGAGAGTCCACACTGGTTGATTCTGACCATATTTTAGGCGAATGTTTGAAGTTTTCCAAACTCATACATAGTCGAGCATCATTCGACCAATATTGAGTCCGGAATACTCTACACATTCGGACTAGAATTGGGTCGGGATAACAACAACAATATAAGAGCACCACTATTGATTCTGACTGAATTTCAGACAGAATATTAAAAGTTTTTTGTACTCAATTTTAGTCGAATGTCTTTCGACCGGTATTGAGTATGAAAAACATTCAAAATTCGACTAGAATAAAATCGGTATAATGATCGTATTCGACTCAAATTGGGTCAGAATGGTCATTGTGTGAATTGACCATAAATTGGCCAGAATAATATATATTTTCCGGACTCATTTACGGTCAGAATGGCAGGCGTGTAGAATATCCAAACGAAGCCCACTCTCGGCTCTTGGTAAGTGTAAAACAATATTTGTGTGAAAAGATAGTCCCTTTATGAGCTAAGGGTTTGACTTAATGTCTCAACGAGTCCTTCAATTCGATTCTTGCTTGCCGATTCTCGTCGTCCTTTGAGTTCAAGTTGCTTTGCTTCTAATACTTTAATACCCCATCTCAAACTGAACACTAAGGTTGATATATATATATATATATATATATATATATATATATATATATATATATATATATATATATATATATATATATAACCAAAGGATAGGAGCTCAATAGGGTTTGAAGTCTAGTCTTGTCTAAGGGCTTTGTGAACAAGTCTGTCGGTTGCAACCGTGTTGTGATAGGCAATGGTTTCAAAAGTCCTTGTTGATATCTATCCCTGACCACATGACAATCTATCTCTATGTGTTTAGTTCTTTCATGGAACACATGGTTTTCACTATACATAATGCACTTTTGCTATAAAAAAATAGTGGGATTGGCCTTTCTTGTTTGATATTGAATTCCACCAGTATGTATGTGAGCCATTGTAGTTCACAAGAGGCCATTGCCATAGCGCTGTACACTGACTTTGAAGAGCTTCTTGAAGTTGTTGTTTACTCCTTAGATCTCCAACTGATGACTGAACCTCCACAACGACTGAGAAGCCTGTGACAGACGTTCTAATGTCATTGCAACCACCCCAATCAACATCTACATAGCACTTTAGCTCCAAATTGTCCTTTGTTGGGAAGAAGATACATTGACTTGGTGGTTTCTTCATGTATTGGAGCAATTTGTCTGCTGCTTGAAGTTGTAACTCTTTGGGTTTATCCAAGAACAGACTAAGTTGTTGACTAGCAAAAGTTATGTCTGGTCTGGTTAACCCTAGATATAGCAGCTTGCCCACCAGACTTCTACAATATCTGTTTGAGTTTAATGGTGCAGAATCCTTGCTATGTAATTTGACTGTAGTGTCGATAAAAGTCATGCTTGGCTTGCATTTTGAGAAACCATACTCTTCAAGTAATTCTAAGCAATATTTTCTTCGTGACAACACAATACCTTTATTTGATCTTGCCACTTCAAGTCCTAGGAAATTCTTAAGATCTCCTAGATCTTATATGCCTAATCTGCCATTTAAGTAGTCTTTCAAATCTTTAATTTCATTCATATCTAGGCTAGTAACCAGCACATCATCTACATACACCAAGACTGCCACAAAAGTACTTTCAAAACCTTTAATGAATAAGCTGTAATCTTGTTTGGATTGTCTGAAGCCCCTCTCAAGCAGAGCTTAGGGTAACTTGATGTTCCACTGTCTACTAGCTTGTTTTAAGCCATATAATGACTTCTTAAGACTACAAACCATGTCTGGCTCAGTGTTGAAACCTTGTGGCACCTGCATATACACATCTTCAGTCAAATCTCCATGCATAAATGCATTGTTGACATCTAGTTGGTGCAGTTTCCAGTTTTAGCATCTGAAATAGCCAATAAAGTTCTCACAATAGTAAGTTTTGCTACTGGTGAATTAATGTCTAAATATTCCAGGCCTAATTGTTGTGTGTAGCCCTTTGCCACCAATCTAGCTTTGAACCTTTCCACTGAGCCATCTGAGTTCCTTTTGATTATGTAAACCCATTTACACCCTATTGGTTGCTTGACTTTAGGCAAGGTACCACTTCCTAAGTTTTGGTCTGTTACATGTCATTTATTTCATTCTCTATAGCTTTCCTCCACTCCTCATGTTTGATAGCCTTATTGTAAGTCTTAGGTTCTGTCAAAACATGAGAACTAAGAACATAAGACTGATAAGAAACAGACAGATGTTTGAGTGTGTCCACTTTGTCAATAATGTGAGGAGATTTTGAGTTTCGAACATTACTGCATGTGTAATCTTTAAGATATGAGGGTGCTCCCCTATTTCTTGTAGATTTTCTAGTTTGTGGTAAGTCAACATTTAGATTATCTTGCAGTTGTTCCACATATTCTACATTGTCAATAAGCTTAGGCTGAACTAGACCAGGCACAAGGCATTGGTCTGATTCAGAATGGGCTATATCATGTAAATCATTACCAGGTGAATTATCAGATTGCAAAATATCATGTGTAGGATATGTAGAAGTGGACTTACTCCAAGGTGCATCTTGATCAAAAGAAATAGGTAAGGGTAAATCAAAGATATCACCTGAAGTAGAAGATTTTTCTTTGAACGGAAATATCATTTCATGAAATACCACTGTTAAGGGTGAAATTATATGATTTATGACGTTATATTTTCTAATGTTTTCCCCCATATTCGTATTAATTGCATGGAAATCACGTGTTTAAATGGAATTATTAAGCAAATAACATTTTTAATGAGTTAATCGCAAAGTTGGTGAATTTATATGTTTTAATTATGATTTTATGTTTATTGGAATTATGTTACGCTTTGCGGTGTTTTTGATGTCATGTAGGTACAATTATGTGGCTCAATTGATGATCAAATGTTGATGAATTTCGAGCTATTTCAAGTTAAAAGAGATAATGGTGAATTGGATAGAGAAGAAAAGAAGATAAAGATGGAATTATCAAGTCTTGATCGAAGTTTGGACTAGCGTTCATCCGAGCCGAACGAGCGTCCAAGACCGAACGGGCGTTTGATAAGTGGACGAGCGTCCGAATCATATTTTACATTCGAGAGTTCGGACGCGTTCGAACGAGCGTTCACCTCCGTCCGAAGCCGCCGGACGAGCGTCCAAGATAGTGGACGGGCGTCCAAGCACCGCCTTAGCCTAAACCGACATAAAAATCTATAAATGGGCGCGATTTCTCAATCTCATACACACAATTCGAACCCTAAATTTCTAGGGGCGCTTTGGCTGCGATTTTACACTTTTTATTTCCGAGTTTTATGCAACTTTAAATTCGATCAAAGTAGGCTAGTAGTATGTTATTTTTCTCGCTTTTACGGGTTGCGAGGATGCTCGGAGGCTAGAACCTCCTTCAAACGAGAATTGTGAAGCCATCGGCATTGAATTGATCTATTTATTTCGACTTTTACTGTGAGTATTTACTACGGTTGTTTCTTATCTATGCATATTCTTGTTTTAATGCAATTATATTGGGAGATATGTTGTATGCTTGATATGTTATTGTTTGATGGAAATCTTGAATAGCATAGATCACCATAGATAAGAATAGTTCATTAGATTTATATTAACGGAAGTTAGTAAGTCTAAAAACTAGATCGTTAACGTAAAAGTTGGCACCTTTGATCTTTTTAACGTGTTAATTTAGTGTTGGAAGATACTAGGTTAATAGATGGATTGCCTAAGGAATTAGGAATTCATGTTTAGGTAAGGTGAATCACAACCTAAGTAAATACCACGTAAAATCGAGATAATAGATCAATGCATGTTGATAGGTGGATCAATCCTCGTTTGTCTTTTATAAACTTGATTTGCAATCCTCATAGCTTAGTTTAGATTAGTTAATTTATTTTCCTGCACTTTTAGTTTATTTTTATCGCTTTCAATCTCTCCTAGCATTGGATTAATCTCCTCTGTCTAGTTATTTTCTGCATATTTGTGTGGCAATAGTTAGTTAAAAACAAAAGCTAGGGTTAACATTCGTCTAGTTCCCCGTAAGATCGACCCGGCATAGCCTCTTTACTACGATCCTTGCACTTGAGGTTAACCGGTTTATTACTTGTTGTTTTGTATTGATAAAATCCGGGACAAGTTTTTGGCGCCGTTGCCGGGGAACCAGACGGTTGCCTAGTTTTTGTTTTTGTTTTTTTTTTTTTTTTAGTTTGTTTTAAATTCTTGTTTTTAGGTTAGATCTTTTCAGTCTCTGTTTGTTGTTAGTAGTTTAGTTGTTTTTGTTCGTTTATCTGTCGTTTTATTTGTATTTCGTGAGTAGTTAATATAAAATTTTTTGCTTCTAGTCTAGACTCGTTTTTGTGTTTGTACTCTCTAATCGTTTCGCCGCTTGGACGAGCGTCGTTTACTTATGCCCGTCCGCTCTTGCTCTAGTCGGACGAGCGTTCATACCTCCGGACGCCCGTCCAAAGGAGTTCGAAAAAAATCAATTTCGGACGAGCGTTCATATTTTGAACGCCCGTCCATTCGAAAACTAGTCGGACGAACGTCCGCTTAATTGGACGCCCGTCCGTCCCGTTCGCCATCGTTTTTATCTTTATTTCAATTAGGTTTTCTCTTTTTTTCGTAGGTAAGTGTCGTAGGTAGGTTTCTTAGGTTGAATCATCGACTCCACACCTTTCACGATCAAATTTTAGGATAAAAGGGTCCATTTTAGCACTTGATAGTATTTTGGCCATAACTTTCGGCTCGAGTGTCCGTTTGGCGCACAGGACCCCAATTCGGAAAGCTCGTTCCGACGCCGACGACGTGGCAAACGGCCAGAGGCCGTCCGACACCGTTTTCGAGGTCAAAATCCACTGTTTTCCCTTCCATTTTGGGCTCAGAAGATTTCAACACGTTTTTAGTGTTTCCTGTTTTTAAATTTTTCGTAGTTAAGTTTCGTAGTTTTTGATTCCTCTAGGTTTAGTTATCCTTTCCCTCTGTCTGATCTATCCTTTCGTCACTTTCTATCCTTTCTTGCTCAACACCTTGAGTTGGTGTTCGGTTTATGCAAACTCGTAGTCGGTAAGGGACCACTAATCTATTCCCCGACCCCGAGCGGACCATAGTCCGACCCAATAGGCGGAGACTTCGTTTCGACGAAGGAAACGCTCTAGATCAAGAATTTGAGCAATATCTTTCAGGAGAAATCGAAAGAATAGTAATAATGGCAGCGGAAGATAGACGGACGTTGGCCGACTATGCCATGCCCGGCACAGTCACCATCAACCCGGCTATCGTCATGCCTACCATTACTGCTCCAAACTTCGAGCTTAAACCCGGACTTATTCAGATGATGCAGCATGCATCAATTTTCCATGGTTTCCCATCGAAAACCCCCACACTCACTTACACACATTCTTGCAAATATGCGGTACTACCCGTATCCAAGGTGTAAGTGAGGACGCCATCAAGCTTAAACTATTTCCATTTTCCTTACGGGGGAGGCACTCGAGTGGTATCACTCTCTCCCCTCTCGAATCCATCACTACGTGGGCGGAGCTCGAGAAGGAATTTCTAAGTCAATACTTTCCTCCTTCAAAAACAGCCCACCGTCCGCACGAAATCTTCACATTCCGTCGACCGGAAAATGAGTCATTCTTTGAGGCGTGGAAAAGGTTTAAGTCTCTCTGCGAAAGTGTCCCCATCATGGCTTGCCAAAGCAAAGGCAAGTCCATACTTTCTTCGACGGATTGACCGAGCTCACCAAGGGCATGGTCAATAGTTCCTCCGGTGGGGCATTTCTCAAGAAAACACCCGATGAGGGGTGGGCGTTGTTCGAGGACATTGCCAAATATAACTACGCCCCCTCTTATCAAGCCATCCAAGCACCTCCTCCCCTCCCAAGGTCGAAGAGGTGACTATGCAAAGTCTTGTTGCCATGTTGCAAAAGCGAGATGGCACCTTCTCAACCGACGACCTCTCACACCGGCCCCTACCCGAGTTATCGGGCTCCTTCACTTTCACGAGAACTCTCAAGTTCGTATTGTGAAGCATGCCGTCGACCGGCCATATGACCGGCCAATGTCAATTTTCTTCCCCTCTCGCTCGGCAAGTCAATGATGTTCATGACTATGGACGATAATCCAATCACATGCCAAGTATGTGATAGCATGGGGCACATCGCTCGCTTCGTCCCATGATTGGGCGAATGCGGAAGTCAATGCTTTCTCTCGGCCGGACAAATCGAGATTCAATAACCAATTCTCGGCCAGAACAGTTTCCAAAACCAAGGGTTTAATCAATCTTCGGGATTTAATCCTAATTCGAACTTCAATAGAAACCCTGGTTATAATCAGAACCCAAGCTATAATTCTTCCAATCCACAGCAAAGGTTCAATCAGATTGGCCCGCCAATTCTAATTCTACATTTCCAAATCGGTCAATCGACCACTCCCTCAAAATCATCAGAACTCTCAAGGATCCTCCCAATCCAACAATTTCGAAACCAAGTTGGAGGAGCAAAGCAGGACAATAAAAAGTCTTGAGAGACAAATAGGGCAATTGGCTGAGCAGCTAGCGTCAAGACCCCCAGGGCATCTGCCCAGTTTTACTGAGAAAAACCCAAAAGGCGGTCAAGTCGCTCACGCCGATTTAAGCAGCAGTCAATGCACTGACCTGGTACCTTCACCTCCATACGGTAGAGAAGAGGCCAGTGCAATGAATTTGAGAAGTGGTTCTCAAGTTGGTGGTCCCCCTGGCTTCCAGGGAAACCACTAGCCCCTCCTGCCATTGGTAAGGCAGGAGGGGAAGTTGAGCACCCATCATCCCCTTGGTCGCGCAAAGGAAAATCGGTGGGCGATCCTCGATAGAAGAAAGAGTTGAGATTCCTCAAGTGGTTGATCCCCGAGGAATAAAGAATCAATTGGAAGTCCTCGTGGCTTCCCCCCCGAGAAGTGAAATATTTGAGGATCCTCGGGTGGCCGATCCCCTGAGGAGTGATGAGTTAAATGATAGTCAGGTGGCTGATCCCCTGACTAGCAAAAAGAATGAAAAGACGGTTCGATGGAAAGATTTGGAAGACAAAGCTATCGGTGCATCTTCGAAGAAAGTCTTTTCTGAGGATGATTTGAAAAAGCTTCCATTTCCACCGAGAAAGAGCAACATCCCATTGAGCGAAGATAAGAAGTATGAAAAAGTGCTTAATTTGTTGAAAAATACTCAGGTTAATCTGCCATTATCCGAGGTCTTGGTCGAGATGCCTAAGTATCAAAGTTCATCAAGGATGTTGTATCTTCCAAAAAGAAATTATCGAGAAATGGATCAAGCAATTGGTAAGGATTGTTCGATGGTCAATTATCAAGACTTACCAACCAAGAGGGGCGACCCGGCAAATTTGTGCTCACATTGCGGATGGGAGGCCTAGTCTTTCCAAATTCCTTATGTGACCTGGGTGCATCCATCGCTTGATGCCATTGTCTATTTGCAATCGGCTTGGGTTTACAAAGTCTTCTAGAACCCACTACCATGAACTTGCGGTTCGCGATAGATCTTCTAAGAAAGCCTCGGGGATCTAAGAGACGTATTAGTTCAAATAGATAGGTTTACCTTTCCAGTTGACTGGTACGTCTTAGATATTGAGAAAAGTGAAAATGTCCCTTTGATTCTTGGAAGACCTTTTCTATCTACAGCTAGAGCCCTCATCGATTGTGATGGTGGGCATGTGACCATTCGAGTTGGTGACCAGGAGGTGAGTTATAGTGTTTCTAAATCTATCAATGTACCTTCTGGATCTCCAACCGGCTTTTCCGTTGATGAGACTTCGATGATTTCGATGACTTTATGGATAAGCAAGTCATGGTTTGTAGAGGCGAATATGAGCGATTGATCGATAATCCGAATAATCATGGTGTGGTCAATCTAGACCATTTAGCGGTGATTTTGAGGATGAGCTAAGAGAAGAAGCCTTGGCGATAGGACCACCGAGTAAGCTCGGCGATGTTGAGTTGAAGAGTGGTGATCTTAAATCAAGTCTAGAGGATCCTCCCGTAGATTTGGTACCGAAGCCGTTGCCTAAACATCTTAAGTATGTGTTTTTAAGAGAAGGTGACAAGCTTCCTTTGATCATCTCTCGCCAAGCTATCTCGTAGAGAAGAGCTTAAATTGTTAAACGTCTTGCGCAAAAATGAAAAAGCCTTTGGATGGCGGGTGGGAGATATCCGAGGGATATCTCCCGACATCTGTATGCACAAAATCAAGGCGAGGAGGGTGCAAAACGAGTTAGACGACCTCGGAGAAGGCTCAACCCTCACATGCAAGAGGTAGTCAAGAAGGAAATTATCAAGCTTCTAGATATGGGTATCATATACGCCATTGCGATAGTGAGTGGGTATCCCCGACTCGGTAGTCCCCAAAAAAGGGGGAATTACTATTGAGAAGAATGAGAAGGGAGAGGAGATAGCATTGAGGCTAGTTACGGGCTATAGAGTCCGTATTGACTACGAAAAACTCAATGAGGTCACAATGAAAGATCATTTCCCCCTTCCATTCATTGACCAAATGCTTGAGCGTCGGCGGGGCACGCATTCTCTTGCTTCCGGATGGATATTCGGGATACTTCCGAATACCCATCGATCCCGATGACCAAGAGAAGACCACTTTCACTTGCCCTTATGGTACATTCGCCACGGGCGGATGCCATTTGGTCTATGCAATGCCCCGCTACCTTTCGAGGTGTATGATGGCAATCTTTGACGGGCTAGTTGAAAAGTGCATGGAGATTTTTATGGATGATTTTTCGGTCTTTGGTCAATCCTTCGATGACCGCCTCGATAATCTTGATCGGTGTTGTCTAGATGTGTGGAAAAGGACTTAGTGCTCAATTGGGAAAATGCCATTTTATGGTCGATGAAGGCATAGTTCTTGGCCACAAAGTGTCCGCCAAAGGTATAGAAGTAGATAGGGCCAAGGTAGAAGCCATTGAGAAGATGAGTTATCCTAAGAATGTACGCGAAGTCAGAGGTTTCCTCGGACATGTCGGTTTCTATAGGAGATTCATCCAAGATTTTTCCAAAGTAGCCAAGCCCCTATCTACTCTGCTCAAGGAAGACGTTGAGTTCAATTTCGATGAAAACTGCAAGCAAGCGTTTGAGGAGCTCAAGAATCGGTTAATATCCGCTCCAATTCTTATATCGCCGGACTGGAACTTACCCTTTGAGCTTATGTGCGATGCATCCAACTATGCTGTTGGTGCAGTTTTAGGGCAAAAGCTTAATGGAAAGTTCCAGCCTATCTATTATGCCAGTCACACACTGAATCCTTCTCAAGTTAACTACACGACCACTGAAAAGGAATTATTAGCCGTAGTCTTTGCTATGGATAAGTTTCGTAGTTACTTGCTAGGTGCTCAAGTGATTGTGTGGACTGATCACGCTGCTTTGCGTTATCTCATGACCAAAAAGGAAGCTAAACCGCGCTTACTGCGTTGGATACTGACCCTCCAAGAGTTTGACGTTCAAATCAAAGATAAGAAGGGCAGTGAGAACGTAGTGGCGGATCATGTTTCTAGGATGATAAGTGAGGAAAAGGGTGATCCTGAAGATATAGATCTTTACTTTCCTCTAGAAAACATCATGTTGATCGATGGCCGCTCTCCTGATGTTCCATGGTATTCGTCTATTGTGAATTACCTTCATGCCCGTTACCTTGACCCCGAAATGTCTTATCAAGAGAAGAAGAAGTTCTTCTCGATATGAAATATTTCGTTTGGGATGAACCTTATCCTCTTCAAGATCCGCAAAGATGGTTTGCTTAGGAGATGTGTTCCGAATCCGAGCAACGCGATATAATCGAGCAATGCCATAGTGGACCCACGGTGGTCACTTTGGTCCTTGGAAAACGGTTGCTAAGATCTTCCGATCCGGTTTCTATTGGCCTACATCTTTAAGGATACGAAGCTTTCGCAAAGCTTGCGATAGATGTCAAAGAACCGGAACTCTGACAAGGCGTTTCGACATGCCTTTGAAACCCATCTTGAATGCGAAGTCTTTGATGTTTGGGGCATCGATTTTATGGGACCATTCCCATCATCTTGTGGCAACAAATACATCTTAGTCTGCGTTGACTATGTTTCGAAATGGGTGGAGGCAATTGCCACTCCTCACAATGATCATAAAACGGTCATGAAATTTCTGAAGAAGAACATCTTTGTGAGGTTTGGATGTCCACGTGCCTTGATCAGTGATGAAGGGACACACTTTTGCAACCGACCTTTGGAAAAAGTCCTCGAGAAATATGGTGTTCGCCATAAAACTGGCACACCATATCATCCGATGACTAGTGGTCAGGTTGAGCGAAGCAACCAGAGTCTTAAGAAAATCTTGGAGAAGACGGTGAATAGTCATCGCAAAGACTGGAGTCTGAAGTTGGATGATGTATTATGGGCTTATAGGACCGCCTATAAAACTCCTATGGGTACATCTCCATATCAAATGGTCTACGGGAAACCATGTCATCTGCCGGTCGAGCTAGAGCATAGAGCTTACTGGGCTACCAAGTTTTTAAACTTTGATTCCCAAACGTGTGGACAGCATCGACTTCAGCAGTTGCATGAGCTGGACGAGTTCAGACTCCAGGCATATGAAAGTGCCAGGATCAGCAAAGATAAGATGAAGCTACTCCACGATGCTAAGATTAAGAAGAGAGAATTCCAAGTCGGCGAACAAGTTCTTCTTTACAATTCTAGGTTACATTTGTTTCCTGGGAAGTTGAGGACTCGTTGGTCCGGTCCTTTTGAGATTCTCCAAATCATTCCTGGAGGCGTTCTAGAACTTCGCGGTTATAGCGGCGAACCGTTTCGAGTTAATGGACAAAGGTGCAAGCACTATATCGGTGAACCTAAAGAGAAACCTTTGATTGTTAAATTTCTCGATATTCTCGGATGTGGTGTTACTCAAGTCGAAGAATTTGACGAGTTATCACCCGACTTGTTCTCCGAGGATGACGGTAGTGATCCGTCGAAGAAGTTCTAGCGGTGTAGTGCTTGATATGGAAGAGTTTGAGAGGGAGCGACAACTTAAACGTCATCAGAGGAGTCGGAGGAGAAAGAACACAACCATGGGGAAACTTAAAAAGGTATGGAGAGCTTTCAAAGATTTAACCCCATGCGTTAGATGCTGTTTCTGCAGCCACACTATGGACCGGAGCTTAAACGAGGTAGTGGCTGGCAGAAAGGTTAAATGGCCTGATCCAGGCTGAGCTTACAATGTGTCGAGCTAACGACAATAACCATTAGCGCTACTAGGAGGCATCCTAGATATCCCTTATTATATTAGTTTCTTTCTTTAGTTATTTTTCCTTGTTCTAGTTGTTTTAATCTTATTAGGATTGTGTTGTTTTTATCAGTCAGCCGTCCTAATCTTATACAGGGTCGAAGTGTTGTTTTGCTTACGATTTCCTCTTATCTTTATCTCTATCACTTTTGCGCGATATGATATAATTCCTTGTATCCCCCGAGGTATTTCTTTGTTTTTCAAGTGTGCGGGGTATTTTCGATAGCGATTGTGAGCTTTCGATGAAGTCGGTTTTCCGGTGGATGGTCCACGATCTACGATTTCCTCAACATTTTTGGACCGGCTCCGGACCATTTCCGAAATTGCCTCTTTCGAACTACGAATCGGCTAAGTTTTCTTTTCCTTTTATTTTACGCACAACATGAGGACATGTTGTTATTTAAGTGTGGGGGAGGGGAATTAGTCGATATGTATCTACACATTTGCTTACATGATATTATATCATTTCTATGCTAAAATGAGCTAAATTTTAAAAATTTTGTTTTGTCTCGAGTGAGCAATGCATGTTTTTGTTCGGTTTGTTATATTCATTGATGCTGTATGCCGTATGTTCCATAAGTTAGATGTTTCACCAAGATTTATTTTTCACATGCCATAGTAAATGATGAGCTATATTATAAAGTTATACCCCTTTTGATTAGTGATGTTTGATTCCTTATAAGTCATGTGCTTAGTGCTAATGTTCATATCATGAGACTTATGATAGTTTGTATTTAGTTCCAAGTACGGTGTACTGTGAATATCTAGAAGTTTGAATGTGATAAGTAATACGTAGCTAATGTCATTTGAAAAAGTTGAGTTAATAATGAAATCAATAGTGTGTGTCGGAAGCTGGTCGATGATTTGAGTGCGGTAAGGCATTATCTCGAAATGTTTTATTCCACTATGATGACCAAAAGCTCACGACAGTCAGAAGAAGTTTGCTTTATGATTTGAGTAAGGTAGGGTATACCACGTATGTCCTATTCTGCTATGATGAGCAATAGCTTATTCTGATGTGTGTTTAAATGTGAAATCAATTGAATCTACTTAAGAATTGGTATGAAAAGAATGAAATGAGACTTAGTTATCGTTAATCTTATCCCCAGTATAAACCGATGGATATGCTGTAGGGATTATCCTCTGAGTATTTCAGAAAGGCCCTAGATATATTCGATCATTCTTCTCGGGATATGTCACGTTTGTAGGGTGCATCTTATAAGTATCTTTTATTACTAGTTTGAAGGGGGTATTAGCTAGTTTTGCTTGAAATATGCAAGTTTGGATTTAGTGGAAATTTGCTATGGTTATGCACACACACACGGGTGAACTTCTAATTTATTGACTATGTGGTGTATGTGTTGAGGTGTCTATATTCTTTCCGAGCCTTTATCTTGTTTTGTTTTGCTCGGGACGAGCAAAGTTTAAGTGTGGGGGAGTTGTTAAGGGTGAAATTATATGATTTATGACGTTATATTTTCTAATGTTTTCCCCCATATTCGTATTAATTGCATGGAAATCACGTGTTTAAATGGAATTATTAAGCAAATAACATTTTTAATGAGTTAATCGCAAAGTTGGTGAATTTATATGTTTTAATTATGATTTTATGTTTATTGGAATTATGTTACGCTTTGCGGTGTTTTTGATGTCATGTAGGTACAATTATGTGGCTCAATTGATGATCAAATGTTGATGAATTTCGAGCTAATTCAAGTTAAAAGAGATAATGGTGAATTGGATAGAGAAGAAAAGAAGATAAAGATGGAATTATCAAGTCTTGATCGAAGTTGGACTAGCGTTCATCTGAGCCGAACGAGCGTCCAAGACTGAACGGGCGTTTGATAAGTGGACGAGCGTCCAGAATCATATTTTACATTCAGAGAGTTCAGACGCGTTCTGAACGAGCGTTCACCTCCGTCCAGAAGCTGTTGGACGAGCGTCCAAGATAGTGGACGGGCGTCCAAGCACCGCCTTAGCCTAAACCGACATAAAAATCTATAAATAGGCGCGATTTCTCAATCTCATACACACAATTCGAACCCTAAATTTCTAGGGGCGGCTTTGGTCTGCGATTTTACACTTTTTATTTCCGAGTTTTATGCAACTTTAAATTCGATCAAAGTAGGCTAGTTTTATGTTATTTTTCTGCTTTTCTGGGTTGCTGAGGATGCTCAGAGGCTAGAACCTCCTTCAAACGAGAATTGTGAAGCCATCAGCATTGAATTGATCTATTTATTTCGACTTTTACTGTGAGTATTTACTACGGTTGTTTCTTATCTATGCATATTCTTGTTTTAATGCAATTATATTGGGAGATATGTTGTATGCTTGATATGTTATTGTTTGATGGAAATCTTGAATAGCATAGATCACCATAGATAAGAATAGTTCATTAGATTTATATTAACGGAAGTTAGTAAGTCTAAAAACTAGATCGTTAACGTAAAAGTTGGCACCTTTGATCTTTTTAACGTGTTAATTTAGTATTGGAAGATACTAGGTTAATAGATGGATTGCCTAAGGAATTAGGAATTCATGTTTAGGTAAGGTGAATCACAACCTAAGTAAATACCACGTAAAATCGAGATAATAGATCAATGCATGTTGATAGGTGGATCAATCCTCGTTTGTCTTTTATAAACTTGATTTGCAATCCTCGTAGCTTAGTTTAGATTAGTTAATTTATTTTCCTGCACTTTTAGTTTATTTTTATCGCTTTCAATCTCTCCTAGCATTGGATTAATCTCCTCTGTCTAGTTATTTTCTGCATATTTGTGTGGCAATAGTTAGTTAAAAACAAAAGCTAGGGTTAACATTCGTCTAGTTCCCCGTAAGATCGACCCGGCATAGCCTCTTTACTACGATCCTTGCACTTGAGGTTAACCGGTTTATTACTTGTTGTTTTGTATTGATAAAATCCGGGACAACCACATCGTCTCTTGCTACAAATATTTGTTTTGTATGAAGATTTAGAAGATAAAAAACCTTCACATTAGCAACACAACCGAGAAATACCGATTTGTTTCGAATGTGGGAAGTTCGGCCACAAAACTCAAGATTGTCCTAATGTACATCCTGAAGGCGCTAGTGAGCACAAGCATCCTGCTTATGATATTTTAAACCCAAAAGTACCTCAAGGACCCACTCCGGAAAAGCCTTCTGGGCCGTGGATGATTGCACAGAATAGAAGGCGTAGACCTACAAGAGGCCAAAAGAGCAGAAGAGGTAAAACGAATGGTAATGCGAGCTGATGCAAGAAACGAAAATAGGGGAAAAGCAGGCCCCTCTGGATCCATATTTGTAGTCTTCTCCGATGGTGAGGACAATAATGATCCTGGACATGAGGAAGAGGACCAGCAAGATGAGATCGTGAATTTACGGAGACAAACGGAAGACGTAGCAGCAGCCGAGATAGCTCCTAATGTAACCCTACTACGTAGAGATGAACCCAAATCTAACGGTAATACTCAGTCACGACGAGAAAACGGCCGGAACACTAGGAAAATCCAAGCAATTAACACTGAACAGTCCAAGAGGAAGGAACCTTCAGCCACATCAAACAATACCACATCAGCTGCAAAAAGATCTACGTTGTTTGTAGGTTTGGGCAGGCCACAAGAACAACTATCAATCCTTCTTACCGATATCTCTAATCAGAAAAATTATCAACCAAGACCGTCCGTGCCTCCGTACATAATGATAGACACTTGAATGAATGACAATTCCAGAACAAGTACTTTGAAGCAAAATAAAACAACATACATGAAATCTAATCCACCTGATATTAGTGTGGAACGGCAAGAACATAATATTACCACTGTGAAAGGGGGCATTGAAGTCATGAAGTTGATGATATAAGGAAATATTGTAGCAACTTTACTAACACCAATTAGTTTTAGTACAACGGTAAGCGCTTGATCCTAATATGGTATCGGAGCAGGAGATCATGAGTTCAAACCCTGCTTCCAGCACAATTAAAAACAAATACAAAAAAAAAACCTAGTGTTGGGCCTCACTATCTTCTTATAGGCCACACTTCCCAAACCAAAAAAAAAACAAGTCAAGTGTTGGGTCTCTCTCTCTTCTTATAGGCCCACACTTGAGGGGGCGTGATATAAGGAAATATAGTAGCAACTTTTTTGCCTACTTGATACTGGAGTAGTTAGCCACAAAGCTAAGAGACTTATTGAAAACTCCCCTCTTACGAAAGAAGTTTGTGTTGAAGCACGGGACTATGCCGGAGGAATTTGGGTTCTTTGGAACGATAACATAATGGATATGAAATATATATCATGTATCAATCAATGCCTTACCATGTCTATATGCGGCAACTCAGGTATCGAGTGGATTCTATCGATAGTTTATGCTTCACCCACCTCCAACTTGAGATCGGATCTTTGGGAATACTTGAAAAAAATTGCAGCGATCGTAAAACATCCGTGGTGTTTTATGGGTGACTTAAACCAAGTGATTGAATAGGAGGATAAAAGAGGTGGAAGACCGGTTACGGGGACCAATGTGGAAAGTGTGAGATCGATGATTCATAAATGCAACCTTGTGGGAATCGATTTCCATGGCCAAAGATTCACATTGAAAGAGCGCTTTTCAATGGATCGCATATTGAAGAACGCCTGGACCAAGTCAGGAGTACAAGCGATTGGGTGATTAAATTTCCTGAAACTACCCACCTACACCTCCCAAAAACACACTCAGATCATTGTCCCCTCCTCCTTCGTATGGCACCGAGAACCCAACCCACGAAAGGGAACTCGGGCAACCAATTCAAATGCCTGGCTAGAACATGATGGGTTTATGGATTTTGTGCAGCAATAATGGGATGAATCAAAACCAAATATGAATGAAGCGATTCAATACTTTATGAAGAAGGCTCAGAATTGGAACAAAAAAGTCTTTGGTAACATTTTCTACAGAAAAACAAATTGTTTGAATCGTTTAAGGGGAATCCAAGAAGCTATTGATCGCCAACCCTCATCTTTTTTATTCAGCTTGGATGAGCTATTACGGGTAGAGTACAATACCACCCTTATTCAGGAAGAACAACTGTTGCACCAACGGTCTAAGTACAATACCACCAATCTAGCTTTGAACCTTTCCACTGAGCCATCTGAGTTCCTTTTGATTATGTAAACCCATTTACACCCTGTTGGTTGCTTGCCTTTAGGCAAGGGTACCACTTCCTAAGTTTTGGTCTGCTGTAGGGCATTTATTTCATTCTCCATAGCTTTCCTCCACTCCTCATATTTGACAGCCTTATTGTAAGTCTTAGGTTCTATCAAAACTTGAGAACTAAGAACATAAGACTGATAAGATACAGACATATGCTTGCGTGTGTCCACTTTGTCAATAGTGTGAGGAGATTTTGAGTTTTGAACATTATTGCACGTTTAATCTTTAGGATATGAGGGCCCCCTATAACTTGTAGATTTTCTAGTTTGTGGTAAGTAAATATTTAGATTATCTTGCAGTTGTTCCATATATTTTAATGGATTAGCAGCTGAAGGGTATCCCATTACTATTTCTGAACTGATTTTAGATGTTCTAGGTGGTCTAGTAGAGAGTATGAGTCAGTTATCGTCAATATCACTTCAATAATTAGATCACTTACCTGGCAAGATGTGCAGTTCCAGTTGATTACACATGAGAGACTATTGGCTAGGTTCACCCCTTCAACCACTCTTGATTTAGGGGTCCATCTGCAAATTAGGCTACAAATAGAGGAAATCTAGGCCGAGGACAAGCAAGGCCCCAAGGAAATGCTGGTGGTAATGGTAACTATCAGAACAATGGCATAGGTAGAGGTGGTTATAGAGGTAGGGGAGATAGAGGCAGAGGTCTTAGAGGCTACCCCAACCAGAATCAGGGAAATTCTAGGCCTACATGTCTAGTCTGTGGCAGAGTTGGGCATTCCGCAGTTGAGTGCTACTACAGATATAACTCTAATTACAATGGTCAGGTCTCAAATGCTAATTCTAGACCCAATTCCAGACCAAACTCTGGGCAGTATACTAACTATGGATGACATCAACCTTTGGCTTACTTTGCTTTTCCAGAATCAGTAAGTAATGCTGCATGGTATGCTTATAGTGCGGCCACAAACCACATTACCTCAGATTTGAACAGTTTGCAGTTGAGTCAAGGGTATGATGGCTCAGATGGTCTGATAATTGGCAATGGTAAGAGTCTTCCCATAAAAAAAACATAGGTCACTTCTCAGTTCAATCTGAGAATTCTAATATTTCCTTTAATAATGTCTTACATGTTCCATATATAACAAAGAATCTTTTTAGTGTATCCAAACTTATTTTTAATAACCATGTTCTTATGGAATTTCATTGTGACTGTTGTTTTGTTAAGGACAAGATCACATGGAAGGTTTTGCTCCAAGGAATCTTAAAAAATGGTCTCTATCAGATGACTAAAATGGATATGAATCATGTGGGTAATGCGTATCTTATCTAAAGATGACTAAAATACCCTTTTATGAAAATGTTGTAAAATCTAGAAAAATTGTCCAAAGCCTAAACATACCGATGTTTGTTGGCTTGTGACAATTAATGCCACAAATAATTCTTTATTAATCTCTACGACTATTTTTAGAAATAGTCAAGTGTACTCAGTGAAGTGCATAATTCGGAAAGCCCGAAAAGTTTGAGCTAGTACGAATATGAGATTGATGAGCTGCTTAGGAATTAATCTTCAATTGGATTGAAGCAATTAATAACTGTAGGGTGTTTCAGAAGCGTCTGAAATAGAATCAGATTCTCCCTTGAAGGATACCATCATTGGGATACGCAATTAAATTGTACTCCCAAAATGGAAACAGCATTTTATATGATAAAAGTGTGACACAAGCCATGCGAAGTATCCCTTACCCGTTTCGGGATAGTGCCCTTATACTTAACCGAGTTCCAAAGAATAAAGGTTGAATAAATTCCATGTTAGATATGGAAGGCGATAATGTCGAATCTATCTTAACCGATGATTTGAAGTTGTCATAGGCAAAGTCAGAAAGGCTTGGAGCCTAGTACGACGTATGCGACTTTGTGGAATATCTTAGCAAGTACGATATATATTATTTACATGTCCGCGGAGCAAAATGTTTGTCTCCAAACATGCCATCTTCTAGAGGAAGTGATTCTTCCAAAAGATATAGTGGGAGTAAATAAGATCTCAAAAGAGTTTGAGAACCACAAAGATACATTCAACCATTAGAACATGAGCACACACCGCATAGCGATGAGGTGTAGAACACTGCTCAGTGCACATAAAAGTTCTGTAAGTCTGTGGATAACCTCAAGCCTGAAAAGGCAGTTGGTATGTTCATCTTGAATAATGAATATCTCACAACTTATGAAGGAATGTTTGAAAGGCAAGATTGAGAGATATGGCCAGGAGCCATAATATCTGAATTAGATTCCATCAGTGACAACCAGGTTATGAACCTAGTCTGTCTTACCTAGAGGGAATGTCCCCGTAAGACCGAGCCCGGTACTATTCGGACTATGCTTGTTGTAACTTCGTATCATGGCTATATGATAGTGTTGAAGACGTTGGGCAGAAAGCTCGATGTTCATAGACGATGACATGATATGTAAGCCCACGAGATCCATTTATGGACTCAAACAAGTTTCTCTAGATGATTTCTTTGTTTGATAATCAAAGGAGTTTGATTTAGTCAAAAGAAGGATATGCCCAACGTGAAAGATGGATAGTGGGAGTGTGTTACGATTCTTGAGTAAGGTATTAGATATCTCTCTCAGGAATTGCCACCCCATGTCACAGTCAATTAATGTTTGGTAGTTCAAGGTCTTTACAAAAGCACTTGGATTAGCAGTTCTTAAATTAGATATAAGAATCTATAATGATAGATTTAACTGCTGTTAGATTATAGTTTACCTATATAGATGTGATGCTAAAAGAGTTTAGCATAGATCGCGACAGGGGATACTGCTAGACGGTGTTCTCAAGTTCTATCTATGTTAGGACGTTAGTCCTAAAGATAAGGTGAAAGATGATGCTTGTGGAAGGTTCCCTTTGCTACTGTAATAGGATCCATCATAAGAGTTATGCTAGAGGTTCACACTCCATGAAGAGTCATGAGCAAGTATGAAAGTAAGTCTGGTGAATGTCGAGAATATCCTTAAACAGGTTAAGGATGGTTTCATAGTTTATCAAAACTTGGAATAAGATAAATATAGGTATACAGACGTATATCCTGAGTCTTGTGAAGGCGAGTGAGAGCTACAGTCTGGGTTTGCAGTCACTTTGATTAAGTGATACAGTGAGCTGGAAATGTTCTAGGCTATGGGTCACTGTAAATTCTACAACTGAGCCAAGACACAGTAGTGCCTTGGAGGCGCAACGGGAGCAGTACATGGATCTAGGAGGTTCATTCCTGAACCATATACGGTTCTTCCACCTTTTCTATATAGCTGATATAGTAAGTGGATTCATTGCTTGGAGGAAGGACCAGGGTCTCGTCAGAGATTCGTGTGTGTGTTGAAACGGTTCCTTTGACTTGGTCATTTGGAGCATGGTATAAAGATAGTCTGAGTCCCCACGGATAGCGATCCGTTCAAAGCTAGGGCTGGTTGCGAGTATTGTATGAGATTCTTGTGTTTCAACTTGGTCTTGTGTGTGCGAGTGATTGGTTTTAGGCCAAGTGAGAGATTGTTGAAATAGTGTCCTAAACCCAATCGGGTTGGACCGGATCCGACCGGGTCGGATCATTTCTACTATTTCTTTGTGTTTATACATATATTAAATGGCTTTTCTGTTGTCATATATATGTTCTTTTAAAGAACCAATTATGAATTATTATATGATAACGTCCTTAGTGTTAAACTGTGATAGAGAAACCATGATAGGAGATTATGGTTGATGAGATCTCTAATCACTTTAATAAGTTTGATACTTAAATGTCTCTAGGCTGATGTACTATTAAGCAGGGCATTGATAGTATAAACGGACTAGCACGTATTAGATGTCTTCTCTTTAAGGGCGGGGATAGATCTCGTCTATCGAAGTGTAGAGACACATGGACTCGTACGTGGACATGTATTAGAGAATGCGTACGTTAGATCGACCCACTTACATTAAGTGTCGCACTATGTGGCGGTTGTGTAATTATCCTTAAGACCGGAGTCTTCATGGCATCACAGTGTGGATGGTCATGCTTTGACACTATTGAGGTTTCCCTTAGCCATGGGGCGATCATGCGGTAGTGATTGGGTATGATAATGAAGCATGCGGAGTATACGTGTTAGTTCATCCGGGAATCGCGTATCCTATGATTGGGATTGAATATCCGAAATGGCCTTCTTATAAATAATGTCTAGCTCTCGAGAATCTTTGCAAAGTGGGAGTAAATGTGTTATTCCAAGAGAACATGATATCCGGATTATAAGATACGATCGTTAATGTATTGACACTCGAGATACGATCGTATCGATATTATTACTGCGGTAGGATTGTAATTTACACGGTAACTGTTTCACATGAAAGGTATTAGTCATTGCATTTGACTCTTCCGATGATTGGGGGTCACGGTGTGTTGCTAGATGATATCCCGTGATCGTTAGGCATGAAGGGCATTTTCGTAATTTGCACTTTGTGTCTACGGCCAACATATTCGGAAGCCTATCGGGGCACACACATAAAAACATCTAGCCGGATTAAAATGTGGTTATAGCGATAACCAAATAAGGAAAGTTTATCTCAATACTATAAAGGTTATAGTGGTAAATTAATATGGTGGTATTTATTTATTATGAATAAATTAAATACAAGATATTAATTATGTTGATTAATTAAATATGTATATAGATACATATAGTCGAAAATATATATGTATATTGATACACATGTATTTTGCAAATTAATTAATCATAGCATTATATTAATTAAAGAAAAATCTCAATTCCCAATTTTGTGGGGAGAAGAGGCGCAATTCTTGTATGTATAGGATACATTTGAATTCTGCAGTTTAATTAATAAGATTACAATATATTAATATTAGATATTAATGACTATAGATTTGCACACATGTGTAAATTGATTTATGGTAATAAGATAAATATAGTCAATATAAGATATTGACAATATCTTGGAAATATATTTAATATAGGATATTGAATATTAATGAGATAAATCAATCAATTATATTTTCCTTATTTTATTGGGAAAATGTTTTCTTCTTCTCCACTGTACTAGGGGGCGCCACTTTCCCTATAAATAGGAAATGGGTGTCAAGCTCTTTTGATCATCACAACTCCAAGAACTAATAGTTCTTGTGAAAAATAGAGAGTTTTGAGAGAGGGAAAAAGGCCAGTCTAGCTACCAGAGTTTTCCAATAGCAATCCATGATGGGATTCCGGCGGGCTGTTCGTGTGGACTAGCGGTAGATGCCGAACACTTGGGCGGCTCAATGCAGAACTACTCTCCTTAGACGGTCAAAGCGTCGATATTTTAGATCAAGCAAGGTAACCACCGTCTTTAGCTTATTTGTTTATTGCTTAAACGAAGTCGATCCTGGTTAAAAGGAAATAAAATTTTAAATTCCGCTGCGTTCCCGCGTAGATTTCCTAACAAATATGTTGGAAATAAAATTTATGTTTTGATGATAATTCATCTTATTTGTTAAAATACTATCTTAACCCCATTGATGAAGTGCTGAAGCCAGCTGTTATAGTGGAAAGCTAAAAGATGTCTAGAACTGAATGTATAAGTTTTACTAGAGTCTGATATTTGTATAGGTTACATCAGACAAGCACCGTAAATGTTAGTGTGTCGTAAAACCGAAAACTTGGAAATCAATTAGAAAACCGGAAATCATCAAGACAAGCAACCGACTCGAATAAACCTACATGGAACCGAAGAAGGTAAGTTCGCCGAGAGTTACGGACTCGGTTGGCTTATCTATAAGATTGAAGAAGAACGAGGGACACGGACTCGCTTATTGAAGAATGAAGAACCGAGGGTTCAAACTCGGTTATGAAGATTATAAGTCGAGATCGTAAAGTTAGACTTCAGGCAAGATTGTGGTGACCTGAACTGACTTTATGGATCTTGTATGAAGACCTAAGAATTATAAGGACAATGAATTCTTAGATGATAATGAATCATGGTGTACTCTGATTAAGTCAATTATAATCAGATGAAAACTGGAGTACTGATATTTGAAGAAGAGTAAAATCTCAGTTAATGCTCCAAGTCAGTCAGGAAACTGACAAAAGAAAAACTCAGTATAAAACTGATAAGGAAACTCAGTTTTATGAGTCAGCCATCCAACAAACTGATCGTACAGTCGAACGTTATAAAGAAAGCAATTTCATTGGATGAGTTACTGACACAGCAGAACGGTCAGAAAATATAGCCGTTGCAAGATAGACGTTGATACAATTCAAATTGAAGCCAGATGAACGTTGGACTTCACAATATAAATAGAAGACATTGCACTAACAACAAAAAGAAGAACAGAGCATATACAAGAATTAACAAGCAATTTTGTGTATCAGTCTATTCGAATTGTTATCATCTCTGAACCATAACATGATCACATCTAGTATTTCTTCAAGTGTTCAAGCTACAAAGAATTCATCAAGAATCCAACACCTTGAAGAACCACAAACAAGAATCAACTTATTGATTCTCAACCCAACTTTGATTCTACATCAAAGGTTTTAGATCGTGAAGCAAACCGGGAAGGTTTTGCCAAGGACGATTGTGACAAGCGATCGGGTAGACGTGTTTGTGGTGGAAGCCGGTGAAGAGGCAATCCTACCCTCTAAGGACCGTGGTTCAAGCATTTGAAGAGCAGCAATTCTACCTGTTCTACAACTGTTTAGATAGTGAAGCTAGGGATTAGCCTAGGACTATTGTTTAGGACTTTTTGTAACAGTTCACCTCAAGAAGTTCTAGTGGAATTTTCCTCCGCACCACAGGGGAAGAGAGGACGTACAGGATTACACCACCTGGAACCTTTATAATTCTCATCTTATTTACCTTACGCATTTATTTAATTATTCAGCATTTACTTACAGCATTGTGATACTTGATTGTTACACACCTCACAGTCACAACTGAAATTCACCAGAATTCAGTTCACAACACTCAGTTTTCATAATAGAATAACAAGATCAAGAAGAAGGCTAAAACATATCCGCTGCCGGTTGACTCAGTTTCAGCTTAAGTCTGTTTGACTTAATCTCAGCTCTGTCAGCTTAACTCCACACAAGTTTTTAATTGAATCATAATTTGTTTTAAATCCAGTTTTTGGTGACAAGTTTATTCACCCCCCCTCTAAACTTGTGTTAGCCTTTCCAAGGGACCAACAATTGGTATCGGAGCAGTGTTTCTTTAACAAGATATCATTTGCTCTTTATCTCTTCTAGTTGTTCTTATTTGAAAGCTCAGTTTTCCAGTTATTCTACTGTCAGTCATCACTCACTCACAATGGATAACAATCAATATGCAAGACAAATGCTTATGTGCAACATGGACAGATTTGACGAATATAAACGTCGTATGCAGGCATTTCTAGCAGCTACTCATGATGAAATGATGGATGTGCTCACTGATGGACCAATTCAAATCACTCATATGCAACCGTTGGTGGAGAGCAAGTTCGAGTTGCAAAACCCAAATCCGAATGGACTAGTGATGATCGCAAGCGTAACAATCTCAACAATGTTGCCATGGACTTTATCCTCAGAACTCTTGACAGCAATATGTACTTGAAGGTGAAAGAATGCACGACTGCTAAAGAAATGTGGGACAAACTTCAGTTAGTTTGTGAAGAAACAGATTCAATCAAGGAAAATAAAATTTCCGTTGCAAAACAAAAGTTTGAGAATTTCAAGATGAAATCTGGAGAAACCATTGACCAAATGAAGACTAGATTCAGTGCTATCATGGATGAACTAGATCTACTCAAGATTGAATACTCAAAGAAAGTCATCAACACAAGAATCTTGAAGGCATTACCAATGTGCTGGAAGATGAAGGTCACTGCCATGGAAGAATCCAGGAGACTTGATGTAGAAGACTCATTCAAGATCTTTTCAGATCTGAAAGCTTATGAATTCAGTGAAGATTTCACAACCACAGCTGCAATAATCAAAGCTCTGGAAGAACCAAAGACCACAGCACTTGCAGCAGCATCAAATGAGATTCAAGAAAGCTCATCTAACAATCTTAATGAATTGGATGAAATGGAGGAACAAATGGCTCTAATGATGAACAGAATTCGAAGAATGAAAAGTGGACACCCAGTCACTCAAAAGTTCATCAAAAGGACTCCTGAGAAAAGAAAAGACGATGAATACCTCTGTTTCAACTGCAAGAAACCAGGACATTATAAAGCTGAATGTCTAGAACTGATCAAGAAGACACCACCAAGAAGAGTTGGTAGAAGAGCACTCCTTGCTGGAGATGAATCAGATTATGAAGCTGGTACTGAAAGATTATCAGATGACACAGCTTTGATGGCACACATAGAAGATACAAATGAGGTATGTGAATCAAACTCTAAATACTCTTCAGCTCAGATTTCCATGATGAATGCATGTTCTTCGACTGCTGACTCCAATCCAAAAAATCTAGAATTAGAAGAAACTCTTGACGAGTTGATGAATCGGTAGTAACCATACAAGTCGGTTATGAATCAATCAAAGTTGAGAAAGAAAGTCTAATTCTTGAAGTTGAAAGATTGAAGTCGAACTAAAAATGTTGAAACTGACTAAAAACTCGATAAAGAAAAGATTCGAAGATCGCTCTTGCATCGGCGGCAAAGAAGAAGAATCGAATCGTTTGCTCAATCAAGTTCAATTACTTGGATTCAAATCGGGAAAACCATATGGAGACAAAACTGGTTTAGGATTTGATACACAAAGCAATCTTCAAAGAATGGAACTAGCAAAGCCTGCTCGGGCCTAGTACCAAAGCGGTATTAAGTTTGTAGCTGAGCAACTTCCACAAACTGAGAAAATTGTTGAACCAGTAAAGCCAGTATCACAAAGGATAAATCAGTTTTCTAAGAAGACAACTGCATCTACCAACAAAGGTAAACAAAATGGTAGATCAGCTGTATCCAATGGAAACCGGAACGGCAAATCAACTGCCAGATCCACAAAAACCAATGAAGTCAGGAACCTGAAAAATTACAATCAAAGTAAATCCAAGAATGTCAATCATTCAAAGATTCACACATTTAGGGGGAAAGTAAGACTATATCCCACTGATGATGATTGGAATTTTACTGAATTTATTAATAAAACTGATAATAACAATCATTCCAGAACGAAAACTTATCACAAGTTTCAGTCCAAAACTCAGCAGAGGACTAATCTCAGTTCTCAGCATAAGTCTCAGTACAAAGGTCAATCCAGACCTCAGTACAGAAGGAATGATGGTTATCACTCTAGCTTTAATAACAAAAATCAACATGGAAACAAATTTCAGTCAGAAGATCTGAGAAATCATATAAATAAGACACAGTCCAAACATAGACACTATGGGAGTGTGGCTTACATATATGAAAACAAGTGCAACAATATCCGAAGAATCCCAAAAGGATATATTCCCAGAGTTGTATTGACAACTGACCCCCATGGACCCAAACTGAGTTGGGTACCTAAAAACTTCTAATTTTCATTGAAGGATATATGGTACTTTGACAGTGGTTGCTCTAGACACATGACAAGGAGCAAAGACTGTCTCAGTAATTTTATTGCAAAGGATGGACCAAAAGTCAATTTTGGAAGTAAAGATAAACCTGGTTACACCAGAGGTTTTGGTACCTTAATCAGAAATGGACTTACAATCAAAAACGTATCTTATGTAGAAGGATTACACTACAATCTACTCAGCACAAGTCAATTCTGTGATATGGGATACAAAGTTACTTTTGATAAAGACTTCTGCGTTGTCATCAGCGAATCAGCTCATCAAGTTGTCCTAGCCGGAAGAAGAAAGGAAAACATGTATGTGGTAGATTGGACAACTGCCGTTGCTGAAACTTGTTTTCTCGTGCATACCAAATCAGAAATCAGTTGGTTATGGCACAAGAAACTGAGTCATCTCAATTTTGATGACATCAACACACTTGTTAAGAAGCAGCTAGTCATTGGACTACCAGAGATATCATATAAGAAGGACAGCTTATGTGATGCATGTCAACAAGGAAAACAAACAAAAGCAAATTCAAGACCAAATCTCAGCATTCAACAACCAGACATCTGGAATTGCTACACATGGATTTATTTGGACCTATTACACCAATTAGTATCAGTGGAAAGAAATATACATTGGTGGTAGTAGATGATTTTTCAAGATATACTTGGGTAATCTTTCTAACCAAGAAAAGTGAAACCAAGCAAAAGCTCACAGAATTTCTCAAGAGACTTCAGAATCAGAAAGGAGTTTCAGTTGTAAAGATAAGATCCGATAAAGGAACTGAATTCCTCAACAAGGTGTAATTATTGAATACTCGTGAAGAAAATGGTGTCTTACACCAACTTGCTGCACAGGAACACCACAACAAAATGGTGTAGCCTGAAAGAAGAAACAGAACACTCAAAGAAGCTGGGAGGACTATGATCTGTGAAGCTAAACTACCTGAAAGATATTGGGCAGAAGCAGTTAACACAGCTTGTTACACTCAGAACAGAGCTCTCATGAATAAGAGACATGAGAAGACTCCTTATGAAATTTGGAATGGAAGAAAACCAAATGTTTCATACTTTCATGCTTTTGGAAGCAAATGTTTCATACACAATAATGGAAAAGATCAACTTCACGTTTTTCAACCCAAAGCTGATGAAGGAAATTTCCTAGGATATTCAAGTGTCAGCAAAGCTTTTAGAGTACTAAATAAAAGGACACTCAAGCATGAGGAATCAATACACGTAGTATTTGATGAACCAAACTTTCCTGGTGAAACAACTGAAGACCGACCGAACCGGTTTCTCGGTCTCGGTTACCGGTCACTCCGAGAACCGCCGCTTGACGTTGGAAGACTACAAATTTCGAATGTTCGGATCAAGATCGGCCTCGCTTTCCAATTGCTCAACAACTTGAACAACTTCATTCGATTCGGTTGAACAAGTTCAAGAACCGATTTTTGAAGATTCGGTTGAACAAGTTCAAGAAGAATCGCTGAACAAAATGCAAATCGTTGATACAAACTCACACACATCAATGGATGAGAGATCACCCCGAAGAACAAGTTATTGGTGATACTCAAGTGGAGTTCGAACAAGACATCAACTAGATGCAATGATTGCATGCTTTCTATCTCACTCAGAACCTAAAGAAATTGAAGAAGCTTTGAAAGATCTAGATTGGATATTAGCTATGCAAGAAGAACTCAATGAATTTGAGAGAAATCAAGTATGGGAATTGGTAGATAAACCAATTCATGTCAATGTTATTGGAACCAAATGGGTTTTCAGAAATAAACTTGATGAAGATGGGAACATCATCAGAAACAAAGCCAGACTTGTAGCCAAAGGATACTCTCAAGCAGAAGGCATAGACTTTGACGAAACTTATGCACCAGTTGCAAGACTAGAAGCAATCAGACTATTTCTTGCTTATGCAGCTCACAAGAAATTCAAAGTTTATCAGATGGATGTTAAAAGTGTGTTTCTAAATGGAATTCTTGAAGAAGAAGTATATGTTCAACAACCACCCGGATCTGAAATCAAAGATCAAGCAGATAAAGTTTTCAAACTAAGGAAAGCTCTTTATGGACTTAAACAAGCACCAAGAGCTTGGTATGAAACTCTATCTCAGTTTCTAGTGGATAATGGATTTATCAAAGGAACAATCGACAAAACCTTATTCAGGATGAAGAATGGAGAAGATACTCGACTTGTTCAAATTTATGTTGATGATATCATTTTTGGATCAGAAAATGAACTGTTATGTGAGAAATTTGCAAGTTTGATGAAAAGCAAAATTCAGATGAGTATGATGGGAGAATTAAATTATTTCCTAGGATTGCAAGTTAAACAATTAGCTGATGGAATTTTCATTCACCAAACCAAATATACAAGGGAACTTATCAAAAAGTTTGGTATGGAGAAATCTACTGGAATTTCTACACCAATGGGGACCAACATCAGATTAGATGAAGACAAAGAAGGTAAAGATGTTGATCAAACACTCTACAGAAGGATGATTGGAAGCTTACTCTATCTTACAGCAAGTAGGCCAGACATATCTTTTACTGTCGGTGTATGTGCAAGATTTCAGTCAAGACCAAAGGAAAATCATCTCACAAATGTGAAAAGAACTTTGAAATATCCGAAAGACACGGATGGTGTTGGAATTTGGTATTCAAAAGAAGGAGAATTCAAGCTGATTTCTTATTCGGATTCGGACTATCTTGGGATGCAAAGTGGACGAGAAAAAGCACATCGTGCACATGTCGCTTATTGGGAAATAGACTTGTGTCATGGTTTAGCAAGAAGCAAAACTCTATTTCAACTTCAATGTAAAAGTGAATATATAGCAGTGGAAGTTGTTGTGCTCAAGTTTTATGGATCAGACAGCAATTAAGAGACTATGGGATAGAAGAAGGAACAATTCCCATAATGTGTGATAACACAAGTGCAATTGCAATTACTGATAATCCAGTTTTACACTCAAGAACAAAGCACATTGATGTCCGTCACCACTTCATAAGAGATCATGCAGAGAAGAAGGATATAACAATTCTTTATGTACCTACTGAAGATCAGTTGGCAGTTATCTTTACAAAACCTTTGGACAAAGAAAGATTTGCCAAATTAAGAACTGAGTTGGGAATAATCAAAGTCAGTTAAGCCAGAGATTCGTCAAGGGGATTAATCTTTGTTATGTTGGGTGCGCTCACTTAACAGATTAGTCATTGACATCAACAATTTCAAACTGACAAACTGAAGGATTTTGACAATACTGAAAAATTTGATGGAACTGAACTATTTCTAGAACTGACCTCAGTTTCAGTTTTCATTCCAGTCAAAGGTTGATAAGATAGAATCAACAGCGGTTATTGACAGACCTAAACCTAACCTTGGAAATGGCGCCAAAAAGCTGACGGACATTACCTAGGCTATACAGATCCTAACCGGCAGTGTACCGGGTCAAATTGTAGCTCTAGTCTGGTGAGTCAGGTCGTATTCCTCAGGGAAAACATGGTAATTCTTTTAAGTGGGGTTAAACACCAAGAAGCTATTATTAACTCGATCTAAGTCGCAGTTTTTACTTTTTCCTGGGTTAGATTATGTTAGTAGTTAGATTGTTAGTAAAGCAGTAAATAAATACAAATAGATATATAGATATATTTTTGGATCTAGCCAAGAATACTTTACTGAATCAATATCTTTTAGTAGAAATAAATGAGACAGATCTTCCTTTATTCAAGGTGTAAATTATATATGAATCGGTGTACTCCTAAGCTAGACAACTCCTCCTCACACGAGCGTATGAAATTGTCATATGTCTCATCAACTGTCCAATGTCATCCAAAGCATAGGTCTCTCCCGTTGTCAGTCAGGCAATGTTTTGGATCTCGATTAAAACAGATAAATTAACGTAATACGATCTTGAGCACAATTTTAATAAGATTTGTTTTTCTAGGACAAATCTGCCCCCGGGTAGGAAATAGGATTCCGTTGTCACGTTTTCACTCGGCCAATTTTACCCTCCGGTCTTTCTATTACGATCTCGTATTCTAATCGTGAGTTGTCAATTCATTAGATTACGTTCAAATAGAAAGAGATTCATTATAATCGGTTTTAATCATGATTACCAGAGTCGATCATTCATTTTACCAAAAGATTAACTAATTCAGATTCATATCTTGGCTAGACATATTTTTAGTTTAATATCATATATAAATAGAAATAGAAATAATAAACATAACAATTTTAGAATATATTACCGGTTATGACTATCGAATCGGGGTCGTTTCCACCGGATCTAACATGCCAAAGCTTCGAAATCAACAATCTTCGATAATTATTCCGCCATTACAACGATACTATAACCATTTTATTTATATATGTGAAAAACATATATACATACATACATCGACATATATATGTATATACGGGCCCCGAAAAGAAAATAAAAAAAGATAGATGAACTATATATATACGGATGTATATATATATTTTGGGACGTGTGTGTGTGTGTATATATATATATATATATATCTATATATATATATATATACAAAGTGTAAAGAAAAAAAAAACACAAAGAAGAAAGGAACGAGAAAGAGGGAAAGAAGGGGCATTTTATTTTGATCCTGAAGGTGTGCTATATATAGGCTAATTTGGGGGAGCCGGACCGGTCCGGATAGGGGCAGGACCGGTCCGGTGGTAATGATTACATAACAACTCAGCGTAATTCTAGATCCTTCGATTATATTTATTGGAATAAAACTTCTAAAATTCATATCTTGAGTTGTAGACCTCCAAAAATTGCAAACGAAATGCCAAAATTAAGGTCTCGAGAAACTCTACAACTTTCATGAAGGACTCTTCTTCAGAAAACGTCTTCTTGAGTACCTCGTGTTCCTCCGAACGTTTTTCGGGATTTTTACGAAATTGAATCAATTAGCCACTTGACCACCATTTGAGTTGTAGAAGTCCGATTGACTTGATTCAAAATCCATTGGAAAGCGTTCTTGAAGATATACAACTTTTATGAAGGGAACTTCTTCAGAAAATGTCGTTTTGATGAGCCATTCGTATTACGAGTAATTTCGGGATTTTTACTAATCCGAATTGATTAGTCAATTGACCATAACTTGAGTTGTAGACCTCCTATTGACGTAATTCAAAGTGCGTTGGAAAGATTATGTGAAGATCTACAACTTTCATTAAGAAGTCATCCCCTGAAAATGCCTCTAAGCTGGGTCAAATCTCCGTCGAAACAGGTTTTGGTTTTAAGTATGTAAGATAATTTGATCCATTTGAACTCGTAAGCTTGTGGCATCTTCTTCTAATCCTCTAAAAACATCTTTTAGACTCAAAACATGTCGTTACGTGGAATCTTGGTCAATGTATAATCCTGCAATGAACCACCAAAATACCAAACGTAAATCCGACACGACACTCCGGTTACTAAACCGGTACAAAAACTAATAAAAAAACTTATAAAAATACGATAACTTATATAATAACTACTACTTATACATTTGAATAAAACTTAGTAATTTTGACTTGATTTGATACAATAATGCTCAAAATGGTATCAATATTGGGGTAAAATGTCGTAATAATGATCATAAATTTATCTCTCATCACAACCCCTACTTAGCTTTTGGTCGTCCTCGATCAAAACAAGCGATAAAACAAAATGAATAAGAGATAAATTCATGAAGATATAAGGTATAAGGAACAACCAGATAATACAACCATTAGAATTACAACCAGGCGTTAACCTCAATATAAATGTATAACGAGTGTGTGTGTGACAAGCCTTTTCAATTTCCACTATCCTCTCTTGAATAAATCAAGCAAAACACACAAATATCCATTCGATGACCCCTAATGACTTTCCTAGGTATAAGCGAATGAGCTTCCACACAAAGTTATCCCGTGTACTTATTAGGATAATCCCTAAAGCATATCATTCAGTTTATACTGGGGATAGTCAGAAGATAACTAAGTTTTCAACCATTTTTAAACTTTTTTTTTTTTTTTTTTTGAACTTAATTTCACATGTGTAGCATATGCCTTCATTCCCGGCAATAGGACGTTTCGTGATAACACCCTAGCTGGACTTCTATCATCAGGCAGTCGGAAGCTTTTAAACCTCATAGTGATATAGGACGTTTCGTGATAACGCCCTACTGCACTCAAATCATTGGTAGCTACAACCGACATATAGATAGTTCATCTTTATTTATTTTTTTATTTTTTTATATATTTTTCTTAACTTATATCCTCTCTATCACATTCAAACCTTCAGATATTCACAGTACACGTTCAAAAGTTAGGTACTAAGTTACTGTTATTATCTAGAATAACCACTAGGATACTGAATGGATACAGTTTAAAATTTTCGCTTCAATATCAAAGGCTTACGTGAAGGAATTCATGTTACACAACTATATTTGGAATTACAATGCACTTACGGTTCACATTGGTTATACACATCCAAATTGATCATTATATCTTCAAATCCATGAAATATATACCTTATACAGTTTATTTTAATCAACTAAATAATGCTCGAAAAAAATTCGAAAACTAAGGGATTTATTGATACAAAATAAACATTAATTCCATTGCTAGACCAACGACTCCACTCCCCACTTACGAACTTACATTGTCCCCAATGTAAAGTGAGTGTAAATAAGTTGTTGGGAAAGCAATGGTGCACTAAAACAAGTCAAAACAAATACTCGGATGATATTAAAGGGTGGGTAGGTGGGTTAAAGTTATGACCGTTGTGTGTGCAAATAAAATAAAAGTATGTGGAGTGTGACAGTGTAATGCAAAAGGGTAGATAAACACACCACATAAACTTTTATTGATTTAAAACACACAATATTCCACAGTAGTTGAACTAATACATGTCACACATTATTTTTGAAATTTAAAACAGACTAGATCATGATATGAAATATGTGACAAGTATTAACTCTGAGTCTTTTATACCCAGATCCTCAAGGGTTATTTCAAATCGTTCTAACAACCTAAGTCCAAAAAATGACGCATTTGAATTTTTTCTTTGATTTCCATCGGGATTTTCGGATAACCACCTAATCGTTCCCGTTTTAATGACATTCAAATATTCATCCTGAGACTTGGTGAAACAAAATGAAAATCAATCCGAAGTATTCGCAAAGTATCATCCAAAGTATGAGTAATTATTATATTTAACATTTTTACGGGCTGCCTCCCGGTAGCGCTTTTGGTTAACGTCGTTTGCTCGACCAAAATGATAATGATTAACTAATATAATATACTAAACAAAACGGGATACTTCTAACAATTACTCACAAAAGCACGTAACAATTAAGCACATAATCCACTAAAAATAAATGCTTAAGGAGTAAAAAGGAAGGATAGTACCCGTCATTGACTACATTTATAGTCTATAGCCAGACTTTACTGTGCTTCAGTTTTCAAGGCACTGGTGGTGGGTCATCCTCACGCACCGCATCCTTCTTCTTTACAGGTCTCCAACATAGAGCAGACAATTTCCACCAATCCAAACGATTCTTGACCTTTTCCTTTAATTTTCGAGTTTTCGGTTTGCAAGCTTTCACATTATTGCTAAAGTCATCTTCTTCAATTACCTGCATGTTAGTACAATCCACAGCAAAAAAAACACAAAGTGTACACACAAGAACAAGATTCTAGTGTAATGCATGGATATTTCAATGAATTGTATGTGTTGAAGACAACGCTCTCATGATTAACTCCCAAACTTCTCCCTTACTAAAATCGTCAAGAAAACATACATACTTTTTATCCAACTTCATCTTTGTAATAGGGATAGAATGTATACCTCCCTTACCCTTGTCATTAGATGAATATGGTAAAGCTTCCTCGAATGACCGTGTTTCATCATTCGTACCTTTTTCTTCAAAATATGCATTGGATATGGTGTTGCCTTATCTGGTTGAACCGAGATGAATTTGGGTTGAGCCGGATAAGGTTCGGTTTGAATTGGCCCTTTCAAACTTGGTTCCTTCCAACCTTTGCTTCCAATTCGATTATTTCTATTTTTATTTTATTTATTAATATTCCCTTGGGCATGATCAAGCCCTCGTTCGGTGTTTCATCACTAGTTTCGGTCATTCTCGTATTTCGATTTGAAAATGATACTTGGTCGGGATTTCCCCGATCGATATGACCGCGTTTACTCTCTACTCTTAACTGCCTTTCGTAAGTGTTTAAATCAGGCCTAAAAGGAGTGAGTGGGGCCTTACCACTTCTGGTCATCAACTATCGAAAAATAGAAAAATAACTTGAAATAGATAAAACCTGAATAAGATGGTGTTTCATTACTGATTTCGGCCGTTTTCATAACTCGATTTGACAATTCTTGTGGAGTAGAAAATATCGAATAGAAAATAACACGAAATCGATAAAAAAAAACCACTTTTTTTTTTCTCTCGGTAATTACCGAGTCCACTCGATATTTACCGAGTAGTTTTTTTTTTTTTTTTTTTTTTTTCGGTTTTTTTTTTCTCTCTCTCTCTCGGTAATTACCGAAGCCACTCGGTATTTATCGAGTATTTTTATAAAAAAATTGATATCTTACCAAATAGGTAGGTACCAATGAAAATAAAAATACAAATGAGATTGAGAAATGTATTGACTTATCCTCGGTCGTTATGATCGCGTTTACTTTCTACTATCGAAAATAGAAAATAACTCGAATTTGGTAGAAGAAGAAAATTGGTAACTAAAAGAAGGTAGATACCAACGGAAAATAAAAATAGAAATGTGATAAGAAGAGTGTTGACTTATCCTCGAGAATTTTGAGCTAATACAAGTAGTAACCCTAGACACAAAGAAAGAAATTAGCGACGTTTTCCCGGCAACGGCGCCAAAATGCCGACGACCTAAACCTAACCTTGGAAACGGCGCCGTAAAAGCCGACGGACATTACCTAGGCTATACGGATCCTAACCGGCGTGTACCGGGTCAAATTGTAGCTCTAGTCTCGGTGAGTCGTCGTATTCCTCGGGAAAACATGGTAATTCTTTTAAGTGGGGTTAAACACCAAGAAGCTATTATTAACTCGATCTAAGTCGCAGCTTTTACTTTTTCCGGGTTAGATTATGTTAGTAGTTAGATTGTTAGTAAAGCAAGAAAATAAATACAAATAGATATATAGATATATTTTTGGATCTAGCCAAGAATACTTTACCGAATCAATATCTTTTAGTAGTAAATAAATGAGACGAGATCTTCCTTTATTCAAGGTGTAAATTATATATGAATCGGTGTACTCCTAAGCTAGACAACACCTCATCACACGAGCGTATGAAATTGTCATATGTCTCATCAACTGTCCAATGTCATCCAAAGCATAGGTCTCTCCCGTTGTCGGTCGTGGCAATGTTTTGGATCTCGATTAAAACAGATAAATTAACGTAATACGATCTTGAGCACAATTTTAATAAGATTTGTTTTTCTAGGACAAATCTGCCCCCGGGTAGGAAATAGGATTCCGTTGTCACATTTTCACTCGGCCAATTTTACCCTCCGGTCTTTCTATTACGATCTCGTATTCTAATCGTGAGTTGTCAATTCATTAGATTACGTTCAAATAGAAAGAGATTCATTATAATCGGTTTTAATCATGATTACCAGAGTCGATCATTCATTTTACCAAAAGATTAACTAATTCAGATTCATATCTTGGCTAGACATATTTTTAGTTTAATATCATATATAAATAGAAATAGAAATAATAAACATAACAATTTTAGAATATATTACCGGTTATGACTATCGAATCGGGGTCGTTTCCACCGGATCTAACATGCCAAAGCTTCGAAATCAACAATCTTCGATAATTATTCCGCCATTACAACGATACTATAACCATTTTATTTATATATGTGAAAAACATATATACATACATACATCGACATATATATGTATATACGGGCCCCGAAAAGAAAATAAAAAAAGATAGATGAACTATATATATACGGATGTATATATATATTTTGGGACGTGTGTGTGTGTGTGTATATATATATATATATATATCTATATATATATATATATACAAAGTGTAAAGAAAAAAAAAACACAAAGAAGAAAGGAACGAGAAAGAGGGAAAGAAGGGGCATTTTATTTTGATCCTGAAGGTGTGCTATATATAGGCTAATTTGGGGGAGCCGGACCGGTCCGGATAGGGGCGGACCGGTCCGGTGGTAATGATTACATAACAACTCGCGTAATTCTAGATCCTTCGATTATATTTATTGGAATAAAACTTCTAAAATTCATATCTTGAGTTGTAGACCTCCAAAAATTGCAAACGAAATGCCAAAATTAAGGTCTCGAGAAACTCTACAACTTTCATGAAGGACTCTTCTTCAGAAAACGTCTTCTTGAGTACCTCGTGTTCCTCCGAACGTTTTTCGGGATTTTTACGAAATTGAATCAATTAGCCACTTGACCACCATTTGAGTTGTAGAAGTCCGATTGACTTGATTCAAAATCCATTGGAAAGCGTTCTTGAAGATATACAACTTTTATGAAGGGAACTTCTTCGAAAATGTCGTTTTGATGAGCCATTCGTATTACGAGTAATTTCGGGATTTTTACTAATCCGAATTGATTAGTCAATTGACCATAACTTGAGTTGTAGACCTCCTATTGACGTAATTCAAAGTGCGTTGGAAAGATTATGTGAAGATCTACAACTTTCATTAAGAAGTCATCCCCTGAAAATGCCTCTAAGCTGGGTCAAATCTCCGTCGAAACAGGTTTTGGTTTTAAGTATGTAAGATAATTTGATCCATTTGAACTCGTAAGCTTGTGGCATCTTCTTCTAATCCTCTAAAAACATCTTTTAGACTCAAAACATGTCGTTACGTGGAATCTTGGTCAATGTATAATCCTGCAATGAACCACCAAAATACCAAACGTAAATCCGACACGACACTCCGGTTACTAAACCGGTACAAAAACTAATAAAAAAACTTATAAAAATACGATAACGTATATAATAACTACTACTTATATATTTGAATAAAACTTAGTAATTTTGACTTGATTTGATACAATAATGCTCAAAATGGTATCAATATTGGGGTAAAATGTCGTAATAATGATCATAAATTTATCTCTCATCAGTTATATCACATTAAATTACCACAGTTCTTTTTGTCAGAATTTCGTGTGTACACCCCACGATTGTCAGAACAGTACACGTATCGGTTATCTAAACCATCATGGAATTTGAAAAGTTGTACCACTCAACCGCCAGTATATCCTACCTATTTATTCAACCTCCGTTCACACTATTCTCTATCAAAAATTCAAAATTATTTTCAGAAAGCAAAATAGACTCTTCGCAACCCTCTCTTTCAAAAATCAATTTTTTGTGTTCACACTCAAATATGGCCTCCTCAGATGATTCAAAAGACAAACGATTGATCACAGAGCTGGATGAACTCACTCTTGAAATGTATGAAGGTATGTGTCAAAACACCTTGTTAGCCAGCTGTGTACGAGATAAAATCGAAAAACAACCAGGATTGAACAACATCCTCGAAGTTAGTTTCAAAGAAAAGCGGGATGTGGAAGGCATTTTGCAATTTTGGCAAAACATGCGATTAGTCAGAGATTCCTTGACAACTACTGTTCGTGGAGATCGCATTGTACTCAATGAAAGAGTATGGAGATCACTTTTTGGCTTTGCAAATACAACAGCAACTTCAACAGAGTTTGCCACCCTACCATTGAAGAAAGAAGCTTTTCTCGCAATGATTACTTTGTCTACAGAACCAATCGTACCTGGTATTCATGTCGACAAAATCAAGCCGGAATTTGGAAATCTCAGCAGATGGCTCAGCAAACACGTCATTGGAAAATCCAAAGGGATTAATATACTTTCGGAAGAAAATATCTTGTTGATGAACATAATCTGGGATAATGTAGAATTTAATTGGGCAGGTTATATAGTCAATCAGTTCAAGAAGCAACACTTAGCTTAATTAGAAAGTGTGAAAAGAGCTCAAGCTGAAGGACAAGTAACTGATGGCAGATTCCGACTGAAGAAGACTCTTAGTGGAATCATTCAGTTTTACTTAGAAAGAATTAAGGAAGGGAAGCAAGCAAGACCTACTGCAACATTGAATGAAATCGTAGAAACAACTTCCCAACCTGAAGCAAGACAGACAACTGTGTCTCAGCAGGAAGCTGAACACAAAGGGACTAAGCGTAAAGCTGAATCCACAGAAGGAAGATCAGTTGCACGATGCTTGTACCCTGAAATCTCAAGTGAAAAAGCACCAATTGAGGGGGAACAACAACATCAACTGACAACTGACGATACTCAAGAGAATGTCACTGCTGACCATACTTCTCAGATACAACAGCAATCAGTTCAGCGATCAGCACCAGTCTTTGAAGCTGACAAAATCATTAAGCTAATGAAAATGAAACTTCAACCAGAAGGCTCTCGAGATGTCAGTTTACAGGCTGAAGAGAAATCACTCTTAGAGAAATTGGAAGTTAGAGATCTTTACTCTTTGTTTCCTGTTGCAGAATTTCTTGACAAATGTTTCAAAAGATTTACCGAACTAGCAAAAAGAAGAGAATCGGGCACATCATCTAAAGACAGCTCAAAGAAAAAGGATGATGATGACCATGATAAGTCAAGAAAAGAAGATGATGATACTACCGTTTTGCAAACAATCACTCAACCTCAACCTCTTACAACGCAAACTACCACAGCAAGAAGGATTGCCAGTTGGAAATCAGACAACTGACAATCAGCAAGAAGCTGATGAAACCAGACAACTGATGGTTATTGCTGATAATACTCAGGACAAGGATCAAATAGAAATTACATATGATCCCTCTGATTTTCTATCTAAGGATGAATTGGCCAGAGTTCATGAAAACTTGAAAATTGTACTCAGTCAAAGAGATACACAGAATGGCCTTTATCAAGCATCTCTGGATATCTTGATTATAGAACTAGAACTGATGTTTCAGTTCATGCAAGACTAGAGATGATTCACAAATCAAGCTCAAGTTCTGCTTCAGAGATTGTGTTACTCAAACAACAACTCGAAAATTCAACCGCAGTAGATAGAGAAACTCATGCTCAGGCTCATTGGCATATGAATCAGCATATCTACGGGTTAGAAACTCACTTAAAGAAGTACTTGCTTCTCAGCGACAGATTTCAGAAGATCAAAAAGCAACCCATGCCCTGGTAGATCAGTTATATGATGCCAAAAAGGGGGAAGCTGAAGAAGAAAAGCTGAAATTACTTAGAGAAATGAAGCGACTTGAAGAAGAGTTACAAAGATACAGATCAGATCTTAATTTTTTGAAGAAAGAGTTAACTGATGATCAACTTATTGAAAAATATAGTCAACCTGGAGACAAAAGAGTTACTTTTACAAAGGATCTGTGGGCACAGTTTATCAAAGACTACAATCCTATCAAAGGAAAATACAGGGACAGGACAACTGAAGAATCCCTGAGCTACTTTTTATCTGATTTGTTCTCAAAGCAGAAAATGGCACAACATAAGAAGAATCATAGGATTGATGATAAACTGAAGATTAAAGACAAGACTGAACAGATGAAAGCCGATCTAGTAGAATTTGAAAATTACTACTTGAAAGACTCAAGCTTACCCAAACTAATTCAATAGAAAAGATGGAAAGAAAGTAGTCAAGTTGACTACAACAAGACCTTTTCAAAGGAAGACTCCAAGATTGAAGAAGATTTTCACTTGTATGACAAAGCAAAAAGATATGACTCAGTCATGCAAAAAGCTAAGAAGTATTTTAGTCTTTAATCACAGTTATTTGAACAAACTGAACTTATCCAGTTTTTGCTCATTCTAATGAAAACCAGTTTTCCAGTTTTACTTTGTCTTACATTGTTTTGATCTTTAAGCTTTTCTTTTAGGGAGAGTTTTGGCATCATCAAAAAGGGGGAAATTGTTGGAAATAAAATTTATGTTTTGATGATAATTCATCTTATTTGTTAAAATACTATCTTAACCCCATTGATGAAGTGCTGAAGCCAGCTGTTATAGTGGAAAGCTAAAAGATGTCTAGAACTGAATGTATAAGTTTTACTAGAGTCTGATATTTGTATAGGTTACATCAGACAAGCACTGTAAATGTTAGTGTGTCGTAAAACTGAAAACTGGAAATCAATTAGAAAATTGGAAATCATCAAGACAAGCAAACTGACTCAGAATAAACCTACATGGAACTGAAGAAGGTAAGTTCGCTGAGAGTTACAGACTCGGTTGGCTTATCTATAAGATTGAAGAACTGAGGGACACAGACTCAGTTATTGAAGAATGAAGAACTGAGGGTTCAAACTCAGTTATGAAGATTATAAGTCGAGACTGTAAAGTTAGACTTCAGGCAAGATTGTGGTGACCTGAACTGACTTTATGGATCTTGTATGAAGACCTAAGAATTATAAGGACAATGAATTCTTAGATGATAATGAATCATGGTGTACTCTGATTAAGTCAATTATAATCAGATGAAAACTGGAGTACTGATATTTGAAGAAGAGTAAAATCTCAGTTAATGCTCCAAGTCGGTCGGAAACCGACAAAAGAAAAACTCGCATAAAACCGATAAGGAAACTCGCTTTATGAGTCGCCCATCCAACAAACCGATCGTACAAATCGAACGTTATAAAGAAAGCAATTTCATTGGATGAGTTACCGACACGACGAACGGTCGAAAATATAGCCGTTGCAAGATAGACGTTGATACAATTCAAATTGAAGCCGGATAAACGTTGGACTTCACAATATAAATAAAGACATTGCACTAACAACAAAAAGAAGAACGAGCATATACAAGAATTAACAAGCAATTTTGTGTATCGCCTATTCGAATTGTTATCATCTCTCGAACCATAACATGATCACATCTAGTATTTCTTCAAGTGTTCAAGCTACAAAGAATTCATCAAGAATCCAACACCTTGAAGAACCACAAACAAGAATCAACTTATTGATTCTCAACCCAACTTTGATTCTACATCAAAGGTTTTAGACTGTGAAGCAAACCGGGAAGGTTTTGCCAAGGACAGTTGTGACAAGCAGTCGGGTAGACTGTGTTTGTGGTGGAAGCTGGTGAAGAGGCAATCCTACCCTCTAAGGACCAGTGGTTCAAGCATTTGAAGAGCAGCAATTCTACCTGTTCTACAACTGTTTAGATAGTGAAGCTAAGGATTAGCCAAGGACTATTGTTTAGGACTTTTTGTAACAGTTCACCTCAAGAAGTTCTAGTGGAATTTTCCTCCGCACCACAGGGGAAGAGAGGACGTACAGGATTACACCACCTGGAACCTCTATAATTCTCATCTTATTTACCTTACGCATTTATTTAATTATTCAGCATTTACTTACAGCATTGTGATACTTGATTGTTACACACCTCACAGTCACAACTGAAATTCACCAGAATTCAGTTCACAACACTCAGTTTTCATAATAGAATAACAAGATCAAGAAGAAGGCTAAAACATATCCGCTGCCGGTTGACTCAGTTTCAGCTTAAGTCTGTTTGACTTAATCTCAGCTCTGTCAGCTTAACTCCACACAAGTTTTTAATTGAATCATAATTTGTTTTAAATCCAGTTTTTGGTGACAAGTTTATTCACCCCCCCCCCCCCTCTAAACTTGTGTTAGCCTTTTCAAGGGACCAACAAAATACAAGAGGGCAAAGTCAAGCAAAAGGAAGAATAGATATCACTGCTCCCAGGTCGTGATCAGACAGGCGCCCTTGACCTGAGGAAGGTCTATCTTCGGTCAGGTCCTCGATATCGTCAGCCGAACGAGCCTCATGCCTCCTCTTTTTGGATCTACCTCTCTGTGGAGTAGCAGCAGTTATAACCTGCCTCTTCCTCTGAAGGCCGACTTCCTCCACTTCCTCATCTCTCTTCTCTGCATCCGCATCCACTTCTAAAAAGTTAACCCCTTCACGCACGGAAGGTGACCCAAGTACGTCGTCAAGAAGCTCGGATAAATGCCGAGCTGAAGAGGAATTCAGGACGGTACCCACAGATCGGGTCGCCGGCAGATCAAAGCTCTCGGTCCTCTCCGAGCCCTGATTAGTCTTAGTATGGTCCTCTTCGGGGACCTCATCCTCGTTCACATCAGCAAGCAGCTCAACAAAAGTTGACACTGCTAGCAGCGAAGCAAAAAGATCAGTACGACTATTCTATAAAAACAAAGATGGAAAATACAACGAAGCATAAACGAAATGCAAGTTCAAAAACTTAATAAGCATTAAGGGCTGAGTTCGGCCCAGAATCTATAGCAGGAGTAAGTTCTCCATAGAAGCATTGACCCGGGGCAGCTCGGCAGGAGCTGTTGAAGCAGAAGCAATAGCCGCAGAAGTCACTAAATAAGGAGCTGCAACAACGTTCTCAAAAACCGTTCCACTTCAGAAGACGTGGGCACGAATGACATCATAACAGTAGCTCTGCCACCTGGCAGAGTATGTCATTGTAAAATTCTACAAGTCTAGAAGACAGTGGCCGAACAACACCTCAAACAGATCCGACCTCATAACAAGTAGTTCAGTCAGATCTGGGGGGCTTATGATGAGGGTCGGACTAGCCCTCACCACGTGTCATCTTTATACTGGCTAACCATTAAGTGAACACAGAGAATTAATAGCTAATAATGGCCAAGAGCCCTAGAGTTTAACTGAGAAAGCGGACATAAACCCCAGGTGGGAGGTCAGCTCGGCCCTTTTTAACTTACCACCGCATGTCGGCTCGGTAAGAGTGGAGGTCGGGTAATGCGGTACAGCTCGGGATGGCCCAGGGGGCTCGACGCAGGTCGGCCAGAGCCTTCCTTATTCGTATTTGGCACACATGCTTAATAATACCAGATAAACACGGAAAGAATCCGATGATATAATGACATTGATCTTGTCATTTAAATATGTCCATAATTATCCTTAAATTATAGGGATTTACGTGTATTAATCCTTAGGGAAATAATAATAATAATAATAATAATAATAATAATAATAATAATAATATAATTGCAGGACAAGGAAAGGGATAAATCGTCCCTTATATAAACCCTAAGGAACTACGGAGACATGATTCCTGAAACATAACAGGATACGTAGGCAACTTGAGAGAGACTCTCAAGCTCAGTCTAAAAATCACCCAAAAAACCATCATTCGTTCATATTACCCTAAATTAAACGGCCCGGATTATTACTAGACGGGATCCAGCATCGTCAGTACGGATGGAAAATACAACGAAGCATAAACGAAATGCAAGTTCAAAAACCTAATAAGCATTAAGGCCGAGTTCGACCCCGTACTTTGTAGCAGGAGTAAGATTCTCCATGGAAGCATTGACTTGGGGCAGCTCGGCAGGAGCCGTTGAAGCAGAAGCAGCAGCCGTAGAAGTCACTAAATAAGGAGAGGCAACAACGTTCTCAAAAACCGTTCCACTTCAGAAGACGTGGGCACGAATGACAACATCATAACAGTAGCTCTGCCACCTGGCAGAGTATGTCATTGTAAAATTCTACAAGTCTATATGACAATGGCCGAACAACACCTCTAACAGATCCGACCTCACAACAAGTAGTTCAGTCAGATCTAGGGGGCTTATGACGAGGGTCGGAATAGCCCTCGACACGTGTCATCTTTATATTAGCTAACCATTAAGTGAACACAGAGAATTAATAGCTAATAAAGGCCAAGAGCCCTAGAGTTTAACTGAGAAAGCGGACATGAACACCAGGTGGGAGGTCAGCTCGGCCCTTCTTAACTTACCACCGCATGAAGGCTCGGTAAGAGTGGAGGTCGGGTAATGCGGTACAGCTCGGGATGGCCCGGAGGGCTCGACGCAGGTCGGCCAGAGCCTTCTTTATTCGTATTTGGCACACATGCTTAATAAAAGCAGATAAACATGGAAAGAATCCGATGATATAATGACATTGATCTTGTCATTAAAATATGTCCATAATTATCCCTAAATTATAGGGATTTACGTGTATTAATACTTAGGGAAATAATAATAATAATAATAAAAATAATATAATTGAGGGACAAGGAAAGGGATAAATCATCCCCTATATAAACAACCCTAAGAAACTACGAAGACTTGATTCCTAAAACATAACAGGATACGTAGGCAACTTGAGAGAGACTCTCATGCTCAGTCTAAAAATCACCCAAAAAACCATCCTTCGTTCATATTACCCTAGATTAAACGGCCCGGATTATTACTAGACGAGATCCGGCATCGTCATAGTACATAATATGCTAGTTTAAAAGTACTCAACTTTAGGATTAGAAAAATGAAATATTATTGACCGCAGTGCCAGTATCAATAGAAAGGACAGAACTGGATACAGTAACAATTACAAACAATTACAAGCTTATTTGTTCAAGCAGAGGGCTCCCTTCCTTCACAAGCACAAAGAGGCCTCCATCGGCTCTAGATATACGAAGATCATTGTCAAGATATGTAATGACAAGCCGTGGTTTCCTCCTACCCGGAATAGGGATTCGAATGGGAGGCTGATCATGATTCCCCGGACTAGAAATTCGAGGCTGACCAAAGATAGAGCGTGCTAAGCGAGCCACAACGTTTTGCAATGAATACAGAGATTGTTGTAAGAAAGACAAGTTTATCCTTTGTCCAAATATACCAAAATTCCGTGGCAGCTTTATGTTGGACTTTATCTCTGGAGATTTGAAGGTCCATTCCTTGAAAAGGACCTCTATTCTTGATGGAGTTTGAACTTCAAAAGCAGCAGACGCGCAAAAAGACAAGGCGGCAACCGGGCTGGAAATGGTGGTTGAGTTTTCGATCGTAAGGGTACTTAAGTTGATTGATTGGGATATCTTTTCAATCTTTACCATTGGAAGACTTCCTGTGGCCAGAAGAGGCAGGAGCTCAGAAAATGCTGTATACCTGAAATTCAAAAAACCACACTGGATATTATTTATGAGAATGCAATTAATAATACTCTTCAAAAATGTGTTTTTCATATGCTATGTACACGGGGCTGGTCCTGTGAAAATCAGGGCACGATGTCAGTTTGACGGACGGACACTCTCTCGTTTTTTTAATCTGAAAATTGTTTATTTTTATTGTGTACTCCTTTTCCGTCCCGCGATATAAGTCATTTTAGTCTTTTCACATAGATTAAGAAAAATCGTAAATGAGTTAGTTTTTAATATTTCAAGACAAAATAATATATTGTTTTTTATAAGTGGCTTATAATATTGCATTGTTTAATGTGAAAGTGAAAACAATACATTAATCTTGTATTGAAATGTGAAAAGCACTTATATTTTGGGATACACGGAGGGAGTAGTACCTAATTCTTTGATAACCATCTTCACAGCTTTGGCCTTCACATGCCTGGATTAGGGACTCGACCAAATACTTCCACACTTTTTATCAACATTAAAAAGCTCAAGAAAAACGTACACTTGTTATGCTTTAATGTCAACATGATAACATTAGCTAGCTAGAGATTTTATATAAGATCTGGCCGTTGTAACCGGTGACATTAGCTAGCTAGAGATTTTTTTTTGAATGGTATACGTGTAGTAGACAATAGATTTATGTGTAATGAGTCCACGCTATCACGTTTTTAAAATAATTTTGTATGTGACACTGTTCTAAATCGTCAGGAATGAAATCGGGTTGTAATTCAGATAATTGGGTATCGAGAACATAACAGAACTTGCAATTTGGTGGATTTGTTGATGATTTATAACTGAGCCAATAATGACTGCCTACATATCAGAATGTCGGGATCAAGCTTAAACGTAGTTGTGATCATGAGGATGGTGATCTGTTTACCGTCCTCCCTCTTGGGAGAGTTGGTTATACTGATATTAAAGACGTGGTAAAGAATAAGGAGCCATTATGAAGCAATCTTGGTGTAGTCATAGCTCTAATGGTGTGAATGTCGAAATGGTTATAAGATCATAGGTTAATGCCATGCTGATTGGGTGTAATTATTGTTTGCATTCGAGGGTGACTTGTACTGAGCTGAGAATCCAAGGCCGAGGTGAACCTAAACCATGTCGGCAGTACGAGCCAGTAAACGTCTTTCGTTGAGCTGACCATAGAAAACAAAGGACGACTTGCGTCTTGTCGAGCATATGACAACCTATGCCGTGTCGGTAAAACATTGATAAGAGCGACATGTGTTGTGTGATGCTAGCTTTGTTGATGTCATATGATGTATGAAGCCCAATATAGAACAAAGCCTCTGTCGCCCTATTTGAAGAGAAGACCCGAATAAGTCTATTAAGTGGCATGTGTGTAAGGTCTTGTCATACTCATGTCAAAAGCCTCCAGACCTGAGTTGGGATGTACATCGTAGGTTAGGTTTATAAATAAGAGATGTGGCTCAATTTGGAAGGTTGTAATCCAACGGTTCCGGACAGAGATGATGTATGGCCAGTCTGGCTTTTGAACTTTGAAATGACAGTTGGTGTATCCCAAGATATTGAAAATCATTATCATTTTTAAAGATCCCACTAATCGGGCGATTTACAAGATAGCATGACTCTTCAGTAGTCCCATCTTAGTTCCGTCCTTTGTGTAATTTCTCACATTTATTGCTTAGAAACACATCACTCAGTTAGCCATCATCCATGGATTCTTCTTCTAACAAGGCCCTTGGAATGGATGTTTCTGAAGGTGTTTGACTTGTTGTTCAAGAATACTATACATCAATGTTGAGATCCCAATCAGAGGAGAATTCTCAGGGGTCTCGGGCAATAGACATGTCTGAAACAAAAAAGGACAAAATTCTCTTAGTGAAGAACATCTCTACAATCCTTTCTTTGAAGCGAATGAGGTAGTACTGTCCAAATTACGAATAGACGAGGACACTTTTGTTTTGATTTTGCCCACCCTTGAGGATAGTGCCGATAAGCCCCCTGAGGGTTTTTGCACAATTTATACGAAACAACTAGAAGCCAGTCTTTGATTCTGATGATAAAGGCCATTTTCCACATCTTGGTTTACTACGGCATAGGCTTACCTTAGACCACTCCCAATAATAATTAAGACCACAATAGATTTTGCCTTATTTTTTAGGGTTATAAGTCATAGGTTTTATGTGCCTCAATTTATGGCTTTCTTTTTCCTTGGAAAATGTAGTGATCCTAAGAGCCGGTACTGCTTCAAACACCTATTAAGAACTGGAAGAAAGCATTCTTCTTTATCCGAGCTAAGAATATGTCTGGCTTGACTAGTTGGAGGTATGATAGCTCTGGAAAGGATGAATATCTCATAACAATATCCGACCCTGACATCAATTACTAGTATTGTTGGGTCATTTACAAAGAAGACTAGTAAACGAAGACCTGACAGTTCATAATGGAGTGATGTTTCCTTAGCCAAGAAATGGAAGAATGTAACGCCCCTAGACCCCGGACCTGGTAGTGCTAAATTAATCATAAATGATCAGGTCAACTACTTAGACCGTCGTCCTCGCTTGGTCTAAAAGGACTAAACCGAGTTGACAAAACTTTATGTCTCACACTTATGTGGGGGTGAGCAGGCTATTACTTTATAGATGTGAGACTTTACAAAGGACCAAGAGAGTCCAGTTCTCATTCTGTCTGACGAAGCATCTTTGGATGCATCCTAAAACACACACGAAGGGAGGTCTTGCTCAATCTTCCAGCTCAGTTTCCAAAAACCATCCCAACCCTTGGGGAAAGCACATCATTCCTCATTTGAAGGGGAATCACAAGAACCCAATCCATTTCAACAAGGACTTCTGTCTACCGTGGTCCTCGAGTTTTAACGACCAAATTCGTGACTTGGATATGGCACGCAGATTGGGTGAAAACTATATCACTCCAAAGGATAGGCATTTGGCGAGTTGTCTTAGCAATGCCGAACTGTCTGCTCTAAGCTATGATAGTATGGCCATGGTGAGCTCATGTATAAATATTTTGTAAAACTTACGTTTTTTTTCTTGTCGTGTTATAATTCATTCTGATTGTTTCTATTCGTAAAACACTTTATAGAAAAGTGAGTGCACTGCTTTGAATAGGGTCGCTGAAAATATATTGTTGATGTCCATCAACTTAAGAACAAGATATCCGCCATGATTGAGGCGTATAACGTGCTTGTCGCAAAGCTGGTGGCCTATCTAGTGGCCGTTAGACAAGAGAGGGATAACTATAGGGCTAAGCTTGCCGAGATGGCTAGTAAACATGCCGAAGAGCTAAAGTCTTTGTCGCTCAGGTATGCTAAAGAAGATGCATCCTTTTTGGCTAGACATAATGAAGAGCTTCAGGTTGAAGCCTACCATGGAGTTCGGGGGTATAAGAAGTCTACTCGGTTTACAGAAGAGCTGGGCATCCTCTATGCGACAATTATTAGAATTGGCTTTGTCGTAGCCATTGACAACGCTCAAAAGGTGTGGCCTGAGGTAGAACCATCTGAAATGAAATGATTTCCCTGATGTTTTCATTGAATTGTGTACAATTATATACAATTACAAAGAATGATTCTAGGCTACAAATCAGGATACAATTAATACAAATTAATACAAATCGTTGAATGTGGTCTAAGTATGGAAGGTAAATATTTACAAAATATTCTATGATATTTATATATACTAACACACCCCCTCAGTGGAAGCGGGAGGTTCTCGTACGCTGAGACTGGCACGAAAGTCTTCAAATAAGACGCGCGGGAGCCCTTTGGTAAAAATATCTGCAATTTGGTTGCGGGAAGGGACATGAAGTACACGAACTTGTCCACGAGCAACTTTTTCACGGACAAAATGAATATCCATTTCGACATGTTTGGTACGCTGATGTTACACGGGATTGCCGGAAAGATATATGGCACTGACATTATCACAATAAACCAAGGTGGCCTTATGGATTGGACAGTGAAGTTTCAAAAGTAGGTTGCGTAGCAAACTGGATTCAAATATGACATTGGCGACGCCGCGGTACTCAGCTTCGGCACTGGAACGAGACAAAGTGGGATGGCATTTGGAGGACCAAGAGAGGAGATTATCACCGAGAAATACACAATAGCCGGAGGTGGACCGACGAGTGGTAGGATAGCCACCCCAATCAGCATCGGCATATGAGACAAGAGAGGAAGCGGAAGATTTGTAGAGATGGAGCCCGTAGTCCAGTGTCCCTTAAAGATATCATAGAATGCGTTTGAGAGAATTCATGTGAGTGTCCTTAGGATCACGCATATGGAGACATATTTGTTGCACGGCATAAGATATGTCAGGCCTGGTGAAAGTAAGGTACTGAAGAGCACCGGCAAGGCTGCATAAGTGAGTAGGATCATTATAGGGAGAACTAGGCGTAGAGAGCTTAGATTGAGTGTCGACAGAGGTGGAAACAGGTTTACAAGACTACATACCAGCACGTTCTATTATTTTTTAGGCATATTTTCTTTGACTGAGAAATAGTCCTCCGGAATGGCGTGTAACATATATGCCCGAAAAATAGCTGAGGGGACCAAGATCTTTCATAGTAAACTCGGAGGCGAGTAGTGTCATAATAGATTGTCGAAGTCGCTCTGAGGAGGCAGTGAGGATAATGTCATCAACATATAGTAAAAGATAGGCCATGTCAGAACCTTGGCGATATATGAATAGGGAATGATCATATTTGCTATGTGAGAATCCAATGGAGGAGGCATGGTCGGCAAATCATTGATACCAGGCTCGAGGGGCATGTTTCAGACCATAGAGTGACTTTTTGAGTCGACACACAATCTGGGTGATGTGGATCACGAAAACCCATGGGTTGATGCATATATATTGTCTCATTAAGATGGCCATGCAAGAAAGCGTTCTTGACGTCGAGTTGATGAATGGGCCAAGACTTGGATAATGCAAGGCTAAGAACCGTCCGAATGGTTGCCGGTTTGACCACATTGACTGAAAGTTTCATCAAGTCCACTCCAACTTTTAATACCTGCCATCATCTACAAGATAGGCTTTATGCCTCTCAAAAGAACCATCAGAGTGCTTTTTAATGCGAAAATCCACATAGAACGAATAACATTTACATTAAGTGGCCTAGTTACAAGATCCCATTTTTAATAAGAGCACTAAATTCATCGGTCATGGCGGCTTTCCAATTTGGTTCGGACAAGGCCATGTTGGGATTGCGAGGAAGAGGGGAAGGGACGGTGGAAGTAAGGAGATTGTACAGCTGTTTGGGCTTGAAGATTCCACGCATGCCTCGTGTGGTGATGGTCCGGTTGGCAGAGGGATCAGCTATGGGCTGGGGTGGCGAATTGGGTCCAGAGGGCGAAGAGAGCGGCGTAATAATGGAGCTAGAGTTGGGCCGGTCCGGCTGTGGAGCTGGGCTTTCAGCAAAGGGAGGCTTCATATCAGATTCGGCTAATTGAGGGGTGGGATACGGCTCATGGGATTGGGCCGAAGGTGCAGGAGGTTGGGTTGGGTCTGATGGCTGCAGATGACTGACCATAATAGGATGCAGATCATTATTTAAGAAATCATAATGTACCGGGGGTGTGGATTTTATTTTGGCAAAGGGAAATATATATTCATCAAAGATAACGTGACGAGAAATAATTATTTTCTGACTTGATAAATTGTAACATTTTTATCCTCGATGATTGGAGGGGTACCCAAAAACACACACGGGGTAGACCGAGAGTGAAGTTTGTGGATAGTAGTGGACGGATGAAGGGGATAGCAGAGGCACCCAAAATGCATAGGTGTGTGTAGGAGGGATCTCGGCGAAAAAGAATTTGAGTGGGAGATTGATGATGTAAAGATTTATGTGGAAGAATATTTAAGAGATAGGTGGCCATTTTGAGGGCATGATGCCAAAAGAAGGGAGGGACGGAGGCATGAGCGAGGAGGCTACGAATTAAATTATTTATGGTACGGAGTTTGCGTTCGGCTTTGCCATTTTGTGGAGAAGTGTGTGGGCAAGAGAAACGAAAAGAGAGGCCAGTTTGGGAGCATAGTGTTTTAAATGAGTCGTTATCAAATTCTTTTCCATTGTCACATTGAAAGCATTTTATATTAACCGCAAATTGTGTTTTAATAAAGGTATGAACGATGTGAATATAGGAAACACTTGAGTATTTTACTAATGGGATATGTCCACAAAAAACGCGAATAGTCATCAAGAAATATAAGATAATATTAATGCCCAACAGTATTTAAAACGGGAGAAGTCCACAAATCATTGTGGATAATGTCAAAATTCATCAAAGTACTAGTAACGGAAGTAGAAAAAGGTAATTTAACATGTTTCCCAAATACGCAAGACTCACAAACAGTGGAATAAGACGAAACAGGTAAATCAATAAATTTATTTTTGCTAAGGGAGTTAAGACCGGGGCTCCCGGATGACCCAGACGATCATGCCATAGAGTGGGTGAAACAGGTGCAAATGTGGAAGAGGAGTTTGTTGTTGTGCTGAGGGAGGAGGTGAGGGGATACATGGCCCCGGTACTGTTACATCTCATGAGTGGCATCCCCATTAGAAGGTCCATCACATAAAAACCAAAAGGGTCAAATTCAACGGCAACATTATTATCAGCGGTAAAACGACTCACGGAAATTAAATTTTTAATAAGTTTCGGAGCAAGAAGGACATTATTTAAGGAGAAAGATGGGTGAGGTGGTGGGAGGGAGGAGTGTCCATGACCGTGAATTGATTTTAGTACAATGGTAAGCGTTTGATCCTAATATGATATCGGAGCAAGAGATCCCGAATTCAAGCTTCGCTTCCAGCACAATTAAAAATAAAAACAAAAAAACCAAGTGTTGAGCCTCACTCTCTTATTATGGCCCACACTTCCCAGACAAAAAAAAACAAGTCAAGTGGTGGGTCCTCCCTCCCACCACCTCACCCATCTTTCTCCTTAAATAATGTCCTTCTTGCTCCGAAACTTTTTAAAAATTTAATTTCTGTGAGCCGTTTTACTGTTGATAATAATGTTGCCGTTGAATTTGACCTTTTGGTTTTTCTCTTCTTAGTAGCACATTTACTAACACCGATTGTTTTTAGTACAATGGTAAGCGCTTGATCCTAATACCATCTAACAAATCGAAGAATCAAGATCCTATCATCTTGTCTGCACAGAGAAGAAGGAATGACAAAGTTAATTCATTTGGGCTCGAATCCAGTAGAGTATATCTATCAAGAAACTGTAAAACACCCAAGTTCGTTTAAGAACACCCCTTACCTTAATTGTGATTAAAAGCAAATCCTAAAGTGAATTGAAAACGAAACAACTTGAATCCTTCGATTCACACCCTCTACGAACAACCTATGAACCAGAAATGTAAAACTACGATTACTACAACCCTTCACACTACTCAAACTCAGGAAATTCTCAAGAATGTTCAAGATTCCAAGAAACTTAGAGGATGAAAACTTACGGATTTGAAAATTGTTGGTTTGGGAACGATTACCGCGACGAGACGATTACTTCCGTCTACTGTGGTCTGCTCAAAATCAAACGGAGTAGCCGATAGGATGAACATTCCTTCATTCGCTTCCGTTTACTCCCATAATCTAGAACGTATTCTTACGTTCTTTTTTGTGCGGCGTGTGTATATGTATTAGGGGTGGGGTTTATTTATAGGAAACGTAATATTTATTTTTCTTAAAATAATTTCTCATAATCTTTTAATTAAATCCTTTTTAATTAATTACTTAGGTTAAATTATAATTAGGTTATAAGAAAATATATCAATTACTATTTTACCTTTTATGAAAACTTGAGGTGTGACACTATCGCCTCATTTAGAGAGAAAACCCGTATAAAACTGCTGAGTGTCACATGTATGAGATCGGGTCAAGGTCATACCCATTTTGATATAGTAATTAATTTTTGTTATAGATGTAATGTTTGGTACTTGCTCTGAAAAGTTAAAATTGTTGTTCTTAAAACTTTATTCATTTGGATATATGCATTAAACCGAAAGTGAAATTAGAACTATTGCGTTTAATAGTCTCAAAGAAAGTTATCTGGTTGATGCTATGCCGAATGAAAATAGAAAAAAGAAAAGAAAAGGAGGTTTAGTCTATAATAGTTTCATGAAAGAATCACCCAACTTAAGTATAAGCGAACATGGTACAACCAAGGGAGCAATGGCCCTTTTTATATATTTTTATATATTACTAGTTCTATTTCAATTTATCTGAGTCAATTGACAAAATCACGCATATTAAATATATGAGCTAATACATTAAATTTTATAATGAAATTATTAGAATGTCATTGTATATAATTAATATGACATTCTTTTTTATACTACATCTGTTCCATAAAAAGTGTCTACTTTTATGGTGCACACAGATTAAGAAAATAATTAATATGTTGTATTACAAACACTAATGGACATATTTACCTCTATTCCATAATAAATGATTGTTTTGGAATATGAAAAGACTATACAAATATTAAATGTGTGATAATGTATGTTGGAAAAAGATTCATTAAATAATTCAGTTTTTCTAAATGGACATTTTTTATAAGACAATTCATTTTAAGAAAGTGGACATTTTTTTTATAAGACGGATGTAGTATCTCGTACGGTAAAATAAAACAAAACATTTTAACAACTATCAGAGTTATTGTGGAACGAATGGAATATTATTTATTTTATTTGTCTACCAAGTAGTTGACATGATTAATTCAACTTACACAGTCACACATAGTGATATACATACTCTTAATGTGTGTGAGAGATGGAATAAGTATAAAAAAGAAATTTAAATTGAAATTGAGAAGAGAGGGAAAAAGCTTAAGAAAGTAACTTACAACAAAACCCAATTGCCATCAAGCAAGTCGGGGCGTTGTGTCGGAGCTGGTGTAGGATTAGCAGCCTCAAGCAGATCAACCAACTCTAAAGCCTTAACCTGCGATTCCGTGGAGCAACGGTACCCAAACTCCGACCCATAAACCGTATCCACAAATGCCCTTTTCAAATCCTCAAGTATTCCACTCTGATCAGCCGCAGCAGCAGCTTCGACTCCAGGCCTAGAGGACCCAATATTGCCAAACCCATCTTTCTCCACCTCACTAGAGCCCCATTCATAGTCGTCCGCAGGAAGTTCCGGGTCAGGAAACAAGGCAACGGTTTCAGGTTTCGAGTCCGGTAGAGAAAAACAAACTTGTTTTTGTTTAGTGGGTGTTCGGGCTGAGAAAGCAGATAATTTTTTCGAATTGAGGTTTAGGGAGGTGGGTTTGAAAGTAGACGGAATGGAGTGGAGGAAATGAGGGAAGATAATGGAGGACATTGTGGCGGTCGGTAGAGGACTGTGGAGCACGGTGGTTGATTTGAATAATGAAGGGTACATATGATCAATCATGTGTTTACAATTGTTGTCATGGTTACTGTGGGTTGATCAATAATTGATATCGTACGAGGGACTAAGAACGTGAAGTTATTAGGTGCACCCGACATATACGGAGTGCATCTATATACCAAAACGTAAATCTTTTATTTTAAATTGAATTCAAACTGTGCGGTGCAAATTTATTTACCTATCAAATCGACGCAAATAATATATCATCCAATAACTTCCCGATAAGAAGAATAGCAATGCGTCATGTAACCGTGTAAGGAAACTATATTTATGACACGTACAGTCCAAATTAAGTTGTTCCTACCAAAAAGAATAAAGTATGGATGTGGTGGCCCATGATAACTATTGCAACACTTAATACATGTCAATCACAATGAGAAATTGTTATATGGTATATCATGGAAGCTTTAGAACTTTAATCTAAGTGTAAACACGAAATCGATCAGTTTGAAATCGCTACCGCATTCATGTAGTATATATATCCTCATACGGATAGGTATTACATGGTTGTAGAACTATCGGTGATGGGCCATTGACCCGCCGAGCTAGACACTTTTTAGATCTTGAAACGGTAGTTCACGGGGCAGGGATGGATCAGTCAGGTCTTGAACCTATCAGGTTACTGTCGGGTTACGGGTTTGAAAGGGTTGTGACGGTTCAAAATAGTTTAGATCACGGTTCAATAAATATTATAGTTTATCAAACACACATTAACAACCAATTTATTTAATATTGAGAATATATATAATTTATATATTGGCCGTACAGATAATGCTTGGGAGTCTACCATTATACTACTTCTCGTTGTTTCATGCTCGTATTGTTGTTATTCACACCTTAGAACAAATGAGAACGTGTCCTCCTCTAGAGAGGCGCAAGGATAAGCAAACAAATTTTGGAGCTCATTGTCCAATATTCTTAAACACAAAAAACACAAGGGGGTTGGGGGTTGGAGGGCTAGGGGCCCAAAATACTGCTTTGTTACGTAAGTGGTCATGGAGATTTGTTTCAGAGAAGTGAAATATGCGAAGGTTGACATTCAGCATTTACATGGCTATGAGGGTGGTTTCAGTAATGGCTCTGGGATAGTTAGATTATCATTTCAAAGTTGGGTAGGTTAGAGAAAAATATGGTGAATCTTGTGCAGGGCCGTTCCGGTGTATTTTTGGGACCTAAGCCGATTTTTTTTTAGGGGCCTTGATTGTTTTTGTATGGTTTTTTTTTCTAGATTTTGTGGAACATTGCCGGCAAAATGCTATAACTATTAGCATTGAACATTTATCACCTGACATTTTTCGAAGTAATAGTGTGTAATCCATAAATGAAAGCAAATAATAAGATGCTTTATGTAATTAGCTAAACCTAAGTCTTAAATAAACAGGTAAAGAAAAAAAAATAATGTCGCAGTTCACAACCACACGTATTGATGTAATGCATAAAATGAAAATATTACAACAAAACTATTAAAAAAATTATGAAACCAATAACGACAAATATACAAAAAATATATTTATGAAAACAATAAGTATAATACGAAAAGATAATAAGAGTAAAATATATCCTAAGCCTCAAAAAGATTATGTATAATTTATCAACAATAAAAATAAAAATAAAAAGAATGTATGTACTCTAAACAACAGAGAACCGGTGGCGTATACAAGATAAAGCAAATTGGGATTATATGCTGAAATGCAGTAGAAGATATTATTATTATTTTATTTTTAAGCAAACATAACTTTATTGGAAAGCTTTTATTTATTTTATATATTTTTATTTTATTGTGTTACGTTAGGCATAATGTGAAAAGGTCAAAGAGATGAAAATGATATCAATCAATAGATAAATGTTGGGCCGGTAGAAAAGTTATAGCTCAATAACTAATATAACACAACACAGAAAATGTATCAATATGTATAACAGTGAACCATTTTTTCGAGGGGCCCTATTATCATTATATTTGGGGGAGGCCCTAGGCCTAGGCATGGTAGGCCTCCCCCCAAGGACGGCCCTGATCTTGTGTCATCTCTTAGGTGAAGGATGTGGAATAGGAATCATATAATATTTGGGGAGGACGTATGGATTAGAGATGATGCTCTTTGTCACCGTTTCCCTAGGTTGTTCAACTCAGCTAGTGATAAAGGGTGTGTGGTGGGGGATCGATGGAAGATGACCGAGGATGCTTAGGGTTGGGTTTGGGACTGCAGAAGGTAGATAAGAGGGAGGGAATTTGGTGAGCTTACAGACTTTTTGGCCACTCTTCCCGATCTTCATCTTCTTGCTGGACATGCAGACACACCCTTTTGGAGTCTTAACCCTCGTAGGGCCTTCTCGGTTGTTAGACTAAATAATTTACTGATGGAAGAAACTACCTTCCACTCGATGGCTGGTTCTACTCTCTCTCTCTCTCTCTCTCTCTCTCTCTCTCTCTCTAGAACAACATAGTTCCTTCTAAGGTGAATACCTTTAATTGGAAAGCCGCTCAATATCATCTTCCAACTGTCTCAAATCTGTCAAAAAGAGGAATAAGGCTCTCGCCTTTTTTGCACAACTTGTTCCTTAGCTTTGGAGGATGCCCCATCGCAAGATTTGGGATAAGATTTCCGCATGGTGGCGGTCTCCGGTTAATACATCTTTGGATTGGGGACCTTTTTTTCAACATGTCTACATGAATGTGAAACAAAAAAAAAGCTATCAAAGGTTTTGGATGTACCATAAAAAGTCACTTGTTGGTGCCTATGAAAAAGAGGGAGTAATCTCACTTTGAATTCCAAGTCGGTTTCAGACGAGGACGCAGAAATTCAAACTCTTAGCTTATCGTGGACATGCCTTAGATACGGCACAATTTCCTTTGTTTGGAATGATTGGAAAGATTTCCCCTGAGTAGTTATAACTTTGCAGTTGCTATCTGCTGTGTTGTAGTGTGTTACGGTGATTGGCCATAAATTACTCTTTCCGGGTTCAAAGTATTGGATCTTTTTGAGACTATTGTATGTTTCATGTAACTTTTTTTTTGCTTATCTATTAACTTACTAGGTAAGCTCTAAATAATATTATTCGTTGATGTTATGTTAATATATATATATATATATATATATATATATATATATATATATATATATATATATATATATATATATATATATATATATATAAATGAATCATAGTAATTATTTTTTGACGTTGAATTTGGTTTTAAAATATTTTAAAATATGTATGTTTTATATGGTTAAAGAATTCATATTGTTATAACAAGTCATATGTTCAATAATAGTATGAATTATATATGTACAATATGATAATCTCTCTTTATAGTTGTTTGATATATTATTGCAAACATAATACATAGACATTTAACATAGATCATATGAATAAAAGAGTGTTGGATGCTAGCATGATGTGCACACACTAATGATATTAGAACAATCAGAGGAAGAGCTGAAAGTAGCTTCAGAGCTGAAGCAGTTAGTTGAATGGATCATAGTTGAACCAGTCAACTGAGTATCTATGACACTTCAGAATCAGCTGAGTAACATCAATTCAGCTGTGAATCAAGTCTGATGTAGTTTCAATCGACATTCATAGTTATAACTAATTATAACCGCTTTGTAACTATAATTGGGGATGAGTATCGTCTATAAATACTCCACCATCAACATCAGTAACTTAACTTGATCATTTTACGGATCTATTCCGCGTTTTCTTTTGCCTTGTATTTTTAATTTCATCAATTGCAACATAGTATCAGAGAGAGCGTTGTGTGCAATAATGCTTATGGTTTTTTTAAAGAAACTTGAGAGCTTCATTTGATTTTCTGCTCTTATCCATATAATCTTGATAGTCTTTTTGTATTTGGAAATTTACCTCGCGTTTTTCTTTCTAGTAGTCATGGCAACACAAGAGTGAGAATTGAGTCCCTCTAGTCTCTTATCTTTATCTCAATGTCATTGTAATTCCATGAAAACATTGTTAGATCGCATGGAGGCTAAACATGTGATGAAATTTCTAAAAGGGAAGAGTTGGAGACAATGGTGTCACAAACAATGTTGATGGTTCCTTTTCCTAAAATTCAAGATGCATTTGCACTGGCTATCATGTTTGAGAGATGGAAGACCTATGCATCTAACAAATCAAAGAATGAAGATCCTACAATCTTGTTGGCACAGAGGACTGGTCCTAGAAGGAATGACAATGTTAATTCATATGGGGTCGAATCCAGTGAGTTCAGTAGAGTACATCAATCAATAAATATGAACACTAATAGTTTCAAGAATAACAAATCTAAGAAACTCCAGTGCACTTTCTTTGGATTCAATGGCCATAGTGAAAATAATTGTTACAAAAAGCATGATTATCCACTTGGTTTCAAATCAAATAGCAGATCTAACATGGTGATCAGGTAGATCTAGATCAGTCTACTGGTAGAGAAGATCAAGACACTGTTAGGTCAAAATTACAAGGATCATATGACACTAGCTTAGTAAAACATATACAATGGATCTTGAACTTTGGAGACACATATGACATTGTATGTTCTTACTCCAGATTAAGTAATCATAAACATGTTAACATGACAGTGGGATTACCTAATGGCCGTAATGTACAGGTGGCTCATACTGGTCAAGTTGTGATTAGTCCTTATCTGACATTGCACAATGTCATACATATTCGTGGTATCAATTATTTTTGTCTTTTACCTAAATTAACCAAGAACTCAAGTTATACAGCTATTTTCACTAATAACAAGTGTGTTTTGCAGACAACAAGAAGAAAACAGTGATTGGTTCAGCTAAGATGCACAAAAGACTTTACATTCTTATTCAGAAGGGCTTTTAACAGTTTTAGGACCCCTCTCAGAATGGACTCCTCCCGGAACGCCTCAGATGAATGGAGTATCTGAGAGGAGGAACCTCACCTTGTTTGACATTATGCGATCCATGATGAGCTATGCAGTTCTTCCAAAATGGTTTTGGGGGTATGCTCTAGAAACATCCTATACACTAAACCGAGTTCCATAAAAGACGATGGTTTTTACACCATACGAGGTATGGGCAAAGAAGAGACCGAATCTGGCATATCTTAAACCTTGGGGTTTTCCGACTTACGTGAAGCGGATGATGCCTGATAATTAGAAGCCAGATCAGAAATATGTTCGTTTGTGGGTTATCCTAGAGAAACTAGATGTTACCAATTTTACCATCCAGGAGAACAAATGTGTTTGTCTCAAGGACTGGCCATTTTTTAGAGAAAGATTTTATTCTGGAAAGGGTCAGTGGGAGTAAGATTGATTTTGAAGAAATTCAAGAACCACTTACAATTGACAGATCGTTGATGGAAGTAGAGCAGACACCGCATACAGATGAGCTGCAGACACCTGCTAAAAACACAGACACCTTGAAGATCCACTAGAGACACTGGCGTGTACCTCATGGAAGATGAGGACCTTAAAACTTATGAGGATGTGTTGATAAGGCACGACAAAGGGAAACGTCTAGAAACCATGAATTCTAAAATAGAATCCATGAAAGACAACCAGGTTTGGAACCTAGTTGATCCCCATGAAAGAATAGTTCATATAGAGTGTAAATGGGTCTTTAAGATAAATACTGTTATGGACGGTAATGTAGGTACCTACTGTTACGAAATCACTAGTTTAACACATCGGAATTTAAAATTTGATTTCCTTTTTCTAGATCGTTCTTCGCTTAATGCAATAAACACGTTAAGTAGTTTGATGGTTATACCTTGATGATCTATAAGATCGTCGCTTTGACCGTCAACGGAGAGTAGTACAGTGTGCAAGCCGTCCACGCGTCCGACCTCTATCGCTAATCCACACGAACTCCTCGCCGGAATCCTCCTTGGATTTCTATTGGAAAACTCCGGTTGCTAGACCGGCATTTTTCCTCTCTCACAAACTCAATATAGGATGCTCTCTATTTTACACAAGAACTATGGGCTCTTGCAATTGTGATGTACAAAAGAGCTTGACACCCACCTCTTATTTATAGTAGAAGGTGGCGCCTCATACGTGTGTAGGAGAAGAAAACCTTTTCCCAATAAAATAAGGAAAATCTTCTAGATTGATTTATCTCTTTTATTATAACTAATTTCGCCAATATCTTATATTGAATATAATTATCTTATTACCATAAATATATTTTTCCAAAATCAATTAATATCTTATATTAATATTATGGTAATCCTATTAATTAAAGTGCACTATCCAAGTGTATCTTATACCCTAGGATGTGGCGCCCCATTAGTCAAAAAATTGACTTCCGGAATATTCTTTACCCTGAATGGCTAGCCAACCTAGTATTAGTCAAGAAGCCCGACAATAGCTGGCGTATGTGCGTGGACTTCACCGACTTGAAAAAGCATGTCCGAAGGACTCATATCCGTTGCCAAAATCGATAGGTTAGTAGACTCTACTATCAACTTTGAAGTGTTTGGTTTCTTAGATGCGTACAAGGGATACCATCAGATACTAATGGATCCTCAAGACGCTGATAAGACAGCTTTCATCACGGAAATCGGCACTTTTTGCTATGTAACCTGCCATTCGGGTTGAAAAACGTTGTGGCTACATCTCAGAGAGTAGTCAACAAGATTTTCATCAAGCAGATCGGTAAGTGTATGGAAGTGTACGTAGATGACTTGCTCATCAAGAGTCGATCTATAAAGCAGTACTTGGTAGATGCTCGGAAAGTATTTAAGGTTTTGAGGGAAACATAGATAAGATTAAATCCAAAGAAGTGCACCTTTGGGCTCAGGTCGGGGAAGTTTTTGGGATACATGATCTCGAAAGACGGGATTCAAGCGAACCCGGATAAGATCGACACTTTGAAAAACATGCCTGCACCTCAGAATATAAAGGAAGTACAGAGACTCACTGGTCGAATGGCCGCCCTCAACAGGTTTTATCGAGATCCACCCAGCGAGCTCTACCGTTTTTCATGATCCTCCGTAAGGCCAACCCGTTCCATTGGGATGAAGAGTGTCAGAAAGCCTTCGAGGATCTAAAAGCGTACTTGTCAGAGCTATCCACTCTTACTTCACCCCGGGAAGGAGAAAAATTGTTGGTCTATTTGGCAGTATGTGAAGAAGAAGTGAGTGCGGTTTTGATTCGGGAAGGGGTCCACGGCCAAGTGCCGATTTATTTTGTCAGCAAAGCATTGCAGGGACCCGAGATCCGATACTCACCAGTAGAGAAATTAGCATTATGTTTGGTACATGCCTCGAGAAAACTGAGGCCTTATTTCCAAGCCCATCCCATTACAATGGTCACTGACCAACCACTGAAGCAAATCCTAGCGAAACCCGACACGTCGGGTCGGCTAGCAAAATGGGTAGTGGAGATGGCAGAATACGATATCGAGTTTGTGCCTCGGACTACGGTTAAGGCCCAGGCCTTGGCAGATTTTCTAGCTGAAGGAATTTCCATCCAACTCGAGTAGGAAAAGAAAAGCACAGAAGAACAGTGGACTCTCCAAGTCGATGGGGCATCAAGCAAAGATGGGGCAAGAGTTGGACTCCTTCAATCAGCTCGAAAGGTGAAGAATTCCCCTACGTCCTTCGATTCGACTTTAAAGCGACGAACAACGAGGCTGAATATGAGGCTATGATCACAGGACTGAAACTTTCTTTGAAGTTGGGAGTCGAGATCTACTAGTTTACAGCGACTCGTAGTTAGTGGTAATCATATCAGGGGGACTATGAAGCCAAGGAAGAAACCATGAAAAATTACTTAACAGTGGTACAAGGCCTCAAACCAAAGTTCAAGTCAGTTCAGATTGAGCAGGTCCCCCGAAGTCAGAATAAGAGAGCCGATGCACTATCTAAACTCGCTTTGAACTTCTTCTCGAGCAAGAAAGTTCTGGTCGAACTATTGACCGATAAAAGCTACAAGGAATCAGAAATGCAGCCGATCACTCAACAGGCAACATGGATGGATCCAATCGCCCTTTACCTTAAGGACGGAATTCTGCCATCCGACAAGGTACAAGCATGGAAAATCCGACTTCAATCAGCACGGTATGCGTTCTTTGATTCTATCCTTTATCGGAAATCTTTTGTAGTACCATGGTTAAGATGTGCATCAGAAGAAGATGGTGCATATCTTCTGGAGGAAATTCACAGAGGAGCTTGTGGAATCATTGCGGAGCTAGGATGCTTGCTCAAAAGTGCAAGCTAGCTGGGTATTTTTGGCCGTCGATGCAACAAGTTGCGAACAGCCTAGTTCAGAGGTGTAGAACTTGTCAAATCCATGAAAATATCACCCATCAACAGGCCCAGGAAATGAACGTCATCTCGTCAGCCTGGCCTTTTGATCAGTGGGGCATCGACATAGTCGGACCTCTACCCCGAGCTCCGGGCAACATTAGATACGTGGTCGTCCGAGTGGGCTACTTCATGAAATAGGTCGGAGCCAAGGTTTTGACCGATATCAGAGCTTCGACCATCGAAAAATTCTTGTGGGTCAATATTTGATACAGGTATGGAATTCCCAAGGCCCTGATCTCAGATAATGGTACTCAGTTCGAAGACCGAAAAGTTAGAGAATGGTGCAACGAATATCATATCAGTCAGCGCTTCACCTCGGTAGCTCATCCGTAAGCAAACGGTCAAGTCGAGCAGACAAATCGACAGATCAAGATAGGGTTGAAAAAGAGACTAGAAGCCGAAGGTCGAGACTGGGCAGCACAACTTCCGAGCATCATGTGGTCGTATAGGACGGCTCCAAATTCTTCGACATGAGAAACACCCTTCTCTCTGGTCTACGGATGCGAGGCGGTAATTCCCGCGAAGATCGGTTTTCCCTCTCCTCGAGTTCTAGCATACAACATCAAAACCAACGCTCCTGATCTTCGACACGAAAAAGATAATGTTGAGGAGCGAAGAGAAATAGTTTCAGCTCGAATGACGAGATACAAACAGAAGATCTCACAATATTACAACTCAAGGGTCAAGTACAAATACTTCAAATTCGGAGATTTGGTCCTCAGAAAAAATGAAGCAAGTCGACAAGAAGTGGCTGGCAAGCTAGACCCGAATTGGGAAGGCCCATATCAGATCCTAAAGGTTCATTCCAAAGGATCCTACCAACTCGGACGAGCAGATGGAACCACCATTCCTCGGCAATGGCACGCCAATAATCTGAGGAAGTATTACGTTTAATTAAACTTTATCCCGATTTAGTCTTACTTTTTTACGCTTTGTAATAAGTCTGTGTGACCATTTTATGGATATTCTAATAAACATATCTTTTCTCGAGATGCTTTTATGTTTTTCAGGGTCTATAGCCTTAACATTATAAGTCTAGTATGATACAAAATGTCGAAGGCAATGCAATCGACTACGAGAAGGGGAAATCCGCAAGTCGGACCCCTCAATATAGCCTAAAGCAAAATGTGCCTACACGGCAAACAATGCTAAGGCAAAGGGAGAGTTCGCAAAGTCGGACCAAACCCCCATAAAATCGACCAGCCAAAAGCAAAATGAGCCTAAGGGGCAAAAAATGCCAAGGCAGCGGGACGGTTCACAAATTCGGAACAAACGCCTAGAGCATCGACCTGCCTATAGCAAAACTAGTCTGAGAGACAAAAAATGCTAAGGCAACTAGGTCGATCTCAACTAGACTAGACTCGCAAGTGCAATAAGAGCCAAAGGTTCATAATACACTTGGGGGGCAACACGACATCGATAAAGCAAACAGCAAACAGGGCCAGAGGCCCGACAAGCGAAGAGCTAAAAGACATTGAGACATGAAAGATGAATAATAAAAAGAAAAGAAAACAAAATATCACAAAAATCAATGCAAAATAAGGTCAGGACAACAAGACCAGCCAAAACGAGCCAAAGTATGATCAGAAAGATTATACAAGCCGAATTCGAGTTATACAGATCTAAGTTCAAAAAGTCGAATAAAAGTTCAACAAAGGTAAAATTCACAGAACAACAATTATAAGGTACCGTCGAGAGTCGGCTCGGTGATAACAGGGGTAGGCTCGGCATTGGAAATAGAAGGACCATACTTCTGGGCAAGAAATTCCCCTCGTTGGAACTCCTCACCATACTAGTCATACAACTTATCCGCCTTAGTATTATAAAATTGCGACACAGCAAGCTTCGACATGTCGAAATCCAGGTAGACGGCCTTAGCCTGATTCACCGCCATCGTAAAGCCGCCCATTATGGCCATGCACGTCATCACGTTCAAGTCTTCATCGAGCTCCTTCGATTTGTGATATTCCAAGATGGCATCTTTCTTGGCCGCCTCGACCTGGGAAGGAACTTTCTCTAGTTCAACCATTAGAGCCTCCCTCTCTTCCCGAGCTTGCGTGACTTCGGTCAAAGAAGCATTATGCGCTCTCTGCATCTTCTCGAATTCCACAGCCAAATTGGCCAGTTTCTTATCCAGGACCTGCTAGTCGTTTCATGTTCTGGTCAAGTCATTGGCAGATTCAGACTGCTCGTCCTTCAACCTCCTTATCTCGGTGTCCGCCTCCTTCGCATGAGTCTCCAATTGGGACTCCAATCCAGCTATGGCGGCACTCTTCTCGGCGGTCTTAGCGATCAACTTGTGAATTTTCTTCTTCAGATCCTCTTCCGCCTCGACTGGCATAGTCAATCTCTTAGCAGCCTTTTTGCCGAGGTAGTTTGTTTGTCGAGAAAAAGAAATGCTTCATCTAGCAGAAATAAAGGACAGGCCGTGATAAAAGTAGGAAAAATGGAGTGACTTACCATGTGAAACAGCTTTCAAAGTACGGAAGATAGAACCTTATTCTCCATGGTTGTGCTCTCATCAGCAGCCCGGTTCATATCGACTTCAATGTCTGTAGGGGCTTCACCGACTTTAGCCTTCTTAGCATGTCTGTGGTGATCCCTCACCAAGTCGGGTAGAGTTGGTCTCTTCTTTGGTTGTCGTGCGACGTTCTCGACATTCTCACCGGGAGACGTTGTTATGTCGACTATGGCTTCGTCATCTTCATCTTGTAATGAACCATAGTGAATAAGCGGAAAATCAGCAGACTGAGGCTGGGTGGAGGAACGAGTAGAAATCGCTGACTCGACATCAGATGTACGTCCTTCAGATGGCTGCGTAGAAACAACCTCGACTCGGGAAGAGCTCCCCTCTACAGTATTGGGAGTTGTCCTATTCTCGACAACCTTATCCGAAGGAGCCACCCGACCCTCGACCGGCGGAGCTAGCTTACCCTTCGGTTTGGGGACTTTAGTAGGATCGGAGATAACCGAGAACTTTCCCACTGCAAAAAGAAAAGATAAGGTCAGTATTAGTAATAATACCAAGTCACAGATCTCGACAAAAAATAGAAAAATATCCTACAGTTCTCTTGGTCTGTGGCATGGAGTGTCGAATAGGGCATCGGCCCTGCATCCTCCAGTTTGGCCAGCTCATACAGAAGGCATAGATCTCGGGTGGACACCTCAGAACCAAAGTCATCCATCTGACGGGCCTCTCGAGAGGCAGGTCCACCATCCAGTTTATCCGTCTTCTTGCCCCTCGACCTCCACTGCCCTATGTATGGGTTATACAGGCCGTGACGTATGAAGAAAAAATGCGGTTTCCAGTCACCATGCGATGAAGGCCCTTTGGACACAAATTCGTGTCGATTTGGCCTTCGTTGGAAGGTGTACCATAGTTTGTCATGCATGCCTGTAATCTTATAGTAGTAGAAAAAGAGGGGGATTGAAAAGCAAAATCCTACCACTCGACAAGCTATTACAAATCCCATTAGAATCCTAACAGCATTGGGGGCTATCTGAGAAACACTTATCTCATAGTGGCGCAGAATCGCTACGACGGCCGGGTATAATGGAAACCTCAACCCGCTGGAAAGTTGGGCTTCGTAGACTGTACAGAACCCTTCTGGAGGCTCATCACCGTATTGATGATTGCCCGAGGGAAGTTGAATTTCAAATAGAGGGCCCACAAGACCAATTTTTTGGCAATTTTTATTAGCATCATCGATAGAAAGGGCAGTGAGACAACCTTTTGGACCCTTTCCGTCCATCCTAGTAACTAATTTCTTAGGTTTCTTAAGGACAGAGGGAGGTGAACCTACGGGCTCGCCGGAAAGTGACCGGAGAGGAAGATCAGAATGGGTGGACGACGAAGCTTGACTATGAGAAGGCGATTCACTACCATTATCAGATTCTGTAGCACTACTTGACATTGGTAAATGCAGAAAGAAGAGGGAGAACACAAGAAAAATGCTTACTTGGTGTTTGGAGGTTATGCGGAGAGAATGGCGAAATGATCTCTTCTCCGACCTTTTCTCCCTTTTTATGCTTGCAAAAATTTCAAAATGAGTTGAAAAGACATGATTTGAGGGGGTTATAACCCTCCACAAATTGCGAGAATCAAAGTAATGGCGTTACAGTTAACGAAAAAGGAAGCCTCGTTCCTTGTGATGAAGATACGGTGTTAGTGCGCCATGACGTCACGCTACGATACTATGATTGGCTAGGGCTACAGGTGGCAGTACAACTGTTTCCCGCCCAAACAACGACCCAGCTTGAAGACGATTCAAATGGCAGATTTGACCTCAGACGACGGGAGTCGCCTCTCTCATGTCTGGGGGGATTATGATGATACAGGGTTTCACCCCTCCACGTGTCGTCTAATGGTTGGTCCCCACAGCATGGGTAAGTATCAAAGTGCGCATGTCGATGCCCAAACTCTGGGCTAGACGATCGACTTTAATGCAGGGTAGGACGAGGGTCCCAGCTCGACCACCGTAAGTTGATTAAGTCGGCATAGAGGACAGAGTCCGCACCAGCTACGAAGGCCCACTATCAGCATGATAACTTGAGCAAGGGGCAAGGCCCATGAAGGTTAAATATGACAATAGCCTATACCGACCCGATATTAGGGTTAGGGCATGCATTATCCATATAAATATCATGTTCCAGGAACTACGTAAGGCTTGATTCCTGGACGAATACATGATACGTAGGCAATCTAAGACAAGCTCTTAGACTCAGCCGCAAATTTTAAAATCTACAACACGTTCTTAAGGCATTAGGGTTTGGGGTACTCATCATTAGATTCATTCTGGCACGGATTAATTAGGTGACATAATCTGTCATCGTCAATGTGCTATAGCGCTATCACTTGATTAGAGAGATAGTAGATAGAGGAGATGTAAAGATAGACAAAGTCCATACGGATGATAACATAGCTGACCGTTAACCAAGGCATTGTCGCAGGCTAAGCATGAGAAACATGTTCACATGCATTGGGTTAGGAATATGGGTGATTGGCTTTAGGTCAAGTGGGAGATTGTTGAAAGAGTGTCCTAAACCCAATCGGATTGGACTGGATTCGACCGGGTCGGGTCATTTACAGTCTATTTAGTTCATGTAATAACTTTATTTTGAGTAATAAAAGCACTTTTGTTATTATATATTTATTTTATCTTTATGAACCAATTATGTTATTGTATATATAGTGACGTCCTTAGTATTAAACTGTGATCGAGAAAGCATGATAGTGATTATGGTTGATGAGATCTCTAATCACTTCAATAAGTTTGATACTTAAATGTTTCTAGTCGTATGTACTATCAAACATGACATTGATAATACGATTAGACTAGCACGTACTGGATGTCCTCTATCTTATTGAAGATAGGGATAGATCTCGTCTATCAAAGTGTGGGGACATTTGTGCTATACGTGGACGTGTATTGGAGAATGTGTATGTTAGACTGACCCACTTACATTAAGTGTCGCAGTATGTGGCAGTTGTGTAATCATCCTGAGACCGGAGTCTTCATGGCATCACGGTGTGGATTGTCATGCTTTGACATTATTGATGTTTCCCCCTAGCCATAGGGCGATCATGCGGTAGTGCTCAGGTATGATAGTGAAGAATGCGTAGGATACATGTTGCTCGTCCGAAAATCGTGTATCATAATAGTAGGAGTAAATATCCGAAATGACCTTCTTATAAGGAATTTATAGCTCTCGTGAATCTTTGCAAAGTGGGAGTAATTGAGTTACTTCGAGAGAGCATGATATCCAGATTATAAGATACGATCGTTGATGTATTGACACTCGAGATAAGACTGTATGGATATTGTAACATCGATAGGATTCTGTTTACACTGTAACTGTTTCACATGAAAGGTAGTAGTCACCGCTTTTGACTCTTCCGATGATTGGGGGTCATGACGTGTTGCTAGACGCTATTAATGATCGTTGGGTGTGAATGCTATTTTAGTAAATACACTTTATGCATACGGCCAACATATTCGGAAGCCTATCAGGTCACACACATAAGAACATCTAGCTGGATTAAAATGCGGTTATAGTGATAACCAAATAAGGAAAGTTTTATCTCGACAATAAAATGTTATAGTGATAAATTAATATTGTGGGTTTTATTTATTATGAATAAATCAAATACAAGATATTAATTTTATTAATTAATTAAGAATATTCCGGAAGCCAATTAATGGCTATATGGGGCACAGATTATGTGTATAAAATACGCATTGATTTTACAAATTAATAAATCATAGTATTATATTATAATATATAGATATATGCATGTATATATATGATATACGCATATGTGTAATTGATATATATATATATATATATATATATATATATATATATATATATATATATATATATATATATATATATATAATAATAAAGATAATAAAGATATAAAAATAATGATATAAAGATAATAAAGATAAAGATAAAGATAAAGATATAATAAAGATATAAAGATAAAGATAATGATAATAAAGATAATAAAGATATATAATAAAGATAAAGATATATGGTAATATAATAAAGATATAATAAAGATAATAAAGATAATAAAGATATGTAATATAATAAAGATATAAAGATAGAAATAAAATAAAGATAATAAAGATAAATAGTAGATATAATAAAGATAAAGATAAAGATATAATAAAGATAATAAAGATAATAAAGATATATTCAATAGTAGATATTGACATATATATCTTAGAAATATTTAATATAAGATATTGAGTATTAATTGAGATAAATCCAAAATATCAATATCAATATTTAATATCAATATTAAATATCAATATATCAATTGATATCAATATCAATATCAATATATCAATTTCCTTTACTAGTAAAATATTTTTTTTCTCCTTACTACACACAATAAAATTTTCCCACTAGGGGGCGCGGGTCACACTATAAATATAGTGGTGTGCCAAGCTCTTTTGTGTCACAATTCCAAGTGTCTAATAATTCTTGTGAATAATAAGAGAGCTTCTTAGAGAGGGTTTTGCAAGATAGAAAATGTCGGTCTAGCAATCCAAGGTGGGATTCCGGCGGGGTGCTCGTGTGGATATTTATTGAGGACGAACACGTGGACGGCTTGCGCGCACTACTATTCTCCTTAGAATGTCAAAGTTTCGATCTTTTAGATCACCCAATGTATATTCGCCGTCTTCTACTTATATGTTTGTTGTTTAAACGAAATCGATCCTGGATCGAGAAATCAATTTTTAAATTTAATTTGCTGCGTAAACTAATTGATTTTCTAACACTTACCTAGTAACTATTCTAAGCATCTCACATTGTAGTTGATTAATTGCAAGTAGAATGGCAGGAGTGTAAGGGATTATACCAACGAGTTCTATAGGTTGGGAGCTAGAACAACTATATAAGATGCGGAAATGATAGTGCCACACCCGTGTGCGCCACATCCGGCCACATCGGATGATCTGCACCGTTGATCGGTGTTAGATCTATATTATAATATAGATCTAACACCGATCAACCGTGCGATCATCCGATGCGTGATAATGCGCGCACACGCGCGTGTGTTGTAAGAGTGCTCTATAAGATGAGGGAGTTCAGATAGTCAGGTACATTGTGGGCCTAGGTATATATACAGCTCATGCTAAACTAATCAAGGCACTAAATGAGGCCTTAGATCAAGCTAATCACACAGTAATCACACGGCAATTTACACACCATTATTACTAATTACTATTACTAATTACCCTACAATTTACGCTCCACGATTACATGTTTCCAAAAATAAATCCCCAATAATATTTCTATGGCAACGGTTAGAGAGGAAAAGCATGACATGACATGACAGTTGGGCCTTGAAAGGACGTGTAGCTCAATGTGATGAATGTCAGGCATGTCATTTGAGTGGCGGGTCTAATTTACATGCAGGCCCTAGAAACTAAAGTTGATTTACCACCACCACCACCTTTGATGGGGAAAGTTTTTGTGTGGTGATTGTTTTTATAGTGAAGTAACTGGTGTGTTGATCAGAGTCACACAGTTTACATGCTGGATGTAAACTGTGTGGCTTTGATCAACCCATCAGTCATTTCGGTGATATGGATATACTAGGCAAAAACCTTACCTATGCTTGTGATTGACTTGATAATGTATAGGCTTTGAGACTCAGTTAGTAGTGAGAAATTGGAAAATCAGGTTACTGTAAGTTCTGACATTTATTTTTAGGTCAAACAGTTTATGACATTTTTTTTCAGGTTCACCGTCCAAATTTAGAGGAAATCGTCCAAATACAGTCAAAACCGTCCATATTTTGTTACATTTCGTCCCAATCCATCCAATGGACAAAATGGATGGAAACCGTCCAACATTCGGAAGCACCGTCCAAATTGGGACGAATTCCGTCCGTTTTTGGACGGTGCGTCCAAATTTTGGACGGAATTCGTGCATTTTGTCCAAAACACTAAAACCGTCCCAATTCGGACGGTATCATTTGTTCTCTTCGTCCAAACAGAGGACACACCGTCCAAATTTGGACGGAATCATCCATTTTGAAACCCTTAAACTGTATTCTTTACTTTTTCACATACTATTGTCTTCACCGTTTCATCACACAAAAAATCATCATTGCTTCCAAAAAAATCACCATTACCACACCAAAAATTCACCATTGATATCAACAAAAAAAAAATTAAAAAAAAAATAAATATATATATATATATTTGTCCTTTTGAGCTGCGTTGTTTTTATTTCACCGGAGTTGTATTTTTATACAAATGGGTAAGCATTTACTTAAGTTTGAATAAATTTATTTATTGTGTTTGTTTTTATTGTTATATGTTCAAATGAATAGAATATGTTAACGTTATAAATTTTTGATTTTTAGTGTAGTGTAGTATGTGCATTGTTAGGGTAGAGAAATGATTAATTTTGATGATATATTTCGAGAATGGAATTGACATTCGTTGGATAATTAGGGTAGTCAATGATACACTCTTATTTTGGTTGATATATTTTGATGATATATTTGGATAACGATACATTCTTATTTTGGTTGATGTCAATGTGATCGCTCGTAGTAATAAACGAAACTTGTTTAAAGTACTGTCCAAATTGGTTTGGTTATTAGTTGATTATGTTGTTGTTGTAGTGGAAGATGAAAATTCAATTGAAATGTATGGGTTTTGTATTACGTATTTTGTGATAGTATGAGAACATCCTTTGAAATTAGCAGTAACATGTGATTTAAAAAATTAAAACAAACGACAAATTAATGTTGTTTAAAATACAAGAACGAATATCTCGAACTGAATTCCATGGTACGCCTCGGCCTAACGAGGTTCTTAGAATTGCATGTTTTCCCTAGGGTGTTTTCGATTCCTTCTGATCCTCTGTGTCATGCCTAATCCCTAGGCTTTGTATTGGGGCTCCTGGTAGGTAGCTCGAAGAAAACTTCATTAGGTCTGCTCAACAGAGCTTCTTTTCCTGTCCCCAACAGCCTGGTAAATCCTCAGCCGGAAGTGAGGCACCCGTTACATTGTCAATATAAGTTCTGTTCTCCCGGCTCCGGCCCGCATCTGTTCTCCCTCGTCATCATCAAGTATTCTATGACGTTGGTAAAAACAATACTCTCTTCTTCTCTTACCCCGTCTCTAACGTTACAACACAACACAACACAAAATAATGATGTTCCGAAAAACAAAAATAGATGATCGATAAGAAATTTCGTTAATATATATATTATATGTGTGTGTGTGTGTGAGTATAAGTATTCTCATTTATTAATAATTGTGTCATTCTTTTTGACATATACTTACAGAAATATCATATCTTAACATCGCAAAAACACTCACACTCACACACACACTTAATATATATATGCACTTGTACTTATTACATATATATGTGTATCACACTGACATATGATGACATATATACAAACATATTATATATTCATTGTTTATACATTATTTTATATTCATATTTCCACTGTATACTGATGTAAATTTATAATTCTTTCACAGATAACAACATTGTGTCCGTTAAGTTTGAATTCGGTGGAGAGTGGATATACAACGAAGGAAGCGACAGATAGAAAAGGAAAATTTTAATTGATTCGTGTAAAAACCGATATGACATTGGATGGAGTGAAGAAGAAAGTGTGTGGGAAAGTAGGAATTGATGTATCAAAAAATACATTGGTCATGAAACTTTTGTACGCAAAATACGAGGGGCCGATTGATGTTTTGGATGATGAGGCATGGTGATAAGCGGATTTTCTACGGCCCGGTCGATCAAGTAAAAACTCGAAACCTTAGCAAAATCTACTTTCTAACCGGCAGTGGACCGGGTCGATTGTAGTATAGTGCTTGAGGAGTCCGAGGTCGAACCCAGAGAGATTGGTTTTTGAGTACCACAGTTGACTTAGCACTCAGTTCAGGTCAAACAGATAGGTGTGAAGTTATACTATTGCGTAAAAGAAAGATTACACTACTCGTAATTCTAAACAATTAAAAGAGGTATGGTCGAACTACGATCCAACGGATTACTTTACCCACAGAAAGATTACCCCGGGAGTGTGCCTTACTCTACCATGCCGTCTAACGAAAACTCATAGGTCAAACCCCGTATTGGAACTGGACTTGATGACTAGGGCGTCATCCTAGTGCACGGGTAGGTGTCAGACTACCTTTCAAGCCCAAAACTTCTACGGTCCCGAAACCCGGTTCCCACACGTCGCCGCAACATACATTTATAAGCTAAGTGTGTGCAATGGTGAACTAGGTGATCAATCTAGCTCAAAAACGATTCAAACAAGTTCGGGATACGGATTATCAATTAGAACGTTAAACTACGCACTACACTACCTCCCGGTTCATCTCGCTAATGGTGTTTCACCCGCCTTCACATAGTTCAACCATACGGAGCTTTAGCTACTCATAATCGAATCCAAGTAATAAAAGCAAGAGAAAAACATAGCAATAACCATAGAAGAACAAGAGAATAAACCTACTTGATTGAGAAATTAAGAGTACCAAATTCGTGCTCCAAAAGATCGAATTTTTGACAATCGAAATGTTAGAGATCGAAGATTTAAGTTGTACAATCAAAGAGAGGATCGAAAAACGATTCTAATGATATATAGCCCTAATTCTAACTCCTAAGGATGAAGAAAATCGCCCAAAAGAGGCCCAAAGTCGCCTAAAACCTACTCCCTTTTTTTTCCGCTTGCGGCTGTGAGAAAATGAGCTGCTTTATATAGACTGGATGTATGGACGCCCGTCCAGCTTCCTAGACGCCCGTCCGATTGGGTTGTTCTTGAGTGGACGGGCGTTTGTTTACTTGGACGCCCGTTCGCCTTATTTGAGCTTTTTGGATCGGGCTGAACTTCACCAAACGCCCGTCTGGGGTCCCGTCCAGCTGAAAATCCCTCTATCCTGATAGCCTTGGACGCCCGTCCACTAAAAGTCTCAACTTCTAAATCAAAATTTCCCTTCTGGACGCCCGTCCACGGATCAGACGCCCGTCCACAAATCCTGGACGCCCGTCCATGGATGCAAACGCCCGTCCAGGGCTGTGACTTCACCTTTTCCTTCATTTTTCACTCTTTTCTTGCCACGGACACGTCCAACCTCAATAATTCTCGTCTTCCGGGCTCTCGAGACACCCTAGTCCTGCATCCATATGAAAACAACAAGCAAACGCGTAACCCCGCAACTACGGGTGCTCGGGAAAACGAGTATAAAATGCTAAAATAAGGCCGAGTTTACGGAAAACCGACAGTCACTCGCCGTGCAATAAAACCTCATTTCATACTCAAAATAGGGTCTAAACTCACCCGAGACATGCCAGAAATGTGATAATCGTGGGCTAAACTGTACAGAAATGTACTATAAAGTTGGTTCCCATCACATGGCTAGGGTACATTGATGATCTGCTTAGACTAGAAACCGTTAAACTTTGTGTTAACATTGAACCGGATATTGTTGATGATGACTCAGAAGACATAAACGACAACGCATTTGACTTAAATGAACAACCGATAGTTGAAGAAAATGATAGAGGGATTGAGGATTTTACACCCGAACTTTATTATAATCTGAATTCCCGTGAGCATGTTGTACGTACTCCACCAGTCTCAGCCCCTCATGAAATTGTCATCCAACCGAATACAACTTTCGGTGATCAAGTAATTGACTTTTCAAGTGAACGTGGCTACGATTGGGGATTTATTGCAAATATGATTAGTCAGCCATCTATGAATGAAGCTGGAATGTCTCGGCATAATGTAGTTCAGACGACCTACACACCGTATAGGCAGCAAACTAGTGGTAGGAGGCTTGAACCTAATTGAAGCTGGGACATGTTGGAATAATTTTGGTCAGACTAGTCATAATCTCCATATAGATGGAACAAGCCAGCAGTTTACGAAAACAGCGATGCAAGCACCGATGCAAATGGGCCTCACTATCGGCGGATCTTTCATGAGTTATCTGACAACACCTTTGCAACAGAACCCTGACACTGGTCACATATTTAGTATGGCAAGTTTTAATCGCAATAGAGGTGCTCATTTCGGGTCTGGAATGGACCCTTCCCAAATTCCTCCATGTCCACGCGCTGGGACGTTTCAGACTAATAATCTAGATGTATTGTTTATTGGTAAAAAGTATAGAGACAAGGAGGATATGAAGGATAAAATTAGTTACCACGCATTGAAACATGACTAAATGTTGATTGCGGTCTGATCAGGTTATAAATTTATTTTACTTGACCACCAAATACTAGCAATAGCACTAGGTACATCATAGCATAGCGATGGTGAATCAAGGTCGGTCCCTCAGGGAATCAACATGTGGACCCTAGGTTTAAATAATTTACTCACCTAATTCGTTATTGGACAACAGTCTAAGACCAACATAAAAGACAAAATAAGATAAACAAACTCGTAATTAACCTTTCAATTACCAACGTTATCGATCGGACCAAGACAACTTATATAAAATAACTTAACTCATTAACTGTCAATCTGGCTGTATTCATACTTAATTGGCTACGGGAGTCATCCCCTTAACTTGACTTAGCACCGGTTAGGTTACTAGATCATTGTGGTATTGTTACGTGACTTCACCTTTTGGGTTTCCATCTCATATAACTCACACGCTCATTACTCTAAGGATGCCGATATTAACCGTACACTTCGCTTAGGCAACATTCCTATGGTTAGGCGTACTTCCTAAACGATCGCTCAAGCCCTCGTCCTATTAACAATTACTTGGTATAGTTTCTTGTTAATCTACGATTTACGTATGACTAGGTGTCGACAATTCCCTAATACAAAACTAATCTAGATCTTGCTGAAAGTCCCGAAAGATCGTTCATGAGCCGAACTAGACGTCTTATATTGGTATTTCCTAATAATACGCTAATGAAAAACTGACGAGCGACGTAGCCGTAGCCATACCTACTGAGAAAGTAAATTCAACTAGGTTAAACCCACCATAAAGACGTGGCAGACTTAACTAACAAAATTAGGGCTCGGTCGACCGAGTAAAGGGTCTCGGTCGACCGAACGACTTTGCTCGGTCACCCGGACGAATTCAACCCTAATTACATCCTAGAAATAACCTCTCAGTGTTTCCTTATACGTAACGTATTAAACAAAGATTCATACATCACTTATATAAACTATCATAGATACACATTAATTAAATCAAGTAGAGTCATGAATAAATCTAGATTATGACGTAGGTCATGGGATCCTCATTGACAAGGTGTCACCACCTCCTAACGTCATAGCCGAGAATCACATCATCTAGCAATGTTTAATTAATTCAAACGATAAGAACGTAATTGGAAGAATTAATTACTTGAAAATAAAACATGAAGATTAAGGGCTTACATTGTTGCAGCCCTAACTTGCTGAAAAACTCTCAATTTGTTGTGCTCTTTTATGAAAGATTGAATCAATGTATGAATGTCTACATAATACTAATGACAATGTGTTTATATAGAGCTCAAAACCGACTTAGAAACCGACTAAGGATCGGATTCCCTAAACCCTAACCGACTTAAGTAATATGCTGGACTCTGCCGGGCTTTAAGTCCACTCGGTCGACCGAATAGCCGGGCTCGGTCGACCGAGCCTTCACCGCTTCGGGCTCCGTCTTCTATCTTCTCGCCGGGCTCGCATTGTCTTGGATCTTTAATTCCTTCTCCGTAGTCCGTCCATAATGCTCACTGTATTTATCATACAAAAACATAGTTTGTAATACCAAATACTTGATAAATTACCGAAATGCATAATAATAAATCGTAACACGGGGTATATCTAAATTAGGCACTTAATGACTTATTATCACTCTCTTAAGGTTATTTTACATCAAAATCAAGGGTAAAGATTGCGTAATAATGGGTACAAATCGACCGTCATCAACTGCCCCCACATAGCCTTTGATCGTCCCGATCAAAGTATTAACAAGTTATTCCCCATATGATCATTTTCCAGTGGTCACACCATACTCACACAAGAAACCCGAATCAACTCATACTATATATGCTAATAAGATATCCATTATTCACTACTCGGTATGAATCGAAGTGATGTGTGCACATGCATTGTTTTTATAAATGTGGCATGATTAATGGTTATGCCAACTTTGAATTCTCAAGTCCCACCATCATCGCATTCCTCTCGCTTAAGCCTCGCAATGGGTAAAGCACTAGAACAATAAGCAAGAATATATCTATACGGTTTTTGGACTTGGAGACCGAGTACTACTCAAAGCCTCTTAAGAGTTGAATTTTTCAATTCTTCACATTTTTCAAATACTACAAATCTCAAGGAAGAAAACTTTTTAAAGTATCCCCTATCTTAGATCAAATATAGCAATGAATATTACCACAACCGCAAGGCTACTTTGGTAATTGACTACAAGCCCAGTGTTTCGCTCATTGGTAAAACACGATATATCTCAAGCCTATTATTCCGCTTTTGTAGCTAGAAGATTAAGAATACATCAGACGATAGGTATTGATTACCAGGCAGGCACAACCCATTATCTATGCAATGTACACATATATTTCCATTTTTTTTGATAAGCGTGGTGAACGTTGATTCATATTTTGAGTAATCGAATAATAAATAACTACTTGCAACTTATAATATGAATATCTGTAAGCTTACTGACATTATATCGCAGGAGTATAACATGACCACGTATTAACGAAATATGGTTCCTACCTTATTAAATACAAAATTCGGGCATTCACAAAAGATAAGTGTGATTGTAAGTGTAAAAGTTTTAAATTTACTCATTATTTGATATACAAACTTATTCAAGTATGCTAAATGAGCTAAGTGACTCATACCCCCCACTTAAACTATGCATTGTCCTCAATGTATAAAAATAAGAACAAAGAACTTAGCTCTGGAATAAGTGCGGGAGTTGAACAAGTCTTGATGAACTCCGGAGAATTTTAACAGACAAATACAGTTACCAACCGCAATAAAATGCAACCTCTGCAACATACATCTTTAACAAAAACTTGGAACTCGTTACAGGGTTAGTCCGAGAAAAATATAATCATATCAAATGGACTGTAAAAGGTATAATAATTGCCTTAAACATATTTAAGCCCATACTTAATAATTATAGTGAAAATAATGCACAAATATCCAACACATTAAATAAGACAAATTTTATTCATTAGGGAAATTCAAAACGAACTCCATACAACACGACTTAACTTATTGGTACACCGAAATCAAAAATAAAAACACATTGATAAAGAGAAAATTAATAGATTAACACAGATGCTTAGTCCGAAGGTATATCGTTCGGATCAACGAAAGCTAATGGAAGAACATTGGGATTCGCTTTAGGAAAATCTTGGAATTGCGCATCGTCATCACCTGGACCGTGATCATCAGTTTGCACAAGAGGTGGTGCAACAGAATCCAAAGATAGGATAGGCATGGGCCTAACATAGGAGTCACTGCCTAGCACTCGGCACTCAGCTGCCTCACATAATGAAGTGATCAACGAACCGTAAGGCAGCATGTGTCTAGGCTTGCGGGCATCGGCAGTCATCTCAGAACACATCAGTGCCCCAATATTAACAGGCCATCCTCTGCTCAACCAATACATCAACGTAGCATGTGCATAATAAACTGTAGACACATGCTTGGCCGGAATAATGTTAGAACGGATAAGCCTATGTAAGCACTTATCTTCCCACCGCCTAAAGTATGGCTCCTCAAAAGTGCGGGCAACTTCCCCTATTGTCCATGCTATCCCGAGATGGGCACCAACCTCCTCCAACCATGCATCAGACTCATCAAACATCACTGTGTACTCTGGCTCCTCCTCCGGGGTATCGAGACCATAATAATTATTAAGAGTCCCCGGAGTAATTACAATGGATTTTCCACGAACCTGGACTAAATTCGCGTGTGGGTGCACGCGTAAATAAGAATAAAACTCTCTTACCCAGTCGACATTAACTTGGCCAGGTGGCGCAACAACCTCTTGCCACTGATAATACTCCACTAGATCGAACAGCTCTTGACCACAGTTGGTCAAATCTAATCCCCGAGCCCGGTGTACCGGCGAATTGTTGAAGAAATTCCGATAAACCGAAAATACCTCTTGGCTAGCGAATTGCGTACCCCGTTGATCAAGGGTATGGCATCGTTGACTGCTACAAACTGTGCGGAGGATCGTCGTCTTGGTGGCATAATTGCAGAACTGGAACAGAGCAACGCTGACAGATAGATGCAGCAGTATGAAGCTCTCGGTCGACCGAGAGAATGGCCTCGGGTGACCGAGCGGAAAGGTTCGGTCGACCGAACTGACAGAAGCTCTGCTGCTGAGGTTCAGGTCTTCCCTGTGACAGCCTGGATCGGATAATCCTTTAGAGATCAGAGATATGAACAGTCACAACTTGTGATATTGGAGAGGATCATTTAGATTACTATCCCCAATCTTGGGTGGATGGAAGTTATGAGAAAGATTGGAAATGGGAATTAATGGAGAGAAGAAGAAGAAGAAAATTGGGGATTTGGAGAAGATGAAGATTTTGTGGTGTGGAAATGATGAAGAGAAAAAGGAGTTTTAAATAGAAAGATGTGGAAAGTGAAAGGATTGAAATGGTGGAAGGTGATTGGTGGAGATAGGAAGGTAAGGATTGAGGAGTGGAATGGTTTTGTTGGAGGAATAAATTAATGGGGGAAATGAAAAGGTGGATTGGGAAATGAAAAATGGGGATGTGTAAAAATAAATGATAGTTGACCTCCTCAATTTGATACACACAAATTTTCAAGCTAGAACACATAAGTCTATCAAAATTATCATGTCACAATTTGAAAAATCCTCACCTCAAAAATCGAATAATCCAGCCACAATCCATTAACATATAAATCTTCACTTCTTCCAAATAATACAAATTTGAAACTAAGCATCTTTTCACCAAATTCTCATCATCAATACATTTTATAATGATTTCTCTTCCTACTCTACTTCACGTTAAAATGATTCGAGTAAAAAAACTTTTTGCACATCCGTAACCTAATGGTCATTGGAACACGGCAAAAATAAAAAAGGCTCTCGTCATTCTACGTTACTTTTATTCATACTAAAAATAAAGATGAAATAAAATAAAATAAATGAAACGAAAGAATTCTAAATTTTTGAGTCTATAGCTCGACTTCCAAAATCATCACTCCTAAACACTGCCCTTGACTTGCCAGGTTTTCACCCGGCCAGCTTTCACCGAAAAAGTTTTACCGTCCTTTTCTACGAGTGCCCTTCCTTTGGATTTTAGTCCAATGAAAAGACAGCCGAATTGACCATCCAGACATGCGCCGACTTTTGGATTCTTCTCTGATTTTGATGAGCTTTTGTTACGAACTCTCCTAGTTCGTTTCTTCGCTCTGGTCCTCCTATCCTTAGGTAGGTCTACGGCTTCAATATTGGTCGGGGCCGGTGCGGTGCGAACCGACCTATTCCAACTTAGAATAGTAAGGACTTCCCTCTCATCTTTATCATCGACATTATCATCAGCATCCTTTCCTAGACCTTGAGTGGCATCAAGCTTCTCCGAACCAACTACTTCTAACACATTCACACTTGCCGGTACAGGGAAATTCGGATTTGTTATCCCATAACACTCAGAACCCTTGGCGTCAAACAATACTATCTCATGTCTGGTCATCCGTATGAAGGCTCTAGCGGTGTTGATAAACGATCTACCCAAAATGATTGGGCATTCAGGATGTTCCTCGATTTCCATTACCACTATGTCTATCTTAAACCGTAATTGCCCCATACCAATAATCATGTTGTTCAGTCTCCCAGTCATGATTGTCCTAGTTCCATCCGCTAATCTAACTTGGAGCGGGGTGTTAGTGGGTGTTAAAATGGAATTCCTATCACAAAGGCTTTTAGGAAAGATATTAGGGCTCGAACCGGAATCAATCAAGGCTAAACCTAAGTGGGTTTGTTCTAGGGTTACTCCAACCATAAAAGCTCCTGGGTCTGCTAACTTTTGCATCAGTCGAGACTCGTCTTTAACCAATATTTCATCTCTAGAACAGATGACAATAGGGTTCTCCTTAGCTGCGCTACCCTCAGACTCAGATTCTATCTCGGACATGTAATCATCATAATTTAAAGCTGAATCGGAATCCGAAGAAATTTCCTCTGGATTCGAAATAGACATACCTCTTTTCCAATAGGCTTCTTTAGCCTCCCTCGATTTCCTTGCCTCTCGGATTTTCGCTTTCATCTTTTCTATCCTTTCCATGAGCTTCGGTGTTAACGGCTTTTTTGGTGTAGTTTTGGTTCGTAAAACCTTGACTTCTTCTTGGCCTTTGATAAAATCATTTGATGACATTTTGCTGATCTTGAGCAGGTTATGTGAGTGATTTACGTTGAATTATCTGCAATATTTGAAAAAAAAAACAATTAGTAAATTGACAAACAGTATGATTGCTCATACTGTTGTCAAACATACAACCTACAAACAGGGGGAAACAGAATACTAGAGAAACGATACTGTATATGAAATTAAAGCTAGAAAAGGCTCGGTCGACCGAGTGAATACGTTCGGTCGACCGAACGAATATCTTCCCCATTCCTGCTTTAATCCTTTAACAGCATACAAGTACCGATAATTGTCAAAAGAAAAATAAAAACAATAAAGAGAAAAATGAAGTAGATAAAAATAATTATTTAAACAATCATTGGGCCATTGACTTCCCGGCAACGGCGCCAAAAAACTTGATTGCGGTCTGATCAGGTTATAAATTTATTTTACTTGACCACCAAATACTAGCAATAGCACTAGGTACATCATAGCATAGCGATGGTGAATCAAGGTCGGTCCCTCAGGGAATCAACATGTGGACCCTAGGTTTAAATAATTAACTCACCTAATTCGTTATTGGACAACAGTCTAAGACCAACATAAAAGACAAAATAAGATAAACAAACTCGTAATTAACCTTCCAATTACCAACGTTATCGATCGGACCAAGACAACTTATATAAAATAACTTAACTCATTAACTGCCAATCTGGCTGTATTCATACTTAATTGGCTACGGGAGTCATCCCCTTAACTTGACTTAGCACCGGTTAGGTTACTAGATCACTGTGGTATTGTTACGTGACTTCACCTTTTGGGTTTCCATCTCATATAACTCACACGCTCATTACTCTAAGGATGCCGATAATAACCGTACACCTCGCTTAGGCAACATTCCTATGGTTAGGCGTACTTCCTAAACGATCGCTCAAGCCCTCGTCCTATTAACAATTACTTGGTATAGTTTCTTGTTAATCTACGATTTACGTATGACTAGGTGTCGACAATTCCCTAATACAAAACTAATCTAGATCTTGCTGAAAGTCCCGAAAGATCGTTCATGAGCCGAACTAGACGTCTTATATTGGTATTTCCTAATAATACGCTAATGAAAAACTGACGAGCGACGTAGCCGTAGCCATACCTACTGATAAAGTAAATTCAACTAGGTTAAACCCACCATAAAGACGTGGCAGACTTAACTGACAAAATTAGGGCTCGGTCGACCGAGTAAAGGGTCTCGGTCGACCGAACGACTTTGCTCGGTCACCAGGACGAATTCAACCCTAATTACATCCTAGAAATAACCTCTCAGTGTTTCCTTATACAGAACAGATTAAACAGCAATTCATACATCACTTATATAAACTATCATAGATACACATTAATTAAATCAAGTAGAGTCATGAATAAATCTAGATTATGACGTAGGTCATGGGATCCTCATTGACAAGGTGTCACCACCACCTAACGTCATAGCCGAGAATCACATCATCTAGCTATGTTTAATTAATTCAAACGATAAGAACGTAATTGGAAGAATTAATTACTTGAAAATAAAACATGAAGATTAAGGGCTTACATTGTTGCGGCCCCCTAACTTGCTTTGAAAAACTCTCAATTTGTTGTGCTCTTTTATGAAAGATTGAATCAATGTATGAATGTCTACATAATACTAATGACAATGTGTTTATATAGAGCTCAAAACCGACTTAGAAACCGACTAAGGATCGGATTCCCTAAACCCTAACCGACTTAAGTAATATGCTGGACTCTGCTGGGCTTTAAGTCCACTCGGTCGACCGAATAGCTGGGCTCGGTCGACCGAGCCTTCACTGCTTCTAGGCTCCGTCTTTTATCTTCTACTGGGCTCTGCATCGTCCTGGATCTTTAATTCCGTCTCCGTAGTCCGTCCATAATGCTCACTGTATTTATCATACAAAAACATAGTTTGTAATACCAAATACTTGATAAATTACCGAAATGCATAATAATAAATCGTAACACGGGGTGTATCTAAATTAGGCACTTAATGACTTATTATCACTCTCTTAAGGTTATTTTACATCAAAATCAAGGGTAAAGATTGCAGAATAATGGGTACAAATCGACCGTCATCAAATGTGGAAACTCGTTAGTTCTGACAAGGAAAATTTAAAACTACGATGTTATACTTCGGAACGATGCGAATGGAAGGTTGTCGGTAGGAAGGTTGTTGATTCGAATGTGGATGCTAGGAACGGACAACGTTGCATGAACTTTGAGATAACCTCTTACACTGAAACCCACACTTGTGGATTGGAGCGATTGACTAACAATCATAGACAAGACAAACCCAGACCTATAGGTCATTTTTTAAGGGATAGCCTCATAAAACTCGGCAGCGATTTCATGACAAAAGTTTTACAAGCTGAGGTCAAAAAAACATTCAACATAGACCTTAATTATCAAAGTGCATATCAATGTAGACAGAAAGCCTTGGAATTGATCGGCGGAAACGTAGAAATGCCGTATTCTAAATTACACGCCTACTTTTACATGTTGAAGCAAGAAAATTTTGGAACCATCACAGACATTGTTCCTGATGCGCTTGGCAGGTTCAAGTATTGTTTTATGGCTTTGGGTTCTAGTATTGAGGGGTTTAAGTATTGTCGGTCTATCTTAGTTGTGGACGGTACACATCTGAAAACAAAATGCGAGGGACATTGTTAGTAGCTGTCGATGTAGACGCGGCCGACAATATATTTCTGTTAGCTTTTGCCGTGACCGACGGAGAGAGCCTTGATGCGTGGACGTATTTTATGAAAAACGTGAAGACGATAATCGGAGAACGTAGTGACTTGGTTTTCATATCAGACAGAGGGCCAGGCATCATTGGAGCCGTTAGAAATGTATTTCCAGACGCTTACCATGGTTACTGCTACAACCACATCGTCATGAACTTGAATAGAAAATTTAGGAGCATGGGATATTGTCCATACACTTTCTGGGAAGCCGCTTATACATTTTTGGAAAAGCGATCCAAAATATTATTTCAGAAGATAATAGAGATGGATAGAGACCCCAACCAAACCAGTTTCGCGTTACCTACAAAAGATTGGAATCGACAAATGGGCACGATCACAATTTCTGAGTACACGTTACGCAATAATGACAAGCAACCATGCTGAAAGCTTTAACAACGTAATCAGGGATGCGCGTAAGATGAGTATCATGAATCTCTTTGACCACATTAGGGGAGTGTTGCAGCATTGGTATTGTGAGAGGAGATAACTTGTGGACTCGTGTCGCACCGTGTTAGCCCCTGTACCTGAAGAGTTCTTGAATGGTGTTTCACGTGCCAGAAGGAGTTTCACGCTGCACAGGATCGACCGGGACCAGTATCAAGTTGGGGACAATGATACTAGTGCGAAGGTAAATATGCTTACGAAGAAATGTTATTGCGGGCAGTTTCAGGGACTTGAGTTACCTTGCGTACATGCTTGCGCTGCTATAAGTCAGCGTTGCGAGAGTGCGTACACTTATTGTTCTCATTACTACAAAGCTGCATGTTTCCAACGTATATATGAAGGACGCGTTTTCCCTGTTCCAGTCGAGGATGATTGGATTCTTCCCGAATGGATTAGATCTAAACCTTCCCTCACTCCGCCTGAGCCTAGAGTAAGGGAAGGAGGAGAAACACAGAGTACGGGAGCTAGGCGGGGCCGACCCAGGACCCTACGGATTCCTTCTCAAGGTGAGCCTCCCGGTGCTAGGACAAGCAGGATGCCTACTGAGAGGAAAAATCCAGGTTCCGGTAGGAACTGCTCAAATTGCGGTAACCTTGGACACAAAAGGAATAGATGTCCGACTCGTGCAGTTGTTCGTCATTGAATAAATCTCTATTTCAGCATGTGTTGATGTTAGTTATGTAAGCCATCACAATTGTAACATACATTTTTATTATTCCCACTGGGTTGAATGTTATATCCACATGGTGCTGCAACTTTATATATGTCATACAACAACTTCATATCAACGTCATAAAGGAACAATCTCATCCCCTTGTAGATTTTCTATACAGTGTATAGTAGAGGAACATAAAAATAACAACAACAAAAAAACAAACTGAAACGAAAGTAGATCTATCTATGCAAGGCATAACATATATAGTAAATGGGACTATCACATTGATTTTCAAAGAATGACCATCAGACAATCGAAATAGATATTTGTTACACTAAATGACTTTATTTACGGAATCGTCCAATATGGAGAGTCATAACTCACCCCCATTTGAAGTGTGGGGCCCGTCTATAGTGACACTGTACCTATGTGTCCTGCCTAAATGCATCACTCACAACCACTTGAAGTGTGGGACCCGCCGATAGTGACCACACATGACATATAGGTAGGACACATAGGTACACTGGTACAGTGGGGTCACATGACATCCTCATTATGACCACTATTCCCGTCTAAATTAGGACAGAAACGTTTCGATTTAGAGGGAATTCGTCCTAATTTAGACGGAATCCATAGGAATTGGACGAAATCCATCCAATTTTACACGGTACCACTATTCCCGTCTAAACAAGGACGGAAAACGTTTCCATTTAGACGGATCCATCTAAATTTAAACAGAATCAGTCTAATTTAGATGGAATCAAATTAATGCTTATTTAATGATCACCCTTGGTTTATTTAAGCGTCATCTTAATGTTATCTCAATGTATGAAGAAGATGTTTCCATAGCTTAAGAAGATGTTTTGTTAAAACAATATAAATTAATGCTTTGTCGCTAGTCTGTAGCTGGTGGTGTCCTTATCACATGTGAGGAGAAGGAGGATGTATTTCACCATTAATACACTTACTGTGTTAAAGTTGCAGATTTTTGTTGTATGATTTCTTGTTTATTGTTTATTTCTTCTCACAATTGTAATGGATGATATTAGATGAGAAATCGGACTTCAATTTTAATATCTTACATGACGAGCATCTACATCTCATATTTTACCAAGTGCAGTCCCATGGATACTTGATTCATGGACCAGGTGTTGTTGTTACCTTTTGGAAAAATGGCTGGGAACTTGAAATACCTGGCTGGGAACCCCAATTAATTCCCGTAATGAAATTGATTCCTCTCCCCAAAAACTAAAACTCGAAAAAAAAACTTCTCACCTAACTAGCTATATAACGTTTCATCTCCCCATTCTTCTTCATTTAAGCTTTCAGTAATGGAGGTTTCTTCGCTATATCAGTAGGGTTTTGTTTTGACTAGCCATGTTGTCCGGTCGATGTCATGGAGTCAGGGGCACGTCATTTCATGTGGATTCACAGATATTGCTTTATGTTTTGACATTGACTACATTTTGATTTTACTTTTTTCAAAAATAACGTCGATAACTCTATATATACACTATGAATTTTACACTGCCTTAGTCACATGACATCCTCATTATGACAGTGTACCTATGTTCCTGCTGAATATTGGATGGAAGGAAGCCAAATTTGGACGGTCATAACTCACCACCAGTTGACGTGTGGGACCCGCCTATAGTGACACTGTATTTATGTGTAATGACATTGTACCTATGTGTCCTGACTACATTCATAACTCACAAACACTTGAAGTGTGGGACCCGCCGATAGTGACCATACATGACATCCTCATTATGACATTGTAGCTATGTTCCTGTTGAGTTTTGGACGGATCCGTCCAAAATTTGGACGGCTTACATCCTTTTTGGTTAGTAAGTGAATTTGGACGGATTCCGTACTTTCATTTAACTTTTTTCAAAAATATCGTCGACACACATGACAATTCAAAAAGAACATTGATTGATTGAAAGTACAGAATCCGTCCAAATTCACTCACTAACCAAAAAGGGCGGAATCCGTCCAAATTTTGGACTGATACCGTCCAAATTTTGGACGGTTTCCTTCCTTTATTGAACATGAACATTGATTGATAATCAGACCTGACCATGACCTCTTACGTAGATAACTCTATATATACTATGAATTTTACACTGCCTATGTATAACCATCACTTTTACTCCGCGTTAGTCACAATGTCTCACTCGGATTCCCCTCCTACAAACATTCAGATTTTTAATCCCGTAAATGAAATTCTCCCGGATTGGCATGCTCATCGGCCTGTGACAGAACACGGTATACCTCACATTTATGACGATGATACACTGCTAAATCGGTTTACAACAGTCCCTGAGCGTCGCAATTGGATTTGGCACTTTCAAAATAGAGCGGTTATCGGAGATACACTTATGACGATGATACACTGCTAAATCGGTTTACAACAGTCCATGAGCGTCGCAATTGGATTTGGCACTTTCAAAATAGAGCGGTTATCGGAGAGAGGAGAATTGAATATGAGAGTCTACCTACCAGGATGAAGAGTCTCTTACACAGAATTTCCTCGGAGTGTCACGCAAGTAGTCCCGCACCGACCTTGACTATGAATCGATCAATTGTTCGTGAATTCTACACACTTGTCAGGTCAAAAATTAATGTGTCGGACGATATCATACCATCATCAGGGGTGTACAAATTATGCGGAGTAGATGTATGCTTTACTTCGGATTGGATCAATCGCTACTATCGTGTATCTGGAGTCAAAGCATACAATCACTCATACTTCACTGCTGCAAACGTTCAGGCATTCCAACGTCTGCTTGAGAGGCATCAATATCCTAACGAATGGCTGAATGTTATGTTCAAATAGATTGCTAGTAGCGTCTATGGTACCGTACACACTGTTCAACCGAGCAATGAGCTTCAAACTTTTGTGTACGCAGTTTTGAAGCGTGAAGTTGATTTTAGACGTGAAATCGTTGACAGGATTGGTAAAATATTGCTTAGTATAATTGGTGATGGTTATCTCTATTATCCATTTCTTATCACAGCTCTCGCAAGAGATTTTCACGTACCAGAGTATGACAATGATGACATTGATCATGAAACCTCCCCTATCATCTTTAGTGACCACCCTTGGTTTGTTTAGGAGCAAACATTTCAACTTGGGTTTGGCTACCGGACTATGTCGAGTCCGTCGTTTATTAAAGTGTGTGTTTCCTTTGTTTATTTAAGCATCATTTTAATGTTATCTCAATGTATCGAGTTACTCATTCTTTTTATGTCTGTAATCCCCGTGTGTAATCCAAAGTACCATCAATCTATCTTTTTATAAAATAATTGTTTGTTTTTACTTCTTACTTCGAACAAAACATATTTGTCAGTTGATCGATAATTATGTATATTTTATAAACGAAATAACCGAATTCTTCACATTTTGGACGGTCATAACTCACCACCACTTAAACAATAAGGATATAAATTTATAATATAAAAAGCAAACAAAATTTATAATATAAACATTACAACGCCATAAGTTGAGATAAAACAAACAAAATGTCAAATGTTGGACGTACACGACTTCCGAACATCTAATATACAAATTACACCTCTATACATGGACAATATATATCTACATGCACCAAGTGCTTATACACCAACAAGTGCTTATACATTCACCAAAAATACCTACATATCTAACGATCTATATACTGATGAAACAACTGCACACATATTTTATGTCTTAATAACAGCATATTATCAGCTTTGATCAATGAAAAATCTTGTTTGTGCATCAAATGCTCAATGAACTTGACCGTGTATACCCCACAATCACCCCTGTACAGAATGTAAATTTTGATTAATCAAATGATAAGAAGATAATGTATATTGTATAGTATTATAAATAGTTTGAAATTTAAACACTTACGGGATTGGCATTTGTGGTACGTGGTTAGCTGTAACTACTCTGACCACAATAGCAGGCTTCTCTGGATCAAGAATTTGTGGGAGGTTATGTAGACGAGCATCCATCTCAAACACTCTCCTCAACGAAACACCGAATGCTCTTATATAACCCTTCACATATTCCATCTCCTTATAGTTATCCCCCACCAGACAATCAAACACTCTAATCCTCCAGTCGGGAATAGACAATTGGACAACAGCCTAGTGACCAGGATATATGGCCCAGGGAATGTACGCCACTGTATTTTCATCCCATTGCTTGACGCACTGAATCACATGATCTGGAATCTTTATTGTGTCAGACGTGTTTTGCTGATCTATATGACCCTGGCCGCAAAATGAGGAGAAATCAGAGAAGGCAATGGCCGTATGCGGTTGAAAGCATTCTGGATATGCTTCCAGTTGGCGTCGTATAAGATCCAGGAACGCATCGATATGTTGTACGCATGCAAAAAGAAGTTAGAGATAATGAAATCAGACATGAAAATTTCAAAAATATGAAAAATGAAGTCACAAGAATATACATCTCGGTCTAACTCGTTATACTTCCCATGGAGACGTTCGAACCACGCCTTGTCCGCCCGATCTACAATTTGGAATCCAGCTTGCGTAGCCTATGGGAATCTCTATTCGGGGTGGATTTTCTTGTTCGTACCAGGAGATAAATTTGTTTTCCAACTCTACCGGAAATTTTATCAACGTTGTCCATCTACTAGCACTTGGCAGACTGACTACGTGCAACCCATCAGTTAAATATCGTGGTTGGTTAGTAGTCTGGCAGGTTGTCAATCTTCTGACTGTTGCATCATCCGCCTTTCGTTTCCCCAATTGAATATCAGTTGGACCAGCAACTAAACAATATTCAATACATTATCGAGTTAGATAGTTTTTCACAATGTAATTTCTAGTTTCAAAATTAAAAATCTACAAACTTACTATAATCGATCCCAGGCTCCACAACCGATGCCTGGCTGGTGGCGGTACCTGCACCTATCGTAGCCTCGGGAGTGACTAGACAAAAAATAATCAAGATAATCAATTAACGACAGCAATAAAATAAGATTTTTAATGTTAAATATACAAAAATCAATATACATTAACTTCCTATAAACAATATGGGATTCGAGTTAGATAGTTTTTCACAATATAATTTCTAGGTTCAAAATGAAAAATCAAATAACTTACTATAATTGATCTCAGGCTCCACAACCGATGCCTGACTGGTGTCAGTAGCGGCCTCTGTCGTAGCCTCAGAAGTATCCATACCAAATATAATCGAGATCATCAATTAACGATAACAAACAATAAAATACCTATGTTAATAATACAAAATACCTATTAGATCATCGGGGTCGAAATGAGGATGCAAACAGGGACTATCATCTGAGGCAACTTGTCCATCGAAATGAACAGGCTCGGGTGTGGTGAATCCAACAGCCTCGGCGGCCTGCATGGGAGGTGTTTGTTGATCAGGCCTATCCTGATTCTGAACGGGTTCTGTATCATGGCCTCGAGGTGTATCGGTCTCGTGGCTAGCTTGTGGGATTACAGAACCACCCTGAGAGACTCGTGGTTGTGTGCCAGCCTGGGACTGGGATGGCTGATTACCAGCCTATTAATAATTCAGATTCGTGTGCTAACAATATAAATACGGCTGTCAAATTCGTATGTGCAAGATAATTCATAACTGTCTAGCTCCCAGGAGTTCCAACCATTTGACAAATTTTGAATAGTCAGCTCTAAAATATCCCAACTCAGCCTTAACTTCAGCTAACCCACGCATCGTTTCACTTAACTGAGCCTTCACATCTCTTAGCTCGGATTTAGTCTTTTGAAGCTCGGTCTTTGCATCTCTTAACTCGGAGTTGGTTTTTTCCAACTCAATCTTCGCAACACTCAACTCCGAGTTAGTTTTATCCAGCTCTTGTTGGATGATTTGAGTAATTACTGGCCTCAGTGCTTCAGTCTGCACATTTAGGGTTATAGTGCCATCGCCTTGCAGGTTTGCGGAGGTAGACGCATAATATGTACGCCTCAACTGGCTACGTCGAGCGTCTTCTTCATCAATTTTGGGACGCTCACGTTCTATGGCATGACCAGAGGCACGGGATGGTGTGTTTCTGACGGGAAGGACCGGTGGTGTGTTTCTGACGGGAGGGACCGGTAATTGACGAGGTACAGCCGTAACATCCGCCGTCGGCAACCCTAGTGAAATTATGTAATCTCTATCTTCGGGGGTTCTCAGAAGATCAACGGGCATTCCTTCCTGATTACATGAAAAAAAAACACGATTTTAGATACAATATATTTAAAATGTGGATTGATAAAAATGAAAATACGATACTTACCCATACAGCAAACTCTGTGGATGCCAGTCTTCCGGAATACACCCTACCGTTCGAACACTTCCACCTCAGCATGCTAGGACGATCGTTCTCATGTCCCTCTCTCAAATTTGCGAATCTCCCTTTCGGAGCGATGGCTGGAATGGCATGAAAAGCCCACACATGTAAGGTATATAGACAACCGGATACCGTGGGCTGAAGCGCCTTCTCATCACTTTTCGGCCCAAGTAACTGCAGGTGTTGTACTTGTTTATGCCAGTTCCACATGAAGTTGTTAAACATAAACTCCCCCACGGATAAGTTCTAACCCGTTCTAGGTCCTCGACGATATAAAATATATGATTCGGTATTACAGTTCTAGGGTCTTGTCTGATTAATAAGCCATAAATAACATACACTAAAGCCATCCGATATACGGTTTCACTGTCGCATTGCCTTGTCTTCATTGCTGCTAAGATTTTTGCCATCGTGATAGTCCCGGCACACTTTCTTAGTTCACAAGGCTCCTCAAAACACCTTGAGACTGGATGCATCTGAAGGTCCAAATCTATACCCCACTGTCATTGCAAACTCTGTTTTGCCGAACTTCACTCTATTCTCGCCAATCTTAAAATGAAGTTCGTCGTCACGGTCGGGATAAACCATTTGGAAATACAAGAATGCTATTAGCCGCCCTTTGTACGCCCAGTTATCACGATACCAAGTAATAAATTGACCAAACACTGATTCTTCCAGTCTAGTTAACAAGGTACCATTGCCGTGACGATACAGCACCAACACGGATGCTAGTTTTTCATAGACTGCTCTTTCCGAATGGAACCTCAATTTGGTGTCAAACACCTTATCACGCGGATGAATATATTCTCCGTGTGTCCCAAATGTGGAAAGCTGCGAGTGATTATAAATACACAAGTTTATTTAATTGCAAAAAATAAAAATATTGCAAATATATATATATATATATATATATATATATATATATATATATATATATATATATATATATATATATATATATATATATATATATAACCGAAATGTCTTATCATTTGTTTTTGTTTTTTGGAACATCGTTGTTTTGTGTTGTGTTATGTTGTAACGTTAGGGGGGTAAGAGAAGAAGATAATATTGTTTTTACCAACGTTATAGAATACTTGATGATGACGAAGGAGAACGGATGCCGGACGGAGCCGGCAGAATAGAACTTATATTTTCAATCTAACGGGTGCCTCGCATCCGGCAGAGGATTTACCAGGCTGCTGGAGACAGGAAAAGATGCTCTGTTGAGCAGACCTAATGAAATTTTCTACGAGCTGCCAACCAGGAGCCCCAATACAAAGCCTGGAGATTAGGCATGACATAGAGGATCAGAACGAATCGAAAACACCCTAGGGAAAACATGTAATTCTAAGAACCTCATCAGGCCGAGGCGTACCATGGAATTCAGTTCGACATATTCGTTCTTGTATTTTCAAACAACATCAATTTGTCGTTTGTTTCAATTTTTTAAATCACATACTTGTTACCGCTAATTTCAAGGGCATTTATACTAAAGGCATTTTTACTCCCCGTGATCGGTCCTACTCATTGTCAAAATTAGGTCATTAGCAATACTACTATCTTACTATCATACATTACACTATCATAAATTACACTACATTATCAAATCAAAAATTATAACACTATCATACATATTCTCACATATAATGAATTTTACATGAACTCTAATAGAGAAATAAATTTACTTCTAAAAACCTCATCATACATTTAATCATACCATACATGAATTGAATTCAAATCCAACAATAAAATAACACTATGGAACACGAAACATGAAATTCTCTAAATTATACATGAATTTTCGAATTTTACATGAATATCAATAAACTCTAAACATCAATATACCCTAAACATCAATGCTATTAATAGCTTAACATTACATATTATTGATGTTCATACATATCCATTCGAATTCTAAGCATCATACATATCCTTTTGAATTCTAAACACTTCATCATACATATAATCATACAATACATAAATTCTAATCTAAACCCTAAACCCTATAAAATTGTTGAATTCCAATCGAACAAATAACATGACATTCACATAACTATACATCAGTTTTCATGGTGAAATAAACCATAAAATCCTGTAAAAATCGAATAGTTTTTTTTTAATAGGATTAGCCACATGAATTCAAATCAAATAACAATATCAAATAAGATTACCAACAAAATCAAATAACAAAATCATAAAACAAAATAAAAAAACGCATAGAAAAGGCTGTCAAAATCAAATAACAAAAACGAAAAACGCATAGAAAAGCATCACATTAGGTGCTTCTTGTTCATTACGATTAGCCATGGTGAAATCGTTTGCACTGAGAAGACAAAGGGTTTCTATGCTCTGAAAATCGTCCAAATTTGCATTTGTGAAATTGGGCGGAATGAGGAAGAACACAAGATAAGGGTTTCAAAATGGACGTTTCCGTCCAAATTTGGAAGAGCAATCCTCTGTTTGGACGAAGCACTCAAATGATATCGTCCAAATTGGGACGGTTTTAGTGTTTTGGACAAAATGGACGGAAACCGTGTGGGAGTTACATGTAGTCCCATGACACACAGCCTCAAGTGGAGCTATAAGAGTCCCATGCTTCGATATGTAAACGTGTCTTACCAATGATAATGACATTTTAGCATTTAGACACACATGTATGTAATTTACAAATTTAAATCTAACCACCTGATTCATTCACATAAAAGGCTTCCTAAGGACTTCTTGTCCTAGACATCTAGTTACACTACTTAGCACGTTGTAAAATGATCAAAGACTACTCTGACAATGTCACACAAGGCCTAAACAATGCCTTCCAGTGCTCCCACCTTCTCCCGCAGAGGGTCTCAATTGTGGTGTTGAGCCAAGACTACTAAAAGCACCATGATCTTCTTGTTCCATTTTGACGTGCGCTACACCTCACTGGCGCGCGTTTAAAGCGAAATAGCATCATGTTCCTGGCCTGTTACTCCATGGCACGCGCTAAAACACTTTTGGCACACGCTACAGCCCCTTTGGCGCGCACTAAACGTGAAAAGAACCATTCCCCAAGTTTCAGGTGTGTTTGGCGCGCGCTAAACGATCGTAAAACTTGATGAACATCCTGTTTCAATGCCCGATTCGATCCGTATTCAACCCAATCGATCACAACCTTATTCCAACACAATAACCTGCATATTTCCTTAGAAAAACAGCAGCAAACAACACAATAAAACCGTTTTAAAGAACACCCCCTTACCATTTTAGCAATTGAAAGCATTTCCAAAGCAAAATTAAAGCAAACCAACGTGAATCCTTTGATTCACGACTTCTACGAGCAACCTACGATCCATAAAAGATATTCTACAATTAAAACAACCCTTTACATAATTAAAGCTCAGACTGTTATCAAAATTGATCAAGATTTTAATTTTAGGGCTAAAACGAAATCCTTCTAAATTGAAAACGATTGGTGTGGAAGTGTTCGTCTCGATGAGACGATTATTTCCGTCTTCTGTGGTCTGCCCAAATTCCCGACGGATTAGTCGCGCGATTGAATTTTCCTTTCTTCCTCTCTCTTTTTCTTCTGTGTCGTCCTCTTTTATTCTTTTTCTCAAAATTTCCGTATGATGATTTATGAGGGAAATAGTAGGAATTATTTCATCAAATACTAATTATTAAAATACTTTTAATAATTGATATCCTTTTAAGTCCTTTTTAATTATTCTTTTAAGTAACATAAAAATAGGAAAATAATAGATAAATTCCATTTTTACGTTTACCCTTCTTGAGATTTCGGGGTATTACAATAACTTTATCCGGTCCGACTCTCTCTCTCTCTTCTCGTTCTCTCCCCTAGAAAAAGAAAAAGCTCGGCCGCCCTCTACTCCCACTGATTTCGATGCCGGCGGCGTTTCGCTGCCGGCGTCCACTCTCTCCTCTCTCTACTCATTTGGCTTTTCTATCCATTGTTTGCCTATGTAACCACTTATGCTCCTCTATGCTTTTTTCGGTCCTTGTGACTCAAATCGGTTCTCTCGCCTTCACTCTCCCTCGATCTAAGGTTATTTATGGGGGATGTGATGCTTCTGAGTCATATGGGTCAATTTGTGTCCTTTGGAGTTAGATCTTAGCGGCAGTGTTGTGGCGGTAGAGGCTCTCGGTTCCGGCAATGGGTGGCGCTTTTGGTGGACCATCTCCGTTGGCTACTTGGTCCTGCTATGGCTGCGGGCTCTTAGTTGGCTGCTAAAGTGCTGCTTCTCTTGGAACATGGATGTAACGACCCGTTCCGGATTTTACCCAATTACCCGGATCCGAATCGCTCGACCATGATCCGAAACCAAAATTTTGAATCACGAAGCCTACTACTGGTAAATCGGAAAACTAAAATCATAATAATAATAATATCATATTACATTGCTATAATACTATTGAGTTCATACTCTAACTATTACAACATCCAAAAGAATCTCAAAAGGCATAACATCTATTCATCTTCTTGTGAATCTGTAGCCTACTTCCACCAACACTCCGTTGTGAAAAGACATGATCATTACTCTCTCTTCTAGGAACACGTGAGTCCACATGTTTTCCCTGACAAGTCTATATAGAACAGTGAGCAAGGCAAGTGCTTCACCACTTTCCCAATATCTTGAATCATCTAAAAAACATAATAACTGAAGGAGTGGGCACGAATACCCCGTAAGCAGTGTCTAAGCATCAAGAGGGAACTAAGGAAGCCACTGAGCAAGCTTTCAAAGTTCCTTACTGTTAGTCTGGAAAATAATGATATGCTTACTGAAAATATATATACTGTTAAACTACTGCATGCTATATGTACTTGAAACACCGGACTGGAAATAAGAAATATAGCTTATCTGAAAATAATCATTGTGGGAGAATAAATTATTGAGTTGTTATAATACTACAACTAGCAACTTAATCTGATATAAATTTTTGTAACTGGAATTAGTTATTGCAATCAATACTTTACTGTATTGCTGATAATAATGATACGGTTCCAATCTAATCTGTGTCCTAGAAGGACTCTGAATCTGTCTGAGTTTGCAGACAGGATTTTCTGACCGGCTCCGGCATATAAACTTTACTCCTTATTATAACCCAGGAGCAAGGCCTGATGCCGGGGATTCTCGAGAACTCACTGAACTGAATCTGAAATCTGAATTCTCCCTCTGACCCGGGAGTGGGGTGTCTGTCTAGGGAACCGTAACATTATTAAATGTATCTTTTAAATTCTATTATATATACTTATCTGCTTGTAGTGTCTTTTATTCTGAAAATACGACTACTGTAAAGACACTAAACTTACTGAAAAATTGTACAACTTCGGTTATTACTTTTCGTCTGACAAGTCATTAATAACCTTTAAACATATTATCTTTGGGCATATTGATAATGTTCTAAAAACCCAATTGGACATCTTAAAAGAGGATTTGCATCCATCTTTCTAAAGCATTTTTTTAAAAGTAGTGTTGGTTATATTCTTTACAAAGCCCTTTAAAAAGATTTATATGGTTGATATACTATTATATCTTGTAAGCATTTCATACATTTTGAAAATAAAATATATACATACATACATACATATATATAAAAATATATATACACACATACATACATATACATGTATAGATAAATAAATGTGTGTGTATATGTATACTTTCAAATAATATCTAACTTTTTTTTTGAAGACAAATAATATCTATCTTGGGAATCTTTGTTTAACCAAATCCTCATGTTACATAAAAATGTTTAACATTTTGTGTTACTCATAAAATATTTATTAAATGATGCAACACATGCTCAATTATTTAACTAATTAATCTAAATTGATTTGAAATACAGGAAAAATGCTTAGAAACATTAAATCATGATGCTTGTATAATAACCCTTGATACTGCTTGAGGTAATAGCACCGATCAAGACACTCGATTTTAGCACAGCCGAAGTTTATGCGATTTACGATATGAAACATAACTAATTAATCCTACGAGAAGGTTAGTAGATTTATCCAAACCGGAGAGAGATGATAAAATCGACCAAGGGAGAAGCCGTGATCTTCCGGATTGTATCTCCAAGCGACGACTGGTGGAAGTCGATCCTCGCCGTAGAACCTCCTCGAATATGCACAAGAAAACCCGAGTTTTTCTTCTCTTAATGACTAAGGCAAGAAACTAATTTTTCTTCCTTTTCTTTACAAAGTGGCGCAATTTTGATGTGTGAATTGTGTTAGGAGGAACTCTCTTCCATTCCAAACTTAAGTTATCTGTTAACAGCATGGAATACACGTTTTTCTGGTTCAACACCAGTGACAACAGTGACATTCTTATCAATGTCACTTAAGTTTGAAGGCTTAAGAGGAACATCCTCTTCCGAAAAATTAATTTGCATTCTCGATTATTGAGTTCAACATTCTTGTTACTTTTTCACTTTTACGAAGTCGTTATTAGTCAATATAATATGTTTAGCAGTTTAGATACCTTGAGATTGTATGTGGTTGCAAAATAAATTATGACAGAAATATAAATCAAATCATACACTACAACATGTCCTACCATTCCAATGATTTAATCTCACACCTACAGTGCCGCCTTAGGGTAGGTCAAAGAGGTGACGATTAAATTGAAACAATCTCTCTCAGCAATTAACTGAGAATCGGACATCTCCATTTAATTGTTGATTACCTTCCTTTTTTTCAGCCAAGATATTTTCAAAAATATCCTTATGAGTGTGACCTGTTTCAGATCTCAAAGTACGCCCCGAGTATGCTGCCTTAGGGTCGGTCAGTGACTCGACGAGTACCCAAAATCCTATCCTTTCGGAAACCAAGCCATGCATTTTGATAGAGGTGAAGGCCATCCTTAGGGGGTCAAAATCAAAGCGGCACGAGGCGTCACTATTCTCTCACTTGCTTGGGTCAACAGTAGAGGCCGTGGGGTCGGTTGTCACCTTCCCCGCTCCCACTCGTTATTTTGAAAATTAGGTAGTCTCTTTAGGATTTTAGAATTTTCATAATCATCCGAAAAACAATAAATCATGAATATTTAAATTAATCCTCCCACTAGTTTATCGGTTCCAAATACCGTCTACCTAGTGTCACTTATTCATGACTTTCCAATTTCACGGATTTTTAAATTCTTTGTGTAGACACTACACAATTAAAATTCGCTAAGAATTTTATAATCCTAATCTATTAAGACTTGTGAATTTTGTTGGGGAGATTTTGCATCATTAAAACAAAAGAAAATTTATAAAACCTATACTACCATGCAAAACTACCTCCTAACCGGCCGAATACCGGGTAGTTGCTAGTAAAGTTGGATAAGTACGGGTATCGATCCTCAGGGAATTGGGATGTCGAATCTAACTTCATTAATTCCTCTTTATTAACTAAACCTAAACCTGAACTAGAACGGAAAAATAACTGGATGGAGGATTGTTAATCCAAAGCCAGGAAATATAGTTGCGGACAAAATAAATAAAACTACATCTACGAAAACAAGAAAAACTAACTATCAACCGACCAACCATAAACAAACCATGATCAACCTATTTCCAACAACCATCACCCCACCGAAGGAAATAAGATAGACAAATATTTATTCACAAGTTATCTTGGATTATTATCTTATCTAAAGAAGCGTTTCCTCTTCCGATTTATCACGCCATTAATTAGTTTACCTTCCGGTCTTAACTAATATCGATACGAATCAAAGATATGGATTAAATCCTAATCTAACAACATTATCCCTCAACTTCCGTTTGTTGGAATAATAATTGTCAATCTCTCTCACGGCAATCTAACGAATCTATTAACTTCCGTTATCTAAATTCGATTAACATAAAGCATACAAAACATGAAAGAGAACAAGAACAACATAATGAATTAAACACATGAAAAATCCTATCTTTCCGGTAACGGTGATATCCCTCAATTCAAATCTAAGATAATCTTGCATCGAATTAATCAAATTGTGGTTCTCTCGTAAACCTAGATATTTAACCTACGAACTTCCGTTATGTATAGATTAAAAATCTAATCTTTCCTATGGTGATCTAAACTACACCGACTTCCGTCATACGGTAGCATCAACAAGCAATAATCTTCCGATATAAATTGCAAGATACGAATAAACAAAGGAAAGAAACAATTTGAATTAAAACTTACAAAATCATCCATGAATTGACATTAAAGTCTTTGCTTTGCAAAAAGGTTTCCATGGTTGCTCCATGGATGAAAGCTCCAAGCCTTCATCGTAATTTGAACAAGAAAAGAAAACGAAACGAAAAATAAAACCTAATCTAACCCCGATCACCCGAGCACAAGGCTCGGGTGACCGGCCTTGGAAGCCTCAGAAAATAAGGTGTTCTTGCGGCTGCTGTGTGTAAAATTCGATATGGTATGATATTAGGGTTGAAAAGCTGCTGCTATTTATAGAAAATCAGAGGCGGTTGCTACAATAACGGTGCCGGAGCCAACGGCGCCACTTTTGTTGGAGGGATTTTGCATCATTAAAACAAAAGAAAATTTATAAACCTATACTACCATGCAAAACTACCTCCTAACCGGCCGAATACCGGGTAGTTGCTAGTAAAGTTGGATAAGTACGGGTATCGATCCTCAGGGAAAAGGGATGTTAAATCTAATCTTATTAATCCTTAAATTGTTACTTATTCAAAACGGAACCGAAAACGAAAAACGAAAAGTAAAAATGACAGAGAGGATTGTTAATCCAAAGCCGGGAAGGATAAAAGCGATAAAAACTAAATCTAAACTACTAACTATAAAAGGAAATAAACAAGAAGATGAACATGGAGATTAACAATGAACAAACAAAATCATCCAATCCTTCAAACCCTCTATCTCTATCTAAGGTTATCTTGTGATGATTAACTAAAGATGTGGTTCACCTAATCAAAAGTATGAATCCTACTTCCGTAGATAATTCGTCTATCAATCAAAACAAGGTGTAAGATTTATTCAAATCTAGCAACCTAGATAATCAACCTATCAACTTCCGTTATGTCAAGGTTAAAAATCCAATCTTTCCTATGGTGATCTAAGTCTAACATGACTTCCATCAAAATCAAACATCGATAAGCAACCATCTTCCGATATACGTTGCATAACAAATAATCGCATAGGAAAAGATACAACTTTGAGATAAAATCATAAAACAAACTTTGAATTGCAGCCCCCAAGCATGGAGTACATCGCAGCAGCAAAACAGAAAAGCAAAATAAAAACCTAATCTAACTTGCCACCCCAGCCTCCCAAAAGGGGCTGGGGCGGCCTAGGGTTCCTCTCTTATGTGTGGGTAACAATAGGAATCGAATTATGTATCAATTAGGGTTGAAATCGCGCTGCTATTTATAAGAAAAAACTAAGTCGGTTTCTGAGTCGGCGGTGGACGTTCGTTCATAATCTTGGACGCTCGTTCAAAGTGATTGCTGCAACTCTGTACTGAATATCCTTGCATGGAATATTTGTTGGAATAAAACTTCTAAAATTCATATCTTGAGTTGTAGACCTCCAAAAATTATGATCCGAATGTCATAAAAAAGCTCTCGGAAAACTCTACAACTTTCATTAAGGACTCTTCTTCAGAAAACGCCTTTTTGACTAGCCCGTCGTATTACGAGTCGTTTTCGGGATTTTCCCAAGCTTTATTTCATCTTCATCCTCTTGTATCTCTTTCTTTCCATTTTAATCTTCAATCAAACATCATTTAGACCTCTTCCATTCCACATTTGTGCACCTAAAAGATGACAAAACCGAGCAAAACGTAAAACCATACAAAATAGATAATAAAACCACGATATTTACTCGATTTTGCATTTAAACCATTCAAAACGTCATTTGCTCAATTAATCGATTATAAGCTCGAATTCTACGATAAACATCTATATATGGGGAAAATTGATGTAAAATATATCCTTATAAAACGTATAAAATCACCCTTAACAACTCCCACACACTTAAATCTTGCTCGTCCCGAGCAAGACAAAACAAAATCAAGACTCGAGACAAATAAACATCTTAGCAAATATAAAACATATTCAAGTAGTTTAGAGGTTCACCCAAGTGCGTGTGTGCATAGCCATAGTAAATTTCCACTAAATCCACACTTGAAATTGATTCAAACAAAAATAGCCAACATCCCATTTAAATTAGAAATATAAAAATGATTATAACATGCACCTCACAAAACATACTTATTCCGAAAAGATAATAGGGAGCATTTAAAATATTTCCGACACACTTAGAGGATAGTCCCTACAACATATCTTTCAGTTTATACTGGGGATAGTTAGAAGATAACTACGGGTTCCAACCATCTTTTCACATTACCATTCACTAAATTTTCTTAAAGTTCAATCAATTCCACACATATATAGCATATATGCCCTCATTCCCAGCAATAGGATGTTTCGTGATAACACCCTAGCTGGACTACTATCATCAGGCAGTCGGGAGCTATTAACCTCATAGTGGTATAGGACATTTCGAGATAATGCCCTACCGCACTCAAATCATTGGCAGCTACTTCCGACACTTATATATATATAATTCATATTATTCATCTTAGATTGGTATACAAACCTTAAATTATATCCCTCCTATCACATTCAAACCTTCAGATATTCACAGTATGTCATACTTTAACTCTAACCACAAACTATTAAAATTTCAAAATTCGTATGGAAGCAAAGAATCATGCGATAATCATCAAAAATCTCTAATCAAATGGGCATAGCTTTAAAACATAGCTCATCATCTACTATGGCACGTGAAAAATAGTGTCGGGTGAAACATCTAAATTTACTAAATATGCAAAATAATGCACCAATGATATAAGAACTCGAACAAAGATATGCATTTGTTCACTTGGGACAAAACAAAAATTTAAAAATTAAGCACTTTTTCATAGAAATAAAATAGTATGGAAAATGAATGTAGATACCACATAGCTATTCCCCTCCCCCACACTTAAATTACAACATGTCCTCATGTTGTGCAGAAAATAAAGAGAAGCAAAGAACTTAGCTGATTGTAGTTCTAAAGTGGCAATTCCGGAAGTGCTCCGAATCAAATCCAGAAAGGCTTGATGAAAGCAGTAAACTGTGGACCATCCACCGGAAAACTGGCTTCATCTAAAAGCGCACAATTTCTAATGCAAACACCCTGCACACTTGAAAACAAGGCAAAATCTCGGGGGCACGGGGGAATAACAAATTTCTCAAACAAAAAGTAAGCACATGATATAATGGCTTAGATGGAAAAATCACCACACAGGGAAAGTACAGGACACCTAAGCATCAAATAAGCCACAGAAGCTTATAATACAAATATAGTCCAACATGTGCATACAAAAATAATGATACATGGAACATTACAAAGTAGTAGGGCTAGGTGCACTATATGAAAATATACTACAATGCAATCTACATGATATGCAACTAAAAATATGCTGACAGGCTCAGGCTGAGCAAGTTGGGACGACAACTCTACAGTGACTACGGCCCGTGCACAAACAAAAAAAACGAGGTAGTATTACGGAAACCGACAGTTAACTACGCTCAAGAAAAATAAAAGAAAAATAGCAAAACAATGCAACTAGATGACATGCAACTAAATGATATGCATCTAAATGATATGCAAAAACAAAAGAAAATAAAAGAAAAAAAACTAGCCCACTCATTTGCAACACGACATGTATATAATAAACGTCTACCAAATAATGACGAGTTACGATAAACGACAAGATCTTGTTCATTACATGCGGTGTAGACGCGCTTTAAGACTCATTGAAAGTGATAGCATTATGGAAAACCAACGAGCTTAGCTATACTAAACGAGATATAACTCATATGGAAAAGGACGTAGCATTACGGAAAACCGACAGTAGCTACCCATATGAGTTACAAAAACAACAAGGAAGCACATAAGTCTCAAAGCTTAAAAGATTCATCACAGCGGTATGTAGCATACGGAAACCGACATTAGCTACTAAATAACAATAAGACCAGTTATAGCGTACGAGAACCGACAGTGACTATAACATGCCTAGATGAATCATGTATAAGGAATTGATCAATTATCTAACATGGATTCATAGATGGAAAGGTAAAAACATATAAGTTCAGGACATCTATGTAAACATCAATTAGCCACGAAGCTCGAATGAAAAATCCACATCAAATAAAAGCATTAAAAATAAAATCAAGAAAAACCGAACACCGGACGCATTACGGACGAACGTTCAAAGGAAATCTCGACGGACGGGCGTTCCACTTTGCGTACGCTCGTCGCCTTGAAAACCGACCGGACGGACGTTCGAAAGCATAGACGCTCGTCCGGTCCTTTAAACCGAACGAGTCGAAAATATTTGAACGGACGAGCGTCCAATACTTTCAAACGCTCGTTTACCGTGCAGCCTAAAGAACCGGATGGGCGTCCAACGGAGAGCGACGCTCGTCCATACAACGAATACACAAGCGAGAGAGCAGAAAACGCGGACAAACCCTAAAAACTTAAAACACATATTAACACAGATCACAGCAGCCACTTTCAATTAAAGCACAAAGAGGTTAGATCAGAAAACACATAAACACATACTTCACGTTTAAACAAATCGAGTAAAAAAACTTTTGCTCATTCTTAACCTTATGGTCATCGAAACACGGCAAAATAAAAACTCTCGATTTGGTAAACGCTACTTTTATTAAAACGAAAAATAAACGTAACAAAATCGAGAAATAACAAGATCGGATTCAACATGACACCTATTCCCCGGCAACGGCGCCACTTTTGTTGGGAAGATTTTGCATCATTAAAACAAAAGAAAATTTATAAACCTATACTACCATGCAAAACTACCTCCTAACCGGCCGAATACCGGGTAGTTGCTAGTAAAGTTGGATAAGTACGGGTATCGATCCTCAGGGAATTGGGATGTTGAATCTAATTTTATTAATCCTCTCAATTGTTACTCAAGAAAACAAATAAACGAAAGAACGAACAAATAACACATAGAACAAGTAAACTAAATCTAAGCTAAAACGAAATAAAACTAAACTAAACTAACGATACATGGGCTCAAACAATGTACAAACTAAGTGATTTCAATCCTAGTTCATCTCATGATTTTAATTCAAATTGTGGTTTCACCTTTACACGAGACACAAATCCCTAATTCCTTAGTGAATCTATTTCTCAAGCTATGAATTCCTAATTCCTTAGTGAATTCAATTATCGATCTCTCCTCTCTCGAATGTTGAGATCGATTTACCAAACAAAACTCGGTGTAGATTCAGGTTAACTCTCGTATTTTAGAATCTAACAACCTAGATAATTAACCAATTAATTTGTCACATAATTAATGATTAAAGATCCTATCTTTCTATGGTGATCTAGTCTACGCAACTTCCGTATGTTGTAAACGTATCAATAGCAAACTGATCTCTCGATCTAATTCACATCATAGCATCAAAATCATAGAACGATACAAAATAAATTAAAGATCATAAAAAAACGAATAAGGACTGAATAAATTAAATAAATAAACTCACGTAGTTTGGTACATGATTGAATCCATGAATCGAAAACGGAAAAAAAAACGACATCCTAATCTAACCCGGATCACCCGAGCACAAGGCTCGGGTGACCGGCCTTGAAAGCCTCAGAAAATAAGGTGTTCTTGCAGCTGCTGTGTGTAAAATTCGATATGGTATGATATTAGGGTTGAAAAGCTCGTGCCATTTATAGAAAATCAGAGGCGGTTGCTACAGTAACGGTGCCGGACGCCCGTTTGATCACAATGGACGCTCGTCCAAGCTGGAGTGGACGGAGAGTGAACGCTCGTTTGAAAGGCGTCTGAACATCCTGTACCAAAATTAAGCTCCTGAACGCCGGTTTGAGAATGGACTCAAACTTCTAAAATTCATATCTTGAGTTGTAGACCTCCAAAAATTATGATCCGAACGTCATAAAAAAGCTCTCGGAAAACTCTACAACTTTCATTAAGGACTCTTCTTCAGAAAACGCCTTTTTGACTAGCCCGTCGTATTACGAGTCGTTTTCGGGATTTTCCACTCGAATTCATCTCTTTAAAATCATCCTTTCCATCAACAATGTGTATCTACAATGTAGGAAAAACATACCAAAGCGTAACACAATCCTAAAATAATATAAAACGACAATTTAAGCACATAATTCGTCACGTTTTGCAATTAACCCATTAAAAATACCGTTTGCTCAATATTTCAATATAAAGCTCTATTTCTATGCAAATCATATAAATATGGGGGAAATCATTATAGAATATAGCCTTATAAATCGTATAAAAATACCCTTAACAAATTTCCCACCAAATCGAAAAACAATAAATCATAAATTTAAAGCTCCCACTAGTTTATCAGTTCCAAATATCGTCTAACCAGTGACACTATATTCATGATTTTCCAATTTATCGATTATTTAGAAAATCTCTTGTGTAGACACCATACAACAAAAATTTACCAATGAATTGTATAGTCCTAATAATGTTATGATAAAAATTTAATTTGGATTTCGGAATTTTCTTTCAATAATCCGAAAACAATAAATCACGAAAAACAATCACCAACTTATCGGTTCCAAATACCGTCTAGTTAGTGTCCTATATTTACGCGATTTTCCAATTTTCTCGATCATTAAAATCCTTTTACATAGACACTACATAAAGAAAATTCACAAAGAATTTTATTATCCTAAAAGGTCTGGGATTGTTGAATTTTTCGAATAAGTCAAAAAAACAATAAATCAAGAATAGCAACCACCAACTTATTTGTTTTAAACCCTGGCTGAGCTTTAACCGAGTTTACCGAATGGTGTCGGGATCGGCTAAGCCGACCCGTCCTCTTCGTTGGTTCATGTACGACAGCTGGATGAATCGGGCTAAGGTTTCCCCATTGAGCCTCAGCTCGCCGGATAGCTTGACCTTGCCGGACCCTCGACGCTAACGTCGCACCTGGACGGACAAGTCGAGTCGAGCCGAAGCCCTATTGACCGCCCGAACCAATTTTCGAACCTTTTGCTCAGTTGGTGTCCAATTTTTCCGGATTTTCCAATTTTTTATTATCAAAATTCAAATTTTATGTAAACACTACATAACCTAAACCCCGTAGGATTTATTATCCCAAATTACGTTTATCGTGTGAATTTTATATCCCGATAAAATTCCGTTTGTTTTGATTAGTTTAATTAATTACCTAAATTAATCTAAATTAATTATCGTGTTCATACATGTCTGATTAATGTCACGGTTAATTATCTACATGTATGCATATGCTAGGAGTGGAATTCATGAATATGATGCATGTCATGGTTATATCACATAAATAATCATAAAAGAAAATAAATACGAAAAATAAACCACTGAGATGGACAGTTGGTACCCCCGTATCTAACCTATTTAAACTAGGAAAAGAAAAAAAAATTTAAATCGTCTACTTCAACTTTGATCTTTGATGAAAATTGATGCCTTCAATTTCCTTTTGATGACTTCTCGTATAGCATCCGGTTTTTTTTTTCCGTCGCATGAACAGTGCCTGGAACACAATATTGTTGCAGCGCCCCTTTTTCTTTCCATCGAAGATTTCTTTTGGCCGACGGATCCGACAAAAAAAAACTACTACTATGGAATTTAAATTGCAAAAATAAATTACATAGATTGCAAAAAAAAAATACACATATCCTATACTCGTATAATACTAATTATATGAGTTTACAATAGATCTAACGGTAAACAAGTACCAACCCCAATCCATCTCGTCAACCACAACATTCAATCATTCAACAAATTAAAATAAAAGATGCTACCTAATATGCAATTCCACTCCTAATTTAATTAATTATGCTCTCGATATCGAAAAATTTAACCTGGCTCTGCTACCACATGCTTGAGGTAATAGCACCGATCGAGACACTCGATCTTAGCACAGCGGAAGCTTATGTGATTTACGATATGAAACATAACTAATTAATCCTACGAGAAGGTTTAGTAGATTTACCCAAACCGGAGAGAGATGATAAAATCGACCAAGGGAGAAGCCGTGATCATCCGGATTGTATCTCCAAACGACGACTGGTGGACGTCGATCCTCGCCGTAGAACCTCCTCGAATATGCACAAGAAAACCCCTAGTTTTTCTTCTCTTAATGACTAAGCAAGAAACTCATTTTTCTTCCTTTTCTTTACAAAGTGGCGCAATTTTGATGTGTGAATTGTGTTAGGAGTAACTCTCTTTATATAGGAAAATAACTAGTCAAGAGAGTTATCATTTTCACACCACAAAAACATATTCCCATAAGGAAAATATATTTTTCCCACAAAATAAGAGATAATTCCCAAAAAAATCAATCTCTTAATTTTCCATTAATTATCCAACAAATAGATAATTAATTAATCACAAATGTGACATAATCCAAAAAAATTTGTTTTCCTAAATTAATTACAATGTGGCGCCATTTATTTAATCATTTTAATAGAAAATGTCTTTTCTATTTTACATATTATTTACAAATAAATAATATTTTCATATTCATTAAATAGACCAACTATTTAATTTTTCTCGAGGTTCCACAAAACGAGAAAACACTCGCGTGTTAGGAGCCAACCCGGGGACATGGACCTATAACCAGTAGCTACAATAAATTAAATAAATTATTCATCGAACAGAATATTTCTACTTAACACATTAATTCCGGAATTACGCCACAATAAATCCGAAACTGAACTCTATCGATTATAGATATAACTTATTCTCAAAACGTCGATTCGAGCCGATAAGTGTCCATTGATATAATCATTTCATATAAACTATCCCTCCATAGACTATCCGTACTGAAGTAGGATTATTTCCGTAAACCTTCTTCACTACATCTTATCCTTATTTACCATTAACCTACTAGTGATCAATTAGTTCATAACCAATACGAACTCCCGGGATTGATCAGTTTATAGAATCAACAAATAAGGGGTCTTATGACTTCCCGGATGAAGGAATAGATTCCATATCTGTGAGACACACACTTCTCACTCATTCCAGAATAGTGCCAACGTGAAAGTGATTTGGACCGTGCCTTTTAGCGATCCTTAACGAACACATCAAACCCTATCCTGAAACAAGTAGGAGTCTGTAATCACTTCAGGGTTAAGGTTAATCCATATATGATCATCTTGTGATTTAATAAGATTTCTCACTCACGGAATTATATGAGAAACTCATATTAAATCGGTCCAATCCTATATGACTCTTATCATATATAAATGCCCCACTTAGACAACCAATGTCGACGGCCCGGATAGGACGGTCACACCATAAAGTGTTCTGGGCGCATTAATGGTGGTTTAATCAATATACCCCATACTTTGATTAAGTTCACCACGGACTAATAGTTCAAGTGTATCACCATAAACTTAATCCTCATGTGTGACACACACTAAGTTATATGGCTACATATGATACGACTTGGATTTTCAGCAGTGTATTAAATATAAGCACAAAGCAAATAATAAGACGAGGATAAATCTGTCATTTATTAATTCTAAAAACAATTACATAAATTATCTTTCGGGCACTACTTCCAACAATCTCCCACTTGCCCGTAAGGACAAGCAACAATTGTCTTTCGGGCACACTATATCTAAGAGATACTACACTCCTTACCTCAAATTCCAAGCCATCAATCCGTCATTGAAACTTGACGTCATAACTTGATCTCCTATATCAATCAGTATTTTATTATCAATATTTTTCTTATAAACAACTATATAACAATTCTTAGAAATATAAATTAAACCTTAAATATGCCTACCTTTTTACCGAGGTAAACATTGTAGTAATCGAATTGATATAATCATCTGAGCAAGTGAGACCTAAGAAAATATCTTCTTCCATCTCCTTCTTTTCTTTTCTTTTCTTTTTAGAGAAAAGTTGAGAAAAGAAAAGTGTTGAGAAAAGACCTGAGAAAAGAAAAGCTGAGAATAAAAAAGAATAAATTTTTATCTTGTGTTTGGGTATGCAGAGAAAAGATGTTGAGAATAGAATTGATTATCTTTTTTTTAAACGAGAATTGATTATCAAATACTATACCGAAGCATGTTTGGTTGTCATGAAAAAAATGTAATCGATTTGGGGAGGGGGGGGGGGGGGGATATAATCAGATTTGGGACTAAAATTTCAAAAAAAAAAACGAAATTTTATTGAGTATATTATTTTTGGAACCAAAAAATAAAAAGTTTTTTTTACAAAATAATGGAAAAAACTGATATACAAAGCAGGCTCCTAATACCAAGAAAAAAAAAGTGTTGTAAAAGAAACAAATTTTCTATTCCCAATGAAATTTTCTTTACGATAGGCTGAGAATTAAAATTAGAGAAAAGAATTAATTTTGGCGAAAAGTTGATAACTTGAGAAAGTACATTTTTTTTCCTAAATAACCAAACACAGCTAAATTGAGAAAAGAAATATTTTCTTTTCTTTTCTCATCTAATTTCTCCCTACCAAACACACTCAGCATCCTTCATTTCTCTCTCTTTTTTTCTTTCTCTATTACTCATTCACATGTGTCGACCACACCTTTGATATGCTAAGGAAAAGCTAACTTATCCCCTTAGTAAATTCCCACTACTCTCATTTAATCGTTGGTTACTTAAAGCAAATAAATTGTGGCAATGAAGGGTGTAATTACTTTTGTAACTTCTCTACTAATTCACCACATTAACTAACTAAAATAAATAAATATATTTTATCATTACTAATATTGTCACATATATGAATAAATGTAATGATATTTTGAGAGAAAAAGGACGGTTCGGGTTTTGACTCGGGTCAAATACTAAAATTGACTCGGGGTATTACAGTGGATGTCACACTTCCAGGCTCTTTGTTTCTTATGGGTGCATCGGTCAGTGGTGGTGCTCCCGGACGTGGTTCCCGTTTGCTTCGGTTTCTCTCGGTCACAGTTCCTTTGCTAATCTCTTGATCCGCTATGTGCCTTTGTAGTCTGTGTCTTTATTTTCTCTATATGTTTGTTGTTGTATTGCAGTCTAGTCCGGGTTTCTTTCTTAGGCCTTTATGAGGCTTGATTTCAAGGACGGTGCTTAAGTGTGGGCTTAGATGGGCTAAGCCCACCCAGCCCTTTTTATTTTTTTTCTATATTGTATGTATATCCGGCTCTCCAACTTATCAGTCCACTAGATAATTAGTCTTATAGATCACCTAACATGAGCCATTAAAAATACATGCTACAAAAAAAAATGATTCCATTGGCTTTTATTTCGGATACCATTTCAAAAACTCAAAAAATTACTTCAAGCATCACGATTATTTTTAATGAATATAACGCGAGCGGTACCTGACGTTTAAAAAATAGCGTGAGTGATGACATTGACGTTATAGTTACAAAAATGTTACTTGTGAGTAACGTCAGATCCAATGAATTGATACTGGAGTTAACGTTTTAGTCTTTTTCAGAAAATTATTCCTATAAATAACATAGAAAAAAAATCTCAGCCCACCCAACGAAAAAAATCCGGCTCCGTCCTTGCTTGATTTCTTGTCAAAGTTACTCCGAGAAGTCCTATGCTTTGACAGTTTCCGTTAGTTTAGTCTTTGTGCTTGTTTCAGTAGTTTGTTGTTTGTATTTTCCGGGTGTTGCTCCGACGTTTTGTCTGTACAATCCGGCATTAGTCTGGGTTTTCTGACTTTTAATAAAAACTTTCGTATTCCGAGAAAAAAAACCACTTTATCCGTGGTATTGAATGATTTCCCCTATTACAGTTTTCATTTCAAAAGTAGTTAGACGAATTAAAGATTTTCATGTAGCACCTTTGTATTCAAAATTATTTAGACCAGCAACAATTTTATGGTACACAATGGGTCCGTCCTTTAAGAAATAGGGGAAAAGAAACCGAAGAGGATAGTTTATTTTTTTTACACAATAGAGAGTCGACAATGCATTCGACGAAGACACAAATGTCATAATTGTAAAGGAAATGCTACACTTCAATCAGTAGAAAAAAAACTGGATGATCCGGTTTACCGTTAGATCTATATTAATGAATAACAACCGTTGAATAAATTTGACACATTATTACTTATTGTGTACCTTAAACATCTAGTAGAAAAATTCCCCTTTCATTTCCGACCAATCATCGTTTCTCTTCATCTCCGTGACCTTGTACCTTCTTCCCCTTCATCTTTAACATTTTTCTTACATCTACAATCAGAGTGCATAATAAAGTAGTAATAGTATTGATTAATTTCATAGAAATTGTCTTTAATGTGATGAAACTTCGATTTAGGGATTAGGGATTCTGCCCCCGTCTTCAATCAGGGGATTCTTAATTTGTAATAGGTTGTTCTCAATTTTTTTTTTTTTTTTGTAATAGGTTAGTATTTTTCAAAATTTTCTACGGAAGAGTTGAATCGTTCCGACTAAAAGACCTTTTTTTTTTAAATTATATGGCGCAACAAGTTTAGCCTTTTTTATTTTAATTTATTTTATTTGTTTAAATGGAACCCATTGCCATTGTTATTGATGCATATGAGATTTAGTTGTAAATTTATGTTTACTCAATTGAATGGCCTTCTAATGAAAGAAAAGAAAATGATCGAATTTTCTTTTTTATAATGAGGATGATCATCCGTAGAAAGAAAAGAAAAACGACCGATTGAACTGTGACGTATTGTTTCCCATCTGTCCCATTAATATCATTGATGTAGTGCAGGTCGGATCCAGAAAATTTTTCTAGTGGGGTCGCCGGATCGTAAAACTATATTTTCTATCTAAAATTTTGTTCCGGTGGAGTCACCGGAACCTAAAACTACATTTTTTTACAACAAAATGACATTTTTTTAAACGAAAAAAACTAAATCGTTTTAATACTAAAAAAAGTTCCTCGGATCTCAGTGGGATCACGTGACCCCCTCTGAGTATACACATATACGCAACTGATGTAGAGTGTATTGTGACATTTTATCATGCAACAAACATGTTTGTTCTTCTGTTACTAATAGTTGGGAGCAAGATAGCTTTGTTACCAATCTCATTCGAGTAATGCTATGTCTACAACATTAAGACATAACAAATCTTACATCATTGATTATAGAGGATGACTCGTTAAAAGATGAAAGTCATATCATAATCATTGGTATAGTTCCGCAAAAAAAATTTGGTTTAGTTAATGTTTTCTTATGCAAAAAGTTTATTGGTTTAACATGTTAAAAAAACTGATTAGGTGTATGATTGTACACATTAGTTATGATGTACCAAAAAAATAATCCGACGTATGTAATTATTTATATATATTTTCAACGATAGAGATTATAAACTGGACAATTTCTTTAAATGATACAACTAAACTGTTGCCGTTTTCTAATTATAGATGTACTTCCATAAAATTTATGATTTTTTTTTTTAATATAAAATTTAGGAATTTAGACAAAAAAAAAATGGATAAAATCCACTACAAAATAGGGGAAGGGCGCGGGACAAAAAAATTAATAAATGGAGTGCGGAAGGACAAAAAGTAACGTTTTCATATTATAAAAGGCATAAAAATCACAATTATTCTTAAAATTATTCTTGGCGTGTTAATGTTACTTTGTGTTTACATTGTTCTTACATATTTACTCTATTCCACATTTGTTCTTTATATTTATTCTTACATAATTATTCTTTTGTCACGATTAAATTACACTTTCCTTCTATCCCAATTTTTTAGTAATTTTGTCCTTCTGGACAAAAATCTACTACAAAATATGCATAAAAATTGACCAACGGGGATATGCCGGTCACGGGAGATATGTCACCTCGTACAAATACAATCACAACATCCACCACAATTAATGTAAATACATTTCTTAAAAAACACACGCTACAATTGCAAAAACATGATGAACGTACCAAAAACTCTCATCAACCACCGCTTTCCACCGCCCTCTACCACCAAAATGTCCGCCGTTATCTTCCCCCATCTCCACCACTGCATTCCATTTTCATTCAAATCCTCCTCCACTAAGCTCAATTCCAAACATTTCTCGTTCTCAACCCGAATACCCACTAAACAAGTTTGTTTTTCTTTACCAGAGCCAACCAATAGAAAATCATCTTCTCAACCAAACGAGGATAATAACGAGGCTTCGGACAACAAACCAGATGTAATTGTCGACGAGTGGGGTGAGAAATCTGAACCGGAACCCGAAACCGTTGCCAAATTTCCTGACCCGGACCCTCCTGGAGTAGATGCCGACGATGAGTGGGGATCTAGTGAGATGAAGAAAGATGGGTTTGGAAATGGTTCCCCTGGGACTGGGATCGATGCTGTGACTGAGAGTGGTACGCTTGAGGATTTGAAAAGAGCATTTGTGGATACGGTTTATGGGTCGGAGTTTGGATACCGGGCCTCTTCGGAATTGCGGGCTGAAGCTTTAGAGCTGGTTGCTCAGCTTGAGGCTGCTAACCCTACACCAGCTCCGGCACAACGCCCGGACTTGCTTGATGGCAATTGGTTTTTGTTGTAAGTTACTTTCTTTCCTTCTCCTTTCACTTTCGTTTTTTGTCTCTCTTAATTCACTTGGATACTGGGCTGAAATTCCGCCAATTTGGCATTGGATGTTGGAACTTGGGAGTTGAACTTCATTAATGGCTGTTTAAGCTGGGTGTTTGCTTTATGAAACTGTGCTAGACTAAGACTAAGCCCTCCCTTTCTGTATTTTCATTAACTTTGTTTGAGACAATATGATTTCACTTCAGTTTATTATGTTGGTCCAGATGATCCTAAGTGGGACTAAACTGTATATTGAATTGGGGATGGACTTCATTTGTTTGATAAGACGTGATCAAATTATGTTTGGTCCAGATGATCCTAAGCCCGGTACTTGTATCAATGCATTACCTTTACCTGATGGATATGTTCTAAACCAGAGAATTGAATGCATGATGCCTTGTTAAATCCTGCTCAAGATGGACTGTAGAGCAAAAAGTTATTGCCTTTAGTTTCATAATAATCTTTGTTAGCAGATTGGGTTCGCCTTCGTTATAGTGCGCAATAGGTCAAAATTTTCAGAGTTTGTTATTATACATGTTGGAAACCCTAACAGAAGTACGTTTTTCTTGAGCTTTTTCTTGTTGTTGATAAAAAGTGCTGAAGTATTTGCTCAAGTCACTAATCCCGGCAGATAGTGATAGTAATTTTGAGGGAAGAATGATGATTATTGCAGAATCAGGTAGTACACGACGAATTAAACATTTTAAGAAAAAAACAGAAGCGATCACAAAATCCTCACCAGCTACAGGCAGGGGTGTTAATTTATTGACTCCTAGATGGAAAATTTTACAAAATAGAATGATGAGCAATCAAGGTGGCACCTCCTGTACTTTAGATGCGGTTCCGGGGAAAATTCTTGTAGACTGTGTCTCTATTACACCACATTAATGGATTAGGGGTATGTGTACAAAAAAAGGCAAAATGTTTTATCTTTTTGCACATATGTCATTCATTGACGGCTTAATGATGCAGTAGAGAGGCCCTTTACCTAAGAATCTCCCAAGTAATGTGTGTGTTTTTCACACTGCAGTGTGTACATATTTAAACCTCTTTTTGGATAATGTTGAATCCTTATATTCCGGGTCATAGCATTCGAAAAGTGCACTTTTTGAAGAGTATCAAGTACAATTGCATTGTCCTAGAAAACACTGAATATGAAATCTTCTCACCCGAGTAAAGTAATTTTCTTTCTCTTATTCTTTCTGCCCGATACACAACACCCACTTCCCTTTATTTGACAGAATACTCAATGCAATTCAAACAACCCAAAAATTCACTGAACACAAATAAAAAACAAATGAATTCATGTCAATACGAAACCTAACTAACATGCTTTGTTAAATTTCAGGTATACAGCATTTTCTGAGCTCCTGCCACTTCTTGCCACAGGAAGTCTTCCACTGGTAAAGGTTGAGAAGATATCCCAATACATCAACTCCAGAACCCTTACAATCGAAAACGCAACCACCATTTCCAGCCCGGTTGCCGCCTTGTCTTTTAGCGCGTCTGCTGCTTTTGAAGTACAAACTCCATCAAGAATAGAGGTGTACTTCAAGGAAGGTACCTTCAGACCACCAGAGATAAAGTCCAACATTGATCTACCACAGAACTTGGATATATTTGGACAAAGCATAAACTTATCTCCTTTACAACAATCTTTGAACCCATTGCAAGACGCCGTGGCTACCGTAGCACGCACTATCTCAGGTCAGCCTCCACTTCGAATTCCTATTCCTGGCGAGAGGAATAAATCGTGGCTTCTCATTACATACCTTGACAGCGATCTTCGTATATCTAGAGGTGATGGTGGCCTCTTTGTGCTAGTGAAGGAAAACAGCCCTCTCCTTGAACAAATAAGCTGGTAATGATGTGCCCCTTTGCACCATTGTTATTGGCACTGCTTCTCTGTAATACCTTTTTGTATCTAAGTTAAGTAGCTATTACATATTATGGTTTGATTTTGCAACATTACCTACCTTATTATTAGTTGCTTGGCAATTGTTAGGGGGGTATTATATTGTGTCACTATACATTTGTAGAATATTGATTATTGATTAAAATGAGTCTGATCTTTATCAAATCAACCGATCGTACAATGATTAGTATTTTACAAATGTTAATGGGCTAATGTTGTGGGAAAATCAATTTGGTATGAAGTAATTGCTGGAAGTAATAGCACCGATCGAGACACTCGATCTTAGCACAGTGGAAGCTTATGCGATTTACGAATGAGACATAATTAATTAATCCTATGAGAAGGTTGAAGGTTTATCTTATCGGAGAGGAAGAGATAATCGACCAAAGGGAGTTGCAGTAGTCTTCCGGATTGTGTCTCCTAGCGACGACTGGTGGACGTCGATCCTCGCCGTAGATACTCTTCGAATATTCACAAGAAAATATTTTTCTTCTCTAAATGACTAAGGCAAGAAACTAATTTTTCTTTTTTAATTGATGTGTAGCACAATTATAAATGTGTATTGTGTTAGGATGAGCTCTCTTTATATAGGAAACTAACTAGTTAAGAAAGTTATCATTTTCACACCATAAAAACATATTATAAGGAAAAGATATTTTTCCCACAAAATAAGAGATAATTCCCAAAAAATCAATCTCTTAATTTTCCATTAATTATCCAATAAATAGATAATTAATTAATTACACATGTGACATAATATAGGAAAATTTCTTCTCCTAAATTAATAACAAATGGGGCGCCACTTTTTAGTCAATTTTAATAGAACATTTCTTTTCTATTTTACATATTATTTACCAAATAAATAATATTGCATATTCATTAAATAGATCAACTATTTAATTTATTCTCGAGGTTCCATAAAACGAGAAAACACTCGCGTGTTAGGAGCCAACCCGAGGATCATGGAGCTATAACCAGAAGCTACAATAAATTAAATAAAATATTTATCGAACAGAATATTTCTACTCAACTTATTAAATCCAGAATTACGCCACCATAAATCCGAAATTGAACTCTATCGATTATAGATATAACTTATTTTCAAAACGTCGAGTCGAGTCGATAAGTGTCCATTGATATAATCATTTCATATAAACTAACCCTCCATAGACTATCCGTACTGATGTAGGATTATTTCCGTAAACCTTCTTCACTACATCTTATCCTTATTTACCATTAACCCACTAGTGATCAATTAGTTCATAACCAATACGAACTCCCGGGAATGATCAGTTTCTAAGATCAACAAATAAGGGGATTGTCTTTCAACTTCCCGCAGGAAGGAATGAATTCCATATCTGTGAGACACACACTTCTCACTCATTCCATAATAGAGCCAATGTGAAAGTGATTCAGACCGTACCTCTTAGCGATCATTAACTACCACATCAAACCCTATCCTGAAATAAGCAGGAGTCTGTAATCACTTCAGGATTAAGGTTAATCCAAATATGATCATCTTGTGATTTAATAAGATTTCTCAATCACGGAATTATATGAGAAACTCAGATTAAATCGGTCCAGTCCTATATGACTCTCATCATATATAAATGCCCCACTTAGACAACCAATGTCGACGGTCCGGATAAGACGGTCACACCATAAAGTGTTCTGGCGCATTAGTGGTGGTTTAATCAATAGACCCCATACTTTGATTAAGTTCACCATAGACTAATAGTTCAAGTGTATCACCATAAACTTAATCCTCATATGTGACACACACTAAGTTATATGGCTACATATGATACGACTTGGAGTTTTCAGCAGTGTATTAAATATAAGCACAAATAAAATAATAAGATGAAATAAAATCTGTCATTTAGTAAATAAAAATAATTACATAAATTGTCTTTCGGGTACTACACCTAACAATCTCCCACTTGCCCTTAATGACAAGAAACAATTGTTTTTAGAGCACACCCTATTACATTTATCTATCTACATTTCTCACACTTGCTCTAAAGCAGATGAGACATGTCTCTCACTCCCATACTCTCCAAGTGCTTGTCGAAGACATTAGATGCCAGCGTCTTGGTGAACGGATCAGCTAGGTTGTCGGCCGAGGCGACCTTTAGGACCGAAATGTCGCCCCTGTGCACGATCTCTGATCAAATGGTACTTTCTCTCTATATGCTTTGATCTCTTGTGACTTCACGGTTCCTTGCGACACCGCTCTATTGTTGTCATAATAAAGTGGTATTGGATCATTTATATTCGGAATTACCTCCAAATCACCAAGAATTTCTTGAGCCACACCGCTTCCTTAGCTGCCTCAGAGGCTGCTATATACTCAGCTTCCATAGTTGAACCCGCAATGCTTGGTTGCTTTACGCTTCTCCACACCACGGCTCCACCTCCAAGAGTAAACACTGAGCCTGAGATCGACTTACGATCATCCTTATCTGACTGAAAGTCAGAATCAGTGTAGCCTATGATATCCAGGTTTGCACCTGAATATACAAGCATATAATTCCTCGTTCTCTTTAGATACTTGAGGAGATTCTTTACTGCTGTCCAATGCTCCATGCCTGGATTTGACTAAAAGTGACTGACCAATCCCACGCCGTAGCAGATGTCCGATCTTGTACACAACATTGCATATATCAGACTTTCAACTGCAGATGCGTAAGGAATACGTTCCATGCTCTATTGTTCCTCAGGAGAGTTTGAGGACACTGTTTCTTAGAGAGAGATATGCCATGACGGGTTGGTAGGAAACCCTTCTTTGCATTCTGCATACTATAACGCAACATCATCTTATCAATGTAAGATTCCTGAGACAAAGCCAACATTTTGTTCTTTCGATCCCGAATGAGCTGGATCCCTAGAACATAGCTTGCATCTCCTAAATCTTTCATTTGGAAATGCGTGGCTAACCAACTTTTAACATTAGACAACATCCCCTTATTGTTTCCAATTAGCAGGATGTCATCAACATATAGCACTAAGAATGCCACATTTTCCTAAACAATGCGCTTGTATACACAAGGCTCATCAGGATTTTGTTCGAAACCGTAAGACTTGATGGTTTCATCAAATCTGTGGTTCCAAGACCGAGATGCTTGCTTTAACCCATAAATGGATTTGAGCAACTTGCACACTTTGTGCTCTTGGCCTTTCTCAATAAAACCTTCTGGTTGCTGCATATATATTTCCTCGTCAAGATAGCCATTTAGAAAAGCCGTCTTAACATCCATCTGCCAAATTTCATAATCTAAGCATGCAGCAATCGAAAGAAGAATACGAATGGACTTTAGCATGGCCACAGGCGAGAAAGTCTCCTCATAGTCGACTCCCTCTCTTTGGGTGTAACCCTTTGCCACTAGCCTAGCTTTGAAGGTTTCAACCTTCCCATCCACGCCCCTCTTTCTCTTGTAGATCCATTTACTGTCTATGGGTCGTACACCCTCAAGGCAATCCACAAGTTTCCGGACTGAGTTAGAGTGCATAGACTCCATTTCTTGGTTCATTGCGTCAATCCATTTATCCTTGTCAGAATCATCCATAGCCCTCCGAAAGGACATCGGATCATCCTCCTCTTGCATGCCGTACCGAGTAGGTTGCCGAACCACCCTTTCGGTACGTTTGAGCGGTCTAGGATTCTCTGGATCAACTGTGGCGTTATTAGTGTTATTCGTGACGCGAGGTGCCACCAGTGGTCTGACCGTGTCAGAAAGTAATTCCTCGAGTACTATTTTACTTCGAGGTTTGAAGTCTGTCATATACTGATCCTCGAGAAACGTGGCATTAGTTGAAACTATCATCTTGTTGTCTTCTGGATCATAAAACATACCTGCTCTCGTTCCTTCGGCATACCCTACGAACAGACATACTTTCGTACGTGCTTGCAACTTGCTAGTCTTGTCTTCCAGCACATGTGCAGGACACCCCCAGATACGGTAATGGCACAAACTAGGTTTACTCCCTTTCCATAACTCAATGGGCGTCTTTTCGACAGACTTTGACGGAACCACATTCAATATGCGGACCGCTGTTTGTAGTCATCAATGAAAGTCACAAAATACTCGAAACCACCTCCTGGGTGCCGAGGTAATCGGTGAAGTCGGTATCCAAGTACTCGCCTCATCGATTAGTACATTCATTGCGGACCACACAGAATTCCTTAAACTTACTAAAAGCTTCGGATTTCCTATGCAAAAGATAAACATATCCATATCTTGAGTGTACTAATTCCAAAATACTCGGTTCATTCATCGGACTCTCTGATGTACCCTTTGATCCCTTTGATGAGAAGGGTCGTTTAGTCATTTTTCCCTCCAGGAAAGATTCACATACTGGAGTGTGTCAACTGATAACTCACTCAAGGGACCACCCTTGGCCAGTCTTTTGATTCTTTCCAAGGAAATATGACCAAGTCTTAGATGCCAAAGATATGCTTTATCATGGTGAGAAACTTTCTGTCTATTAACAGATTTATGATGTTCTACTTTAAACATTTCAGTGTTAAGCAGTGGGGTTGCTATCGGTTTAACAAAATACAATCCGTTTTCCAAAATTGCAGAACAAATATCACGACCATTTCTGAAAATGACAATTTTATTACTATCAAAAGAAAGAGAATACGGTTGTGCTTGCAACATTGAAACTGAAATTAAATTTCTACGGAAATTTGGAACAAAATAAACATAGTTTAAAACAAGAATTTATTGCCAAAACATAAACTAACTACTCCTACTGCTCTAGCTGAAACCACTGCATTGTTGCCAACTCTCATCGTCAGCGTGCCTTCCTCTAGCTCCTGATACAAACTAAGGATCTGCAAAGAAGAATAAACATGGTTAGTAGCTCCAAAATCGAGTATCCAAGTTGATACATTTTCAGCTACTATATAGGATTCCAAGACTAGTAATTCAGAATTACCAGTCTTATCATTCCCTTGTTGTTAAGGCCTTTCCCTTCCTTAGCCTCTTTAAGGTATGCTGGACAATGGCGCCTCCAATGTCCTACGTCATGGCAGTGGAAACATTTCCCCTTTGGCTTGGAAGTTGCCTGTTTAGCCTTCTTCTTTATTGGCTTTGCCCGATTCTCTTCACGTTTTGGCTGTTTTGCCTGTTTTGCCTTGGGCTTATTCTTGACTCCAGAGCTCGATGCCTTAGCTTTGGCCACGTGGGCCTCGGCCTTTACTTCCCCTTCTCGGCTTCTCCTAGAGGAGATAGCTTTGAACACTTGCAGTTCATTAATCAACCGAGTCAAATCAAATTTGAGTTTGTTCATGACATAGTTACTCTTGAACTGGAGGAACTCAGGTGTAAGTGATTCTAGGATCATACTCACTTGAGTTGCATCGTCAAATCTAGAGCCATGAGTCTCAGCATCAGCAAAGTAGTTAATCATGTTCATCACATGACCAGTTACCGACTGACCTTTCCTCATTTTGGCGTTTATGGCTAACTTGACAGCCTCGTGTCTTGCTTGATCAGATGGGGCACCAAACATGGAAATAAGAGAGTCCATGATTTCTCGCGCACTCTCCATATTCTCGTGCTTGGTCCTTATGATCTCCGACATGGAGGCAAGCATTATGCCACGAGCCTTATTGTCCGCCTCTACCCATCGCTTATGGTTATCGCGTATAGCTCGTGAAGCGTTCATGGGAGGAGTCGGAGGACAAGCCTCAGATAGGACAAACTTAACGATTTCGAAGATGAGCGCAACATTCATGTTACTTTTCCACTTGTTAAATTTGTTTCCGGTCAATTTTTCATTTAGCAGATTTGTTACTTGAGAAGACATTATGCTGTAAAATAAAAAAATGCCAGAAATAAATCAAATCATACACCGCAACTAATTATGATTTTAGGAATAATAAACGTGATGTCATGCATGCAGTTTACCCTACCATTCCAAGGACTAAATCTCACACCTACAGTGTTCCGTCTTAGGGTAGATCAAAGACGTGACGATTAAGTTGAGACAATCTCTCTCAACAATTAACTGAGAATCGGACATCTCTTTTTAATTGCTGATTTCCTTCCTTTTTCAGCCAAGATATTTCCAACAATATCCTTATGAGTGTGACCTACTATTTCAGATCTCAAAGTACGCCCCGATTATGCCGCCTTAGGGTCGGCCAGTGACTCGACGAGTACCCAAAATCCTATCCTTTCGGAGACCAAGCCATGCATTTTGATAGCGGCGAAGGCCATCCTTAAGGGGGCCGAAATCAAAGCGGCACGAGGCATCACCATTCTCTCACGTGCTTGAGTCAATAGTAGAGGCCGAGGGGTCGGTTGTCCCCTTCCCCGCTCCCACTCTTTATTTTGAAAATTAGGTAGTCTCTTTTAGGATTTTAGAATTTTGTAATAATCCAAAACAATAGATCATGAATATTTAAGTTAATCCTCACACTAGTTCATCGGTTCCAAATACCGTCTAACTAGTGTTACTATATCCATGATCCTCCAATTTTATGGATTAAAATTTTAGTGTGTAGACACTACACAATTAAAATTCACAAAGAATTTTATTATCCTAAATGTGTCACGATAAAAGTTCTGGGATTGTAGATTTTTTCGAATAAATCGAAAAACAATAAATCAAGAAAAGCAACCACCAACTTATCGGTTTTAAACCCTGGCTGAGCTTTAACCGAGTTCACCGAACGGTGTCGGGATTGGCTAAGCCGACCCGTCCTCTTCGTTGGTTCATGTACGACTGCTGGATGAATCGGGCTAAGGTTGCCCCATTGAGCCTCAGCTCGCCGGATAGCTTGACCTTGCCGGACCCCGACGCTAACGTCGCACTTGGACGGACAAGTCGAGTCGAGCCGAAGCCCTGTTGACCGCCCGAACCAATTTTCGAACCTTTTGCTTAGTTGGTGTCCAACTTTTCCGGATTTTCCAATTTTTTATTATCAAAATTCAAAATTTATGTAGACACTACATAACCTAAACCCCGTAGGATTTATTATCCCAAATTAAGTTTATCATGTGAATTTTATATCCCGATAAAATTCCGTTTGTTTTAATTAATTTAAGTAATTACCTAAATTAATCTAAATTCATTTCGTCTCATACATGCCTAATTAATATCACGATTAATTATCTACATGTATGCATATGCTTAGAGGCCGAGTGGAATTAATGAATATGATGCATGTCATGGCATGATTATTTCACATAAATTATCGAACATGAAAATAAATACGTAAAGTAAACCACTGAGATGGACTGTTGGTACCCCGTATCTAACCTATTTAAACTAGGAAAAGCAAAAAAAAAAAATCCTTTCGTGCTTCAGCAACTTTGATCTTGGATTAAAAAAAAATTGGATGCCTTTTCCCTTTGATTACTTTTCTTCTCGTACTTCAGCCGACCGTTTTTTTTTTTTTTTTTTTTTTTTTTTTTTTTTTTCGGTTCGGCAGCAGGATGTATAACATTGAAGACTTTAAATTGAAGACCTTTTGCATCGAAGACTTTTTCCATTGAAGACTTTTTGCAGCGCCACTTTTTTTTTTTCATTGTAGATTTTTGGTCGACGGATCCGACGTATAAAAAATACTAGTACTATGAAATTTAAATTGCAAAAAATAAATTACATAAACTGCAAAATAAATTACATATTTCTTATACTCGTATAATACTAATTATACGAGCTTACAATAGATCTAACGGTAAACAAATACCAACCCAATCCATCTCGTCAACCACAACATTCAATCATTCAACAAAATAAAAGATGCAACCTAATATGCAATTGCACTCCTAATTTAATTAATTATGCTCTCGGTATCGTAAAAATTGAACCTGTCTCCGATACCACATGCTGGAAGTAATAACACCGAACGAGATACTCGATCTTAACACAACGGAAGCTTATGCGATTTACGATATGAGACATAACTAATTAATCCTACGAGAAGGTTGAAGATTTACCTTATCGGAGAGGAAGAGATAATCGACCAAAGGGAGATGCCGTAGTCTTCCGGATTGTGTCTCCTAGCGACGACTGGTGGACGTCGATCCTCGCCGTAGAACCTCCTCGAATATGCACAAGAAAAACCCTAGGTTTTTCTTCTCTAAATGACTAAGGCAAGAAACTAATTTTTCTTCCTTTTTAATTGATGTGTAGCGCAATTATGAATGTGTATTGTGTTAGGAGGAACTCTCTTTATATAGGAAAATAACTAGTCAAAGAGAGTTATCCTTTTCACACCACAAAAACCTATTCCAATAAGGAAAAGATATTTTGCCCACAAAATAAGAGATAATTCCCAAAAAATCAATCTCTTAATTTTCCACTAATTATCCAACAAATAGATAATTAATTAATTACACATGTGACATAATCTAGGAAAATTTCTTCTCCTAAATTAATAACAAATAGGGCGCCACTTTTTAGTCAATTTTAATAGAAAATGTCTTTTCTATTTTACATATTATTTACCAAATAAATAATATTGCATATTCATTAAATAGACCAAATATTTAATTTATTCTCGAGGTTCTATAAAACGAGAAAACACTCGCGTGTTAGGAGCCAACCCGGGGACCATGGACCTATAACCAGTAGCTACAATAAACTAATAAAATATTCATCGAATAGAATATTTCTACTCAACTTATTAATTCCGGAATTACGCCACCATAAATCCAAAACTGAACTCTATCGATTATAGATATAACTTATTCTCAAAACGTCGAGTCGAGTCGATAAGTGTCCATTGATATAATCATTTCATATAAACTAACCCTCCATAGACTATCCGTACTGAAGTAGGATTATTTCCGTAAACCTTCTTCACTACATCTTATCCTTATTTACCATTAACCCACTAGTGATCAATTAGTTCATAACCAATACGAACTCCCGGGAATGATCAGTTTCTAGGATCAACAAATAAGGGGATTGTCTTTCAACTTCCCGCAGGAAGGAATGGATTACATATCTGTGAGACACACACTTCTCACTCATTCCAGAATAGTGCCAACGTGAAAATGATTCGGACCGCACCTCTTAGCAATCCTTAACGAACACATCAAACCCTATCCTGAAAAAAGCAGGAGTCTGTAATCACTTCAGGATTAAGGTTAATCCATATATGATCATCTTGTGATTTAATAAGATTTTCAATCACGGAATTATATGAGAAACTAAGATTAAATCGGTCCAGTCCTATATGACTCTCATCATATTTGAATGCCCCACTTAGACAACCAATGTCGACGGTCCGGATAAGACGGTCACACCATAAAGTGTTCTGGGCGCATTAGTGGTGGATTAATCAATAGACCCCATACTTTGATTAAGTTCACCACGGACTAATAGTTCAAGTGTATCACCATAAACTTAATCCTCATGTGTGACACACACTAAGTTATATGGCTACATATGATACGACTTGGGGTTTTCAGCAGTGTATTAAATATAAGCACAAAGCAAATAATAAGATGAAATAAAATCTGTCATTTATTAAATAAAAATAATTACATAAATTGTCTTTCGGGCTCTACACCTAACAATCTCCCACTTTCCCGTAATGACAAGCAACAATTGTTTTTATAGCACACCCTATTACATTTATCTATCTATATCTTTCTCCCACTTGCTCTAAAGCAGATGAGACATGTCTCTCACTCCCATACTCTCCAAGTGCATGTCGAAGACATTAGATTCCAGCGTCTTGGTGAACGGATCAACTAGGCCGAGGCGATCTTTAGGACCGAAATGTCGCCCCTGTGCACGATCTCTCTGATCAGATGGTACTTTCTCTCTATATGCTTTGATCTCTTGTGACTTCACGGTTCCTTGGAATTCGACACCGCTCCATTGTTGTCACAATAAAGTGGTATTGGATCATTTATATTCGGAATTACTTCCAAATCACCAAGAAATTTCTTGAGCCATACCGCTTCCGTAGCTGCCTCAGAGGCTGCTATGTACTCGGCTTCCATAGTTGAATCCGCAATGCTTGGTTGCTTTACGCTTCTCCACACCACGGCTCCACCTCCAAGAGTAAACACTGAGACTGAGATCGACTTATGATCATCCTTATCTGACTGAAAGTCAGAATGTAGCCTACGATATCCAGGTTTGCACCTGAATATACAAGCATATAATTCCTCGTTCTCTTTAGATACTTGGGGAGATTCTTTACAACTGTCCAATGCTCCATGCCTGGATTTGACTGAAAGCAACTGACCAATCCCACGCCGTAGCAGATGTCCGGTCTTGTACACAACATTGCATACATCAGACTTCCAACTGCAGATGCGTAAGGAATATGTCCTATGCTCTCTTGTTCCTCAGGTGTTTGAGGACACTGTTTCTTAGAGAGAGCTATGCCATGACGGGTTGGTAGGAAACCCTTCTTTGCATTCTGCATACTATAACGCAACATCATCTTATCAATGTAAGATGCCTGGGACAAAGCCAACATTTTGTTCTTTCGATCCCGAATGAGCTGGATCCCTAGAACATAGCTTGCATCTCCTAAATCTTTCATTTGGAAATGCGTGGCTAACCAACTCTTAACATCAGACAACATCCCCTTATTGTTTCCAATTAGCAGGATGTCATCAACATATGGCACTAAGAATGCCACATTTTCCTTAACAATTGTATACACAAGGCTCATTTTGTTCGAATCCGTAAGACTTGATGGTTTCATCAAATCTATGGTTCCAAGACCAAGATGCTTGCTTTAACCCATAAATGGATTTGAGCAACTTGCCATATTTCATAATCTAAGCATGCGGCAATCGAAAGAAGAATACGAATGGACTTTAGCATGGCCACAGGCGAGAAAGTCTCCTCATAGTCGACTCCCTCTCTTTGGGTGCAACCCTTTGCCACTAGCCTAGCTTTGAATGTTTCAACCTTCCCATCCACGCCCCTCTTTCTCTTGTAGATCCATTTACTGCCTATGGGTCGTACACCTTCAAGGCAATCCACAAGTTTCCAGATTGAGTTAGAGTGCATAGACTCCATTTCTTGGTTCATTGCGTCAATCAATTTATCCTTGTCAGAATCATCCATGCCCTCCGAAAGGACAGCGGATCATCCTCCACTCCATCAGAGACGGCAATATTTGCCTCCTCTTGCATGCCATACCGAGTAGGTGGCCGAACCACCCTTTCGGTACGTCTGAGCGGTCTAGGATTCTCTAGATCAACTGTGGCGTTATTAGTGTTATTCGTGACGTGAGGTGCCACCAGTGGTCTGACCGTGTCAGAAAGTAACTCCTCAAGTACTATTTTACTTCAAGGTTTGAAGTCTGTCATATACTGATCCTCGAGAAACTTGGCATTAGTTGAAACTATCACCTTGTTGTCTTCTGGATCATAAAACATACCTGCTCTCGTTCCTTCGGCATACCCTACGAACAAACATACTTTTGTACGTGCTTGCAACTTGCTAGTCTTGTCTTCCAGCACATGTGTAGGACACCCTCAGATACGGTAATGGCGCAAACTAGGTTTACTCCCTTTCCATAACTCAATGGGCGTCTTTTCGACAGACTTTGAAGGAACCACATTCAATATGCGGACCGCTGTTTGTAGTGCATATCCCTAAAAGGAAATCGGCAGTGATGCCTAGCTCATCATTGACCTGAGCATGTCAATTAATGTTTTGTTTCTCCTCTCAGCAACTCCAATTTGCTGAGGTGTCCTTGGTGCGGAACGCTGAGAACAAATCCCATGTTCCAAGAGGTAATCAGTGAAGTCAGTATCCAAGTACTCGCCTCCTCGATCAGAACGAAGGCACTTCAATGATTTACCCAATTGCCTTTCGGCCTCTGCCTGGAATTCCTTAAACTTACTAAAAGCTTTGGACTTCCTATGCAAAAGATAAACATATCCATATCTCGAGTAGTCATCGATGAAAGTCACAAAATACTCAAAACCACCTCTAGCCTGTTCATTCATCGAACCACACAAGTCTGAATGTACTAATTCCAATGGTTCCTTGGCTCTATATCCCTTTGATGAGAAGGGTCGTTTAGTCATTTTTCCCTCCAAGCAAGATTCCCAGACTGGGAGTGTGTCAACTGATAACGCACTCAAGGGACCACCCGTGGCCAGTCTTTTGATTCTTTCCTAGGAATATGACCAAGTCTTAGATGCCAAAGGTATGTTTTATCATGGTGAGAAACTTTCTGTCTTTTAACAGATTTCTGATGTTCTACTTTAAACATTTCAGTGTTAAGCAGTGGGGTTGCTATCGGTTTAGCAAAATACAATCCGTTTTCCAAAATTGTAGAACAATTGTCACGACCATTTCTGGAAATGACAATTTTATTTATATCAAAAGAAAGAGAATACGATTGTTCTTGCAACATTGAAACTGAAATTAAATTTCTACGGAAATTTGAAACAAAATAAACATGGTTTAAAACTAAGAATTTATTGCCAAAACATAAACTAACTACTCCCACTGCTCTAGCTGAAACCACTGCATTGTTGCCAACTCTCATCGTCCACGTGCCTTCCTCTAGCTCCTGATACGAACGAAGGATTTGCAACGAAGAACAAACATGGTTAGTAGCTCCAGAATGTACTATCCAAGTTGATACATTTTCAGCTACTGTATAGGATTCCAAGACTAGTAATTCAAAATTACCTGTCTTTTCCTTTCCCTTGTTGTTAAGGCCTTTATCTTCCTTAGCCTCTTTGAGGTATGCTGGACAATGGCGCCTCCAATGTCCTACCTCATGGCAGTGGAAACATTTCCCCTTTGGCTTGGAAGTTGCCTGTTTAGCCTTCTTCTTCATTGGCCTTGCCCGATTCTCTTCACGTTTTGGCTGTTTTGCCTTGGTCTTATTCTTGACTCCAGAGCTCGATGCCTTAGCTTCGGCCACGTGGGCCTCGGCCTTTACTTCCCCTTCTCGGCTTCTCCTAGAGGAGATAGCTTCGAACACTTGCAGTTCATTAATCAACTAAGTCAGATCAAATTTGAGTTTTCTCATGACATAGTTACTCTTGAACTGGAGGAACGCGGGTGTAAGTGATTCTAGGATCATACTCACTTGAGTTGCATCGTCAAATCTAGAGCCATGAGTCTCAGCATCAGCAAAGTAGTTAATCATGTTCATCACATGACCAGTTATCGACTGACCTTTCCTCATTTTCGCGTTTATGGCTAACTTGACAGCCTCGGGTCTTGCTTGATCAGATGGGGCACCAAACATGGAAATAAGAGAGTCCATGATTTCTTGTGCACTCTCCATATTCTCGTGCTTGGTCCTTATGATCTCCGACATGGAGGCGAGCATTATGCCACGAGCCTTATTGTCCGCCTCTACCCTCGCTTATGGTCATCGCGTATAGCTCATGAAGCGTTCATGGGAGGAGTCGGCGGACAAGCCTCAGACAGGACAAACTTAACATTTTCGAAGATGAGCGCAACATTCATGTTACTTTTCCACTTGTTAAAGTTGTTTCCGGTCAATTTTTAATTTAGCAGATTTGTTACTTGAGAAGACATTATGCTGTAGAATAAAAAAATGACAGAAATAAATCAAATCATACACCGCAACTAATTATGATTTTAGGAATAATAAACGTGATGTCATGCATGCAGTTTACCCTACCATTCCAAGGACTTAATCACACACCTAGAGTGCCGCCTTAGGGTAGGTCAAATAGGTGACGATTAAGTTGAGACAATCTCTCTCAACATTTAACTGAGAATCGGACATCTCTTTTTAATTGCTGATTACCTTCCTTTTTCAGCCAAGATATTTCCAACATATCCTTATGAGTGTGACCTACTATTTCAGATCTCAAAGTACGCCCCGAGTATGCCGCCTTAGGGTCGGTCAGTGACTCGATGAGTACCCAAATCCTATCCTTTCGGAGACCAAGCCATACATTTTGATAGCGGTGAAGGCCATCCTTAGGGGGCCGAAATCAAAGCGGCACACGAGGCGTCACCATTCTCTCATGTGCTTGAGTCAATAGTAGAGGCCGAGGGGTCGGTTGTCACATTCCCCGCTCCCACTCGTTATTTTGAAAATTAGGTAGTCTCTTTAGGATTTTAGAATTTTGTGATAATCCAAAACAATAGATCATGAATATTTAAGTTAATCCTCCCACTAGTTCATCGGTTCCAAATATCATCTAACTAGTGTTACTATATCCATGATCCTCCAATTTTATGGATTAAAATTCTTTTTGTGTAGACTCTACACAAATAAAATTCACAAAGAATTTTATTATCCTAAATGTGTCACGATAAAAGTTCTGGGATTGTAGAATTTTTCGAATAAATCGAAAAACAATAAATCAAGAAAAACAACCACCAACTTATCGGTTTTAAACCCTGGCTGAGCTTTAAACGAGTTCACCGAATGGTGCCGGGATTGGCTAGCCGACCCGTCCTCTTCGTTGGTTCATGTACGACTGCTGGATGAATCGGGCTAAGATTGCCCTATTGAGCCTCAGCTCGCCGGATAGCTTGACCTTGCCGGACCCCCGACGCTAACGTCGCACTTGGCCGGACAAGTCGAGTCGAGCCAATGCCCTGTTGACCGCCCGAACCAATTTTCGAACCTTTTGCTTAGTTGGTGTCCAACTTTTCCGGATTTTCCAATTTTTGATTATCAAAATTCAAAATTTATGTAGACACTACATAACCTAAACCCCGTAGGATTTATTATCCCAAATTAAGTTTATCATGTGAATTTTATATCCCGATAAAATTCCGTTTGTTTTAATTAATTTAATTAATTACCTAAATTAATCTAAATTAATTTCGTCTCATACATGCCTAATTAATATCACGATTAATTATCTACATGTATGCATATGCTAGGAGTGGAATTAATGAATATGATGCATGTCATGGCATGGTTATTTCACATAAATTATCGAACATGAAAATAAATACGTAAAGTAAACCACTGAGATGGACTGTTGGTACCCCGTATCTAACTTATTTAAACTAGGAAAAGCAAAAAAAATAAATCCTTTCGTGCTTCAGCAACTTTGATCTTGGATAAAAAAAAAAAGGAAATACTACGGTCCAGTCAGTGTAGAAAAATTGGACCGTCCAGTTTACCGTTGGATCATTATTAAAATAACATAAACCGTTAGATTGATCTGAAGCATTATTATATACCGTGTACCCTAAAAAAACCTTTTATCCTCATCACATAAAAAGAAATACACGCAGCAAAACTCATCTCCTAAAAAGTACACGCAAAAAAAAAAAAAAATTCAGTGCTAGCATATTTTTTATTTTACGGAATTGATTGGCCAAACTCGGACGCCGAACATTTTTACGGCGATGAAAATATTTCTTCGACTTTATCTGCTCCTTCTTCTTTTTCTCATCTCTTTTCCCTCATTCTTACATCTCCAATGATCAACTATCGATTGCATAAATAATTATTTGTTAATTTCATAGAAATTGTGAGTTGTTGTGAAGAATCGATTTAAGGATTAGGGTTTTAGCAATCGGGCCACAATCATCGATCGGAATTGAAACCCGTGCATAACATCGATCTCTCCCACAAATGCTTTGCGAGCTCACGGTGGCGGGAAAGAATGCAAAGAAATTAGGGCTCAACTAATGAGTCATTGCAAAGATTATATTCTGAACATCCTTCTGAATTCTATCGAATGACTCGGGTCGAAACGGGGCGGTTTCCGGGAGACGGTTCCGAAGATATCCGGGCTCAACTTGGCTAAGAACTGGATAGTTCGCCTTGTTCTTGTAGTAATCCGCTTTGAAATACACCATTTTCTGGGCTTGTTCCCTGAACTCTTACGGATCCAACAAAATTTAGTTTTAAAAAAAAATTTAATAGACTCAAAAGTCGACTTATTCTAAAAAAAAATAAAAAAGTAAAGTCGATTTGGTGATGGATGATCGATCAGAATAAAAAAAATACACGATTGAATGAAGTTTGTTAATTTGTTTTAGGCAAAAAGTTTACAAGTTTAACATGTTAAAAGAATTGATTATGTGTGCTAAAGTACACATTAGTTATAATGTATTAAAAAATTGATCTGACGCATACAATTATTTATATATGTTTTCAACGGTAGATATTTAAAACTGGACCATTACTGAACTAGACCGTCGCCGCTCTCTAAAAAAAATTGGATGCCTTTTCCCTTTGATTACTTTTCTTCTCGTACTTCAGCCGACCTCTTTTTTTTTTTTTTTTTTTTAATTTTATTTTATTTTATTTTTTAATTTAATTTTTTTCCGGTTCGGCAGCAGGATGTATAGCATTGAAGACTTTAAATTGAAGACCTTTTGCAGCGCCACTTTTTCTTTTTCATTGTAGATTTTTGGTCGACGGATCCGACGGATAAAAAATACTACTATTATGATATTTAAATTGCAAAAAATAAATTACATAAACTGCAAAATAAATTACATATTTCATATACTCGTATAATACTAATTATACGAGCTTACAATATATCTAACGGTAAACAAATACCAACCCAATCCATCTCGTCAACCACAACATTCAATCATTCAACAAAATAAAAGATGCAACCTAATATACAATTTCACTTCTAATTTAATTAATTATGCTCTCGGTATCGTAAAAATTGAACCTGTCTCCGATACCACATCCTGGAAGTAATAGCACCGATCGAGACACTCGATCTTAGCACAACGGAAGCTTATGCGATTTACGATATGAGACATAACTAATTAATCCTACGAGAAGGTTGAAGATTTACCTTATCGGAGAGGAAGAGATAATCGACCGAAGGGAGATGCCGTAGTCTTCCGGATTGTGTCTCCTAGCGACGACTGGTGGACGTCGATCCTCGCAGTAGAACCTCCTCGAATATGCACAAGAAAAACTCTAGGTTTTTCTTCTCTAAATGACTAAGGCAAGAAACTATTTTTTCTTCCTTTTTAATTGACGTGTAGCGCAATTATGAATGTGTATTGTGTTAGGAGGAACTCTCTTTATATCAGAAAATAACTAGTCAAAAGAGTTATCATTTTCAAACCACAAAAACCAATTACCATAAGGAAAAGATATTTTGCCCCCAAAATAAGAGATAATTCCCAAAAAATCAATCTCTTAATTTTCCATTAATTATCCAACAAATAGATAATTAATTAATTTCACATGTGACATAATCTAGAAAAATTTCTTCTCCTAAATTAATAACAAATGGGGCGCCACTTTTTGTCAATTTTAATAGAAAACGTCTTTTCTATTTTACATATTATTTACCAAATAAATAATATTGCATATTCATTAAATTGACCAACTATTTAATTTATTCTCGAGGTTCCATAAAACGAGAAAACACTCGCGTGTTAGGAGCCAACCCGGGAACCATGGACCTATAACCAGTAGCTACAATAAATTAAATAAAATATTTATCGAACAGAATATTTCTACTCAATTTATTAATTCCGGAATTACGCCACCATAAATTCGAAACTGAACTCTATCGATTATAGATATAACTTATTCTCAAAACGTCGAGTCGAGTCGATAAGTGTCCATTGATATAATCATTTCATATAAACTAACCCTCCATAGACTATCCGTAATGAAGCAGGATTATTTCCGTTAACCTTCTTCAATACATCTTAACAAGCAGGAGTCTGTAATCACTTCAGGATTAAGGTTAATCCATATATGATCATCTTGTGATTTAATAAGATTTCTCAATCGCGGAATTATATGAGAAACTCAGATTAAATCGGGCCAGTCCTATATGACTCTCATCGTATATAAATGCACCACTTAGACAACCAATGTCGACGGTCACACCATAAAGTGTTCTGGGCGCATTAGTGGTGGTTTAATCAATAGACCATATACTTTGATTAAGTTCACCACGGACTAATAGTTCAAGTGTATCACCATAAACTTAATCCTCATGTGTGACACACACTAACTTATATGGCTACATATGATACGACTTGGGGTTTTCAGTAGTGTATTAAATATAAGCACAAAGCAAATAATAAGATGAAATAAAATCTATCATTTATTAAATAAAAACAATTACATAAATTGTCTTTCGGGTACTACACCTAACAGTAATGCACTTTGGTATAATAAACATATTACAAGTACTATCTTAATGATTGCATGTGGACCAAGCTCGTCATCTGCTCAATCAAGTAGATCATACAATACTCACTCAAGCTCGAACCGAGCTGAAAAAGAAAAGAAGTTAAACCAGAAAGTCACCTTTGGGCCTGAAGACCCGCTCCCCTATAGTCAGTAACGAGGGGCTTATCATTGAGGCCATAGTGCACAACCACATGGTCAGGCGCATCTATGTAGATATTAGAAAAGCGATAAATATACTATACCACAACGTCTTCCAGTCTCTGCAGTTGAAAGAAGAGGATCTCATGCCAATATCAACTCCTTTATTTGGGTTCACAAGACCACCAGTACGATCTCTGGGCATGATACGTTTAGATAATACCGTTAGAAGAAGGAGCAAAAGCAAGACTCCATTGGCAGACTATATAGTAGTTAGGGGAACTTCAGCCAATAACATAATCATGAGGAGGCCATCATTAATTGAGGTCGGGGAAATCATCTCAGTGGCCCTTGTCAGCATGAGTTCCCGACCTCAAATGGAACGACAGAAGTCAGAGGTGATATATATAGAAGCAACCAGGAGTTGTTACACCGTCCTCATTAAACAAAAAGGTCTATAGTAAGTCTTCGCAGATAGCTCGGTTTTTAATAATGCGGCATGTATATACTATGGTTTTATTTACGAGCGAGTAGGCATGAACCTCTCTTTAATTATTTCAACTAAAGAGCTGAGTAGGTCATCCGTCTCTTCTATGCATTTATTTTCTTTGTTAGTGCTGAGGAAGTCTCAGTCTCTATCTGGTTTTCTTATATATAATCAGTTATTCCATTATTTTTGGAGCAAAGTTCAATTTACTTCTTTTATATGTATTTCTTGGATTTCACTGAAGGACATCAAACCCATATTATAAATAATACATGGATTTCTTAGACTTTTGTGAACGAGTTTAACAGGTATCATTCCTGATTTTGGATTTTGGATTCAATGTTTATAATCAACACGGACCTCGGTTTATGTAAAATGAAAAGGTCTCTGATGCTGCCAAAAAATGGACTCACCCACGTGGCGCTTCTTTGGTGACTCAGCACTCGACCAAGGGACGCAAACCACTTCTAACTACCTACTAGCGAGCCCCGGGGGCTCGCCTATCCGTTCTTACCACTGATCCTCGGCTGGCCGACCCTGGCGGGACCGGGTCGGTTCCACCTCTGTTCGGACGGGTAAGAGGCTTTGAACTCTTGGTTGTCGACAATATGCCCCCTGCCGATCTCATAGATCGGTCTAAATCTTCAACTTGTACAATTCCAGGATAATAATTCGGAGTAGGCACGCCGATCCGGTGTATCTCCGGCAGAGTCCGTCTCTAATCTTATACCCCGCCTGCTTAATAAAAACTAGATAATTGCTACAGAATCCTGAATAATAAAGGCTCGAATCTTTATCATTTAATGCTAATATTTGAATACCATAAATATCTCCTATAATCAAGGAGATCACTCAATCATAATCTTCTTCCTTAGGGAATACGTTAATCAGTGTCACTCATAGACACGCCACCTCAAGCCCTAAGGGCCTAAGCCCCTCTATATAAACCATCCCTAAGGAACTACGAAGACTTGATTCCAATTCACATATTGGATACGTAGGCAGCTTGATCACCATCAAGTGCAGTCTAAAGCTAATCACATCACCCCCTCCTCATTGTTTGTCTGAAGCATTCTTAGGTCATAATCAAGGGAGTAGGTTACGTGGGATACCCTGACGATTTTTTGCATCGTCAATTGTCGCTAGAATGAGGGTCCTTCTGTTGATTGATAAACCCTGGAACAGCTTCAGGATAAACATGGTGACCACACGACAACAGGCTGCTAATGGTAACGGTGCTAACCCCGCGTCAGAATCAGATGCTAACCAACGGGAGCGACGGCGGCGGCGAAAATACCTCTCTTAACGCCACGAATCAGGAGTTAATTGATCAACTCATGGCTTTGGAGGGATCCGCGAAAACCGCGAGTTCTCAATGCCGTCTTGGCAGAAGAAGATGAAGAAGACGGAGACTGGGAAGGCCTGGAAGAAGAAGACCCCATCAACGAAAATTCACAGGACGTGAATCACTCAGGAGGAGGCTCATCTGGGGAAAACTCCCAAAGCCCAGAACCAGAAGAGGTGGATGATCTAACACCCCCCATGCGGCGTAAAAACGGCCGGAAAGAAAATCGGTCGTCATCCTCAAACCTGCAAAGGCAGCTAGTCGTTCCCCAGGCCATGGAAGCAGCTCGCGCCGAACTTGAGACGATATCCGGTAGGAAATCGACGCTCCTAGCACTCGAGTCCCCTTTTTCCGAGCGGATCAATAAATTCCCGCGCCCAACAAGGTTCAAGATTCCCAAATTGGAGCCACATGATGGAACCAAGGACCCCGGGATCACCTGTTTCAATATCTCACGCACATGAACCTGGGCGGCGTGCCCCCGAGGAGATGAAATGTAAGGCATTCGGCCGCGCTACTTACTTGGACGAGCTCGGGAATGGTTCAAGAAGATACCCCCAAGGACGATTTACAGCTTTGACACGTTGGGAAAGATGTTCCTTAACGCGTTTATTACAGCCAAGCCGTTCCAGAAGAATGCCACCCATCTGTTTTCCATCAAACAGAAGAAGGATGAGACTGCGCTGCAATACCTCAAGCGCTTCAGTGAAGAATCATTACAGGTCCGAGACGCTGATGATCAAGTCCGAATCGCCTCCTTCGTGGCAGGACTGCGTGAAGGTAGATTATATGCTAAGCTAAGTGTTAAGGGTGAATTTATACGATTTATAACACTATGTTTTATGATAATTTCCCCCATATTTGTATTAATTTGCATAAGAAACGTGTGTTTAATAGAAATATTGAGTAAATGATATTTTAGATGAGTTAATCGCAAAATATGTTTATTTATGTGCTTTAATTATGTTTTTATGATTATTTGAGCGATATTACATTTTGCGATGTTTTTGTGTGTTGTAGATACATGATTGAGGCTCAAAAGATGATCAGAAGTTGATTTAGTTCGAGCTAATTGATGATAAAAGAGATAATGAAGAAGTGGGATAGAGATAGAAGAGATAGAGATCAAGAAATCGAAATTCAGTCATATTGGACTGGCGTCCAGGTCCCGTCCACCGGACGGGCGTCTGATGAGAGTGAACGAGCGTCCGGTTGAGGAAAGTTGATTCAGGATGTTTGGACGCTGAAGTGGACGCTGGGTGAACGAGCGTCTGGTCATGACTCGGCCCGATTTGAAGTTCTATTGAAGAGTGGACGGGCGTTCAAGGAACCAGACGGGCGTCCGGTAGCCGACTTGCTGAAACCGACTTTAAAATCTATAAATAGGCGGCTGTTTCTCAACCCAAAACATACCATACACTCATTATTCAAAACCCTAAACCTAGGGGCGGCTTTAGGCTGCGTTTTTCTTCTTTTATTCCAGTTTTTTATGCACTTTAGATCTAGATTAAACTAGTTACTTTTTATGCACTATTTCTGCAAATTCGAGTTGCTGAGGATGTTTAGAGGCTAAAAGCTTCATCAAACGAGTATTGTGAAGCCGTCCAACGATTGTTGATTTCGTTTTCTTCGGTTGTACTGTGAGTTTTTATTTAAAGGTTGTTTCTTACTCATGTTTATTACGTTTAATTGCTTTTACATCGGAAGATATGCATGTGTGATTGTTTATTGTTGATGGAAATCTTAATAAACCCTAGATCATCATGAATAAGAATAGTAATTCGAATCTATCATAACGGAAGTTAATAGGTTTAATTGCTAGATTATGAACATAAAGTTTACACCTTTGGTTAGAAAACGCGTTAATCTTGCATTGGAAGATATTAGATTAATAGATGAACTTTCTAAGGAATTAAGGTTCATGTTTAGATAAGGTGAATCACAACCTAGATAAAAACCACAATATAATCGAGATAGGAAATCAATGCTTGTTGGATAGGTAGATCAATCCTCGTTTGCTCGTTATACACTTGATTTAAATCCTTAAAACTTGAATTTGTTTAGTTAGTTTACTTTTATTTGCATCTTAGTTTAGTTTAGTATTGAATTGGTTCGCAGCCCGTATCCTTCCTAGCTTTGGATTATATCCTCTGTCTAGTTTTATTTTCTGTTTTGTTTGGTTTTTATTCACTGTTTAGATTAGTTTCGTGACATAGGTTAGTTAGTTAAACAAAAACTAGGGTTAGCAATCGCCAGTTCCCCGTAAGATCGACCCGGCATTAACCACTATTACTACGATCCTTATACTTGAGGTTAACCGGATTATTACTTGTTTGTTGTGTTAATAAAATCCGTGACACTAAGCAGCAGACTCCCCACCTCCATGGAAGAATGTCTAGAAGTGGCGTTCAAGCATTGTCAAGGTGAAGAAGCTAACCGCGTGAAACGGGAAGTGGAAAAACCCGATCCCAGGAAGGACAAGTCAGTGGACCCATCCAGCAACAAGAGGAAGTCGTATGGGGATCGTGCAAGTGGTTCGGCCACAGACCGACCTGAAAAGAGGAGCGCCTTGCAGCCCAGAGATTTCCCTGCGCTAAATCGGCCTCGGGAACAGGTGTTGGCCATCATGGAAAGAAAAGGTTTGACAAAGACCCCCACGCCGCTTCGAAGTCCCTTGGAGAGAAGGGACCAGAGTAAGTTTTGCACCTACCATCAGGACACTGGACATGAGCTGGATAACTGCAGGGATTTCCACCGCGATGTGGAAGCAGCGATTGCAGAGGGAAAGCTGGACGAAGTCGTGGATCGACCTCGATATGGTGAGCACCGAGGACAACGAGATTACCAGCAGAGGAACTATGGTCAGAGGAGCTATGGTCGTGATCGCGGTCGACAGGGCGATCCCCAGGTAAAAAGAGAGCCATCCCCCGATAAAAGTCGGCCGACGGACAATCACCCGATCAACACTATCAACACCATTGTGGGAGGTCCCGGCAACGGCTTAGGGATCGGCAATTCAAGTACCCGAGCGGGCAATGGGCGGTAGCTGCACAGGAGGCCGAGTCCCCTTCCAAGAAGTAGGCTACGGGCCGAAGGATCCCTTACCCATGATCCCTAACAATGAAGGGCTAGTTATTGAAGTCGTGGTCAATAGAAATTTGGTTAAAAGAGTTTGCGTAGACAACGGTAGTGCGAGTTAACGTTTTATACTTTGCGACTTTTCGGGCAATGGGCCTCGAGGAATCCGAGCTCACCCCGGTATCGGCACCCTTGTTCGGATTCACCGGCCCCCCATTCACCCACCGGGAATGGTTCGGCTCCCGACGACCTTCGGTCGGGATTCAGCAGGAAGGACTCTCATAGTGAATTATGTCGTGGTCAAGTCTTCATCAGCATATAACGTCATTTTGGGAAGACCCGCCTTGATCGATCTGCGGGCTATAATCTCACCAGCTCACATCAGCTTGAAGTTCCCGACTGACAGGGGATCGGTCGAAATTAAAGAAGATCTGGAGGTTGCTCGAAGTTGTTATGCGGCTACCATGAAGGGCAAAGGGATCGCTTTTGCCTAATGCGTTCGGCAAGTTTTTGTTGGTTATTGTTCTTTGCAAACTATCTTTAATTTCTGCATTTTAATTCATGCCCGTACTTTCTTGTTATTCGATGGGTTTTTCTCCAGTTTACTTATGTCCTTTTCTTCAATATCGAATATCTGTTGTTCAGTTAATCATTTTGTTTGTCTGGTCCCTACTCGGCCACTCGTCATTTCTCACTTTCTGTACTTCATATATTAAGCACACTCCTACTGCGCAGTAAAACTTCACGCGAGAAGTCAGTCTGATCTGGCCCGGCTCGCCCTACCTTTAAGACGAGAAGTCGGCACTAGCTGGCCCCGCTCGTCCGCAAAAATACATGCGAAAGTCGGTCTCATCGACCCGGATCGCCGCGATCCTAAACGAGAAGTCGGCACTAGCTTTGGCCCCGCTCGTCCCTAAAACTTTATATGAACCCTTAATTCATAAGACTAATCTAACGTAGTCCAGATTATCTCTGGTTGCTGGGGGCAGACCCACCTTGAATGGATTAAGTTTAATACCTACCCCGTGGAATCAACCCCTTTTTCTTTAGTTTAGGCGATCGATCTAGATCGGCTCTCCGAGCCCTAGATCGCCTCGCCCTTTACCTTTTCCTTTAGTTTAGGCGATCGATCTAGATCGGCTCTCCGAGCCCTAGATCGCCTCGCCCTTTACCTTTTCCTTTAGTTTAGGCGATCGATCTAGATCGGCTCTCCGAGCCCTAGATCGCCTCGCCCTTTACCTTTTTCTTTAGTTTAGGCGATCGACCTAGATCGGCTCTCCGAGCCCTAGATCGCCTCGCCCTTTACCTTTTCCTTTAGTTTAGGCGATCGATCTAGATCGGCTCTCCGAGCCCTAGATCGCCTCGCCCTTTACCTTTTTCTTTAGTTTAGGCGATCGATCTAGATCGGCTCTCCGAGCCCTAGATCGCCTCGCCCTTTACCTTTTTCTTTTAGTTTAGGCGATCGATCTAGGTCGGCTCTTTGAGCCCTAGATCGGCTCGCCCTTATTTACTCAGTTTAGGCGATCGATCTAGGTCGGCTCTTTGAGCTCTAGATCGGCTCGCCCTTATTTACTTTTAGTTTAGGCGATCGATCTGGATCGGCTCACTCTTGTTTAATTTCTTTTAAGTGATCTACCTAGTCCGCCTTTCCGAGCTATATACCACCACGCCTTTGTTTTCTTACCTTTGGCTAAGGCGGGGCCGACCTAAATCGGCACTTCGAACTTTATACCCCGTTACCTGTATGGCAATACCCTTGTACGATCGTCCCAGGTTCGCTCTCCGGGCCCTATACCCTATCACTTCAATAGCTTCCTTAATCTAATGCGAGGCTGAACTAAAACTCTCCGTTATAACCCAATAACATTCAAATATGCCATTCACCATACAATGGTGAATATCATATTGGGGGCAACACACATACCCATAACAGGCAACCAAAATCAACGCATACATACCCAACAACTCAATAAAACCAAAATAAATTCTTCCTTACATTAAAAATAAACTGTATAGGTACATAAGGCCAACAAAAAAAAAAGAAAAGAAGAAAAGACATCAACACAATAATAAACTAAGAGTCAGGAGCAGGACTCTTTTGAGATTCGGGGAGGGGCCGATCCGGACGCTGTAGCCGGCTGGCGGTCATACTTATCCACTATGTCTACACTGCTCGGAAATCTCGGGCACGTTCGGTGTAGGCCACGTCCATCCCCTGCTTATAGTAAGCCCTCTTAGGAAGGGCATCCAGAGCAAGCGCAGGAAACTGGGACCTCGCCTCGTCTACTCCTAAGGTGTACCCATGGTTAAGAATGGGAACCAGCAGCACCTTGAGAGCCTCGGTGAAGTATCCCGAAGCCTTGTACTCCTGCACGGCTTCGGCACACCGAGCCGCAACGTTTGCCTCTAGTTCGGCCACTCTCTCCTGGAGGTTCCTGACCTCCTGATCCCTTTCCTTCTTCTCCTCGGTCAACTCTCTCTCCTGAGCTTGGAGCTGGGCTTGCGGGGTCTTTATCTCTCGCATCCTTAGGACGAATAGCGACCACGAGCTCATCCCCGGCCTTTCGGAGCTCGGCAATTCGTCCGTCGGGCGGCCGGTCGGCCGATGCCTTGCCCAACCTCTTGAAGACTTCTTGGCCGATCGTGCCACCCTAAAATAAATAGAACGTCAAAACCATCGATATACAAATCACTAGAAAGGAAGGAATAAACACCACTTACCGGCTCCCACCGTTTTGCGGCCGAGGATCGCCGGCTCCTCGTCGGACATCTTGCGCCGACCCTCTCTGCTCAAAGGACCTCTCCGGCCTTCCTCGGGGGCCTTCGATATGCTCTTCTTCGAAGACCGACCCTCCCGAGCGGTCGGCCTTTGGCGAGTCTGTTTCTTGGGGACCAACCCCCTCTCCGTGTTCTCTCCAGAGGTGTCCACCCCGGTGGTCTCGGAAGGAGGGATCGAAGCGATTGCATCCGCACCTTCGCCGTTAGATCCTCTCGGTACTTCTCGAACACCGGGGGTCGGCACGGTCGGCGGCCCGCAACTTCTCTCTCGGCCCCGGCCATCGGATCGGCAAAGTCGACCCTTTGCATACACCAATGGAAAATTTAGCCAAACAAGAAACACAAATATGCTAACAAATATAAAATACAACACAAGTAAATCCTACAGATCTTCCATTCGGCCTTGGAAAACTGCACGTACGGCTCAGGGCCCGCATCCCCTAACCGAGCTGCCCCGATCAGATTGTCGTACAGATTTTGCCACTCGATGGAGTACCCCGACCGGCGAATCTTCTCCACCCATGACTCTGGCATATCTGGGCGCTCATCTGCCTCCAGATCCACCGTATTCCACACGCTCAGTTCGTCGTGACCATCATTTCTCACAAAGAAAAACCTCTCCTTCCATCTTTTGTAAGAATCCCGACCAGAAGGAAGGATAAGGATACTAAAAGACTTCCCCTGCCTTCTGGCAAAATAGTATCGGTAGGGATGGTCTCTTAGCCCTACCCGATGATAGAAAAATCTAAATTTATCCACAGTAAACCTAAGATTTAACAATCGGCACCAAATCGTAAATCCAATAATGGCTCTAATGCCATTAGGGGCTATTTGGGATATCCCCAGTCCGTAATGTCGGAGCACCGCCAACAGGGCAGGGCAAAAGGGTAATCTCAACCCCACCTCAAAATACTCCCGGTGGACGGAGCAAAAACCCTCCGGCGGGTTCAGAGCCGATTGATGATCCCCCGACGGCAGCTGGGGAGAGAACCTAGCTTCATCAATCCCATATCTCTCACAAATCTCCTCCATATCCTTTTGTCTTAGAATAGAGCCCACATCTCGGCTATCCGCTATGGCCATGACGAAAATTGATTCTAGGATTTCGAAAAGATAAAGATTTACCTAAAGAAACTGAATAACGAAATCGGAATAAGGGGGAAAGAATGCTTACTTGCAGTTTCAAGAGGCAGAAATAGAAGATGGCGAATGGCAACCGGCAGCAAATCGTCGGGTTTAATACTCAATGTAGTTACGAAACGATTGATATGACGGGTTTATAACCCCCCTTACCTCGAAAAACGGCCTCGATTAGTGTTAGTGGGCAACAACGCCTCGTATCTCGGAATAATTATAACTGCGTCATAGCTAGCTTGGCCACCTGGCAATCCCTAATTAACTTCAAAATCCTTAGGCTAAAACTCTCGTGCCGATCCACCACCTTGATAGATCCGAACCGATCCGATAGGGATCGGTTGGATCTTGGGGGCTTATGATGCTGCCAAAAAATGGACTCACCCACGTGGCGCTTCTTTGGTGACTCAGCACTCGACCAAGGGACGCAAACCACCTCTAACTACCTACTAGCGAGCCCCGGGGGCTCGCCTATCCGTTCTTACCACTGATCCTCGGCTGGCCGACCCTGGCGGGACCGGGTCGGTTCCACCTCTGTTCGGACGGGTAAGAGGCTTTGAACTCTTGGTTGTCGACAATATGCCCCCTGCCGATCTCATAGGTCTAAATCTTCAACTTGTACAATTCCAGGATAATAATTCGGAGTAGGCACGCCGATCCGGTGTATCTCCGGCAGAGTCCGTCTCTAATCTTATACCCCGTCTGCTTAATAAAAACTAGATAATTGCTACATAATCCTGAATAATAAAGGCTCGAATCTTTATCATTTAATGCTAATATTTGAATACCATAATTATCTCCTATAATCAAGGAGATCACTCAATCATAATCTTCTTCCTTAGGGAATACGTTAATCAGTGTCACTCATAGACACGCCACCTCAAGCCCTAAGGGCCTAAGCCTCTCTATATAAACTATCCCTGAGGAACTACGAAGACTTGATTCCAATTCACATATTGGATACGTAGGCAGCTTGATCACCATCAAGTGCAGTCTAAAGCTAATCACATCACCCCCTCCTCATTGTTTGTCTGAAGCATTCTTAGGTCATAATCAAGGGAGTAGGTTACGTGGGATACCCTGACGATTTTTTGCATCGTCAGTCTCCTTCTCAATCTTATCTTCCATAATTCATGCAAGCTTCAAATATTAAGTGGACGGACGAGCTGAGTAGGACTCACTCACATACATTACATGGCGAGTTAAGCATGACTCTATCTCAACTGAGAACCACATGAAAGAAACTCATAGGCTCCTGAGATACTTAAAGGTCAATCTAGGACAATGAATTTTCTTCCTAGCTGAGAACAACCTTCTCTTGATAGGATTCACTATTAGTGACCGAGCAGGATGTCCTCAAACCATAAAATCTATTTCACGGACCTCATGGATGGCATACTACACTTACAACTTTCATTACACGGACCTCGCTTTGGATATATGCTACCATAGAGATTTTTGTTGTATTGTTCTTTTTTTTAATAGAAGATATATATATATATATATATATATATATATATATATATATATATATTTTTTTTTTTTTTTTTTTTTTGAAGCATATGATGCTGTACTTTTTGTATGTGTTAGATTTCCCATACGGTTTGCCAAGCATAGGTTTTAAGGAGGCAGTACTACGTTTCGTCTACGTTTTCTGGTATAAGGGGAGTACATGATATGACGTTGTACGAACCTTTTCCGATGATTTAATAAAAGGTTTCGTTTAAAAAAGGATTATGACGATGACAAATTATGTCACCTTAATGATGTGAGCCCTAATTTAATCTAGTGATGAACACACAAGAACCCTAATGCCGAAAAGGGAATGAGGGGATGGATTTTATGTATGCGGCTGAGTCCAAGACTGTATCTTGGATTGCCTACGTATCCTGTTAAGTTCCAGGAATCAAGCCTTACGTAGTTCCTGGAATGGGGGTATTTATAATGACAATACTTGCCTAAACCCTAAGGTTAAGTCGGCTTGTGTTATTGTCATCTTTACCCTTAAATGGGCCTTAAACCCTTGCCCAAGCTATCGCTGTGGGTGGGCACAGACAGTGGTGCGGACTCGTCCTCGATGTCGATCTTTGCCGACTTGCGGTGATCGACCACTAGACTCGTTGTCCTACACTTTGCTAGCTGGTGTGGACTCTATCCTTATGGACTTGTCATCCCACACTGCTCGATAGTCGTAACCTGGAGTCGATTAGATGGCCCTAGCCTCGATCCTGGGTCTCGACATAAGTATGTTGTAGCTTGTTCATAGGGTGATGACCAACCGATAGACGACACGTGGAGGGAGTGAAACCCTGTATCGTCAGATTACATTACTATAATTTCGAATTTGTTATTATAAATTTTGTTGAGGGAACCCTATTCACCAGACCTTTCCAATCACGTATATGAAAGTCAATGATGCTACAGAAGTACGAGATGATTAATAATTAAACAAAAATTAAGCCATCGCCCCTCCAGCTCTATAATTGTAGGATAAATAATAAAAAATATTACGGTCAATAATTTTTTACCCCCACTTGCATTTGATCAAAGGCAAAACCTGGTTAGGAAATTGAATTAAAGAGAAATGGTCAGCAGACTATGAACAATCGTAAGAAAATTCAATTCAAAAGGTAAAATGATGGATCATTAATATACCATGCATGTCACATGGTTAAGGTCTTAAGGAGATGCACAGTATATTATGAACAATAATTCAAAGACACCGTTATTGGTACCATACTTAATCTACTTTTGAACCGTTATAGTGAAATTTGACCTGTCCAGACTTGAATTTATACACAAAACTCGATTCTGGAGAAGTCGAAAACGAATTTCGACCTCTGTAAGGTCGAAATTGTAAAGTCCCACAACGGTAAAATAAGAGAATGCTCACCCCCATATAAGTGTGAGATATAAATGTTTTGTCAACTCGTGTTAGCCCTGTTAGACCGAGCGAAGACGGCGGTCTAAGTAGTTGACCGGACATTTATGACTCATTTAGCGCTACCAGGCCCGGGGTCTGGGGGCGTTACAGAATAGTATCAGAGCCGACTATCAGACGGAACTATGCACTGCACCGTACAAGAAGACGGTGTAAGGATGGCCTCTAGTTACCTCTGGTAGGGACGATCCGGGAACAGTCTCGGCCATCCTGGCGAGGATGCCAGTCCCTTATAAGAGTGGGAGAATGTAAAGTCCCACATCGGTAAAATAAGAGAATGCTCACCCCCATATAAGTGTGACACATAAATGTCTTGTCAACTCGGGTTAGCCCTTTTAGACCAAGCGAGGACGGCGGTCTAAGCAGTTGACCGGATATTTATGACTCACTTACCGCTACCAGGCCCGGGATCTGGGGACGTTACAGAAATATTTCTGAATTGTGGTGTCCGGATAGATAGACTGCGGTGCCATACACATGGCTTAGCTAATTCAAACATATAAGTATGATTGAGGTGATGTAATTCAATGTTGATCACATAACTCCCATGTGGGGTCATGTGAATTTTTTTTTATTAACTACCATGTGGTGCTCATGTTGATGTGTATATATATGAATATATAGTAGCCCCTTGTATCCATTTGATAAAGTAAAAGCATCAAAAGTAGAACAAAACCTTACAGTTCCTTAGTCTTTTTTTTGCAAGAATGTCTCCCATTTTATCTTTATTAGTACTATTCTGGCTTGTTCCTTTATCTTTGGCTTCTCAACAGGAAAAATCTGAGGCTCTTTTGACATGGAAAATCGCTTCGGGAAACATTAACAACCCGACTCTAACGTCGTGGAACAACGTTTCTATCAACAGCACCGATCCCTGCACTAATTGGTTTGGAGTTTCATGCAATAATATGGAAGTCACTGCCATTAGTCTGATGAATTGTAGCCTAAATGGTACACTCCATAACTTCCCTTTCTTATCGTTTCCCAATCTCGAGTATTTTGATTTGAGCAGGAACCAACTTTCGGGTACTATTCCCGAACAACTGGGACATCTAAAGGGGCTCCGCGTATTAGCGTTATCAAACAATCAACTCAGTGGATCCATACCTTCCTCTTTCGGGAACCTGACTTATATGACCGAATTATCCCTCGGGGCGAATAAACTCTCGGGTTTTATTCCAAAGGAGTTGGAGAATATGAAGATGCTTGAGGTTCTGGATTTGAGTCAAAATGCATTGAGTGGTCCTATTCCTGCATATTTAGGTAACTTGACAAACATAACTTATTTGTTACTCGAAGAAAACGGATTTTCGGGTTCGATTCCTCCCGAGTTGAGTTACTTGAAAAACCTATACTTTCTAGACTTAGATACAAATCAACTTAAAGGTTCTATTCCTACTTCTATACAGAATTTAACAAGTTTGAGGCTTTTACATCTTTACCAAAATCAACTTACGGGTTCGATTCCAAAAGAATTCGGCAATCTAAACCGTCTTATCCAATTCCGATTAGATGAAAATCTACTTAGTGGGTCCATTCCGCCTGAAATAGGAAATCTGAATCTCGTTACATATTTCGATATAGGTAATAATCGAATTAGCGGTTCGATTCCAACATCAATTGGAAATTTAAGTAGCGTGACAACTCTTCGGCTTTATTTGAATAATTTAACCGGTTTAGTTCCTGAAGAGATAGGCAATCTTAAGAACCTTGTTGATCTTATGTTAGGTCAAAATTCACTGTATGGTAATATTCCACTTTCATTCAGTAACTTAACTAATTTGGTACATCTTTCCCTCATGCATAACTCGTTTTCGGGTACAGTCACACAACAATTCGAAAAACTTAACTTGTTGAACAAGTTAACGCTCTCGGCGAATCAGTTCACCGGTCAATTACCAGATGAACTATGTACAAACAACCAACTACAAACGATTACTGTGAATGCAAACCGGTTTACGGGTTCGATTCCTACGAGCCTGATAAATTGTTCGAGTCTAGTTAGGGCACGATTCGACCAGAATGAATTCACAGGAAATCTAACTGTGATATTCGGCGTCTATCCCCAGTTGAATTATCTTGATCTTAGTGTAAATTCATTCTTCGGCGAGCTCCCTAGAAGCTTCGGAAAATGCAAAAACTTGACAAGTTTGAAACTTTCGAACAACAACATCACTGGACAGATACCTCATGAATTAGGTCAACTGTCTCAACTGCAACGACTTGATCTTTCATCAAATCATTTGACTGGGAATATTCCTCGAGAATTCGGTCAGCTCGTATCCATGTTATATCTACATCTAGAAGACAACCAACTTGAAGGTACTTTACCTGAAGAACTGGGATCACTCACGAAACTCCTGCAACTCGACCTTCGTTGAATCTCTTTAATGGTTTACTTCCAAGAAATATAGGTAACTATTTGCCCCTCACATACTTGAACATGAGCAACAATTTATTTACTCAAGAAATTCCATCTGACATAGGCAACTTGATTCAACTTACTCAACTTGATCTCGGACACAACCGGCTCACAGGCGAAATCCCATCTTCGATTATTAACTTAAAAGCCTTGTTACTATTGAATCTCTCTCATAATAACATTTCCGGGACGATCCCGAACGGCTTAGCAAGCATGCCATCATTATTGAATTTCGACGTGTCGTTCAATGACTTAGAGGGTCCTGTCCCAAATGGTATATCTTTTTCGAATCTTACTCTAAAGCAATTTGAGGGAAATCCTAAGTTGTGTGGCAACACAACCGGATTAGAAGCTTGTCAAGATCCTCATTCTAAAAAAAAATCACATAAACTTGTTCTTATCGTTGTGATTCCTCTTCTCGGTTCACTTGTACTTGTTTGTGTAGCGGTTATGATTTTCATTGTTTACATCAATAGAAGAAACAGGATCGCGGATGTTGAGAATATAGAACCAATAAAGAACGGCAATTTCTTCTCCGCGAGCACGTTTGATGGAAAAGAGATGTATAAAACGATCCTGGATGCGACAGAGGGTTTTAACGAGGCGTATTCTATCGGTGAAGGCAGTTTTGGTTGTGTTTACAAGGCACAACTTTCATCTACACAAGTAGTTGCAGTGAAAAGACTTCATGCCTTGCCTCTTATGAGTGAAAGTAATGATTTTCTAAATGAAATCAAAGCCCTTACAGTGATTAGACATCGTAATATCGTGAAACTCCATGGATTTTGTTCAAGCGATCTACACTCGTTTTTGATATATGATTACCTCGAAAAAGGTAGCCTAGCTGATATTTTAAAGGAAACTGAATCAGCTATGGAGCTTGACTGGAAAAAGAGAGTAAATATCATTACAGAAATAGCGAACGCCTTATCGTACATGCACCACGATTGTTCCCGGCCCTTCAATCGTTCATCGGGACATATCGAGCAAAAATATTTTACTCAACCACGAGCTGGACGCGTTTGTTTCAGATTTCGGCACAGCTAAGTTTTTAAAGACCAATTCTCTTAATCTCAACTCCGTGGGCGTGGTTGGCACTTTCGGATACATGGCCCCCGGTAAATTATCTCTTTTTTTTTTTATACCAGTTTTTGAAGAACAACCTTAAAATAATTATACTGACATTATAAAATTACAGAGCTTGCCAACAGTGCCCGAGTAACGGAGAAATGTGATGTGTTTAGCTTCGGGGTTTTGACACTGGAGATCATTAGAGGGGAGCATGTCGACGTTCCCAATAACTACAACGCGGATGGAGCATCTCCGTCATATTACAATGTATAACTTGATGAGGAAGTGATCGATAAACGGATCTCTCATCCTTCTTCGGAGATGGAAAAGATTCTTGCACCTATCATTGATCTTGCATTGCATTGTATGAATGGTGATCCATTGTCTAGGCCAAGTATGCTTATGATCTCAAACAACTTGCAAAAATTGTGTGGCTAATTAAGATTAGCTAGTGTGAATTTCAGAATCATTGAGTTCCAATAGTTCTTTAGTATGTGAATATTTGTTTATCCATTAAGCACGTGGATATTTTCCACAATTGTGAGGGCTTCTTGTTTTTTAGATATGGAATGAAATTTGTGTAGACAATTTATAATTAAAGGACCTTTATACTAGCAAAATTATATGGGATAAATGTCCTAAATGACATAATATGGAAGATGTTAGACAAAAAAGATTATAAGAAAAAAAATTGTCAAAAAAGACATTTAATAGGTGAAAGTGAAAGATAATTACGTTGATTTTCAGCAAAAAAAAAAAAAAAACAACGCATTTCACTTTCAAATTCACTTTCACTGATAAAATGTATTTTTTGACAAATTTTTTTTTCTTATAGTCCTAAAATCATAACATCTTTCTAAATTTGTCATAATTGACAAATAACTAAAATTATATTATCATAAATTATTTTTAAATTGTATCTTGTAAGTATCTATAAGGTTGTATAATTTGTGTGTGTGTAACATTTCGTATCCGTAAAAAAAACTAAAAAAGGGTTTTAGGTGATTCTAGAAGCTTGTAGTGTAGCGATATATATATCTGCGTATACCCATTCTACAAAATGTGATTTAAATTATATATTCTAATTCCATTTGTCATGGTACCAGAACCCTATTACTCCTCTTGTATTCTTTTTTCTTCTTCCTAGAATTCCACCGCCTCCTTTCTTCTTTTCCCCCACCATGAAATCGCTTTACTCGTCCATAGCCATGGCCGATTCACACTCGTCCCAGCCACCAATTCCTCCTCCGCTGTTGCTTTCAACTCTTCCACCCTAACACTTCTCGAACTCACACCATCGAATTACTCCATATGGAAGATGCAAAATGAATCTCTTCCCATCGGCTATGATCTGTTTGGATATGTTGATGGAACCACTGCTCCACCGCATGCCACCCATAATGTCGAAGGTGCTTCAAAATCCAACCTAACCCATCTCCTTTGGACACGACAGCACAAGCTAATTCTGAACCTGATCATCTCCTCCCTATCTCCTCCAGTCGCAACCTTTATTTCCGAGGCTAACACCCCTAGAGAAGCCTGGACTATCCTCCATGATATGTATGCCAAACCAAGCCATGGACGCATCAAACTGATCAAGAAATCTCTGAAATCCCTTCATCACGGTAATCAGCCAGTGTCCGGTTATTTATGTGCTGTGAAGAACAAAGCTGATAAATTGACCCTTCTTGGTTCTACAATGGACCATGAATAGCTGATTGATTTGATTCTTGACAATTCGGGGGACGAATACACTGAAATTGGGAGCGCAGTCCCACACTACTAGAAAATGCGTTTTTTGGGACGAAGTTTTTTAGGACGACACAATGTCGTCCCAAAAAAAATGTTTTTTTGGGACGACATGTCGTCTCAAAAGATAAATTCCGGGAAAAGTCAAATTTTGGGGAGTTTTTTGGTGGGAAAAATTGGCGGGATACTTTTTTGGGACGACATAATCGTTTTTGAGACAACATGTTGAATGAGGGAAATTTGACTTTTGGCGGAAACTTTTCACGGAAAATTAAATATCTCTTTTGGGACGACTTATTTTTTGGGACGACTTCTTTCCAACCTGAATCCACGTGGACATTCTTATTTTTTGGGACGACAATAGTCGTCCCTTTAAAGAGTCACAATTTATTTTATTTTTTTTTATTCAAATTAATGTTTTGATATAATTTTTATTCAAATTAATGTTTTGATATAATTTAAAATTGGTTTTTTTTTAAATATGTTACGGTTTAATGGGACGACATATGTCGTCCCAAATAAGACTCCGCCGTCCCATTAAATATTAAACCTAAATAAATCAGACAGCCTCCCTCCTCCTTCTTCATTTCATCCTCCGACTTTCTCAGCTTTCTGGAGGTCCTCTCCGACATTTCTTCTCCGCTACTTTCCTCCGGCGTTTCTCCCATCAATCGAAGGCAGCAGCAGCAGTTCGGCCGGCCTTCTCCTCCTCCTCCTCATCCGGCAATCAAGATTTTCAGGTAACCATTTCCTCCGTTTTTTTTACACACACTCACAAAGAACTCTTCAAGTACTCATATTGATATCCCTACTCATTTTTATCAAATCTGTGGCAAAAATGGAAGCTTAATTGTGTTATGTGGCAGAATAGGCGATTTTTGCTATTTAATGTAATTGAGGGAATGTGTTTGAAGTTTGAACTCAGATACTTAGGCCTTGAGAGACTGAAGTAAAATTTATTTTTGGTTGATATACAGGATGCTGGAAAATCGTAATATGAGCTACGCAGATGGACCGATTTCTGTGCCATTGGATGATCAGTTTCTTTTAGAGAATGTGCAGCGAATTTGCATTTGTGGTACTGGTAAGCTTCTCATAGTCATAGGCTTAATCCTTCACAGTTGAAAAAACGCTGATGCTATCTGGGACATGACAAAGAAGCAAAAAACAGTGAAGAAATCTCGTTTTTTGTCATTCTTTAAATAAGACAATGAAGAATTTGGCAATCTCAGAATAATTAAGGTCTCTCATTTGCAAGAACTTCATGATGATTTATAATGTGTGCATACATTGTCATCCTGTTTGTTATCTTTTGTGTAGAGGAGTGGAGGGGGACCCATGATGTTCTATTATTTTGGCAAGTCAAACTTAATGTGCATGTCTTTCAGGTAACATTACTTTTTTTTTTTTTTTTTTTTTCCTTTTTCAAATCAATTGCTATTTTTCTGTATTGATGGTATCTTTATTCATGATGGTTCCTGATTTTCAGTTTATTGGAATTCTTATAAGGCCTGACATTGCTCAAGTTTCATACTCCATTTTATTCTGCGTATGTAGTTTGTTGATGAATGATGATTGACAGTATGTCAGTATGTGTCCTAAGATAGATTAGTATTGTGGGTGAAGCTCAATTTGTTATGCTTTATATGCAGACATGTAGGTTGTATGTGGATAACCTTGCAACTGGTCATGGAATCTAATACGACTGATTTTTCAAACTTGCTTTCATCTTGTTGATGGTCTTAGACAATATCATCTCATTTCTTTGCTTTCTTTAACTTGCTTAGACTTATTTAGGCTTTAGTTGTCTCATTTGTCATTATGCTTTTGAACATATTAGGCAGCCTTGATGATGGGTTGTAGTTCCCTCTCTTCTCTGTTGGAATGATCCTATGGTGAAGAAGCGACACGAAGCCTTGAACCTTGAAGGGTTTTCCTTGTTTACTTCTCTTTCTTGATATTTTTGGTTTCTTTTGAAAGTACAATCCATTTTGCTTTATTTGCAGCCACATAAGTTAAATGGTGATGACTTAGCGACTTGTCTTGGAAGCTATATGAGCAGGACTGCTCCTTCAGGCTTGCTTAGTCTCCTTTTCAGAATTGTTTATTCTTCTTTAGGCTAACATCTCATGTTAAGGTAGTTCTCAACTTCTATTTTTGGGGTGAACATGGTAGGCGGCTCTCATGGAGGTGGTGGTTCCTCCTCTTTCTGGTTGATTGGGATAATCCTTGGTGAAGAATCATCTTTGAAGCCTTGGACTTTGAAGAGGTTTTTTGGCTAGTTATTTTGATATTTTTTCCTTTCTCGAGAAAAGCTCGATCAAGTTTTCTTTATTTTTAGCAACATGAGTTGTTTGGTTGACCTCGAAACTCGTATTGAATGCTACGAGAAGCACCGTTTCCAGGCTTGCTTTGTCTTCTCATGATCATAGATTAAATCATTCTTGATTTTTTTCAGTTCTTCTGATAACGTGATACAATTTGCTTTATTTGTGAAGAGCTAAATGGTGACAGCCAATTGTCTAGCTTCGACGAATGGATCCTTCCTGCCAAGGAATTTGATGGCATGTGGGAAAGGTTAGGATCAAAATCCACTTTAAATATCGGTATGTTGTTGATCTCTGTGAGTAGCATGTTTTTCCTACTTTTGCAGCTTGATCTATGAATCTGGCTTGAAGCAGAGATTACTGCATTATGCTGCAACGGATTTGCTTTTCACGGCTTCAATCCTTTCCTGGTTTCTTGGAATCGGTAAAGAAAATATTGCTTGTAAATCATTATCAAATTGTCTTTTTGGTGCTGCTTAGAGTTTGAAATATGAACACTATAAACTTCATGGCATGTGGGATTCGACCAGCCAATCCTCATTGAATTGTTTCTAAGGTTGTCTGCTGCCTATTCCAGCCTTCACAAACATACTTTTCAGTTTTCAAGCTTTTTGTATAGTGTTGGGAATTTGAATGGTAGAAAGGTTTGAAAGGGAAGGTACGGTAGTGTGGGGCCAAGTTGTGGTAAGACACATAAGGTTAGGATCAAAATCCACTTTAAATATTGGTATGTTGTTGATCTCTGTGAGTAGCATGCTTTTCCTACTTTTGCAGCTTGATCTATGAATCTGGCCTGAAGCAGAGATTACTGCATTATGCTACAACGGCTTTGCTTTTCACGGCTTCAATCCTTTCCTAGTTTCTTGGAATCGGTAAAGAAAATATTGCTTGTAAATCATTATCAAATTGTCTTTTTGGTGCTGCTTAGAGTTTGAAATATGAACACTATAAACTTCAGGATGAAATGTTGCTTAATTTGTTACAGTTAGACAGTGATTCGACCAGGAATTGTTTCTAAGGTTGTCTGCTGCCTATTCCAGCCTTCACAAACATACTTTTCAGTTTTCAAGCTTTTTGTACTCCTAAAAATCTTATAGCTAAATAAATCTTGCTATGTGGTCAACTTTAACCGCAATATTGGCAGGCATTTAGGTTGTAATCACAACTTCTATATAACTTTACTATGTAAGGGGTTTCAGCTCTGTACTTTTTCTCTTGAATTTGCAGTTCTATAGATCTGGCTACAATACTATAAAGTTGTCTTACTAATCACATCAAGATGTTAATGCAGTATCGTTCTCCTACATGGACCTCCAGGAACAGGGAAAACATCAATGTGTAAAGCACTGGCTCAAAAACTGTCGATACGTTTCAGGACGAGGTTTGTCCGTATGAATTGATTTTGCTAGACAACTCTGCTTTTAAAAAACATCAGTTTTCGTCATTTTTTTTCTTTGAATTTTTCCTCCCTCTTTTGGTGATGGCTGTTACCTCCATACCAGATACCCATAAAGCCAGTTGGTTGAAGTAAATGCACGCTCATTATTCAGTAAATGGTTCTCAGAAGGTGGGAAGTTGGTGAGTACTTTTAATCCCATATAGTGTTTGGCACTTTGAGTTGGATTTGAAATTCAAACAATTACATTTTTCTTCTACTTTTGCATGATAATACTATTGATTTTGTGGTGTAACGAATTTCCTTCATCTGTTATCGCGTGATAATATTATTAACTTGGTGTAACTTTTGCTTCCTTGTTTACCTTGGGCTCATTTTTTTCCCTCATTCTTCGAGTTTAGGTAGCTAGACTTTTCTCGAAGATTCAAGAAATGGTGGAGGAAGAAAACAATATTGTGTTCGTTTTGATGTTGATGTTGATGTTGATCTTGGTGATGATCAGTAGTACACTTTTGTAAACAGTAAGGTTTGTATGCATGTTTTTAAACATTATGGGTTTTATGAAACATCATATGTTTTGTTTGGTTTTGGTATGGCATTGAATATGAAAACATGTATAAGATTTGAATATGAAAACATGTATAAGATTATGAAATGAGCGTGGGAGGCCATGTAGAAACAAAATTAGTTTTAAAAAAAAGGTTTTTTGGGACGACATAGTCGTCCCAAATGTATATTTGATATTTTTTTATTCGAAAAAATTATAATCTGAAAATATTTAAAAACATCTTTTGGGACGACAAACCGTCCCAAAAAACAATTTATATATTTTTTCTGATTTGAAAAAATTAAATTTAAAAATTATACAATGCCTTTTGGGACGACATGTCGTCACAAAAGCTATTTTTTTATTTTTTCCGATTAATATTATTTAATAATTAAAAAAAATAACAATTGCTTTAGGGACGACATTTGGCATCCCAAAAAACCTTTGCCACGTCAGACGGTCTTCTCCACGTCAGCTAACATGAAAATCAACGCCATGTCAGCTGCCACGTCATCAATTGTTTAAAGGGACGACTTCGCGTTGTTTTTTGGGACAAATCTAAAGCGGCAACATTTTTGGGACGACTTGTCGTCCCAAAAAAAACTTTTGGGACGACATTGGGTGTTTTGGGACGACTTTTTGTCGTCCAAAAAATGAGTTTTCTAGTAGTGCAAGCCCGTGATACCGCAATTACTTTCAAGGAATTGTATGATAAATTGCTCAATTCTTAAGTCAAATTAACCACTACCTCGCTGCCGGTCAACTTTAGACCGGCATTGCTCACTCTGCCGTTCGTCCGCTTCCTGGTCTCCTTCCCCGACCTACCAGCCAACCATAGAGGGCCCAACTGCCTGGTAATTTCCAGTGTCAACAGCCCGGCATCTTTCAGTCCTACACCGGCTATCAACCACATCTGGCCCCGACTCAAGGCTCCAATGTCAGGCCACGCAAACCGTATATTGGACTGTGTTAGTTGTGTGCCGCATAAGGGCACTCTGCTAAATTTTGTAATACGTATCGGGTTCAACCATTCAATCCTGCCTTAGCTTGGTCACCTCGCCCTCAATCCCACGTGGTCGCACATCCTTTTGATGCATCAACTTCATGGCTTTTGGATAGTGGGGCTACCCACCACGTTACCACTGATCTTCAAAACTTGTCCCTCCACATTTCTTATTTGGGCACTGATGATATAATGGTTGGAGATGGCTCTGCACTGAACATTACCCATACTTGTTCTACTTCTCTCCCTCTTTCCACATATAAATCATTTCATTTGGGTTATGTGTGTTCCCAATATGTCCCGTAACTTGCTTTCTATCTGTCAATTATGCTAAACTAATAATATCTCTGTTGAATTTTTGCCTACTAAATTTCTTGTGAATGATCTCCACGCGTCACATCCTGCTACATGGTTCAGTTAAAAATGGTTTGTATGAGTTTCCTACCCAACCTCTACTAGCCTTTGCAACAAATATAGCCCACTCACATGTGTGGCATCATCGTGTGGGTCACATGGCTAGTCCCATTTTACATAATATTCTTCATACTTATGATTTGGATTATACTATTTAAGTTTTATATTGTTCGGCTTGTCTTAAGCATAAAAGACATAAACTTGCATGATTATACTTTACATTCAACTAGTCCCATTGAGATTATTTTTTCTGATGTTTTGACATCTCTTGTTTTATCTCGTGATGGTTTTAAATATTATGTCCTATTCGTTGATCATTTTACTTGCTACGTGTGGTTGTATCCTATTACTCGTAAGTCCGATGACATTTACCTTTATGTGTTTCAAAACTATTGTTGAGAAATTCTTTGATCATAGTATTAAATTCTTATATTCTGATAGTGGTGGTGAGTTCATCTCTCTTTGTGACTATCTGACACCAATGGCATTTCCCTTTTTACCACAACTTTATGCACTTATGAGCAAAATGGACTTTCAGAACGACAACATATTCACATTGTTGAAACTGGCTTGGCCTTTTTTTCTCATGCCTTTATCCTATCTATTTTTTAGCCCTATGCCTTCGCTATCTATCTATTTTTGGCCCTAGGCCTTTCTACCGCTGTTTATCTCATTACTCTTAATATAAAATCTCCTTATGAAAGCGTTTTCCACTCTCTTTCTGACTATAAAAAATTATGGGTCTTTGGTTGTTTATGTTACCCTTAGCTGCATCCATATACTAACCAAAAACTTCAACCTCACCCCAAACTTTGCATCTTCTTAGGATATGCCCTTAATCAGCATGCTTACGATTGCTTTGATCCTTTTGACTCTTGTCCCTATGTCTCTCGACATGTTAAGTATGTAGAAACAATGTTTTTTTTTGCTCCTCCACTTCTCCACCTAAGCCTAAATTTGTGGCCCTCTCTGTATGGATCCCCACTTCTCCACCTGTTGCCCAATCTTGCCCACCCTATAGTGAATGGTCCAATGGTGAGATTGGCCCAATCGTGAAATGGTGAGATTTTCCATATATTTGATGGTTTACCTCGTAGTTAATGCTCAATGTGATTTCGCCCTATAAACGGGCTAAAACTACCCAAACCAAGCCAAAAGTGTCGCAAATGGGGGCTAAAACATGCATCGGAGCATCATAAAGTTGACTCTCATCAACCCCCTCGGCCCTACCCAACCTCCACCTTATCCACCTAAGCCTAATATCTTGATGAAACATTTAGAAATAATAGCAGAAGTATTTCTTTAATAATAAAACAAATGAAAATCACAATTTTTTTTATATTGAAGTGCACGAGCATTAAGAGAGCATGTCAAGTTTATTTACAAGCACCAGCTTTGGCCGATCCGATGAGTCAAGTACCACCCAAACACCGTTTTACCATATGGATTTCAACCGCACTCCACGAGAACTAGCCATGCCTGACGACTCCGGCCGATCACTAAGGAAAAGAATCAACCTTCACCATGCAAACCTCCTACATGGTTCTAGCCAACCTTATCCATGCCTAAGGACCTACGCACCAACCGTTAGCCCTTGCTTTCCCGGCTTTAGCATGAATCATTGGGGAAAATGTACCGTCCTCACTCTTACGAGCGAGCACTCTAGCTACTTTCGGATAGACTTTGGGTCAAGAGGCCTCGAGATTGATGACTAGCCGTTCTCTTAGAGCAATAACTCTAATCCCCCTTAGCCACCATGATAAAGGAGACTACACCGTGGTAGTTAGATTCACCTGATATCACTATGGTTTATAGAATTGTTGTGACTCGGTGGTCAATCTCTAGTGTCGGTGTTTGGGCTGGAAAAGATACTATAACAATTACAAGGCTGAATCATAACTTACGGTGGTGGTTGTGGTGACTGAACAATAACGGTACGTGGTGGTTATCCATAAAATTAAAGAGGAAGACCGAAGATATCATGGTGGTTTTTAGTTAATGACCTTAAAATGATGACGATGGCGGCAAGATTGGCTAACACCTTTTTATATATCTCAAGGAAGGAGGCGAGTTCAATGGTCCCGGTGGTGGGAAAAATGGATTTTGCAATAGAGGTTGAAGTTGAATCCTGAACTACTATGGGACGAAGGCAAGTATATATATATTTCAGGCAACGTAAACTGACAGCTTATTAAAATGACTATAAGTTTTGTAACTGAAGCTGTCGGTTTTGGTGACTTGATCTCAAAACTGATGAATAATCTGGTGGAACTAATCTGTAAAACTGAGACTGAGAATGATGGTCAGTTCAGTTAAGTATATTCAGTTCTGTAAAAGTCAGTTTGTTGAAGTGCAACTGAGTTTTTTCTGAAGTCAGCAGCCAGTTTGGTCTGCTGAGTGTAGCTGAGTTCCGTATTTGAGCAGTTGATTACAAGTCTGAGAGAGTCAGTTCTGAACTGGGTTTCATCTTGTGGATAACAACTAGAGCTGGGGTCCACATTTAGGGTATTTATGACAATTCTGAGAAAGATCTTTGGTGGTTAGGGTTTGTGATTTATGCTATAAATACCGATGTTGTAATCAATGAAGAGTGTGTCTTTCAAAAGTGTGTCTTTAAAAAGTGTGTCTTTCACTTTGTGAGAAATACCTTGTAATTCTGTGCATATTAAAATATCTCTTTTTCTGTCCGTGGAGTAGTCGGCACAACGGAAACCATGTTAAATCACTGTGTTCTCTCTGTTTCTGTGTTTTATCAATTTCCGCCATACTTTATGTTTCCATTGCTTCTGTTATAATATTTCTTAAACTGCAAGCTTCTCTTCTGTGTTTTAACAAACTGGTATCAGAGTGTCAGGTTTAAGATTCAGAGAGTTGCAGGTTGAACAGAGTTGATCTTCATGTTAAGGGTGAATTTATACGATTTATAACGCTATATTCTACGATATTTTTCCCCGTAATTGTACTAAATTGCATAAGAAACGAGGGTTTAATGGATATATTGAGCAAATGATATTTTAGAAGAGTTAATCGCAAAATAGGTTGATTTATGTGTTTTAATTGTGATTTTATGATTATTGGAGCATTATTACATTTTGCGATGTTTTTATGTGTTATAGGTACATGTTTGAGGCTCAAAAGATGATCAAAGGTTGATTAAGTTCGAGCTAATTGATGATAAAAGAGATAATGAAGAAGTGGGATAGAGATAGAAGAGATAAAGATAAATAAATCAAAATCGATCATATCAAGCGGCGTCCGAAATCTCCGTCCGGTGGACGGGCGTACGGTGTAATTGAACGAGCGTCCGGGATGTCATCTTTGATTCGGGAAGTTTGGACGGCGGAGTGGACGCCGTACGGACGAGCGTCGGGTCATGACTCGGCCCGATTCGAAGTTTTATTGAAGAGTGGACGGGCGTTCAAGGTTTCGGACGGGCGTCCGGTGGCCGACTTAGCGAGAACCGACTTTGAAATCTATATATAGTCGGTTTGTTTTCTCCACAAAAGAGGATCATACACACATCATTCAAAACCCTAAACCTAGGGGCGGCTTTAGGCTGCGTTTTTCATCTTTTTATTCCTATTTTTATGCTCTTAGTTTAGATTAAACATTAGTTACTTTTTATGCCTTTTTCGCAAATTTGAGTTGCGAGGATGTTCGAGAGGCTAAAAGCTTCATCAAACGAGTATTGTGAAGCCGTCCAACAATTGTTGATTTCGTTTTCTTCGATTATCTTGTGAGTTTTTAATAAAGGTTGTTTCTTATTCATGCTTATTCATGTTTAATTTGCTTTTATATCGGAAGATATGCATGTGTTGATTGTTTATTGTTGATGGAAGTCTTAATAAACCCTAGATCACCATGAATAAGAATAGTAATTCGAATCTATCATAACGGAAGTTAATAGGTCGATTACTTAGATTATAAACACAAAGTTTGCACCTTTGGTTATTTAACGCGTTAATCTTACATCGGAAGATAGTAGATTGATAGATGAACTTTCTAAGGAATTAGGGTTCATGTTTAGGTAAGGTGAATCACAACCGAATAAAAGCGCAATATAATCGAGATAGGGAATCAATGCTTGTTGGATAGGTGGATCAATCCTCGTTTGCTCGTTATAAATTTGATTTAAATCCTTAAAAGCTTGAATTTGTCTAGTTAGTTTACTTTTATACGCACCTTAGATTAGTTAGTTTAAATTGGTTCGCAGCCCGTATCTTTCCTGGCTTTAGATCATCTCTTGTCCGAGTTTTACGTTTTAGTTAAGTTTAATTTACGGTATTCGTTTAGTTTTATCCGTTATTTAGCTTAGTAATCGTGACATAGGTTAGTTAGATAAAAACTAGAAACCACAATCGTTTAGTTCCCCGTAAGATCGACCCGGCATTAACCGCTATTACTACGATCCTTATACTTGAGGTTAACCGGATTATTACTTGTTTATTTTGTGTTGATAAAATCCGTGACAAGTTTTTGGCGCCGTTGCCGGGGAACCGGACGGTTGTCTAGTTTTTGTTTCGATTTCCTGTTTTAATCCGTTTTAAATTCCTGTTTTTTTTTTGTTTTTTGTTTTTGTTGATAGTTGTTTTAGGTAGTTGTTAAGTAGATAATTAGGGTTTAAAACTTTCCCTTAGTATTTTTCTTGAAGTTAGATCTTCTGTCCTTCTGTTTTTCTGACGTTCTTTCTTCCCTTCTTGCATTCTCTGCAAATTCCTGCCTCTGTTCTAAGTTTTCCCGTGAGCAAACGGGCGTCTGGGATATTGGACGCCCGTCCGCTGGGAAATTATCAATTCTGTTCTGTTTTATTCACTTAGACGAGCGTCCATAAGTTTTGGACGCCCGTTCAGGTAGTCTGTCTGTCAGACGAGCGTTTAAATTACTAAACGCCCGTCCGATCTCAATTTCATCTGGACGCCCGTCCAATCTTTTGGACGTCCGTCCGGTATTGTTTTCCTTAACACTTTTGTTTCCTTTTCTTCTTTCCCTTTCCTCTCTTTAGGTTTTTAATTTTTAGTTTAGGCTTTTATCTCTTCTTAGTTTTTAGGTTTTGTTCCACTTGTTTTTGGTCCGGTTTATGCAAACTCGGAGTCAAAAGGGACCGTTAATATACACCCCCGACCCCGAGCGAACCATAGTCCGGCCAAACGAGCGGAATTTCCGTTCGCGGTTCGGCGAGACGAGCCGAGCGAGATCTTGAAGAACAACTAGCAAGAGAAATCACCGATTTTGTGATAATGGCCGGCGATAATAGACGTACATTGGCGGACTACGCCATGCCGGGCGAAGTCAAGGTCAACCCGGCTATTGTTATTCCGGCCATTCTTGCACAAACTTTTGAGTCAAGCCAGGGACTCATCCGGATGATGCGGCACGCATCAATTTTTCACGGCTACCAATCGAGAGAATCCGCATACCCACTTACACAAATTCTTAGAGATATGCGGTACTACACGCATCCAAGGAGTAAGTGAGGATGCTATTAAACTTAAACTTTTTCCATTTTCGTTGAAAGGGGAGGCCAAAGAGTGGTACACCTCTCTCCCGTCTGAATCTATCACCACCTGGGCAGAACTCGAAAAGGAGTTCTTGAGTCAATATTTTCCACCTTCAAAGACAGCCCAGTGCTTAAATGACATTTTCACATTTTATCAGAGAGAGAATGAATCTTTCTTCGAGTGTTGGAAGAGATTCAAGTCCCTTCTTAGAAAATGCCCCCACCATGGCTTGCCACTTTGGAAAGGCAAGTCAATACATTCTTCGGTGGATTGACCGAGCTTACAAAAGGCATGGTCAATAGTTCTTCCGGCGGGGCATTTCGAAGAAAACGCCCGATGAGGGATGGGCATTGTTTGAGGACATTGCAAAATATAACTATGCCCCTCTTATCAAGCAATTCAAGCACCTCCTCTTCCCAAGGTTGAGGAAGTCAATTTACAAGGTTTGATTGCCATGCGCAAAAGCGAGATGGTACCACCTCAAGTTTCCAATCCTATAAATCAAACTTCCTCTTTTCCACAGAACCCTCAGGTTCTGTATTGCGAAAATTGCTGTCAGACCGGCCATATGAATGGCCAATGTCAATTTAATCCCCCTGCACCTTATCAAGTAAACGCTGTTCATGACTATGGACAGTACAATCAAGTCACATGTCAAAATTGTGACGAGATGGGGCACACTTCTAAATTCTGCCCTATGAACGGACAGAATGCGGAAGTGAATGCGTTCTATGGCCGAACAATCAAAGGTTCAATCGGTTTCCGGCCGGGGCAATTTTCAAAACCAAGGGTTTAATCCATCTTCGAATTTCAATCCCAATTCGAATTTTAATTCGAATCAGAATTTCAACAGAAACCCTGGGTTTAATCAGAATCAAAACTCGAATTTTTCCAATCCTACGCAAAAATTCAATCAGAATTGGCCTTCCAATTCAAATTCTCAATTTCAAAGTCGGCCCGGCCCGATTTCTATGCTCCAAATCTCCAAAACTCTCAAGGCCCCTCCCAACCTACAAATCTTGAGGCTAAGTTGGAAGAGCAAAGTAGATCGATGAAGAATCTTGAGAGACAAATTGGGCAACTGGCTGAGCAGTTGGCTTCTAGACCCCCAGGGCAGCTGCCCAGTTTCACTGAGAAGAATCCAAAGGGTGGTCAAGTTGCTCAGGCGGATTTGAACAAAGGCCCATGTACTGACCTCGTGCCATCAATTCAATACGGTAAGGAGGAGGCCAGTGCAATGAATCTAAGGAGCGGTACTCAAGTTAGTGGTCCTTCCCATCCGGGAAACCACTAACCCCTCCTGCCATTGATAAGGCAGGAGGGGAAGCTGAGCACCTACACTCCCCTCAACTGCAAGAGAAAACTCAGGTGGCTGATCCCCTGAGAGGTGAAGATTTTGGTAATCCTCAAGTGGCTGATCCTTTGAGGACCGAAAAAGCAAGCGAAAGTCAGGAGGCTGATTCCCCGACTACTAAGAAATCTGAAAAAACTGTTCGTTGGAAGGATCTGGAAGACAGAGCTGTCAGTGCATCCTCGAAAAAGGTTTTCTCTGAGGATGACCTTAAGAAACTTCCATTTCCACCGAGAAAGAGCAACATTCCTTTGATTGAGGATAAGAAGTACGAAAAGGTGCTAAACCTTTTGAAAAATACTCAGGTGAATCTTCCATTGTCGGATGTCTTAGTCGAGATGCCTAAGTATACAAAATTTATCAAGGATGTTGTGTCTTCGAAAAAGAAATTAGCGAGGCATGGAAAGGCGATTGGTGAGGATTGTTCCATGATTAATTATGAAAACTTACCAATTAAAAGAGGTGACCCCGGCAAATTTGTACTTACGAGTTTTGATGGGAGGTCTAGTCTTCCCAAATTCTTTGTGTGATCTAGGTGCCTCTATAAGCCTTATGCCAATGTCTGTATGCAAACAGCTCGGTCTACAAAGTCTTCTAGAACCCACTACTATGAGTTTACAATTCGCGGATAGATCCTCTAAGAAAGCTTCTGGAATCCTAAAAGACGTTTTGGTTCAGATTGATCGATTTACCTTTCCAGTTGATTGGTATGTTTTAGATATAGAGAAAGACGAAAACGTTCCCTTGATTCTAGGAAGACCTTTCTTATCTACAGCTAGAGCTCTCATCGACTGCGATGGTGGGCACGTGATGCGGTACGATCCCAGGAGATCGACGAAAGGATCAATGAGAGCGGAAAACCCTAACCTAACTGAGCAGCAGTCTAGGAAGAGGGCCAAGAACAACTCAACGCTTTGCTCAAGAACGCGATAAGCTCTTGAAAATGGGTGCAATCTCTACGACAAAGAGATCACTCGCTCGCAAGCGATGTTCTTGATCAATCACAGACCAAGGAAGAAGAGAAAACTCTCAATTTCATTATAAAGATTTCATCATCGATTTATTTTAATATTACAAGTAGAATGCCTTTATATAGGCTACAAAATAAAAGACTGACAATCTCCTAATTGATGTGGGATAAATTACAATGTAATTTTCGCCACTTTATTTTGTAACAATCCTAACTCAACCCTAGTAAGCCCAAACGGCTATTATTTGCTAAAAATAAACACCTGGCCCAATATACTAACATATGGGCAACTTTTGACACGGGCTTAAGGCCGTTTTATTCATTAAAACACTGAAAACTAAAATAAACAAAACGAATAAAATGTCTCGGAACGGATCACATCATTCCCTCCCGGTTGGAAAGGATTCGTCCTCGAATCAATAGGACGTCATAGAAGTCAGCATCCGAAACCAATCCCGAACAACCCGTAAGTAGAAGCAAAGATATACCGGGATCAAATATGAAGTGGACAGATGACATCACAACAATGGTGCGTGGAACGAACGAGTCATTCTTCATCAGTGCAACAAAAGAAAAGTCCAACGGCTTGAGATTGTTGTCAAGAACACTCGGCGTAGAAGCAATGTAATCAGAACAATATGGTGTAGGGGCGTCGTCAACACGCACATCAAAAGGATCCATAAAACAATGCACCGGTTTCTCACCACAAACTACCTTCAAAGATAAACCGGGAACCTCGGATGGTGTATCAAGAACCTCGGTATGCTCATCACTACACTCAACGGGTTCTTCAACAATCTGTCTCATCAATGCGCACTATCTTGTCCACAACAATTTCCGCCTCATCATTAACTACTTTGGGCACACTCTCTAATTTCTCATCCACAAATTCGGGCGCATTCACAAATTCGGGTTCCGCATGGTCAACATGACTCTCCACTACTTCTTCCACAATCTCATTCTCCTCGGTGATTGCATCCGCCACCATAGACTCTTGGACTACCTCCTCTTGAATGTTAACACTCTCTTCGTTGTTTGCTTCAACCAAGGCTTTTTCCCTTTCGGATTCACGTTTCAAACGAGCTTCCTCGTGCGGCGCTAGTTTGAGTTGATCTTTGTGGGCATCCTCGGGGGATAAGGAACGGAGTGTAAGTCTCATCCTCTTATGGCGCAAGGTGTAGCTATTCAAATACCCATCATACGTAACCCTCCTATCATATTGCCATGGCCTCCCAAGTATGATATGACAAGCGAGCATAGGGGCTACATCACATAAAACTTCATCATCGAGCCTACCAAGATTAAAAGATATTAAGGCTTTGTTTGGTAACTCGCACTTGACCAACATCACCGAGTCCTTGCAACGTATATGGTTGAGGATGAGGTGTCGTAGGAATACCTAAATCGGAGACAAAACCAAAGCACTTATGACATTGGCACGACTTCCCGCATCAATTTTCATTAAGCAAATCTTCCCACTAACCAAAACCCTCGTATGAAAACTATTTTCTCGGTGCAAATCATTCTCCACATTCACCACACTACTCAAGGCTTTCTTTATCACAAACATCTCTCCTTTCAATGATTCATACCCTCCAGATGCCTTAGTTTCACAATTGTTTTGACAACAGAATTTCACAGGTGTGAAAATGTTTACACCGTGGGTGTGAAACCCACGTATTTAAGCACCAAACGACTACGAATTTGGGAAAACTCAAAAGACAAAAGTTGTAGAAATGAGAGTTTTCTAAAGTATTTCAAATTTTCAGATTTTTTGGAGATACGGAAGTCGCTCAAACAATCGTTTTTCGGAAACTGGTGCAATCTGTCAATGATTTTCAGATTGGTAGCAGTGTCTTACGGTGCCAATTACGACAAAACTACAGAGAATTTGGAAAAACTCAAAAGATAAAAGTTGTACATCAGAGTATTTCCTATACTATCACCAATTTTCAGGTAATTTGGAGTCGTCTAAAGCACAAAAACCTAAAACGATCGACGCTTGACGGCTGCAGTTTTTCTGGACAGATTGTTCGGAGTAATCGGCGGTTTTAGGCAAGATTTATGTTGAATCTGGATTGGGTGTAAAGAGAGAAATTGTAGAACGAGATGTGTTGTATATGTGGTAAAAATTGCAGAATTTTTCGAGTTGTTTTGGTTAGGGAACGAACTGATACAAAAAAACGGGATCTGGAAAATAATTAGGGTTCTTGGGATGAAGGCTTGAAGAATCTTCAAGTTTTCCGGGTAGGATGGATGAAGATTTTGGATGTTCTTGGGAGAGGGTGGACGAAATTAATGAACAAAAAACAAGGAACTAATTTTTTTTTTTTTTTTGAATAAGAAAATTAAAGAAGGAAAATAAACGGGGATATTTGATACATTCGTCGCTGAGCTCTGCTACCAACTGATGCGGTACGATCCCAGGAGATCGACGAAAGGATCAATGAGAGCGGAAAACCCTAACCTAACTGAGCAGCAGTCTAGGAAGAGGGCCAAGAACAACTCAACGCTTTGCTCAAGAACGCCGATAAGCTCTTGAAAATGGGTGCAATCTCTACGACAAAGAGATCACTCGCTCGCAAGCGATGTTCTTGATCAATCACGTACCAAGGAAGAAGAGAAAACTCTCAATTTCATTATAAAGATTTCATCATCGATTTATTTTAATATTACAAGTAGAATGCCTTTATATAGGCTACAAAATAAAAGACTGACAATCTCCTAACTGATGTGGGATAAATTACAATGTAATTTTCGCCACTTTATTTTGTAACAATCCTAACTCAACCCTAATAAGCCCAAACGGCTATTATTTGCTAAAAATAAACACCTGGCCCAATATACTAACATATGGGCAACTTTTGACACGGGCTTAAGGCCGTTTTATTCATTAAAACACCGAAAACTAAAATAAACAAAACAAATAAAATGTCTCGGGACAGATCACATCATTCCCTCCCGGTTGGAAAGGATTCGTCCTCGAATCAATAGGACGTCATAGAAGTCAGCATCCGAAACCAATCCCGAACAACCCGTAAGTAGAAGCAAAGATATACCGGGATCAAATATGAAGTGGACGAGATGACATCACAACAATGGTGCGTGGAACGAACGAGTCATTCTTCATCAGTGCAACAAAAGAAAAGTCCAACGGCTTGAGATTGTTGTCAAGAACACTCGGCGTAGAAGCAATGTAATCAGAACAATATGGTGTAGGGGCGTCGTCAACACGCACATCAAAAGGATCCATAAAACAATGCACCGGTTTCTCACCACAAACTACCTTCAAAGATAAACCGGGAACCTCGGATGGTGTATCAAGAACCTCAGTATGCTCATCACTACACTCAACAGGTTCTTCAACAACTGTCTCATCAATGCGCACTATCTTGTCCACAACAATTTCCGCCTCATCATTAACTACTTTGGGCACACTCTCTAATTTCTCATCCACAAATTCAGGCGCATTCACAAATTCAGGTTCCGCATGGTCAACATGACTCTCCACTACTTCTTCCACAATCTCATTCTCCTCGGTGATTGCATCTGCCACCATAGACTCTTGGACTACCTCCTCTTGAATGTTAACACTCTCTTCGTTGTTTGCTTCAACCAAGGCTTTTTCCCTTTCGGATTCACGTTTCAAACGAGCTTCCTCATGTGCGGCTGCTAGTTTGAGTTGATCTTTGTGGGCATCCTCGGGGGATAAGGAACGGAGTGTAAGTCTCATCCTCTTATGGCGCAAGGTGTAGCTATTCAAATACCCATCATACGTAACCCTCCTATCATATTGCCATGGCCTCCCAAGTATGATATGACAAGCAGGCATAGGGGCTACATCACATAAAACTTCATCATCGAGCCTACCAAGATTAAAAGATATTAAGGCCCGTTTGGTAACTCGCACTTGACCAACATCACCGAGTCCTTGCAACGTATATGGTTGAGGATGAGGTGTCGTAGGAATACCTAAATCGGAGACAAAACCGAAGACTTATGACATTGGCACGACTTCCCGCATCAATTTTCATTAAGCAAATCTTCCCACTAACCAAAACCCTCGTATGAAAACTATTTTCTCGGTGCAAATCATTCTCCACATTCACCACACTACTCAAGGCTTTCTTTATCACAAACATCTCTCCTTTCAATGATTCATACCCTCCAGATGCCTTAGTTTCACAATTGTTTTGACAACAGAATTTCACAGGTGTGAAAATGTTTACACCGTGGGTGTGAAACCCACGTATTTAAGCACCAAACGACTACGAATTTGGGAAAACTCAAAAGACAAAAGTTGTAGAAATGAGAGTTTTCTAAAGTATTTCAAATTTTCAGATTTTTTGGAGATACGGAAGTCGCTCAAACAATCGTTTTTCGGAAACTGGTGCAATCTGTCAATGATTTTCAGATTGGTAGCAGTGTCTTACGGTGCCAATTACGACAAAACTACAGAGAATTTGGAAAAACTCAAAAGATAAAAGTTGTACATCAGAGTATTTCCTATACTATCACCAATTTTCAGGTAATTTGGAGTCGTCTAAAGCACAAAAACCTAAAACGATCGACGCTTGACGGCTGCAGTTTTTCTGGACAGATTGTTCGGAGTAATCGGCGGTTTTAGGCAAGATTTATGTTGAATCTGGATTGGGTGTAAAGAGAGAAATTGTAGAACGAGATGTGTTGTATATGTGGTAAAAATTGCAGAATTTTTCGAGTTGTTTTGGTTAGGGAACGAACTGATACAAAAAAACGGGATCTGGAAAATAATTAGGGTTCTTGGGATGAAGGCTTGAAGAATCTTCAAGTTTTCCGGGTAGGATGGATGAAGATTTTGGATGTTCTTGGGAGAGGGTGGACGAAATTAATGAACAAAAAACAAGGAACTAATTTTTTTTTTTTTTTTTGAATAAGAAAATTAAAGAAGGAAAATAAACGGGGATATTTGATACATTCGTCGCTGAGCTCTGCTACCAACTGATGCGGTACGATCCCAGGAGATCGACGAAAGGATCAATGAGAGCGGAAAACCCTAACCTAACTGAGCAGCAGTCTAGGAAGAGGGCCAAGAACAACTCAACGCTTTGCTCAAGAACGCTGATAAGCTCTTGAAAATGGGTGCAATCTCTACGACAAAGAGATCACTCGCTCGCAAGCGATGTTCTTGATCAATCACAGACCAAGGAAGAAGAGAAAACTCTCAATTTCATTATAAAGATTTCATCATCGATTTATTTTAATATTACAAGTAGAATGCCTTTATATAGGCTACAAAATAAAAGACTGACAATCTCCTAATTGATGTGGGATAAATTACAATGTAATTTTCGCCACTTTATTTTGTAACAATCCTAACTCAACCCTAGTAAGCCCAAACGGCTATTATTTGCTAAAAATAAACACCTGGCCCAATATACTAACATATGGGCAACTTTTGACACGGGCTTAAGGCCGTTTTATTCATTAAAACACTGAAAACTAAAATAAACAAAACGAATAAAATGTCTCGGAACGGATCACATCAGCACGTGACTATCCGAGTTGGTGACCAAGAGGTGAGTTACAATGTCTTAAAGTCCATTCAAGTACCCTCTGGCCCTCCAACCGGCTTTTCCATTGATTATATGACGGATGATTTCACCGACTATATGGATAAGCAAGTCATGGTGTAGAAGCGAATATGAGCGATTAGTTGATAATCCGAATACTCATGGTAGGGTGAATCTGGATCAACTAGCGGTGATTTTGAGGAAGGGCATTTGGAAGGAGAAGCTTTGGCGGTGGGACCACGAGTAAACTCAATGATATTGAGTTGAAAAGTGGAGATCTCAAGTCTAGTTTAGAAGACCCCCGCGGATTTGGTGTTGAAGCCGTTACCTAAACATCTTAAGTATGTGTTCTTAAGAGAAGGCGACAAGCTTCCTTTAATCATATCTGCCAAGCTTTCCCGTACAGAGGAAATGAAACTGATCGACGTCTTGAAGAAGAATGAAAAAGCTTTTGGTTGGCAAGTAGGAGATATCAGGGGAATATCTCCTGACATCTGCATGCATAAGATCAAGACGAATGAGGGCGCCAAGTGTGTCAGACAGCCCCAGCGAAGGCTTAACCCTCATATGCAAGAAGTCGTTAAAAAAGAAATCATTAAACTTCTGGACATGGGAATCATTTATGCCATCGCGGATAGTGAATGGGTTTCCCCGACTCAAGTAGTTCCCAAAAAAGGTGGAATTACAATTGAAAAGAATGAGAAGGGAGAGGAAATTGCATTGAGGCTTGTTACTGGTTACAGAGTCTGCATCGATTATCGAAAGCTCAATGAGGTAACCATGAAAGATCACTTTCCCCTTCCATTCATTGACCAGATGCTCGAGCGTCTGGCGGGACACGCATTCTACTGTTTCCTAGATGGATATTCAGGATATTTCCAGATACCCATTGATCCAGCTGACCAAGAAAAGACCACCTTCACCGCTTCTTATGGTACATTCGCCTACGGACGAATGCCGTTCGGTCTCTCGCAATGCCCCGGCTACATTCCGGCGATGTATGCTAGCCATCTTTGACGGGCTTGTAGAAAAGTGTATGGAGATTTTTATGGACGATTTTTCGGTTTTTGGTCGATCTTTTGATGATTGCCTTGACAATCTTGATCGGTGTTATCCGGATGTGTGGAAAAGAACCTAGTACTTAATTGGGAAAAATGCCATTTCATGGTAGATGAAGGAATAGTTCTTGGCCACAAGATCTCCGCCAAGGGTATAGAAGTTGACAGGGCAAAAGTAGAAGCTATCGAGAAGATGAGCTATCCTAAAAATGTGCGCGAAGTGAGAGGTTTTCTTGGACACGTCGGCTTCTACAGAAGGTTCATTCAAGATTTCTCCAAGATAGCCAAGCCCCTGTCCACTTTACTAAGGGAAGACGTTGAGTTTATTTTTGATGAGAGCTGCAAGCAAGCGTTTGAGGAGCTTAAGGATCGTTTAATATCTGCTCCGATTCTTATATCGCCTGACTGGAACCTACCATTTGAGCTTATGTGCGACGCATCAAATTATGCTGTTGGTGCTGTTCTAGGGCAAAAGATCAAGGGAAAGTTCCAGCCTATCTATTACGCAAGTCACACATTGAACCCCTCTCGGGTTAACTATACTACTACCGAAAAGGAACCGCCGGCGTAGTCTTTGCTATGGACAAGTTTCGTAGTTACTTGTTAGGAGCTCAAGTGATCGTGTGGACCGATCACGCTTTTGCGTTACCCGATGACTAAGAAAGAGGCTAAACCGCGCTTACTACGTTGGATATTGACCCTACAAGAGTTTGACGTTCAAATTAAGGACAAAAAGGGCAGTGAGAATGTAGTAGCGGATCATGTGTCTAGGATGTTAAATGAGGAGAAGAATGAACCGGACGATATAGATCTTTACTTTCCTCTAGAAAACATCATGTTGATCGATGGCCGCTCCCCGATGTTCCATGGTATTCTTCCATTGTAAATTACCTTCATGGCCGTTATCTCGATCCGGAGATGTCTTATCGGGGAGAAGAAAAAGTTCTTCTCGGATTTAAAATATTTCGTTTGGGATGAACCTTATCTTTTCAAGATCTCAGTAAAGATGGTTTGCTTAGGAGATGTATTCCGAATCGAGCAACGTGACGTCATTGAGCGAAGGTGCCACGGTGGACCCACGGGAGGACACTTTGGTCCTTGGAAAACCGTTGCTAAGATATTTCAATCCGGTTTCTATTGGCCTACGATCTTTAAAGATACGGAAGCTTTCGTAAAGCTTGTGATAGGTGCCAAAGAACCGGTACTCGACAAGGCGTTTTGACATGCCTTTAAAACCCATCCTCGAATGCGAAGTCTTTGATGTATGGGGTATCGATTTTATGGGACCTTTCCCATCATCTTGCGGTAATAAATACATCTTAGTCTGCGTGGATTACGTGTCTAAATGGGTGGAGGCCCAAGCCACTCCTCACAATGATCATAAGACGGTGATGAAATTTCTAAAGAAGAATATTTTCGTGAGGTTTGGATGTCCACGTGCCTTGATCAGTGATGAAGGGACGCATTTCTGCAACCGACCCCTAGAAAGTTCTCGAAAAATATGGTGTCCGGCATAAAATTGGCACACCGTACCATCCTATGACTAGTGGTCGGGTTGAAAGGAGCAACCGAGCATTAAGAAGATCCCGGAGAAGATCGTTAACGATCATAGGAAAGACTCGGAGTCCGAAGTTGGATGATGTACTTGTGGGCATATCGAATCGCCTATAAGACCCCCATGGGTACATCACCATATCAAATGGTCTACGGGAAACCATGTCATCTGCCTGTCGAGTTAGAGCATAGAGCTTTTTGGGCTACAAAGTTTCTGAACTTTGATTCCCAATCTTGTGGGAAGCATCGACTACGGCTACGAGGTGGACGAATCGGACTCCGTGCCTATGAAAGTGCCGGGGTTAGTAAAGATAAGATGAAGCTACTCCACGATGCTAAGATTAAGAAAAGAGAATTTCATGTCGGCGAACAAGTTCTTCTATACAATTCTAGGTTACATCTGTTTCCTGGAAAGTTAAGGACACGTTGGTCCGGCCCTTTCGAGATTCTCCAAATCATTCCGGGAGGCGTTCTAGAACTTCGTGGTTATAGTGGTGAACCGTTTCGAGTCAACGGTCAAAGGTGCAAACACTATATTGGTGAACCCAAAGAGACATCTTTGATTGTTAAATTTCTCGACATTCTCGGATGTGGTGTTACTCGGTCGAAGAGTTTGACGAGTTATCACCGACTTGTTCTCTCGAGGATGACGGTAGTGATCCGTCCGAAGAAGTTCTAGCGGTAGTGCGATATGGAAGAGTTTGAGAGGGAGCGACAACTTAAACGTCATCGGAGGAGTCGGAGGAGAAAGAACACAACCATGGGGAAACTTAAGAAGGTTTGGAGAGCTTTCAAAGATTTCACCCCATGTGTGAGATGCTGTTTCTGCAGCCACACTACGGATCAGAGCTTACACGAGGTAGTGGCTGGCAGAAAGGTTAAATGGCCTGATCCAGGTTGAGCTTACAATGTGTCGAGCTAACGACATTAACCAAAAGCGCCACTGGGGGCAACCTAGATATCGTTCTTTTAGTTGTTTTGTTTTATGCTTTGATAGTATTAGTATTTAAGTTTAGTTTATTCAGTTTTAGCCTTATTAAGTTTTTGTTTTTATCTCGTCGCTTAGTTGTGCTTCCTAGATATGGATTTCGGTGTTCGACGGAGGGAGTTTCCTTTCCTTAGGAGGATTCCACTCATTACCGTAGATGACGGACCGGGAGGAACCATCGTTTTGCACGTAGATTTTGACATTAGTACCCGCGTCAAGACGGTCACCTATGTTCTTATTGTTCCCCGTTGTTCGGGAGGTGGAGACTTTACTACCGAGGAGTTACGGGCGGCTCTAGGACGTCCTTACACCATCCTCAATGATCCGATGCCGACGGACTTAGCGCTAGTGCCGCAAGCCGAGCACTTTCGAGGTGTTGATGTAGGCGGTGAGGACCGGGGTTTACAAGATGAGTATGACTTCCCTCCGGCGATTGACATGCTCCGCCGTCTCATTCGAGTGATCGATTGGTCGGACATTTATGATGACTAGCGTTCTTAGGATGTTTCGTCGAGCAAACGACGTAAAACAAAAGCGCCGAGTGGGAGGCAACCCACTCGTTTTCCATCTCGTTTTTATTTATTTTCTAGTAATTTTATGTACTTCATTTGATTTTTATTTGTATTTTTGAAGTTTTATATAAGTTTAATAAGAAGGGCAAATTTTGAATTTGATTTGTATGGAAGTTTTATAATTTTTGCACTTAAATCGCTTGGACGCCCGTCCCGAACTCGGACGCCCGTCCGCCTTGACCAATTTTAGGACGAGCGTCCACTAAGCCTCGGACGCCCGTCCGCTTTATTCCCTCCAATCTCGTATGTGATTCAAAATCTTGGACGAGCGTCTAATAAACGGACGCCCGTCCCGTTCATCCGTCTTTCCAGTGGACGCCCGTCCACTGAGTTGGACGAGCGTCCAACCTCTGTCTTTATATACCCCTTCATCGAGTGAACCCTCACTTTTAAGAATTTCAAAAATCAAAAACGGGTTCTCTCCCTCCTTTTGCCCTAAAATCGTCGATTCTACACCGTTTTGGGCGATTCAAAGTGCTACGGGCCGCCCTTGATACCCTCTCTTTGATTTTCATAACCAAATCCCCCAAAACACGATATTTTTGGAGAATCGGACCCCATTGCGGTCCGACTTTTGTGAAGAAAAATTTGATTTTGGAGGTCATTCTTGTGTTGTTTGGACTCATTTTCACCTCAATCAACATCTACTCACCCTACTCGGTAAGTTAGTAACAACTTTTCTAGATTTCATTCACGTTTTTGTGAGTTCGATCTTTGGGTCGGCTCGTTTTCTTGAATGTCACCTTAATTTGTTTTTTTTTCGGTTTTGGTGTTTCTTTCTCGCTTCTTGTTTTGGTGATATGGTGTTGTGATGGGTAATGAATGGATTGTTTGGTGATGGTTATGGTGGTGGATGTGGTTTGGTTGTTTTGAAATCCCGCTTTGGATGTTAAACGGGTAACTTTTGTGCACATTAGGATTGTTTGGTTTAGACTAGGCGTGGAAATGGTTCATAAGAAGGCGAGTTGTGAAGAGGCATGGTAAGGAAGTGGCCCGGGAGGCGGGGAAAAAGCGTAAAGAGATTGACCCCACCTTAGTTGATCCTAACCGGGGTGTGAGTATTCGTGAGCAACCTCCTGAGCCACCCAAACTAGGGCGACCTTAAGAGATGAGCCAACCTCGGAGTCCGAGACGGATGATGATGTGCCTTTGGTACGGATGCCTAGAGTTCGAGAGGTGGAGGTTCGTCTAGGGGCGAGGAGACCGTCGATGCTCCCCGGGAAGAGGAACCGGCTTGCACCTAGGGCGCCCCTCCTAGAAAGAAGTCTAAAACCGTTGCCCCGATGCCATTGCCTCGTCGATTCGTGAACCCTAGAGCCCATGCAAGTTTATACTAAACATTACTTTTCCAGAAACATGTTGGTTGAGAGGGCTATTTTGGAGGCGAAGGTCGATCCGGGGTTCGTTAAGTTGCTTAAGGATAGGAAATGGGAAGCCTTGATGACAATCCCGACTACCCCGGTGAATAGCTCCCTAGTTCGGGAATTTTATGCAAACTGTTCGGAAACCGACTTGGGGACAAAGGTAGTCGTGGTTCGAGGGGTAGAAGTTCCCTTTACACCGGAGGTGATTAATCAGAAATACAACTTAGCGGCTTTCGAGGGTCGGGATTATAAGGAGGAGATTGTGCATAGACAGAGTTTGGGACAGGATCCTTTGGAGGAGTTGAGATTGAGAGTTTGCCCGGATGTGGCCTGGACGTTGAGACCGGGAGGAGACCGGAAGGAGTTGGTTACCACGGCCTGGACGGAGGATTGGAAGGTCCAGTGTCGATTCATTCGAAATCGGTTGTTGCCTAAGAACAACTTGACACATTTTCATATAGGTGACCCGGGCATGTTGTATGCGTTGATATTTGGCTTGAATGTGGATGTGGGACAGCATTGTATGACGAGATCTCGATCAATCGAAGGTTTATACACGGAGCTTGATCGTCCCTCACTTGATCCACGCTTGTGTCTCGATGCCGGTGTGCCCGAGTTTGGGGCGGATCATAAACCGAAGAACCCTAGGCCTATACAAAGGGAAAAGAGTAAGCCCTCGGGACATTCGAGCCGGAGGCACCTCCGGAGCCCGGTTCATCGGCAACGCCTCGTGCATCCTCCCTTCCTCCTTTATCTCCCGCCGTCGTGATGCGGTTAAGCATGGCCAATAGTTTCCGGGAATGGCTCGGTGAAATTCGGGATACACGAACAACATTTTGACGATTCTTCACCGCATCCGTGAGGGCCGGCAAATGTAGAGGGATGACAGGATCTTCAATCCGAGGTCCGTTGATTTTCTTTTTACCGATGAGATTGAGCAGGTCATTGCGGATGCTCTACACGACTCGAGTCATCTTCGTATGAGGAGCGACGACTCGGCGCCTAGGGCTACGGCACCACCTTCGGACCCTCCTCCGATCCTCCAAATTCGATGATTCTCGCGGCACCGAGCCAACCTTGATCTTATTTATCTATTTTCACGTTGGTTGTTTTGTATTGACATTTTTACTTATACGGTTCGTTGTAATTTTGATATTGCTACTATTTATTTTCAATGGATCATGTAAGCCATAAGGCGCGCGTACTTTCATTTCAACTGTGTTTCAACTTTCTGGATGTATTGTGTGCTATCACTTTGCTTTCTCTTTATTTCTGATTCTCTTTTCATGTTGGTATGACTCCCCGTTTTCCCCGAGATGGTTCCATGTTGTCTAAGATGTGCAGGTATCTACATTGTCTGGTTACGCATTCTTGATATCATTATGAAGGCTCCGGCCTGACCAACGATTCAAGTTTCGATTTAAATCAGCTAAGTCTTTTCCTTTTTCTTTCGTTTTGCACAACATGAGGACATGTTGATTTTTAAGTGTGGGGGAGGGGATTGTTTCGATATGTATCTACACATTGGCTTAATTCGTAATGTTTCTATGCAAATGAGCTAAAATTTTTAAAATTTTCCGACACTGTTGTTTTTGTTTTGTCCCGAGTAGGCAATTCGATTCAATGTTCGCTACTTTTATGATCATTTAAGCTATGTATCATATATTTGGTAAATTAGATGTTTCACCTGACACTATTTTTCACGAGCCATAGTGAATGATGAGCTAATTTATAAAGTTATACCCCTTTTGGATTAGTAGTTTTTGATTATCTCGTAAGTCATGTGCTTAGTGCTACGTATATATCGTGAGATTTATGATAGTTTGTATTTAGATCCGAAGTATGATATACTGTGAATATCTAAGGTTTGAATGTGATAAGTAACACGTAACCTATTGTCAAAGTGAAAAAGTTGAATTAATATGAAGAATTATTGGGACTGTCGAAAGCTAGTCGATGATTTGAGTGAGGTAGGGTATACCACGTATGTCCTATACCACTATGATGACTAAAAGCTCACGACAATCGAAGAAGCCGCCTTATGATTGGAGTAAGGTAGGGTATTATCTCGAAATGTCCTATTCTCGCTATGACAGGCAAGAGCTCATTCGATGTGTGTTTTAAGCGAAAAGTTAAATCAACCGATAAAGTGTTATGAAATGTATATAAGACTAAGTTATCGTCTCGCCTTATCCCCGCATAAACCGACGATATGTTGTAGGGATTGTCCTCCGAGTATTTCGTAAAGGCCCTAGATATATTCGATCATTCTTTTCGGGATATATCACGTTTGTAGGGTGCATCTTATGAGTGTCCTTTATTACTAGTCTACAAGGGGGTATTAGCTAGTTTTGCTTTGAGTTTCTCGAGTTTGGATATAGTGGAAGTTTATTATGGCTATGCACACGCACAAGGGTGAACTTCGATTTAGTGGATATGTGTTATGCACGTTTAGATGCCCGTTTTTCTCTCGAGCCTAACTTTTGTTTTGTTTTGCTCGGGACGAGCAAAAGCTTAAGTGTGGGGGAGTTGTTAAGGGTGAATTTATACGATTTATAACGCTATATTCTACGATATTTTTCCCCGTAATTGTACTAAATTGCATAAGAAACGAGGGTTTAATGGATATATTGAGCAAATGATATTTTAGAAGAGTTAATCGCAAAATAGGTTGATTTATGTGTTTTAATTGTGATTTTATGATTATTGGAGCATTATTACATTTTGCGATGTTTTTATGTGTTATAGGTACATGTTTGAGGCTCAAAAGATGATCAAAGGTTGATTAAGTTCGAGCTAATTGATGATAAAAGAGATAATGAAGAAGTGGGATAGAGATAGAAGAGATAAAGATAAATAAATCAAAATCGATCATATCAAACCGGCGTCCGAATCTCCGTCCGGTGGACGGGCGTCCGGTGTAATTGAACGAGCGTCCGGATGTCATCTTTGATTCGGGAAGTTTGGACGCCGGAGTGGACGCCGTCCGGACGAGCGTCCGGTCATGACTCGGCCCGATTCGAAGTTTTATTGAAGAGTGGACGGGCGTTCAAGGTTTCGTACGGGCGTCCGGTGGCCGACTTAGCGAACCGACTTTGAAATCTATATATAGTCGGTCGTTTTATCCACAAAAGAGGATCATACACACATCATTCAAAACCCTAAACCTAGGGGCGGCTTTAGGCTGCGTTTTTCATCTTTTTATTCCTATTTTTATGCTCTTAGTTTAGATTAAACATTAGTTACTTTTTATGCAATCGTTTCGCAAATTTGAGTTGCCGAGGATGTTCGTAGGCTAAAAGCTTCATCAAACGAGTATTGTGAAGCCGTCCAACAATTGTTGATTTCGTTTTCTTCGATTATACCGTGAGTTTTTAATAAAGGTTGTTTCTTATTCATGCTTATTCATGTTTAATTTGCTTTTATATCGGAAGATATGCATGTGTTGATTGTTTATTGTTGATGGAAGTCTTAATAAACCCTAGATCACCATGAATAAGAATAGTAATTCGAATCTATCATAACGGAAGTTAATAGGTCGATTACTAGATTATAAACACAAAGTTTGCACCTTTGGTTATTTAACGCGTTAATCTTACATCGGAAGATAGTAGATTGATAGATGAACTTTCTAAGGAATTAGGGTTCATGTTTAGGTAAGGTGAATCACAACTCGAATAAAAACGCAATATAATCGAGATAGGGAATCAATGCTTGTTGGATAGGTGGATCAATCCTCGTTTGCTCGTTATAAATTTGATTTAAATCCTTAAAAGCTTGAATTTGTCTAGTTAGTTTACTTTTATCTCGCACCTTAGATTAGTTAGTTTAAATTGGTTCGCAGCCCGTATCTTTCCCGGCTTTAGATCATCTCTTCCGTCCCGCTTTACGTTTTAGTTAAGTTTAATTTACGTATTCGTTTAGTTTTATCCGTTATTTAGCTTAGTAATCGTGACATAGGTTAGTTAGATAAAAACTAGAAACCACAATCGTTTAGTTCCCCGTAAGATCGACCCGGCATTAACCGCTATTACTACGATCCTTATACTTGAGGTTAACCGGATTATTACTTGTTTATTTTGTGTTGATAAAATCCGTGACACTTCACCAAGACCGGTGACCAGTGCTAGGATTTATTGATCAAAGGTTTGTTCTTTAATTAGAACGATGTCAGCAATGAAAGTAAAGATTGATAAAATTACAGAGAGGAACAGTTTCAGTTTGTGGAAAATCAAGATGCAGGCCTTGTTAAAGCAACAAGGATTGTGGACTCCTTTATTTGATAAATGGGATGCCAGTTCTGCAGATTATGCCAGTCTGGAAGAGAAACCACATTCAACCATAATGTTGTGCTTGTCTGATGATTTTATCACAAAAGTTGCTGAGGAAGACACCGCGGCCAAGTTATGGTTGAAGCTTGAAAGCCTGTATATGACTAAGTCATTGACCAACAAGTTGCTGCTGAAGCAGAGGCTATTCAGCCCGAGGATGCATGAGGGGGATCAGTTGAGGGATCATTTTGATCAGCTGAACACAATATTGCTTGATCTCAGGAATATTGATGTGAAGATTGAGGATGAAGATGCTGCTCTGATTTTGCTGGTATCATTACCAGCTTTCTATGAGAACTTTGTGCAGTCCTTCATAGTTTGGAAGGATACAGTTGCTTTAGAGGATGTAAGGTCAACTTTACATGCCAGGGAACTGAGACATAAGGCAGCTGGGGCTGACAATCAGGCTACTAGACTAGTGGTCAGTAGCAATAGTGGAAAAGAGCATGGTCAGTCTAGGAAGAAAAATTCCAAGAAGACAAGGTCCAAAGGCCCTAAATCCACAGATGTTTGCAATTACCGTAAGGAGCAGGGACATTGGAGGACCAATTGTCCAAAGAGGAAGAAACAGCAGGAGAACAGTTCTGGCACAGTTGTTGGGGCAGCTGAGCATGATTCAGATTAGGCCATGGTCCTAGTGGAAGGAGAGTCAGCACATCAAACTGATGTGTGGATTCTGGACTCGGGGGATCCTTTCATATATGTCCTCACAGTAGAGTGGTTCTCAAGTTATCAGTAGATAGATGGTGGTCATATATCTATGGCAAACAGCAATGTCTGCAAGGTAGTTGGGATTGGCCCAGTACAGTTGGGGACAAAGGATGGAAGATTCTATAAACTGAGTGAAGTTAGACATATTCCACAAATGACCAAAACTCGGTATCTCTCAGTTCTTTGGACGGCAAGGGATTCGGTTTTAAGGGAGAAAGTGGTGTGCTGAGCGTCTATAAAAATTCAATTTTAGTCCTCATGGGAATCAAGAAAGGGACTCTGTATATACTACAAGGGTTAGTTGTTACTGGTTCTACTACTGTGGCATCCATCACTCACAACTTACAAAATTGTGGCACATGAGACTGGGTCACATGGGTGAAAAAGGGATGCAGGTTCTTTCTCAAAAAGATCTTCTTGAGGAGTGTAAAGTCAAGCATCTGGACTTTTGTGAGCATTGTGTATTTGGGAAGCTTCATAGGAGCAAGTTCTCAAAAGACACAACACAAATTTCATCACTTGATTACATTCATTTTGTATGTTGGGGGCCATCAAAGGTGGAGTCATTAGGTGGTCACATATATTTTGTGTCCTTTATTGATGACTATTCAAGAATGACTTGGGTGGTGATGATGAAACACAAAAGTGAGGCATTCAAGAGCTTCATGCAATGGAAGACTCTAGTTGAAAATCAGTTGGGAAAGAAGATCAAGAGGCTTCGTACGGATAATGGTCTGGAATTCTGCTGGACTGAGTTTGATGATTTGTGCAGAAATGAGGGTATTGCCAGACATCATACAGTCTTGAATACTCCTCGGCAGAACGGGGTAGCAGAGAGGCTAAATCAAACTCTTCTGGAGATAGCAAGATGCATGATCTCTCATGCTGGTTTGTCAAGGAGATTTTGGACAGAGGCTGTAACCACAGCTTGCTACTTAATCAACAGGAGTCCTCACACAGGGATCAGTCTCAAAACTCCAGTTGAGATGTGGTCAGGCAAGCCTACAGACTATTTAGTTCTAAGGGTTTTTGAAAGCACAGTTTACCATCATGTTAGTGAAGGGAAACTGGAACCAATGGCCAAGAAATGAGTGTTTGTGGGGTATGGTGAAGGAGTTAAGGGTTATAGAATTTGGTCATCAGCAGAAAACAGAGTTATTCTCAGCAGAGATACAATTTTCGATGAAATTCTATGATCGGTTCATCAGTGAGAAGGACAACTAAATCTGAAACCAGTGTTGAAATTGAGAAAACTGACAGTAAGGTGGAGCTTTAGGTGGAGTCAGTTGAAATGCAATATTCAACTGATCCAAGTCAGTTTTCATCTAATATCCAAACCAGTCAGTTGAGCATCAAACTGAGAACGTGGGTCAGCAGAGTATAGTTGTCAATAGATCTAGAAGATCCAATGTTGGGGTATCTCTCAAGAGGTATGGGTTTGATGATATGGTTGGATATGCACTTCAAGTTGCTGAAAAAGTGGATGGTTTTGAACCTTCCACTTACAGGGAAGCAGTGACATGTTCTGAAGCATCTCAATGGCTTACTGCCATAGAAGATGAAATGGAGTCATTACTGAAAAGTCAGACTTGGGATCTAGTTAAACATCCAGCTGATAGGAGAGTTGTTACTTGCAAATGGATCTTCAAGAAGAAGGAAGGGTTAGCAGAGGCAGAAGGAGTTAAGTATAAGGCACGTTGGTTGCAAGAGGGTTCAGTCAGAAAAAATGGGTGGACTTTGAGGAGATATTCTCACCAATAGTCAGACATACTTCAATCAGAGTGTTACTTGCAATGGTGGCACGGCATGACTTAAAACTTGAGCAGTTAGATATGAAGACAACTTTTCTACATGGTGAGGTAGACAAAGAGATATACATGACTCAGCCAGAAGGTTTCCAAGTTACTGGTAAGGAAAATTTTGTGTGCAAGTTGAAGAAGTCTTTGTATGGACTGAAGCAAGCTCCTAGACAGTGGTATAAAAAGGTTTGACAGTTACATGATCCAGTTGGGTTACATCAGAAGTCCTTATGATTGATGTGTTTACAACAGTCAGTTGGAAGGTGGATCATACATCTATCTTGTGTTATATGTGGATGACATGCTGATAGTTGCAAGAAAGAAGTCTGATGTTCAGTATCAGAAAGACCTTCTCCATGCTGAGTTTGAAATGAAGGATTTGGGTGCAACCAAGAAAATTTTAGGGATGGAGATTTGGAGAGATATAAATCAGAAGAAACTTCAGGGCTATACACAGAATATTTTGTCAAAATTTGGCATGTCAGCTGCTAAGCCAATAGATACTCCATATGGCATCAAATGTTCATTTGTCAGTTTTTGCTTCACAATCAGCATAGAGAAGGAGTACATGTCAAGCGTTCCCTATGCTAGTGTAGTTGACAGTCTGATGTATGCCATGGTGTGCACTAGGCCGATCTGGCTCAGGAAGTCAGTGTTGTCAGCAGGTTTATGGCTCAACCTGGAAAGGAACACTGGAAAGCTGTGAAAAGAATGTTCAGGTACCTTAGGGGTACAGCTGCTGTTGGTCTCATTTATGGAGGTGATACTCAAGAATTGGTCACAAGGTACTGTGATGCAGATTATGCAGGTGATGTGGACAGTAAAAAATCAATGACTGGTTATGTTTTCACATTGGGGAATTCAGTTGTTAGCTAGAAAGCAACTCTTTAGGAAACAAGGGCTTTATCAACTACTGTAGCTGAGTATATGGCTCTTACTGAACCAACCAAGAAGGGTATCTGGTTGAAGGGACTAGTCAGTGATTTGGGGCTACATCAAGATCAAGCTGAGATTTATTGCGACAGTTTGAGTGCAATTTGTCTAGCTAAGGATTAGGTTCATCATGAGAGAACCAAGCATATAGATGCGAGGTATCATTTTCTGAGAAATGAGAAGAGGGTTGTAGTGAAGAAGATCAGCACCAAGGAGAATCCTGCTGATATGTTCACTAAACCAGTTCAGTAGATCAAGTTTCAGTTGTGCCTGGACTTTCTGAATATTCAAAGCTTATAATCTGAAATCTGGATACTCAGCTGAGGCCAGATCAGCTTGAGTGGATTCTGTGGAGAAGTCTAGTACAAGTACATCCTGACATTGACGAATACATCTGGTACAAGTACATTTGATCATGCAATCTGGTTGACTGTGAATGAGATTTCAAGTCAAGGTGGAGTTTATTAGTTTTGGTGACTTGATCTCTAAACTGATGAATAATCTGGTGGAAATAATCAGTAAAACTGAGACTGAGAATGATGGTCAGTTCAGTTAAGTATATTCAGTTCTGTGAAAGTCAGTTTGTTGAAGTGCAATTGAGTTTCTTCTGAAGTCAGCAGTCAGTTTGGTCTGCTGAGTTTTTGCTGAGTATAGCCGAGTTCCGCATCTGAGCAGTTGATTACAAGTCTGAGAGAGTCAGTTCTGAACTGGGTTTCATCTGGTGGATAACAGCTGGAGCTGGGGTCCACATCTGGGGTATTTATGACAATTCCGACAAAGATCTTTGGCGGTTAGAGTTTCGGATTTGTGCCTATAAATACCAATGTTGTAATCAATGAAGTGTGTGTCTTTCAAGAGTGTGTCTTTCATTTTGTGGGAAATACCTTGTAATTCTGTGCATAGTAAAATATCTCATTTTCTGTCTGTGAAGTAGTCGGCACAACGCCGGAAACCACGTTAAATCACTGTGTTCTCTCTGTTTCTGTGTTTTATCGATTTCCGCCATACTATACGTTTTCATTGCTTCTGTTATAATCTTTCTTAAACTGCAAGCTTCTCTTTTGTGTTTTTAACAGAAGCCAAAACGGAGCTAATGTATAAAACTTCTTAAATGAAGTAACGTCTAAACATGTACTTCCAATTAACTACCTATTAATAAATAAATGAAATTAGCTTTAGATCCACCTTATTGCCTCTTATTAGGTTTTAATCTACACTCCATGTTTTAGTTGCAATAAGGACAAAAAATATTTTTATGGACAAATATGCCATTGTTTCCCCAATTACTTCAGCTTAAACATTCCTTTCATTCATTTGCTCTCCGCTGCACTCCCTCCACCGGTGTCTGGTGCTACCTTCCTCCGCCGTTTCTCCCATCAATCGGAAGCAGCAACAGCAGTTTGGCTGGCGTTCTCCTCCTCCTCCCCATCCGCCAACCAACAGTTTTTGTAAGCATTTCCTCCGCTTATTTTTTGTTTTTAATTCCAGGGAAATGTGAATATATATTATGTTTATACATTGTACTTAAAGGAAAAAACTTGATTATATGAGTTTATAAGCAGCAGCCTGGGAAACTTCATAAAACTCAAATTGAATGCATAAATGCCGACTTTCACCTCTGCTTTTGTTATAGATGGAGATTTTTTGGACTTCTTCATCGTTTGCTCGTTTTGTTTTTGTTTCTTTCCAGCTCAAATAGATTTTTCCATGGGATCCTGGTATAAAATTTGTCTCTTATAGGAAAATGAGAGTGTATGTATGGTTTTGAATCTCGAATTCACCTCTGATTTAGTTAGATATGGATATTTTCTAGACAATTTGATGCTCATTTGCTCGTATTTTTGTATCCACTGATTTATTTTATTTTCTATATCCGAAATGAGCTAGACAAGTATGTTTGATTCAGATCTTGGTTAAGATTTGGAGTTACTTTTCGTGCATTACTCACCTTGATTAACTAAGTCTGAAATCCTTTAAAAAATGATTATTTATTTTAGAGAATTGCTTGTTTGATTATTCTAGTGAAATGTTGGTGTAGATATTTTTCTTTCTATCATAGCAGTGATGGTTGCTGCTATAATGATATTTTAGGAGCTGGGAGTTTATATGGATGATTTTAATGCTATATATTGGTAGTGCTTTCATTTCCTAAGTTTGCAACCGACTATTAATTCTCAATCATTTTTCGATTGCATTACTGAGTGTATGACTTTGCATCAAAGTGGTTATTTGCGTTAGTGTTAAGATCAAGGTCATTATGCATCAAAGTGATGTGCTATTGATGATGATTAATGGAGTAGAGCTCTTAGAATTGAAATGGAGCTGAATTTGATTAAATGAGCCGAAGTGAGAAAATGGGATGAGCTAAATGCTATTAAATGAACAAGAAATCATCTTTTAAAGCTAAGTACTCACTTTTAATCTATCTTTGATTTCTTGTTATGATTCAAGCACGCTTATATGATTGAAAAACGAATCAAGCTGAGCTGAAAATCGATAAACTAAGATGCTTTGTGATTGAGATGTATTCTGAGTTTATACGGCTGATTTTAGTGCTATATATTGAGATACTTGGCTGAATTTGTGACATATGTGTGCCTTGAAGTAATCCCTTGAATTGAGCCTTAAATAAGCCTTATATGAGCCAAATATTAAGAGCTATTTTGAGGTTGTTCTTGAGTTGGTCTTCGGATGATGTACCTAATGGTGTAATGCCTTAAGTGTGTTGGTCACTTGGTTCATATCATTAAGCTTTCTAATACACTAGTTTTGGGGTGTGTTACTGATATTGATACTAATACTCTGATACTGATGTTGATATTGTGATATTGATACTGTGATACTGATACTGTGATATTACTGTGATATTGATATCGATAATGTGTTATTGATACTGTAGGCTCCTCCTATCATGTTTAATACAATATGCAGTTTAATGTGGAAGCAATTGAAGTAAATAGAGAAAATGCAGCTCCATTGTTTGAGTTTATGAAGAAAGGCAACAAGTTCAATGGACTTTTGCAAAGTTCCTAGCCAGTTGATATATAAGTATGGGCAGCGTGTTCCCCATCAGAGCTTCCGTTTTGAGGGAGTGCAAAGATCTTGGAGAATGTTGTACTTGATGTTATTGCAACTAATAGACTTTTTCTTGGTGTTTTAGTTATTTTCGGAGCTTTCATTTTTTCTTGCTGATGCTTCTTCCCACATGTTGGTGGTTTTTTTTTTTTTTTTTTTGCAATAGATGAGACAAGTACTACATGTTCATTATAATCATATTTTTGCATTCTAGAAACTACTAGTATTAAATTTGAATGTTTTAGATCAAACGTGATATCGAACCTTGAACTACATATGTTACTGTTACTGTGATACTGATACTGATATTGTGATACTGTGATACTGATATTGATACTGTGATACTGATATTGATACTGTGATAATGATATTGTGATACTCTTATTGTGTTAGTGTAAACGTTGTGATTAAATTTGGCTTTAAAAAACTACGTCGAAAGGGTATCGTATGAGATCTCAAAATAAGGAGAAAAAAATATAAACTTTGGTGAAAGAATTTTGATGATCGGTGTTCTAAATCAAAAGTTACGGTCGTTTATAAGAAAAACGCTTCGATTAATGCAAATATTTTTTCGGCTTTCAAAATTTACGTCGGAAGGGTATCGTATTAGATCTCAAAATAAAGAGCAAAAAAAAATGAATTTTGGTAGAAAAAATTTTGATGATCGGAGTTCCAAATCAAAAGTTACGGTTGTTTAAAAAAACAGACTACTAAAAAAAAGAAAGAAGGGATGGAATAAACTAAATGAGAGGGAATGGCCTGTAACGCGGATCTTGTATAAGGGTAAGTCCAATAGTAAGGGCCAAAATCAAATTGTGAATCCTATAAGAAGATATTAACATCTCCAATGGAAAGAATTAATAGGTATCAAAATTAGGGGTGATACCATATTTAAACCCTAGGCTAATACCCTCCCATCCGATAATCTAATTTTCATTTTGTCTGTCGAAAGTTTCTATATTTTATTTTCAAACATTAAAAATTATTATTATTTCGATAAATGGCACCGAAAATTATTATTATTATTATTTTTCTTTTCCGTGTATTTTGATATTGATTTTATACACAATAGACATTGCATATAATTTTCCAAGATAATTATAATTACATAAAAAATTATTAAGTAGCACAATAATAATATTTTATATTATTATCAAATCATTAAAATGTTTAATAAAATAAAAAAAATATTAATACTATAAATTTGAAACCTCCTATTGGAGATGCATATTTGATACCCGAGTGAATAGTGTCCAAATGTATCAAAATTTGATTTTGATACCTATGGTATGGTACCATGGGTTGGACTTGCCCTAAATAAAGGTATTTTTGTCCGTCTGAAATTTTTTGGTCCTTTTTGCAACTAAAAAAAAGAGTGTGTCATATTTATTTATTTTGTATTAAAAAGTGGATTTTAGCATCTTCCCTCTCAAATAAATACAACATAATTGGCAAAAGAATTTCACTGTTTGTGTAATTTTTTACTATAAATTATGATCCATATATATGTATATCTCAAATAATCAAAAAATAAATATGCACTAATATATCATACTATATGCAACTTATTAGTTTATATATTCTATTATTTTGTAGAAGGATATATAAATGTAGTATATATATATATATATATATATATATATATATATATATATATATATATATATATATATATATATATATATATATATATATGTGTGTGTGTGTGTGTGTGTGGTAATTGTGTGTGTGTGTTTTGTGTAAGGTAAACATTACATAAAGAAATTAATTATAGAAAATAAAATTAAATACAAATACGTAGACGTTTAATTTACGCGTGTTAAGTGTATATTTTTTGGATAATAATAAATATGGTGACTGTTATTTAGAAGTCCTACAAATCTCGGGAATACCCTACTCAAAGGTCGGAGTGTTACACATTTAGCATGGTTGTCAAGCCTATTACCGTTTGTATTGTTCTCACTCTGCCTCTTTCTCAAGGATGATGTCTACGCCAGCTTGATATCAATAATGCCTTCTTGCGGGGTAATCTTCATTAATCTATCTATCTCTCAAAGCCTCCTCGCTTCCTAATACAGATTATCCTGATTATGTTTGCAAGATTCGCAAGGCCATATATGGCCTCAAATAACCCCTCGGGGCTTGGTATGATGAACTTAAAGGTTTACTTCTTTTAGTGGTTTCAGAAATTCACAAAATGATACATACTTAGTTATTTATTACATTGGCTTTTCTATTAATCATGTTTTGGTCTATATGGATGATTTGATTGTCACAGGTGATGGAGGTCAAGTTAAATTATTAACTCGATGCCTACTAACACACTAGCAAGAGAACTAGGTTCAATTGTAGTATAGCCAGATAGAGTCGAGGTCGATCCCACAGAGACTCGGCACAAATAAAACACAACTTTATCCTATTAGAACTAAATTGAAAGGGCGGTCTATGACCAACTAAATGCGGTAAATAAAATAGTGACAACCACAAGACACAAAAGACCAAGACGGACTAAAGACTACTAAAACACGGATAATACGGTTGATATTATCTAAACAAATAGTATTGATTATGCTAATAGATTATAACTCCCCCATGTGAATTAGGATGATTACGAGATAAAACAAACGTTAAAGATTGATTATTATGACTACGGGAGTCATCCCCTAAGGTAGATTTAGCTCCGGCTAGGCCCTCTAAATCATCGTGCCTCCATTACGTGACTTCGCTTTTTAATGCCTCCATCTCATATAACTTCTGACACAATTACGAGACTAGGGATCCCGGTATAAACCGTAACCTCATCTAAGCAACATTCCTAGGGTAAGGCGTACTTCTTAGATGCCGATTCAATCTATATCCTAAGTAACAATCACTTTTTGGGTTTCATGTTAAATTATGATGACAAATAATTAAGTTGTTCAGGTTTAATTACTCGTTTTAATTCCAAATCAGAGAATCTGACGTAGTCAAAGCCGATCATAATATTGCCCTACACATTACCACACTCGGTCGACCGAACGACAGCACTCGGGCGACCGACTGACATGCCTCGGTCGACCGAACACAGGTCTGTGTTGGTACAAATCATGATTACTTCTTAACGTTTCTAACCTAAACACATGGGTTCGTAAATAAATCTACATCACGCAATCAATACAAGAAAAACTACTCCATAATAAAATATATCAGATCTACAAATAAAGATCGCATAATTGAATAGTCATACCCTCGAAGACGAGAGTGACTCCCACTCTTTAATGTGCTCCCTAATCGGAGAATCCGATGAATCCACAATGTACGAACATAAAGAAAATAAAACTAAAACTTAAAAGCTAAAATTATATGAATTGTTGTGTTGTGGTGGTGTGTCTTTCTCAGCATCGTGGCTGCTGTTTATATAGGAGTTGTAGCCGACATAGGGAGAATCCAGAAGATTGTCATGCATTTATCAACTTAGGCTCGGGTGACCGAACGTACACGCTCGGTCGACCGAATGGCATGGCTCGGTCGACCGAGCCTCCCTCTTTACGCGTTTTCAAATTCGGTTCGTCGACTTGTTCCCCACTCCATGCTTTTGAATTGATCGATTAATCTTTTCTTCAATGCTCCGATTTTCTTCTCTTTTATCTTGAGATCTCCCGATTGCGTGATAATTATCTTCCCGATTTATCATTATCGCAAAATCGGCATTTATCACACAATTAATTGCTCTTTTATAATAAAAACGAATAAATACCGCTTATCATATTAATAATCATTTATCATTAAATAATAAATATAAACACGTGATTAAATATGAAATATATATAATTAACTCCGATTTAAGGTTATAATTGATGACATAAATGGGTATATTTTAACTTGTCATCAAAATGCCCCCACTTAAACTTTGCTTCGTCCCGAACAAAGCATCAACAAGTTATTCCCCAAGACAACATTTTACGTGGTCAACTCATACTTACACGAGAAACCCGAGTCAACTCATACTAGTCATGCTCATAAGATAAGCAGTATTCACTACTCGCTATGAATCGAAGTGATTGTGTGCATGTGCATTGGTTTTATATAAATGTAACAAGATTAGAGCTTATGCAGACTTCATATCAAAATTCACCAACATCAGCATTCATACTTCTTATGCCTCGCAACGGTTAAAGCACTAGAACAATAAGCAAGAGCGTATCTATAGGGTTTTTGGACTTGGAGACCGAGTACTACTCAAAGCCTCTAAAAATTCGAAATTTTTTTCAATTTTGTATATTTTTCGAATACTACTAATCTCAAGGAAGAAAACTTTTCATAGAGTATCCCCCTATCTTAGATTAAGCATAGCATCGAATATTACCACAAGCGCGGGGCTACTTTGGTAATGTTACTACAAGCCCAGTGTTTTAATGCATTGTCAAAACACGGTACGTCCCAAGCTTATTACTCCGCTTTTGTTGGCTAGAAGATCAGAATACATCAGTCGACAAATATCGACATTAGGTCCTCATAACCAATTATCTAAGCAATGTACACATACTTCTTTCAATTATTATAACTCATACGGTACTAAGCGATTCACATGTTGAGTAATTGAACAATACCTAACTACTTGCAAGTGTTGGCATGAATATCCTTAAGTCTACTAACAATTTATCGCAAAAGTATAATATGACCACGTACTCACGCAACTTGGTTCATTTCCTATCAATTCTAAGTATAAGAACTTCACAAGTTTAAGGGTACGAGTTAAACAACTTGGCATTTATCCATAAAATTTTTAAATTTGGCTCAATATTGTCTCAGTATTCCGTTCCCCTTGACTTTTTCAACATATAGCACAACATATAGCTAAGTCCCCTGCCCCCCACTTAAACATGGCATTGTCCTCAATGACAAAAATAAATGAGAGTTCAAGATGAAAGACTTAGCTCTGGAAACGGCTCCCAAGTAAAGGAATAATATCGGAGTAATCATCGGCACAGCGTGGAGAGACAGACACATCCTGTATAAACAAACAAGCTCCACGAAATCGTCAAATACCATGTCTATGGAAGTTATAAAATAATGTGGCAGTAATTAGATATAGATATCTAAAAACAGTTTAAGCCACTTTACTTTATATTGCCATGGACAAGACCAAAAGGGGTTTTAAACCTAAATAAAAACTCACATGACGGCTATCAAGGAAAAAACCTCGTTTATTCCGAACTTAGACTCGGAACATGGCGAGATGAAAAAAACCGTGATAGGCGCATGCTACTTTATTAAAAAGAAAAACGAAAAAGATAGGTATAGGTAGTAGTTCTAAGTTTATAGTCGCTAGCTCGACTCAGTCCAAGATGGTTTATTCATAGACAGGGTCAGCGAGGTACAAAACCTCCTCCTCAGCAGCAGGCGGAAGCCCGTGATAATGCTTAATACGATGTCCATTGACCACAAATCTGGACTCGTCTTTGAAATTGAATAGCTCCACCGCTCCAGAAGGAAAGACTTGTTGTACTTGAAATGGGCCACACCATCTTGATTTCAACTTACCCGGGAAGAGTCTTAAGCGCGAATTGTACAAGAGAACCAGATCACCCTCTTGAAAGGTCCTATCCAGAATCTTCTTGTCATGGAACTTCTTCGTGCGCTCCTTGAAAATCTTGGCATTCTCGTATGCCTCTAAACGAAACTCCTCCAGGCGAGTTAATTCTAACATCCTCTTCTCACCACCAACGTCTCATCAAAATTTAGCATCCTTGTTGCCCACATGGCCCGGTGTTCCGGTTCCACGGGTAGATGACATGCCTTTCCAAAAACAATCCTATACGGTGACATTCCAATCGAGGTTTTATATGCGGTCCTATAAGCCCATAAAGCGTCATCTAAACGTATCGACCAATCCTTCCTAGTCGTATTGACGATTTTCTCCAGGATACGCTTTATCTCTCGATTGGTGACTTCTACCGTCCACTAGTACGGGGGTGATATGCGGTTGCTAGCTTATGTCGAACCCCATACTTAATCATCAGCCTTTCAAAAGGTTTATTACAAAAATGACTACCATTGTCGCTTATAATCGCCCTCGGCGTCCTAAACCTTGTAAAAATGTTCTTCTTCAAGAATCTAACCACAACCCTAGCATCGTTAGTAGGGTAAGCAATGGCCTCAACCCATTTGGATACATAATCAACAGCAACTAAGATATATCGGTTAGATAATGATGAAGTGAAGGGTCCAACAAAATCTATCCCCCAAACGTCAAAAAGCTCCACTTCTAAGATGCTCTTGAGTGGCATCTCATTCCTCCTTGAAATATTACCCGTCATTTGACAAGCATGACATGCCTTTGCATATTGGTGTGCATCCTTAAACAATGTCGGCCAATAAAAACCGCATTGGAGGACCTTAGCCGCGGTTTTTTCTCCCCGTAGTGTCCTCCAACTTCATAGGAATGACAATGCTTCGGGATATCATTATACTCTTCTTCGGGAACACATCTTCGAAAAATATTATCGGATCCTAGCTTAAACAAATAAGGCTCATCCCAATAATAGTGTCTAAGATCTTTAAAGAATTTTTTCCTTTCTTGGACAGTGAGATTCGGTGGTAGGTACTTTGCGGATAGATAATTGACAAACAAACTAAACCATGGTTGCTTCTTCTCCTTCACAACCTCTATTCGCGAAGAAATTGCAGCACAATCATCATGTCCCCTGATGGTGGTGATGGAGAAAAGTTGCTCATCAGGAAAAGATTCTCCTATCTCAGGTAATTCCTCACCATCCTCTAATTGTATGCGCGATAGATGATCGGCCACCACGTTCTCACTTCCTTTCTTATCTCGGATTTCTACGTCAAATTCTTGCAGCAGTAGAATCCATCTCAACAATCTAGGCTTTGAATCTTGCTTTGCTAGGAGATACTTAAGAGCCGCATGGTCAGTCCACACAGTGACTTTAGATCCCACTAAGTAAGATCTAAACTTGTCAAAAGCAAAGATAACGGCCAAAAGTTCCTTCTCCGTTGTGGCGTAATTTCTCTGGGCAGCATTCAAAGTCCGGCTCGCATAATAAATAGGTCTAAAAATCTTATCTTTTCTTTGACCCAAAGCGGCGCCAACAGCGGTATCACTTGCATCACACATCGGTTCAAACGGAAGATCCCAATCTGGAGCGACCAGAACGGGTGCAGTGATCAGTCTACTTTTTATTTCGTTGAAAGCTTTTATGCACTCATTAGAAAACACGAATGGTACATCCTTGGCCAATAATTCGGTAAGAGGTCTAGAGATTAGGGAAAAATCCTTGATAAACCTACGATAAAATCCGGCGTGGCCTAAAAAACCTCGCAAAGTTTTAAGATTGGTAGGTGGGGGTAATTTCTCGATCACCTCGACTTTGGCTCTATCCACCTCTATACCGTTCTTTGATATGCGGTGGCCTAGTACTATACCTTCCGTAACCATCAAATGACATTTCTCCCAGTTAAGCACAAGATTCGTCTCTTCACATCTCTTCAACACTCGTGCTAGATGTGTGAGACATGAATCGAAATCGTCTCCAAACACGGAGAAATCATCCATAAAGATTTCTAAGAAGTCTTCCACCATATCCGCAAATAATGACATCATACACCGTTGAAATGTTGCGGGGGCGTTGCACAACCCAAATGGCATTCGATTATACGCAAATGTCCCATATGGGCATGTAAATGTTGTTTTCTCACGATCTTCAGGTGAGATGTGGATTTGATAGTATCCCGAATATCCGTCGAGAAAACAATAGAAAGCATGCCCGCTCAGTCTCTCGAGCATTTGATCGATGAAGGGAAGAGGAAAGTGGTCCTTACGAGTTGCGTCATTTAGTTTCCTAAAGTCTATGCACACTCGATGACCAGTGATTAGCCTCACAGGAATTAACTCATTCAACTAGTTGGCTTGCACCGTCAATCCTCCCTTTTTGGGAACTACATGGATAGGGCTTACCCATTCGCTATCAGCAATTGGAAATATGATTCCTATTTCTAGCATTTTTATAACCTCATCCCTAACCACGTCCTTTAATTGTGGGGTTAAACGCCTTTGAGGTTGTGCAACCGCTTTCTTCTCAGGGTCCACGGAGATCTTGTGCATACATACGCTAGGACTAATGCCCTTAACGTCAGCTATGGTCCATCCAAATGCTCCGCGGTACTCTCTCAGAACTCTCATTAGTTTCTCCTCTTGTAAGTCCGTCAAGGATGAAGATATAATTAGCGGCAAAGTCTCATCTTGAAGAAACACATACTTCAAATTCGCAGGAAGAGGTTTTAAAGTCAAATTTGTGGGAGGTTCTTCCAAAGAGGTCTTCAACTTTTGACCAGTGAGTTTAAGTTCGAAGTAATTATGCCACGTTGGTCTATGATAGAATCTTTCAATCTCCGCAGCACTTACTTCCTCTACAGGTCTTGGGGTCCATCTACTACATCCTGGCCACATCATCTTCTCCTCCTCACTACTCACGTACTTGACTTCATCTTCTTCTTCTATGACAGCATCCAAAAAATCCTTGATACTTTCATGTTGTTGAAATTCTTGAACGATCCTATCAATGGAATCCAACATGAAACATGCATCCTCTCCATCATCAAGTTGTTTCATAGTGTCGAAGACATTGAATGCAACTCTCTCTTCGTTCACTCTTAATACCAACTCGCCCTTGTAGACATCAATTAGCGTTCTACTAGTGGCCATGAAAGGTCTCCCTAATATCAATGGCACTTCGTAGTTAGCTTCCATATCTAATACCACAAAGTCGACAGGAAATACAAACTTTTCAACCCTTACTAGCACATCCTCAACCACTCCACACGGTTCCTTGACAGAACGGTCAGCTAATTGCAATGTGATTGAGGTCTTCTTAAGATCTTTCATGCCTAGCTTCCGAAAAATAGATAGTGGCATTAGGTTCACGCTAGCTCCTAGATCACACAAAGCCTTGTTCAGACATACGTTACCTATGGTGCAGGGAATGAGAAAGCTTCCCGGATCTTTGCATTTTGGGGGTAACTTATGTTGAAGAATGGCTGAGCACTCCTCATTAAGGCATATGGTCTCTAAATCTAGAAGTTTACTTTTAGTTGAGACGGCGTCTTTTAAAAACTTGGTGTACTCAGGCATTTCAGCTAGTGCTTCAACTAGGGGTATATTGATTTGTAACTTACTAAACATATCCACGAACTTCTTATACCTCTTATTCTCAAACTTAGGCTTCGGCTTTGGTGGAGGATAAGGTAGAGTTGAAGGATCGACATCAGTGAAAATTGGATACTTGTTATCGTAAAGTTCAACTCTAGGGCCAGCAGGTTCTTTATATGTTCTTTGCTTAGGCAAAGACTCGGAAGTATTGGTCTCATTGCTTGGCTCACCATCCTTGTCATTTGCGGCTTTCTCTTGCAGGGATGGTGGAGTTACCTCTTTTCCACTTCTTGTCATGATCGCATTCAAATCCTTAGGGTTCTTCTCAGTGTTGCTTGGCAACCCTCCAGGAGGTCTAGTTGAGACTTGCTCAGCTAGTTGTCCTACCTGGTGCGTGAGATTTGGACTAGAGCTTCTTGATTGGTTACCTTGGCATCAGTCTTCTGACAATATTGGCTAGAGTTAGTGGCTAATTCAGCCATAGATTTTGAAAGTTGTCCCATATTGTCAGTGACGACATTACTCAGTTTTTCTATCGCAACTTCCCAACCAAAAGTTTTAGTCTGCTGTGGTACATAAGGGGTAGGCGGTTTAGGCCTTTCTCCCGCATTAATGTCACTATATCGGAATCCGGGATGGTTATGATTAGGCTGTACCCTCCCCCGATATAATTGGCTTCTTCGGTACCCGGCATTCTCACTTTGAGGTGCTACCTCGATTCCACCCCTTTCTCTACTCTTGTCATCCTCTCTTGCATCCCATCTACCTTATTGTTGATAACAGAAAGTTGTTCTAATATTTTGGTAGATGCACTATCATCAAATATATCAGCGGCCATCTTCACAGTAGCTATGTCATTGCCTCCCCGTTGGCTATTCATCGCTATTTGCTCCATTTTCCCTTGTGCCTCCTCAGGAGATAAAAGAACAAACGCTCCATTGCTGGAGGCGTCTACTCTAATTTTCTCAGTCTCTCTCAACCCATGGTAAAAAGTTTGCATTAAAAGCCAAAGAGAGATGTCATGATGAGGACACTTCCTCATAGCTTCCTTGAAACGCTCCCAAGCTTGATCAAAACTCTCCCCAGGTTGTTGCTTAAATCCTAGGATGTCTTGGCGTAACTTAAAAGTTTTCCCTAAGGGAAAATACTTATTCATGAATTTTTGCAATAATTGTTCCCAAGTTGTGATAGATCCAGCCTCTAAAGAGAGAAGCCATTGCTTAGCTTTATCTTTCAAAGTGAAAGGGAAAAGCTTAAGACGAATGTTCCCCTCCGGGATTAATTACGGTTTCACGGTGCTAACGATTTCCAAGAAATTCGTCACGTGAACACCGGGATCCTCGTTTTGGACTCCATGAAAAGTAGAATAATTGGTCACCATTTGAATTACATTAGGCCTAGGGTGATAGACTTCCGCACATCTTGCGGTGCTACGATAGCGGGAATGAATTGTTCAATAGTGGGCGTTGCATAACTTTGCAAAGTACGCCTCGCTCCTTGAACTAGGGCTTGGTTCTCATTATTAGCATTTGCATTCACATTATTGGCATTATTAATAACAGGATTAGGTACCTGGTTTGGATTGACTGGATTGCCTTCCATTTCTGCTTCAGATTCAGAATGTTCAGAATGATCGGTTGTATGTCCTTCTTCCACTTCGTGCTCGCTTTCCTCAAGATTTGGATCCTCTTCTCTATTTCAGGATTATAAGGCTCAAGCGGTTCCTTCGATTTCCGAGTAGCGTACTATAAAATAATAAACAACAATAAAACAATTAATCACTAGTAAAGGCTAGGCCTTTAACTAACTAACTAAAACAGACTTGAAATAAGTTTGAGAAAAGAAAACGTAAATAAAACAGAAGCAGAATGTTTTAAAACTAAGACAGAATCAGAAACAGAAAAGAAAATAAATTCTCGGTCGACCGAGAGCTGTGGTTCGGTCGACCGAACGTTTTTTTTTATATTTATATTTTATTTATGACACTGTTTAATATACAGACTCTTATTCACAGAATATTCACGAATCCAGTTCTAACAAAATAAGCTATATCTTAATTTAATGACTCGCGTCCCCGGCAACGGCGCCAAAAACTTGATGGAGGTCGGGTTAAATTATTAACTCGATGCCTACTAACACACTAGCAAGAGAACTAGGTTCAATTGTAGTATAGCCGGATAGAGTCGAGGTCGATCCCACGAGACTCGGCACAAATAAAACACAACTTTATCCTATTAGAACTAAATTGAAAGGGCGGTCTATGACCAACTAAATGCAGTAAATAAAATAGTGACAACCACAAGACACAAAAGACCACAAAGACAGACTAAAGACTACTAAAACACGGATAATACGGTTGATATTATCTAAACAAATAGTATTGATTACGCTAGTAGATTATAACTCCCCCATGTGAATTAGGATGATTACGAGATAAAACAAACGTTAAAGATTGATTATTATGACTACGGGAGTCATCCCCTAAGGTAGATTTAGCTCCGGTTAGGCCCTCTAAATCATCGTGCCTCCATTACGTGACTTCGCTTTTTAATGCCTCCATCTCATATAACTTCTGACACAATTACGAGACTAGGGATGCCGGTATAAACCGTAACCTCATCTAAGCAACATTCCTAGGGTAAGGCGTACTTCTTAGATGCCGATTCAATCTATATCCTAAGTAACAATCACTTTTTGGGTTTCATGTTAAATTATGATGACAAATAATTAAGTTGATCAGGTTTAATTACTCGTTTTAATTCCAAATCAGAGAATCTGACGTAGTCGAAGCCGATCATAATATTGCCCTACACATTTCCACACTCGGTCGACCGAACGACAGCACTCGGGCGACCGAATGACATGCCTCGGTCGACCGAACACAGGTCTGTGTTGGTACAAATCATGATTACTTCTTAACGTTTCTAACCTAAACACATGGGTTCGTAAATAAATCTACATCACGCAATCAATACAAGAAAAACTACTCCATAATAAAATATATCAGATCTACAAATAAAGATCGCATAATTGAATAGTCATACCCTCGAAGACGAGAGTGACTCCCACTCTTTAATGCGCTCCCTAATCGGAGAATCCGATGAATCCACAATGTACGAACATAAAGAAAATAAAACTAAAACTTAAAAGCTAAAATTATATGAATTGTTTTGTGTTGTGGTGGTGTGTCTTTCTCAGCATCGTGGCTGCTGTTTATATAGGAGTTGTAGCCGACATAGGGAGAATCCAGAAGATTGTCATGCATTTATCAACTTAGGCTCGGGTGACCGAACGTACACGCTCGGTCGACCGAATGGCATGGCTCGGTCGACCGAGCCTCCTCTTTAGCGTTTTCAAATTCGGTTCGTCCGACTTGTTCCCCACTCCATGCTTTTGAATTGATCTCGATTAATCTTTTCTTCAATGCTCCGATTTTCTTCTCTTTTATCTTGAGATCTCCCGATTGCGTGATAATTATCTTCCCGATTTATCATGATCTGCAAAATCGCATTTATCACACAATTAATTGCTCTTTTATAATAAAAACAACTAAATACCGCTTATCATATTAATAATCACTTATCATTAAATAATAAATATAAACACGTGATTAAATATGAAATATATATAATTAACTCCGATTTAAGGTTATAATTGATGACATAAATGGGTATATTTTAACTGTCATCAACAGGTAATCATGCTTCCTCTCTTGAGGACTTTATTCTCTTGTTAGGTACTTGCTTTTCTCTAAAAAATCTTGGTTCTCTCTCTTATTTTCTAGTTGTGGAGGTTATTCCTAATTCAGATGGGTGCATTCTATCTTAAAAGCGCTATACCACTAATCTTCTCACTAAGCTGAACATTCATCAAGACAATGCAAATTCCACCCCCTTACCTAGTGATACTTCGACGGTTTCTGCGAATTCGCGCACACCTCTTGCTGCCGTCCCACTCATTATAGCATGGTCTTGGGAAATTTGCAATATTCGATTTTTACACGTCCGGACATTGCCTTTGTCGTTAATATAATCTCCCAGTTTATGCATTAACCGAGTGGTGTTCATTGGTCTTATGTCAAACGAATCCCCCGTTACTTAGCTAGGATTCTTGATTATGGTATTCAAAATTTTCACCAACCTTGCTCACTTTACATGAGTTCTCAGATGCCGATTGGTCTTTTGAACTTGTTCACTTAGACCTATGGGGGGCCTCTCTTATTACATTTACACATGGATACATCTCCTACATCTATTTTGCAGATGATTTCACTAGATTTACCTGGATTTTTCCTTTTAAATAAAAATCCGGTGCCTTACAAACCTTTATTTAGTTTATATCTCTTGTTGAAAACCTATTGAACCATTAAAGTAAGTGCCGGTAAACTGATATGGGTGATGAGTATTGATTCATTGCCCATACCTTCAATATTCTGGCATCCAATTTAGACACTCATTTCCTCATGCTCATGCCTATATGGACGAAATTGAATAAAAACATAGTCTACTGTTAAAATGGGATTGCCCTTCTAGCTTAGGCATGTATGCCCCACAAATTTTGGTATGAAAGTTTCATCATTCTGTTATGATTCTAAATTCTCTACCCACACCCGTCATACGCAATAAGACTCATTTTAAAAAGATGTTCACAAACTATGCTCTTTTAAAGGTTTTTGGGTGTGTCTTATATCCAAATGCGAGACCCTTTTAAAATAGGTAATTCAAGTTTCAAACTCTGTGATGTGTCAACTCGGGTTAAGTCCAAATCACAAAGGTCAAACTTGTCTAGACATAAGTAGAAAAGTCTATATATCTAAGGTGTTTCTTTTGATGAGTCCAGCTTCCTTCCAATATAACCCACACATACCTCTCTTCATTTTAGGACAAACTATTTCACCTCTCTCACCTGTCCTATCCTCATCTACTTGCTCATATCATGGTGAGTCTGTACCCTTACAAGCACCTTCTATTTTTGCATCCTATTCTTCAAATTATCATTCTTCTCTCTCTGCACATGCATCTTAATCTTCTCATTCATCATCCACTTCCTCCTCTCCCCCACCTTCTCCTTCTCCACCTCCCTCAACCATTATCAATCAACATCCTTTGCAAACCAGAGCTAAAAGTGACATCTTCAAACCTAAAAATTACTCATACTTAGATACATCTTTTTCATCCTCCTATCACTGAATCTACTAATGTGCCATATGATTTTCATAACCCTATCTCTAGGAAATCAATGAATGAGGAATACAATGTTTTATCTAGAAATCATGCGTGGCGACTTGGTACCCCCAATGATGCTCAATATCTAGTTGTTAATAGTTGGGTTTTAAACTCAAATTAAACCCTGATGGATTTCTATAGAAACATAAATCAAGGCTGGTAGCCAAAGGCTTTCATCAAACTCCAGGCATAAACTACCCAAAAGAATTTAGCACATTGGCTAAAGCATCCCATATCATGGTCATCATTGTTATTGTTAAGTACCTTGACTGGCATTAGACGTAAATTGATATTAATAATGTGTTTCATAATGGCACCTTATATGAATTTGTTTTTATGCCTTAACTTGACGACATTGTGGATCAGACGAAACCTCATTTCGTTTCTCATCTCAAGAAGGCTTTATATTGACTCAAACAGGCCCGTAGAGCCTGGTTTGATGAATTGAGGATTCAGCTTATATGGTGGGGTTTCAAGCAATCTAGATTTGGTTCATCAATTTTTTATATTTCACAAGGGTACCACTATTCTCTATGTTCTTATGTATGTGGATGACATTCTTATTACAACAAATGACACTCGGTGTATTAACAAATTGGTCATGGATCTTGATACCATATTTTCATTAAAGGATCTTGGTGACCTACATCATTTTCTTGGATAGCAAGAACACAAAGACTATTCTGGTTTGTACATGTCTCAACATGCTTATATTTAGGATCTGAAACCTTGTCCCGCTCCAATGGTTCTCACATCCAACACACCACCTTCAACTACTCTCATGTAGAATGCTACATGTGGAAATATTACGGCATTACTTCAGCAGATTGCGAGTCTGCTGAAGTTCAGCAGGGTACCCAGCAGCCTCAGGAATTCGTACGGGATATTTTGTACACTTTATTTAATTGTAAAAGACATATTAATTGTGATACATATAAACAATTAATATGTCAAACTCTAGTTTACTTTATGTCATAGACACAATTAATATGTCATAGACATAGCTTTTACTTTTACTTTTGCATGCTTGCCGCCCACATCTACATACTCGAGTGGCCGCCCAAGCTAGTGCTAGTCTCTCTCTCAATTGTATCTATTTATACACCTCTCATATCAATGAATACAATAAGTTGAAGTTTACTCTTGTGTTTATCACATTCTCAAACTCTCTTCATGGTATCAGAGACTTACTGAGTTCTAAAATCCGCTGCAAAACTCAGTTCTTTTTCAGAAAAATGTCAACTTTATCTCGAAGTTTCATCTTCTTCGATAGACTCACAGCGCCTCGACGGACGGGATAACCGAACACTCTTCTTTTACAAATCATAAACTTGATGGTAACAATTACTTGCTATGGTCAAGGTCTATGAAAATGTATATCTCCGGCCAGGGCAAGATGGGATATCTGTCTGGTTCCAAACCCGCCCTCGCTCGAAACCGACCCCAAGTTTGAAGCATGGGACGACACATAAAATAACCAAGTCATGACCATCCTCACGAGGTCTATGACAAAAGAGATCGGTGAGAACTTCATGATGTATGACACTGCTAAGGAAATCTGGGACAATGCCAGAGACCTTTACTCAAAAAAGGACAATACATCTGAAGTCTATGAACTCGAAGCTTCGGATTCAAAATTGCGGACAAGGGGATATGTCGTAACTCAATACTTTAATCAACTATCTAAGGCATGGCAACACCTAGATATGTTGGAAACTCACCCCCGGAATGATGTTAAAGATGCTGCACTCTTTAAAGACATTATCGAGAAAAAGAGAGTATTCAAGTTCCTCACTGGACTGAACCCTACTCTTGATGATGTTAGAGGGAGAATTCTTGCCACAAAACCTCTCCCAAATCTCAAATCCATGTTTGCTGAGGTCAAACATGAAGAAAGCAGGAGGAAAGTCATGCTGCTGAACACCCCTGCTGATAACCCTACTGAAGGTACTGCCCTGCTGAATGTCAGGAAGGCTGCTGAGGTTATTGGGACTTACGGGAAGCCCGCCGAGAAAAGCGGAAGGTTGTTCTCGTGATCACCGCAAACGCACAAATCACACCAAGGACAATTGCCGGAAGCTTCATGGCAAGCCTAATCCCTCTAAAACCTCAAAACCAACCGGGGAAAATCAAGGCGGACTTGTCGGTGACGAGGAGAATGACACCATCCGAATGCTCGGTTCTTGTGCCTTTAAAGCCTTTGTTGCTCGGCATCGGGAAGGTAGCTCCTCTACCGAAATGGCCACTCATGCTAAAACGGTATATTCCGCTCACCTCTTAGTAATGAGACTTGGATTGTTGATTCTGGGGCTTCTTCCCACATGACCGGTAATAAAAACCTCATTACCCACTATACGCCATGCACCCAAATTCACGAAATTAAAACTGCGATGGTTCGTTTCTTATGCAAAAGGTGTTGGGAAGGTTAAACTTACTAATCGGATATATCTACAAGGGGTCTTATTTGTTCCAAAGTTAGATTGTAACCTTATATACGTCGGTAAACTCACTAAAGATCTCGAATTGAATTTGTTGTTTTTGATAAGGATCGTGCACTTTCCGGATCTTTCTTCACGAAGTGATTGGTCAAGCTAAACCCCGCTCGGATCGTTTGTGATCAACCTGCTTTGAAGACGAAGACCGAAGACCGAATCGCCTCGCCTCACGGCTGCACTCAAAACTTAGACAATATCATGTTATGGCATTATAGACTAGGACATCCAAGTTTTGGTTATTTAAAGTCTTTAATTCCGAGAATTGTTTAAAGGATGTAATCTTAATGATCTTCAATGTGATATTTGTCAATTTGCCAAACTCACCAAATCTGTGTATACTAAATTACCTCACTTCCCATCCACACCTTTCACCTTAATTCACGGTGATGTATGGGGACCCTCAAGAGTGAAAAGTATAACGAGGCAAGAGGTGGTTTGTAACCTTCATAGATGACCACACCGTAACCACTTGGTTATTTTTAATGAAGGATAAATCGAAGTTGGATCCATCTTTCAAGAGTTTTACAACATGGTCTCTACTCGGTTTGACATTAAGATTAAAATTTTGAAGACCGACAATGCTCTTGAATATTATGAGTCTAATCTCGGTAATTTCTTGATGAATAAGGGAATTGTCCATATCGGTAGTTGTGTTGAGACACCTCGGCAAAATGGGGTTGCTTTGAGAGAAAGAATAGGCACACGCTGGAAATGGCCGGATCAATCATGTTCACTACAAATGTTCCAAAATATATGTGGGGTGAAGCTATATTGATCGCCACTTACTTAATCAACGAGCTTCCCGGCGAGTGTTAGGTTTCAAGACTCCTATCCAAACCCCGCCGACCACACACTCCCCGCCCTCATCTTATTGCCCAATTGCCCCCAAAAATCTTTGGTTGTCTTGTGTTTGTTTATATCCATGCCCAACACGAAGCAAACTTGATCCCAAAGCTCACAAGTGCATTTTCCTAGGGTATGCTAAGGACGGAAAGGTTACAAATGCTATTCACCTACTGCGAAAAGAAATTTTACAACTCTATGGATGTAAAATTCTTTGAAAGGACTCCCTACTACAACAAGTCTAAGTCTGCGAAGCGATCCGATGGAAATCGATTGAAATTGATCTAAATCCGTTCCCTCAACAAACTCTTAACCCTCGGCAACCTGCGAGACTCGGCGGGCCGAACCTCGGCACCTGCGACCCCGAGCTGCCGAACCCGAGCCTGCCGAGCCTCAACACCCTGCCGACTCGGGAGACTGCGAACTACGGCACCCTACCGACATTGATGACGGACCTATTGCTCTAAGGAAAGGGAAAAGATCATGCACCGATCATTCTATTCATACTTATTTATCTTATGACCCGGTTGTCTCCTGTATTTGCTATGTTTACACGGGACCCGGACTCTCACTCTATTCCCAAAAATATTCGGGAGGCCCTTCAAAATGATAAGTGGAATGTTTCTTTGTTAAAACAGAGATGACGCACTCTGGATAATCATACTTGGGACCTCACAACTCTCCCCAAAGGCAAGAAGACGATCGGTTTGTAGATGGTTATTCACCGTAAAATACAATGCGATGGTACTATTGACAAGTACAAAGCCGATTGGTAGCAAGGGGATTCACTCAAACTTATGGTATTGACTATAAGGAAACTTTTGCACCGGTGGCAAAACTCAACACTTTGTCGTGGTTCGATCTCTCTAGTTGTCCAACCGGGTGGCCTCTACACCAATTGGATAACAAAAATGCTTTTCTCAATGGTGATCTCACTGAGGAAGTCTATATGAATATACCTCCTGGTTTTGTCAATCCTCACACTCAGGGCAAGGTATGCAAACTCAGAAAATCTCTATATGGCCTGAAGCAATCCCCAAGAGCCTGGTTTGGGAAACTTACTACTGTGGTCAAAGCTGCTGGATATCATCAATGCAACTCAGATCACACTATGTTCATCAAGACAACCAACCGAGAGAAGGTCTATTCTTATTGTATATGTGGATGATATCATCCTTACGGAGATGACTCTACGAGATTCAAAATTTAAAGGCTCTACTTGGCAAAGGTGTTCCAAGTTAAGGATCCGGGCTACCTCAAGTACTTTCTTGGTATGGAAGTGGCTAGAAACACCAAAGGCATTTCGGTCTCCCAAAGGAAGTATGTATTGGATCTACGAAGGAAACGGCATCTTTGGGATGCAAACCTGCTTGTATCCCAGAGTAGACCCCGGTAACACCTCTCGCATGGTGACATTGCTTGTCGAGAAAAAGAACAATATCAAAGGCTTGTAGGTAAACTCATCTACCTTTCTCACATAAGGCCCGATATTGCATATGGGGTTAGTCGGTCGGTCGGTTCATGCACGCCCTACCGAGCAACATTGGGATGCTTGAATAGGATACGAGATATTTAAAGTCCACTCCTCGGCCAAGGCACTCGCACTTCACCAAGTCTACCGAGAGATCAATCAAGGTCTACACCGATGCGATTGGGGCCGGATGTCACATTGACGACGATCTACCACAAAGGCTATTGCTCATATGTATGGGGAAACCTGGTTACTTGGAGAAGCAAGAAACAACCTACTTGTGTCAAGAAGCGATCTTGAAGCCGAACTCGGGGCACTTGTACTTGGCATTTGTGAAGCTCTATGGCTAAAAAGTGCGGCGAACTTCACAACCTCCTCGGCAACCTATCACACTATCTTTGTGATAATAATTCGACCTTATGCATGGTGAAGATCCCGTCCATCATGATAAAACCAAGCATGTGGACATTGACGACACTTTCCGAAGGAAAAGATTGATGCCAAGATTATTCAACTCCGGTATGTTCCCTCGGCGGATCGAATGCGATATTCTTACCAAGGCTATTCCACCTCTTATGTTCGGCGGACTTAGTAGCAAACTTGGTGCATCAACATATACAAACACAGGGGGTGTGGAAATATTACGACATTATTTCGGCGGACATCGAGTCCGTCCGAAGTTCGACAGGGGTGCCCAAAGGCGACCTCGGAATTCGTACGGGATATTTTGTACACTTTATTTAATTGTAAAAGACATATTAATTGTGATACATATAAACAATTAATATGTCAAATTTTTACTTTATGTCCGACACAATTAATATGTCATCACATAGCTTTTACTTTTACTTTTGCATCTTGCCGCCCAATTCTCGATACTCGAGTGGCCGCCCAACTAGTGCTACTCTCTCAATTGTATCTATTTATACACCTCTCACAATGAATACAATAAGTTGAAGTTTACTTTGTGTTTATCACTCAAACTCTGGCAAGCTTACGTCAATTGACATTTGCTATCCAAATTTCACCAGACCAAACATCATCTTTGCTATCAATTCTCGATCTCAGTCAACATACACAATCACCAACACTTACACATTCGCAAGCCGTCAAACATTTGCTCAAATACATCAAGCACTCTCTACTTTGCCTTACGTTCCACATTATCTTCAGCCTTTCAACTTACTAGTTTTAGTGATGCAAATTGGGGTTGTGACAAGGTTGATAAAAGGTCTATTAATATTGTTGCCTACTGCATTTTTCTAGCTCGGTCTTTGGTATCATAGTAATCCAAGAAACAACTAGTTGTGGCAAGGTCAAGTACAGAGTCTAAATACAAGGATCTAGCTAATGTTGCAGCTGGAACTTAATGGATACAGAACATTCTTGGTGAATAACAACTTTTGCCCAAGTCTAAACCAGTCATCTGGTGCGATAACATTGGGGCTGGTTCTTTGGCACACAACCCCGTTCTTCATTCCAGAATTAAACATGTTGAGCTTGATCTACACATCATTAGGGATAAGGTCTAAGCATGCTCTCTGATGTACAGTACATTCCATTATATGATCAAGCAGCAGATGCCCTAACAAAGCCACTGTCATCCTCACTGTTCAACTATCTTACAGGCAAACTACATGTTGTTCAAACCCATTTAGTTTGAGGGGGATGTTAGGACATAATTATTATGTATGATATATATGTTGAGGATATTAATGCCATTAGAGAAACTTATAGGTCCTTCTTTTGCATTTTGATGTATCATATATGTTGAGGACATGAATGTCATTAGAGAAACTTATAGGTCCTTTATTTGCATTTTAATGCATGATATGTGTTGAGGACATGAATGTCATTTGAGAAACTTGTAATGTATGATATATGTTGAGGACATGAATGTCATTAGAGAAACTTGTAAGTGCTTTTGTCATTTAAGTTTAGGTTTAGGTTTGTCCACTTGTCATAGTGCATTACATTCTCATTGATTTAATGGAAAATATTCTCCTGGGTTGAATTTCTGACATAAGTATGTTGATCTAACATCTCTTTTAAAAACTTAAGTTGATAGGTAGCTAAGTAGATAATTAATATCGTATATATTTCAACACGACCCCTCAAATGTGGCCTATTATATTTTTAGAGAGATCCAACACTTGGTTTTTTTGTTGTTTTTTTTGGGAAGTCGGTGCTTGGAGCGAGGTTTGAACACATGACCTTCTACTCCGATATCATGTTGAACTATTATCTCTCCGGAAAATTTAATCTGATGGGGTAGATAAATATTTTAAATATTTCAACACAGACAAAAAATCCACTAAGCCATCATGTCAGTAAACAATGAATCCATTGATATTTGAGTAATGATACGGGCAACCGTTGTGCCACAACAAATGATCGACACAACGGTTATCTGTACCGTTGATCATGATATGTCTACATCATAATTAATTTAGACTTATTAAGATCAACGATGCAGATGATCGTTGTATCATTCATATGGCACAACGTTTGTGCCGATAATGATTTTTCTTAGTTGTTTTTGGTTTGTTTCTGACTACTTCCGTTGGCTTTGTGGAACATCTGTTGACGGTGTAGGCCATGCATTTGTATATTCTTTGGTAGTTTGTACATATTCTTTGGTTGAATTGGTGTTATTTATTTATTTATTATTTATTTATTTTTGAGAAGGTTCATTCTCATTATACCATTTTGTCTTTCATATATAGATATTATATCAATAAATCAATGGTTAAAAACAAAAATATATATACATAAGAATATACATGTTGTTTGTATACATTTATAATAGGGGAATAGGGGAAAGGACCAGAAGAACATCAAATGTCATAAATAGGGATCCAAGGACATCTATTATTTTTTAATATTTAAAAAAGACAAAATAATAATAGATGGACCATAATACCCTTTCTTTTGGTGCGATTTGGAGTAACAGCAAAATCTTGGAGTAATGTATGTTGCCAATAAATACGGTCTTAGTAATCTTTAATTGAGTTTATTGTACACGTAATTAATGATTTTTTTTTTTGAAAGTTAGATCACGTAACATTTACTTACCTAAAACTAATCAAATTTTTGGTTTTGTCCGAGATTTAAAAAAGGCGCGGGAGGACGATGCAGATGTCCGGGGCGGACACGACTTCTTCTAAGGCTAGAAGACCACTGGAAGACACCCTGGACTAGAGCATGTCGTGAAAGAAGCACATTGGGCGGGCGTGCTTCAACCGTGTCTCCTCGAATAACAAAACTAATCAAATTAGTTGTAGTAATATTAGTGAATTGGAATCATCCAAAAGTTGGTTCCTTTTTTACAAAAAAAAAAAAAAAAAAAAAAAAGATAAGAATTAGTTACACAAAAAAAATGTAGTTAAAGTGACAAATAAAATGTAGTAACAATAAATAAAATATATTTAGTAACAAAAAATAAAGTAGATGTAGTTACAGAATAACAAACAATGAGTAACACTAATAATAAAATAAGATGTAATTAGAAAATTGTAGTAACAGAAAAAAGTAGTAACGACCGGTAAAATAGATGTAGTTGCAGCCAAAAAAAATTGTAGTAAAACTTTATGAAGATTTATGGTAACAGAAAATAACATAGAGTCGATGAAAGAAGTGTTAACTTTACATCCGATAGGAAATGCATAGTATGCTCTTGTATGTTAGTGTTACTTCATATACATTTCTTGGGATGTTACATCATGAAGTGTTATTTTATAAACATGTACTTAATTACGCCAAAATCGTCCTGCAATTGTCGGAAAAAAAACCTAGAGCAACACTTTCCTAGGTAGCAAGATATGGACTAAAAAAGATGTAGTTACAGCAAAAAAATGTGTTTACAGACGAAAAAAATATGTAGATACAGTCAAACAATTGTGGTAACACTGGAAAAGAGGTAGTAACAGGCAATAAAGTAGATGTAGTTACAAAGATGTAGTAACAAATAATGTAGTAACACTAATAATAAAGATGTAAGTCAAAATCATGGGCGGATAATGGATTTCTAGATTAAGAAAAAATGATTTTTTTTTTCGAGTTACATGATCGAAAAAATTCACGGGAAGTGGCATTTTTTTGTTTAAGAATTAACTTATTTTTATGGTAAATAGCAATTTGTTTTTGTTTAAATAATTACAACTGGCGAAAAAACAAAAAACTATTTGTTTTCCCTCAAAAGCATGGTTCAAAGTCTCGGCCGACTCGGCAGACTCGTCCCCGACTCGGAGCATACCGGTACAAAGTTACGGATTCATCTCGGTTTAGACTTGAATCGGGTACGTATCGGCCAATCTCGGCCAATCTCGGCCAATCTCAACCGAGTCAATCCGATTTAAGTGGGAACTTTAGTGATTTGATCGGAAACATGAAAAAGGATAAAGCAAAAGTAATCATACACAATATTCAGCCAATCTTGACAATAAACTTCACTCCAAAAGCATAGTAGCAGACAAAATCTTTACTATTTACTTCTTTACAGAAGAAATAGTACACATGTGACTTTGTCAATTGTCAAGAATCAAAACAACTCACATACATTCAATAATTATCTAGTTTTCCAGCCTCTTTATAAGAAAAAATCATACACGATTATCATAGCAAAACTTCACAACCCACAACACAGCTTTGATTCACCACAACTCCTCCATTTTTTCGTTAAATTTCTTCAATTTTTGAAGCATACAAAACATAATTAAATCCCTGATGCTAATTACCCAGACAAAGAAACAAAACCAAACATCAAAACCACAATTACGCATGTTAAAACAACAAACAACCACAAATACTCATGTTAAAACGTAACTCGACAGCGTATATTTTGTTGTATTTAATCAAAAGAAATGATCTTGATGATTGTTTTGGGACATTTTAATGTTGTGTTTAGTTATTCATATTTTTTATTTTTTTTTTGAATTTTTTAGATTTTTTTCAAATTTTTTAAAGCATTTTATATGGGAGAAAACCTGTCTCGCCCGAAACGATATCGATACGCGACGAGTTATGTGACTCAGTGGTCTCCGCGTCGGTTACCGAGACCGCGACTTTGAACCAGGCTCAAAAGTTATGATTTGTTTTTTTTATTTAAGATATCTCCTATTTTCATTGATATTGACGATTTATTTTTCAAAGAATGACAATTGAAAAAGAAATTAATAAATGAGGATAATTTAGGCACAAACAATACCATTTGTCCTGATTAATCATTAGTTTCCTTGAATCCGGATTTATTTATTAATTTGTCCTTCTTTACAAAATATCTATTTATAATATAGATTTTTGTCTCGGGATAGAAGGAAACGAATTTAATCGGGACAAAAGTTTATGAAGTAACAAATATGAAGTGATAAATGTGGAATAGAGTAAATATGAAGTAACAATAACACAAAAGTAACAATTGTGATTTTTGTCTATAATCGGGAAAATAGATTAATTTTTTTGTCCTTGTGGCCATCTACCGGGTAGATGGCAGGAAAATGGTATAATTATAATTGTTTTTTTGTTAATAAATAATGAGAATTCGACTAAACAAAAACATCTACAACACATATGTGTTTATATATATGTATATATAAAGAATTCCTTGATACACACAAGGAATGAAACAAAATGGAAAGAAGAATGATGAAAATTCAATAACAATGAACTCAAACTAAGTGAGAATACAAAGGAGAGTTTACATAGCTTGATTAAGAAGTACTGCAGAATTAGTCTCTTACTCAACTTAGATCATCTATCTATAAATTATAACCTATACACCTGGGGAAGACTACTAATCAACTGATTAATTAATTAACTAACCGCTCAAATGCAACCATATATATATATATATATATATATATATATATATATATATATATATATATATGAGACAAATGGTGTAACAAGGCCATATCACATATTCCTAATGATGTTGGAATATCAACCAGATTCTTTTACATTATTTCTGGTGCTTATCTTGCTAAGTAGTGGGCCTGCACCCGATTTTCATAGCTTTATATATATATATATATATATACTAGCAATTTACCCGTGCTATGCACGGAGATAACTCAACGTAAAATAAAACAGTAAATTATCATCCATAATTTATAAAATTTTAAATAAATACTCTTCCGTAAAAAAAATTAAACAAACTCAATGCATGATCATACGATAAAATGAAATTAAAATAAATAACTTGCAACATTTCAATCATTAAAGAATATCAAAGAAGATAGAATCTTTTGTCTTAGATATAGATAATGAATTCGATATTGCACAATATTCGGGCCGATCAAATTTAAGCAAGACCTGAAAATGATACCATGTATCACACATTGTAATCATTTGCAATATCACGCATTGAGCAAGACCTGAAAATGATACCGTGTTTTCCGTAAATATTCGGATGGATTATTTATTATTGTAATCATTTGTAATATCACGCATTAATTTAACTATTTTGAGGGAATAAAATTTTCATTTAATACCGTGTATTTTAATGAATTAAAAACAACTTTCTTATTTTGTAAATAGTGTGAATGTAGAGAGAGGTTAATTATTAGAAAAAATCAACTTTTTAAAAGTAAATTTTGTAATTAATAGTGTGATTGGAGACATAGGTTATTTATTGCAAAAACAGAGTATGTAATTAAGGCATGTTCAATTTTTTTGGATATTTTTTCGTATTCTTATATTATTTATGATTGATTATGTTCTTATTCAAATATTGTATACTATAAATATCTTTATCCCGAGAAATTTAAAAAACTTGTTTTTTCGTAAATATTCTATTGTATAGTATTACACCGCATTTAAAACTTTTTTTCAATCCTGATTCGTATTTGTCTATTAATGGTGTGAATTTTTTTCGTATTCTCTATTAATTATGATTGATTCTGTTTTTATTAATCTATTGTATGCTATAAAAAAAATTATTCTGTAATTAGTGTGATTGGAGAGAGGGGTTACTTATTAGGAAATCAAATTTTAAGAAGTCAATTTTGGTAACTAATAGTGAGATTGGAGAGACGGGTTAATTATTAGTAAATCAAATTTTAATAGTCAAATTAGGGCATGTTCAAATTTTTTGGATATTTTCATATTTTATTTATGATTGATTATGTTCTTATTCAACTTTTTATACTATAAATATCATTATCCCGAGAAATCTAAAAACTTTGTTTTTCAGTAAATATTCTATTGTACGGCATTACACCGCATTTACAACTTTTTTCATTTCTGATTCTTATTTGTCTATAAATGGTTCTACATAATTAGAAAATAAAATTTAGAAATTCAAATATAGGAATTATTGTGAAGTGTAATTAGTGTGAATGTTTTTCATATTTCTCTATTAATTTTGATTGATTCTGTTTTCATTCAACTAATGTATACTATTAAAAAAACATTTTTATTAATTAAATATTCTGAGTTTAATGTTATATTTTGCATAAAAAAACCTTTTTATTAATTAAATATTCTTAGCTTAATATTTCGCATTAAATGATATTTTTGAGTTTAGATACTTTTCAAAATTTAACTTAATGTTAGAATATTTTGCATTAATCGGTAAAATTGAATTTATCATTTTATAAATATTATAATTTAATGGAAAAATATTTCATATTATGTGGCATAAATTTAAGAATATTTGACATTATTTTAGTATGGCTAATTTATAAGGGATAGATTTAGGATGACTGATTCATATGAATGTATTTAATGTGAGAATATTCTATAAATTAATTTATATGAGATGTATTTAATGCCTGCATATTGCAAATTAAATGGAATATTTGAGTTAGCAATTTTTCGAAATATAATTTAAGGTTAGAATATTTTGTTGGTAAATTGAATTTATCATTTTTTAAATATTACAATTTAATCCTAAAACATTTTGCATTAAATGACATGTGTGAGTTTAGACATTTTCAAAATACAATTTAATGTTAGAATATTTTTCATTAATTGGTAAAATTGAATTTTTCGCATTAAATAATATAATTGAGTGTAGATATTTTTTAAAATGCAATTTAATGTTAGAATATTCTGCCATAATTGTAAACACTAAATTTATCATTTTTTAAATATTATAATATATTCTACATTATTTGAGTTTAGATATTATTGAAAATGTAATCATTGTTAGAATATTATGCATTAATTTTTTAAATACTATAATTTAATGGAAAAGAATTTTTTCTGTAAATATTCTAATGGATTATTTATTATTGTAATCATTTGCAATATCACGCATTAATTTAACTATTTTGAGGGAATAAAATTTTCATTTAATACCGTGTATTATAATGAATAAAAAACAACTTTCTTATTTTGTAGATAGTATGAATGTAGAGAGAGGTTAATTATTAGAAAAAATCAAATTTTTAACCAGTCAATTTTTGTAGTAATTAATAGTGTGATTGGAGAGAGATGTTATTTATTGCAAAAGCAGAATATGTAATTAGGGCATGTTCCATTTTTTTTTGGATATTTTTCGTATTCTTATATTATTTATGATTTATTATGTTTTTATTCAACTATTGTATACTATAAATATCATTATTCCGAGAAATCTAAAAACATTGTTTTTCTGTAAATATTCTATTGCGCATTTAATTTTTTTTTCATTTCTAATTCGTATCTATCTATTAATGGTGTGAATTTTTTTTCGTATTTGCAATTAATGAGTTTAGTTATTTTTTGAAATATAATTTAATGTTAGAATATTTTGTTGGTAAATTGAATTTATCATTTTTTAAATATTACAATTTAATCCTAAAACATTTTGCATTAAATGACATATTTGAGTTTAGACATTTTTCAAAATACAATTTAATGATAGAATATTTTTCATTAATTGATAAAATTGAATATTTCACATTAAATGATATATTCAAGTTTAGATATTTTTTAAAATGCAATTTAATGTTAGAATATTCTGCAATAATTGCAAACACTAAATTTATCATTTTTTAAATGACATATTTGAGTTTAGACATTTTTCAAAACACAATTTAATGTTAGATATTTTTCATTAATTGGTAAAATTGAATATTTCGCATTAAATGATATATTTGAGTTTAGATATTTTTAAAATGAAATTTAATGTTAGAATATTCTGCAATAATTGCAAACACTAAATTTATTATTTTTTAAATATTATATGTTATTTTGCATTATTTGAGTTTGGATATTTTTGAAAATGTAATCATTGTTAGAATATTCTGCATTAATTGAAAAAAATTCAAGTTATCATTTTTTAAATACTATAAGTTAATGGAAAAATATTCGCATTAAGTGTCATAATATTATGACTATAATAATATTGGGATGGCTAATTTATAATTAAATTTTGTTATATTGCAAAATGTAATGTAATTTAAGAATGTTTGGTATTAATTGAGATGACTAATTTACAGGAAATTATTTTCTTTATCATAATTGTATTAAGCAAGAAAGCACATAGAGCAAAGAAACTTCAACAAAAAAAAAAAAAAAAACCAACAGAATTTCACTTGCAAGCTCAAGAGATAAGTCCATGTGAATAAGCATAATCTAGAGTTCAATAACATTTTGTTAAAAAAAATTCGATAACATGGTAAGTTCACGGAGCTTTCAAAATAAGAAAAAGTGAAAATAAAAACATGGTTAGTCTTTCTTCTCACCGGCCAGGTTTTCTTGAAAAGTTTCTTTTCAAAAAAAAAAAAAAAAAAAAAAACAATAGAGAAACGAATAAACACCTTCATTTTAAAATATCAAATATCTTAACGTCATATATTTTTCCAAATTTTTTGTTATAATCTCTGCAAAACCATGGATGAAGTCAAGGAAAAAAACCAAAGCAATCAAAGAAATTTTTTTTACCGTTGCAGATTACCTATTTACACTATCTCTGTCACAAAACATACAACTAAATTGTCAAATTAGCCTTTCAAAATGTTATTGACCGTGTCTTGAAAGCCCTGCAGCCAAATCAAATTTGCAATACGTTAAAACCAAAGCAATCAAAGAAAAGATTTTTAGTGTTTATTGCTGCTATATCAAAATTTTAAACCGCCAGCAATACTTTAAAACTGAATCGATTGCACATAATCACCTACTCCGATTCTCTAAACCAATTCTCCCGTTTTTCTATAAATAAACATGGCATGCATGCTCTATTTTTTAAGAAGGGAGATGATGAAATTTTAAAGAATCATAATCACCTACTCCGATTCTCCAAACCAAATCTCCCGTTTTTCTATTAAAAAAAACATGGCAAGCATTCTCTGTTTTTTAAGAAGGGAGATGATGAAATTTTAAAGAAGGGAAATGATGAAATTTTAAAGAATCATCATAGGGAAGATTATACCTTTCAATTTGTTGTTGTTTTCCCGAACTTGTGTGCAACCAAAATTAGTTTAGTTGAGATATCAATTTCGTATGAAGGCTATATGTAAATAGAAGATTTGGTATCAGTGTGATGGAATTAGTTTTTTTTTTTTTTTTTGACAGTAATGCAAGGGATTTTTGGAGAGTAATATTGATATTAAATTAATGCAAGGGATTTTTGGCATTAATGATGGAATAAGCGGGTTTTTTATTGGGTTTGGGGCGGGTTTATGTGGGTTAACGGGTCAATTGATTTTATTTCCTCTCCTAAATATATATATATATATATATATATATATATATATATATATATATATATATATATATATATATGAGACAAATGGTGTAACAAGGCCATATCACATATTCCTAATGATGTTGGAATATCAACCAGATTCTTTTACATTATTTCTGGTGCTTATCTTGCTAAGTAGTGGGCCTGCACCCGATTTTCATAGATTTTCATAGCTTTCTATATATATATATATATATATATATATATATATATATATATATATATATATATATATATATATATATATATATATATATATATATGAGACAAATGGTGTAACAAGGCCATATCACATATTCCTAATGATGTTGGAATATCAACCAGATTCTTTTACATTATTTCTGGTGCTTATCTTGCTAAGTAGTGGGCCTGCACCCGATTTTCATAGCTTTCATGCAGAATCATGGACATACTCGGCAGGTTAGTTAAGTTTGGTATTTGTTTTACATATGTGCAAGTACTCCTTTAATGTTGATCATCATTTTTAGATTCAGAAGAGTTTCTGTATTCTACATTCTAGTGATATATTTTCTTTTAGCTGTAAATATATGTAGGTCAATATTAATGATCAGACCACCTAAATTTGGTTCCGGTTATTGTTGTTATAGTTCTTAATTATCTTGGTTTTGTAGTTTTATGTTATTGTCGTTATGATTTATAATTAGGATTCGTCTCCTAACCGATTACGTACGTACTTCTTCCTCTTTACATTTTGCAAAATTAATTGCATCCACATCGAATTATTGTAGCTGAGGCAACGGCGCGCGGCGCACATAGAATTCTTGAAAACCAAAAGCATGTGAGCACAAACAAGCTATTCATGTCAGGTATATCATACAGGAGACTTAAGGGGCAGCCGGCATGTATTGGAGATTCCTGTACATTTTTACCTGTAGATTCTTGCGATGAATATTGCCATTGTGTATTTTTCATGGATGAAAATGGTACCAGAGATGACTATTGTAGATCAAGATATTGAGTTAATGTCGAAGATGGTGATCAATGTTGCTTACAGGACAGGAAAACTGGGATGATGATTAGATTAGCTAAGAAAATCAAGGGATCGATTATACATATTGACAGAGTAATCAACTACACAAGCTCAAGAACCTCAGTTGAATATGGCATGTTTTAGTAGTTGATTTTCATAATTCTAGTAGCATAAGTGACAAACTTTTGGACCGCTAGCTATAGGTTTTTTTTCTTGCTAATACAAGTTTGCAGATCTTGAGTACTTTTGATCACACTATGCAATATCCAAATAAAGACATTTGTAATGAATGCTCTTTGGCAAAGCAAAAAAAAACTTACTTTTCCTATTCATTTGTCCTCTAGTGCTTTTGATTTTGTGCATTTTGATATCTGGGTTCCATGCATGTTTAGTACTGGTGAAATTTTAAAATACAACCGTTGTATGAAGGTTTTATCAAGTGACATATATTACAATCACTCATTTCTAACCTCTCACACACGATAAAAGTGTATTATATGAAAGAGAGTAAAAATGAGAGGTTCTAATGTATGCCACTTAGTATATCTTCCTACAACCGTTGCACCATAAAATCTCTCTCGGTACTGTTTATGGGAGGAAGTACTTCTTAACTATGGTAGGTTATTTTACTAGATATACGTGGGTGTATTTGATGCATTCTAAGTCAAAAGTTGGTCCTCTTGTACATGCATTTTATTCTTATGTTCAAAATTAGTTCCGCCAGCAAATCAAGGTCACTAGATTAGATAATGGTCCTGAGTTTAATATGAAGGAGTCCTCTTGTACATGTATTTTATTCGTATGTTCAAACATGGTATTATTCATCAGACTTCATGTGTTGGTGTTCCACAACAAAATGGGATAGTTGAGAGGAAGAACCAACAATTTTTAAAATGTTGCTAAGGCCTTATGATTTCAATCATATCTGCCCATCTCTTATTAGGGATATTGTATTGTTCAAGTTGCTCATTTGATCAACATTACCCCCACTCCTACATTGAGTATAATGACACACCATTTCAGAAACTTTATTCCAAATTTCCATATTTTTCTAGACTAAAAGTCTTTGTTTGTTTAGCATATGCCTCCACTCTCCAACAAGACATATGCAAGTTTTCACCTAGGAGTATTCCTTGTGTTTACCTGGGTATTTCCCAAACCACTAAAGGATATCTTTTAATAAACCTGCCTACCAAGGAAGTTTTTCTTTCCATTATCTTCCATGAAATATGTTTTCATTTTGCCAATACATCTGGACCATCCCATGAGTCCACTAGCTATGTCGCCTCTTCCTACACCATTGAACACTATCTTCGATGATACTCCTGAAAACCCTCGTGTCACCTCTTCCCCTGCTCCTCCGGTCCTCAGGACATCTACTAGATGTAGACAACCTCCTCAATACCTTCAAGACTACATTTGTTCCAATGTCACACAAATCACTACACCACACCAGTTGGATAATTTTGAGCTATGATCACTTGAGTCCTACATGAGATGCCTTTATCATGAATATTGACCTAGATTCAGAACCTGTTTCTTACTCACATGATGTCAAGTCTGACAATAAGAGAGTTTCTATGAAACAAAAGGTTGTTGCATTGGATTCCAACCACACTTGGCATATAGTTCCATTACCTCGTGGTAAACATCCTATTGGCAATAATGTGTGTTCAAGATTAAATATAAACCAAATGAGACCATTGAGAGATATAAAGCATGCCTTGTGGTTAAAGTCTACTATCAGACATATGGAGTTGAGTATCAAGATACTTTCTCCCCTGTGGCAAAGATGGCATATTGCCGGAAACCACGTAAATTTGGTGTTCTGCCTTTTTCCTTCCGTTTGTTATTTTGTGTTACCGTCGTTAAGGGCTATTGCTCGCTTCGTTTTTCCTAACAAACTGGTATCAGAGCTGAGGTTATTTCCGGAGGTTTTTTTTGAGGTGTTTTTTTTTAGAGCTGAGGTTTTACGAGCCGAGATATTTGTTGAGATTTTCCGAGTAGCCACCATGACGGTAACTAAGTATTATTTTGAGAAGTTCGACAGAAACGTCAACTTCGGGATGTGGCAGTTGAAGATGGAGGCTATGATGATTCAGGAAAAAGCTGGAGAAAATGTCAGATGATGAGTTTGATGGTCTCGACAAGAAGGCCAGGTCAGATGCTATGATTGATGATGAGGATCAGGCCCTGTTGTTATTGTGTTCGCTTCCCCAGTCGTTTAAGCATTTTAGGGAAACAATGCTTTATGGTAAGGAAACTATTTATTACAAAGAAATTAAGTCGATTTTGAAATCGAAAGAGCATATTGATAAAGATATAACTGGGGGAAGTAGTAGTAGTCAGGCAGACGTGCTAGTAGTTCGGGGTAGATCAAATAAGAAGGATGCAGATTGTGAGAATTATGTTTTGAATCCCAGACATAAAGATTTGACGTGCAATTATTGTAAAAAGATCGGGCATATCAAATCTGATTGCTATCGTCTTAAGAACAAAGAAAAATGTGAAAAGAAGAAAGAGCATAGTAAAGAGTCTGGTCAGGCTGGTTTCGTTGAAGATGAGAGTGATGGAGATACTTTCTTTGCTGATGATAAATTAAGGACTGTTGATGAATGGATCTTGGATTCTGGTTGCACGTATCATATGTGTCCCAATAGAGATTGGTTTTCCACGTATGATTCAGTTCAAGGTGGAGTTGTTTCGTTAGGCAACGGCGCAGTTTGCAAGGTTGCTGGTATTGGTACGGTTAGAATCAAGACCCATGATGGTGTTTTCGGAACACTTAAGAAAGTCAGATATGTTCCGGATTTGAAGAAAAATCTTATCTCTTTGGGCGCATTTGAGACTCTTGGATTTAGGTACATCGCTGAAGGTGGAGTTCTGAGACTAATTAAAGGTGCTCTTGTTGTTATGAAAGCTTGCAGGTTGGGTGGTTTGTATGTTTTGCAAGGATCCACAGTTATTGGCAATTCTGCAATCCGTATGTCATCTCGTTCAGAATTAGACATTACGAAGCGTCGTTCATTTATTAAGCTCGAGCAGTGCTTGGACTTGTTTGACAGAGTCTGAAGAATTTTCAAATTTGTGGAGAAAGAGCAGTATTATTTCTGGATGTGGCCTTTGTCCCAAGGTGGAGATTTGTTAGTGTAGGTGGGCCAAAGCCCAATAGTGATTCCAAGTTAATTTGTTTATTCCCAATTTCCCACATCGGCAATTGTGGAGTTAGTAGCCGACTTGGCTTGGTATATAATAGCCTTTTGGCTATTTATTTTGTGTGTGCCTATTTGTACCAAAATCGAGATAAACTCTCAATTGCCTTAGCTATTTTGGCTATTGTTTTAGGCGTCAGGAGAGTTGTATCTTTTGTAATCCTCTTGTATAGTAATATTTCTCTTTCGCACGTGGACTAGTCGGCATATTGCCGGAAACCACGTAAATTTGGTGTTCTGTCTTTTTCCTTCTGTTTGTTATTTTGTGTTACCGTCGTTAATGGCTATTGCTCGGTTCGTTTTTCCTAACAATAACCACAAAACCCGGCCTCCTCATTTCATTTCCCTAATTTCACAAAACCCTAATAGCCGTTTCTGATATCCTCCCCTCATTCAATGAAAACCGATCTTCCAACGCACAAGGTGCATCGGTTTAGTGGTGAGTTAGACTATAACGTCTAATGGAAACTAGTGTTCGAACCCCGTTAGAGGAAAAAAAAAAAACCGATCTTCCAGCTTAAATAAATATTATCTCCGTCCTAAAATATAAATCCGTTTAGTTTTTTTGTTTTTCCCATAATGTAAATCCATTTAAATTACCAATTAAGCATTTATAACATTTTTTTCTTTTACCCTTATTTATTATCCACCCACCCACTTTTTACTACTATAAATTAATAATAGTTTAAGGTCATTTTAGACTTTTCCATCAAAATGAATGACAAATAATCAATTTAACCAACTTTCTTAATATGTGTGAAAAAACACAAATGAACTTATATTTTGGGACGGAGGTAGTATATAGCAACATTTTTTTTTGTGGTAAAAATCTATTTTTCTTATAATGACTCTATGATTGACATTGGCTCATGGGCAATCAATCCGTCGTAAAATGCCCTAACTTTAGTTTCTAGCCTTGCCGGTCATTTTTGGTTCAACCTCTATTCATTTTTCATTTACTTTTTAAGCACCACCTAATCATTTTTCATTGATTTTTTGGCACCACGCACCAAATCACTTTTTGGCAACACGTTATGGGCGTCAGAGTCACCGACGTTTTTGTTCGCTCAAAACGTTAGTGGGTCTGACGTTTGCACCTGTGATACATTTATAACTGTAAAATCAGTGTTAGTGACGTTGGAATGGAATACAAACGTCAGTTTCAGTGACGTTCGTACCGAGAACGGGCGTCAGTTCCACAGACGTTTATGTTGTGATAAATAATAAAAATATCCAATGTGGTGTCAAGAGTGATTTATAGGGTGTCAAAAACGATCATGGTATCGTCGGCATTTTTGTGGTGCCAATAGAACCCACTAAAATTTTTGTAGGTCCATGAATTGGTTCCGGTTACATCACTATAGTAAAAGTCCTCATCATCAGCACTGGCTCAATAACACAAGTTTGTTGTAAACCCAAGAGTTATCATCCATGCTCTAACAAGCCAAGAGTTATCATCCATGTAAACCCAAGAGTATAACATCAATAACTCAAGTTTGTTGTAAACCCAAGAGTTATCATCCAAGAGTTATCATCCATGCTCTAATAACTCAGAATCACACTTATTATTAAGAAAGTGAATTAATATATTGACTTCATGAATGAAATGGATAAAAAGCACTTGGGTATAATTAATATAACCTTTTTTTTTATTTTTTATTTTATCTCTTATGTCTAATAAATAAAGGTAAAACAAGGAAACATATACTAAATTTTGCCTAGAAATGTAATTACATCACACTTAATGAACAAATAACTTCTGCAACCCCATCAGATAAATTGGAATGTAAGAGTAATAAATAAATAACTCGTACTATAGTTAGCTCAAATTTTATATCGAGTTTCAAGATTCCTCTATATGATTTCAAATAATCATAACAAAATGGTGTTGAAACTCAATTTTATAAATTAAAATTCCCCCTTCAGTTTTTCTTTTTAAATTTCCAAATTTACTCAACTCAATAAATTAAAACTAACGTTTAACTCGAATCACATATCTTCCACCTTAATTAAATATTTTTTATGGGGGTACGTAAACGTCCGAAATATTTTTCTATATGTAAAATGTAGAGCAAGGGCGGATCCGCCTATGGCTTTAAGTATGGGCAAACGTGAGCTAAGCCCACCAGCCTTTTTTTTATTTTTTTTCTATATAATATATATGTCCAACCCACCAACTCATAAATCCTTTAGATAATTAGTCTTACAACCCACCTAACTCGAGTAACTAAATATATACTACATTACACCAAAAAAATGATTCCATTGGCATCACACTTTTATTTCCGTAACCACGATCATTTTAAACATTTAAAAAATTACTTCACGCACCACGATTATTTTTAACAAAAATAACGTGAGTGGTACCTGTGCGTTTAAAAAATAGCGTCATTGATAACACGGACGTTATAGTTACAAAAATGTCACGGGTGAGTAACGTCACATCCACTAAATCGACACTGGAGTTAACGTTTGTAGTGTGGTGCGGGAAATAAAAAAAAAAATACATCGTAAAGTATAAATAAATTTTAGTCTTTTGCTCTATTAATAAAATTAAAAAAAAATCTCAGTCCACCCGACGAAAAATTTCTGGCTCCGCCTTTGAATCCAAGAAATTTTTTTTGTTATCTCTGCATTATGAAGAGACACCGATTTACATTCAAAAGTACTACTACGTCCCATAAAGAGTGTCAATTTTAAATGGTGCACATATATTTAAAAAATAATTAATGTGTTGTATTTTAAACACTAATGAATATATATACCCCTATTTCCTAATAAATGTTTATTTTGAAATAAGAAAATAGTATATAAACATTAAATGTTTGATAGGGTTATGTTTGGAAAAGATGAATTGATTATCTAAATATACACTTTTTATAGGATAATTCACTTTTGAAAAATAAATATTTTTTTATGAGACGAATATAGTATTAAGATTTTTGGTGTAAATGGTATTCAAGCTAAAGCTTTTTACATCTCCACATCATGTAGATAAAGCAAGCAAAAAATTTCCCCCTTGATCACGTCAACCCCCTTTGACCTCCGGCCCTTCCATTGGAAATTTTTTTGTGTGATGAAGGTTTTTAGATGTAGTGGCCGTTGGATTGATCAGAACCCCACAGTTTAAATATTAAATATAAACTAAATTGTGATTTACCCACAAATTATTTCGGTGTATGTGAAGATACTAGGAAAGAACATCCTCTTCCATTGCGTTGGTTATATGAATCATATAGTATGTGGTTCAAGATATAAGTCTAAGGAAGAACATCCTCTTCCATTGCGTTGGTTATATGAAGCATCATCTGCAACGACTTTGCGCGTTGTAAATGAAAACAGTTGACAAAGTCATCATCTGCAACGACTTTGCGCGTTTCACGAAATCCACGCCATTTTGCCTTTTCAAAATATATTGAATGTATATGGAAAATTTCTTTTCGGACGTAGAAGGGAAAGGTCTAAATTGTGAGTAACAACATTTTCTTTACTTAAAATAAATAAATTGATTCATATGGACCAAATCAACAAGACATTTTCCACTCGTGACAACGTACAATAATTTCTTTTCTTTTTTTTTTTATGGACAACAAAATAAACAAACTATAATTTGTATACAATTGATTTTGCTCCCTCCCAAAAAAAAATAAAAATAATATTGTTATAAAATATAAAATTATGGTTATACAAGATTTTATGCTTTATTTACTTAATTGTATTCACATTACTTAAAAATATTTCGTAATATCTAATTTTCTATATAAAAATTATGGTTATACAAGATTTTGTGCTTTATTTACTTAATTGTATTCACATTGTAATATCTACTATAAATACTCTTTATACTATTGAAATAATGCATACGCAATTTACTTTCTCCTTATACTTTGTATTTTCTCTTGTTCTTTTTCTTGTTTATTTAAATTTATAACACGTTATCGGCACGAGACTCCATCGGCGGTGTATAACAACCAAAGACTCTACCGGGGGTGTATTCCAAGTAGAAAGGTAAAATACTGATTCCAAGCAAAGAGGTAAAATATTATTTTTTTTTGCATTCCTTTTTTTTCTAATGACTGACATAATCAACCAATAATTTGTACGCTCTAAGACCATGAATTTCAATGGAACAAACAATGTTTTCAAACAAAAAAAAAAAAAAAAAAAAAAAAACAAGTGTATTTAGACGAATAATCATGGTCTGAGCAATTCACACGTTTTATTTGTCCCTAAGGTGAACAGTTACGGACTCAGAAAAAAATACAGTGAGGGCATCAGAGTGAAATCGGAAATCCAATAGAGATAGCAGTAGTGTTTTTATAGTTTTTTGCAGTAAAACTATATTGTTTCAAAAAAAAAAAAACTTCTCCGTTTGTTTTTTTGTTGAAGCTTATTTTGAAGGTTTAAAATGTTTTTTTTTTGAAATAAAATTTATAATAAAAATGATTGAAATAATGATTAGAAAGTTAAAATATTTTTTTTGAAATTTGTGTAGATAAAAAAATGATTGGTGAGATAGATTTAAATAAAGTAGTATAATGAATAAAATAAAGTAGATAAAGTGAAACGATGAAAGATAATTTAATATTTTTTATTTGTAGTTGAAATAATGATTGGTGAAATAATTGTGAGAAATAATTGATGGAGTGTAAAATGACTCCAACGAAAACATACGCAAGCATATTGTTTTAATGAAATTTAATATTTTTTTAGCATCTCAGTATAGCACTGGTCTCTGCCATATAGCACCGTAGACACACGTGGATGATTCTGGATCACTCAGTTTGAATTAAAAACTATGTGATCCTGAATCATCAACGTGTGTTACTCCTCAAATGGACTCATCATAGAAGAACTTCCCGACATCAAGACTCACATCAGTAGCTTTGTCAAAGTTTCACCTAAAACTTAATATTCCATTTTGAATACTAGAAAAATAAACAATCGTGCTCCGCACGAGCGTTGCTCCGGTTTGTATTTAATTAACTCGGATACATTACGATGGCATGTCCGGCACGTGTCGGTTGATGAAATGAATATCCGACACATCTTCGACACCTCCCGACATCGTATGGATAATTTTCGACACTACTGAATTTTTTTTTTCAATTTCTACTTAAACCTATTTTAACCGAAAAATGAAGCTATCTTCGACATTATTTGCAACAACACGTGTTCTACCAAAAACACGACACGACGCGCTCCGACACACCCCGACGCCATATCCAACAAGTGTCGGTTGATGAAATGAATATTAATTAAAATCTAACATACTGTCAATACTCCACGACACAAAATCGACATCTTTCGACACTACTGAACCCTTTTTTTGTATTCTCAGATCTAGGCTAATTTTAACGGCCATGGTAAAATACACAATTCGAATTTCCATAGAAATTAAATCAACAATACACTATAGCCAATTTAACAATATTTGTGGCCGAAATAAATTTTTTTTTCATGATATTTAATATTTTATATAAACGATATGTTTTTTAACAAAAAAAAAATTCATTTCAAGAATTTTAATATTTCATGTAATCGTCAAACCCAAAATTTTTAAGCATGATATAAAGATCGTATAGGCAACATGTCGTGGCCTTATATCTTGAAAATAGTCATATCGCCGTGTACAACCGAGATGTTTTTTTATGAAATGAATTTATTTTAAGAAATTCATAATATTTCATGTAAACGTCAAACACAATTTTTTTGGCATGATACAAAGATCGTGTCGGCAACAAGTCGTGACCTTATATTTTGAAATTAGTCATACATTTGCTACATATATTCGCACATTAAAAGGTGATATAATTGAGTCCTCCAAAATGAAACAATTTAACTCAAACATTTCTTCTCAAAAAAAAAAAAATTTAATTCTGGACTGGACTGATGAACAGTAAAAAAAATTGGACTGCCCGATTGAAAAAAAAAAAAAAAAAGAACGACCATTGAAAAAAAAACAAGTGTCAACATGGGTTGAACACTAGTTTTCTTATTAATAAGAGATGGATATATACCAATATACCATGATCAAAACAAACAAACAAAAAATACTAAGAATATTCGGTGCCCGGCTTTGAATATATATAGTTTAGTGTATTATTGTCCGCCTTTTTTTATTGTTTAATGTTAAAGTATCACCATATACTACCAATCATAGTATATTTCAATCAAAAAGACAATTTCAATGAACCAAATGATATTTATGTATCGGTCCTCCATGAAGTTTAAGCGATTTTTAAGTCATGAATCATTCAAATTCACCTTGTGTTTCAAACTCTAAACGATCTATGACATGTCATCATTTACCAAAAACACAAACACAAAAAAGGATACAATAAATCTCGATGAATGATTATTCGATAAAAAAATAACCCCGATAAATGAATAATTTTTTTCGGTATCGATTTGGTCAAAAGTATTGAATTACCATATATCCCAAAAGCTTAAGCTGTTGGGTTGATAGATAATTAACATTCTTCCAAAAACATTTTTAAGCGATTTTTAAGTCATGTAACGGTCCTCCATGAAGTTTAAGCGATTTTTAAGTCATGAATCATTCAACATGTGTTTCAAACTCTAAACGATCTATGACATGTCATCATTTACCAAAAACACAAACACAAAAAAGGATACAGTAAATCTCGATTAATGATTATTCGATAAAAAAATAACCCTGACAAATGAATAATTTTCTTCGGTATCGATTTGGTCAAAAGTATTGAATTACCACATATCCCAAAAGCTTAAGCTGTTGGGTTGATCAGTGATACTCCATTCTTCCAGAGTCTGTAGTCTCTGAAACGGGGATGGAGACAAAGACGCAGATCCTGATCTGAGCTGTGGATCTTCACCAAGAACATGACTCTCAAGTCTGTGTCCTCTAATAATAGGTAAAACTGTGGATCTCCAAAGAAGATAGTTGGATCTATCCAGCTTGACATTACAAGTCTGACTTAAATTTCGAGAGAAAGGCATGTTGGACAAGGAATTCATACCTAGAGACCCAAGATTTGGAGTCGGTGGCATTAAAAAGTATCCAGGTGTGAACATTCCAGCTGTGGAATTAGTCCGGCCAAAGTTCAGTCCTGAAAGTGGAGGTAACGAAATCGGTAGTTGCATGTAACTTAACGGGGGCAAAGATGCACCTCCAAGCATTGTTGTGAAGGAAACTCCGGTGGGTATAGCTCCGATGAAGCTCGTCGGAAAATTGCCAAACATCTCATTACTTGTGTTTCCAGATTGCAGACCAACAGTGAGATGGGTACTTGTTGGAGACGAAGAAACTTCTGGAGCTATGGAAATAACAACAGCTCCAGATGCAGCAGATGTGGCGGAGGACATAATCGAGGTGGCGGAGCTCATGGCGGCTATCTACGCCGGTAGAACTTGGCTCTGCTACCAAGAAAGAAGGATACCAACTATAAAAGTTTGTTATTATTATGATAGATTCTCAACATTAGATTTGGTGCAGTACAAAAGTATATATCTAAGACTACCACCTCATACACATACAATTACACAAATACCCTTACACTCATACATATATCACTTTCCAACTTATCTCGTGATGAGGCATGGATTTTGATAGTTCTATCTTTATTGACATTCACTTCATCCTATTTTAGGAAATTGAGATTAAAAAAAAGTTAAACCCTAACAACAAGGGTCCTCTTTTTTCCAATCCCACGGAATGAGTGAAAATGTTAATGGGGCAACCTAGTGGCTCAAAGTCATGAGTTTGCTATTATACCAAATAACTGAAAAAAAATCTCATATTTACGGGATTCGAACATCCACACTTCATATTAAGGTTCAATTGTTCTTTTGAAGCACTCTTTTACCATTAAGCCATGTTCTGATGACAGTAAATTGAGATTCAAGTCCAAATGTTCGGTGGTAAGAGGATGACTAATCAAGAAGATGGCTGAATGTTTAATTTGATTATTTTATAGGAATGGTGATTCTTTTATAAGATTTATGATAGTTTTTCTTAAATAATGATTTACCAATTTCTAGATGATTTGATGGGGAAAAAGTTGCTTCTAAATTCTATTCCATTTATTTATTGTTGAAGTTATTTAACAACACAACAGCAAACCGAAGCTCAATAGCTCAAACCACAGGCAGCAAAGTTCATCGAGGAAATTGATCGAACACTTGCACAAAAAATCTGTTAGGAGCAATTATAACAAATCAGTTGGTTATAATCGATCATAATTAGTTTCTAGCAGTGGTGGACGCAGGATCCTGCGCTAGAGGTGCAATAATATATACTAAGTTTTTTTTCGCAATCAGGAAAACGTATGTTAATGTTTCTTCCTTTCGATTCGAGGAGACCTACTACTATATAATGACAATAAACACTAATATATAATTTGCGACATATATTGATGAAAAACACTACTATATATATAACATGACATGAACACATTAATCATTCTATTCCTATAAATAAATATTTCACATAATAACATTTTTTGAGAGCAAAAACATTTCATTCGTTAGTATTTTATTTTGAGGGATTGAAGGAGAATGACACCAACATTTCATCAATTAAGGAGAAAGACAGTTTTTTGAAACTTTTGCATAAATGGCAAAACTATTTTATTTAATTTTTTTCGGCTCCTTTTTTTTCCAGAAAAAACCCAACACACTTTCTCTAATCCATCTTTTTTAAACACTCATATCTCTCAATCTAGAACTCTATATTTGAAAATTCTTTCATCAAATTTTGGAATTGTTTCACGCTCTTTATTTTGAAACCACATTCAACATATTCCGACTTTATTTCAGAAAATCCGCTGTTGAAAATCACTATTATTCGAAATTCACTAATTTTGGGATACACTGGAGATATACGCTGAGTAAATTTCGACAGTGAATCTCACAAAAAATGATGTAATTATATCGAACCAAGTCTCAAAACGAAAAGCATCAAAAATAAAAAATCGGGAAATTTTATCGCGTTTGGATTTCTAGATCAAAAGATACGAATGTTTCAAAATGGGGGAGGAAAGAGAAATAAAAAACCGGAGCAGTCAACAACGTCCCGTCAAGTTTTTTTTTGGTTTTGTCCTTTAGACTATAAAAACTGTGGGAGTTGTCCTTCTCCCTATAATCCTAAAAACAACATCCCTACTGATATACACTCTTCCAGACTAATCAAGACACTGTGGATTCAACTTGGTTTATGGACAGTGGAGCAACAAACCATATTACCACTGACATGAACAATATGCATCTCACTGGGGACTACACAGGATCAGATAGTCTTACTGTTGGGAATGGTAAGCAACTTCCTATAAAACACATAGGTTCCTGCACTCTTCCTACACACTCTGGCACACCACTTCAACTCGAAAATTCTTTACATGTCCCCAACATGACCAAAAATCTTATTAGTGTGTCTCAATTAACTAATGATTATCCTGTGATTATTGAATTTGACAATAAATGTTGTTATGTCTGCAAGTAGGAGTTCTTAGACATGGCCTCTATCAGATTCCAGTTGTGTCCAGTTCTAGTAATTCCAGCTCCCAGATCTCCATTCACTCCAAGCAGCTGTTTCATCATAATAACTATCCTTGTAATGCTTTTATTTGTTCTTCTATTTTGGACCAAAACCATAATGTTTGGCATAAAAGACTTGGTCACCCCTCTAAATCTATGTTGGAAAATGTTTTGAACTCCTATGATGTTGTTTTTAGTGATGATTTATCCTTTTGTGAAGTCTGCCAGTTTGGTAAGATGCATTCTCTGCCTTACAATAAGTTTAATTTTCATGCCAAGTCTGTTCATAATGTTATTTATACTCATTTATGGGGCCCTGCACCTGTTACAGCCACTCTAGGATACCAGTATTATATCCATTTTATAGATGATCATTCTAGGTACACATGGATTTACCTTTTGAAGCACAAGTCTGATGCTCTATGTGCCTTTATTGATTTTAAAAAACTAGTTGAAAATCAGTTTCAAACCACTATCAAATGCATTCATTCAGACTAAGGGAGGGGGGAATACAGAGTGTTTGAACCTTACTTAAAAGAAAACGGCATTGACTTTATACATCCTTATCCTCATGCACATGGTCAACATGGTAGGGCCGAGAGAAAGCACATGCATATTGTTGAAATGGGATTAACCCTCCTTGCCCAGTCTTCCATGCCCCTTAAATATTGGTAGAATATTTTTGAACATGATGTCCAGATCATTAATGACCTTCCCACTCATGTGTTAAATAATTAGTCACCCTCTCAAATCATCTTCAAAGATAAACCTGACTACACCAAATACAAAGTGTTTGGTTGTGCTTGTTATCCCAACCTTAGACCCTACAACAATCACAAGTTTAGTTATCACTCTGTCAAATGTGTCAATCTAGGGTTAATTCCTAAACACAAACGATACAAATGTCTTGATTAGTCTGGAAGAGTGTATATCAGTAGGGATGTTGTTTTTAATGAGTCAGAATTCCCCTTCAAAAATGGTTTTGCTCTTTGGTTGATCCTAACTGATAACGTCGAAATTATCAAGGGTGTTCAGCGGATGATTAGCGGAGGATATCTAGCTATGATTTGTGTACGTGGACGGTGATATCAGGCGGAACTAAAGAGTTCCGGCGGTGGTGTAATATAAGTAGAAAGTATTGTTGAAGAGGCAGAGCTTTGCCTGATTTTCATATATTCAACCTTGTTTATGAATGATACATGGATCCCTATTTATAAGGTATGGACCGACTTACATTCAACATAATTACAACTAAGGACATAGTACAATTAAATTTGCGGTGGCGGCTAAGATCGCATCTGAGAGTAGGCGACGCGGATCCGTGGATGGTCGTCCCATATCCTCAGCAGGTCAGCATGATCGTCAGTCCATAGTCTCCTGGGGTTCGAGGTAAAGACCATCGTATGGATCTCTCATCCCTATGCTCATCACGGGCCTGTTGTTAGGGCCTGTTTCCGGCATGGTCATGCTCGAGGGGCGAAGGTCTGTCCGTTCCTTCTCTCTGGTCACCGGACGCCTATGTGCGGCTATCGGCGACCCGGAAGGTGGCCCGGCCTATCAATGGCCCCTACTCCATACCCATTACGCCTCTGGGTGTCAGGTAGGGAGTAGCTTTCTTAACCTTTTGATTTGGCTTATTTGGGCTCTTGGCCTCTAGCCGATATGAAGTCGTAACTGGGAAATAGCCTTGACTTCATATGCTGGCCGTAATGGGTGGATCGCCTTGGCCGATTCGAAGCTTCATTCGGGCGAGTAGCCTCAACTTCCTCTGATTCATCTTTTTGGAATCTTGGTCCCAAGCCGTTTCGAAGCCGTAAGTGGACAAATAGCCTTGACTTCATATGCTGGCCGTAATGGGTGGATCGCCTTGGCCGATTCGAAGTTTCATGGGCAAGTAGGCTCAACTTCATCTGATTCAGTTTTTCGGAATCTTTGGTTCCAAGCCGTTTTGAAGCCGTAAGTAGGCAAATAGCCTTGACTTTATATGTTGGCCGTAATGGGCGGATGCACTTGGCTAATTCAAAGTTTAATTCGGGCAAGTAGCCTCAACTTCATCTGATTCATCTTTTCGGAATCTTTGGTTCCAAGCCATTTCGAAGCCGTAAGTGGGCAAATAGCCTTGACTTCATATGCTGGCATAACGGGCGGATCGCCTTGGCCGATTCGAAATTTCATTCGGGCAAGTAGCCTCAACTTCATCTGATTTGGCTTTTCAAAATCTTTTAGTTCCAAGCCGATCGAAAGGGGGCGGCCTTGGATCGGCCCCCTTGTATTTTCTCATGTTTCTTCAGCCGATGTGACCATTGACTTGGCCCAGGCGTGTTTCAATTGGCTGGGATGGTTCGTCCTTTGTGCTGTAATGATGACATCTTTGAGGAATTCAAAATTCGATATTCCCGCTTTACGCCTCATCCGTTGGATCTTTTCCATCGTGGCCATCGGATCCGTATTCCCTCCTCTATATAAAGGGGGCGGAACCTTGACCTAAACATTTCTGAGCTTCTGATTTTTCCGACGACGGTCTACAAGCAGCTTGTCAGTGGAGGTTTTCCGGCGAGGCGATTTCCGACGCAATTCGTGGAGATATGCTTTATCCTACTCCGGCTCCTCCATGCTTTCTGTCGCTTATCAGGTACTCTATTCCTCTTTCTTGATTTCTTAGGCCATGTGTATTATTTCATATGTCTTGCTGATTTCGATGGTAGTGTGTGTTCTGAATTCTTGCCGGATTTCAGCCGGTAGCAGCTTCGGTCGCCCTTTTGTTTTTGGGCTTTCTATATTTCAGTTTTTCTTGTCGTGATTTTTTTTATCTCCGCTCTTGAATTGTTTTGGTTTGATTTTGGGTATTCTCTCTTGAGTCTTCTCCGTAATTTTTGAGGTTATGCGCATCTTGCGCGAAACAAAGGACGGGGTGTCAAGATGAGGACGATTCATCTTGGCCTGACTGTAACTGTCCTTGGTGATGCTTATCCTCCTCGTCCTTTTGTTTTACAGGATGTCTCAAAGCGGTGACGATGAAAACGACGGTGTTCGTGGTTATGCCTCAGGGGGTGATGAGGAGGCGAGTTCTAGCCAAACGGCCAATGCTAGTGAGGAAATGGCTTTAATCCGGACGGACTCGTCTCGGGGTGGCCGTCAAAAGGCCACCGTTTATAAAATAGTTACCAAGCGAGCCAAGGATAAGAAGGCGGCACGGTTATTAAAGGCATCGTTGAGGCTTCGAGTTCGACGTTAGGGGCAGCGGCCAGCAAGGTCGGCGATGATGAGGGCAAAAGGAACAAGACACCCAAACCTGACAATCTTGAATCCGTAGAGGAGGAAAGATCGATAGCCGCCATGGATAAGGAGATTGAGAATCAGTGGCCTGACATTCGTAGAAGTCTTGCTACTTAGGGAACCTTCGCCAGTCACAACATTTCCTCTTATTATCTTTTCACTAGTTTTCCGGACAGTCCAACCATCGTTTCTGATCGGGCGGAGGAGAAATCTGAGCCGAGCGGTGTTGCTATAGATGTCGATCGAGCTGGCCAGCGTCTCGAAATGGATGGCCTCATCTTGTTCTATGATCACTTCATTTCGGGGTTGCGTCCACCTTTGGACCCCTTTTTCGTGGAGGTGATGGAGAGGTTGGCCGCTCTGCCTTGTGATTTCATCCCCGGGGCAGTGAAGATAGTCTTGGCTTTCATCATCTTATGTCGGATGTTGAAACATGAACCAACTCTCCCTGTGCTCTTGAGGTGTTATACCTTTGGGAAAGCCGCGATGAATATTCCAGGGGATACTCGCAATCTGGCCGGGTTCGGAGTAAAGTCAACGCCTGCCGATTATTCTATTGGCTTCCTGTGAAAGTGAAAGACTGGGAACAATGCATCTTAATTGTTGAGTCCGCTGTGGGTTGGCTTTTTCCCAAGTTTGAAGTGCGGCCCGAGAAAAGGAAGAATTCGATCACTATGTCTAAGACGCTTAAGAAGGATGAGGAGGAGTTGATCAATAAGATTCATAGCCTCCTCGGATAGGATGGAATGAACCAGGAGAGGACGTTTAGCTGGAGGTCCTTGATTGATGTCCATCGACCTTACAGTGCTTGGGCCGGGATCCCCGGCTCTAGTCCGGATAAGGTCGTTGTTGTTGAGCCCTTGACTTTGTTGTCCGACAAGGACTGGTATACGGAGTGCCATTACTCTAGGACCTACCCGTCCAGGTGTCAGACTTGCCTTGGGGACCCTAGGAGACGCCAGAATAAAGACCGGCGTAACACCCTTTTCCCTTTTATTATTTCACGTCTTTCTCTGTTTTGCTTTGATTCTTGCTCATTGTCATTTATTTTTGTCTTGCAATTTGTAACCGACTCTGTATTTTTTAGGCAAGATGTCCGATGTTGTTGATGATAGGGCGGCTCAGTTCGCCAAGATAATGGAGAAGAAATGAACAAGCACGGCTTCTTTAACCAAAATTGCAAACGTGGAGCTTAAAACTGTCAGTTTGTCTACGTTATCCACTGACGTCGTCCCGCCTAGCGGACCTTTGAATGTTGAGGTGGGAGGTTCGGTTGCTCCTTCAAAGCCGAAATTGAAAAGGAAGAGGGGCGCAGCTAAAGAGAGGTCATTGGCCGAGGTAGCTGCTGAAGGAGAAATCGACGTGGATGGTGTCCTCAAGAAGAATTAGAAGACCGCAGATCAGGGTAGTGCTGCGGTTGTGGCCGCATCTGGGGCCGTTGATGCTGTTCTGGAGGAGCCGAACCTCGAGGCGGCAACCATTTCACCTACTGCGATCGAGTTAACAGACAGTCCAAGCAAGACGCGAGACGGCGACGGAGGAGAACCGACTGTCCCTCGTCGACCCATACCCACGCCTGTCCTGAGGGGTCCGGTCGGTGCTCGGGGCCTGCCTGCGTTATGGATGGAGAAAGGGTTTTCTGAGAAACCGTTGGAGTTGAGGGGAGCCGGGAAAGTTGCCGCTGCCATTGCTGACGTGTTGCCCTTAAAGAATTTGAGATTTACTTTGCCCAGTCAAGCCGAGCGGCTCGTGGGTCGTGGCATCATATCTCATTACGTGCAGCAGGATGTAGTCGCTTCTTCTGCTACCCCGAGTTCGTCGGATCAATCTCAACGTTTGGCTGGTGCCCTCGGACTGTTGGGAGTTTTTGCGAGCCAGGTATATGATTTCCATTCTGCCTGTGTTTTGTTTTGGTTTGAGGGTCGGTATTTGACTAATCGTTTTTCCTTTGCAGCTTGGAACTGAGCTTTTTCAATCCGAGCATGAGCATAATGCTGCTCAGGTCGAGCTTCTTGGGCAAAATCATGACCTAAAAGCTGCGTTGAATGCGGTTGGGGAAAAGACGATTGAGGCGGAGAAGCGAGCCATATGGGATGAGAAGCAGTCCGCCGAGGCTCAGGCCGAACTCGCCCAACTTAACGAAGAAAATGCGGTTTGTGCTAAGAAAGCCCAAGAAATTGGCGAGTCGCTGAAGTCCGGTGAGGCCCAGCGGGATGAAGTTGCATCTCAGTATGCAGAGAGCCAGAAGAGAATCAGAGTCCTCGAATCCCAGCTGGTTGACGCCGACAGGGATTTGGAAAAACATCTCGAGGAGTTGCGGGTTGCCCACGAACAATATTATGACCGGAGTTTCTTTCATGCTACCCGTTGTTTTAGGTCGGCTTTTGGGACCCACAAGGTTAGCCTGGACACCCTGCTCAGTTGGAAACTCACTCCCTAGTTCTATGTTTCTCTGAGGGCCCATCATTTTGATCTTCCCTATACTCAGCCGTAGTTATCCGATTTTGTGGCTCAGTGCAGGAAGGATGATTTTCCTGTCTGGGATCCTCCTCCCGTAAATGAGGTCAATCAGCGTTTGATGCTGGAGGTGGTGGAGAGAGAGGCTGTTGATGCTGAGGAGACAGATGGCTAGACTAAGGATGATGGCGAGAAGCCCCAGGATGTTGATGACAAAAGGAAAAGTCCGGATGAGGCCGGTACTCCTCAATTTGGTGATGAGTTTCTGAACATGACTGGAGATCATACTTTGATTCCCCCCCTCTGACAAGTGAATCCGGCTGGTCCGCTTGTAATTTTCAAACTTTGTTAACTTTGACTTTTGGATTTTTCCTGATTTGTAGTAAACTCGCAACTATCTTCGTACCGATTTATAAATGTTGCTGGTTGGCTTTTATTTTGTGCTTTATTTTGGCGTTTTTTTGTTGTTGTTGTGGCTCGTATGTATGCGGGCCCCTCGTTTTGGCGAGGTCGTGAGCCCCTTGCGTTGAGGTCGCCAAAGTGGCATGCTTGCCCTTTGTGCTTTAGTTAAAATTTTCCACTTTTCGGCCCCCTTGGTTCGGCCGGTGTCGCCTATGAGTTCGATCGGAGAAATAATGTCTAGCAATCCATTTTGTGTCCTTTGGTTGTTGAATCTTTGGTCGATCCGGGTCGTAAAATTTTGGTATGCCCCCTAGTTTCAAATGAGATCCTAGCTGTCGTTACGCATAAATCTGAGTTGAAACTATCAACTTATGGCTAACCGCTGGCTCGGGGATCCCGCGGGAGTTGCTTCAAAATTTTGGTGCGGCCCTCCTACTTTGTGTGTGTCCGACAACGTTTATAGGCGGATACGGCCAAAGCAACTTCGAGATTTCCTAGCTGTAAAGTCTGATGGTTGCCGGCTTTTTCTGACACGTTATGAGGCAAAGCTTCCACTTCTAATCAATTACTGCTCTTTGACCGTTTCAGGCGTTTTCAGAGATCGTGCTAGTGGTGATGGCGGTTCCGAGAACTGTTCCTCCATTAATGCTTATTCAAATTTTGAAATTCGAATCGACTTTCAATCTTGGCCGTCTGCCCGGTTTTATTTTCTCCGTTGGATCATTCCCTTCGCATTATAAAGGGAATGAGCTTTGCCTTCTTTCCAAACACATCTTTTCTTCGCTTTTCTTCATCCCATAATATATCTTCTCAAGGCATTCATTTTTCTATAGCCATGGCCAACTTTGGGGATTCTCCCTTCTTCCATACGGCCTCTCCCTTGGCCATTGCTAATTATTTCTCCATTTTCAGTAAACTTCCCATGTTAGCAGAGAGAGGTTTTAACTTTCGAAAGATCAATTTTGCTGAGTGTGAGCATATTGCCCATTTGTTATGGGTTACCTTCCTGAAGGCACCCCGGGGGCCATACAACACCACCATGGTGTGGGAGTTCTATTCCGCGCTGTCGATAGTAGCTTTGACCGACAATGCTCCCACTGTTGTTCCCCTCCGGGAGGTTGATGTTGCCATCAGTTCTGCCATCATCAACGAGCTCTTTGAACTACCTGTTATCCCCCCCCCCCCGTACTTGCATTACGAGACGGCTTTGGGGGCCTGGAAGTGAGTGAGGAGGCGGATCTATGGGGCCGCCGCTCTTAAGTGTTTGGTACCGGGTGACTGGGACCCTTTGCCTGAGGGCTATGCTTCAGAGATGGGCTAGGTCCACCGGGGTGGAAAGGTTTATCGATTCTCGTGTGCTACCCTCGTTTGATGCTGAGGAGATATCAGAGGCTGAGTCGCATCTTCTCTATGCGATCATGCAGGCCGACGATAACCTCAAGGTCGATTGGGGTCTGTTGATTTACCGGGCAATAATTACAATTGCTGCCCATACAGACCTCCATGGGCCTATCCCTTTTCTAGGTTGATTTCCCGCTTGTGTGTCCGCACCTCCGGGATGCCTGCTTCCCACAATGACGTGGTGGTTCCGCCACGTGCAAATGTGGAACACGCACTTGTTGTTTCAGATTCGCCGACAGACGACTCTATTTTGAATAGCTTTAGGCTTTGCTTTTGTCGTTTCTTGTAAAAAAAATCGGCCACAACGGCTTTGTTTTATATAGTGAAGTTATCCTTTCATGTACTGTATTCGCTTATTTGTTTTTGTTGTTTCTGAATTTTGAGTTTTTATCTGCGGCCCCCGTTCCCTAGCGAGAGGAGAGCGTCTCAGAGAATTTTGATGGGTCCACCAATTATGTTCAGCTTTGGACCAGACGGTTTGGTTTCTCGAGGGTCACGAAGCCTCATAACTTTGTTCAATCGACGTCTTAATGACTCTTTGTTCAACCGACGCATTTATGTCTTCTTCCCGAAGCGTCGGCTCGGTTACTGTAGAGGCTTGAATTCAAATTCAATGTTTGCGACCTCTGGTCTTCCTGTCTTTTGATTTTTTGGGTCTATAAAAGGGGTGAAACCATCTCCTTCTATCCCACAACTTTTCCGAATATCGTCTTTCTGATAAAATTTCTTTCCCTCTTCTTCGAGCTTTTTAATTTTTTGCCATGTCTTCTCTCGACTCTTCCAATCAAGGTTTCAATGCCCATGAGCCAGCCGCGGATGAGCCCTCCATTTGTTTTCGGGCCACCGCTTCGCCTGTGGCTATTAATAACTTCATGACCTTCTTTCGTGATCATGGCCATATGGTGGAGAAAAGGTTGAATTTGGGCCATATTAGGCCAGGCCACCGGGCTACGGTCATCGCCAATGGTTGGATGAATTCCGTCACTACACCGGCTGGGGAGTATAACCTTACGCTGGCACGTGAGTTTTACGCCGCTTTATCTGAGAACGGCCACGCTGATCGCACCACCACTGTTTCTGTCCGTGGGGTGACTGTGGATTTTACCCCGGATCCCATAAATGATTTTTATGGCCTTCAAATCCTGCTGAGGATTATGATACCTTATTTGATCTCGAGACCAGGATCGAATAATACAGCGCACAGTTCGATGCCTTCCTATTTTTGCTTAGAAATGAGTGGGTGGAGGGCTAAGGCATTACGGCCAATATGCTGGACCAGAGGGAGAGGGAATGGATGCACTTTTTAAACACACGGGTCTTTTGTATCCCGACCCTAATAAGGTTACTGATGTTGAAGCATTTGTCCTTTACGTTCTTTCCGTTCCCGAGACAACCATCAACTGGGGTCGCCTGATCCATTTCGAGGCAATCAAGTTTGCTACCTTGAGGCATGATGTTTTGCCTCTGCCTTTCGCCTGGATGATCTCAAATATGTGCATTAGAAGCCGAGGGATGCCGATCTGCTTTACCACAGATCGATACTATGCTCATCCTGAGGCGGATGAGTGAAAAAGATGGAGCCTTCTCTTTTTTTTGCTCCATTGTAAAGATTTCCTTCAGTTTGTAACAAATCGACTTTTTCATATTGCGAACAATTTCTTCTGTTTGTTGCAATTTTGGGTTGCCCCTTTCTGTGTCGGGCAAGCTTTTCTTGTTGGAGACAGAATTTGTTCGTGCATGAAAAATATTTCATTGATCATAATAAAACCAGCTTGATGCCTTTACAGGAAATGTTTCTAGAAAATTGTTGAGTTCATTTCCCATACATGTAATATCGTTTCAAGTTGTCGGCGTGCTAAGGCATGTTGAACTCACGGCCTTCTTTATCCTTAAGTATATAAGTCCTTTTTTTGACTATCCTTGATACCTGCCAAGGACCTTCCCAGTTTTCGGCTAGCTTTCCCTTATCCGTTTGCTGGCGGTTGCCTTTCTGTTACGTAGCACAATCTCCCACTGCAAAAGAGTGGTTACGGATTCGCTTTTCGTGGTGTTATTTTGCAGCTTGCTTGTAGTTAACCGATTGAAAGTGGGCCTTCAGGCGCTTTTCCTCGGCAAGGTCTAGTTCGAACGGTCGGTTGGTGATGTTATCAGCCTCATCGAAATGGGAGACTCTTATACTCGGTAGTGCCATTTCCACGGGTGCCATCGCCTCTGACCCATAAGTTAACGTGAATGGCGTCTCCCCCGTCGTTATCTTTCGGGTTGTCCGGAGCTCCCAGAAGGCTTCGGGTAGGTAGTCTACCCACTTCCCGGTCTTCTCGTCCAGGCGCTTTTTTAACACCTTCAACACTTGCTTATTGGCATTTTCCGCCTGACCGTTTCCACGTGGGTAATATACCGAGGACTGCCAATGTTTGATGTTATATTCTTTGCAGAATTCATCGAATTCATCTCTGAATTGTGGACCGTGGTCGGATACAATGGCTCGGGGCACCCCAAATCGAGTCCAAACTTGATCCAGTAGAAAGTATATTATATCTCTGGCACAGATTTTCACAAGCGCTTTTTCCTCGATCCATTTTATAAAGTAATCCACAGCGACGACCACGTATTAGCAGTTTGATCGACCTCTTTTCAGCGGACCGATCAGATCAATCGCCCACATGTCGAAGGGCCATGCGACCACGACGATGCTTTGCTCTACCGAGGGTAGCCTTGGGATGTCAGCGAAACGCTGGCACTTGTCGCAGCATTTGGCGTATCTTTCCGCGTCTTCGGCCAATTTTGGCCAATAATATCCTGCTAATGAAGCCTTATGGGCTATAGTGCGGCTGGAGGGGTGGCCACCACATACCCCCTCATGCAGCTTTGTTAATATTCCTTGTACCTCCTCGGGTCGGACGCAGCGCTGTAACGGCTTTGAAAAAAGATCTTCGATATAGAATCCCATTCAAGATCGTATAGCGTGCCGCACTTTTATTTAAGGCTTGGGCCTCCTTGGTGTCCTCGTGTAGTGTCCCGTTTTCTATGTATGCTTTAATTTCATCTATCCAACACGGGATCGATTGTTGAATATCCATTATTTCGGCCCGACAGACGGCTGGTTCTTCGAGATACTCAAATATGACCGAAGGGGCGCTGAACTCGTCTTTAAAGATTAGTTTGGACAGGTAGTCCACTCGCTCGTTCCGTTCACGCGGTATGTTTTGGAATTCACAGTATTTGAAGTTGCTTCACAGTTTCTTGACGAGATTAAGATATTGTTTTAATACTTCGTCTCTTGTCTCAAAGGTACCATTGATCTGGCATACTATTACCTTCGAATCGCAAAAAAATTCTACGTTTTCAACGTTCATTGCTTTGGCTAGCTCCAGGCCGGCTATGACCGCTTTGTATTCGGCCTGGTTGTTGGAGGCTGTGAAGTTAAACCTCAAGGCCTTCTCAATCTCTTTGGACGACCCCGGCTTCAAGTGTTTTATCTCGGCTCCACAGCCATTTTGGCTCGTGGCTCCGTCGACATACATTTTCCAATAGTGACTCGGTCTTTGCGGCGCCACCACTGTTGGGGTATTAAATTCATCGACACTCGGGGAGCTAGACTGTCCGGTGGATTCTTCTTCGTTGAAGCTTGTTTCGACTATGAAGTCCGCTAGGGATTGGGCCTTGATCACTTTTCTGGGCTCGTATCGGATGTCGAAATCGGTTAACTTGATTGCCCATCACAGTAAACAACCTGACAGGTCCGGCTTGTGCAGCAGCTGTCGTAGTGGACCATTTGTCAGTACGACGATCGTATGTGAAGAAAAGTAAGCCCTTAATTTTCGGGCTGCAATGACAAGCGAGTAAGCCAATTTTTCTGCATTTAGGTAACGCCTCTCAACGGGAGTGAGGGCTTTTGAAACATAGTAGACGGGTTTTTGGAGGGTCCCGTCCTCCTTGACAAGAACAGCGGCAACGGCCCGGTCCGAGGCCGCCAAATAAAGAAAAATTTCATCCCCTAGTATGGGACTGACTAACAGGGGGGCTCGCCAAATAAGTCTTGATGGCTCTGAAGGCTTGCGAGCATTCCTCGGTCCATTCGAAATTCATGTTTCCTTTGAGAATCATGAAGAACGGGAGACACTTGTCAGCGGATTTTGAGACGAATCTACCCGAGCTATGATCCTCCCATTTAGACTTTGGACCTCTTTCACACAAGTGGGTTCATTCATATTTTCCAGGGCTTGAATTTTTTCTGGATTCGCTTCGATTCCTCTCTGGGTGACCATGAAACCCAGGAACTTGCCGGCTTGAACACCGAAAGTACATTTCACAGGATTCAGCTTCATAGAATGCATCTTGACGTTGTCGAAAGTCTCCTGTAGGTCCGCCATATGGTCGGTTCGGGCAGATTTGACAACCATATCGTTGATATATGCCTCCATATTCTTCCCGATTTGAGAACCGAAAACCTTGTTGACCATTCTTTGGTAAGTGGATCCGACGCTCTTCATACCGAAAGACATCATCTCATAATAAAACATTGCGCCTGCGGCCCTAAAAGCAGTCATCTTTTTCTCCTCACTTTCCATCCTTACATGATGATATCCAGAATATGCGTCTAGGAAACTCAGCATTTCGAACACGGTGATTCGATCGACCATTATGTCGATCCGTTGCAGCTAGTAGGGGTCTTTCGGGCAAGCTTTGTTTAGGTCGGTAAAATCGACGCACATGCGCCATTTTCCATTATGTTTCTTAACCATCACCACATTGGCTAGCTAGGTCGGGTATTGGAGCTCTTTGACGATCCCCGCTTCGACTAGCTTGCTCACCTCGACCTTAATCGCTTCCTTTTTTTCCTTAGAAAATTGGCGGGCTCTTTGCTGTATGGGTTTGAAACGTGGGTCTGCATTCAAGTGATGCAGGGCGACTTCGGGCTTTTTGCCTCTCATGTCTGTGACTACCCAAGTGAACGCATCCAAGTTTTCCATGAGCATCACTATCAACTCCTCTCTTTCCTTTTCTTCCATTTGCCCGCCTATCTACACCATCTGATCAGGATATTTCTCATTTATGATCACCTCGATTAATTCATCATGTGCCGTGAAATCGGACTCGTCTCTGACTTGGAGTGTTTCACTGATGACTTTCTTGGGCCCTCTATTCTCTTTCTGGCCGATCTCCATCGCTTCCTTAGACAGATTCGGCTCATTCCGATCCTCCGTCACCTCGAATGTGTCTATTCAGGCTCGTCGCGAAGCTGATTCAGAGGGTTCGACCTGAGGCCTCTTGTAGATTCCTCCTATTGGAACGTCGCTTTGATTTGTGGTCACATGGTCTAGCAGGGTCCTGGGGCGACTTACAATCATTCCGATTCCCTCATTGGTATAAAATTTCGCCCTTTGGTGGGGTGTTGAAACAACCATCTGGAATATCGTTTGAGACGGGATTCTTAGGATTGCTGTGTAGTGCGAATGCAGATCGACGACTAGGAAGTCGATTCTCTATTTTCGGTATGGCGGTTGATCGCCGACCTCAACGTCCAACTCAACAACACCCAAAATGGTCACCTTATCGTTGGAAAACCCCTCTAACATTCCCAGATAAGGCCTCAGTCTCGAAGTTCCAATCTTCAAATGTTTTAGAGTTTCCAGGTAGATGATATCTCGAGCGGCTCCAGTATCTAGGAGGACTCGGTTGACGCCAAAGTCATTTATTCCGACCTACACCACTATCGGCAGCTCCATTGCCTCGGGTGGGCCAGCCAGCTCACTTCAAGTGAACGATATTGCTTGCTCATCCGGAGCTAGAGCGACTGGTTTCTCTCTTCCTCTGATGTTGATGGCATTGATCGGACTCTTGATGAGATGATTGCTGGGGAATTCTTCGATGATCACCTTGATTTAATTTTGGTACCGGCGAGGTCCCCGATCATTTCTGTTTCATCCATTGTGTTCTTATACTTATCAAACTCTCCATCCCTGATCATCTTGTCTCTAATCCTTCTCAGAGTGATACATTCATCTGTGATGTGTCCGTGGTCTTCATGGAAATCACAGTATTTTGTCTCGTCGCATGTCTTGGGATCAGACCTTATGGGTCTCGATCTTTCGATCCGATCACGGATTTTGCAAAGTATCTCGGAAAGACTTGCATTCATGGGGATAAATTCTGATTCATAATACTTCATTGGTTTTTTGACCTCTCTATCTCGGTCCCTTCCTCTCTTTCGATCTTCAATCCGTTCCTCCTTTCGATTTTCTCTTTTTTCATCTTTCGAAGGTCTAGATTCACCTTGATTTTTTCCTTTTCCGGAGGGTGAGGGAGCCGCTTCGGTCAATCCAAAAATGCAGGTCTGATTGAAAAGGTTGAGCAGATTCGCTGGTGGATTCATTGCAAAGTGAGTTTTCATCATTCCCTTGGCGATGGCATTCATGAAACCTCTTTTGACCTCATTTTCTAGGTTCATTGTTTGCTCGTAAACTTTTATGAATCTGTCGTAGTAACTCTTGCATGACTCGCCTTCTCCTTGGCGGATCTCGTACAAGTCCGTGATGGATTTCTTTGGCCGTTTTGCGGTTTCAAATTCCTTTAGAAATTTTTCCTTAGCTCATCCCAACTTTTGATTGAGCCGCGGGGCAGACTTCGGAGCCAAGCAGTGGCTCGTTCCTACATACTTCCCACAAACGCGACGCACCATGCGGATTGATTCTTAGTAGCCAAGAGAGTTCGACTTTGGAACGCGGCTATCCATTCGAGGGGACAAGTGGTCCCTCTATAATAGACATACTGTGAGTACTGTACAGACCTCGAGGGCAGCGAATCCAGTATTTCATCTGAGAGAACATCGATCCCTTGAGTCGGGTCAGGTTTCTCATCTTGCTTTGCTTTCTTAAGCTCTGAGATTTCTCTTTCCATTTTTTCTAACCGGTCATTCTTCTTGGGTTCGGCATGCTTTATGGGAACCAACCTTTTATTGATGATGTCCTCTGAATCTGTATAGTAGATCGACTCCACATCTTGCTCTGCCCTTTTATTATTAATGATCAGTCGTATGTCGCGGGGGTCTTTAGCCTCAAGACGTGGAATCACGTTCCTTTCAGGGTGGACAGGGCCCAGGCGTTGATGGAGCCCCATTTTCCCAGGGTGGTGTAATCTGTCTAGGGCCAAACCCCTATCCATGCTTTTCTCCGGCACATTCTTTTTCTTTTCCCTGCCAATGAGTATTCACTTCCCTCTACGTCGACCCCTGTTGGTTCGCGCATGGGAGCCGCCTGGTTCTTATGGGGAGCCACGATCTCGTGCCCTGAGAGGACGGGGAGCTGTTCATCGGCTGTCATGAGTGGGAAACCACAGGCGTCCATGCGCAAGTTCGCCAGATACACTTGCTTTACGTATTCGGCGTAGGCTAGTGCTGATTTTGCCTCCGGAGTCATGGCCGCCGGGGCTTCCTCTACCATTGGGATTTTTTCCGGAACGGCCATTCTATTTTCATGTTTCTTCGATGCTCCCTCTATACCTTTCCCGCGTGAGAGGCCGGAGCGGTTCGGAGCCGAATTTCTCGTATTGTCCCCAGAGATGGATCTCATTTGATTTATTATAGTTCTTGCGTCGACACTGAGTTTTGACCTGTCCGGATGAGAATCGTCCCATCCTGCGGTGGGATTCTCAAACATAGTATCCAAGTTATCCTGGCGAGGGAAATCTCGCGTGGTCCCCTTTCTTGGGGTAGGTGGAACATGGGTAGCGTCATTCGTCCCTTCCATGTGTCAAGCTCTGATTGATTGTCCGCGCTAGATGCCAAAAAGAACTCTAGTTTTCAACCGTTCTGACACTCACCAACCTTGTACTATCTGAGCGCACAGGCGGTGTGTCGGGGATTTTGTCGAAAGTAACCTTTCCGGCGGATCTGATGACGGTGCCGATTTACGGATATCGGAATCCAGGGAGCAACTACGATTTCTCAAGCGTGAGGCCCGGTATATTTTTTCCGCAGATACAAAGAAATAATGCAACACAACAACACGAGCTCTATTTGACGTAGTATCCTGATGAGAGTCAAATTGACTATCATTTACTATGTGATTATACCCCGTTTATACCTCATTTTATATCTTTCCGGGGACATTTGATTGTATTTTGATGTATTTATATCTTGGTTATCATTTCGGGACCTAGGACGTAAAGTCCGGGATTCTCGGTCTTTTTTTGAGTAATTTACTATACTCTCAGTCGCCCGAGTGTCCTGTAGGGATTATGTGTGGTATTTGTTGTGATTTTTTATAGGACTTAAGTGTTTGAGATATCTGGAAGGCGAGATACGAGGATTGGAACGTGTGCCCGAAATTTAAACGTTCAAACGGATCAAAACGCGGTGGTACTACAACCATACCGTCCATTTATCTGCATTTTGATCCACCTTAGAGGCATTTTATGGGCTGGACATCTTCATGAAAATTGTAGACAATTGAATGAGATTTCCTACGCATCTTGAATCACTCAAATCGTAGGTCTACAAACAAAGTTATGGCTGTTTTTCTGAGGGCCTGTCACCATAGGCGCCCGCCTAAAAATGCGGTTTTTGGCTTAGAAAGTTGCTGATAGGTTTTGTGAAGGGAAAAATCTGACAGTCGGCCGCCTGTTTGTACAGGCACTCGCCTAGCGTCCAGAACTCATTAAACACTATAAATACCCCCATTTTGGATCTAGATCCACACCACATTCTTCCCAACTCGTTTTCTGCACTTTTTCTGCGATTTTTCCTTAGTTTAGATTAGTTTGTAGATATATTAGCTTAGATTAGGCTTAGACTTTTGTAATCCATTGATTCTCGAAGATAGCTCGACGTGTTATTGACTGGTTTTCGTTCGGTGGATCGATTTTCGACGGCCTATAATATATTTGGTAATTCGTTTTCCTTTCTTGTTCTTGATTTTAATCTTGTTTGTGTTATTTTTATTGTTGATTTCTTGTTATTTCTTAGTAGAATGAGTAGCTAATAGCCCAATAGTCGAGTTATGTGATAGCCTTCGAAATCGAATCCTTAGCTCGTTGATTGAAGTGTTTTGATGTTATGATTGTTAGATTCTCGGTGTTGTTATCATTCTAGAACTTATTCTAAATGACTTTTGTCGAATTAATTACTCGATAATCGTATTTCACGTGTCCTCTTTACATATGTATTTTGCGAGAGGATACGGGAAAAGGGGTTCTAGGATCACCCTGTAAAACCGACTGAGTTATTCAGATTCGGTTTCGTGTGTGAGGTTTATATCATTGTTAATGAGCGTCTCATAGGTCGTAGACCGTGTCGGGTCAGTTAAATCCGGTCAGCGGACTGTTGAACCTGACATAGGAGGGTAGATTATTGAATTAATGTCTATACTCGGAATTAAGAAATGACACCCTTTGAGTGACAATGAGGCGGACTGTTGAACCTAACATAAGAGGGTAGATTATTGAATTAATGTCTATTTTCGGAAACAGGAGACGACACCCTTCAACGATGCTGAGAACATTAGAGTTTGTCGAAACACTTCCGGAAACGAGTTAGGGTTAGAGAGTAGTTGGATGGATCATAGCTCGGCTATCTTGTTTTTCGTAGTTTAAAATCTTTTCTCTTATGTTTATTTAGTTGTTAGAACCGGTGATCTGACAAATCACCACGTTCAATTATTGTGTTGACCTGAACTAGGGACGAGACCGACTTTGGTACACGACCAGATTCCCTGTGGGATACGACCTTGACTCACCAATTCTAGGCTACAGTTGACCCGGTACACTGCCGGTGAGATTGGACACTTAGAAAAGGCCGATCATATCCAAAAACTCGAGTGTATACAAAATTCGGCCAAAATAACGCTATAACAACAGCCAAAATAGTGAGCGTGACTTTGGTCCTTTTCTTAACGTGAAAATGTCAAGAGCGTCGACTTCTCAAGAAGAACAAGCTCAACAGATTCACGTGTCCTTAATCCATTTGCGTGGATAAACAGTTATGAACAACAAACTAAAATCTCTGAAAGTAGTTTTCCGGCCAGGAAACGTGCAATGCCAACTCCGACGAGTTTCTTTGCACAAAGGTCACGAGGGAGGTGATGATTTAAGCGCAAACTCGTGATTCTGAGCAAGAAATCGGGGAGGTTACCTTGTTTCAAGATTATTCGAGTGCTGAAATGAGATTTCGGATGCGAGCGGGTGAGAGCTGAGCTTTCCGATGAAGGAACCGTGAGGAAGGCCTGGGGGAAGACTGATTTCTTCCTGGGGCCTCCGTATATCTTTGGAACTGTGGATGATCCGTAAGCCGGAGGTAGGCTATAAAACCTTGATTTTCCCGGTAACGGAGCCAATTGATAACGTCGAAATTATCAAGGGTGTTCAGTGGATGATTAGTGAAGGAAATCTAGCTATGATTTGTGTACGTGGATGGTGATGTAAGGCGGAACTAAAGAGTTCCGGCGGTGGTGTAATATAAGTAAAAGTATTGTTGAAGAGGCAGAGTTTTGCCTGATTTTCATATATTCAACCTTGTTTATGAATGATACATGGAGCCCTATTTATAGGGTATGGACCGACTTACATTCAACATAATTACAACTAAGGACATAGTACAATTAAATCTGCGGTGGCGGCTAAGATCTAATATGAGCGTAGGCGACGCGGTTCCGTGGATGGTCGTCCCATATCCTTAGCGGGTCGGCATGATCGTCAGTCCATAGTCTCTTGGTGTTCGAGGTAGAGACCATCGTATGGATCTCTCACCCCTATGCTCATCATGGGCACATTGTGGTCATGCTCGAGGCCCGTTTCCGGCGTGGTCATGCTCGATCACTAACCCGGGATCCTAATCCTAGTGTTTGTGATCCCGGAAGTGTTGTCGAAGGACCAAAACATTACCACACCTCATGTTACACCTTCTGGGCAACATTTCAGTGTCTTCCCTGTGGCATGTTGTCTCGGATTTTATCTAATGAAGAACAAACAAGTAATAAAATAATCGGTTTACGTGCGGGGATCGTAGTATAGCGATTAAAAACCGGAGTCGAATCCCGGCTAGTTTATTAATTCTTCTAAAATTTGTCACACTAAAAAAATAACACAAAACAAACTAAAAACAAAAACGATAAACCGGACGGGATCAACAAAGCTTTTACAAAAATAAATCTAAACTATAAACTTTAATAAACAACTTAAAGTTGTGACGATGATCATGGTGATTAAACAACGAACAAACAATCCTTAATCAATTTCCTCTCTAGGTTATTTGTGATCTAAAATTGTGGTTCACCTATCAAAAGTTTCTAATCTCTTAGATAATTCGTCTATTAATCTCGTCTCTCTCGATCCAAAGATTAACGCTTTCATTGTAAGATTTATTCAATCTAGCAAGACTCAAAAACATTACCACACTTGGTTTACACCGACTCTCGTCACATAGTAAACATCAACAACAAAACATCTCTCGATTTAAATTGGGCAACATTTCACAAAATAAACCTAAGGTTGAAAATAAAGAACTCTTTTCACGTAGCTTGAACAAACTTGCTCCCCGTGGCACAATGTAAATAATAATAAAAGATAAAACTACCCTCGGTCGACCGAGCACCGAGTGTCGAGTGTTTAGAGGTCAACCGGTCATCGCATATATATAGAAAAATAAGTCGGTTCGCTAAGTCGGCCACCGGACGCTCGTTCACTATGACCGCCCGTCCTAGTCCTCTCGGGCCGAGCCGGGATCGGACGCCCGTCCTATGTTCGTCCACTAAAAATCTCATTCCATGATTCCCCCACTTCTTCGGACGCCGGTCCAGTGTACGGGACCTCAAACGTGCCTCCGACTTGTATATCTTCATCCCAGGTTTAAGCCGCATCTTCCTCCTTCCATTTATACCTCCAATTGAATATCTTTTTAGCTCATCCTATGCCATGCAAATGTAGCAAAATGTAGAACTTATCTTCCGTAAATAGCTCGATTTTGCATTTTAATGATTTCCACACCCATCTTTCAATATTCCAAATCCGAAATAAAGTCATATAAACCGTAAAAATCACCGTTAACACATGTGATCTACATGAGTGTAGTGTTGAGGTCAACCGGTCATCCGCCAAGACCCTAGGTCCTCTCCTCGCTCCTTATCATGATCCCACAAGTGTCCTATGAGAGTAGCTCTTCCTCTTCCACTCATGAAAGTCAAGTTCCTCATAAACCTACGATCCAAAGATCCAAAAGTGGGATCTTCAAGCTTAAAGCCTACCATTCATCCATTACTCAATCAAATCTCCCTGCTCATCTTTCTGAACCTGTTAGAGTATCCGAGGCCCTAAATAGTCCATAGTGGAAACAAGCCATGGTGGAAGAATTTCAAGCTCTAAAACAAAACCACACTAGGGATTTGGTTCCAGCAGCAGCATGTCAGAATTTAGTAGGGGACAGATGAGTTTTTAAGTTGAAACTAAGACCAGATGGCACTATTCTAAAGCATAAATCTAGACTGGTTGCAAAAGGGTATTTGCAGAAGTGTGTGGTGGACTTTACTGAGACCTTTAGTCCTGTTGCAAAAGCTTCCACTAGAAGGGTTGTACTTTCTATTGCAGTTATGTTCAAATGGTTCATCAGGCAAGTTGATATTAATAATGTCTTCCCGAATGGACCAATTGATGAAGATATATATATACCACAGCCTGAAGGTTTTGAAGAACCTTGTAAGTTGTAGTTTGTATGTAATCTTAAAAAGCTTTGTATGGACTCAAACAAGCTCCTAGGGCCTGGTTTGCTGCTCTCAGATCTCAAATGATACTTTGGGGTTTTACTCGGTCTAGGGCAGACAACTCATTGTTTGTGTTAAGAGATTATATGTTCTAATCTATGTGGTTGATATTCTGGTGACTGGCAATTCAGATTCTCTGATTCAAAAGTTTATACAAATGCCGAACTCTAAGTTTGCCTTGAAAGATTTGGGACCTATCTCTCACTTCCTAAGGATGCAAGCTTTTAAAGATTCCACAGGTCTAACCTTGTCTCAAGAACATTATGATGGTCAGTTATTGAAGAGACTGAACATGGAAAACATCAAACTTGCAACATTCCCATGACAGTTGGAAGTCACTTAAGCCCAGGTCAAGGGGACCTTATGAAAAACCCTTTTGTGTATAGAAGTGCTATTGGAGGCCTATAGTTCCTTACATCTACTAGACCAGATCTAGCCTATCCTGTAAACTATCTAAGCCAGTTTATGCAGGCTCCAACTGTGGAACATTGGGGTGCACTGAAGAAATTGCTCAAGTATGTAAATAGGAACCCGCATTATAGTCTATTCCTTCCAACTGGTGGTTCAGTGCATCTACAGGGCTTCTCTGATGCTAATTGGGCTTGTTATCCTTCAGACAGGAAATCTGTAACAAGTTACTGTGTTTTTCTTGGTTCCTTTTTAGTTTCTTGGTGCTCTAAGAAGCAAGCTGTGGTATCTAGATCTAGTACAGAATCAGAAGACAGGTCTTTAGCCAATCTGTCTGCAGAATTGTCCTGGATCAGTCAGTTACTAAAAGAGATGAAGATCAGAATGTCCAAGGCTCCTATGGAATGGTGTGACAGTTTGGGGGATGCTTCTCTTGCACAAAATCCAGTTTACCATGCTAGAACAAAGCATATTGAAGTGGATGTCCATTTTGTTAGAGACAGAATCCTGAACAAGGAATTATCTGTGAGCTACATACCATCTGAAGTTCAAGTTTTAGATGCTCTAACTAAAGCTAGGGCCGGCCCTACAGTGAGGCCGGCGAGACCCGGGTCTTAAGCCCAACGGTGCCGGGAGGCCCAACGGTACATGTTTCGCTAAAAGAATTAAAAAATTTGTGTAGATTCAATCCAATCCAACCTAATACATTATGTTTTTTCTTTTATAAAGGCCCAAATTTTTTTTGACAATGTGTGATCTGATGAACTGCATCTGTAGTTGAGCTCTTGTTGTGTGATCAGCTGTATAATATCTTTGTGTATTAGACCAGTAGACCTATTGTTAATCTTTTCTTGTTGATCTGCTAGGCCACCGTACTCAAAATTGATTTACATGATTGATAGTCTTAGCTCTTAGTTTAGACTATCATTCTTAAGGATCAACTGAGGCTAGCATTAGGTTGTTCAACTTAATATTTGTTGGATCAGGTTTTAGTTTGTACTCAAATTTGAATTGCAAGTTTTGTAACCTGCTGCATTTTAAGTAATCTGTAATCTACATTAATGTAGAAACTGAACTGGAACAGCCTTGTATTTTGAATTGATCTTGAGCCTTTCTAGTCAAAACAAAAAAAACAGACTTTGTGAATAAAATATAGTGCATTATCTTGAATTGATCTTGAGCCTTTCTAGTCATTTTGTTTGAGATAATTTTTTGTGTTATCTGCACTTGATCAAGATAGCTTATTGTTTACTGATTGTTTCCATAAGCACTAAACCTCTTGATATAATAACAAATTGCTTGCTTGAATCCTTTTAAGTCACCTGCATATCTTTCTTGAATATTCAACTTTTGATTACCTGCTTTTTATTATCATAACTCAAACCTGCACAATATCTTTTGTGGTTGGCTAAACCTCTTGCTTAATCTGTTTAGTTATCAGCTTTGTTTTGATCACTTAATCACTTAATTTTCTGATCAATAAAACAAGTTGCTCATATTGAATTTGTATTTACGGATGTTAAAAACGCGATATATATGTTTAAAAAAAAACAAGTTCAACTGAAAAGCCCAATTCGGGGATTGGCCTTAAGCCAAAAACATACGATGGCCGGCCCTGTCTACCTTTCAGTCAATTCAGCACTTTCAGAACCAAAATAAATGTTGTTAGTAGGACATCTAGTGAGAGGGAGAGTTGGAAGTGATATACGTATGAGTGTAGGGGTATTTGTGTAATTGTATGTGTATGAGGTGGCAGTCTTAGATATATACTTTTGTACTGCACCAAATCTAATGTTGAGAATCTATCATAATAATAACAAACTTTTATAGCTGTTATCCTTCTAGTGTGGAACATGAATTCCCTTCCACCACCCAGAAATTGGAAAATCAGGTTGTGTCAGGCCTGACACTTGCAAATCAGGTCATGCCTTTTCTGACATGGAAAATCAGGTAAACGTAAGGATCTCTACGTTCAAACGTAGAGATCCTTACGTCCAAACGTAAGGAAATTCAAACCAAATCTCATACAAAAAGCACTCAACACAGATTCATTACGTTTGAACGTAAAGATCCTTACGTTTAAACGTAAGGAATCCTTACATTTAAACGTAAGGAACGTAAGGATTCCTTACGTTTAAACGTAGAGAAATTCTTGTCCACGTGAATTTTTTTTTTTTTTTTTTTTTTTTTCTGAAACAAACAATCTTCTATAGGATTCATATACGGAAATTTAATGTGATAGCACAATGTCTATATATAATAAGTAAATGAATGTGCATTATAATGATTGATGGGTGAACATGCGTTATATTTTTATTTCTTTTAATGTTTTTTTATAGTTCCGGGCACATATAGTTTTTTTTTTAAATAAATTTATCTTTTATGTAAAAAAAATTAAATTCGTCCGTTTACTTTTTTTTTTCTTTATACACAAATTTTTTTGTCAGATTACTTAATTGAGATCTTTTCTTTTGTCATTGTCCATTCTTCATCATTCTTTCCAAAACTTATCGACTTATATTTTCGGAAAAAAAAAAAAAAAAAAATCATGTGGACAAGAATTTCTCTACGTTTAAACGTAAGGAATCCTTACGTTCCTTACGTTTAAACGTAAGGATCTCTACGTTCAAACGTAAGGATCCTTACGTTTAAACGTAAGGAATGCTTTTGAGTGCTTTTTGTATGAGATTTGGTTTGAATTTCCTTACGTTCGGACGTAAGGATCTCTACGTTCGGACGTAAGGATCCTTACGTTTACCTGATTTTCCATGTAAGAAAAGGCATGATCTGATTTACAAGTGTCAGGCGTTGACACAACCTGATTTTCCAATTTCTGTCCACCACCTCATAATTAAACAACCACAAGATCCATAAGATTCGTCATGTTATCACATTATTATTCACTTTGTTTTGTTTATTAGTTAACTCATTTACTTTTGCTCGGTTGCCTCTTAGTGGGCCCGTTAATAAAGTGATTTAAAAAATAATAATGGAGTGCTTTCTTATTCTAACATCGTTATAAACAAAAATAGACGTAGAAAAAAACAATAAATAGTACTATCCGTTCCAAAACATAAGTTATTCTAAGAATTTTTATACATATTAAAAAAGAAGTTTAATGTTGTAAATTCGAAGGTTAAATGTGACTATCATTAATACAGTACTTGTTAAGTACTCCGTTCAAAATAAGTGACGGTAATAAATGATGCATTGGTGACGTAGAATGACCTATATCGTGAGCAGAGGCTTTGTTAGGGTGAGGTCACGTGATCCCGCTGTGATCCGGAGAAATTTTTATATTAAAAAGATATAATTTTGTTGTTAAAATATTTTGTTTTGTTGTTAAAAAAATGCAGTTTTAGGCTCCGGTGACCCTACTGAACAAAATTATGGATTAAACATACATTTTTCAGCTCCGGTTACACCTATGAGACCAATTCCTAGATCCGCCCATGATTGTGAGACGGGAAATTTTATGGTTATCAATGATCATCAAACTCAAAGGACATGTGTCACCACATTAATGATTGAGCGTATATAGATGAATTTTCAACTATCAAAATCATGATTGAGATTTTTGGTCATTGGCCGCCATAAAATTTGTCATTGTAAGACATATAAAAAATATATGATGAATTATATTTTGGGACGAATATAGTTTTTTGGAAATAAAAACTCCATTAAATAATAAACAACAATTCTTTTAGGCGATTTCTATTGGCACCATGTTTTCACATCAATTAACACCTTTACTTCATGCACTTTTAAAATTACTTTTGGCATCACCATAATATTTTTATTATTTTTGTGCATCATAACATTTGTTTCATTGTCGCTTGTTTTCGGTACGGGCGTCCCTGACATTGACGTTGGTTTTCAATACTAAATCCGTGACATTGAAATTATAGTTATAAATTTATAATTGATGAAAAATGTCAGACTCACTGACGTTGTTAGCGAAACAAAACGTCAGTGGCGTTGACGCACGTACCGTGGAGCAGAAAAGCAAATTTGGGGTGGTGGGAAGTGGATTTAGATCCTCTCAAGTACTTGATGTGAATTGCATTTGTATTTACACATTATTATCAAAATGATGTAGTTTTGAAAAAAAAAATTTACGGTTAGATTATTTTCACACTTTTTGTGTGTGGTTAGATTTTTCTGCAAAACACTTTCTCAAATACTTGAGAAGATCTTGACTCCGTAGGAAGTAAATAAAAAATACTCCCTCCGTTTTTTTTTTATCTGTCACATTTTCAGTTTTTACCATTTTTTTATTTATCTATCATTTTACATTTTCAATTCAGCATTTATTATTTTTTTCTTCCTTTACCAACAAAATATTTACATCTCCAATAAAAAAAACACAATTCCAATACTATAAACTCCTTTACCAACAAAACATTTATATCTCCAATAAAAAAATAAATTTCCAATACACATATTAATTACTTTTTTAATCTTTATGATTTTTCTTCTCTGCGACGATATATATATATAAAAACGGGGGAGTAGTAATAAATAAAAGAATATCAATAGCAAATTAATGTTGGCGATAGAGGCCGGTTTTTTTTTTTTTTTTTTTTTTTTTTTTGGACAATGAAACTGACTAGGGAGCCTACTTACTCTCTAGCCCCTCTATAAATATATAGAGCTAAACCGTTGGAAATGTATCTGTTAACTCCGTGAAAGTTAAGTTCCCGATTCAAAAGATCCATCGAAAGAGGTGGATCACTAACGAATTCCAAACTTCTAGATTACTCAGATTACGAGCATCATCCCGCAGCTGAAAATTCCTGCATGAATACATCTTCATGTTCCGACTGTTAAGATTTTTCTTCGTTTAATGAAAGCACAGAAGAAAGTTTGATGTATGTGAATGATTGTTTCGATTTTCCTTTTATATTTTTTGATTTTCTGCTTATGAATTTTTAAGTAATGAATTTATTTGTTTATTGTAGTGTTTGATTAATTGATTAAATTCAAGAATGAGTAGCAAAGATCCGGTGAAGTTAGATGATGAACAGATTTCAGAGCTTCGAGAAATTTTCCGATCATTTGATCGGAACAAGGACGGCAGTCTTACACAGCTGGAACTCGGCTCGCTCCTCCGATCTCTCGGCCTAAAACCTAGCAATGATCATCTCGAAACATTGATCCAAAAGGCAGACAGGAACAGCAATGGAATGATCGAGTTTTCGGAGTTTATGTCTCTGGTGGCGCCGGAACTCCTCCCGGAGAAATCACCCTACACGGAGGAGCAGCTGAAGCAGTTGTTTCAAATGTTTGACCGTGACGGCGATGGATATATCACCGCGGCGGAGCTGGTTCATTCCATGGCGAGGCTTGGACATGCCTTGACGGCAGGGGAGCTCACCGAGATGATTAGGGAGGCTGATACTGACGGTGACGGTAGGATCGATTTCAAAGAGTTTTCTCTGGCGATTACCTCCGCTGCTTTCGATAATTCGTGGACTTGATTTCCAGAATCATACTAAGTACGTCTGCTTTTTTCCATTTTGATTCATATCGTTGCAGATTCTTGTTCTTGAATCAGTTTTCCTGGTGCTGTATACTCTGCCCTAAATTGCATCAATTTTGTGCCTAGATCCATTTCTGAATTTACTCTTGTTTGTCTTCCATATTCTTTCATTGTTTGCCTAATAGGAATGTTTTGGGGTCTTTCTTATTGGAAAGTAATTAATTTTGCACTTTGAACTAGAAATTAAGCATGTTAAGAGCATCCATTTCTGTATTTGCTTGTTTGTCTTTCATAGTGTTTCATTGCTTGCAAATTATAGGAAATATTTTTTTGGGGGGTCTTTCTTATTGGAAAGTAATTAATTTTGCACTTTGAACTAGAAATTAAGCCTGTTAAGGCTTAAAAGCATCCATTTCTTTTTTTTAAAGGAAAAGCATCCATTTCTGTATTTGCCTGTTTGTCTTCCATAGTCTTTCATTGTTTGCATAATAGGAAATTTTTTTTTTTTTTTTGGTTCTTTCTTATTGAAAAGTAAGTAATTTTGCACTTTGAACTAGAAACTAAAGAGCATTTAAATTTTGCCTTTCACCGATAATAAATGGAGTAATGATACGATCACAACCATTGTGCTATAAACGGGTTACAATACCAATTTTTCTACTCTTGATGATGACGTATGACCCATTTTTGATGATGTACTTTCATCATGATCAATGGTAGAAACATCGGTTGTGTCACCCGTTGTGGCACAGTGGTTGTATCTGTATCATTAGTTGTCCCTGTGGTAATTGCACTCTATAAGATATTTCCAATTGCCTCAAGGCTTTCTTGTTAAATGAAGTATAGTCTTTTTTCGTTCACTTGAATGGTAGCAGCCTCTTGGCCTCTCTCACGTAGTCTCGAGGTTTTGTTATTGTATTAAGACCACTTGAAAGGCAACAGCATCTAAGCCTTTCACATAGTCTCGAGATGTTTTGTAGTCTTAAGAAAATCATTAAATCCAATGGTCGATCCCCTGTTCTGAAAATATTCGCAGTACAGATGCTTTATTTTACATATCTAAGCACCATTTTTCTTCATTTCAAAGAATCTCTATTCATTCAGAGTTTACAACGTATAATTTGAATAATGATTTTGTATGTTGTGTTTGTTTTAGAGATACTGATACTGTAACACAAGTGTTTCAAGCTGTCTATTACAACCATGTGCCATTTGATGGGGTTTTTGACATATCTTGCCTTTTCTACTTCTCAATATCTACCGGTTTACAATCTAAAGCCATTACGACCAAGAATCTCATAAATAAGCTACCTTTTTGGACAGGTTAGGAATCATATGCTGCCTTTTAGCAGATTCACTATAACAGATAAGAAGTATTGGATTGGATTGGATGTCATGCTGATATCACGGATTTTGGAACGTCGTAGAGACCACAGACATCACGTGGATCATGTTATGGACTTTCACAAGGTTTTTCTTCACTTTCATGGGAAAGTAGATGTGTGAAGAATGTGTCTTACTGTTAAAAGGCTCATTCTGTTTTGCAGTCTTTGTCTTCTTAAGATTAGTTTAGCTTCTGCAAAGAAGTGCTGATAAGTTTTGTTTAACTCAGAAAACCATGTTCCACTCTTACGCGTGTGTTTTATGAAATATCATCTTTATTGGTCTTGTTGTGTCATTTTGTATGCGTTTTTGTGTCTTATATGATCGTGTTGCAGTAGATTGTTGTTGATATATGAATGAATCGCCTACATATTGTCTTTTTGGAGAAATGATAATGGTTGTCATAATTTTTCACTATAGACTTGAATATACGCCTAGGGGTGAACATGGTCCGGTTCGGACGGTTTTTATCATTTTTAAAATCGAATCATTTTATACGGTTTTAAATTTTTGAAACCAAACTAGAACGGTTTGAAGACGTAAACCATGTTATTCGGTCCGGTTTGGTTCGGCTTGGTTCTGGTTTATTACGGTTTTCACATGGTTCTTATCTTACTCGTTTCAATTCGATCATCAATGAATCATCAACTTAAAAAAACGCCTATGCAGTTATTATCATATAAAGTGACACGGTTGTTACGCATGAAATGAATATAATGAAATGAAATCATAGGAATTTAATTAAATTGAATAAACTCATTCAATTTCTACGTTTGAAAAGCGAAAGAATTAAATTAAACAAATTTCATAATAATACCGTCTTACCCTACGCTAAGAGCATCGGCAATGGCCAATGCATTTTTAGGTGAAGTTTGTCAAAATTCTAACATGATTTCACTATGGTCATTACTTTCACGGTGAAAAAATGTGGGTGACGATACCGAATATCGCACCTCCACGCGGCGTCACGAGATAGTCCTCCTGGACAAGAGTAAATGATAGCCCGAGGGTCGAATTACGAGATGAGACATCGACCACCGACATGATCAGAGAACCGAGACGATGGGCCCATCTCGATACCGCAAGACGGAAAGCTCGGGATGCGGACAAAGTCCACTCTAAACACGCAGCCCTCACGCGCTTGGTCCCCGATAATCGAATAAACGTCAAGGTATTCATGTCGATGCCCGTGCTCGAGGCTAAGGCCATCTAGTAGACTCCGGGCTACGACGATCGACTATCGAGCGAGTGTAGGACGATCGGTCCGCACCGGCTAGCAAAGATGTAGGACAATGAGTCCCGGGCTCGATTACCGCAGTCGGCAATATCGACATCGTAGACGAGTCCGCACCGGTTGTCCGGGCCCATTAACGGTGATAACTTGGGCAAGGGTTAAGGCCCATTAAAGGGTAAATCGGACAATAACATAAGCCGACTTAACCTTAGGGTTAGGGCAAGTGTTGTCATTATAAATACCCCATTCCAGGAACTACGTGTGACTTGATTCCTGGAGCATAACAGGATACGTAGGCAACCTGAGAGAGACTCTCAAGCTCAGTCTAAAATCACACCCAAAATCATCCTTGATTCAATCGTCCCTAGATTAAACGACCCGGATTTATTCATAGACGAAACCCAGCATCGTCATTGGCGCTAGAAGGAGGGTCTTCTATCGGTGATGGATCAAGGAGTGATGGTGGTCAAGTTAATGGCAGAAACATGCCAGAAACGCAGTCAGATCCGAGCTTATTTCCAGAGTTTCAACCGTTGGAACAAGAATTCCACCGGTCAGATTTAAGAAAAAGGAGGGGCGAACAAATCCTCCAAATTTCGTGCCGATCGGAGTCCGTTTAGATACCCGATCGTTGTCGGAAAGATGTTGCTGTATCACCAAAAACGCAGCGAGATCGGCGTCTAGTTTATGGAGTTTCAACCGTTGAAACAAGAATTCCACCGTTCAGAATGAAGAAGAAGGGGGGTAAAAGAAGCCCTCAAAAATTTGGCCGATCGAGTTCGTTTAAGCGCCCGATCGTCGCAAAGAAGTTCCGCTTTGTATCAAAAACGCAGCGAGAACCCTAATCGCGAGCTTTCACGTCGGTTGCCTCGTTACCAAGCAATTCAACCGTTGGAATGAAAATTCCTCCGGTCATATTAAATAATACGAGAGAGAAGAACAATCTGTAAAAATTTCATGCCGATCGGAGTAGGTTTCGATTCCGGATCATCACCTAAAAGTTGCGCTTACGTACAAAAAAGCGAGAAAAACCCTAATCTGCGGGTTCCAAGTCGGCTGAATATTCCCGACAATTGAACCGTCGGAACAAGATTTCCACCGGTCAGATTCGAGAATTATCAGGACCGAACAAGCCCTCAAAATTTTAGGCCGATCGGAGTTCGTTTGATTTCTCAATCGTGGCAAAGAAGTTACTTGCGAGGCACCAAAAACGCAGCAGGATTCTGGACAAGCGAATGCCAATTCGACGGCTTATTCCCGGAGATTGAGCCGTCGAAAGAACAATTCCACCGGTCACATCGAATAAAAGTGAGGGAATAACGATCCCTCCAAATTTCGTGCCGATCGGAATCCGTTTCGAGGTCTGATTGCCACCGGAAAGACACTGCTGTGGTGCCCGAGAAAGCAACGAATTATCTACCGTATTTAGCTATCCACGAAGCGAGTTCTCGAGCTCCAAGGATCGAGCCGAGCTCTTTAGCTCTCCAGGTTCTTGCAATCGTTATTTGAAATTCTTATACACTTTATAAGCCTTTATTATATATGCAATGTTTTTTATCAAAATCACATTGCACCACAAAGACTCGAGATATCGAGCACCGGCATTCGAGCTCTACGGACTCGTCCTGACCTAAGATCGAGGTCGGCTCGGCCTCATATTTGCAGGTCAACTTGAGCGCATCTTTAATAAGACCGAGCCCGGCTCGGCATCATATTTGGAGCTCTATCGAGCAAATCTAATAAGACCGAGCTCGGCTCGGCATCATATTATATAAGACCGAGCTCTGCTCGGCATCATATTCGGAGTTCGAAGGCAATCTTATATTATGTCTTACTTATAAGTCCATGTGATTGAAAGATAACAGAGGCAAAAGTCAACCACAACAACGAATCCTCGATATGATGGAGTTAAAATAAAATAGTGAATAAAGCCAAGTCAATGACAATGCTTATATCACTCCCAACCAGCCAATAAGCCACAATGCGAGGCAGTTGGAAGATCCCGCGATGGATACCTTATTCGACCAGTTCATAAGCACCACGAAGTGCAACAGTCGAATAAGGAGTTATTTAATTCGACCGCTTCATAAGCTCGACGAGGCACGACCCTCGAATCGAGCTCCGACCCAATAGCCAAGTCAAGCCCATGAGGCAGTACAACGCTAGGTCGACTCATATTCAAGTGTACCATGAGTCATTCACTCATACTACACTTGGAGGGGCATAAGGGAATTGAATCCAAAGGACTACACCCTATAAAGCAACGACGCAAGGGAATTAAGTCCAAAGTACTACACCCTAGGCAAATATTCATCAAACACAAACGGCATTCAGTTAGCTCTCGTAGTAGGTCGGATGTCGAAGCAGGGGTGGAAGATCGAACGGGAGTCTTTTGATACCCAGTCACCCAGAGATTATTGTACCAGACACGTGTTTCTTCGACCCGACACCCACCAGTTGCTGAATTTTGCATATCTCGAGGGTCCACACCACAAAGGATCTACTCAACGGTCTACGAGGATCCGCAGGTCGGACCCCTCAATACGCCAAAAGCAAAGTTAGCCTAATGGGCAACAAATGCAAAGACATAGAGACGGTTCGCAGGGTCGGGCCAAAGGTCCAAGCTAAAAGCCGAACGAGCCCAAGAGGTGAACGAGGCTAAAGCAAAGGACGGTTCGCATGGTCGGGCCAAATGTCCCAATCGAAATCCGAATGAGCCTAAGAGGCGAAAAAGGCCTGGACAAAGGACGGTTCGCATAGTCGGGCCACCTGTCCCAGTCGAAAGCCGAATGAGCCTAAGAGGCGAAAAAGGCCTGGACAAAGGATGGTTCGCATAGTCGGGCCACCTACCCCGCCGATAGCCGAACGAGCCTAAGTGGCAAAGAAGGCCAAGACCGAGGGACGCTCGCATAGTCGGATTAAAACGCTCGGCCCTAAGACCAAATAAGCCTGGAGGCAAAAAGGTTAAGGCAAGCAAGTCGATCTCAAGTGCAATAAGAACCGCAGGTTCATAATACACTTAGGGGGCAACACGACATCGATAAGCGACAAACGAGCCGCGAGGCTCGACAAGCGAATAGCTAAAAGACATCGACACGTGAAAGATTAGACAACAAAAAGAAGAGGAGATAAAATAGTGCAAAAATTAAAGCAAAATAAATCTAGGCATCATATTTGGAGCTCACCGATGAGCGAATCTTTAATAAGTCTGAGTTCGACTCGGCATCTCATCTTGGAACTATCTTATTTTGGAACTCTCCCAGCCGAGCGGGGCGGGATGAGCCTTCTTATTTTGGGAACTCTCCCCACGCCGGGATCGATCTATCTTATCTTGGAACTCTCCTAGCCGAGCATGGCGGGACGAGCCTTCTTTTATTTCGGGAACTATCCCCATGGTTATTGCAACTTTTTGGCTAGCATCTCGCGTATCTCGAGGATCCACTCCACAAAGGATCTACTCAACGGTCTATGAGGATCCGTAAGTCGGACGCCATCAGTCGACGGCCAACGTGGATGAGTCCTAATGGGACGAAAACGCAATGATCGAAGTCCGAATCAACAACGACGTAATTTGACTCCTAAGGGAGAGTATATACTAGGGCATCGAGGTTGGACAACATAATCGTTTCGATCGACAGCCAGTAAAGCTAAAAGTTCCATGGAACCAAAAAGCTAAGGCATCGAGTTCAGATCATGTCCAAATCTCTCGGCGGTCATGTGTCGGGAGTCATGAACGACAAAGAAACACCACGACACCGAGATCCGGAGCGACAAATACGTATTACCGCCTTTCTAGACGAATTACTAGGACATCGTAGCCGGAAATATATATCGACGACCGAAAGGGCGTCTATTTCGACAAACGAAAGGAGACGGCCAGGGGCATCTCTTCTACTACGCGACAACAAAGAAAAGTCCAAAAAATGCTAAGGCATGAAAGACATGTTACATATGATCGACAAACGGAACTACTGAAAGTATAACGAAGATGATGAATCTGCATTATACTTCGGGGGCAACAACGAGTCGACATTGAATACTCATGAAAAAGCAAGCAAATGAAAAAGCGAGCAAAGAAATGGGAATCGACATGCAACAAAAGTGTTTGACATTAAATACTGGTTAAAATTTCAGCATTTATAACAAAAAAATAGAAGCCTAGTCACGAAGACGGGCCAAATAGTTATAGCATTGCAAAGATGCGAATTCAGAAGTTGACAGTCGACATCGTCATCGTTACAGCCTAAGACAGTCGACATCGTCAAGGCAAAACGAGTCTAAGGGACAAAGGTTGCTAAAGTAAAAAGATTTGCAAGGCAGACAGGGAGAGTCCGCACGTCGGACAACGTGCCCAATAAAATACAAATATGATCCAAACCTAAGGGTCTCATGATACTTGGGGAGCAGATATCGACATATATGCATCGACATGAGAGAAGCTGATGTGCCAATAAGGCCAAAGGCCGCAATAAGGAAAGATAGTCTATATCAAAGACAAAAGAAAGAGGAAAAATGTAACAATTTTTTCAATAAGGCCAACGGCCAAAATCAGGGCAAATCAGATCCTTCAGAGAAGTCGACCTCGACAGAGACAGTCCCAACTGCAGACATCTCATACATTCCTTCGACAGCTACGGCATCGAAGTCAATTTCAACCAAGACAATCCCAAGTTGGACATCTCATCATTCCTTCGACAGCTACGACATCGAAGTCGATGTCAACTTAGCCACACATTATAAGTCCAAGGGATAGATAATGCTAAGGCAAAAAAGTCTTCAAAGCAGACAGACTCGGACTCCACTGGAAGTAAGTCCGCAGGGCGGATTTAAATTCAAAGCATTGGATGACAGTGGCCGAGATACACCTTTGACAGATCAGACCTGACCTCATCAGCTCAGATAGATCTGGGGGGCTTATGACGATACCGAATATCGCACCTCCACGTGGCGTCACGAGATAGTCCTCCTGGACAAGAGTAAGTGATAGCCCGAGGGTCGAATTATGAGATGAGACATCGACAACCGACATGATCAGAGAACCGAGACGATGGGCCCATCTTGATACCGCAAGACGGAAAGCTCGGGATGCGGACAAAGTCCACTCTAAACACGCAGGCCTCACAGTTGGTCCCCGATAATCTGAATAAACGTCAATGTATTCATGTCGATGCCCAGGCTCGAGGCTAAGGCCATCTAGTAGACTCCAGGCTACGACGATAGACTATCGAGCAGTATAGGACGATCGGTCCGCACCGGCCCAAGAAGCGAGTAGGACAATGAGTCCCAGGCTCGATTACCGCAGTCGGCAATATCGACATCGTAGACGAGTCCGCACCGGTTGTCCAGGTTCATTAACGGTGATAACTTGGGCAAGGGTTAAGGCCCATTAAAGCCGGTAAATCGTGTTGTCAATAACATAAGCCGACTTAACCTTAGGGTTAGGGCAAGTGTTGTCATTATAAATACCCCATTCCGTGGAACTACTACGTGTTACTTGATTCCCTCGGTGGAGCATAACAGATACGTAGGTACAACCCGAGAGAGACTCTCTATATGATAGATATATCATATAGGGCTGGACCGATTTGATTAAGAGTTCACGATATAATTCCGTAATCGAGAAATCTTATCGAATCAATGGATGATCATATTTATGGATATATCTTAATCTGCGGTGATCACAGTCAAGCGCTTGAATCGGTATGAAGTTTGACTTGACGGTTAAGGATTACACCGAGTCAATGATTCGAATTACCCCATCTTGGCATTGTATCGGATTCGGTGAGTAGTACGTGTTATCACGGATACGGAATCCATTCCTTCCATTTATGGAAGTAGATAGATAGTTCCCTTATTTGTTAATCCTAGAAATCGATCGATCGTACGAGTTCATATTACAACGATTAGCTACCGGTGAGTTGTATGAATTAATTGATCACTTTAGGGGTTAATGGTAAATAAGGATAAGAGGTTCTAAAAAGGGTTAACGGTAACTTCCCGATTTAGAATGAACGATCTATGGAGGATTAATCCATATGTAATGATTATATCAATGGACGCTTATTATTATTCTCGTGAGGAGATAAATGTAATCTTATAATCGGAGGAGTGCGGTCACGGGATTATGGTGGCATATTCTGTGATTGATTTATCGAATATAATTATTCTATAATTATTTATTTGATTTATCGGAGCCGGCCGATTATTAGTCAATGGTCCCCGACGTGCTCCTAATATAAATATGCATAGCTATTCTCGGACGTCGAATCCCGATAATATTAATTTAGTTCTTGTTGGACTTTATTAAAACGATATGTGAATTAATTGTTTAGTGGACTATTAAATTAGTTGGGCTAAATAATTAAATATGTGGAAAAGACATTTTCCATAATCTTGGCCCAATTATTGTGTGATGGCAAAATTAATATTGACTAGGTCAATATGATAAATTTCGCCCCCTCTTCTTAATGGAACAAGAAATTAGTTTTCTTGTGATTAATAAGACATGTGCATAAAATATTTATTGGATAAATATTTATGGTAAATAATAAAGATAAATATTATTCTAGATTTGTTCTAGGATATTATGGAATTATATTTTATTAAAGGATTTATTTTGTTTGATAAATAAAAATCCTTGGAGGCTAAGTTTTACTTTCCTATATAAAGAGAGTTATCCCTGCCTTAATACACACATAAATTTCGACTTCTCCCTATAGTAGAAAGAAGAAAATAATTTCGGCCAAGGGAGATTTGGGGAGAAATCTTGGAGATTTTTCCGGTAGCATATCGGAAGGGTTCGAGTCGAGAATTCCTTCCACCGGGAATTGCTTGGATCACACGATCGGAAGATCGTGGTGCTCTTCACATCTTCACATTCATCCTTTGCGGTTCTTCAACTTGAATTTTGAGATTCAAGAGGTATGATCTACATCCCCCTTGTAGAATAGATCTAGTTGTTTTATTACGTGTTCTATATACTACACGTAATAAAACAACTAGATCTATTCTACAAGCGGGGATGTAGATCATACCTCTTGAATCTCAAAATTCAAGTTGAAGAACCGCAAAGGATGAATGTGAAGATGTGAAGAGCACCACGATCTTCCGATCGTGTGATCCAAGCAATTCCCGGTGGAAGGAATTCTCGACTCGAACCCTTCCGATATGCTACCGGAAAAATCTCCAAGATTTCTCCCCAAATCTCCCTTGGCCGAAATTATTTTCTTCTCTCTACTATAGGGAGAAGTCAAAATTTATGTGTGTATTAAGGCTTGGGAGAACTCTCTTTATATAGGAGAGTAAAACTTAGCCTCCAAGGATTTTTATTTATCAAACAAAATAAATCCTTTAATAAAAGATAATTCCATAATATCCTAGAACAAATCTAGAATAATATTTATCTTTATTATTTACCATAAATATTTATCCAATAAATATTTTATGCACATGTCTTATTAATCACAAGAAAACTAATTTCTTGTTCCATTAAGAAGAGGGGGGCGAAATTTATCATATTGACCTAGTCAATATTAATTTTGCCATCACACAATAATTGGGCCAATATTATGGAAAATGTCTTTTCCACATATTTAATTATTTAGCCCAACTAATTTAATAGTCCACTAAACAATTAATTCACATATCGTTTTAATAAAGTCCAACAAGAACTAAATTAATATTATCGTGATTCGACGTCCGAGAATAAACTATGCTATATTGGAGGCACGTCGGGGACCATGGACTAATAATCGGCGGCTCCGATAAATCAAATAAATAATTATGGAATAATTATATTCGATAAATCAATCACAGAATATGCCACCATAATCCCGTGATCGCACTCCTCCGATTACAAGATTATATTTATCTCCTCACGAGAATAATAATAAGCGTCCATTGATATAATCATTACATATGGATTAATCCTCCATAGATCGTTCGTTCTAAATCGGGAAGTTACCGTTAACCCTTTTAAGAACCTCTTATCCTTATTTACCATTAACCCCCTAGTGATCAATTAATTCATACAACTCACCGGTAGCTAATCGTGTAATATGAACTCGTACGATCGATCGCCTTTCTAGGATTAACAAATAAGGAAACTCGTGCCTATCTACTTCCATAAATGGAAGGAATGGATTCCGTATCCGTGATAACACGTACTACTCACTCAATCCAAGACAATGCCAAGATGGGGTAATTCGATCACGACTCGTGTAATCCTTAACCGTCAAGTCAAACTTCATACCGATTCAAGCGCTGACTCGTGATCACCTCGTGATTAAGATATATCCATAAATATGATCATCCATTGATTCGATAAGATTTCTCGATTACGGAATTATATCGTGAACTCTTAATCAAATCGGTCCAGTCCCTATATGATATATCTATCATATATAAATGCCCCATTAGGTTCTCTTAACCGAAAGTCCGGATAAGACAATCACACCTATTGTGTTCGGGCGCATTAATAGCACGTTAAAGGAGAGACCCGATACTCTCGATTAACTTCACTACGGGCTAATTGTATTTTAAGTACATCTTCACTAACTCAATCCTCCCGTGTATATACCATACACCGAGTTAAGTGATTACATAAACGATATACTTTAGGTTTTCTCGTAGTGTAAATACTATTGTCACATCAGTGAATACGAGAATAATAAATATGAATAATAACATCATTTCATTTATTAAATAAAACAATTACAAAATTGTCTTTCGGGCATCACACCTAACAATCTCCCACTTGCACGAAAGCATGTGATTAATTGTTTTAGAGCACACCCTATTATTTAAAATACATCAAACTATCACTCCCACTTGCTCTAAAGCAAATGAGACATGTCTCTAATACCTATCGTCTCCAAGTGTCGACTAAAAGCTTCAATCGACAGCGTCTTGGTGAATGGATCAGCAGGATTATCGGCGGAGGCGATTTTCTTGACGGAAATGTCCCCTCTATCGACAAAATCGTTGATCACTCAGTATTTTCTCTCTATATGCTTCGACTTACTGTGCTTTCGAGGTTCCCTAGAGTTGGCAATGGCCCCATTGTTATCACAATAGAGAGTAATAGGATCCTCAGCATTCGGGACAATGCCTAATCCGCTGATGAACTTTCTTAACCAAACTGCTTCTTTAGCTGCCTCCGAGGCCGCTATGAACTCAGCTTCCATTGTTGAATCGGCTGTGCTGGATTGCTTTTGGCTTCTCCATTCTACTGCACCGCCACCAAGCGTAAACACTGAACCAGAGGTAGATTTAGAATCATCTCTGTCTGACTGAAAGTCAGAATCGGTGTACCCCGCTAGCTCCAAACTCCCACTCGAATAGACGAGCATATAATTTCTGGTTCTCTTCAAATATTTGATGAGATTCTTTACTGCTGTCCAGTGCGGTTGCCCTGGATTTGACTGAAAACGGCTGACTAATCCAACGCCGTAACAAATTTCAGGTCTCGTACACCTCATAGCATACATAAGACTACCAACAGCCGAGGCATATGGCACTCTTCCCATAGCTTTAGCCTCTTCAGGGGTTTGAGGCCCCTGAGTCTTAGAGAGGTAAACGCCGTGACGGGTTGGTAGAAAACCCTTCTTTGCGTTCTCCATATCGAAGCGTGCCAAAGGCACCTTATCTATATAAGTTGCTTGGGACGAGCTAACATCCCGTTCTTACGATCCCTTATAATTTGGATCCCTAGAACATAACTCGCTTCTCCCAAATCTTTCATTTGGAATTGCGTGGTCAACCAACTTTTCACGTCGGACATCATCCCCTTATCGTTGCCAATTAGAGTATGTCATCAACGTACAACACTAAAATACAACACTATCTTTGATAACCTTCTTGTACACACAAGATTCAAAGCAAAGTGTTGTTCGAAATCATAAGACTTGATCGTGTGATCGAATCTATGATACCAGAACGAGATGCTTGCTTCAACCCATAAATGGATCCGAGCAACTTGCACACCATGTGCTCTCGACCTTCTTCAATGAATCCCTCCGGTTGCCGCATATAGATTTCCTCGTCAAGAAAGTCGTTTAGAAACGCCGTCTTAACATCCATTTGCCGCATTTCATAATCCGTACATGCAAAAATCGAAAGGAGGATGCGGATGGTTTTCATCATGGCCACAGTGAGAAGGTTTCCTCGTAGTCTATACCCTCTCGCCGTGTGTAACCTTTGGCTACCACCGTGCTTTGAAGGTTTCAACCTTCCCATCTACTCCTCTCTTTCGCTTGTAGAGCCATTTACATCCAATGGGCCTTTCACCCCGAGGAAGTTCTACGAGTTTCCGTACCGAGTTAGAGTACATAGACTCCATCTCTTGATTCATTGCATCAATCCATTTATCCTTATCATGATCCAATAAGGCCTTCTTATAGGTCGGAGGATCATCTTCCACCCCATCAGAGGCGACTACGTTTGCCTCTAAATCCATGCCGTACCGAGCCGGTGGCCGAACCACTCTCGCAAAGACGTCCGGGTGGAACAGAATGTCGGAAGTGACTCGTTGTATTATTAGTGTTGTTTACGGGAACATCGCGGCCACAATAGGCCCGATGTCATCGGAGAGTAATTCCTCTAGTACAATTGTACTTCGAGGTCCGTGGTCTTTCATATAACTTTCCTCCAAAAACGTAGCATTAGTCGAGACTAGCACTTTGTTATCTTCCGGATCGTAAAATAGACCACCACGTGTTCCTTTTGGATAGCCTACAAACAAACATACTTTTGTACGTGATTGTAGCTTGGTAGTCTTGTCCATCGACATGTGCGGGACAACCCCATATGCGGAAGTGACGCATGCTTTCGCGACGTCCCGACCACATCTCAACGGGTGTCTTTTCGACGTACTTTGACGGTACCGCATTCAAAATGTAGACCGCCGCTTCTAAAGCATAACCCCAAAAGGATATAGGTAGTGAGGCGTAGCTCATCATTGATCTAACCATGTTAATCAATGTCATGTTTCTCCTCTCAGCAACTCCGTTTTGCCGAGGTGTCCTAGTGTGCCGAACGTTGGAAACAAATTCCTTTTTCAGCCAAGTAGTCAAGGAACTCAGTATCTAAATACTCACCTCCGCGATCCGAGCGAAGGCATTTCAATGACTTGCCTAGTTGCCTTTCGGCTTCTGCTTGGAACTCCTTGAACTTTCCAAAAGCCTCGGACTTTCTATGCAAATAGATAAACATAACCGAATCTCGAGTAATCATCAATGAAAGTCACAAAGTACTCGTATCCGCCTTTAGCTTGTACGTTCATCGGACCACAAAGGTCTGAATGCACTAAGTCTAGAGTTCATGTGGCTCTATTACCCTTTGATGAGAAGGGACGCTTAGTCATTTTTCCCTCCAGGCAACACTCGCAGACAGGCGGTGTGTCAACGGATGACTCACCTAAGGCATTAACCTTTTCAAGTCTTTTGAGTCTTTCCAAGGAAATATGGCCAAGCCTTAGATGCCACAAGTATGTTTTATCTTCTTTTACTTGAGAAACTTTCTCGCCTTTTTGCGGATCTTTGATGAGCAAGCTTGATTAAACATTTCGGTATTAAGTAGGGGAGCTTTATGTGGTCTTACAAAATATAAACCATTTTCATTTATAGTTGAACACAATTCAAAACCATTCTTTGAAATAACAAATTCACCATTCAAACTTGAAACGAAAAATGATTGTTCAACTAAGGCGTAATAAGAAATCAAATTTCTCCCCGAAATTGGGAATAAAATAAACATTGTCTAAATGTAAAATTCTATTATTAAAATGCAAGTCCACAAACTCCCATCGCTTTAGCCGAAATGAGCGCCCCGGTGCCTACTCGCATCACTTGAGAACCCTCTTCCAAACTCTCCTCGTACGAACTAAGAATCCGCAATGAAGAACATACATGGTTAGTAGCTCCGTATCAAGTATCCAAGTGGACACATCTTTAGCTACATTAAAAGATTCCAAGAATAGTAATTCCAAATTACCTTTCTTATCTTTCCCAGCGGCAGCCTTGACTTTGCCATCTTTCACATCACGAAGGTATTCGGGACAATGGCGTCGCCAATGTCCTACCTCCTTACAGTAAAAGCATTTGCCCTTGGGCTTGGACTCGTCAACTTTCTTGGCAACCTTTTTCTTCATTGGCTTGGGCACGGGTGCAACACTACCCTTCTTCTTCGGTTTTGCCTTAGGCTTGTTTGATGACCTGGCTTCGGCCATATTGGCTTCAGCTTTCTTATCCCCTACTTGGACCTTATCTTTCGATAGCGAGCCCTCGTAGATAGTCGGTTCATTCGGCATCCGTGTCATGGTCAACTCATATTTGCCCATCGATATCGAGTTTTGAATGGGATAAACTCAGGAGTCAACGATTCCAAAATCATTGATACTTGAGTTGCTTCATCGAACTTTGATCCATGAATACCGGCGTCATTGAAGTAACTGATCATATTCAGAACATGACCATTCACTGCTTGACCTTTCTTCAATTTCGTGTTGACGGCCAACTTTGATGGCATCGTGTCTTGCTTGGTTGCTAGGTGATCCAAACATCGTAGTAAGTTTCCGCATGATTTCTCCCCGCGACTCAAACTCTTCAATCCGGGTCCTAATAACCTCCGACACGCCGCCAGGATGATCCCACGAGCCCGGTTATCTACTTCGATCCGGCCGATTACGCCGTTCGATCTCGCCTTTACCAGTTTTTTGGATCGCCGGCGTAGGGCATTCGTAAGTAAGTACATGTTGCACATTCTCATACGTGAGTACCACGTTTAAGTTGCTCTTCCATTTCTTAAAGTTGTTTCCCGTTAATTTTTCGGACACGCAGCGTAAATTTGAGCGTACATCTTGCCGAAAATAAAATGACATGTATTAATTCAAGTTTAACACTACTATATTAAATTTTAGGAATTGTAAACTAAAAAAAAATAGGTCTACTCTACCATTCCAAGGTTTTAACCTCGCATCTCAGTGCCGCCGTAGGGTAGGTCAAAGAGATGACGGTTAAATCGAGACAATCTCATCAATGAATAACTTGTGAGAATCAAACATCCCACGAGAATCGAACATCCCTTTATTCATTGACTACCTTCCTTTTTTAGCCTAGATATTTCCAAAAATATCCTTTATGAGTGTGACCTACTATATCGGATTTCTTAGGTACGCCCCGAGTGTGCCGTCGTAGGATAGGTCGGTGACCCGACGAGTACCCGTAAATCCTATCCTTTCGGAGACCAAGCCATGAATGTTGATAGGGGTGAACACCATCCGTAGGGGGACGAAATCAAAGCGCCGCGAGGCGTCACCCTTCTCTCACTTACTTGTATCTATAGTAGAGGCCGTGGGGTTGGCTGTCGCCTCCCCCGCTCCCACTCAATAATTTGGAAGTGGTGGTGGGTTAACTAACCACGTCTTTTTGATGTTAACATAAAAGTACATCAAATCAAGGATTCCGAATGGTGTCGGTGACGTAGGCAAGCCTACCCGTCCTATTCGTTGGAACATATGTGACAGTCGGACGAAATCGGGTCAAGACAAATTCATTGAGATAAGAAGGAATCACCCTCCGTTCCCCGGTGTAGCTTAGTCTTGCCGGACCCCCGTGCATACATCACACTAGAGGGTTAAGTCGGTCGAGCCTAGCTCGCTTGACCACCCAACCAATAAGCGAACCGTTTTTATCCAAGATTTATTGTTCTTTTACCATCATTCAATCTCGTAGACACTACGAATTGAAAACGTGATCTCGTTTGGGCTTTAAGGCGGTTCACCGAGAACACACACCGAAAGGCCTAACGATTTCATAACCCGTCCTCGGATCATTAATTAGTTACTAAATTTATTAATTACCACGTATTAATTAAATTTAAACTAATTACACGAGTTTGTATACATGCCTATTTTAATTACCAAAATTAAAATTCTACATGTATGCATGGAGTGGATTTATGATATGATGCATGTCATGGCAATTCCGATTTTATATCTATTTTATGATCGAACACATAAAAAATAAATTGCGGAAATTTAAACACCGAGATGGATTGTTGGTACCCCCGTATCTAATCTATCCTAGGAAAAAAATAAATTACAATCTTGTTGTCTTCATATCTTCGATCTTCGAACCTTGAACCACGAACCGCGAACCCGAAAGGAGAAGGGGCCATTATTTTATAAAATAAAATAAATAAATTTTTTTTTTTTCGAAATTAATTTTTTTTTTTTTTATTAAATCCTGCTGTTTATTATTTCATAAAAAAATATTTTTTTTTTTAATAACAGCCGCCGAATTTTATTAAAAAAAATTAGGGTTTGATGAAAAAATATCAAACCCTAGCCGTGGGAGAGCAAAAAAAAAAAAAAAAAAAATTTTCAGCCCCGACTCCTATTCATACCTCGAGTTCCGTCTTCATCTCGTGTTCTTCGTGTTCTTCATCGTTTTTCCGGAATTACAAAAAAAAAAAAAAGTGCCGAAAAAAAATAAAGGAATAAAAGAACAACAACTTTTACATCAATCCTATGCTCAATTGTTACTAAACAAAGGAGCTACAATAGATCTAACGAGTAAACAGTACCAACCCCAATCCATCTCTTCAACCAAGACATTCATAATCATAAAAAAATAAATTGCATGCGTCGGCCCCTATTAAAAAAAAATTTGGGACAAAAAATCTACATGTTTTACCACTCCTAGATCTAATATTTTATACGTATAAATATAGATCACCATGGCGACTGATACCACTGTTAGTAATACCATCCGCAACGGAAGCGATTTATGGATCTAGATCTATATAATACACGTAATAAAACAACTAGATCTATTCTACAAGGGGGATGTAGATCATACCTCTTGAATCTCAAAATTCAAGTTGAAGAACCGCAAAGGATGAATGTGAAGATGTGAAGAGCACCACGCTCTTCCGATCGTGTGATCCAAGCAATTCCCGGTGGAAGGAATTCTCGACTCGAACCCTTCCGATATGCTACCGGAAAAATCTCCAAGATTTCTCCCCAAATCTCCCTTGGCCGAAATTCTTTTCTTCTCTCTACTATAGGGAGAAGTCGAAATTTATCATTGTGTATAAGGCTTGGGAGAACTCTCTTTATATAGGAGAGTAAAACTTAGCCTCCAAGGATTTTTATTTATCAAACAAAATAAATCCTTTAATAAAAGATAATTCCATAATATTCTAGAACAAATCTAGAATAATATTTATCTTTATTATTTACCATAAATATTTATCCAATAAATATTTTATGCACATGTCTTATTAATCACAAGAAAACTAATTTCTTGTTCCAAAAATAAGAGGGGGGCGCCACTTTTAATTTATGACCTAGTCATAATTAATTTTTGGCTATAACACAATTGGGCCAAGTTTATGAAAAAAAACCTTTTTCACATATTTAATTATTTAGCCCAACTAATTTAATAGTCCACTAAACAATTAATTCACATATCGTTTTAATAAAGTCCAACAAGAACTAAATTAATATTATTAGGATTCGACGTCCGAGAATAGCTATGCTTATATTGGAGGCGCGTCGGGGACCATGGACTAATAATCGGCGGCTCCGATAAATCAAATAAATAATTATGGAATAATTATATTCGATAAATCAATCACAGGAATATGCCACCATAATCCCGTGATCGCACTCCTCCGATTACAAGATTATATTTATCTCCTCACGAGAATAATAATAAGCGTCCATTGATATAATCATTACATATGGATTAATCCTCCATGATCGTTCGTTCTAAATCGGGAAGTTACCGTTAACCCTTTTAAGAACCTCTTATCCTTATTTACCATTAACCCCTAATGATCAATTAATTCATACAACTCACCGTAGCTAATCGGTGTAATATGAACTCGTACGATCGATCGCTTTAGGATTAACAAATAAGGGAATCGTCTATCTACTTCCATAAATGGAAGGAATGGATTCCGTATCCGTGATAACACGTACTACTCACTCAATCCGGTACAATGCCAAGATGGGGTAATTCGGACCACGTACTCGGTGTAATCCTTAACCGTCAAGTCAAACTTCATACCGATTCAAGCGGTTGGATCGTGATCACCTCAAGATTAAGATATATCCATAAATATGATCATCCATTGATTTGATAAGACTTCTCGATTACGGAATTATATCGTGTGTTGGATCGATAATGGCACAAACACACTCTAGAGGGGGGGTGAATAGAGTGTGGGTGATTTTTAAACTCTTTTTCGAACGTACACAAGTACTAGTAAAATAAGCGCGGAAGCTTACTTATTCTACTATTCGCTTATGTATATAAAACCTACGTGATCAAGGTGATTAATTTATGTGATAAAAACAAAAACACGTTTGCAGGTTGTTTCAAGATGATCAAAACAATTAAGCACTATTTTATTTGAATAAACCAAGAAGCAAATTGATTAGACTAAGCAACCAGTAGGATGAAATAATTTAGATTCAATTTGGTTATCAAAGGAGCAGCTTACACACAGATCAAACAAGGTTATGCTTATATAGGATTAATCAATACTGATTGATACAACTAGATATGCATATGAAAGTTGATCAATCACAAGTGCAAAACAGATTGATCGAAAGCAAATTGTTATTTAAGCTTATAGCAGCGTTTTGGAAAACCGTCACTATAGGTTCAGTCTCTTTTATTAAGAACAGATGCAGATCGGATTTAAAACAAATTGCACAGGGACTAAAAGAGTTCAGATATAAGGCAAGCAGAAACAAATGAAATGCAGTCAGATTAGCAAACGAAAGGTGTTCAAATTACAGCTCGTTCAAATTCTGAATACTGAACAAAAGTATTACAAAACAGCACTTTTGCAAAAGAAAACTCAGTAGCTCAAAAAGATACAGCCACACACAAAACAGATCACTTCCAAGGCTGAACTATCAGTTCAAGCTCAAGGATGATAATCAAGGTGAAACACCAAGATTATGAAGCCTGCACTTGTGGGGACTGAATACAGGGTTCAGCTTAGTAAAACTACTGCCTACACTATTACAGGATAATACAATAAAGCACTACAGCAGGTTGCAAAAACAAGAGATGCAGCCAAGCAAGGATACAACAAATCTGATACAAAACTGATGCACTACAGACCAGTTTCAAAAATAAATACACAGGATCAGCAAGGGCTTGCTTTTCGGTTCAAAAAAAAATTATAACAGGATGTCCCAACAGATTAAGCAGATCACCAAGGGCAATATATAAGTGTAAGGGCACAGAACAACAGATTAAATAATGGGCTGAATGCTAAACAGATTCAAACAAGTGCAATGGTGAAATTGCAGCAAGCCAGTAAAGTACAGACTCAGCACAGCAAAGTGCAGAGCCAAGATCACAGATGTGCAGCAGACTACAAGTAGTGACTCAGCACAATAGATATGGCAAGAAGGTTATGTGCAGCTATATAATGTCAGTGTGTATGCAAGAAAGATTATTAAGAAAATCAACAGCACAGAGCCAAGCACACGAGTATCAGAATTTCAACACTAAACCTTAATGAATCTGAGTTGGTATTGAAATTCAGTGAAGTGAAAGTGCAATACAAGTGGTGAAACACTGTGATAGAGATGTGTGCAAGGCAGTCAAATCGCAGATCAATTAAAAACAGAGCCGAGCACAAAGGTCACAAGAGTGACACGAATTTCAGCACTTGATCTCAATGAGTTTGAATCAGTATTGAAATTCAGTGGTGGTAACGATTAAAGGGATAAAACAGAAAGTGAATAATCTGGCCTAATGTCACTTTGAGTTTGACCACTTACAGTCAAGAATCAATTCCTCAAGTCTCTTCCAGACAAGGCACCTTGGTGCACTTTTGAGACTGATTCTTTACAAGGGCTAATTCAAATGAACACTAGCTAGATTTTTCACACAAAACTAACACAAACTACAGTTTAAATATAGCATACACACTTTGACACACACACAAAAGGATGCTATAAAAACTGTAAAACAAGAAGAAAGGCTTACTGATCAATAGGAGAGGTCAACATACACAATGTCCCACCTCCAATCTTAACTCGGTAACCAGCACTGATTCAACGTCCAAGATCACAGTTCCAGTATGCCACTGACTGTGTTCTTGCAGCTTGAATCACCACTTCAAGTCCTCAGACTTCTCAAAACACAAAGGACGTAAAAAGCTTTTTGTTTTAGAAAATGTAGGACTGCAAGTGGAAAAGTTAGTTTGCAAGTCCGAATATACTAAGTATTTATAGAAAGAGAGGGGTGAAGAACCCTCAATTTCAGTGAATAGAAATAAATGCAAATCAAGATTCTTTCCATAAAACCGTTTTGACATGTGACTAAAAGCGGTAACCTTGGCACACAGTCACTGTCAATTTGACACGTTTTTATCACTTTTCCAACCACCCCTCTGTGTCAAAATGGAAGTGCATAAACCGACTGGAAAGAATCCGAAGTACACTGATTTCTTGTTCTAATACTTAGATGGGGTAACTAACCGAATTGACCTAAATTGGACAAACCAATTGTCACAAAGACATTGATTTGTCATATGGGACAATTAAACCGAGAACCCAGATTTGGCTATAGATTTAGGGCCAAAGCTGAGTTATAACCGACGGGACTAGGCACACCAACCGGACTTCATTGAGCCATTCCTCTCAGTCAAACAGGGGAATCGGGTCAGCCAATTTACCATTTCACCGGTTCACTTACATAGGGTCTGACTGAAGAGCCGTGACATGGAGCATGACAATTAATGCTCTAACAGTTCAGAATATTTTAAAAATCACGCTCCAGAGGATTTCCGAGCCATAGGGTTGCCAAAACTGCGATCTTTATGCATTAATGGCTCGATATTGGCCACGCCTCAGAAATAGGACTGCCAAAACGAGAGCCATGCTAAGTCAGCATAGAATCATAATCAAATCATCATAATATCAGACGAAATTAACACAGAATAAGAGCGAACGGATACTTCCCTGAAATAGGTAGAAAATTGAGCATTAAAGCTTCGGTTTTGACCATTTGAAGACGCCATGCCATCACGCTATAAGGGCTGCGAATCCATAGTAATAAAAGCCAAGAATGCCTTCCGGAATTGAGATATTCGGTTGCAGCTATTGATTCGAAATGAATTCGAATCAGTCCGATAATAGAAAGAGCCCTCATGATTTAGGAAATTCGCGTTGCTATTCGAAAGACCTTCCATAAGTGAAATAGACACGAGGAAGGGATTAGCCAGCAGAGAGAAGTGAGCAATCTGTAAGAGAATTGCAGAGGGTCGGAAAATTGAATGAGAGATTTTAGGGATTTGATTTTGGCAAGAGGGACGGTCAAATGAAAGGAGCAGCCGAAATTCTAGTGAATGAAAGTAGGCAATGGGAATTTAATAATATGTTTATTTGTTTTAGGGAAAATATGGATCAATGGCTGGAAATAATAATAAGGACTGATTAAAATGGATCAGCAGATTTAGCCCAAGGACATTTATAATTAGAATGCCATAACACATTAATTTGTGTTACGTTTATAACATGTGATATAAAATATTACGTGTGTTACATTCATTAAAAAATGCCGTCACACGTGATATAAAATATTACGTGTGTTACATTCATTAAAAATACCGTCACACATAACTATATAACATATTATAAATGTCATCACATAATGTTTAAGTGTTTGCATTCTTATTTAAACTTTGAGATACCTGCAAAAACACTTAAACTCGATACTTATTAGTGACATATATAACATGTGAAAAAGTCACACAATATAATAAATAAAAGCTTTAAATCGGAGGGAAAAACCTTTTGAAAATTAATCAACTTATTACTTTACTACCACAAAATACTTAAACAATCTCCCCTTTGATTCATTTTCAAAATAATTACTTTAAAACTTTTATTAAGGTTTATTTTAAAACATGGAGAGTTCCACTCCCCCTAAATATAAGCTCCCCATTAATTAGAGCTTTTCAACATAAATAAATTCTCGTTTAAAAGCTTTAATACTATTCTCTCCCCTTAGTTTGAAAATTAATCAAATAAGGACTTAAAGACTCGGGGTTGAGAGTTATACCACAAAATGGTCATATAAATTTTCAGTTTAACGAAATGCTCATATAAAATACTCATACAAAATATCCAAAAAAAAATAAAAAAAAATTCATTTAAAATATATGTAAATAAATACTTCCCTATCAAATGATATCAAGGATTATGATTATATCATTAAGAACTTGTATCAAAGAAGTATTCCTTTGAAGCTCAAGGACCTACAAACATAAGATAAAGACAATGGTACCTTTTATACTTTGGGTCCTAGAGGGTTAGATTGAACTTTCTTAGGAACCCAAACTTTTCTAACTTTGGGTTTATGTGCAGCCTTTCTAACCCATACATGTCTAGTTAACTGACCATAAAATCCAAAGTGGGGATAGGATGAGTAATAGGTATTAAATGCATAAGGGTCATGATATGGATGCGAATGCAATGAATGATCATGATGTGATTGCCAAAAGTGTGGTTCGGCAAATCGTGGTGTGTGAATATTTTGCCTGTAAGTGTAATTAGGTGCTTGATGAATTCTAGGATCATGATATCTATATGAATTATCATTATGAGCATGATATCTATATGATGATGTATTCCTATAGGCATGATTTCTAGGTGATTCATAATCAGAGTCATAAGAGTAGTTCTTGGGAGTGTAATTCCTAGAACCTCTCCTATCATACTTGATATGCGTGATGTTTCTATTAGCATTATTTCTTGTGTTTGAAGTATCTTTTGTGAAGTGTGTGTTTTTGAAGATGAAGCATACTTGTGTGTGTTTTATGTGCAACATTTTGAGCCGGTAATGAATGTTCAAGTGCAATGGGTCGGGGCACAAAAGTTTCCTTTTGAGACTCGGGTTCAGTGACTACAGACTCATTCAAGGTTCCTTCTTTAGAAGTAACAAGAATGTGTTCAGTGTGACCCGATGATTCTTTAGGAGATGAGAGAGAGGATTCCAATCTATTATGATTGTTTTCAAGCTCTTTGAATAGCTTGTTTTAATTTATCCTTCTCACATCGTAAAGACTTCCAACTCAACCTCATATTTAGAAACCTTTTGTTTCAAATCAACTTCGAGGGATTTAACTTTTAATTCAAGCTGATTTGTGGTGCTCGTTAAGGAACATATGAGATTGTCTTTCTCAACTATGTCCTTTTTGAGACCCTTATTTGTTTTAGCTAGAAACTCACATCTATTTTTGAAGCCTTCACAAATTTCAACGATATCAAGATGTTCCTCATATTCTGAGTCGTAGCTTGATTCTGAATTTGATTCAGAACATTGTGTTTGGTTGTCTGAAATCTCAGAATTTGATTTTGATTTATTGCTTGAAGGTTCATCAACTTTAGCTCCAAGAGCCAGCTCATGCATAGGCTTATTAGATGAGGATTTAGATCGAGCCACACGATTTCTGCGACCCATTTTGCGGTTCAAATGACAAACTTCTGCAAAAAGTCAATCTCAAAAGACCATGTATATTATATCACAGAAAAGTGGTTTATACCAATTAAATATGAAAAGGAGAGACAGTTTGAATATAATCCACAAGAAATGATCTCAAATAACAACACTTAAGAAATAATTTGTGAAGCACAAATTTGGCAAATAGAACAGTTAAGCACTTAAAAAAAATTTGATCAAATGAGATATTCAGCAAATCAAATAAATAATCTGATTTATTAAAAAGTTTGCAAGCTTGATTTCAATTAACCAAGATTTATAGTGACGTTTAGACAAACGTTGCAAATAGGTTCTAAAAGCAGATCAGATCATAAACCAAGTACTAAGACTAATGAATATATATATCAAAGGCACTCAATCAAGGATGCAGAAGCAACCTTTTAAATCTGTCAAGATGTACAGAGAAAGGTATTCAATATAATCCCTTAAGATAAAGCAATCTCAGTTTAGATACAAAGCTTAAAACTTACACATGATACTATTTCCAAAATTATCGGGATAAATCAAGTCCAAGAAAAACAACCAAAAACAGATCACCAAAGTTTATACGGCAGATGAACTGATCAAGGCTAGGCTGAAACTTTCACTATTTAGAAATGATAATCTAAATCAAGAGACTCGATTATCAAGACTGATGGTTAGTCTGAAGACAACTGTTTCAGCAAAACAACAACAAGGCCTATTCTAGCCTGTTACAAGGTTTTCAGCTGATCTAAAGCAACTAAACAAAGATCCTATTACACAGGTAACAAGAAGGGTGAGCAGCAGGTTCAAGCAAGTATTTTGAGTAGATTTTGAACACCACAGATTGCACAGAGTGTAGCACAAGATCACAGGACAGCAGGTGCAATATCGGTGTTAAGTTACACCAAAATTCAACAGATATGATCAATGCAGCAGGAGGAAAAAGTGCAGGTAAGGTTCACCAGAACAGCAGATACCAAGATTATATAAACTACAGATTAGAAGACAAGGACTCAACAGATCAAGTACAAATTCCAGCAATGCAGATTATGACCAAGATTTGAACAAGCAAGATACAGCAATGTATTAGCAGATCGTGTATCAGGACAATGGTACGACAGAGGTACAACAGATGCACAAAAAACAGGTTCAGTGAACAGCCAAATAATGTGCACAGGAGGTGCAGCAAAGTTGGAGAACAATAACACAATTATGAAACACAGAAACACAGCCATTCAGCAACACAACTGCAATATGCAACAGATTCAAACAGTTGGAGATGCTCAGCAAGAAATCATGCAAGGGGCAGAAATTCAGTGTTTCAATCACAAAAATAAATACCGAAGGTTTTGATCACTAGGTGACCAAGCTCCGATACCAATTGTTGGATCGATAATGGCGCAAACACACACTCTAGAGGGGGGTGAATAGAGTGTGGGTGATTTTTAAACTCTTTTTCGAACGTAACACAAGTACTAGTAAAATAAGCGCGAAGCTTACTTATTCTACTATTCGCTTATGTATATAAAACCTACGTGATCAAATGGTGATTAATTTATGTGATAAAAACAAAAACACGTTTGCAGGTTGTTTCAAGATGATCAAAACAATTAAGCACTATTTTATTTGAATAAACCAAGAAGCAAATTGATTAGACTAAGCAACCAGTAGGATGAAATAATTTAGATTCAATTTGGTTATCAAAGGAGCAGCTTACACACAGATCAAACAAGGTTATGCTTATATAGGATTAATCAATACTGATTGATACAACTAGATATGCATATGAAAGTTGATCAATCACAAGTGCAAAACAGATTGATCGAAAGCAAATTGTTATTTAAGCTTATAGCAGCGTTTTGGAAAACCGTCACTATAGGTTCAGTCTCTTTTATTAAGAACAGATGCAGATCGGATTTAAAACAAATTGCACAGGGACTAAAAGAGTTCAGATATAAGGCAAGCAGAAACAAATGAAATGCAGTCAGATTAGCAAACGAAAGGTGTTCAAATTACAGCTCGTTCAAATTCTGAATACTGAACAAAAGTATTACAAAACAGCACTTTTGCAAAAGAAAACTCAGTAGCTCAAAAAGATACAGCCACACACAAAACAGATCACTTCCAAGGCTGAACTATCAGTTCAAGCTCAAGGATGATAATCAAGGTGAAACACCAAGATTATGAAGCCTGCACTTGTGGGGACTGAATACAGGGTTCAGCTTAGTAAAACTACTGCCTACACTATTACAGGATAATACAATAAAGCACTACAGCAGGTTGCAAAAACAAGAGATGCAGCCAAGCAAGGGTACAACAAATCTGATACAAAACTGATGCACTACAGACCAGTTTCAAAAATAAATACACAGGATCAGCAAGGGCTTGCTTTTCGGTTCAAAAAAAAATTATAACAGGATGTCCCAACAGATTAAGCAGATCACCAAGGGCAATATATAAGTGTAAGGGCACAGAACAACAGATTAAATAATGGGCTGAATGCTAAACAGATTCAAACAAGTGCAATGGTGAAATTGCAGCAAGCCAGTAAAGTACAGACTCAGCACAGCAAAGTGCAGAGCCAAGATCACAGATGTGCAGCAGACTACAAGTAGTGACTCAGCACAATAGATATGGCAAGAAGGTTATGTGCAGCTATATAATGTCAGTGTGTATGCAAGAAAGATTATTAAGAAAATCAACAGCACAGAGCCAAGCACACGAGTATCAGAATTTCAACACTAAACCTTAATGAATCTGAGTTGGTATTGAAATTCAGTGAAGTGAAAGTGCAATACAAGTGGTGAAACACTGTGATAGAGATGTGTGCAAGGCAGTCAAATAGCAGATCAATTAAAAACAGAGCCGAGCACAAAGGTCACAAGAGTGACACGAATTTCAGCACTTGATCTCAATGAGTTTGAATCAGTATTGAAATTCAGTGGTGGTAACGATTAAAGGGATAAAACAGAAAGTGAATAATCTGGCCTAATGTCACTTTGAGTTTGACCACTTACAGTCAAGAATCAATTCCTCAAGTCTCTTCCAGACAAGGCACCTTGGTGCACTTTTGAGACTGATTCTTTACAAGGGCTAATTCAAATGAACACTAGCTAGATTTTTCACACAAAACTAACACAAACTACAGTTTAAATATAGCATACACACTTTGACACACACACAAAAAGAATGCTATAAAAACTGTAAAACAAGAAGAAAGGCTTACTGATCAATAGGAGAGGTCAACATACACAATGTCCCACCTCCAATCTTAACTCGGTAACCAGCACTGATTCAACGTCCAAGATCACAGTTCCAGTATGCCACTGACTGTGTTCTTGCAGCTTGAATCACCACTTCAAGTCCTCAGACTTCTCAAAACACAAAGGACGTAAAAAGCTTTTTGTTTTAGAAAATGTAGGACTGCAAGTGGAAAAGTTAGTTTGCAAGTCCGAATATACTAAGTATTTATAGAAAGAGAGGGGTGAAGAACCCTCAATTTCAGTGAATAGAAATAAATGCAAATCAAGATTCTTTCCATAAAACCGTTTTGACATGTGACTAAAAGCGGTAACCTTGGCACACAGTCACTGTCAATTTGACACGTTTTTATCACTTTTCCAACCACCCCTCTGTGTCAAAATGGAAGTGCATAAACCGACTGGAAAGAATCCGAAGTACACTGATTTCTTGTTCTAATACTTAGATGGGGTAACTAACCGAATTGACCTAAATTGGACAAACCAATTGTCACAAAGACATTGATTTGTCATATGGGACAATTAAACCGAGAACCCAGATTTGGCTATAGATTTAGGGCCAAAGCTGAGTTATAACCGACGGGACTAGGCACACCAACCGGACTTCATTGAGCCATTCCTCTCAGTCAAACAGGGGAATCGGGTCAGCCAATTTACCATTTCACCGGTTCACTTACATAGGGTCTGACTGAAGAGCCGTGACATGGAGCATGACAATTAATGCTCTAACAGTTCAGAATATTTTAAAAATCACGCTCCAGAGGATTTCCGAGCCATAGGGTTGCCAAAACTGCGATCTTTATGCATTAATGGCTCGATATTGGCCACGCCTCAGAAATAGGACTGCCAAAACGAGAGCCATGCTAAGTCAGCATAGAATCATAATCAAATCATCATAATATCAGACGAAATTAACACAGAATAAGAGCGAACGGATACTTCCCTGAAATAGGTAGAAAATTGAGCATTAAAGCTTCGGTTTTGACCATTTGAAGACGCCATGCCATCACGCTATAAGGGCTGCGAATCCATAGTAATAAAAGCCAAGAATGCCTTCCGGAATTGAGATATTCGGTTGCAGCTATTGATTCGAAATGAATTCGAATCAGTCCGATAATAGAAAGAGCCCTCATGATTTAGGAAATTCGCGTTGCTATTCGAAAGACCTTCCATAAGTGAAATAGACACGAGGAAGGGATTAGCCAGCAGAGAGAAGTGAGCAATCTGTAAGAGAATTGCAGAGGGTCGGAAAATTGAATGAGAGATTTTAGGGATTTGATTTTGGCAAGAGGGACGGTCAAATGAAAGGAGCAGCCGAAATTCTAGTGAATGAAAGTAGGCAATGGGAATTTAATAATATGTTTATTTGTTTTAGGGAAAATATGGATCAATGGCTGGAAATAATAATAAGGACTGATTAAAATGGATCAGCAGATTTAGCCCAAGGACATTTATAATTAGAATGCCATAACACATTAATTTGTGTTACGTTTATAACATGTGATATAAAATATTACGTGTGTTACATTCATTAAAAAATGCCGTCACACGTGATATAAAATATTACGTGTGTTACATTCATTAAAAATACCGTCACACATAACTATATAACATATTATAAATGTCATCACATAATGTTTAAGTGTTTGCATTCTTATTTAAACTTTGAGATACCTGCAAAAACACTTAAACTCGATACTTATTAGTGACATATATAACATGTGAAAAAGTCACACAATATAATAAATAAAAGCTTTAAATCGGAGGGAAAAACCTTTTTGAAAATTAATCAACTTATTACTTAGTACCACAAAATACTTAACATCGTGAACTCTAATCAAATCGGTCCAGCCCTATATGATATATCTATCATGTATAAATGCCCCATTAGGTTCTCTTAACCGAAAGTCCGGATAAGACAATCACACCTATTGTGTTACGGCGCATTAATAAGCACGTTAAAGGAGAGACCCGATACTCTCGATTAACTTCACTACGGGCTAATTGTATTTTAAGTACATCTTCACTAACTCAATCCTCCCGTGTATATACCATACACCGAGTTAAGTGATTACATAAACGATATACTTTAGGGTTTTACGTAGTGTAAATACTATTGTCACATCGGTGAATATGAGAATAATAAATATGAATAATAACATCATTTTATTTATTAAATAAAACAATTACAAAATTGTCTTTCGGGCATCACACCTAACAATGATTATATCAATGGACGCTTATTATTATTCTCGTGAGGAGATAAATGTAATCTTATAATCGGAGGAGTGCAGTCACGGGATTATGGTGGCATATTCGTAAATCGCTTCCGTTGCGGATGGTATTACTAACATCAGGCTCAGTCTAAAATCACCCCCAAAATCATCCTTGATTCAATCGTCCCTAGATTAAACGACCCGGATTTATTCATAGACGAAACCCAACATCGTCAGTGGGCACAACAAAAAGGGAAATAATATTTTATTAGCATCCATGTGAATTTTGCAAAACTAAATTATGAAAGAAAAATAAAATTGATTAAAATATTCCTAGGACTCTGTGTTTATGGTGATGGTGGGAGGGTTAGACCCCCCTCAACTTCCACGCTTTCTTCTCTAAGGGGGGCTTCATGTGGGCTATAGTGACTTCAAATGTCTTATTTGCTGTACCACTTCTTTCTCAGAGTATTCACAATGACAGCTGGGAAGACAATGTAAAAAGAATGTAAGACTCAAAGTTACAAAGTATTTACTACTATGGCTCAATTTAACATAATAGGAAAGCCAATTATGTGAAGGTGGGAGTGGGTCTGTCCCCTTCCACTCCCACTATTGTGAAAAAAAACCAAGGTAAAAAAAAGTAATATTCTTCTCTTTTTTTACTCTTGTTCATTAATATTAAATAAAATTAATATTTTGATTGGGTGATAGCCCATTGTTTATTCATTTTCATTCACCGTGAGAAGTGAGCTATAGTGCAACACTACAAATTCTTGAGGTGGGTGTGTAGTAAAGTTGACAGCTTTTCTTTTCAATGCCATTTTGCCCGTAACTATAGTTGATACTCTCAGCTTTAGGCTTTTCAATGCCATTTTGCCCGTAACTATAGTTGATACTCTCACAGGGTGACAAATTAGGCTATTGTAATTACTCTAGTGGTTGAATGATATTTCATGTGGTTAAGACAAAAACCTGCAAAATTATATTATTATTTTAAAACTAAGAACGAGTAGGATTGCTTTGCTCCCGAGTCTTCCACTTGGTCCTTGAAGGGTAGAATTGCCTCTTCACCGCTTCACCACAAACCAACGAGTCTTTCACACCTAACGGATGCTTCACGTGTCTTCGACGGGTTCTTTATAAAATAAAGAATGAATCAAGTAAATGATTCGATTGCGAGCGGTTTGATTAGGATGATATAATCGGCGGCTTGCGCTTCAAGTGTGTATGCTTGATGCATGCGGCTTGAACACGAGAATACACTTGAAGAAGATAACTAGATCGGCGACTTTAAGCTCGGTAAGTTCACGGGGTGTTTTTCACTCGGTGTTATCACTTAAAGTTTATCCCAAAATTCATCATCTTCTTCTTGAGTTGAAAGTCCTCTATTTATAGGTAGGAATGCATGTGACTTGAATTTGAAATTCAAATGTGACCGTTCCTTGTATTTGTCCCATCTCGCACGCATTCCGTCACTATTCATAGGATCGACACATCGGGATTACTTTTTGACGGTGCGATCCGTCCACCCCTTTGACTTGTATCCAATGGATAAAAATATGGATCATCCCAACGTCTTTTTAATCTCGGCCTTTGATTTGCTTGATAAGTCGAGGTAGTTGGTCATTCTTATCCATGTAACTTCCCAATAATCTTGAATTGATCGAGGTATATATCGGCGGGTTCATCGGTCTGTCGTAAAACCAATCGATCTGCGAACATCATATTTTTGTCGTAAAATATAATGCGGTGAATCTTTTTATCCAACTTTTGTTTGTGAAGTTAGATTACATCATTTAAAGTATAACCAAGTTCCAAGCATCATCTAACTTGTGGAACTTAGACCTTACACACACAAGATATATGTAATCGGTTTAGGTCATCACGACTTGCCTAAATTCGATTCCATATCCTTGACATTAAATACTAAGTTTGATCCCTTAGCCTTCATTAATCGAGTTTGAACCCTCGGCCTTCGGTCTTCGGTCTTCGGCGGGTTCTAGACCGCCTCTGCGACCTATCTACCCTACTCGACCTAGATCGGTCTGGCGATAAACAATCGGCGGCCATTTACGATGCTTGTTTGATCAAACCTATTTATGAATCAAACTCTAATAAACCTATACATTTTATCTAGACATCTTTTTGCCTTTGCACTATAACGACTAGTATGGCACTCATCATCAAAACTAAGAAATAAGTCCAACAATTTCCCCCTTTTTGGTGATGATGCCACTACCCTCACCTAATCGGCAAAGCAAAAAGATAAAAACACAAACGAGAACAAATTTAGTCAATTCTCATTATAAACATTTGTTCACAGTTATTACAACTAGATACAGCAAAGATAAACAATGAAAAGTAGCTGATCTATTGTCTCTTTTCTCTTTCTTGTCTAGCCTTCTCAGCTTGCTCTTGATAGGCTCTGATCTCTTCTATCATTTCAACCATCCATTCATTCTCAATAAGTGTAAAGTCAATATAAGAATTGACTTGTTTCCACCAATTCCATGCTTCGGGCGGGACAAGATTGATCGATTCACCCGAAGCCAAACTTCATATACGACTCCTTAAATTCATTCGGTGAATCTTTTGCTTTTGTAATTGGCGGCACCTTTTCACCTCTCGCTACTCCTTCGTCTCGGTAGATGCTCTTAAAGCTCTAATCCTTGCCTCCCAAAACTTCAAACTCAAGAAGGAGTTGAGACCTTCATGAAATCCCATGTCACGATAGGGTCTCCTTCGTTGTAAAACTCTTTCTTGTCTTGTGATAGGAGATCATCGGTAAGTTGCACTCGCCAGTGCGGGTTGCCTAAAGGCATTTGTATCATCGATCCATCTCTTTTGTGCAAAGAGTCTAGCGACCTCCTTTCTTTGCACTGATTGGCCCTCTTCCCCCTTAGTGACATCATCAACAAAACGTGAGATGAGGCCATGAATAGCTTCTGTGATACTATCACTCTGTGTAATTGACCCGCCATAGTTCCGGTTCTAGTATCAAGAGAAGTAATCCTTGATTGCGAGTCTCTTCTAGTCCGTTGATCCTTTCGGTAAATTTGGGATCGTGCATAGCGAGTTGTTGTGCGAAAGAAGAGCTCGGCGGCTTCGAAAGCTTGTCAAGTTTTTGATGAACGGATGTAAGTTGATCTTTCAAAAACTTGTCCTTCGGTGTGTTCCCTTGCTTGATATATCTTACATCATATATCATATCATTCAAAGCATTTTGAGTGGAAGCAAAGTTTGAAGCAAATTTGTATTAGCGCATTGTCCGTTTTCATTGACCATCTTCATCGCTTCTTCAAATCTCTGTTCTTGCTCTGTCCAATTGAGTTCTTAACTGTTGCATGTCATTTCTTACAGTTCTTAACTCATTGACAACTTCAATTGGCACTCCACTGGCCATTCTACTATCAGTAGATCCATCAGCAGGCTCCTCAACTCTATATTGTGCCTGTTGTCTGCTGATGACCATGGCCCTACTCAAATCTCTCCCAGCAGGGGGAGGTCCTTCCTCAACCATTGCACCAAGAACATCTTCAAGGATAGGATCTTGTGCAGGTTCTTCAACAACTTCTTCTTCTCCAAAAATTTGAAATTCTTCATCACTGTAATTATAGTCCAGCAGCTGCTCATCCTCATTAACAGCAGTCTGCTGACTATCTTTTCCTACAGTGGCATTGGCTCCAGCAGGCTCCACTACAGCAGCCTCAATAACAACAGGGGTTTCCTCCAAACCCAAACCCGGTTCCAACCTTTGTGCGAGTCTTGTTTGAGACTCGGCGGCTGTACCTCCCGTTCCAACCTTTGTGCGAGTCTTGTTTGTATCCCGGCAACTGTACCTCCTCTTCAACTTCCCGTGGATTGAATATATTGGTATTATCCACTTGGAAACCTTCAGCATGACCAATCTTGGTCAGAATCATGGCAGTTTTGGTGAGAATCCCTTCAAAGTCAAATCCACTTTGATATTCAATGGATTCCTCAGAACTAGCACTTGGTTCACTGAAGTCAGTGGTCTTTTCCACATCCAAATCAGCATCCTGTACATCTTCAGGTTGTGCAGTAGGCTCTACAACATGAAATGTACTTGGTTCATCAGCCAGCCTACCAGTACTCAAATTTATTCCTTCATTTATCAAGGCTTCTAGATCATCCATGGTGAGATCTTGTAGATCCTCATCCATTTCTCCAGTCTGCTGGCCCTCAGCAGATCTTCCAAGGCATTAGTGGACTGTTTCACAGATGGTACATGTGTTAGTGCAGCCCCACTTGATTCTCCTGGTCCAGAGGGAAAATCTCCTCTACTATCTGATGATGAAGAGGAATCATCAGGACCATCTCTTGGATCTCTAAATTTGATACCCTCCTCCTTCTGTTGCTCATCAAACAAATCCATCAGTCTTGATTGCAGCAAGGTTGTATCAATCAGATCCACCAAGTTCTCCACTCCCAGTTTGTCAAAAACCCATTCTTCAAAATCTGTCATTGGTTGAGCAGCTGGTTTTTGTCTTTTGTAGAACCCAAACTTCCACTGGAAGTAATCAGCAATTTGCTGAAGTTTGGGATCCACATACTCTTCAGTTTTCTTGCTCTTTTTCACATGCCTCTCAAATGGCATAAAAGATCTTCTGGGAGCAGCTCCAGTAGCTTGTTGACCTCCAAAGGTTCCAACAAGCGATTCAAGGTATCTTCTACGGATGTTTGAAAGTCGGCGGAGTTGCTTTGTGATGGTGCATTTGTACCTACTACTTCCATCCGTATCACACTTGGTTCCCCGACTTACATGCTCATCGGCGGGGTTAGCGACGATCGCTCTTCCCCCGAACTATTGCCAAATTTGCGGGGTCTTCAACCAAGTCTCCAATCACCTCTTCAACCACCACGGCAGGTTCAGGTTCAGTGGTTTGCTGTGGTTCTTCAGTGGATGCTACAGCAGGCTCAGGGTCAGTAGACTGCTGTACATCCTCTACAGATTGCTCAAAAACAACCTGTTCAGCATCAGTGGACTTGATAACTTCTTCATTGGAGGAATCACTGATAACAACTGGTGGAATGATAGTTAGAGGCTCAGCTTCAACAGCCTCTTCTTCCTCCTCTACTGATGCTTCTTCTTGGGCCCTCTGTGCCTCCAAATCTTTCAACTCTTTCCCTTGCCATATTTCTTCTTTTTGGCAACTTCCTTCATCCTCTTGGATAGGGGTTCATCATCATCATTTTTTCTAGTCAATTTTCTTTTTCTACTTGCTTCCTTCATTGTTCTCTAAGAATTTCACCAACAGTTTTTCTTGAAGCCACGAGCGGGGTCGGTAACCTCCACTTGACCCTCGGCGGACTCGGCGATCTGTCTTTGTTTTCCTTTCTTGTTCTTTTTGATTTCGGGACTTCGTAGTCTTTCTATCATCGGCACTCTTCTTCCTCTTTCCAGTTTTCTTTGGTGCGGCGGGTTTGATAGAAATCTTCTTAGTTGGTTGAACCTCGCTCACCACCGCATCACCATCATCTCCATCATCATTATCATCGGCGGCTTCTTCACGCTTTCTTCATCATCATCAAGTCCGGGATTGCATAATCAATCTCCTTTTTGTATCTCGGACCGATTTATATCAACTCGGTTCAATGTCGGGAACCTCCAAGTAATTCGGCGGGGTTTGAATCATCAAACCTAAGGGTAAGGCCTTTGATTTCCTTTTCCCTAGTTTGTCCTCCTTTGCAACTTTCTTCATATAGTGAATAAAGTATCCAGCCCAGTCAAACTTCATGCTCCTGCAGATGATAATCATCAGCTCTATCTTGGGTCCTGATAGAGTATCCATACTTGCCGCTTAGCCCAAGTATGTTCTTTGCAATGAGTTTGCTCGTGGACTATATTCATTCCCAATGTGTCGCAATTGATGCCGAACAGATTTGGTGGTTTGATTTGTCTTGATTTGATCTACAAACGCCAACTTGTCCAATCCCATTGCTTCGGGATTCACCGGACCATTTTCCACTTCTTCAAATCCAAACACTTCCCTCGGCGGACGGGGGAGATAACAAGCTCCTCGGCATTCACGGTTGTATTGAATGCTTCGGTTCCTTCTTCCACCACCATGTTCTTCCGAAATCAACAACATTGGTGTATGAAATTGTGTCTAATCGATATTGAGCTTGTTCTCCAAGCCCGCAAACCTCCTTATTCTTCGACCTATATTAATGGCCAACTCTGTTTGGTTTGCATCAACAACATAGCCTCTTACACTTTGGCTTGATTCGATTTGAACTTCAACTCTTTCCGCCATTGAAATAAGAAAAAGATGAAGAAGAGTTCCTCTCAAATCTGTGTTCACACGAAGTAGAATTTGCGAGAGATAAAGCGAGAAGATGCAAGTGGTGAATCCTTGCTATGTAACGATCGATTATATAGACGGTGGGTAGTTGAAACTTGTCATAGCACGTACATTGAGGTAACCACGATTAATCTGAATAAATTACGTCTTGACACGTGGCCCATTACTCCACCATAATGTTTGTAACCGTTGGATGGTTTAACTGTGGTAATAATGGATAAAATAAATATCCCGCCAATATGCTTTTTGACTTTAATTATTTTGACTGAGTAACGTTCCCTCCAGCAAGGTATCCCTCAGCAGGGTGGGCTCAGCAGTCTGCTGATAATGTGCTTCAGCAGCCTGCTGACAAGGTGACTCTGCTGATCCTTGTTTTCTCCTTGTTTTGTTCAATTGATAATACAAGATGAAGTTTAATACCAATGACTGATCTGTCAAGTGAGCTCACCCAACATGACAAAGACCAATCCCCTTGGCAACCTCATTTGCTCAATTGTTCAAACATAAGTACATGGAATTGTTGATACCAATGACTAATCTGCTGTGAGCTCACCCAACATAGCAAAGACTAATCCCCTTGGTGAATTCCAGTACACCTGCTTGAATATCAGTCAATCTTTATAATTCCAAGTTCAGTCCTTAATTTGGCAAATCTTTCACTATCAAGTGGCTTAGTGAAAATATCAGCAAGTTGATCTTCGGTAGGGATGTATAGAACCACCACATCTTTCTTTTCAACATGATCTCTTATAAAATGATGTCTCACATCAATGTGCTTGGTTCTTGAATGCAAAACAGGATTTTCTGTGATTGCAATTGCACTTGTGTTGTCACACATGATTGGAATTTCCTTTTCTTCAATTCCATAATCCCTTAATTGTTGTCTTAGCCATAGTACTTGTGCACGAGCGGCTTCCGCGGCAATGTATTCGGCTTCGGCGGTGGAAGTTGAAATAGAATTCGTTTCTTGCTAAACCAGGAGACCAGTCTATTTCCCATTAACTGACAGGTTCCTGAGGTGCTTTTTCTATCAATCTTGCATCCAGCATAATCAGAATCTGAGTAGGATATTACCTTGAAGCTTCCTTCCTTGGAATACCATATCCCTACTCCCAAAGTTTCTTTAAGATACTTGAGAATTCTCTTAACTGCACCTAAATGACTTTCTTTAGGTTTGGATTGAAATCTTGCACAAACACCTACAAGAAAGGATATATCGAGTCTGTCATTGGAGATACGATGAGATACGACGCCTATCATCCTTCTCGTATAAATTCGATCAACATCTTTGCCTTCTTTATCTTCATCCAATCGATGTTTGTACTCATAGGAGTTGAGCTCTTAGTCTTTGTTTTCCATACCAAATTTCTTCGGCGGTTCTTTGGTATACTTGGTTTGATGAATGAAGATTCCATCCTTTATTTGTTTGACTTGCAATCCCAAAAAGTAGTTCATTTCTCCCATCATACTCATTTGGAATTTACTTTTCATTAGATTTGCAAACTTTTCACAAAGTAAATCATTTTCGAGCCAAAAATTATGTCATCCACATAAATTTGTACCAAGCGGGTGTTGTCCCCTTCACCGATTCTCGAAAAGAGTCTTGTCAATGGTCCCTTTTGTAAAACCATTGTCCACCAAGAATTGAGATAGAGTCTCATACCATGCTCTTGGTGCTGTTTCAATCCATAAAGTGCTTTGTTGAGTCTATACACTTTATCTTCTTGATCTTTAACTTCAAATCCAGGAGGTTGCTTGAACATACACTTCCTCCTCTAGGATACCATTCAAAAATGCACTCTTGACATCCATTTGATATACTTTGAAGTTCTTATATGCGGCATGTGCCAAGAATAATCGATAGCTTCCAATCTTGCAACAGTGCATAAGTTTCATCAAAATCTATTCCTTACCTTGAGAATAGCCTTTTGCAACTAGTCGGCCTTATTTCTTACAATGGTACCGTTCATCAAGTTTATTTCTATATACCCACTTAGTACCAATGATATTTGCATGAGTGGCCTTTCAACTAGTGTCCAAACTTGATTTCTTTCAAATTCATTTAATTCTTCTTGCATAGCAATTATCCAATCTGGATCCGAAATTGCTTCTTCAACAACTTTAGGTTCCATTTGAGATAGAAAACAAGTAAACATAGCTTCCGGTTGTCTTCTAGTCCTCACACCTTGCTTTGTACATTGCCAATAACTTGTTCGGCGGGGTGATTCCTTAACCATTGTGGATTTTGGTTATTTTGATTTTCGGGAATATCATCTTCGGTAGGGTCTGCTTGTAGTTTCTTCTACGGGGGTCGGCGGATCCTTGAATTGCTTCGGTTGTTGCATCGGTAACATTGTCGGCGGGGTGTTCGGCGAGGCGATGTCGAAACTTTTAGGTCATTGAATCTTTCCAAAACTTCAACACAATCTGGATCGGTGATTTGTTGATTTTCAAAGAGTTCACACTCTTTATCTTCCATACCGGTAAACTTAGGTTCATCAAACACAACATTGATTGTTTCTTCATGTTTCGGTGTTCTTTTGTTCGGTACCACGAATGCTCTCTGTTGATCGAAGAATATCCTAAGAAAATTCCTTCATCGATTTTGGTTGGAATGTTTTCAAGTGAACTTTATGATTTAGAATAAAACATTTGCTTCCAAATGGGTGAAAATAAGATATATTAGGTATCCTTCCATTCCGGATCTCATAAGGTGTCTTCGGCGGCTTCTTGTTTACTTGATGTTCTATTTTGTGTATAGCATGCTTGTATTTTGCTTTCACCCAATATCTTTCGTGTAGCAAAGCTTCACGGATCATTGTTCTTCCCGCTTCCTTTAATGTCCTGTTTCTTCTTTCGGCAACCCCATTTTTTGAGGTGTACCACAACAGACAAGTTGATGAAGTACACCATTCTCGTTCACGTATTCTCTTATAACTTTGTTGAGAAATTCGGTACACTCGATCGATCTAATCTTTATGATTTGTTAGACTTTTCTCATTTTGTAATCTTTTCAAAAGATTAGGTAAGCTTTGGAGAGTCTCACTTTTCTTGTTCATGAATATCACCCAAGTGTATCTAGAAAAATCATCCACAACCACTAAGGTGTATTTCTTCCTGTCACACTTGTTGGAGTTATTGGTCCAAAAAGATCCATGTGCATAAGCTCCAACACTCTGTTAGTTGATTGTTTAGTCTTTGACTTAAAACTTGACTTTATCTGTTTACCTTGCCGACATGCATCACGAGATAGCATCCTTCTTGAATGTGATCTCAGGTAAACCAACCACTAACTTCTTCTTCACTAACTGATTAATATCATCAAAATTTAGATGATTTAACTTCTTGTGCCATAACCAATTGAGTTCGATTTGGTATGCACAATCGAGCGAGTTTCGGAACTGCAGTAGACCAATCCACAACATACATGTTCTGTTGCCTTCTACCAAAGCAAGTACAACTTGATCACCTCTTTCACTAATGACAATACGGTTGTTTTTGTCAAAAGTGACCTTGTATCCCATATCACGAATTGTCCAAAGGTGCTCGGCAAGTTGTAATCCGATCCTTCCACATATGCAACATTCTTGATTGTAAGTCCATTTCGATAAGTGTGCCATATCCTCTTGTATAACCAGTGTATTTTTGTTGCCAAAATTCACCCTTGGACCATCTTTTGCCACAAAATTTGTAAGACAGTGCTTATTCTTTGTCATGTGTCCGGAACATCCACTTTGTCAAAGTACCGGACACCCTACAAAACAAAGTTAATGCATTTTAGGTACCCAAACCCGTTTGGGTCCATAGTGGTCGATGGCAAGCATGACCCTTGGTATGTTTCCATAAGGTCTTCTCCTAAATGTGTCATACTTTGGTTCATACTTTGGTTCATACATGTATTCCACACATCCATAAGTTCTAACAGTAGGTTGTGTAGGAACCACATATGTTTTCGGCCTTTTGGTACATAATGCTTTGTTTGAAATGATTCTTGTTGTTAGAAACATTTGCATAGCCATAGATGTCTTTGTCGTTAGGAGCGACCACGTAATATGGAGTCCGCTCGAGGTCTTATGTAAGTCCTCTCGATTCCATTGTCTAGGTTTTACCCTAGCGGTATGGTTATACTTGTTGTTTCTAACATTAGATGCGGAATATTCCAATCATTATCGGCGAGGGAACAGTCTACCTTTCCCCGAGATAAGTATCCCTTGAATGATCAACATTTTTGGATTTAGGATTCTTATTCTTGGAATACTTCGTTTCTTTCCCTTCGTGGTCCAACGGACTTGGTAGCAGTGTCGCTATCGGCGAGCTTAGAAGGTACAAAGCGATCCTATTTTTGGATTTATTCTTTTTACTAGGAGCCGTTGACTTCGAGACTTCGATTTTGCTTCTTTCGAGGCATTCTCATTTGGTTTTACTTGCTTCGGCCTTGCGGGAGATGGATCTAGTGCGGGCACAAACTTAGGACCAATTCGGTACTAGGTTCGGTAACCTTCTTGGATCCAATCTTGTTAGATTGCGATTTCCAAATCCAAGCCCGCTTCTATCTCCATAAGGCTTTCCCGATTTGTATGCGGTATTGGAACAAGATGGTTCGAGCGATTCGAGGCCTGCTGGATGTGCGACAGACTTATGCGATTCTCGTCCAACATCTTTTTCCTTACCTTTGAAAACCCTTAATTCAGCTTTCAATCTTCCAACTTCTAACTCAAGAGCCTCTTTTTCGGCCTTCACAATCTCATAACCAGATTGTATTATCCTCGCTGATTAAGGATGGCATCCAAAGTCTCATTGTTGTCGAATTTCTAGGATTTGAACCACGGGTTGATTCACAATCACTTCCGGCGGGAGTGTTTATAGATACGGTGTTGTATACCTCCTCGCCATCCATGTTGGCCATCAAAGCATAATCCTCCATATCGGCAACCGGTCTTGTGTCATCGACTCATTTCCTTTTTCGGATCCCACTTCATATCCCGATTCATCTTCAGCAACCATAGCCTTCTTGCCATGTCTCCTTTGTTGACTTTTGGTCTTCAGTAGGTCTGGACAATCAGGTCTAAAATGTCCAGGCTTCTTACGGTTGAAGCAAAGATAATCGGGTTCCTTGCCTTGTTTCAATTCGGACAATCGGTCCGAAGTGTCCTGGTTTCTTGCAATGAAAGCATAGATAGTCATTATCTTTCTTTGGTTCTTCTTTCCTTCTCTCAGTAGGCCTCTTTGTGAAATTTCTTGTAGGGGCCTTTCCAGTCTTCATCATTCTGATTTTCTTGCTCGGTAGGGCAATCGCTCTTGCATCTCATCCAATGTCATCCTGTCCTCCCGATGTTTCTTCATGATGTGAAGCGACCAATGCGGTGGTCTTTGGCTCCTCCTTTTCGATTTCGAGGCACTAACTTCTTGCTAAATTCATAGGCCTTAAGATCGAAAAAACGGTTTGAAGGTGTCTTCCTCATGCGGCTTTCTCATTTCTTCAATTGCGGTCACCTTCATTTTCCAAACATCTCTTGCGGGTAAAGCTTCCAAGATTTTGGTGTTTACTTCCTCTTTTGAATAACTTACACTCGCGAGTAAGTTCATCTAAGATTGCATTGAATCTGGACTCCATTTGCTCAATGGTTTCATTAGGTAGCATTTTGAACTTTTGAAACCTTTTTCCGGCCACACGATTTTGTTCTTCTTTATTGCATCGGTGCCTTCACGCATTAAGTGAATCTTATCCCAAAGTTCCTTTGCGGTCTTGCAATCTTTGACTTTCATGTACATATTGCTATCCAAGGTTACGTAGATGATATCAATAGCAATGTTGTTGAGGTTTGCTCTTTTCCCCGTCTTCTCGCATTCCATTCTCTCTTTGGTTTAGGAATGTACTCGGTTCTGTCACCCACTTATTCTTGCCTTTGTAATCTCCAGGTGGTCCTTCGCTTAGTACATCCATCATCTCATCATGAGTAGCAACAAGATATGCCCGCATTCGACGTTTATACTCATCAAATCTATCAAGAGAACACATCAACATGGTTCTAGCATACTGTGTGTTATCCATGATGCAAGTCTTGAAAATCAGTAACTTGAAAGAAAGTTTTTAAAGAATTTTCACAAGCACAACAAGTAGGATTCCTTCAGAACAGAAGCACTGCTCCGATACCAATTGTTGGTCCCTTGAAAAGGCTTTAGTTAAGTTTAGAGGGGGGGGGTGAATAAACTTAACAATTAAAACTTTGGAGTTAACAAATTCTGCAACTTCAGCAGCCTGCTGATACTTCGATGTCTGCGTCGAGACCTCGCAGCTCCGTCGATAAACGAGTCTACGACGGTTCGATTTCTTTGAATTTGTGCGGCGGAATAATATCAAAATTAAGCCTTGTTACTTGTTGTTAAATATGTTACTAAGTATTAGATACTCGGTAATGTATGTGTGTGATTTCGGTTGCTAGATTCGAAAGTTGATAAGAATAAAGACTAAGTGCGAAAAATAAATGCGGTAAGTAAGTAGAGAGATTTTTATAGTGGTTCCGGGTGATGTAATCCCGTACGTCCACTCTTCTCCCGTGATGTTGGAGGAAATTCACTAGTAATCTTTGAGTTATCTCGTTACAAAGAATCCTAGGTTGCTTGTCCTTCACCAATAACTATGGCTTCACAAACGAAAACTAAGAACGGTAGGATTGGCTCCCGAGTCTTCCACTTTGGTCCTTGAAGGGTAGAATTGCCTCTTCACCAACTTCACCACAAACCAACGAGTCTTTCACACCTAACGGATGCTTCACTTGTCTTCGGCGGGTTCTTTATAAAATAAAGAATGAATCAAGTAAATGATTCAGTTGCAGCAGTTTGATTAGGATGATATAATCAGCAGCTTGCAGTCTTCAAGTGTGTATGCTTGATGCAGCTTGAACACAGAATACACTTGAAGAAGATAACTAGATCAGCAGCTTTAAGCTCGGTAAGTTCGACGCAGGTGTTTTTCGGCTTTCGGTGTTATCACTTAAAGTTTATCCCAAAATTCATCATCTTCTTCTTGAGTTGAAAGTCCTCTATTTATAGGTAGGAATGCATGTGACTTGAATTTGAAATTCAAATGTGACCGTTCCTTGTATTTGTCCCATCCGCACCGCATTCTGTCACTATTCATGGACCGACACTTTGTCAGATTACTTTTTGACGGTGCGATCGTCCACCCTTTTGACTTGTATCCAATGGATAAAAATATGGATCATCCCAACGTCTTTTTAATCTCGGCCTTTGATTTGCTTGATAAGTCGAGGTAGTTGGTCGTTCTTATCCATGTAACTTCCCAATAATCTTGAATTGATCGAGGTATATATCGGCGGGTTCATCGATCTGCTTTGTAAAACCAATCGGTCTGCTTGAACATCATATTTTTGTCGTAAAATATAATGCGGTGAATCTTTTTATCCAACTTTTGTTTGTGAAGTTAGATTACATCATTTAAAGTATAACCAAGTTCCAAGCATCATCTAACTTGTGGAACTTAGACCTTCTACACAAGATATATGTAATCGGTTTAGGTCATCACGAGACTTGCCTAAATTCGATTCCATATCCTTGACATTAAATACTAAGTTTGATCCCTTAGCCTTCATTAACCGAGTTTGAACCCTCGGCCTTCGGTCTTCGGTCTTCGGCGGGTTCTAGACCGGTCTGCGACTATCTACCCTATCGACCTAGATCGGTCTGGCGATAAACAATCGGCGACCATTTACGATGCTTGTTTGATCAAACCTATTTATGAATCAAACTCTAATAAACCTATACATTTTATCTAGACATCTTTTTGCCTTTGCACTATAACAGCTAGTATGGCACTCATCATCAAAACTAAGAAATAAGTCCAACAATTTTAATCATACAAACTTTGTTTACTACAATGGCCTTTCTTTCCACTCTAAGAGCAACTCCAAGGGAGACTTTTTTCAGCAGCAAACCATCAAATTAATGGAAATGCACCTCTCCAATGACAATGTTTTTTCCCATCAAATTGGTTGGAAGATGAAAAGCACCAGCAAATTTGCTAGCAGATGAAAAGCACCAACAACTATTGTTCCTCTTTTTTTTTCCTATTTCTTTTGTGAAGAAGAAAACAATTTGGAGATAGAATATTCTAAGAATATTCTTTTCTTTATTATGTAAAACCATTGAAGTTAATGGATAAAATTTGATGTAAAAATAGCATCAAATTGATGATTTGGTGTAAATTGGGTGGGAAACCCTTGGAGTTGCTCTAAAAATAATTGGCGTGGCTTACAAAAAGTTAATGAAAAAAACAAAAACGTAGGAAAGGAACAAGTGGGGATAGGTAATTTCGGTGGGGTAATATTGATAAATACTACCATCATCTCAAAATGTAAGTCTATTAGCTTTTTTATTTTGTCACGTAGTGTAAATTCATTTAGAAATTCAACGAAGCTTTTATGACATTTTTCTCCTTTTTTTTTGAATATTATAGTCATCCACTTTTCAATACTTTGCATTAATAACCGTGAAAGGTTATTTTAGACTTTTTAATCAAAATTAATTACACATAACAAATTTAACTAATCTTCTTAATATGTGTGAAAAAAATCTAAATAGACTTACATTTTGGGATGGAGGTAGTATATTATATTAATAATATACTCCCTCCGCTTTTTTAAACTGTCGGAGAGAGAAGAATCACACAAATCAAGAAAGTGATTAATATGTCTGAAATAGAGTGGAAAATAACAAAATTCCCATTCATTTCTTGTGCATGGAAAATTGTACCAAAATTTGGGTTATTAAAATGTAGGGTAATGTAGGAAAAAATAATAAATGCTGCATTGATAATGTAAACTGACAGATAAATAAAAACAAAGCAAATTCTGAAAATTGACAATTAAAAAAACAACGGAGGGTGTACTTAGGTTTGCTAGAAAATTTTGGAGCAAATATGCCTAAAAATTTGTGCACGATCGTGGAGATGGGTGTGGACAGACAGCCTTCCACTACCACACTATAGCCATCACAATGTTTTCCGATAAGCCATTGTGCACTATTTTTTTTTTCACTACAATGTTTTGAATCATCCTTTTTTACTTACCATCCACCCCACCCATCACCCTAACGCACCTTACCTCTTTACCCACCTACCCTACTTTACATCAATCACCCAAATCTACCCATAGACGGAGCCATGTAAGGGGAACACAATTCTCTATCAAATATCACAAATAAAGTGTTAAGAAAACAGTTGTAGTGGTCTTGCGCGGGCGTAGGATTTTTCATTAGTGGGACATAATTCTAATTAAAATACAATATGTAAAGTTTTTGGAAAAAAAATTAAGAAAATACCTAGCCTTTGTAAAATGGGGCTTTATTCGCACAAATGCTCTACTCCATATCTCTCACCTACCGGTGCACCACATCATTTTTATATAATCGATCATGTGAAAGTCGATTTTGTGAGTCAACATGCGATTTCCCTCGCTGTCGAACAAAGATCGACACTGGGAAGGTCGAATGTTGGCTCACAGAATCGTCTTTCATAATGTCGATTCTACTATGGTACATGTGTAGTGTAGTACACACTACAACAGCTGTGGTGCGATTAAATACCCCTTTGTAAAAGGCATAAATAAAAAATATATTTACTTTGTAACAATATGTTATCATGTGACAAAATATCCAAAATACTTTAACCAAGCCAATAAAAGAATAGTTTGCCTTTAACTTAAAAAACATGACATATCAAGCAGATGGGGGATCTTAATTACACAACTCTCACTCTAATTTTTCCTCCAACTTCTTTCTAGAAATCCAACCTCTTCTCCCTCACGCTTCCTCACATTCGGCGCCGGCCGCCGGAAGGTGTCGTGCCGGCTGTTTTCTTTGCTTTCTTTTGTGTTTTCTGTTTCTTTCACTTTCTCCTCGTCAAATCCAAGGCATGCCCATATTAATGGCAGAGGAGGCGTTGGCCGAAGGCCCAAACGTCCCGATGGCCCGAAATTGCATTATTCACTGAAAAAAACGTGTAGATCCAATCCGATCCAATCTAATATAATGTGTTAATTTTATTATTTGAATCGATAAAATACCCAAAAAATTTACTCGAATCCATAAAGACCCAAAAAACATTACTTGAATTGATAAATGCCTAAAAAAAATACAATGACTAAATTATAGACATACAACACATATTTATACATAAAACAAGTTTTTTTTTTGGTTGGAAAAGACACGGAGAAAGAAACTATATATAAAGTGATGTTGAATTTTTACTACTTTGTAGATATATTTTGAGGCTATCAATGAACTGAATTTTATATTTACGGATGTTAAAAGCACGATGTTGAAGAAATATTTTGTAAGTATGTTTTCGGGAATAAAAAACACTTTGAACTAAAAGGCCTAATTCGGAGATTTCGCCGAATGCCCAAAATTTTCCAGGGCCGTCAAATCCACCCATTTTTGTCTACTACTCCTTAAATGCTTCAAATCTGTTGATTTCTTTTTTATTTTTTCGATCTGGATGGCGGTTGTTCTTGTTGGCTTTTGTCTCTCTTCCTTTTTCAAGGCTGTTAATAGATCCTTTGGTAGCTTTTGAAGTGCAGAGCGGCTGTTGGCGACAGTTTTTGGGTTTATGGTAACCGGAGCTGTAAGTTTTGGCTTCGCCGGAACTGTAATAAAGGAAATCATGTTTAATTCTGGCTGCATGCCAATTGCAAGAAAAACAAGAAGTTTGATGCTAATAACTCAATCGAATTTGAGAAAATATATTCCGGCTCTTTCCTCTGTTTGGTTTGTGGACCGATTGGATTCGTCTTTCTCTTGGTGGAAGAAATTTATGCAAGCTGGATGGGATGGTGTTTCCTTGGTGGCTCGGTTCGTGGGGAGGGAGGTTCGATTTTGGCTGCAGATGTTTGTGCATGTCTTTAATAGTTGTTTTTATGTTCTTTTGTTTTTCTGTAAATTGGACTGGGTCGATAATAGTCGCTTTTTCTGGACCTTTTTCTAGGTTATTTGTCTTGTTTAAGCTAGATTTTGCCTTGTGTAAGGCAAATTTTCGTTTTTTGGTACCAAATCAAGTCCTCTTCAATGAGGCGGAATTTGGTTTACATGGGTTTACCTCCATGCCCTTTTTATTTTTCTGCTTGTGGCGGTGTTGTCCAGCATTTAGGCTGGTGTTTGGTCTGGAATTTGTGCGGCTTTTTCTGGTGTTGGTCCGGTGTAATTTGTTTGTTGTTTTTTAGTGAAAATCTTTCGTTTCCCATCAAAAAAAAAGTTGAAGGGGAAAATCAAATTGTAGACCTTCCAGTTGCAAAACAAGCACTTTACCAATCCACCGCATGATGAATTTAACAAAGAAGTGCACGGAATATTACTTGTTTATATTTTTCAAATATTAATATAACTAGATGTCGTCTACGTGCGATGCACGTTTTTGCCCTCGTTTAGGTTTGTTTTGTTTGTTAGAAACGTGTGTGATAGTGAAGTGTGTTTATTCTTGCTCGGCACGTAAATGTTTGTAGTAGCAATAATGCATTGGTTATTTTTGCGAACAGGTATATACATTGCTAAGGAGTTACGTAGTTACAAAGTTGTAGCAAAATAGTTAAACAGTTTTAGCAAAATAGTTACATTTTTTTTTTTTGGGGTTGTCACCCGCAATGTTTAGGAGCCCGAAAATGTGGATTGTCGGGAGGAAGTCATGTTTTCCACAGTACGGAAAATACGAGCAAAATAGTTAGTACTTGTTGATTAGGGAATGAATTGTTTTATTAAATAAACATATTATAAATACAGCAGCTGCAATACTTGGTAGGTACGGTGCCTTCAACAATGACATCAAGACCAACCGGGTGTGCGAACGTCTATTCCTTTCAACTTTGCATAGTCATGAGATACTTCGAAACATGTTACTTTCAAATTACAGAGGATAAATACCATCATCCTAACAAGAAAAGATCAAAACTTTGAAGCATCATCTTATCTAATCAAGCTCAACCAATAATCAAACAAACCACCAGTGACCCAAACAAGAAAAATTGTCCCTACTTGTAGAAATTTCTCGAACTAATCTAGCTCGTAAAGGCAAATTTAACAACCACAAATCCAAAACAAGTTCATAAACGAAGTAGGGCACTACAAAATACACAAAAATCAAACCACGTGTCGTGGTTTGATTGGACGCAAGTGGATCTCCTTATTGAGGACACTCCGCGGTAGAATTTCCCGACGTTTATAAGGTAGGGATCAACACTACAAAGCCATTCGGGATTCACCGCTTTAAACAACACTACACTATAACCACTACATTCATGAAAATCAAAGGGTATTTTAGACCTTAAGAACTAACATTTACCTACTTTCTTAATCGTGTGAAAATCTAAAAAGTCACACATACCGAGAGAGCAAAATTAGGAGTCAAGTGGTAGTAAGATATCTCATTCGAAAAATAACAAAAATCTAAAAAGTTCCAATGATTAAGCTAAAAGCAAAAAAAGATTACTACCTCTGAGTAGATAAAAAGATCTTTCGCATTCTATCGGGAAAAGACGAACCTTTTTCGGAATGCAATTGCTAAACAAATTCAAAAAAAAGTGAAGCGACCACTACATTGTTTACGATATCGAATCAAGCATTCGATGGAGAAAATGGATATTAAAGGCATGCAACCATCTGGAATATAGTCGGTTTTCGATGAGTTTCAAATGTCGGTGAAGAGCTCGTGTAGTGGGGTGCAACGAGTTTTAGAGCTTATGGTAGTAATTTGAATTCGACCGAGCAACATAGAGATCAAACCTGCTGCCAAAAGTCATCAGGCTACAGTTGTAAAAGAAATGACCTACTTACTTTACGAGAATCATATATTGCAAGAGCTTTAGACATGTATCACAGATGAAACGGAAAAAATACCTTTTCCACAGTAATTAAGCGGCCTTCAAGAATAGACGGTGAAGATACTTAATACACCGTTCGCATCCTCATTTGTCTCCATTGTTACAAAGCCGAACCCACGAGACTCTTTTGTATGAGGATCCGTGACAAGCGGCATTCCGTAACCCGAAACGGGAAAAAAGGACACCTGATCACAAAATTTCAAGCAAATTATCTTCAAAAGAAATGGAAAGAACATATATCCATTTGTGTATTATATACCTTTTAAGGGTCAATAAATTTAATTTTGGATGAGCAAATAAAAATTCATACTTACAATGCCCGCATAACATTAAAACCCCATATTAAGATGAGATTAAAACAAATATGCTCTGCTTCATGGTTAAAAAGAGCAGCAGAAATTTACTAAATCTAGCAAGCATGAAATCTATCCAAAAGGCCACAACTTTATCGGGGATACCGCCATGTAATTGTCAAAATATTGACTCAAAAAAAGGAAGACCCTACATCAAAATTCGCATTATTTATCTCCAAGTATATATTCATAAGTTGGAATACATACACGCGCACACATAGTTGAGATGCTCAATTCCTAGTTTCAAATGTACAAAGACCATGCAAACCAAATTTATCATTTCGGTATCCTGTATCCATGCTCGTGCCCTTCGGATAGCAGAGAAGAAACCAATGCTGATCTATCTGGCAAAATTCCCAATGAAATCATACTATATCTACGTTGTTTTCCTCACAATTTACTCTACGGCAAATATTCGACTCCTGATGCAACAAACATCAATGTCAAATAATCATCACAGTAACAAAATGAATGAGAACACAGCCTAAAGCAGCTGACTAACTGAGTACTTGAAACTCAAATATTCAAGTAGCTCGAATCAAGCTCAAACTCAAAAAATAGAATACCGAATCGAGTTAAACACTTTTGCAAGTCGACTATGGGTAGGATAGCCCGGCCCACTTACGGCCCTATACCCGATGACCAACAAGACATCACAATTTAACCATGGGATACTTCTGAAACATGTTACTTTCAACTGCAGAGGATAAATACCATCATCCTAACACCAGAAAGATCAATACTTTGAAGCATCATCTTATCTAATCAAGCTCAACCAATAATCAAACAAACCACCTGGTGACCCAAACAGTAAAATTGTCCCTACTTGTAGAATTTTTTCGAACTAATCTAGCTCATAAAGGCAAATTTAACAACCACAAATCCAAAAGCTATACCTGGAACGGCTCCTCCGAGATCTAGACAATGATCTCGAACTGCGACCTCTACGTGGCGGTGAAGACGTAGAGCTTGGAGGTGTATTGGACCTATTGCACAACAGAAAATATTAATTTAATTCGAAAGAAAAACGTTAAAGACGCATTCACAATGAAGAAAAACAACATTGTCCTTAATCAACATGCAAGAAATTGATCACCGAGGGAGTACCTTCCACCTCTTGGATTTGACATCTGCATAAAGAGAAAAGGAAGTGAAAATTTTGAAAAATCTGCAAAATAACAATTGGAAATAGTGAAATTGAAGAATCAGAATCTAAGAATCGAGAGAGAAAAGGGATAATGATGACATTTGATATGAAGGGAATTCAACGCGGCCAAAAAAAAGATGAAGAAGAAGCAAGAAATTAACAGAATATTGAAGTATAATGAAACCTGATTCAAAGCCCTTTCAGTCGAGTTCTTCGGTAGAGAGCGAGCAATTAGAGCCCAAGGACGTCGGCGGTGGAGAACGAAATCGGGAGTCGGCCGGTGGAAGTTTGGATAGGGGCGAGGCAAATGGCGAAGAAAGCTTTGATTTTGTTTATTTCTTCGTGAATGAAATGGTCATCGAAGGAAGAGACCGATAAACCACGAAGAAGAGGCGGTGGATGCATCGGAAAAGGACACATAATGGTCGTTGAAGCGGTGGTGCGGTGCTTTGCATCCGTGTTCAAGGTAACACGTGTGCTTTGAGAAAAGGACGCGTGTTTATGATTAAAACGACGTCGTTTTTCTTTTCTCAGGGCAAAAAAAAAATAAAAAATAGGAATAGCGACGATAAAAACGTCGCTAAAGCAGGACGACCAAAAAGGCCGCAAAAAGCTGTACTACCAAATAGCAACTTTAAATAGTATACTACTAAGTATGATAAAGAGTATAGTAGTAAATTCATAAAACAAAATTAGTGTGGGATTGTGATCCATTGGCCCCAATATAAGTTTGCCCCTCTTACCACCCACCTATTCAACCCCGCCTCACCCTATCCTACCTCACCACCTCTTGTCCTACCTTAAACCAATCAACCTACGCCAACCCACCCTATCATATTCACCACCACACTTTAATTCACCATCGTACCATCACACACCTCACCCCACCCTACAGTCCCACACCTCACCCAACCATATCCTACCACACTCCACTATATTACCCTACCTCACTGCACCATACCACTTCACACACTCTGCCCTACCTTACCACCCTAACGTACCCTCCACTCTCCTTCCTATCTTTACCCCTTTTTACCCTATCCATCGCCACTCCTTACTCGACCCATCACCCTACCTTACCATACCCTACCCTACCCTACCCTATTAAGGCATCCACCCTACCATACCCAACCTTACCTACCACCCAACATTCTTACACACACACCCTACCTTACTTAACTCAAGTGCACCCTGTTTCTCCACCCATTTTCCCCATCTCACCCTACCACCCTAACCTACCCATTCATTCTCCGACATAACCCTACCACATCATACCCTACCCACCACCCAACCTTACCTTACCACACCTTAATCTACCTACCACCCCATCTTACCTTGCCTTACCTTACCCAACCGTACCTTACCATACCTTATTCAGGCATCCACATTACATTCACCACTCACTCTACCTTACCATTTATCACTACCCACATGCTCTTCTCAACCCTTACCGTACCACACATCTTACCCTACCTAACTCGACCTCACATAACTTACCCCACCAACTTACCATACTTTACCCCACCTACCCTACCCTACCCTGCCTCACTCATCTTACCTTACCCTATCAGTCTACCATCCCACCTCTCACTCACCCTAGCACACCACACCATACCCAACCGCACCCTACCTCTCCACCCATATTGCTCTACCCTACCCTACCACCCTAACCGACACATCCGCTCTCATACCTAACTCTACCCAACCATACCTTACACACTACCAAACCCTACCCTACCACACCCTATCCTATTCTCCCCACCTTACCTTACCTACCTATTTAATATTCACCCTACCATACCTAATCTTACCCCAGCACCCACCCAAACTTACCCTACTGTACCTTACCCTACCACATTCAGGCATCCACCCTACCATACCCAATTGTACCCCCACCACCCACCCTATCATACCTAAGGGTGTACACGGTTCGGTACGGTGCGGTTAATGACCGTACAAACACCGACGCAAAAATTTCGATTAAATGATATTTCAAACCGAAATTGGACCGTTTATTTTAGGTAACCGAATTAAACCAAACAAAAATATACTTTTTAGTTTGTTTTGGTTAACTGAAAATTGAAATAAAACATAACAACCATATTCGGTTATAAACAATTTAGTTTTTATTCGAATTTTTATTTTGGTTATAAATGGTCCAGACAATGGTTCAGTTATATATAATTTTTCAAAAACGGTTAAAATATTTTGGTGACGAAAAATAATTGTACATGTTGATTATAAATGTTTCGGTTACAGTTTTCCATTCAACTCGGATAATGGTTCAGTTTTTTATTTGGTTCGGAAACGGATAATTTGTGGAGTTAACCTTAACCAAACCGAAAATTTCGGTTTCTCTATAATACTAACCAAAACCGAACCGAAAACAGTTATTAGACGAACTGAATTAAACCAAATGACCTCAGTGCGGTTCGGTTTTCAAACGATCCGTATCCGTGTACCTTTTCTCACCACCCACCCTATCTACCCTATCATACCACATATTTTTCCCTGTCCTAATCTAACCCGACCCCACCACCCAACCCTACCCTACCATACTTAACCATACCTTACCTTACTCACATACCTTATCTTTCCACACCCATATAAGCCTTCTAAGTTGTTACATACATGCATGTTACATTCTTATCCACTTAACACACAAAATCAGACTATATTCATGGTCTCTAAGATCTTAATCACACCCACATAACAACACAGTTTCCAGTATTATTACAACATTGAAATCATTATGATTTGCAAGTCAAAACTCAAGTCAAAACTTAACTAATGAGACATATTAAAATTAACAATTGTCATGTAGTTAATATTAAGAATCTTATTCGCATGATATATAACTAGTAAATCAGTAGTATAAATCTACAATAACAATATCATTCACATATAACCCTAAAATCTTTTATACACATACGCTATGGGGAAAAACACAAAAAAATGCTTATGAATTCAATATTGAACCATTTCAATTCCAGGATGCTTTAAAACTTACTGCAGATACTGAGAAAGCATAAAAGCTGGCGTTAAGCCTATAGAAGCCATGTGGATTGAGCCACATCTTGGCCTTTTTAGGCCTCAACAAGTCATCTTACTAGCACAACAACAATTATACATATTGTTAAAAAATCTACGCGGGAACGCAGCGGGATTTAAAATATAATTTTCTTTTTACCAAGATCGAATTCGTTTAAGTAACAAGCATAAAAGGAGTAGACTAAGAAAATACCTTGAATGATCTAAAATAGATCGTCGTTTTGTCTACGATTGTAGTTTCTGCACGAAGCCGCCCAAGTGTTCGGCCTCTACCGCTAGTCCACACGAACAACCCGCCGGAATCCCACCTTGGATTGTTACCGAAAAAAATCGGTTGCTAGACCGATATATTTTCTCTCTCTCTCAGAACTCTCTCTAGGAAGCTCTCAATTTTTCTAATAATTAGAACTCTTCTAATTATAATGATACAAAAGAGCCAGACACCACTATATTTATTTTAGCGACCTACACCCCCTACTAGCCCAAATTGGGAGAATCTTCATGCTTGGGTTGGCAAATAAGAAAATATTTTTCCAAATAAAATAAGGAATGTATATTTGATTGATTTATCTCATTAAAATATAATATCTTATATTAATTATTTCCAAGATATATATTGTCAATATCTAATATTGAACATATATTTATTATATTATATTATATATATATATATATATATATATATATATATATATATATATATATATATATATATATATATATATAGAGAGAGAGAGAGAGATCTCTATATCTATATATATATATATATATATATATATATATATATATATATATATATATATATATATATATATATATATATATATATATATATATATATATATATATTAATATCCAATATTAATATCTAATAATCTAATACTATGATTAATTAATTTGCAAAACTCATGTATATCATATACACATATATCATGCGCACCATATATAGTAAAAAATATGCATATTTAATTAATCAACATAATTAATATCTTGTATTGTATTTATTCATAATAAATAAATACCACAATATTAATTTATCACTATCACACTTTATAGTTGAGATAAAAATTTTCCTTATTTGGTTATCACTATAACCACATTTTAATCCGGCTAGATGTTCTTATGTGTGTGACCTGATAAGCTTCCGAACATGTTGGCCGTAAACACAGAGTGCAGTTACTAAAATGCCCTACATACCTAACGATCATGGATAGCGTCTAGCAACACGCCATGACCCCCAATCATCGGAAGAGTCAAATGCAATGAATACTACCTTTCATGTGAAACGATTACCGTGTAAATAGAATCAAATCGTTGTTACAATATCCATACGGTCGTACGTCGACTTTCAAACATCAACGACCGTATCTTATAATCTGGATATCATGCTCTCTTGAAATAACTCATTTACTTCCACTTTGCAAAGATTCAAAAGAGCTAGACGTTCTTTATAAAAAGGTTCTTTCGGATATTTATTCCTATTTACAGGATACACGATTTCCGGACGAACAACATGAATCCTATGCATGCTTCAATATCACACCCAATCACTACCGCATGATCGCCCATTGGCTAGGGGAAAGTCAAAGTGTGAAAATCCACACCGTGATGTCATAAAGACTCCGGTCTCAGGATAACTACATAGCCGCCACATAGTGCGACACTTAATAAAGTAAGTGGGTTAGTCTAACGTACACAATACACGTCTACGTACAGTCCAAGTGTCCATACACTTCGATGGACGAGATCTATCCCTATCTTCATAAGATAGAAGACATCTAATATATGCTGATATAACCGTGCTATGAATGTCCCATTTAATAGCACATGCGACTAGAGACATTTAAGTATCAAGCCTTCTAAAGTGAGCCGAGATATCATCAATCATAATCACTATTATGATTTATCTTTCATAGCTTGGCACTAAGGACGTTATAATATATACAATATCATAAATGGTTCGTTAAACAAACTAATATATATAATAACAAAAAGTCATTTAATATATGTACAAACATAAAGAAATAGTAGAAATGATCCGACCCGGTCGGATTCAGTCCAACCCGATTGGGTTTAGGACACTATTTCAGCACATATACCCATTATTTCTAGAAAATATCCTCGTTTTAGAATCTGAATTTGGCTGGAGAATGAGAGTTACTTCTCTAGAAATGCTAATTTTTTGCCTTGGTGTTTGAGAGAATTGAGAGAATGAAGTGAATGAATATGAGTATGTGAAGTGATTAAAATGAAGGGTTGGAACTCGATTTTAAGCTTGTTGTGCATTGGAAAAGTTGAGAAAAGATTATATACACACACACTTTTCACTACTTTACATTAATAATAGTCAAATATCATTTTAAAATCGAAATTAATGATTGAACCAAATTATAAGGACAAAACGTTTTTTTCGGACAAAGATATTTTAAGCATATTTGTGATATTAATGATATATATAAAGTAGGGCAAAGAACACAATATTATTATACAGACTAAATTACCCTTAATTAAATAAAATACTAACAAATAGCAGCGCCGGATAGTCATAGAGTGTGTTCCTTGTCATAGTCAAATAGCAGCGCTGGACGTATGTTCCTTTGTTTTCTTTTACTTGTTTGTTTTTTAATTTTTTTTCTGGAAGCTTTTGTCTTTTAATACTAAAAAGGTTTTTTTTTTTTTTTTTTTTTTTTTTTAATGGATGCAAAAAAATAAAATAAAAAAAAATTTATTGACCGTCTTGATGCATTGACCTCCGCAACGCAATGACTACCGTGATGCGTTGACCGCCGCGACGCATTGACCACCCCGATGCATTGACAGCCACGACGCATTGACCACGACCACACATTGACCGCCGCGACGCATTGACCATCCCGAAGCATTGATTGACCAAATGGTTGACCACTGCGACACATTCGCCATCGGGATGCATTAATTGCCCCGACGCATTCACCGTTGGGATGCATTGACCGCCCCGACACATCGACCGTCGGGACGCCCGATGCGATGACCATCATGATGCATTGACCACCGCGACGCCTGATGCGATGACCATCGTGATGTAGAGACACCGCGATGAAGTGACACTGCGATGTAGAGACACGGCGATGAAGCGACACCGCGATGCAGTGACCACCACCGATGCAGAGACGCCGCATTGCAGAGACGCCTCGATGAAGTGATACAGCGACGTAGTGACCACCCGCGATGCAGAGACGCCTCAATGAAGTGACACCACGATGCACTGACCACGCCAGATCCATTGATCACCTCGATACAATGACCACCTCCGATGCAGAGACACCACGATGCAGTGACCAACCCAAATGCAGAGACACCGCGATGCAGTGACCACCCCGATGCAGAGACACGGCGATGAAGCGACACCGCGATGCAGTGACCACCCACGATGCAGAGACGCCGCATTGCAGAGATGCCTCGATGAAGTGATACAGCGACGTAGTGACCACCCGCGATGCAGAGACGCCTCAATGAAGTGACACCACGATGCACTGACCACGCCAGATCCATTGATCACCTCGATACAGTGACCACCTCCGATGCAGAGACACCACGATGCAAACCCAGATGCAGAGACACCGCGATGCAGTGACCACCCCGATGCAGAGACATCACGATGTTATAACATTTGACGATGCAGAGACATCGCGAATAAGAGACACCGCGATGCAGAGACACCACGATGAAGTGACATCGCATTGCAGAGACACCGCGATGAAGTGACACCGCGATAAGTGACACCGCAATGCAGAGACACCGTCTTATGTCGATTTATGCAGTGACGTCTTATTGTATCGGTGTATGCAGTGACGTCTTATTGTATTGATTTATGTAGTGACATCAATGTCACTTCATTAATTGTCTATTGTAGGGGTGTTCACGGTTCGGTTCGGTACGGTTAATGGCCGTAACCGAACCGAAAATTTCGGTTAATAAATATCCGAAACCGAAACCGAACCGTTTGCTTTAGGATACCGAACCGAAATATATGGTTCGGTTCGGTTCGGTTAACCGAAAACCGAATACAATTTAACAATTTTATTTGGTTCTAAACGGTTCGGTTTTTTATTCGGTTTTTTCATTCGGTAATAAACGGTTCGGTTATAAGCTATATTTATAAAAAAAAATTGTAATATTTTGTAAACACTAATTATACATGTTGATACAAACGGTTCGGTTTTTTTGTTTGATATGGTTTCGGTTCGGTTAATTATTTGGTTTTTAATTCGGTTCGGTTTTCGGTTCGGTTAATTGTTCGGTTCGGTTTTCGGTTCAGTTCGGTTCGGTTTGTAGCGTTAACCGTAACCGAACCGAAATTTTCGGTTTCTCTATATTATTAACCGAAACCGAACCGAAAACGAGTATTAACCGAACCGAACCGAACCGAATGACCCCGGATCGGTTCGGTTTTCGGATAAACCGTATCCGTGAACACCCCAAGTCTATTGTATGCAGTGACATCTGCAGTGACATCAATGTCACTTCATTAGTTGTCTAATGTATGCAGTGACATCTGCAGTGACATCAATGTCACTAAGCAAACAAAATAACATATAGATTATAGAATTTATTTCTCAAAAGTTGCAAATAGCTTAATACTTGTTCAATAAAAGTTCAATCTAAGTACAGGATCAAGGAATCAACAAGAATGTATAAGATGACAGAATTCAAGGCAATTCAAACAAAATATAAAAGACTACAACAGGTTCAGTTTAGTCCAAGAAACAAGTTATGAAAAATTTGATGGTTGATATTGGAATTACTTTGAATATTGAAGAAATTTTGTTATATTCAAGTGATTTGGTTGAAGATGGTGATGTGGTTGAAGGCAGCATGGGTAGCATTTCGAGTCGCCAGGAAATTCTAGACCTCTAGGTTTCAGAGATAGACATAATAACTAAGTGAATGCACCTCTTACAGACTGCAAATGACCATCCAGAAAAGGCCCTTTTAGTTTCTAGACAGATTAGTCATCACCTCAAAAGTTTACTCTCCATCAACTCCAAAAAGAAAAAGTATAAAAAGAAGGGCCCTCACCACACACATGGCTCTAATAAAGGCGGTCATTTTGCAGAATTTGATCCTAAGGGAAACAACAAAGTGCAAAAAAGATAACGAATTATCTGAAATCATCAAACTCGTATGAATGGCAAGAATTTCAAAAGATGAACTTTTGAAACTTCAGTAAGATCAAGTATCCAGACATATATAAATTTGTGGCACAGGAAGGGAAAAAAGAAGAATTCATAGTCTCATTCAATCATCCAGCCACTGGCTACCCCATTAGTTACACCATCAAAAAATGGCAAACCTTCTGAATTTCGAAAAGGCAATTACTTTGAACAACACATGTATAATTAAATCAAAATCCATGTCACCACAATTTCCCTCTCTTCCTCTTCCTCTATCAGATTAGCCTTGCAACATGCACAAGGTTGACCATTTGAAAGCCACAGGATGTGAACAGTTCTACATCTCCCCTCCCAAACAAAGCTAGAGTTCTAAACTAGAAAAAGGAAAGATCAATTTCACCAGAAGGAAGTGATTTTCTATGCACAATTGCACATATAACTCGCGTAAGATCTCATATACAGTCTTAGTACCAACGTAGCAGAAAAGAGTGAAGCTTGAATTTTTCCCAATCAAAAGCGGAGAAAGAGAATTAAAAAAAAAAGGCTTAAACTGATCAAGACAGGCCAATACATGGAAAAAGGGCGAATGTAACAGATAAAAAGCTCCAACGCCATGAAAGCAAACCAAGACACGGAAAAACTCATATACAGCCTGACACCAAAGTAGCAGTCTAGCAGAAGACAAACAAACAGACCTTCAGTTTCTACCATAGAAAAACGGAAGAAGAGACAAGAAGAATTCAAAACAAATCAAGACGCACCAAAACATGGATAAAAGAAGGGGGAAAAAAGAGGGAAATTGAATGCTTGCAGAGAAGGCTGAAAGAAGCGTATTTTGGTTTGAACAGGTGGGGATGTGAATTGAAGGGGTATTTTGGTACATGTAGATATATTATATCCTTATAAGTCCAACAGATTCCTTTATGTCCTTATGGGGCTAATAAATATAAAAAACTATACTTTTAAGGAATTAACCCTATATAAAAATGTACATAATATTATGAAATAAATTTTGGATGCCAAAAGTCTCACTACCTAATTCAATGTACCATTAATTGTAATATTGGTTACATGTTGTTTCATTTCCATCTTCTCAATATATATAACGCCCATCCACATTTGTGTTGTAGAGATGTTAAGAAAGAAATAATACGGAGTCAGGAATTCATCTTCGGGTGGGCTAGTGGACTATCTATGTATTGTCGGGTGGGCTCTATTAAAATAAATGACTGTGTCGAACCATACCATATAGGTTTTTAGTGTACCGAAAATAACAACTGGGTGGGCTTAGCCCCTCTCGGCCCTCCACTTGGCTTCGTCTCTGAAATATTACCCTTTGTCAATCTCCTTTGACATCCTTTTATTTCCTTTACCCTAAGTATTTGTCATTTTTATTGTTTAGTTGTTTTGTTGCTATTACTCCAAATATAATCAATATACTCTTTCCATTAAGAATATAGTATTTCTTATATAACACGTTATCAGCACAAGTTTCTACCAGTTACGTTCGTAAAAGGCATTTGCTTGGATGTTTGGGAGGTGCTATTGATTCTAGTCCTAATTATCCGGTGCTGAAAACAGATAAGCTTTGTCTTCCTCTTTTCGCCAGCTTTGATCAATTAAAATTTTAAAATTTGCGGTAATTATAGTGACAAATCTGTTTTCCAATTATCATAATTGTGTCATGTTTTAATGTTGTTTAAACATCTGATATATGCTAGCAGTATACATTATTTTTAGACTTCTTTGTAGATAAATTATACTTTTGGTGCTATGAGTTTACTGAAAACTAATTGCTAATGTGAACCTTGAAATTTGTCTTAGTCAATTGATGTGTAGATATGAAATAATAAGAAAATTCTGGAAAAGATCATTATATTTACCAAAGCACCAGCACAAGGATTTTCACAAAGACCAGGGCTTGATTATGATGAAATGTATTCGCCGGTGATGGATGGAATAACGTTTCGATATCTTGTGAGTTTAGCGGTATATGAAAAACTTGATATGCGTCTGATGGACGTAGTTACCGCGTATCTCTATGGATCATTATATACTAATATCTATATGAAAATTGTTGAAGGATTTAACATGCCTTAAGCATGTAGATCAAGCCCAAAGAAATATATTCTATCAAATTACAGAAATCGTTGTATGGGCTCAAACAATCTGGATGTACGTGGTATAACCGTCTCAGTGAATGTTCAGTTAAAGAAGGTTATACAAATGACCCAATATGTTTGTGTGTTTTCATAAAGAAAAATGGGTCAGATTATGTGATTATAGCTGTATATGTTGATGATCTTAACTTGATTGGAACTCCTAAAGAGCTCTAAAAAGCGGTTGAATACTTAAAGATAGAGTTTGAGATCAAAGATTCCGGTATGACAATTTTTTGTCTTAGTTTACAAATTGAGCATTTAGATAACGGAATCTTTGTTCATCAAACTACTTATACCCAGAAGATACTAAAGCGGTTTTACACAGATAAAGTGCATTCTTTAAGTACTCCAATGGTCCTCAGGTCGTTAGATCCTGTTAAACATCCGTTTAGACCTCGAGAGGATGAAGAAGAGATACTGGGTCCTGAAATACCATATCTCAATGTTGTTCGTGCACTTATGTATCTTGCTATTGTTAGGTGTAGTACCCGAAAGACAATTATCTAATTGTTTTAGGATGGAATTAATAATTCATCTTATTATATGCATGTATGCTTATAATTAAGACACTACTGAAAATCCTAAGTACCTCATTTATGTAATCACATAACTCAGTTTATATACACAAGAGGATTGAGTTAGTGAGATGTACTTAAAAATTAACTTAGTCCGTAGCGTTTATTAATCTGAGTACGGGTCTCATGATTAATTTGTTATTAATGCGCCCAGAACACTTTACGGTGTGACAGTCTTATCCGGACTGTAGGTAATAGGGTACCTAGTGGGGCATTTATGTATGATGATAATCATATAGGGCTGGACCAATTTGATTTGAGTTCCCGATATAATTCCGTGATCGAGAAGTCTTATCGAATCACAAGATGATCATTTATGGATTAATCTCAATCTTGAGGTGATCACCGACAACTGCTTAGACTAGGGTAGAGTTTGATGTGTTAGTAAGGATCACTTCGTAGTATGTGGTCCGACACTTCTCGTTGGCTCTATTCTAGAATGAGTGAGTAGTCTGTGCTATCACATATATGGAATCTATTCCTTCCCTCGGGAAGTAGACGACGACGGTTCCCTTGTTTGTTAATCCTAAACTGACCGATGCGCGCAGTTCATATTATATTAGTTATGAACTATTTGGTCACTAGGGGGTTAATGGTAAATAAGGATAAGAGGTTTCGAGAAGGGTCTACGGAGATATCCCGAATCGTAATGAACAGTCTATGGAGGATTTATCCGTATGTAATTATTATATCAGTGGACGCTTATCAACTCATAGTTGAGTGTAAGTTATCTATATTCGGCAGAGTTCGGTTTCGGGTTTATGGTGGTGTAATCCCGGAATTAATATATTGAATATCATTGTTCGGTCTGATGAATAATCTTATTTAATTTATTGTAGTTACTGAATATGGGTCCATGGTCCCGACGTGAATCCTAACATGCATATGTTTTCTCTTCGCTTCACCTCAATTAATATTAAATAGTTGGATTGGACTGTTTAATAGATATGTGGATTAATTGTTTAGTTGGACTAAATAATTAAATACATGGAAAAGAATTTTTTCGTGGACTCGGCCCATTTGTGATAAAATTGCGTATGGCCTATTTTAGGGTGGGCGCATTTTTTTTTGTTGTTATTTAATTATTGGGAAATTAGTTTTCTTGGATAATTATTTAACATGTGATTAAATTATTTATTTGTTAAATAATTGAAGGAAAAGAAAATCTTTTGTATATCCTAATTAATTTAGGAATATTCTAGATTTATCTTTTTAAGGAAAATGATTATTTTGATTGATTTTGTATTAATTAAATAATGCCTTGGAGACTAGGATTTCTCTCTTATATAAAGAGAGTTCTCCCAAGCCTTTTATCACATATATCACACGCATTATTGGGAGTATTATAGCCTAGAGTTTTCGGCTATAATACTAGGGTTTTGAGTTGGGATAATCCTCAGGATTATTCCGGTAGCATATCGAGGAGGTCCGGGGCTTGAAACACCATCCATCTGGTGGTGCTTGGAGACACACGTTGGAAGACTTTGGCTTCTCAACTAGGCTCTCAACAAGCTCGGATTGGATAGACCTTGTTCTTGGCGTTTTGCACCATAAAAAGGTTGGTAATCTAACCCCCTCGTAGTTTAGATTTATTATTCATGTATTTTGATTGTTTAGATCTAGATCTTGTACTTTCCGCTGCGTAATCGGGTGGATCTTAGATCCATCCGGCGATATTACATATAACAGCTAACTGCACTCGACCTGATATATCATTTGTAGTAAATTTATTGGCAAGATTTAGATCATCTCCTACGAAACGATATGGGAATGGTATTAAACAATTTTTCTCTATCTTCAAGGAACAATTGATTTGGGTTTATTAATTATATTCATATAATTCTAGACCTGAAATAATTGGCTATGCCGATGCGGGGTATTTATCTGACTTGCATAAAGAAATATCTCGGACTGGTTATTTATGTACATGTGGGGGTACTGATATTTCATGGAAACAAAACAAACAATTGCAGCCACTTCTTCGAATCATGCTGTAATAATAGCAGTGCATGATGCTAGTCAGGAATGTGTTTGGTTGAGATCAATGTCTCAATTTATCCGTAAAAAACTATGGGCTATCACATGAGAAAGAAAATCCTCCAACTGTGTTGTATGAAGACAATGCAGTTTGCATATCTCAATTAAAGGGGATGATATATTAAAGAAGATAGAACAAAACATATTTTGCCGAAATTTATTCTTGAATTACAAAAGAAGGGTGAAATTGCTATGGAACAAATCCGATCAAGTGACAATCTGGCAATTTATTTACAAAGGCATTGCCGACTGCAACGTTCGAAAGACTAGTGAAGAAAATCGGGATGCGGTGACAAAAGGATCTTAATTGATATTCAATTCAGGGGACAGAATAATACACAAAGAATGATGTGCTCATTTTCCTTACTAATATTTTTTTCCACTGGTTTTTCCTTAGTAAAGTTTTAACGAGACATAGTTTTTGTGTCGTTGACATCCAAAAAGGGGAGTATTATGTATTAAATTTTGGATTTCAAAAGTCTGATTACCTAATTCAATGTACCAGTAATTGTAATATTAGTTATATGTTGTTTCATTTCCCTCTTCTCAATATATATAACCTCCAACCCCATTCATGTTGTAGAGATATTAAGAAAGAAATAGTAGAATTATTACCCTTTGTCAATTTCCTTTGGCATACTTTTATTTTCTTTACCTTAAGTATTTGTCATTTCTATTGTTTAGTTGTTTTGTTGCTATTACTATGATGGAGAATAAGTGATGTGAGCTCACTTTACGTTTTTCATGATGCTTGGGTTGCTATGCCGCCTTCCTTTCGATTAGCCCATTCACCCCACTCTCTACCTACGGATAGTAAAGTGCAGGTTTTGCTTTTGCCAGGTACTCAGCAGTGGAATTCGCCTTTCCTTATGCAAGAATTCTAGGCTTGGGAGATAGGCGCTATCCTACAGACTCCCATTACAGGAAGCTCGCACCCGGATAAATTGATTAGGCACTATGACCGTAGGGGCAAATATTCAGTGAAGTCGGGTTATTTCCTTGCCTTCAGTTTGTATGGTGGATTGCCTGACTCGGTGCATACGTCATATTCTTCAGGGCCAGACATAGTATGCGGGATGTTTGGAGAGTCAGTGTGCCGCCTCATGTTCATCTCTTCTTATGGCGTTGCTTGTAGGATTGCCTGCCAATTCGAAAGCATCTAGCTAAGCGCAACCTGGGCTCGGACCGTGTTTAGAATGTGGTAGAGAGACGGAGTCCATGCGGCATGTGCTATTTTATTGCGACTATGCAAGGGAGATCTGAGCCGCCTCACCTTATGGTAGCCAAAGGATGCAACATGGGTCGAATTTTAAAGAGTTTTTTGGTGCGATGGTAGCGCGTTATACTTCTGATGAGGTTTCTACCTTCTGTCTACTTCTCTAGAACCTTTGGAAAGCCCGATGCAGTGCGGTTTTTGATGATGTGCCTATTTATGTTTCCCGGGTGATCTCTGCATCCTTACCCGGGGCAGAGGAGTGCGTCTCACACGGGATCAGAGGGGCTTGCTCACCCGGTCATTTGGAGCGCTCATCCCGTGGGCAGTTGGAAATGCAACTTTGATTCTTCTGTCACGGCCTGGGGCTCTAGGTGTAGGTTTGATCTTCAGAGATGCACTTAGATCGGTTGTTGCCGCCTTTTCGTTCCATTTCGACCGTGGTATAAGTCCTGAAGTTCTGGAGATGCAGGCGGTTTTACTGGCGATGGGAGAGGCTGTTCGACTGGGACTTTCTGCTATCACCATTGAGACTGATTTCTTGCCTTGTGTTCAAGCGTTATTGAGGCCATCGGATGATCTGTCTGTCTTCAGTTGCTTGGCACGTGATTGTCTAATTCTTTCACCCTACTTCACTTCTTCTTCTTTTACTTTTGTCAAGCGCACTGGCAATTTTCTGGCGCATTTATCGCTAGACATGACTTGGATATTATTGATCGTATTGATTGGGGAAATGTCCCTCCTCATGATGTAATCTCTGCCGCTATTGCGGACTTGGTTTAATAAAAAGTTCGTTTCTTCAAAAATATATAATATTTCTTATATAACACATAATATTTTTGGAAAATTAGGGATAAGGACACAATCTGAAATATTATTAAGCAACATGACAACTACATATTTTTTATAAGGAGAAGGACAACTGCATAATTTTTATAGCGAGAAGGACAAACAGTGAATCCCGAAAATCGGTGAATCTCCCTAGTGAATCCCGAAATCGGTGAATTTCGATAGTGAATTTTGACAGTGAATCCGAAAATCAGTGAATCCCGACAATGAATTTTGAAAATTAGTGAATTTCGACAGTGAATTTAAACAGTGAATTTCGAACACAAGTGAATTTCGATAGTGGATAAATAGTTTTGTCCTTTATGCAAAAGTTTCAAAAGACCGTCCTTCTACTTAATTGATGAAATATTTTTGTCCTTCTCCCTCATTCCCCCTAATATTTTTAGGAGTTTGGCGTTCATGTTGAAAGAGCTCTTGACCATGCCTTACCCCTGAGTAAAAGTCAGACTCTGTAGGCACGACCCTGATCGAATTTCGGATTAGTCGGACCATTGAATTCCGGATACCGGGGCTTTAAGGAAAAAAAAACATTTTTGAAGCGGGAAAATGTACATAATTATTGAGATATAACATTTTTTTTTTGAAAAAGAAACGGTTTTATTAATTAACGTCCGCATAACACGCGGCTAGAACATCACCAGGAGGCAAACTGCCCTAGGAGGTTACATCCAATAGAGACAAAGAATGACGCGCAGGTACATTGCCAGTACGGCGAACAAAAGAGAAAGAAATTGAATCAAAACTAGGGAGCAATGTTAATCAATCTTGTAGAAGACAGCCCTGAGCAGTGATGTCCTCCACAGGCTGGCGCAGCCGCTCGCAACTCCATATACTCCGGCCGACCCCCTCCATCAAAAGGAAAGCCCACAGAGTGCAAAACGATCCCAGCAGAATTCCGGAAGATCAGCCCAACACCTGCACGATCATCACGTACCGCATCATCAACATTACATTTTACTACCCCCTCTGGTGGGCGAACCCAAGAAGCCGCTAGATGCTGGGGCACCCCCTGTACTCGATAAGCGACCGAGCCTCCGTGTACTCGGCGGTCACGCCAAAGAGCGAGCACACACAAACGACACATAAACCGCTTGTCCATCAAACACCGCCGAACAACGAGCTTTCCATATCCCCCACATCAAACCAACCACCCGCACACCGTCCGATACCCCCGCTCGCCCAAGAGGCGCAAGAAAAAATCCGCAAAGGAAGAGGTACGGAGATACCCCAAAACCTCATAATAGGGAGAGGCCCGCCAAATCCGATCCGCCATCTCACACTCAAACAAAACATGCCGTAGGGTCTCCAACAGGACCGGCCCACCCATAAGGCAGGCCAGGCACCAGCCTTAAGCCCACTGGAAGGGTGGGCCTCGGATTACCTGTTTTGCAAAAAAAAAAAAAAAATTTGGTCCAGGCCCATTTTTGGATTACCTTTTTTGCAAAAAAAAAAAAAAAAATTGGTCCTGGCCCAATTTTTTTTATAATGTCTCAGCCGGGGAAAAAAAAAATAAAGAAAAGAAACATAAAAGTCTACCAACTTTTTTGACTTTTCCTTGTCTCTTTATCTCCACCAATCCCAACCAACACTCCAACTCCATCCCCAACTCGCTCCCAAGTCCCAAACCTTACGACAACAGCATGCAACAACAATTATTCAGCAAATAGGAGGCTTTATTAGGAGCAAATGAGCAATCCATCATCCATGGTATTTGCATAAAAGTAAATTAAATCAAACAAGAACAAAATTTTGGTAAGCCCATTTATTTATTTATTTCTCAAAGTTGAAGTTAATAAAGAATCATCTTCGAAGCACAATGACCCAAGAACGTTTGAATGGGCTCGCCATGATATCGATTGAGAAGAATTTGGTCGATGAAATTGACAGTTCTACTTTGATTGATGATTTCATCTCTAAAAGTTTTGGAAGGGCGACACCGAAGTAGTCATTGTAAGTATCAAGTATGTTTTGTACTTTTGTTTATGCATATGATGATATGAATTTGAATTATTACTTCTAGGTATGTTTTGAGGCTATTAATGAACTCGAATTTTGTATTTACGGATGTTATAAATACAATGTTGATATATTTTGTAAGTATGTGTTCAAGAGAAAAAAAAAATTTAACTGCAAAGGCCCACCGTACCGATTCGCCTTAAGCCTCGGGTTTGGTTGGGCCGGCCCTGGTCTCCAAAGTCTCTCCACACGCCAAGCAAGTACCTGTCCCTAGATTACGCCGCATAAGGCCCTGACCAATTGCCAGACAGTCATGAAGGCACCTCCATAAAAAATGCTGAATACGAGGCTGGACCGGAAGCTGCCAACACCGTCGTCAAACCCGGTCGACCCCATCCGAAGTCCCCGGCCCTGCCACTAATGTAGGCCGATAAAGCGAGAGCGCCAAGAAGTACCCAGACTTAACCGTGTAAACTCCTTTATGGTCATAATCCCAAATTTGCCGATCTGAGTGAGCCCCTGAGGCAACCGATGTGGCTAGAATAGCATCTGATTCCCAAGGGTAGAATAGCTCCCGAATGCGAGGGGCATCCCAAAGACGCGTGTGTGGGATAACATTTTTATATTATCACCTAGATTCGAAAATAACTTAGTATTACACATACTTTGAGGAAAAAAAAGATTCTTATAATAATTTGACCAATGTATTAATTCATTCCCAATTTATGATAACATTCTGTTGGTCTAAACACACGATATCAAGAATCTATACAATATATTGTACAGTATGTCATCAAAGTTGCTTTGTTGAAAAAAGAATCAAAATTGCTTTAAAATAGGCAGAAATCATGTATGTATTACATAAATTCTGATCAAATATTCTACAAAGTGATTAAAAAAAATTACTATAGAAAATATATACATTAATCAATGGCTCCATATATCTATTTCTTTTCGGTGATTGACCCTTTGACCGTAACAATTTGACGAAGAGTAACCCACCCCCAATGCACGTTTCTTCTTCAACAGAGCGTTTCAGAAGACCATAGGTTTGACTTTTGTAATAATCTTAGAGTGTGAACGGATTTTCTTCCAATGAAACCTCCCCACGTGTCAATTTACAGGCAATTGAGCCCACCGTCTTAAAAAAAAAAACAAAAAAAAAAGTTAAAGCTCGCATTTACCTTCATCTACCGTTAGGTAAAATCAGTACATGTATAAACAGAAAAAAGAAAGGAAAAAAAAAATATATATATATATATATATATATATATATATATATATATATATAAATGAGTATATATATATATCCAATCACAAAATAAATAAGCATCTCCAGATACTTCTATTAGAAGAAGGAGAAACAATAACTAAAAGTTACACTAAATAGTGATCGGGACGAAGAGAGCAAATATATATATATATATAAATCACATCTCCAGATACTTCTAAAGAAGGAGAAGCTATGGGACGAAGAGAGCAAAACACATAGTCACACACTGACATTGTTTGGAAACTTGGTATTCAAATTTTACTTCTATCTTTAATTTTATTTGGCTAGAATTTCTGGGTCATTCTTTTTTTTTTCCTTCCAATTTTTTAGAAAATATTTTGTGGGTTTTGAAGTTTTGGTAAAATTTTCTTTTTTTAATACTCTAGAAAAGGTAATATGAATCATACATGCATGTGATGCAGATTCGACTAACTTCAATTTCTTCAAAAAAAAAATCCCACAATTTCCTCCACCCCTTCTCTTTATACATTTTTTTCCCCTTTTAATTTGATTTTATAAATTTTCTAACAAAGGAAAGCCACGTCATTGAAGCATTATTTTTGCACCGGAATAATCATCTCAATTTTCTTGATTTGACAGAAATTTTTTTCGCATTCTATAACTTTGAAATTCTTTTTTGTTTTTTTTTTTTAATTTGTAATTAACTGCGCCTTTTTTTGGGTTCCATTTTTCCTTGTGTATATAGTGTAAAAAGGAGAGGGTAAAAAAAAAAAAAAAAATCTTTTCTCGAGAAGAAAAACAGTTTGGAAGAAGATAAAAAGATGTTTGGGGATTGTCAAGTGCTGTCAACTCTTGGAGGAGGAAACACTAATCCTTCAGATTCCTTCTTTTCTACACAAGTTCAAAACCCTAACTTTCCCTTCATGTCCAACTTGCCCTTCAATATTTTCCCTCCTGTAATTCTTGTAAGTTTATAATTATTTACTTTCATTATTTAATAATTTATTTCCAGATCTAGTTGAAAAATGCTTGTAAATAAATAAATATATATATATATATATATAATGCCATGTGTTTTGATTTGTACAATTTTTGTATGAATTTATATACAAGAAGGATGAAAATGGAAATTTAAAAGCAAAAGGGAAGGAGGAGATGTTGGAAAGTGGTCCGGGAGTGAGCAATTCATGGAAGGATTCTCCGGCAACGATGAGCAAGAGGCGGAGCAACTCCGGCAACAGCAGCAGCAGCAGCCTCCGTCGAAAAAGAAACGGTACCACCGCCACACCGCTCGTCAGATCCAAGAAATGGAAGCGTAAGAAATCTTTTTTTTTTTCCTTCTAAATTTCAAATTATTTTTGACTTAAAAAAATTTATGATATAAGTATATTTTAAGATAAGAGTGGGGAGTAATGGTGTAATGTTATAAGATAATTAATGCTTTAATTTATGAGTTAGTAGTAATATATATATATACAGAAAAGAATAAGTTAAATAAAGGGTGTTGTATTATTATAATTAATATTGTGAAAGATGCAAAGAGATAAAAACAATTAATGCTGAATTTATGCAGGTTGTTCAAAGAATGTCCACATCCAGATGATAAACAAAGGCAAAAACTAAGCCAAGAATTAGGCCTTAAACCTCGTCAGGTCAAGTTTTGGTTCCAAAACAGGCGTACCCAAATGAAGGTATGTATACCCTACCAACTCGATCATTTGTCAATTAATGTATGTATTGATCTTGAATTAATTGATTTATTATTTATTAAGTATGATTAGCATATATATCGTTAATATATTTTTAAGAAGAATGTCATAAAATTGCTAGTAGAAATATTGAGATGTTATATTGCAGCCTTTTCAATTCCCAGTTTGTAAGAATAAATGATTAATTTTATCTTACTTAATTATTTAATTATATAAAGGATTAAACTTCTCTCTTTTCGTTAGATACTGTGCCCACATAATGAAAAATCGTGCTCATATAAAAACTCGTTTAATTTTTCATTATTTAAAGTGAATTAATGTATAGTATATATCTTTTTTTCATTAATTTCTTCTGTCTTTCTGGGTGAAAATCCCTTTCAACATCAATGCATATATCAGAAATCAGAAATATATAAAATTGGAAAACCCTAAATACAAATTTATACTATTTTATTGTTTTGCCTCTTAATTAATTCCAGCTGTCAAAATAAGAACAATCTATCACACAGTTTCCAATGATAGATAGACAGACTACGTTTTCACTACATAAGTCAAAATATATAGGTAATAAGCACGAAAACTGCAAGTAAAAGCGTAAGAAAAGCAACACGTTTTTACAACTAGTTCATTGTGGTAATATCTTAAGGGAACAATATATTCATTTATTTATGGTTGCTTTCAAGGTGTCTGCAAACATAACATACAGGTAACCCTATTAAATATACACATTCAACCCCTACCTACTTTAACAATTGAGCGTTCCCAAAAATACAAACACGACTTTAATGCATGGGCGTTTAGGGTTTTAATGCAATATATATTTATATATATGATGGCAATCACATACACTACATTAACTAAAGAGAAAATTACTGCACTGTACAATTTTAGTCTCATATTTTTTTTGGGTCATTCTATGGTAGGGACTCCCTACGTAGGGAGTTTCTTACGTGACATCATAAGATGAAACTGTGTGGTCCAGATGATGCGACGTAGAAGACTCCCTACGAATGGAGTCTCTATGTAAGAATTTTCCATTTTTCTTTGTTTTTTTGAAACTACTTCCTCCGGTCCAAAATATAATTAATCCTAGCTTTTTTTTTTTATACTTTGGTCTCATAATATAAGTCATTCACAATACTAAGAGAGCATTAATGAACATTTTTCCTTATCTTACCCATAATTTATATGAATCCAACTACTTTTATTTACTCCATAATTGTCGCATTTATTATAGTCAAGGGATGTATTAGACGTTCCATCCATACATTAATTACATTTAACTACTTTTTCTTAATCAATGTGAAAATTCTAGGATGACTTATATTTTGAACCAGAAGTAGTAGTAGTTTCTGTGTCCCCTAAATATAGTTTTGATACATTTTTAGGACACTTAGTATATGGTGACCCAACGTGGAATCCGTTAAGTGTCTAAAGAAATGTAACAAAATTATACAATTAGGGGACCAATAATGCAATTATGAAAAAGTAATTGTTATTAATTTCTGAAAAAATAAGAAACCAAAAATGTCATGTCTTATATATTTCTAAATAAATAGTAATATGACGCATGACATATTTATTAGGGTTAAACGTCAAACATCATCTTCTCTTAAATGTCTTAATAGTGTTATAAAAAAGTATATTTAGGTGCCAAAAATGTCTATATTAAAGATAGATGATAGTTTTGATAAAATGGAGAGAAATATGAGACTAAAAATCTAATTATCCCTTAATTAAATAAAAAAGTTTCCTCTGTTTTTTTTTAATAGTATTCTTGTATTGTCATTTTCAAGCTGTTTTTTTCTGTATGCAATAATAATTTGTTATAATGGATTGTTTTATTCTATGAATAGGCACAACAAGACAGATCTGATAATGTAGTACTTAGAGCAGAAAATGATAATCTTAAGAATGAGAATTACCGTTTGCAAGCTGCTATGAGGAATATCATGTGCCCTAATTGTGGTGGGCCTGCCATGCTTGGTGAAATGGGGTTCGATGAACAACAGCTTCGACTCGAAAATGCTCGACTCAAAGAAGAGGTAGATTAATTTACAAGCTCTTCACGGTGTAATTAAATATAGGAAAATTGTAAAGTTGGTCTCATTTATGTGTGCAATGTTGTGGTGCAGTTTGAGCGTGTCTGCATGATGGTTTCACAATACAGTGGCAGGCCGATTCAGGCAATCGGGCCGAGTTCATTTCTGCCACCTTCTTTAGATTTGGATATGTCCATTTTCCCACAAAAATTCGAAACCCCATTGCTCGAATCATCCTCTGCATTAATCCAATTACCATTTATCAACGAGGAACCGAATTTCGGATCAACCGGGGTTTTAATCATGGAAGATGAAAAGGCTTTTGCTATGGAACTTGCAATCACAGCTGTGAATGAAGTCTTGAAAATGTGTGAATCGGGACAACAACTTTGGACTCGAAACGTCGATGCTGGAATCGAAGTATTGAATACTGATGAATACAAGAAACTGTTTCAATGGCCAGTTGATGAGCAAAAGTGTACTAGTAGTACAATGCAACTTAGAACCGAAGCCACCCGACATACCGCGGTTGTTATAATGAATAGTATCACACTTGTTGATGCATTTCTTGATGCTGTAAGTTAATTAATCTCATAGTTATTTAATAAATGTTGTAATGGAATTTTGATTAATATATAAAATAATTAACTAATTAAACACATATAAATATATATGTCTTGAATATTTTTATTTCAGAACAAGTGGATGGAATTGTTCCCTTCTATTGTTTCAAGAGCTAAAACACTTCAAGTAGTGAATTCTGAAGTTCCTGGAAATCCCAATGGTTCTCTTCACTTGGTAAGTACTCAGTTTGCTTCTTTTTTATTTTTAAATTTTTCCCCCATTTGTCTTCCAATTAAGTTTTGTGCTTATTTAGTTGAACAGATAGTGATTTAGGCAGACAAAAATTGCACATAAATCATCCACGTAACACTTTTATAATCCACCCATTTTCAGGTGATGGATTGGAAATATATGAGTTGTGCCTTATAGTTTGTTGAACATATAATCCCATAAAATCAAGAATCTACAAAGACACCTATTCTCTCTTATGTATTGTTTTAGCTAGCGTTATATTCAACATGGTATTTGAGTCAAACCCGCCTTTGACCATGTTTATTCGGCTTATATCTAACATGGTATTTGAATCGTCAAACCTATCTTTAATCGTGTTCATTCGGGCCGGTATACGTATCCCTCGTAAATTTTTACATTCAAAATCAATTTTCTTCAACACTTCCTTTTGTTTTCAGATGTATGCAGAACACCAAGTTCCTTCACCACTAGTGCCAACAAGGGAATCCCATTTCTTGAGATTCTGCCACCACAATGCGGAGGCCGGCATTTGGGCAGTTGTTGATTTTCCACTTGATGGTTTTCAGAATAGTTTTCCTCAACCATTTCCATTTTACAGGAAAAGACCCTCTGGCTGTATCATACAAGATATGCCTAATGGATATTCAAGGGTAATCATTCTCGTTTATTTGTTTAATTATTTTTGGAGCATTTTGATGATTAATCTGTACTAATTTTAAGAGGATTAATTTTACTTTTTACATTTTTGCAATATACATTATATATATGTTTAGGTTACATGGCTTGAACATGTGGAAGTTGAGGAAAATCCTATTCATGAGATATTCAATGAATTTGTTGCAAGCGGGCAGGCCTTCGGGGCTCGACGCTGGTTGGCTGTTCTGCAACGCCAATGCCAAAGAATTGCTAGCCTAATGGCAAGAAACATATCTGATCTGGGAGGTATATATATATATATTTCATATCCTTTTCAAATCAATATGTTTTATATAATATATATACACACACACATATAAGATATTTGGTTACGAATCCCGTATCAGTTCCATTTCCATCACAGTTGCATCTATACGATACCAATGGTACACGTCGCGCGTCTCAGGCTAATATCCTGCACTCGTAATTAATTTTATATTGAAAATTCCACACCCTCGTACGCACTAGTGCATACGTATCCATACCTGTGTATCCTAATATAATGTTCTTGGTATTTTTTGTTATTTTTTTGTGTGGTTGTATATATATATATGCAGTTATTCCATCACCAGAAGCAAGAAAGAATGTGATGAATTTGGCTCAAAGAATGATTAAGACATTTTCTGTAAATATGAGCAACTCTTGTGGGCAATCTTGGACATCCCTTTCTGATTCCGCTGAAGACACAATACGAATTACCACGAGGAAAGTTACCGAACCTGGTGAACCGAATGGCTTGATTCTTACTGCTGTTTCGACTTGTTGGTTACCTTATAATCATGTCACTGTTTTCGATCTTTTGAGAGACGAACACCGCAGAACTCAGGTAATTAATTAATTAATTAGTGATCATATAATTAAAAAAAACAATATTTGATCACGTTTATAACGAATAATAATGCTTATATATATACTGCATGTATACTATGCAGCTTGATGTTCTTTCAAATGGGAATTCACTACAAGAGGTGGCTCATATTGCCAATGGTTCTCATCCTGGAAACTGCATTTCTCTTCTTCGCATTAATGTAAGTCATAATTCTCATTTTTGCTGCTCCAATTATATTCTACCTCCGTTTCAAAATATACGTCGTTTTGTAAAAGTTTTCACGCTGATTAAGAAATTAGATGAATGTCAAAAACTGAAAGAAAAAAATTTAAAATACCCTTTGATTATTAGTAATATAAAGTTGTAAATAACAAAATTGTTGAATAAAAAAAGGCTTATATTTCGGGGCAAAAATAGTAACATGATCTAATACATATTTAGTTAATTATATATTGTCTACATTTCATGTTTTGAAGTTTGAACACTCGAAATTATAGCGGTTAAATTGCAAAATTCGTCCTTATGAACACAATTAATGTGTCTAATTTTGTTTGCAGGTGGCAAGCAACTCATCACAAAGAGTTGAGCTGATGTTGCAAGAAAGCTGTACTGATGAATCTGGGAGTCTAGTTGTGTACACAACTATAGATGTAGACTCCATTCAACAAGCAATGAATGGTGATGATATTACATGCATTCCTTTACTTCCATTGGGATTTATCATACATCCAATGCCGCCGCCACCACCACCACATACAACCATGATCATCATGATCTAGACAACCCCGAGAACACGGTTATCGAGCCGCCACCGGAATCCGGATGCTTGCTCACCGTTGGATTACAAGTCCTTGCAAGTACAATCCCAACTGCTAAGCTTAGCCTTTCAAGTGTGAAAGCTGTGAATGATCATCTATGCAACACTGTTCAGCAAATCACTGGTGTTTTAAGTAGTAATGGTAACAGTAAAGCCATTTTGCCAGCTGGCAATGCTGATGTCATCACCGAGCCGTCTGCGGCTACGCCGACAGTACCTGATCACTTCTTCTCCCCTCACCCCTTTTGAATTATGTTGTTCTTTTTCTTTAATTAACGGGTTCTTCTTGAGTCCCACTATTGGAACATCCCACGTGGAGAATTAAACGGGATGTTCCATGTGGGACTTAAAGAAAAACCCATGTTTTGTTTTTTTTGGGTTAAAATATCAAAAGTGACAATACTTTTGTTGCATTGGAGTTTGTAGTGATATTTAAAAAAGAAAAAATTGGGGTAACTATTTTGTCAGAATGTTGCAAGTCCCATGTGTGCAATTAAGTAAAGTAGTTGTTAGGTAGGTGGGGAGTAAGTTTGAATTGAATGATGGTGATCAGGTGTTGTAGGTAGGGTGCACTGTGTTAAGAAAGTCAAGAGCGTACCAGATAAAATCCTTTGCTACCTGTGTGCGACCATTTATGTTGGACTTATTTGCTAGCAGGGGTTGTTGAAAACTGAATTAAGAAACTGAAAATATGAAGGAAACTCCATTGATGAAACTCAAGTGTTCATAAATTCGAATTACAAGAAAAGCTGGAAGTAGAGAAAATGGGGAAGAAAATGATTTCACAAAATTGAACTCAGAATCGAGTAATTGAACTTGCTAAGTAACTGTTTTAACTATCCTAGTTGCTATTTATACAGAGTTGAAGCTCCCAATTTGTTGTAACTTGCTAAGTTACAGTTTTAACTAAATGCATGAACCAGAAAACCTCTTCTCACTTTGCATATATATCAACACCCCCCCCCCCCCCCCCCTCAAGCTTAAATATGGTTGATGAAAAAAAATACCATGCTTAAAGCTTGAACCAGAAAACCTCTTCTCACTTTGCAGATGAAAGATCCTGGGATTGTTGATGAATGGCATACAGATCTTTCAAGGGATATGCCTGTAGGAGTCTGTTGAATGTGGCCTTGTCCACTGGTTTTGTTAAAATGTCAGCAGGCTGGTTTTTGTATTGATAGGAAGTGGATTTAGAACCTTACCAATGTACTTTTCTCTTACAAAGTGACAATCAATCTCTATATGCTTTGTCTTTTCATGAAAAACAGGATTTTCAACAATATCAAGTGCACTTTTGCTGTCACGGTAGAGAGGAACAATGTCTGAGTATATAATATGGAAATCCTTAAAAAGATAGATCAGCCATTGTATTTCACAAGCAGTATGTCTCGGATTTTATCTAATGAAAAATAAACAAGTAATAAAATAATCCGGTTTACCCCAAGTGCAGGGATCGTAGTATAGTAGTTACAACCGGAGTCGAATCACAGGGAATCGAGGTTGGTCTAGTTCTTAATTTCTCTAAAGTTGTCACGAAAAATAAAACAAAACAGAACTAAAAAAACGAAAACAATAAACTGGACAGAGGATCTAGAATCCAAAGCCAGGAAAGATAGTTGCGAAACCTAGATCTAAACTATAAACTAGAAAAAAAACAACAAACAACTATAAAGTTGTGACGATGATCATGGTGATTAAACAACGAACAAGCAATGATTCACCGTTCCCGCAACCCTCAATTTCCTCTCTAAGGTTATCTTGTGAAGATTTAACTAAAATTGTGATTCACCTATCAAAAGTATGAATTTCTAATCTCTTAGATAATTCGTCTATTAATCTCGTCATCTCTCGATCCTTAAAGATTAACGCTTTCATAACCAAGGTGTAAGATTTATTCAATCTAGCAACCTAGATTTCTAACCTAACAACTCTCGTTATATATAGGTTAAAGATCCAATCTTTCATATGGTGATCTAGGTTTACACCGACTCTCGTCACATAGTAAACATCAACAACAATACATCTCTCGATTTAAATTGCATAACAATAATAAGCATATAGAAAAGATACGACTTTAATTAAAATCACAAAATAAACCTAAGGTTGAAAATAAAGAACCTGCTGAAACGGTTTCACAGAGCTTGAACAGACTGCTCAGCCTCCGATCAGCATCGTTACAATCCAGAAAGAAAGCGAAACAAAATAAAAACCTAATCTAACCCTCGGTTGACCGAGTGAAGCTCTGTCCCACTTTTGTTGGAGGGATTTTGCATCATTAAAAACAAAAGAAAATTTATAAACCCTAACTACCATGCAAAACTAACTCCTAACCGGCCGAATACCGGGTAATTGATAGTAAAGCGAAGTGAGTAAGAGGTCGATCCACAGGGAATTGGGATGTTGAATCTAATTTCACTAATTCCTTTCAATTGTTACTTAGGAAAAACGAATAAACGAAAGAACAAATAAAATAAACGAAAAAGCAATTAAAATAAATCTAACCTACGAAATAAAATAACACAACCTAAACTAAACTAAAGATACATGGGATCAAACAGTGCACAAACCAAGTGATTTCAATCCTATTTCATCTCATGATTTCAATTCAAATTGTGGTTTCACCTTTACACGAGACACAAACCCCTAATCTCTTAGTGAATCTGTATTCTCAAGCTATGAAATCCTACTCTCGTAGTGAATTCAATTTATCGATCTCTCCTCTTCCGAATGTTGAGATCAATATTCCATACAAAACGAAGGTGTAGATTCAGGTTAACTCTCGTATTTCAGAACCTAACAACCTAGATAATTAACCGATTAACTTGTCATCATTAATGATTAAAAATCCTATCTTTCTATGGTGATCTAGTTTACGCAACTTCCGTATGTTGTAAACATATCAATTAGTAAACAAATCTCTCGATCTAATTCACATCATAGCATCAAAATCATAGAACGATACAAAATAAATTAAAGATCATAAAAAAACGAATAAGGACTGAATAAATTAAATAAATAAACTCACGTAGTTTGGTACATGATTGAATCCATGAATCGAAAAACGGAAGAAAAACGACATCCTAATCTAACCCGGATCACCCGAGCACAAGGCTCGGGTGACCGGCCTTGGAAAGCCAAGTTGCCGCCCTGCTGCTGTGATTTGCGGCTGAATGAATTGTGTAGCATTAGGGTTGATCATGCGGCTGTTTATATAGAGGTTTAGGTCGGCTTCTTAAGTCGGCTGGGTTGGACGCCCGTTTGCTGCCAAGCTATACATCCTGTATTGATTCTCTGCATGGAATATTTATTGGAATAAAACTTCTAAAATTCATATCTTGAGTTGTAGACCTCCAAAAATTATGATCCGAATGTCATAAAAAAGCTCTCGGAAAACTCTACAACTTTCATTAAGGACTCTTCTTCAGAAAACGCCTTTTTGACTAGGTTTTATTTCATCTTCATCCTCTTGTATCTCTTTCTTTCCTTTTTAATCTTCAATCAAACATCATTTAGACCTCTTCCATTCCACATTTGTGCACCTAAAAGATGACAAAACCGAGCAAAACGTAAAACCATACAAAATAGATAATAAAACCACGATATTTACTCGATTTTGCATTTTAACTATTCAAAACGTCATTTGCTCAATTAATCGATTATAAGCTCGAATTTTACGAAAAACATCCATATATGAGGAATATTGATATAAAATATATCCTTATAAAACACTACAAATTGACCCTTAACACTCTGTCTAGGGTTTTGTGCGGCTGAATAATGTGTATTGTAGGGTTGAAATAACGCTTCTATTTATAGAGTTTTAAGTCGGTTTATGGTATGTCGGCTGAATGACGCCCGTTTGATGGGTTGAACGCCCGTCCAAGGTGTATAAATTTGTCGAGTCAGGCCGAGCTGGATCAGACGCCCGTCCTATAGGTTTTTGAACGCTCGTTCAGCAAATTTCTGCCTTCCCTGAATCCAACAGCTCCAGTGGACGCCCGTCTACTTCCTTAGATGCCCGTCCAGGAAGACGGAGCATTAAACGCACGTTCAGTTCCATATCTTCAGTCCAAGTTCGACTTGTATCTCTTTCCTTCCGTTTAATCTTCAATCAAACATCTTTTCAGCTCATTCCTTGCCATGCAAATTGTACCTACAAGATAATAGAAATGTGCAAAATGTAGAACCATATATATTGATAGAAAATCGCTAATAAAATCACGTAATTAACTCGATTTTGCACTTAAACCACTTCAAACCTCATTTGCTCAATAAATCCAATAAATACCTACTTTCTATGCAAATCATCAGATTATAGAGGAAATTATTACAAAATATAACATTATAAACCATAGAAAATCACCCTAAACACAGTAATTGTCATGGCTCTATACTCAGCTTCACTAGAGCTCCTAGAAACTGTTGGTTGTTTTCTTGGATTTCCAAGAAATCAATGCATCTCAAAGATAAACCAGATAACCAATGAATGATCTTCTTGTTTTAGTACAACCTGCCCAATCAACATTACTAAAAGCTTTCAATTTTACTGTGCCTTTGCTTGGAAATAGCAACCCTTTGCCTGGACGTGACTTTAAGAACCTAAGTAACCTGTGTGCAGCTTGTAGGTGTGCCTCATTAGGACAATCCAGAAATTGACTTAATTGTTGTACAAGAAAGGCTATATCTGGCCTAGTGTTGGATAGATAGAGGAGCTTTCCTACCAAACTCCTGTAGTAGGTGTTTGACTCCAAAGCTGGTGTTTCAATGGATGTTAAATTCTGGGATGTATCCATTGGTGTTGCAACAGGTTTACAGTCTTGAAAATGGAAATGTTTCAATAGATCAACACAGTATTTCCTTTGATTAATAATTATTCCTTGCTGGGATCCTGCAACCTCAAAACCTAGAAAGTACTCTAATGTTCCTAGATCTTAAATAGTGAATGCTGAATGCAATAAATCCTTCAAATGTTGAATTTTTGCCATATGTAGACTGCCCACTATAATGTCATCAACATAAACAAGTAGTGTTATGAAGTTATCTCCACATCCCTTGGAAAAAAGATTATGATCATTCTGTGATTGTCTATAACCATCTTCAATGAGTTTTTGGGTTAATTTGACATTCCACTGTCTACTTGCCTGTCTAAGGCCATATAAAGATATGTTTAACTTGCAAACAAACCTCTATTCTTGTAAGCCAGGTGGTGGCCTCATGTAAACCTCTTCATCAAGATCCCCATGTAGAAAAGCATTGTTGACATCTAGTTGGTGTAACAACCATCCTTTTTGAGCTGCTAGTGCCATAAAAAGCCTTACGGTGGTCTGTTTTGCCACATGTGAGAAGGTTTCAAGAAAGTCTATGCTTTTTGCTTGTGTGAAGCCTTTTTCCACTAGCCTTGCCTTGTATCTCTCTTTTGAACCCAATCCTGTAAAACCATTTGCAACCTATGGGTTTAATATTCTTGGGTGGGGTAACAAGTGTCCATGTATTTGTTTTTTGTAAAGCCTGTGGATCCAAATCCATTGGTTCTTGCCATCTTGGATCTAGCACTGCCTCATTGAATGTATTAGGTTCTTTATCTTCACTAGTTTTCCTTATAAAACTTTGATAAGAAGAAACATTAGAATAAGACATTACAGTATCAAGGGAGTGAGGTGAAGAACTCTTAACATTGTTAGTACATATGTAATCATTCAAGTAAGAAGGAACATATCTAGTCCCGGATCGTTAGGGTGTTTGAAACGTCACCGCCGTAGATGAGATGTTCGGGATGAAACATCACCGTGACATTAACATTATCATCAACAAATAATAATGGCAAGGGAAGACAAGGATATGTAGGAACAGTAGTAGCCAAGATAGGGAAAGTTTTCTCATGGCATATAACCTCTCTAGAAACTGTAATAGTCCTAGTCTCATTATCCATTACTTTGTAACCCTTAATATTAGGTTCAAAACCTAGAAATACAGACTGCTTACTTCTAGCATCAAATTTTCCCCTTCCTTGAAACAAAACATAAACAACCAAATACTTTTAACATGTCAAAATCTAGTTCAGCTCCATGTAGCACAACAAAAGGAGTCTTGTTATTTAATAAGGGTGTGGGGATGATGTTAATCAGATGGACAAAATGAGTGACTCAATGACCCCAGTAATCCAAAGGGATGTTGGATTGAAATCTTAAAGCCCTGGCAACATTTAAAATGTGCTGGAGCTTCCTTTCAATCAATCCTTTCTATTGAGGTGTCCTAACACAAGATTTTTGGTGGACAATGCCTTTTTGTCTATAAAAGGTTTTCATAGCAAACTCTCCTCCATGATCAGACTTAATGGTCTTCACACACCTATCAAAATGATTTTGCACATAAGTGTAAAAATATTGAAGCGGGGAATTTGCCTCACTCTTGCATTTCATGAGAAACAACCAAGTGTACCTATTATGATCATCTACTCTAGATAAAAAATAATATTCACCATCCACAATAGGAACCCTGTTAGGACCCCATATGTCTACATGAATCAAGTCAAAAATACTCATAGTAGAAGATGTACTGACATGAAATTTCAATTTCTTCTGTTTTGCCAAAGGGCATAGAACACAATTATGTACAGGTAATTTGATTTTAGGGTCTAAAAGTTTCAAACATTTCATTTTGTCCACAAAAGTGAATCAGAAATAGCACAAGTATTACACAAAAGTTGGAATTTGTCTAAACTAACACTACAAGAATTGCAAACTGAAGAGACAAACTTTAAAGGGACGACTCCCTTTAAATATCTTTATTGAGACGACAAAGTCGTCCCTTTAAATGACTTCAGATATAGTCAAAGTTTTGGGCGGATTTTTCGGAGGGAAACTTTAAAGGGACGACAATGTCGTCCCAAAAAATAAAATATTAACCCCACCGTGCCAGCTTGGATTTCCACGTGGACATGACTATTTAAAGGGACGACAATGTCGTCCCATTAAACATTTTTTCAGAAAATAATATGTTGTGTACAAGAAATTATAAAATTTGGGTTTGTAGGGACGACAATTGTCGTCCCTTTAAAGGAAATATATTTTTTTTAAATATAAAACGTTGAGTTAATAAATAAGATTCAGTTTATTATAAAATTCACGTCTAAAGGGACGACATTGTCGTCCCATTAAACATTTTTTCAGAAAATAATATGTTATGTACAAGAAATTATAAAATTTGGGTTTGTTGTCGTCCCTCTATAGGAAATTTTTTTTTTTTTAATATAAAACGTTGAGTTAATAAATAAGATTCAGTTTATTATAAAATTCACGTTTAAAGGGACGACATTGTCGTCCCATTAAACATTTTTTAGAAAATAATATGTTATGTACAAGAAATTATAAAATTTGGGTTTGTAGGGACGACAATTGTCGTCCCTTTAAAGTAAATTAATTTTTTTTTAATATAAAACGTTGTGTTAATAAATTAGATTCGGTTTTTTTTTTATAAAATTCTAATATACATATTCTAATAAACATTGCGTTAAAATATAAAATTCATTATTTTTTATAAAAATTCCTTTATCGAACGATAATACATGTGATTCTGATAATACTCTCTACTATAGATTGTCAATTCCTTATCGAGGGATTGATTTGAATCTCGGGGTTCGTTAATGAGCGATTGATCTCAATCCTGAGATCCGACATCGATTAAGCGATTTCAATCCTAAGATCCGTTATCGACCGAAGGAGTTAAGAGCCGGGGATCGTTATTAAGAGATCGATTTGAATCTCGGGGTTCGTTATCGAGCGAATGAGTTAGATCGTTATCGATCATTGTGATAGTACTATATACTATGTCTCGATCGATCGTTATCGAGCGAAGGAGTTAAGAGTCGGGGATCGTTATTAAGAGATCGATTTGAATCTCGGGGTTCGTTAACGAGCGAATGAGTTACATCGTTATCGATCATTGTGATAGTACTATCTACTATGTCTCGATGGATCGTTATCGAGCGAATGAGTTAGATCGTTATCGGTAAGGAGAGATCGATTTTAATCTCGGGGTTCGTTATCGAGCAAATGAGTTACATCGTTATCGATCATTATGATAGTACTATCTACTATGTCTCGATGGATCGTTATCGAGCAAAGGAGTTAAGAGTCGGGGATCGTTATTAAGAGATCGATTTGAATCTCGGGGTTCGTTATCGAGCGAATGAGTTAGATCGTTATTGATCATTGTGCATGATAGTACTATCTACTATGTCTCGATCGATCGTTATTGAGCGAAGAAGTTAAGAGTCGGGGATCGTTATTAAGAGATCAATTTGAATCTCGGGGTTCGTTATCGAGCGAATGAGTTAGATCGTTATCGATCATTGTGATAGTACTATCTACTATGTCTCGACCGATCGTTATCGAGCGAAGGAGTTAAGAGTCGGGGATCGTTATTAAGAGATCGATTTGAATCTCAGGGTTCGTTATCGAGGGAATGAGTTACATCGTTATCGATCATTGTGATAGTACTTTCTACTATGTCTCGATGGATCGTTATCAAGTGAAGGATTTAGATCGTTATCGGTAAGGAGAGATCGATTTTAATCTCGGGGTTCGTTATTGAGCAAATGAGTTACATCATTATCGATCATTGTGATAGTACTATCTACTATGTCTCGATGGATCGTTATCGAGCAAAGGAGTTAAAAGTCGGGGATCGTTATTAAGAGATCGATTTGAATCTCGAGCTTCGTTATCGAGCGAATAAGTTAGATCGTTATCGATCCTTATGATAGTAATATCTACTATGGCTCGATCGATCATTATCGAGCGAATGAGTTAAGATTCGGGGATCGTTATTAAGAGATCGATTTGAATCTCGGGGTTCATTATCAAGCGAATGAGTTAGATCGTTATTGATCATTGTGATAGTACTATCTACTATGGCTCGATTGATCGTTATCGGTAAGGAGAAATCGATTTTAATCTCGGGGTTCGTTATCGAGCGAATGAGTTACATCGTTATCGATCATTGTGAAAGTACTATCTACTATGTCTCGATGGATCGTTATCGAACGAAGGAGTTAAGAGTCGGGGATCGTTATTAAGAGATCGATTTGAATCTCGGGGTTCGTTATCGAGCGAATGAGTTAGATCGTTATCGATCATTGTGATAGTACTATCTACTATGTCTCGATGGATCGTTATCGAGCGAAGGAGTTAAGAGTCGGGGATCGTTATTAAGAGAACAATTTGAATCTCGGGGTTGGTTATCGAGCGAATGAGTTAGATTGTTATCGATCATTGTGATAGTACTATCTACTATGACTCGATCGATCGTTATCGAGCGAATGAGTTAACAGTTGTGGTTCGTTATCGAGAGATCGATTAGAATCTCGGGTTCGTTATCGAGCAATCGATTTGAATATAAGGGTTCGTTATCGAGCGAATGAGTTAGATCGTTATCGTTATCGATCATTGTGATAGTAGTATCTACTATGGCTCGATCGATCGTTATCGAGCGAATGAGTTAGATCGTTATCGGTAATGAGAGATCGATTTTAATCTCGGGGTTCGTTATCAAGTGAATGAGTTACATCGTTATCGATCATTGTGATAGTACTATCTACTATGTCTTGATGGATCGTTGTCGAGCGAAGGAGTTAAGAGTTGGGGATCGTTATTAAGAGATGAATTTGAATCTCGGGGTTCGTTATCGAGCGAATGAGTTAGATCGTTATCAATCATTGTGATATATAGTAATATCTACTATGTCTCGATGGATCGTTATCGAGCGAAGGAGTTAAGAGTCGGGGATCGTTATTAAGAGATCGATTTGAATCTCGGGGTTCGTTATCGAGCGAATGAGTTAGATCGTTATCAATCATTGTGATAGTACTATCTACTATGTCTCGATGGATCGTTATCGAGCGAAGGAGTTATGAGTCGGGGATCGTTATTAAGAGATCGATTTGAATCTCGGGGTTTGTTATCGAGCGAATGAGTTAGATCGTTATCGATTATTGTGATAGTACTATCTACTATGACTTGATCGATCGTTATCGAGCGAATGAGTTTACAGTCGTGGTTCGTTATCGAGCGATCGATTTGAATCTCGGGTTTCGTTATCGAGAAATCGATTTGAATATAAGGGTTTGTTATCGAGCGAATGAGTTAGATCGTTATCGTTATCGATCATTGTGATAGTAGTATCTACTTTGGCTCGATCGATCGATATCGAGCGAATGAGTTAAGAGTCGGGGTTCGTTATTGAACGATCGATTTGAAATTCGGGATTCGTTATTGAGCAATTGATTTGAATCTAAGGGTTCGTTATCGAGCGAATGAGTTAGATCGTTATCGTTTTCGAAGAAAACATCGTTATATATATATTATGAACGAAAATATTGTTCTATATATATTATTTAGGTTTTTTATCAAAAAAATGTAATATTAGAGTTCGTAAAATTATTTTTTTATAAAAGTTTATTTAAAGGGCCGACATTGTCGTCCCTATAAACAAAAATTCAGAATTTTTATGAAATTTTGGAGGGGAAAATTTGGCCGCCAAAACTTTTTTTGGGTTTAAAGGGACGACTTTGTCGTCCCTTTAAACATAAAGTCAAAATTTTTATGAAATTTGGAGGGGAAAATTTGGCCGCCAAAACTTTTTTGGGTTTAAAGGGACGACTTTGTCATCCCTTTAAAGAGTATGTCGTCTCTTTAAACAAGACCCTGATAATATAATCGAGCAGCCTCATTTAATTTTTTCCCTCTTTCCTCTATTCTTTCTTCTTCTCCGTTTTTCCTCCAATATTTCCGGCGATTCCACCAAATTTCTGGGTATTGTTTATGATTTTCAACAACCAACCACCTCTAATCTCATCCATAAACTTAGTAAACCAATTTTCATCTTATTTTCGTCAAACTTTTCCAAATTTTTCCGCTCATTCTGTCTCTTTCTTCTTCCTTGGCATAGCCCCGGCGATTTGGGCGAATTTGTGGTGATTTCTGGCGATTCTTCCCCATTTTCAACGAAAAACATGTCTAATTTAATCCCAATCAAAGGTGAATCATCTTTTCTTATTATTTTCGTCAATTTCTTCCATTATTTATTTATTTATTTATTTTTTCTGTTTTTGTAATGCTTGATAGTTTTAGTATGTTTAGTAAAGAATTCTTAATAGTTGATAGTTGTAGTATTCTTGTGTTATGTTAAAGTTATTGTGTTAAAGTTTGAAGTTATCATGTTGTGGGTTAAGGTTTCAAATGGGCTCGATTCGGTTCATCCCAATGGGTTCGATTCGGTTTATAGGAAGGTTTAATTCGGTTTCAAATTTGGCATTTTTGCTTTTTGGTTGTAATGGTAGGGTTCGATTCGGTTTATTGGAGGGTTCGGTTCGGTGTTATAATGGTAGCGTTCGATTCGGTTATATGGGAGGGTTCGACAATAGGTTTGATAGTTGTAGTATGATTAGTAATGAGTTATTGATTCATTTATTTTGGTTTATATTTTCGATTTTCGTTTGAGTTAGTAGTTAAAATTGGTGTGTGTGTGTGTGTGTGTGTATAAATGCAATTGTAGATAAAACTATATTGAGGTGTGTGCCATTTGTGTACATGGTTGGGTTCGGTTTATGGGAGGGTTCGATTCGTTTTATGGGAGGGTACGATTCGGTTAGATGATAGTAGTAACAAGTTACAAGTTCAAACCGAGATTGTGTTGTGCCATTTTTGTAGATTAAGTGTTGTGCATTTTTGCGTGGAAAATAAGCTAGTCTATGATTAGATGGTACATAAATTATCTTTAATAAGTTGATGGTAGTAGTGTATGGATTTGGATCTTTGAGAAGTTGAAGATAGTTGTGTTGTGCCATTTTTATGTAAACACATGTGTTGTGACATTTTTGTATAGAGTTGATGCTAGTAGTGTATGAGTTTGGTGTAGTTTGAATTTGGATTTGGATTTGGACTTGGATTGAGTTGTGCCATTTTCTAATGCATGGAGAAACTTGTGTGTTGTGCCATTTTTTTGAATGAGTTGAATGTTATTCTAGTTAAACGAGGTGAATGAAACGAGCGTGAAAGTGTATTAGTTTTCATTATGCTAGTGGTAAAAAAAACTATAAGTATGAAACTTTCTTAGCTTTTACTTAGTACTTTTTAACTTTGAAGTAGACTTACTTAGTAATTTTGGAGTTGACTTACTCAGGCTAGCCATTATCTACGTAAAAAAGTTTGATGTCCAAATCACTTTGAAAACTTGGAGTCTATCGACCTGATATCCGATCGTTCCATTCATGCTTTCAGTTAGATTTCATTGCTCTGATGACATTTTTTTAGACATGACAATGTTTTCGTGAATGTCGATGATGCTTTCGAGCAGAAGAATGAGATTGCCAAAGCTGTTGAGGATGAATTTGAGAAGGTAATTAATTCTTCAATCGATATCGCATAATAAAGTGTTAACTGTTTACTCTTATTAAGCCTTATCTTTCTTGAATACACTGTTCGTGCATTGGAAGTTGATTTTAAGATTGTTGTTGGAATAAGGCAAGTCATTGTTTTGTATAAAATGACACTTTTTTCAGGACTTATCAATAGAATTCTCTATTCAGCAACTAGTTTGGCCTAATTGTGATGTTTTCATTCTGCAGTGGGTACTTGTGGATATTCTTGGTCTTCTTTTTGTTTCTAAATATAAAAGGTGAGATCCTTTATAAATTTACATTGTATGTAATTATGTATAAGCATCAACACACTTACTATGTTCTTGGTAAATATTGTATTTAACCATTTTTTTGCAAGTTGGGATACTTACTTTTGATAGCTTCTTTACCTCTCTTTGTAAGTCCGCCTCTAGTTTGTCTCGAATTCTGGTTATTGTTTACATTAATTTTGAGTTGTTCGTCAATCTCAATTTTGTTTATGTTTGCTTTCCCGTTTGTTGTTTTATATGACTATTGGAACATGTACCTTAATTTCAAATAAACATGGAAGGCAATGCAAATACAATAAAAAGTATTTATTTTATTTTTATTTACTTAAAGGGACGACATGTAGTCCCAAAAGACGCGTTTCAAATTTTAATATTTTTGGTTTTGTGGGACGACATTTAAATTTTTTTAATTTAAAGGAATGGCATGTCGTCCCAAAAGATACGTTTTCAAATATTAGTTTTTTTGGTTTCTTGGGACGGCATTTAAATTTTTTTTTTATTTAAAGGGACGACATGTCGTCCCAAAAGATGCCTTTTCAAATTTTATTTTTTTGGTTTTTTGGGACGCCATGTCGTCCCAAAAGATAATTTCTTGGAAAAATTGTAAAAAATAATTATATATATATATATATATTAAATTAATTTAATATTTATTTTTAAAATATTAAAATAATATTGAGTTAAAGGGACGGCATTTTCGTCCCTTCAAATATGAGCCACGTCAGCACGTCTTTCCACGTCAGCTTCGTTGAAAATTATTGAAAAAGTCAGTGTCACGTCAGCAAATGTTTAAAGGGACGACATTGTCGTCCCTTTAAAGGTGCCCGTTCTTTAAAGGGACGACTTTAAAGGGACGACATGTCGTCCCTTTAAATCTTTTTTGCGACGTCATTTGATTTAAAGGGACGACAAAATGCCGTCCCTTTAAACCAGTTTTGTAGATGTGAATCTTGACCAGGTTTGCTGTAGAAGATGTATGGTGTTGACCCGGTAGACGAGGCTTTCTCTGTTCACGACTCCGGTGATATTGAATCAGCCTTTTGGCTTTAGCTGGGCACCTTGGCACTAGGATGTGAAGCTGTAAACAAAAAGTCTCTTAATTGACCTTTATAGCAACCAGTTCTACTAAAGGAAGTAGCTTACGGGCTTAAGGCTGCTAGGGACTCTAGGGCGAGAAGAAGCTTTTCCCAAAGCCATTCTCTAAATCAGCTATACCAATCTTCTTCAAAGTTTGAAGGTCCTTCAATACACACTTGTTAGTCCCAAATACAGCTGTCAAATTGCTATCATGGGCTAATTGCCAAATGCATAGCTTGGTTTGGTTTAGTTGAGATTGGTTCGGGGCAAAAATCAGTTTTTGGTTTGTATTAAATGTAACCAAACCAAACCAAACCAAACCAAAACACTATGAAAACCATTGGTTCGGTTTCGTTTCGGGTTGCAAGCAGTTATATATATATATATATAAACACGCATGCACACCGCATGCCGCCAGGGCGTAGTTACATATACTCAATTGGGTCCACGGACCCTATTAAAAATAAAAAAACTACATTTTACCTACAGAAAAATATTTTGGGCACCGTGGGAAAAATTGACATATAATATTTTTTACGGATACTTTTAAAAAATATTTTTGGATCCGCCATTGCACGATGCATGTATGTCGGTCCACCCGTCCACACAACGACCGTACGCCGCACGCCCACTGCACGTCTGCCGCCTTTATGCAATGGCGCCTGTTGGATCTTGGGTAAGGTTGGACAATAATACGTCAAAATGAAATTTTAAGGGGGGCAAATAATACACACAATGCATATAGTAGTGTTTTTCTCGGGCTAAAAGGGGAAGTTTCCCCTTCTAGGTTATATGTGCGTCCGGCCGCCCATACGACGCCATATACTGCCCGCCCGCCGCATGCCTTCCGCACGATGCCGTACAACGCGTGCCCACCACACGCCTTCCGTACGTCGCTTTTATACCCCTTCACACGACGCCCGTACGCTGCCCGCCCGACTATCCGCACTCACACATACGTGTGTGTGTGTGTGTGTTTATAATTATTTTCGAAAAGAAGTAAAAAAAAAAATACATGTAATGCTGATAGAAGCCGCCTTAAATAAATATCGAATAGAAATAGAATTAGAAAAAGAAATACATATGATGTCGGAAATAATGGAAAATAATATGAAAAAGAAAAAATGTTGACAGAAGCCGCCTTAAATAAAAGTCTTAGAGAAGTTTACATGATCAAATGGTTTAAATTATAAAAAGATAACACGCATATTATTACATTTCACATGCAATCCGATTATCCGAATATTAACATATATGGTAGAGGAAAAGTATTTAGGCACCAAATTTTACACAACATATATATGGAAGGAGAAAAAAAAGCACGCACACACGTTAGATGACTGATGAAAGGCAAATCATCTCGTCAGTCTTCTGCTCAAAATAATAATAATAATAATAGGTGGCAAGTCGTGTTTAACTTCACATTTAACATCTTGATTTCCGGGGAAAAAAATTTACGGATACCTCTCAAAACCGCCACTACACGCTGCAGGTATGCCTCCGCACGCCTGCCGCCATTACGTAGTGGCAGACGCTGGATTTTGGGTAAGGTGAGACAATAATACGTCAAAATAAAATTTTAAGGGGCAAATAAAATGTGAGAATATATATGTAAAATATGTAAAATGGTATATGTGTCAAGTTACACTTTAGGGTTTTGGTGATGTTGTACTATAAATATGTGGTCTATGTGAATAATAGAAATCATCTTTTCCCAATTATTTTATGTTTAACATAAAACACACCATACACATAGTAGTGTTTTTTCGGAGTAAAAGGGGAAGTTGCCCCTCCCGGGTTATATGTGCGCCCGCACGATGCCCATACACCGCCCGCCCGCCGCATGCCTTCCACATGATGTTGTACAACGTCCGCCCACCACACGTTCACCGCACGTCGCGTGTATACCCCTCGCACGACGCCCGTACGCCTCCCACCCGACTATCCGCGCCCACATGAACACACACATAAAAATATGGAGGGAGTTGAAAATCAAGATAAAAATACATATGTGTTTCAATATTATTAATGGATTAATTAGGTCCCTAAGACGTGGTCTAGTGGTAAAGGGTTTGGGTGCTGTACAGCAGGACCGGGAGCTGGAGTGTGGAGGTTCGAATCCCGTAAAAGGACGACTTAATTCGGTATCTTAGTATAATGACAGCACATGACTGCGAGCCACTAGGATACCTGATTAAAATCTCTACTCATTCCGTGGGACAGGGGAGTGAAGACTATTTTGGTTAGAGTTTAAACGTTATTAATGGATTAATTAGAAGAAAAAGAGATGGGACGTGCAGAAACTTTTGGAAAAGAATGAGAAGACTAAAAAGTATTTTGTCTAATGAAATGGTATTTTGTCCTTAATTCCATGAATGATCGGTGTCGGCGTGTCCTAATCAACTAATTAAACAAGTCTAAAAATTGTCATGCTTGCCTGTAATATCGCGACATTTCGTAAAATGGCCGACATGTCTTTTTATAGAATGGAATATTACACTTAAATATTTGTGGATTAAAGTTTTGGTAAAAGAAATATTAGTTTTGGAAAAAATTAGTATTTATGGGGCTTTAATGGTTTAAAAGGAAATTAAAGGACTTTCTATGTAATAACTCCTTGGGAGTTATTTTCTACAAATTAAACTTTCCTTACTTGGAAGTTGTCAGAGTTACTGCTTCAAAAAAAAGGGAGAGATCGAACTCGCTTGAGGGAAAACTGAAAGAAAGCAAGGAATGAGACTTCTTTAAAATTCTCACAAGTCTGGTATCCGTTTTCAGAATCGATTAGATTTCAGAATCAGCGGAAGAAGGGCTTTGTTTTAACACGGAAAAGTTGGAGTTTTGGAAAAGGTAATAAAAGCCCTACTTTTGGTTTCATAAGGATTTGATCACGTTGCAAGGTTTCGTTTGGTTGAATTTGTAATTTCTTTTGTTTAGAAGCTTTTGATCACAATTTGCTTGTCCAATTGTTGATCAAATAGGTTTCCGGTTGAAGTCTTAGAAGGTGCTGCAGTCTTTCTTGGAGTTGTGCTTTGGTTATGCTTGTTTTTAAGGTAAGAGGCTCTTCTTAATGTTTAATTAAGATTTTATGATGTTAAGGTTGAGTATTTGTGTTGATTTCATTGTTAGAAGTCATGTTTTATGTTGTAGTTAAGTGTTAAACATTATGGTGTGTAGAAGCTGTGTTTTACTATTGTTGTTCTTTGATAATTGATGTTGATCATGTTGGGAAAGGGTTGGGAATCGTTTAAGTGCAGAAAAGTATGTTTTAGGGTGTTTCTGGATGAATGTGTGCGCATTGGGTGAGCAGAAGCATCCTGAATCAGTCAAATCGCCAAATGTGTGAGCATCAGAGGGCAATACGCACGCATTGCGCTGGTAGAATCATCCTGAATGCTCAATATGTGCGCATTCAGTTGAATGTGTACGCATTGAGCCCTGTTTTTGTGAAATGTTGTGTTTTAAGCCCCGTGTCCAGTTTTAATTTTTATTTCTTCATTTAATAACATTAAATGATCATGAACAAGCCTTAATTAAGCTTCTAATGTGTTTAGTTTCGGCACCGAATGGATTCTTCATAGGAGTTGAAGTTCGGGACCGTCGGAAGAATATGATTGGCTTGTGCTTTGATGAATTAGAATTCATCACTGTACGTGTATGTGCTAGGCTTGTCCGTTTCTAGTGGTCTAAGTAAGAGTATAGGAGTTGTGAGGGACCTTATTTGAATATACTTAGGTGGCTAGTTAACAATTAATAACAAACGTACTTGTGTAGATAAAAGACTAAACATCATGTTATTCTTGGTAAGGCACAAGGTCATATCGTGATGTGTGGGCGGTCAGATAAAGTGAATAACTCTACTGGCCTCGAAGGGGCACTAGGAGTAGGGGGACTTTGCCGAACGCGTACACTATCGGAGTCTACCAGAATAGACTTCCGTGGTTATTGGTGTGGTCCACCAATATGTTGTACCCATAAACTTTGTGGTGAGTAGCAACTGATGTAACAAAGATAAGTTAAGCTAGAAACCAATAGTCACAACATGTAGATGGGTATGAAGTAAACCCTAGAGTTATGTCGGTCACATAAAGATAACTTAATTAATAGTGTGGACCTTTTCGTTGTAATACTTAATTATACATTAACTTCTTCCTCTTGCTAAATACTTTGTACTTACCTCAATTGTACTTTGTGTCGATAATGATACGTGATGATAATGCCTTGTTGATGCTTGGATGATGTTTCAGTTTCTTTTATTTTATGATGTACTAGACCATGTTGTACTTTTGTTTCATGTTTGTAAGACAAGTGTAGTACATTTCTTTTAGGCATCGTACGTTGTAATCTTTTGACATTTCGTTGTTGTAAGTTAAACAATTCAGCTATAGTCGGTTTATATTCTATTCTTAGAGGTATTTATGTTTTCACGTGAGTCTTTTGGGCTTCCATTGCTTTATTTTGATACGACGACGTAGAGGTTTACGTATAATATTGGATTTATCTAATATTATACGTGCCGAACGTTCTCTTCCGGGTAAGGACTCGGTATCCGGGAGCGGGGCGTTACATTGCCTAACTCAGGAAGCCAAGCAGGTAACAAAATGAAGTAAAATGACGCATATATAGAGCCGGTCCTGGAAATATTTTTGGGCATTCGACAACTTCGTCGAAAGTAGCATTTTAGTTCGAAGTTTTTTTTTGTTTTTTTCAAAAACATATCTACAAAATATTATTTCAACATGGCGTTTCTAAAATTCAAAATTCAAAATCATTGATTTTAAATATTTTTCATATATTGTTATCGTTTTCATTTGGTCGAGGGCCAGCGCCAACTCGTGGGGCTTAAGGGCAACGTCCCCGAAATCTAAACACCCCTAGTCGAACGAATGCACCTATGAAATTCGAATAGATGCATCTGAGTTATTATAAATTTGTACCTATAATTCACTCATTTATCAATTCAAGTAATTTTTTGAACTCCTAAAAAACTATTTTTTTTAACGATGGTAAAAAAAGTATTTTTTTAACCAATTATATTCGTGGGATTAGAATTTGAGTTTTTATTAATTCATATAATATTTTTAACACATTATATTATATTAGGTTGGTTGAGATTGAACCTACACAATTTTTTTTAAACATAACATGTAATTGCAGGCCCGCCTTGGCGGTGGGACTTCGGCGGCCGTTGCCTGGCCCGCCTAATGGATTGGCCGGCGCCCATGCGCATATTTTCCTAATACTAAAACACTGCCAACCGCAGCTTCAACGGAGAGGTGGGCTTTAGCGAAAACATGTATTTGCAGGCCTGCCCAAACGGTGGGCATTCGGCGGCCGGCAGCCTGGCTCGCCTGATGGGTTGTCCGGCCCTATGCATATGTTCCTAATACTAAAACACTGCCAACCGCAGCTTCAACGGAGTAGTGGGGGCCACAATATCGATCGTAATCCCCAAAGATTTATTTACAAATTGTTGACGTTTTTTTATAATTATATGTTAGATTTTTGCAGTTTGTCACAAGATCTTTATAGCTTGTCACTGAAACAAAAACACACACAGAAATAATGCAGGTAAAAAATAGTTTTGGCGGCGGATGTTCACTCCACCGCAAAATAACATTTAATTCACAAAAATATAAATAATAAATAATAAATAATAAATAATAAATGAATTACAGGTTTAATTAATAAAAATGATAAATAATAAATATAATAAATTATAAAAACAATTTTAATTCACAAAAATAATAAATAAAAACAATCATAAATAAGAACAATGATTCAACAAATGAATCACAATACAAAAACCCCACGATCTACTTTCAAAACACAAATAATTACATGGCTAATCAAGCCAGTACAACTAGAAATATCTCAAAGGCGAATAACAAGTCAGAAGGCCAACTCCGAAGAACATATTGACACAGTACCTATCAGGCTTCTTTCTTTATACTAATTAGTAGCTGCTTACCATCTTTTGAATATCTGGCATGATGACAGCCATCTCTATTACATTTCAGACCGAGCCCTCAGTTGCCCAAGATGCAAGACAAAATGTAACCATGGAAGATCTGATAAATGCTTCATCAAGTAGCAACATCACCGATTACAAAAGAAATCAATCCCTCAACTTTATAATAAAGATGACAAGCAACAGAATCCTCATAACATGGAGTTAACTAAGAAAATGCACCATTAGTCAAAACAGAGGCAACATATCTCTACGACGATTTCCACTCTTGTTTCACATAAGACTGAGAACCTGATACAAGAACTCTTAAAAACAATATGCTGATCATTAACAAAACAGAGCAGAAAACTCAGCTTCATGAGACCTGAAGCAAACTTGCTACCAGACAGATAAATACGACTGAACATGTGCTTGCACAGACTTGATAAAAACTGAACAGAAAGGTCAACTATAAGTTGCTTTATGCATCAGGCTGGCCTTTATTAGATTCTCCTGGTTATGTTAAAAAGTCCACAAAAAAACACTCCATGCAAACAATAATTATCCCAATGCGGAGAAATAGTATAGTAAAGCATTTAAAAATCAGAACCGCTAAACCACATCAGAATTCAGTTAAAATCCATGGAAGCTAATTTGTCTCTCTACCAAAACAGACAAGTTTCGACTTTTTTGATAGCTTCACTAGAAAAAACACTTACGTATAAGCATTCAATCGACTTTACTGGGTGAAAAGATGCTCCCTTTTATTTTTTTTTATTTTTTTTATTTTTTGAATGCTCCCTTTTTTTTTTTATTATTATTATAATTGCTTTTGTTATACATATATGTTCTTTTATAATTTACATCATACGCCCTCCGTTCCGCGATATAAGGTCTTTTTGCTTTTTAAATTTTCTCATATTATAAGGTTTTCTCAATTTCAATACAATATGAAATACATTATTTTTACTTTCATACTAAACAATAAAATATTATTAGCCATCCTAGGAAAAAAAATACAATATTTTGCAATGAAATATTAACAAGTAAATCATTTATAAGGTATTCTTAAATTGTGTCAAATGACCAAAAATTCCTATATTATGGGATGGAGGAGTACATTTTTGCAAATCACTTAACTTGAATGTGCCTGTGTGTATAAAGTGGCGGATGTAGGATATCAGATAAGAGAGGTAATGAAAATTTTAAAGAGACAAATAAAAAAAATAAGAAGGCAAACAAAGTAGATACTACATATATTAGTGTTTTTTTTTCGGATCAAGAGGACAGTTTGTTAAAGTGTCCCATATTGAGAACTTGTGGTTGTTTCACCCACCATATTAAGAGATGGACTTCCCTCACCTCACAGCCTAGGTTTTGGGGATGAGGCACATCCTCTTATATGAGTTTGGCCCTAGATTTTCTATATGGTATCAAAACCACATTTTATTGTGCAAGTGTTGGGCCTATTTGTTGGCCTTGTGTGCCCGGCCAACACTTGAGGAGGTGTGTTAAAGTGTCCCACATTGGAAACTTGTGGTTGTTTCACCCACCATATTAAGAGATGAATTTCCCTTACCTCACAACCTAGGTTTTGGGGATGAGACCTATCCTTTTATATGTGTTTGGGCCTAGATTTTCTACACAGTTGTCCCCAGTAGAATGTAGATTCACATATGTGTGTTCGTACATACGCTCACCCACTCAGTCACTTACTAGGTCCAAATATGATCGAGTATTTAAATAATTAATGTTTATCATAGTATAAAATAGCGTGTAACGCATAATTTTACTATCTATTATTATGCTTATTATATTTTTTTAGGAGAAATGGGCCAAAAGGTTAAAGACGTTAACAAATTAGATCAAATGACAAATTCATTTTCTGGCAATTAAGAAAGACAATTTCACTATTATTGGACCTAAATAGTGAATCTATCGGAACCATAGCAGTGGCATACAACTTTGGACCTAACGGCCGGCCTAGCCCAAAAAAGATAAAATAGAATGAGTTTTTTTTTTTTTGGAGAAAAGGAGTCACATAGATACTCAACATTTAAGTCTGGCCATTAAGTTGGAGTAAATATGGGGATTTAAAGCTTCCAAAACGTTTATATATATATAGTAACACATAATAAATGCAATAAGATAGATGTAGTTACATCAATAATAAAGATATAGAAACTCTTATAAATAAAAATGTAGTCACAACCAAAAAAAAATGTAGTAACATTAAAAAGTAGTAACAACCAATATATTATAGTTACAAAAGAATGTAGTTACAAATAAAAAATATAGTAACATATAAAAAGAAGCAGTAACAACCAATAAAATATAGTTTCAACCAAAAAAATGTAGCAACACTCGAAAAAATGTAGTAACAAACAATAAAATAGCTATAGTTACAGCAAAAAAAAGATATAGTAACATTGATAAAGAAGTAGTAACAACCAATAAATTAGATTTAGTTACAGGAATTAATGTAGTAACATTGATATGAATCGAGTAACATAGGTAGAGTAATTTTGCGTTAAAATTGTAGATAAAATGAGTGTTTTTTTACATTAAAATCAAAGTTGTGTAGCAATAATCGATGCCTAAATCATGCAATAGTGATTGGCCGTTACAATAAATAGTGAAAATTAATTAAATAAAATCTCCTATTTTTATTGTAGCCAGTTATTTATTATTATTATTTATGACAACCGGTGAATTTATCAAGAGAAGGGTAATTTCGGATAAAACAAGGCATTTTGTCCTTATTAAATCACAATGTCCTGCATTCCCTATTTAGTTAAGAATATGTCAATTTAGTCAAAAATCTATATTTTTTAATTAGCGTTATGGATAAAATCGTTTAAATTAACATATGATTAAAATGGACCTGTTATTTGCATCATTTATTTTATATTCAAGTCAAGTCGAGTTATGGCTCTAGCCGAGCTCGAGCTACTCATTAATAATTTGACTCGTTTACGATCCTAATCTCAATATGTTACTGCAATATTTATGTTTGTATTCATACTCTTATTGATAGTAAGATTATAGTATGTTTTGTTTTACCTTCTACCTCACTTAATTTATAAATAGACGAGGTAAGGATTGAAAACTTAACTCTTCCTACGCCGGGCAGGTGGTGTACGGGCGTCGTGCGAGGGGTATACAAGCGACGTGCGGAGAACGTGTGGTGGACGTTGGATCTTTGATGTACCTTATTCCACTATATATGTACATCTTTATAGCCTTGTTCAAGTTGTCATAGGTGACCCACACGTTGTGAAATGTTTCCCCCAATAGAGAAAGAACAATTCTATGTGGAGTCAAAGATTCCGACTTTACTTACAGATTAGAGTAATGATACGGGTATAACGGTTGTGTCACAACGAGGGACACAACGATGTTTTGCATCGTTGATCATGTTAGATTTATATCTGATCAATTTAGACACTTTATCTACGGTACAGATCACCGTTGTGTCACTTGTTGTGGCATAACCGTTGTGCTCGTATCATTCTTCTACAGGTTAATATGAAGCCCCACATTTTTCTCATCAGGGTCAAAGGCTTGTTTATACGCATCAAACTCAATGGCGACGATCTTGTTAGTTGAGTCGCCGTCTGTGGTGGAGTTGGTCAATCCAATAAATTCACATAGCTGTTTGATTGGTGATGAAGGTCTAGGGCAATCAGAAAAGTGAGGCCTTCGATCAGCTTGGGGTTTCCTTTTTTGGACGATACATATATGTATTAATTAAATGATACCACCCGAGATACATTGGGATTGTTAGTATATTTCCAAATTTTAAAAGGTCTACGAAAGAAAAATCTACCGGAGCGGTTGGTTAACGGGACACGGTAACTTGAGAGGGAGTCATAAGTGATCTCAAAGGCTCTGTTGCTGTAGGTTGTGGAGCCTTTAAAATCAAATCGATCTTTAATTTTTGAACCGTAAGAATTACCGTATCTTATGTTGATAATTTCAAGACATTGACCTAATCCATCCCAAACTAACACACTATGAAAACCAATAGTTTGGACCGGTTTGGTTTGTTTCGGGTCGTCTACCGCCCACACGACACCTATGCACCACACGCCCACCGCACGCTTGCCACCTTTATGCAGTGGTGGACGCAAAATCTAGGGTAAGGTTGTACTATGATACGTCAAAATAAAAAAATTAAGGGGGGCAAATAAAACACACCATGCATATAGTAGTGTTTTTTTCGAACTAAAATGGGAAGTTGGCCCTCCTTGGTTATATGTGCGTCCGTCCGCCCGCCCGCACGACGCCCGTACAGCGCACGCCCGTCGCACGCCTTCCACATGATGTCGTACGATTGCCCACCACACGCCCATCGCACGTCGCTTGTATACCCCTTGCACACCGCCAGCCCTACTGTCCGCACCCACATGAACATACACACATACATATTACATTCACACACATACAAACATATATATATATACACACATATATATATATATATATATATATATATATATATATATATATATATATATATATATGAATATGAATACTGAGCATAAAAAGCGAATGGTGTGTATAGGTTTAATGAGACGTACAATATCAACCATCAACCGGGTGTTAGCATATATATTTATATTAGCTATTAGTATTTTAGCCTTAAGGGCTTGTTTAGTCTTTTTCCTTTTAGTTTTGCTTTGTGCCTGGCTATATAAGCCTCTCTCTTGTATTCTACTAGGTATGCTTTTCATTGTAATATCACAAGCTTCCGGCATTCATCTTCTTTTTTCAATTCTTGTTTAGTTGTATGAATGCTAACACCGGGCACTCACAAACTTGCCTGGAAACTAAAATGAATATGATTATAGTTTGTTGAAGGAGAATAACAATAACTTTGATGATAAGAACAATCTTACTTCCCTTTGTGCAGTATTTCTGTTTGTATTCATACTCTTCTTTATAGTATGTTTGTTTTACCTTCTTACTTCACATAATCTATAAATAGCCGAGGTAATTAAGGTTTGAAAACATAACTCTTCCTACTATCTCAAACATTAGTTTTCTTGTTTAAACATGAATTCTTTCATCACTCTTCACAAATGGAAAAAAGAAGCATAATGCTAACAATTTTAAGCTTTCTGCGATCCATGTTCTTAGGTCAATGTCTTGAAATTTTCAAGATAGGATACGGTAATTCTTGTTTCAAAAATTAAAAATCTATTTGATTTTAAAGGCTCTACAACCTACAGCAATGGAGCCTTTGAGATCACTCCAGACTCCCACCTTGACCCGTTAACCAATTGCTCCGATAGATTTTCTTTCCGAAGACCTTTTAAAATCTGGGAAGATACTAACAATCCCAATGTATTTCTGGTGGTATCCTTTGATACAAATTTTCTCATCAATACATATCATCCCAAAAACGGCACGTTAGCTGAAGGCCTCAATTTTTTTTTATTGCTCAAGACAATTCATCACCCGTCAAACAGTTATGGTGAATTTCTAGGATTGACCAATTCCACCACAGACGGAAACTCAACTAACAAGATCGTTGCCATTGAGTTTGATACGTATACACAAGCCTTTGACCCTGATGATAACCATGCGGGGCTTGATATTAACCGTGTTCGATATGTAAAGTCGGAATCATTGACCAAACATGGGATTGTTCTTTCTCCATTGGTGGAAACATTCCACAATGTATGGGTCACTTATGACGACTTAAATAAGGCTGTAAACATGTACATGGTGGGATAAGATACATCAAATGTTCCTACACCACACTGGCCTAGCTCTATTATGCTTACATCCTTCCCGAAGGCAAGGGCTGGCAAATGCATAGTTTGGTTCGGTTTGGTTTGGATTTGTTAGGATTTTTCACCAGTATAAGTCACTTTAGTTCGTAATAAATGTAGCCCATCCCAAACCAAAACACTATGAAAACCAATGGTTTGGATCGGTTTGATTTTAGATTGGTTTGGTTTGTTTCGGGTTGCAAGCGGTTATATACATTTTTAGGTAAATAGTGTAACTTTTGTAGTTTCTCAAGCTTATAATGGTATCACAATTTTAGAAACTTTGGTAATATGAATTTCTTGTAGGTCTCTCTCTTCTTTGTTTTTATATTTTTTTATAGAAAATTTAACATTTTAGGTAATAGTGTAACTTTTATAGTCTCAAACTTATAAAGGTAAGAAGTACAAGACAAATACTCCGTTCAATATATATATATATATATATATATATATATATATATATATATATATATATATATATATATATATATATATATATATATATATGTGTGTGTGTGTGTGTGTGTGTATGTGCATTAAAACACACACACATGCACGCGGCACACCACATGTATGCCCATCTAATATATATATATATATATATATATATATATATATATATATATATATATATATATATATTAAAACACACACACATGCACACGGCACGCCACATGTATGCCCATCTACCGTCCATACGACGCCCGTGCACCACACACCCACCGCACGCCTGCTACCTTTTTGCAGTGGTGGACGCAAAATATAGGGTATGGTTGTACTATGATACGTCAAAATAAAAAAATTAAGGGTGGGGGGGGGGGGGGGAGGGGGCAAATAAAACACACCATGCAAATAGTAGTGTTTTTTTTGAACTAAAATTGGAAGTTTCCCCTCATTGGTTATATGTGCGTCCATCTGTCCGCCTGCATGACGCCTATACAGCGCACACCTTCCGCACGATGTCGTACGACGCTTGCCCACCACATGCCCATCACACGTCGCTTGTATACCCCTCTCACGCCACCAGCCCTACTGTCCGCACCCATATGAACACACACACACATACATATTACACGCACACACGCGCGCTGATATCGCTTTAAATGGTACCATTAATTATACCTTTATTCACCCCGAATTCTGATCAAATATAGGATTGATAGGCTCGTTATTACATGGAATATGTGTTAAATTCTATGTGTATGTTTCTAGGAACGTAATTCTGCATCTTGTTATTTTCCCGAAGGTTTGGTACTGTTTTGCCTCGTTTGAAGTGTTTTACAGGATGTACCGAATCTGGAGCATTGGAGAATGGATCTGAATCATAGGAAGCATGTTGGGCCAAGTAAAAGAATCCAAGAAGGGACCCGCTGAAGAAAAAGAAGAAAAGTGAGCCCGGTTTACCGTGGGCTAGGGCCGGTACACCAAGAGCCTTGGGAGACATGAAATTGATTCTGCTGCATCTACTAGATCGGTTAGGGTTTCTATGAGTCATAAGTCGGCTATTGTATCTATATAAAGCCGCATCAACTGATTACTACATAGTTCTTCATAAGTTTTGCATAATACATTATACAATTTGATGAAATAAAATTATTCTAAACTTTTGAGGAGTTATTTTCTGGTTTTCCTTCCCTTCTTCACCATCTCTAGCTTGAGTGGATTGAGCTAGATCTCCATTGCTGAAGGTATGAAGCTTTGAACGTTCTTTTTTGTCTTCAATATGGTAGATCTGTTCGTATTTATGTGTTTTAGTTAATCTGCATGTTTCACAACCCTATGATTTACTTAGATTAATCGTATTGGAGCAATGTAGATCCTGAATTAAGAAAAACTGACCCCGGTAAACCGGCGGTCTATACCGGTTTACTGAGGCAAAATTTAGGAAACTTAATCTGAAGGATTCACGTCAGCTACGTTGATCGACAAGTTAAATTAACAGTAGGTTAGATCTGGCCAATCTGCTTATTGTACTCGTAAATTAACACGAAGAACTTGCAAGGTGAAGTGTTAGTTAGGACATAGTCTTGATGGACCCTAGGAACGTGCTGATCAGTGTCGACAGCTGTCTAGGCGGGTTAGCGGTATGAGTTAGCGCTCAATATCAGAAATTCTAGTTCTTTATGCGTATGGGCTATTACGGACCAATTAATGGAGTGTAGCTTGCGCATAAATTGTCTACTACCATGGTCGGAATAGATAGGGTTAGGAGTTGCACTCGTAGCTTAAAACTAAATTAAAAGCTCGTTCGATTAATTTAAGGAAAATTATGTAGGGAAGTAAATATAAAGATTAACTAATCCAAGTTAGTAGATCGGTGGGAAGAGGGGGAGGAATACCAAGTTTCTTTCATGTTTATTGTAGGTCAATGACCACCTATATGTGTCTTCTTAATTAGGTTAGAATCGTTTATACTTAAAGTTGCATTGTCTCTGTGGGATCGACCTTGAGTTGCCCTTTCTATACTACGATGTACCTAGTATTCTTGCTAGTAATATCGATGTTGGTGACTTACACGCGATCAAGATTTTTGGCGCTGTTGCCAGGGACACTGGTCAATTTTAAGGATAAATGTTTTAATTCTGATTGAGAAGTCGCTTTTATTTATTTTATTTTCTTTTGAGTCTTGAGTCGACCTGGATCAAACCTGCACCTGTTAATCTGTCAGAATAAGAGATTCTAGGTCCGGTTTACCAAGGCTTACCCTCTTTTTACCGAGACCCAGAAAATCGAATTCTGAACGGCCTTTGTTTTTGTGTGTTATTCCCAGTTGATTTTGGTTAGTAGGTCCGCAACTGTTGGGCTCACCCCCAACTGAAGCGGGAGTTGCTAATTTTTTTTTTTATATTTTGTCTCTTTTGCAGGAGTATCAGGACACTTCAGAAATTCAACCAAGCAAAAGCGAATAAGTCTAGACGAGTCGAACGCAACGCCTCGTACTGTGCTGAACATCAAACCAATCTCTATGTATCCTGGATTAGAAGCCAGAGAGCAATATAAAGTTGACAAGAAGCGCGTGGAGGAGGAGACTGAAACACTTAAACAGGAAGCCGAGGAAAACCTGAAGGAGTATGCGACTTATCGACCATGTACGTTTCCTATCGAGCTAATTGATATATCGTCCGACTACGACTCCGATGATCCGGAGGAGGATCCGGACACTATGTTCTCAGATTCTAAGGATTACCCGGATTCTTACACGTTAGAAAAGTTAAGAGACCCTGGAACGTTTCGACTCCCAATTTCTATCAATGGTATATCTGTAGGTTTAGGCCTTTACGATTCCGGTTCAACTTGTAACATTCTGTTGGACTTATTTTAAGTTTTAGTGATGAGTGCCAGACTAGCTGTTATAGAGCAAAGGCAAAAAGATGTCTAGATCAAATGTATAGGCTTATTAGAGTTTGATCTTGTATAGGTTTGATCAAACAAGCATCGTAAAAGGTCGGTGACTTTCATCGACAGACTCGTGTCTAGATCGCAGTAGGGTACCCGAGTCGCAGACTAGTATAGGAACCTGCTGAAGACTGAAGGCTGAGTGTTCAAACTCAGTTATTGAAGGCTAAGGGATCAAACTTAGTATTTAAAGTCAAGGATATGGAATCAGAATTTAGGGAAGTCAGTGATGACCTAAAGTGATTACATATAGCTTGTGTACAAGGTCTAAGTTCCACAAGTTAAGTGGTGATTGGAACTTAGTTATATTCAAAATGGTGTAATCTAACTTCACAATAAAAAGTTAGATATAAGAGAAGTCAGCTGAAGTGTTTTTATAAACACAGCAATCTTGGAACAGCTGACTGATATATATACTTCAGCAGACTAATACTCATAAGAACCAACTGATATATACCTCGAATTATTCAAAGGTTACATTGGAAGAATACAAGGATAAGGACAGCTAACAACCTCTGATTTTATCAAACAAATCAATGGTTAAGATTAAATGAACGTTGGAAAGAAACAGAGCTTTATCCAATGGATACAAGTCAAAGGGTGGACAGACTGAAAACTGTCAAAAAGCATTCTGACAGTGTCAATACTATGAATAGTGACAGAAAGCAAGTCAAATGGGACAAATCTGAAACGGCTATGTTTGAATTTCAAACATAAGTCACTAGGATTCCTACATATAAATAGAGGACTCCAAATTCAGATACAAGTGATGAACATTGATGAAAATTAAGGATCAATCTTGAACTATCAGATTTCTATCTAAGAATCACCCTGCTGATCCTACTGAGCATAAAGCTCCTGATCCAGTAAACTTCTTCAAGCGTAATATACTTTTAAGCTACTTCAAATTTACACACTTGAAGACCCCAAGCTGGTGATCATATCATCCTGATCAAGCTGCTGAAAGCAGAATCACTTACTTGATTCAATCTTTCTTTTATAAGAAATCTACTGAAGACAATGAAGCATCTTTGGGTGTCAAGGACTGTTGTTTGTAGTGGAGCTGGTGAAGAGGCAATCCTACCCTTCAAGGACCAAGGAAGGCTTTGGAGCAAAGAATCCTACATGTTCCAAGTGTTCGGTTTGTGAAGCCATAGTTATTGGTGAAGGACAAGCAACTTAGGGATTTTTGTAACTGCTACCTCAAGAATCTCTAGTGAATTACCTCCAACATTATAGGAGAAGAGTGGCCTGACAGGATTACACCACCTGGAACCACTATAAAAATTGCCTACTTACTTTTTGCATTTACTTTCTGCACTTAGTATATTTAACACATTAACCTATTGAACTAGGGACTGAATCACACACATACACTACTGAGTATCTAATACTTGGTATCATATTTTAACAACAAGTAATAAGGCTTAATTTTAATATATTCCGCTGCAACAAATTCAGTAAAGTCAATAGTCGGCGGACTGCGAGTGTCGACGGACTACGAGTGTCGCAGACTATCGAGCTATCGCCAGTGCCGCCGAAGTTGCTGAGTTTGTTAACTCCAAAAGTTTTAAGTGTTAAGTTTATTCACCCCCTCCCCCCTCTAAACTTAACCAAAGTCTTTTCAAGGGACCAACACATTCTACCTCTATCCATCTGCCAGAAGATTAAGCTTCCGGTCATTATGAATCAAACCAGAACTATGACCTTTGTTGATAGGACTAGAGATATGCATGCCGGTCTGCTGAGGAAGTGCACGATAAAGGCAGGAGGGTTCACTTTTCCAACTGATTTCATGGTTATAGTCGTACCAGAGGACCCAAGTACCCCAGTTTTTAAGTAGACCTTTCTTAGCAACAAGCAGAGCAATCATGGACTTTGGTAGTGGGGAAATCACATTAAGATCGAACAATGATGCAGTATCTTTCAAAATCTTAGGACCCCAAGATAATAAGCCGGAAAGTTGCAAGATGACTTATGATTCAGGGAAAGTAGAAATCATAGAGATAGAGAAGGAAGGGCATAGGCAACGAGAGGTTGTAGTAGGAACCGTTGAGCAGGAATTCATGAGATTAATGCTGAGAGAGCACGAAGAGAAGGACCACAACAAGGCACTCACGGAAGCTAGTCCTTCCGTATTGCGTACTGACGGATTAAAGCTTAAAGTGGAAAATGTGGAATCCTTGGGCATACGTTTAAATCTCGATGCAGAGGTAAACCTAGTACGCAAGCAAAGAGAGAGAAGCATGCTAGGAAGAGAGCTCAGAAAGTTTCTATGGAAAACCGTGAAAAGGCACTCCTGGAGGATAAAGACCGACGAGAAGGGAAGTGCATGATGGTTGGAACCTCGAATATGCAAGTTTGGTGAGTTAAGGCCCCGACTATTGATTGATTGAAGGTCCAAAGATAAGTCGAGCTGACGACTTTAAACTCAGAACTATTCCCTTGAACCCTTAGTTAGAATAGGAGTGAATAAAAGTAGCTGGATGAAGGGACGAGCTTTTTTTCATCCTACCACACCCATAGGCTTGAAATTGATGGTTGTTGGAAAGTTTTTTTTTACTCGTTGTGGATTCTAGTGAAGTAGGTTAGGATTGAGTCGGAAATAGCAACAAAAGGGAGTGAGGACTAGTGATTTTTGAGGTCAGGATTGAGCAGCAAGTTATTGTAAGGTGTGCAGAGGAGGAGTACAGAGAAATCTGGGGAAAAGAAGCCCCAGTAAACAGGGAGCTACCTCCGGTTTACCGAGCTAGGTTTTTTCAGATTCTGAACTTCAGATTAAAAAGCAGAATTTTTAGAGACATGTGAAGGACACACGTTGCCTCAGAAACCTACCAGTCAGCAGAAATAGTCCCATTTCCCCTCTTTTCCACCTTTTCATCCTTTCCCACACTCCACCATAACTCCACCTCAATCCCATCAATCACCCCCTCAAATCCTTCACCCTAATTACTCATTTACCTACTATCCCACCAAATCCTTCCACCTTCTACCTATTTCTCCTATTTAAACACCCTTCCACCACCATTATTCATCATCTTCACCAACTATCTTCTTTCAAATCACCAAAAATATTTCCATTTCTTCTACCTCTACAAATTTCGGCCCCATCACCACCACCATCACCACTATATTTCCACCAAAATTAAACCTTTTTCTTTCATTTCATCAACCCAAACACCTATTTTGCCATTCCTGTTGCTGATCAGTAGTGTTGCTGCTCCAGTTCTTCTTCTTCCATTATCAAAGCACTGTCCCAGTCAGAATTGAGTAAAAGTCAAGCCGGTAAATCGGGTGTACATGCCGGTTTACCAAGGATACCTTTTTCAGAATCAGCTTCATCATCAGCTTCTGTTATCATTCAGGATGGGTCCCACGCGTAGCCGAACAGTCCATCGTCCAAGCGGTCACCAGTATGTTTATGGAGATGCTAACCCCTTGATAGACGGGGTTGAGCAATTTCACTCTTTAGAAATATATGAATCATTTCGAGGGCATTGGAACGAAAGACCGGTTGCCCGAGAACGAGGAGTGGAATTGGACGATTGTGGTTTGATCTTGCCATGAGCCCTTCAGGTGCAAGATATTTTGGATATGGCTGAGGCACCGACGCGGTTCAATGCTATATTGGTGAGTGATTTTTATGCTTATCTTTCACATAACCCCATCTACATTTGCTTTGGTCCGTGGGGTCAAGATTGATTTTTCGATTGAGCGGATCAACACACATTTCAGGGTTCGCAATCCACCAGTGGGCCCGAATGAGTACTCATCCTCGACTAATATTGAAGATCTAGAGAGGATGGATGTGATTGCTAATTACTTTGGGGTGCAATGGAGGCGCAATCCTGTGGGAGCCCCCACCATCTTCCTGGAAAATGAGCTATCCTGGGATAGGAATGTGGTCAATAGATTTGTTTGTGCTCGCCTTCTGCCGACCAAGCATACGGTGTCTGTCACACCGAAGAGGGCAGAGTTGATGTTCTATCTGGAGCAAGGATCTCCAGTCAACATAGGTGTCCGGATGCATAGCCACATTCACAAGCTTGCCGCTAGATCTGAGCGCGAGCAGTTGCCGTATGGGCCTATGATTTACATGTTTGCTATAGAAGACAAGGTTCCAGTTCTGGTTAGTGATGAGTGGGAAGACCTTGAGCCGATAATCAGTTCACAGTCAGTTTCAAAAGTACCAAGATGGGTCGGTGCAAGAAGTGAGAGAGAGCGTACTCCGGTCCACGGAGCACCTCGAACTCAAAGAGCCTTGCTAAAGGAGAACTCAAGAGAAATTGTGAGTCTGCATCGCAAGATGGATAGAATTATAGACTTTCTAGGAGTTCCTCCTGCGACCCTATCGCCTAGGACTGCCTCACGTCACCGAGCTTCCTCTTCTACTATTGCTGCCTTGAATTCTACACCACATCCCGGCTTTGAGCCTATAGATGACTGGGAGGATTATTATGACGAGGATTAGATTTCTTTCTTTTGATTGTTGTTATTTTCCAGTTTCTTATTTTTATTTTTCTTTACTATCTAGTATATGTAGCAGAATTTTATTAATATAATGCTTTTGACGGCTTAAATTGTTTGGAGTTAATTTATTTTCTCCTTTACTGCCGCACGATTATTATACAATATCTTGTCACCACAATTCTTCATGGTTTGTTTGAGATACATAGCGCAGATTCTTCACGGAATACTTACATTCGCCCATCGGATTATACGACAATCCAATTCTTCTTTGGCTCCACCCTTAACGAAGCTAAGTTCCTTTTCGTTTTAACTTTTTCATCTTACACATTGGGGACAATGTTTTGATTAAGCGGGGGGGGGGGGGTAAGGGACGTCACTTAGCTTCTTAGCATTATATTCCGTTAATTGCGTGATTATCTTGATTCTCTTTGATGCACTATTCACCACATAGATTTTGATTCATTTCGACATAATTTCAAAAAAATATGACATCTTTGATCTTTTTGAGTTAATTGATTCCATCTTTGTTCCACGATGTACAAGTAAAGTAAGTGCCCAATTCTGAAGTAGTGGCGTATTAAGCGCATATTCTGTTGTGAGCCACCAATTTTAAGCACGTATAACTCACTTTCCTTGGTGTGTAGTCGATAGCATATTTCTTTGACTAGAGTTGACCCTGGCTTTATGCCGAATTATGTTCCACCAACGCTAATAAGGGCAAAGGAATTTCGGATTTGGTAGTTTATCAAGAGTGAGACCGTGAGGATAAATAAATCAATGAGAGTTCACCTCCCAAGAAAGAGAAGTGCATTGAAATATTTACATCTATATTCTCTTTTGCAAAAATTGAGTCGATGGAGCGTAAGACGCACGACTTTTCCATAGACTGATAAACGTGAGCCTAAGAGTACTACTCAGTTCTTGATCCGCCTTGCCAGCTAATTTGATTAATAAATAACATGTCGAGACTGGTTAGTTCGACTACGGATTGACGTAATGTGAGATTGTCTGCATTACTAAGCGGTTGTGAAAGTTATTGCACACACACATTGGCTCATGGTGTGAATAGTGTTTAATGCGTTACTGATGGATATGAGTGGCATGATCTTGATCTTGACATTGTGAGGAATAGCTATTTTTATTTAACTTGTATATTGATCAGGATGTTGTTTTCTTTTCGCCTTGTTGCTCGAGACGATCAAAGCTAAGTGAGAGGTAGTTGATAATGCTCTAAATGGTACCATTAATTATACCTATATTCACCCCAAATTCTGCTCAAAGAGAGGATAGGTAGGCTCGTTATTACATGGAAAATGTGTTAAATGCTATGTGTATGATTCTAGGATCGTAATTTTGCATCTGTGTTATTTTCCCGAAGATTTGGTACTGTTTTGCCTCGTTTTGCATGTTTTACAGGATGTACCGAATCTAGAGCATTGGAGAATGGATCTGGATCAAAGGAAGCATGTTGGGCCAAGTAAAAGAAGTCCAAGAAGGGATCCACTGAAGAAAAAGAAGAAAAGTGAGCCCGGTTACCGTGGGCTAGGGCCGGTAAACCGAGAGCCTTGAGAGACACAAAATTGATTCTGCCGCATCTACAAGGTCGGTTAGGGTCTCTATAAGTCATAAGTCGGCTATTGTATCTATATAAAGCAGCATCAACAGATTACTACATAGTTCTTGTTAGGAACATTCTATTATGTTTTGATGATGGCCATACTAGCTGTTATAGCAAGCCTGAAATAAGTTAGAATTCTCTGTATAAGTATTTACTTAGAGTTTGACAGGTTGTATAAGTTAAGTCAGACAAGTATTGTACTAGTTGGTAGGACGGCAAAGCAAGGACGGATATTCAAAGATAGTGAAGCCGCCCAAGCACCACGAGAGAAGTATGAAGACATTATGGTCCGACTTATAACCAAGGAAGTCCGTGATGACCTTGGATAAGTCTAAGTTATGTTTTAAGTGATGAAACTCAATGTTCAAATATGGTGTACACTTGGTCTCACCCAAATCAAGGATCGGTGAAGTACAAAGACTCTCCAAAAACTAGAACAAAGAAGGAAACAAAGTGAATCGGTGAGTAAACCGACTTTCGGCAAAGAGAAAACAAAACAAAGAAAGAAAGAACTAACGGCTAAGTCAAAAGGCTCACTCGACCGTTCTAAAAACGGCGAAGAGACATTTACAAGATCAGATTTGATATACGATGAAGATTCAGAAGATCATGCATTTAATGCACAAATCATTAAAGGATCAATCAAGGACGGATTTTCTGCTATACGTTTGAAGAAAGAATCCGATCACTGAAATCAAGGAGAATACAATTAAGGGGGAATCAAGAATAAAATCAAGGGTTATTCCCTCATTAATATAGCCAACGGACGGAATTTCAAAAACCAAGGTTATTCAAGGCTATAAATAGAAGGCATTGACAGGAAAAGAAAACAACGATCAAGAAAGAAAAATCAAGCAGAAACTCTGTCAATTTGAAAAGCCTTCTCTCTGAACTTACAAAGACATATCTAGTGATCAACTCAAGTATCAGAACTACAAAGTCATACTCAGAATTGAGATTGATCAAGCAAGTGTGTGAATCACATTCACATCAAACTCGAAGCAACCGAATCGAGGCAATCGAGATGGAGTTGAATCTGTGATAGCTGTTGAAGGATCTTAATCTTAAGGAACAGCAAAAGGAAGACTGAATCACTGAAGCAGTTGCAGTCAAGGAGTGATAGTCTTGTAGATTGTGAAGCTTGGGAAGCCAAGGACAATCATACTATTGTATCTGTGAAAACAATAGTGAATTCCTCCAATCATCACAGGAGAAGAGTGGATTAAGGGATTACACCACCCTGAACCACTATAAGCCTTGTGTCAATTTAATTTCGCAATTTACTTTACGATTTATTTATTCAAATTCCTACATCATAACTTATATCCGTGATGTCTACACCGATTTGAAAACAACATAGTAAGAAGGGACTTATCCGCTGCCTAAAAGCTTTTAAATATAAGAAAAGTTTTTGAAACTCCACTATAGTCATTCACCCCCCCCCCCTGACTATAGTTTCACCCTTCTCTAGGACCAACAGTTCTTCATAAGTTTTACATAATTCATTATACAATTTGATGAAATAAAATTATTCTAAGCTTTTGAGGAGTTATTTTATGGTTTCCTTCCCTTTTTCACCATCTCTAGCTTGAGTGGATCGAGCTAGATCTCCATTATTGAAGGTATGAAGCTTTGAACGTTCCTTTTTGTCTTCAATATGGTAGATCTGTTCGTATTTATGTGTTTTAGTTAATCTGCATGCTTAACAACCCCATGATTTACTTAGATTAATCGTATTTGAGCAATGTAGATCCGGAATTAAGAAAAGCTGATCCCGGTAAACCGGCGGTCTATACCGGTTTACCGAGGCAAAATTTAGGAAACTTAATCTGGAGGATTCACGTCAGCTACGTTGATCGACATGTTTAATTAAAAGTAGGTTAGATCTGGCCAATCTGCTTATTGTACTCATAAATTAACACGAAGAACTTGCAAGGTGAAGTGTTAGTTAAGACAATGTCTTGATGGACCCTAGGAACGTGCTGATTAGTGTCGACAGCTTTCTATGCGGGTTAGCGGTATGAGTTAGCGCTCGATATCGGAATTTCTAGTTCTTTATGCGTATGGGCTATTACAGACCAATTAAGGAGGGTAGCCTACATATAGATTGTCTACTACCATGGTCGGAGTAGATAGGGTTAGGAGTTACACCCGTAGCTTAAATCTAAATTAAAAGCTCGTTCGATTAATTTAAGAAAAATTATGTGGGGAAGTAAATATAAAGATTAACTAATCCAAGTTAGTAGATCGGTGGGAAGAGGGGGAGGAATACCAAGTTTCTTTCATGTTTATTGTTGGTCAATGACCACCTATATGTGTCTTCTTAATTAGGATAGAATCGCTTATACTTAAAGTTGCATTGTCTCTGTGGGATCGACCTTAATTCGCCCTTGATATACTACGATGTACCTAGTATACTTGCTAGTCATATCGATGTTAGTGACTTACACACGACCACGCGCACACACGCATATATATATATATATATATATATATATATATATATATATATATATATATATATATATATATAATGAGCATAAAAAGTGAATGGTGTGTATAGGTTAAACGAGACGTACAATATCAACCATCCACCGGGCACTCAGAAACTTGCCTGGAAACTAAAAAGAATATGATTATTGTTTGTTGAAGGAGGCTACCAATAACTTTGATGATAAGAAAAATCTTACTTCCCTTTCTGCAATATTTCTGTTTGTATTCATACTCTTATTTGTAGTATGTTTTGTTTTACCTTCCTACTTCACATAATCTAAAAATAGCCGAGGTAATTAAGGTTTGAAAACATAACTCTTCCTACTATCTCAAACATAAGTTTTCTTGTTTAAACAATAATTCGTTCATCACTTTTCACAAATGGAAAAAAGAAGCATAATGCTAGCAATTTTATGCTTTCTGCAATCCATGTTCTTAGGTCAATGTCTTGAAATTTTCAAGATAGGATACGGTAGATTTTAAAGGCTCCGCAACCTACAGCAATGGAGCCTTTGAGATCACTCCGGACTCCCACCTTGTCCCGTTAACCAATTGCTCCGGTAGATTTTCTTTCTGAAGACCTTTTAAAATCAGGGAAGATACTAACGATCCCAATGTATTTCGGGTGGTATCCTTTGATACATATTTTCTCATCAATACGTATCGTCCCAAAAGCGACACGTCAACTGAAGGCCTCACTTTTTTTATCATTGCTCCAGACAATTCATCACCCGTCAAACAGTTATGGTGAATTTCTTGGATTGACCAATTCCACCACAGAAGACAACTCAACTAACAAGGTTGCCATTGAGTTTGATACGTATAGATAAACAAGCCTTTGACCCTGATGATAACCATGTGGGGCTTGATATTAACCATGTTCGATATGTAAAGTCGGAATCATTGACCAAACATGGAATTGTTCTTCCTCCATTGGTGGAAACATTCCACAATGTATGGGTCACTTATGACAACTTAAATAAGGCCGTAAACATGTACATGGTGGAATAAGATACATCAAATGTTCCTACACCACACTGGCCTAGCTCTTTTGTGCTTACATCCTTCCCGAGGGCAAGGGCTGGCAAATGCATAGCTTGGTTCGGTTTGATTTGGTTTGTTAGGATTTTCCCCAGTATAAGTCACTCTGGTTCATAATAAATGTAACCCATCCCAAACCAAAACACTATGAAAACAAATGGTTTGGATTGGTTTGGTTTTAGATTTGTTTGGTTTGTTTTGGGTTGCAAGCGGTTATGTACATTTTTAGGTAAATATGTAATTTTTGAAGTTTCCCAAACTTATAATGGTATCACAATTTTAGAAACTTTGTTTATATGAATTTCTTGTAGGTCTCTCTCTTCTTTGTTTTTATATTGTTTTATAGAAAATTTACCATTTTAGGTAATAGTGTAACTTTTATAATCTCAAACTTATAAAAGTAAGAAGTACAAGACAAATACGCCGTGTATATATATATGCATTAAAACACACACGCATGCACATGGCACGCCACATGTAAGCCCGTCTACCGCCCACACGACGCCCGTGCACCACACACCCACCGCACGCCTGCCACCTTTATGCAGTGGTGGATGAAAAATCTAGGGTAAGGTTGTACTATGATACATCGAAATAAAAAAATTAAGGGGAGGGGGGCCAAATAAAACACACCATGCATATAGTACTATTTTTTTTGAACTAAAATGGGAAGTTGCCCCTCCTTGGTTATATGTGCGTCCGTCTGCCCGCCAGCACGACACCCGTGCAGCGCACGCCTTCCGCACGATGTCGTACGACCGCCCACCAAACGCCCATTGCACGTCGCTTGTATACCCCTCGCACGCCGCCAACCCTACTGTCCGCACCCACATGAACACACACACACATACATATTACATACACACATACGCGTGCGCGCGCACACACACACACACACACACACACACACACACATATATATATATATATATATATATATATATATATATATATATATATATATATATATATATATATATATGAATAAAGAGCATAAAAAGCAAATGGTTTGTATATGTTTAATGAGACGTACAATATCAACCTTCAATCGGGCACTCACAAACTTGCCTGGAAACTAAAAAGAATATGATTATAGTTTGTTGAAGGAGGCTACCAATAACTTTGATGATAAGAACAATCTTACTTCCCTTTCTGTAGTATTTCTGTTTGTATTCATACTCTTATTTATAGTATGTTTTGTTTTACCTTCCTACTTCACATAATCTATAAATAGCCGAGGTAATTAAGGTTTGAAAACAAACTCTTCCTACTATCTCAAACATAAGTTTTCTTGTTTAAACTAGAATTCTTTCATCACTCTTCACAAATGGAAAAAAAGAAGCATAATGCTAGCAATTTTAGGCTTTCTGCAATCCATGTTTTGAGGTCAATGTCTTGAAATTTTCAAAATACGATACGGTAATTATTGGTTCAAAAATTAAAAATCAATTTGGTTTTAAAGGCTCCGCAACCTACAGCAATGGAGCCTTTGAGATAACTCCTCACTCCCACCTTGCCCTATTAACCAATTGCTCCGGTAGACTTTCTTTCCGAAGACCTTTAAAAATCTGGGATGATACTAACAATCCCAATGTATTTCGGGTGGTATCCTTTGATACATATTTTCTCATTAATACGTATCGTCCCAAAAACGACACCCCAGCTGAAGGCCTCACTTTTTTGATTATTTCTCGAGACAATTCATCACCTGTAAAACAGTTATGGTAAATTTCTTGGATTGACCAATTCCACCACAGATGGCAACTCAACTAACAAGATCATTTCCATTGAGTTTGATACATATAAACAAGCCTTTGACCCTGATGATAACCAAGCGGGGCTTGATATTTATCGTGTTCTATATGTAAAGTCAGAATCATTGACCCAACATGGAATTGTTCTTTCTCCATTGGTGGAAACATTCCACAATGTATGGATCACTTATGACGACTTAAATATGGCCGTAAACATGTACATGGTGGAATAAGATACATCAAATGTTCCTACACCACCCTGGCCTAGCTCTATTCTGCTTACATCCTTCCTGATGGCAAGGGCTGGCAAATGCATTGCTTGGTTCTGTTTGGTTTGGATTTGTTAGGATTTTCCTCCAGTATATGTCACATTGGTTCATAATAAATGTAACCCATCCCAAACCAAAACACTATGAAAACCAATGGTTTGGATCGGTTTGGTTTTAGATTGGTTTGGTATGTTTCGGGTTGAAATCGGTTATATACATTTTTAGGCAAATATTGTAACTTTTGTAGTTTATCAAACTTATAATGGTATCACAATTTTAGAAACTTTGCTTATATGAATTTCTTGTAGGTCTCTCTCTTCTTTGTTTTTATTGTTTTATAGAAAATTTAACATTTTAGATAATAGTGTAACTTTTATAGTCTCAAACTTATAAAGGTATGAAGTACAAGACAAATACGCCGTGAAATATATATATATATATATATATATATATATATATATATATATATATATATATATATATATATATATATATATATGTGTGTGTGTGTGTGTGTGTGTGTGTGTGTGTATATATATATATATATATATTAAAACACACACGTATGCACACGACGGACCACATGTTTGCCGGTCTACCGCCCACAAGACGCCCGTGCACCGCACGCCCACCGCACGCCTGCCACCTTATGCAGTGGTGGACGCAAAATCTACGGTAAGGTTGTACTATGATACGGCAAAATAAAAACATTAAGGGGGGGGGGGGGGCAAATAAAACACACCAAGTATATAGTAGTGTTTTTTCCGAACTAAAATGAGAAGTTGCCCCTCCTTGGTTATATGTGCATCCTCCCGCACGACGCCCATACTGCGCACGCCTTCCGCACGATGTCGTACGAGGCCCACCCTCCACACGCCCATCGCACGTCGCTTGTATACTACTCGCACGCCGCCAGCCCTACTGTCCGCACCCACATGAACACACACACACATACATATTACACGCACACACGCGCACACATGCATACGAACATATATATATATATATATATATATATATATATATATATATATATATATATATATATATATATATATATATATATATATATATATATATATGAATAATGAGCATAAAAAGCGAATGGTGTGTATAGGTTTAATGAGACGTGCAATATCAACCATCAACCGGGCACTCACAATCTTGCCTGGAAAGTAAAAAGAATATGATTATAGTTTGTCGAAGAAGGCTACCAATAACTTTGATGATAAGAACAATCTTACTTCCTTTTCTGCAGTATTTCTGTTTGTATTCATGCTCTTATTTATAGTATGTTTTGTTTTACCTTCCTACTTCACATAATGTTTGAAAACAAACTCTTCCTACTAACTCAAACATTAGTTTTCTTGTTTAAACAAAAATTCTTTCATCACTCTTCACAAATGGAAAAAAGAAGCATAATGCTAGCAATTTTATGCTTTCTACAATCCATGTTCTTAGGTCAATGTCTTGAAATTTTCAAGATAGGATACTGTAATTCTTTGTTCAAAAATTAAAAATCGATTTGATTTTAAAGGCTTCGCAACCTACAGCAATGGAGCCTTTGAGATCACTCCTGACTCCCACCTTGTCCCATTAACCAGTTGCTCCGGAAGACTTTCTTTCCGAAGACCTTTTAAAATCTGGGAAGATACTAACAATCCCAATGTATTTCGGGTGGTATCCTTTGATATATATTTTCTCATCAATACGTATCGTCCCAAAAACGATACCTCATCTGAAGGCCTCACTTTTTGATTATTGCTCCAGACAATTCATCACCCGTGAAACAGTTATGGTGAATCTCTTGGATTGACCAATTCCACCACAGACGGCAACTCAACTAACAAGATCGTTTCGATTGAGTTTGATATGTATAAACAAGCCTTTGACCCTGATGATAGCGGGGCTTGATATTAACCGTGTTCGATATGTAAAGTCGGAATCATTGACCAAACATAGAATTGTTCTTTCTCTATTGGTGGAAACATTCCACAATGTATGGGTCACTTATGACGACTTAAATAAGGCCGTAAACAAGTACATGGTGGAATAAGATACATCAAATGTTCCTACCACACTGGCCTAGCTTTATTGAGCTTACATCCTTCCCGAGGGCCAGGGATGGCAAATGCATAGCTTGGTTCGGTTTGGTTGGGATTTGTTAGGATTTTTCCCCAGTATAAGTCACTTCGGTTCGTAATAAATGTAACCCATCCCAAACCAAAACACTATGAAAACCAATGGTTTGGATCGGTTTGGTTTTAGATTGGTTTGGTTTGTTTCAGGTTGCAAGCGGGTTTATATACGGTTTTAGGTAAATAGTGTAACTTTTGAAGTTTCTCAAACTTATAATGGTATCACAATTTTAGAAACTTTGGTTATATGAATTTCTTGTAGGTTTCTCTCTTCTTTGTTTTTATATTGTTTTATAGAAAATTTAACATTTTAGGTAATAGTGTAACTTTTATAGTCTCAAACTTATTATGGTAAGAATTACAAGACAAATACGCCGTGCAATATATATATATATATATATATATATATATATATATATATATATATATATATATATATATATATATATGTGTGTGTGTGTGTGTGTGTGTGTGTGTGTGTGTGTGTATATATATATATATATATGCGTTAAAACACACACGCATGCACACGTCACGCCACATGTATGCCCGTCAACCGCCCACACGACGCTCGTGCACCACACGCCCACCGCACGCCTGCCACCTTTATGCAGTGGTGGACGAAAAATTTAGGGTAAGGTTGTACTATGCTACGTCAAAAAAAAAATTAAGGGGGGGGGGGGGGGGCAAATAAAACACACCATGCATATAGTAGTGTGTTTTTTTGAACTCAAATGGGAAGTTGCTCCTCTTTGGTTATATGTGCGTCCGTTCGCCTGCCCGCACGACGCCCATACAGCGCTCGCCCGTCGCACGCCTTCCGCACGAGGTCTTACGACACCCGCCCACCACACGCCCATCGCACGTCCCTTGTATACCTTTTGCACGCTGCCAGCCCTACTGTCGCAACCACATGAACACACACACACATACATATTACACACACTCACATGCGCACACACACATACAATATATATATATATATATATATATATATATATATATATATATATATATATATATATATATATATATATATATATATATATATATATATATATATATATATATATATATATATATATATATATATATATATATATATATGAATAATGAGCATAAAACGCGAATGGTATGTATAGGTTTGATGAGACGTACAATATCAACCATCAACTGGGCACTCACAAACTTGCCTGGAAACTAAAAAGAACATGATTATAGTTTGTTGAAGGAGGCTACCAATTACTTTAATGATAAGAACAATCTTACTTCCCTTTCTGCAGTATTTCGTTTTGTATTCATACTCTTATTTATAGTATGTTTTGTTTTACCTTCCTTCTTCACATAATCTATAAATAGCTGAGGTAATTAAGGTTTGAAAACATAACTCTTCCTACTATCTCAAACATAAGTTTTCTTGTTTAAACAAGAATTCTTTTATCACTCTTCACAAATGGAAAAAAGAAGCATAATGCTTGAAATTTTATGCTTTCTGCAATCCATGTTCTTAGGTCAATGTCTTGAAATTTTCAAGATAGGATACGGTAATTCTTGGTTCAAAATTAAAAATCGATTTGATTTTAAAGGCTCCGCAACCTACTGTAATGGAGCCTTTGAAATCACTCCTGACACCAACCTTGTCCCGTTAACCAATAGCTCCGGTAGATTTTCTTTCCGAAGTCTTTTTAAAGTCATGGAAGATACTAACAATCCCAATGTATCTCGGGTGGTATCCTTTGATACATATTTTCTCATCAATATGTATCGTCCCAAAAATGACACCCCAGCTGAAGGCCTCACTTTTTTTATTATTGCTCTAGACAATTCATCACCCGTCAAATAGTTATGGTGAATTTCTTGGATTGACCAATTCCACCACAGACGGAAACTCAACTAACAAGATCGTTTCCATTGAGTTTGATACATATAAACAAGCCTTTGACCCTGATGATAACCATGCGGGGTTTGATATTAACCGTGTTCGATATGTAAAGTCGGAATCATTGACCAAACATGGAATTGTTCTTTCTTCATTGGTGGAAACATTCCACAATGTATGGGTCACTTATGACGACTTAAATAAGGCCGTTAGCATGTACATGGTGGAATAAGATACATCAAATGTTTTTACACCACACTGGCCTAGCTCTATTGAGCTTACATCCTTCCCGAGGGCAAGGGCTGGCAAATGCATAGCTTGGTTCGGTTTGGTTTGGATTTGTTAGGATTTTTCCCCAGTATAAGTCACTTTGGTTCGTAATAAATGTAACCCATCCCAAACCAAAACACTATGAAATCCAATGGTTTGGATCGGTTTGGTTTTAGATTGGTTTGGTTTGTTTCGGGTTGCAAGCGGTTATATACATTTTTAGGTAAATAGTGTAACTTTTGAAGTTTCTCAAACTTATAATGGTATCACAATTTAGAAACTTTGGTTATATGAATTACTTGTAGGTTTCTCTCTTCTTTTTTTTATATTGTTTTATAGAAAATTTAACGTTAGGTAATAGTGTAACTTTTATAGTCTCAAACTTATAAAGGTAAGAAGTACAAGACAAATACGCCATGCATTAATACACACACGCATGCACACGGCACGCCACATGTATGCCCGTCTACCGCCCACACGACGCCCGTGCACCACACGCCCACCGCACGCTTGCCACCTTTATGCAATGGTGGACGCAAAATCTAGGGTAAGGTTGTACTATGATACGTCATAATAAAAAAATTAAGGGGGGCAAATTAAACACTCCATGCATATAGTAGTGTTTTTTTCGAACTAAAATGGGAAGCTGTCCCTTATTGGTTATATGTACGTCTGCCTATGTATGTATGCCCATCCGCCCGCCCACACGACACCCATACCCTGCACACCTACCACACGCCTTCCGCACGACGCCATACACCGCACGCCAGCCACACGCCAGCCGTACATCGCCTTTATACCCCTCGCTTGCCGTCCGCCCGCCTACTCGCACCCTCGCGAACACGCACATACGTGTACACACACACACACACACACACACACATATATATATATATATATATATATATATATATATATATATATATATATATATATATATATATATATATATATATGTGTGTGTGTGTGTGTGTGTGTGTGTGTGTGTGTGTGTGTGCGCGTGCGTGCATTGATAATTATTTATATGTGGATAAAATATATTTGGATATATGTATGTTGGGGTTTGTTCTTTGGTTTGGTTAAGACTGTGGGAAAACCAATCCAACCAACAGAGTTTCGGTTTGGCTTAAAAAAAAAAAAAAAAAAAAAAAAAAGGTTTTCAATTGGCATGGTTTTTTTGGATTGATCGGTTCGGTTTCAGTTTGTTTCGGGTTGATTGGTTTTTTTCGCTCACCCATGTAACATGGGTGAAAGTTGTCGTAGACGGAGTTTGTGTTCTTGTTTTAGTTTGTTTCGGATAGGAGTTTGGATTTGATATAATGAGCATAAAAGGCGAATGGTGTGTACAAGTTTAATGAGACGTACATTATCAACCATCAACCAAATGATTATAGGTTGTTGAAGGAGGCTACCAATAACTTTGATGATAAGAACAATCTTGGACATGAGGGTGTTGGGGTAGTCTATTATGGCATGCTATTAAATGATAATACAGAAAATATCGTCAAATGTCTATTAAGGGAAAGCATATAGGTCTTGATGATTTTTTTTTTGCAAGCTTACAATAATAGCAAGCTTTCTACAGTATTTATGTTTGTATTCATACTCTTATTGATATTCTGATTATAGTATGTTTTGTTTTATCTTCCTACTTCATTTATAATCTATAAATAGCCGAGGTAAGGATCGAATACATAACTCTTCCTACTATCTCAAAGATGATCATTTTTTATTCTAAGCTGTCTTTTTCTTGTTACAACAAAAATTCCTTCATCACTCTTCACAAATGGAAAAAAGAACAATAATGCTTGAAATTTTTAGCTCAATGTCTTGAAATTTTCAACATAAGATATGGTAATTCTTACGGTTCAAACATTAAAGATCGATTTGATTTTAAAGGCTCCGCAACCTACAACAATGGAGCCTTTGAGACCACTCACGAGTCGTGACTCCCTCTCAAGTTACCTTATCCCGTTAACCAATCGCTCCAGTAGATTTTTCTTTCATAGACCTTTTAAAATCTAGGAAGATACTAACAATCCCAATGTATATCAGGTGGTGTCGTTTAATACATATTCTCATCAATATATATTGTCCCAAAACCACACCCCTCCGAAGGCCTCACAGATGGCAGCTCTACTTACAAGATCATTTCCATTGTGTTTGATATGTATAAACAAGCCTTTGACCCTGATGATCGATATTAATGGGGTTCGATTTGTAAGTGAGAATCTTTGACCCCACATGGAATTGTACTTTCTCCGTTGATGGCAACATTCCACAACATGTGGGTCACTTATGACGACTTGAATAAGGCTATAAAGATGTACATAGTGGAATAACAATTGAAATCCTTCTTGAGGGCAAGGGCGGGCAAATGCATAGCTTGGTTTGGTTTGGTTCGGATTGTTATGCAGTATAAGTCAGTTTGGATTGTAATAAATGTAACCCAAACCAAATCAAAACACTATGAAAACTAATGATTTGGATCGGTTTGGTTTTAGATTGGTTAAGTTATATTATTTGCATTAAACACAGACACGCATGCACACCGCACGCCGCCAGGGGCTTAGCTACATATATGCAATTGGGTCCATGGACCCCATTAAAAAGAGGGGGAAAAATATGGACCCCATTAAAAGAAAACAAAAATCTACATTTTATCTATAGGAAAATTTGTTGAACACCGTGGAAAACAATTACATTGAATTTTTTTTACGGATACTGTTGAGAGAAAAACACGCCAACTAACTGTTGAGCGAAAAATCTACCCTTCAAAATTTAAATTTATAAAAGACTCGAAAACAACCGTGGGTAAACTAACTCTCTAACCAGCAGAGTACCGGATCAATTGTTAGAATAGCTACAGGAGTACGAGGTCGATCCCAAGAGATAAGTGGTTTGTAGATACCAAAGTGAACAAAGACAAAAATAATAATTAAAACAACTAAGACACACCATTGTTCCACCATCCCACCGAAATTAACAAGAAAGACACATTCATTTGTAAGTCTTGGATTAATAATCGCTAAAGAGGCGGTACTTTCTCTTTCGGATTTAGCGCCCGTTGATTAGTTTACCACAGGGTACAACTAAAGATTTTACGAAACAAAGATTTGGATATAAAATCCTAATCTAATAATATTATCCCTCAACTTTCGTATGTTCGGAAATATCATCATTCTCCTTCACGGTAATCGACGAATTTATCAACTATCGTATCTAAATTCGAATAGCATGCAACACTACATTACACTTTAAACAAGTCTAAACATGAAGGAAGAACAAGAAATCTTACGAATGAATGCATAAATCCTTATTTAATCTGATGAGGGTGGCTTCACAAGGGTGATCCTAGCACCGAGCCTTAACCACTCATGACAACGAAAATAACAACGAAATATAAATACATATATAGATACATATATATATATATATATATATATATATATATATATATATATATATATATATATATATATATATATATATATATATATATATATATATATATATATATATATATATATATATATATATAAGTATATAGATATATATATATATATGCATATATATATAGATATATATAACAAGAAAGAAAAGAAACAAAACAAAATAACGAAAAACAAAATGAAAACGATATTATAACAACATATATATTATATATATAAAAGATACATAAATAGATATATATATATATATATATATATATATATATATATATATATATATAACGATAACTAGTCGAGTTATTAATTCGACATTACAACGATATATATATACATATCTAGGCCCCGAAACATAAAATAAATAGAAGAAAAGGAATGGGGAGAAGAATGGGGTGGCCAAAGTTGGCCAAGAAAGGGGCAAGGATCATCAATAAGCTGAGAGGAGTATTTATAGACCACAAGGCCGGCGCGTGCCGGAGCTTCACCGGCACGTGCCGGAGCATCACCGGCACGTGCCGGCTACACAGTGCATTTTTAATCATTAGGATCTTGTGGGCCCAATTTCAGAGATTTTCCCGCAATATTCGGCCTTCTCCGGCGCGTGCCGGCCATGCAACATTTCCGATGTTTGTAAAAACCTATCTCGAGCTGTAGACCTCGGATTGATATGATTTAATACTCGTTGGAAAGCTCTTCGAAGATCTACAACTTTCATCCAGGACTTTTTCTCGAAAATGCCTCTAAGTTAGGTCAAATGTCCGTTGAAGATGAATTACGGTAGAAGCACCGAGGACGCTTGATCCGTTCGAACTCGTAAGCTTGTGGCATCTTCTTCTATCCCTCAAAATACCTCTCTTAGGCCCCAAAACATGTCGTTACGTGGGATACCGGGTCATCTTATAATTCTGCAATAAATCACCAAAAATACCCACGTAAATCTGACACGACACTCCGGTTACTAAACCGGTACAAAAACATATAAAAACACGATATTTTATTTAATTATTACTACAAACATACTTAGATAAATCTAAGGAATTTATGACTCGAAATGATATAATAATACTCAAAATGATATCAGAAGTGGGGTAAAAAGTTATAATAATAACTATGAATTTGTCCCTTAACAGATACCTCTTCTATCCACCCGCCCACACGACGACCGTATGCCGCACGCCCACCGCATGCCTGCTGCCTTTATGCAGTGGAGGACGCTAGATCTTAAGTAAGGTTGGACAATAATACGTTAAAATAAAATTTAAGGGGGGCAAATAAAACACACAACGTATAGTAGTGTTTTTTCGGACTAAAGGGGGAAGTTGCCCCTCCTTGTTTATATGTACGTTCGCCCACCCGCATGACGCCCATACACCGCACGCCTTATGCACGACTATCCGCACCCGCATGAACACACACACACACACATATATATGTGTGTGTGTGTATGTGTGTGTGTGTTGTTTATTATTATCTATATGTAGATAACATATATTTGGATAGATGTATGTTGGGTTGGCTCTTTTGTTTGGTTAAGTAAGACTATGGAAAAACCAATCCAAACCAACAGAATTTCAGTTTGGCTTAAAAACAAAACATTTTTTTTTTGGTTGGACGGGTTCGGTTTTTAGTTTGGTTTTAGATAAAATCTAAAGAAAAGGTTTTTCTATTCATTCAAGATAATGTTTGATTACATCCAGCCACCTTATATCAACTAAGTTGTTACAACCATATCACTTACTTCAAGACAGAATCTAATATGTGTCATTACTACATTAATCAACCAATAACACAGTGACACATAATCACAATATATCTCTATTCTTTTTCAGCCCCTCTCAAACGAATATGTGGATGAGTCACATTGAGTTTGTGCCTAAAGATGTCAAAAGTGCTAACTGGCAGTGCTTTGGTGAAGCTATCTGCAACTTGATCTCCAGTTGGTATGTAGGACACCGTCATCTCTTTGTTCAGCACCAAATTTCTGATAAAATGCACATCAACTTCTATGTGTTTGGTTCTAGCATGGTAGACTGGGTTTTGAGCTAGGGAATTTGCCCCTGTATTGTCACACCAGAGAATTGGTGTCTGAGGGAGTTGAAGATGCATTTCTTTGAGGAGCTGTGTAATCCATTTGACTTCTGCTGCCAAATTAACTAGGGACCTATACTCTGATTCACAACTTGATCCTGACCCCACTGTTTGCTTTTTAGAACTCCAGGAGACAAGGGAATCTCCTAAATAGACACAGTAACCACCAGTTGACTTTCTGTCAATTGGACAAACGGCCCAATTTGCATCTGAAAATCCATGTATTTCTAGGGTTCCTGAAGGTTTAAACATCAGTCCCATATCCAAGGTTCCCTATATATACCTCAGAAGTCTCTTCAAAGCTTGCCAGTGAGATGTGTAGGGTTCTTGCATGAATTGTCTTAAAGTGTTGACTGCAAAAGATATATCTGGCCTTGTTAGAGTGAGATACTGTAATGCCCCTGTTGCACTTCTGTAGACTGTAGGATTGCTGAGAGGTTCTCATTGTTGTGGCAGCAACTGTTTTCCAGGCACCATGGGGGTAGGACAAGAGTTAATGTGTTCAAATCCCAACTTCTTGAGGAGTTGTGATGCATAGTAGGATTGAGTGAGGTGCAATCCAGCTTTGTTTCTAGATACTTGCATACCCAAGAAGTGTGACACAGGTCCTAGATCTTTAAGGGAGAACTTGGAATCCAAGAATTTGATGAACTTTTGAATTAATGCTGGGGAGTTATGTCTCGGATTTTATGCTAAACGAAATATAACAAGTAATAAAATAAATCCGGTTTACCCCAAGTGTAGGGATCGTAGTATAATGATTAAAACCGGAGTCGAACTCACAGGGAATCGTCTTTGTCTAGTTTGATTAATTTTCCTAAAGTTGTCACGAGAAGTAAAAACGTCATATCCTAAACAATTTAAAGACTACAACTAAAATAACAAAACAACATGAACTAGTAATGGAAACAATAAAGTTAAACTAGACAGAAGATTAAAAATCTAAAGCCAGGAAATATGATTACGAACCAAATAACTAAACTAATTCTACTTTATAACCTAAACATGCAATAAAAATTGTAACTTTGCTAAGCAAATAAAACACAAACGATTTATCAATAATTTAAACAACGAACAAGCAATTGATCCACCAATTCTATAACATTCAATTTCTTCTCTAGATTATCCAGTGATGATTAATCAAAAGTTGTGATTCACCTATCAAAGGTATGAATTTCTAATCTCTTAGAAAACTCGTCTATCAATCTCTTATCTTTCGATCCTAAAGATTAACGCTTTTAATATCAAAGGTGTGAAATTTCTCAATCTCTAATCTAGAAATTCAACCTAACAACTCTCGTTAATTAGATTAAAGATCTAATCTTTATTACGATGATCTAGGGTTTAATAACGATTTTCATCAAACATTAGACATCAAGCATGCAAGGTATCTATCGATTAAATTGCATAACAACAAGTAAAACATAATAAAGATACAACTTTTAACAAAAACTCACAAGATAATCCAACGAGAAATCAAATCGTTGATAGAATGGCTTCACAACGCTTGTTCCAACTGCTTCAGCCTCTCACCATAGCTAGTACCAGACGGAATAAAATAAATAAAAAAAGAAAAAGAAAAACACTCGGTCGACCGAGAAAGGAGGTTCGGTCGACAGAACCCACCAAATGCCTAGGGTTTTGTGCCGCATTTTGTTCTTCAGGAAAAACTATGTCTTCTGTACGCTGAATGCTGATGACTCCGTCCTTTTATAATGTTTGTCTTCGAGATTAGGGTAAAAGAAATCTAAACCCTAATATAAAAATATAAGATACTTCCTATTTTATCCTTCTCCTTAATCTTCAAATAAATTGCTGCTCGAACTCCTTCAACTCTTCGATTCGTCCACGATATGCTCATTGTACCTACAATAATAAAAACGTGCATAGTGTAACATCACATATATAAATAGATAATTGCCAATAAAATCACGTAAATAACCCGACTTTGCACTTAAATAACTTCCACATCCATTCTTTCAATAAATCCATTAAACACTTAATTTTCTATAAAAATCAATAAAATACAAAGGATATTGTTACGAAATAATGTAATATAAATCGTAAAAATCACCGTAAACAACTCCCCCACACTTAGCTTTTGCTCATCCCGAGCAAGACAAAACAAGACCAAGGCTTAGATTTACTTAGTACCACAAAGTTCCAACCAAAAAGAATAAATATAGACATCTTCAGCGAGTATACAACGTATTTAATAAGTTAGAGGTTCACCCCGGTGTGTGTGCAGAGCCATATAAAATTTCCACTAAGTCCAAACATGAAACTTTCCAAGCAACTAGCAAATACCCATCTAAACTAGAAAAAGATGATGATACTTATAACATGTGCCCTACAAAACGTAACATGTCCTGAAAAGGATGATAGAATGTGTTTAGGATCTTTCTGACATACTCAGAGGATATTCCCTACAACATGCCTGTTGGTTTATACTGTGGATAAGATAGGCAATAAATAAGTCTTCCACTTATTCATACCACTTTCCTTACGTAAGTTGATTCAATTAACTTTCACATATAAACGCACATCAGAATGAGCTATTGCCCGTCATAGTAGAATAGGACATTCGGGATATGCCCTACCTTACTCAAATCATAAGGCAGCTTCTTCTGACCGTCGTGAGCTTTTGGTCATCATAGTGGCATAGGACATTCGTGGTACGCCCTACCTCACTCCAATCATCGACCAGCTTCCGACACACCCAATTTTTTCATTATTTTAACAACAACTTCCCAAGCACAGTAGTTACGTTTCACTTATCACATTCAAACCTAGGACATTCACAGTATGTCATACTCTGATTCTAAATACAAACTATTATAATTACCATGACACGTACATTAGCACTAAGCACAGAATACTTATAAGATGATCAAATGTTACTAATCTAAATGGGTACAGCTTTATAATTTATAGCTCGTCATTTAACATGGCTACGTGAATGTATGTCGGGTGAGACATCTGACCTACTAAACATACAATATAAAGCATAAATGACTATAATATGCCACGGTTGGAAACCACAACAGTAGTAAACCAAACAAAATATGAACTTGCTCGGAACAAAAATAAAAAATTTTAAAATTTTTCAAGTTTTCAGCTCTTTCTAAGCATGGTAATAGATTAAGCACAATTGTAGGTACATACAACCCCTAAAAACTTGTCTCGGATTTTATGCTAAACGAAATATAACAAGTAATAAAATAAATCCGGCTTACCCAAGTGCAGGGATCGTAGTATAATGATTAAAACCGGAGTCGAACTCAAAGGGAATCGTCTTTGTCTAGTTTGATTAATTTTCCTAAAGTTGTCACGAGAAGTAAAAACGTCCTATCCTAAACAATTTAAAGACTACAACTAAAATAACAAAACAACATGAACTAGTAATGGAAACAATAAAGTTAAACTGGACAGAAGATTAAAAATCTAAATCCAGGAAATATGATTACGAACCAAATAACTAAACTAATTCTACTTTATAACCTAAACATGCAATAAAAATTGTAACTTTGCTAAGAAAATCAAACATAAACGATTTATCAATAATTTAAACAACGAACAAGCAATTGATCCACCAATTCTACAACATTCAATTTCTTCTCTAGATTATCTAGTGATGATTAATCAAAAGTTGTGATTCACCTATCAAAGGTATGAATTTCTAATCTCTTAGAAAACTCGTCTATCAATCTCTTATCTTTCGATCCTAAAGATTAACGCTTTTAATATCAAAGGTGTGAAATTTCTCAATCTCTAATCTAGAAATTCAACCTAACAACTCTCGTTAATTAGATTAAAGATCTAATCTTTATTACGATGATCTAGGGTTTAATAACGATTTTCATCAAACATTAGACATCAAGCATGCAAGGTATCTATCGATTAAATTGCATAACAACAAGTAAAACATAATAAAGATACAACTTTTAACAAAAACTCTCAAGATAATCCAACGAGAAATCAAATCGTTGATAGAATGGCTTCACAACGCTTGTTCCAACTGCTTCAGCCTCTCACCATAGCTAGTACCAGACGGAATAAAATAAATAAAAAAAGAAAAAGAAAAACACTCGGTCGACCGAGTAAGGAGGTTCGGTCGACCGAACCCACCAAATGCCTAGGGTTTTGTGCCGCGTTTTGTTCTTCAGGAAAAACTATGTCTTCTGTACGCTGAATGCTGATGACTCCGTCCTTTTATAATGTTTGTCTTCGAGATTAGGGTAAAAGAAATCTAAACCCTAATATAAAAATATAAGATACTTCCTATTTTATCCTTCCCCTTAATCTTCAAATAAATTGCTGCTCGAACTCCTTCAACTCTTCGATTCGTCCACGATATGCTCGTTGTACCTACAATAATAAAAACGTGCATAGTGTAACATCACATATATAAATAGATAATTGCCAATAAAAATAAATAACCCGACTTTGCACTTAAATAACTTCCACATCCATTCTTTCAATAAATCCATTAAACACTTAATTTTCTATAAAAATCAATAAAATACAAAGGATATTGTTACGAAATAATGTAATATAAATCGTAAAAATCACCGTAAACAACTCCCCCACACTTAGCTTTTGCTCATCCCGAGCAAGACAAAACAAGACCAATGCTTAGATTTACTTAGTACCACAAAGTTCCAACCAAAAAGAATAAATATAGACATCTTCAGCGAGTATACAACGTATTTAATAAGTTAGAGGTTCACCCCGGTGTGTGTGCAGAGCCATATAAAATTTCCACTAAGTCCAAACTTGAAACTTTCCAAGCAACTAGCAAATACCCATCTAAACTAGAAAAAGATGATGATACTTATAACATGTGCCCTACAAAACGTAACATGTCCTGAAAAGGATGATAGAATGTGTTTAGGATCCTTCTGACATACTCAAAGGATATTCCCTACAACATGCCTGTTGGTTTATACTGTGGATAAGATAGGCAATAAATAAGTCTTCCACTTATTCATACCACTTTCCTTACGTAAGTTGATTCAATTAACTTTCACATATAAACGCACATCGAATGAGCTATTGCCCGTCATAGTAGAATAGGACATTCGGGATATGCCCACCTTACTCAAATCATAAGGCGCTTTTTTCGACCGTCGTGAGCTTTTGGTCATCATAGTGGCATAGACATTCGTGGTACGCCCTACCTCACTCCAATCATCGACCGACTTCCGACACACCCAATTTTTTCATTATTTTAACAACAACTTCCCAAGCACGTAGTTACGTTTCACTTATCACATTCAAACCTAGGACATTCACGGTATGTCATACTCGATTCTAAATACAAACTATTATAATTCCCATGACACGTACATTAGCACTAAGCACGAGAATACTTATAAGATGATCAAATGTTACTAATCTAAATGGGTACAGCTTTATAATTTATAGCTCGTCATTTAACATGGCTACGTGAATGTATGTCGGGTGAGACATCTGACCTACTAAACATACAGTATAAAGCATAAATGACTATAATATGCCACGGTTGGAAACCACAACAGTAGTAAACCAAACAAAATATGAACTTGCTCGGAACAAAAACAAAAAATTTTAAATTTTTTCAAGTTTTCAGCTCTTTCTAAGCATGGTAATAGATTAAGCACAATTGTAGGTACATACAACCCCTAAAAACTTGTCTCGGATTTTATGCTAAACGAAATATAACAAGTAATAAAATAAATCCGGCTTACCCCAAGTGCAGGGATCGTAGTATAATGATTAAAACCAGAGTCGAACTCAAAGGGAATCGTCTTTGTCTAGTTTGATTAATTTTCCTAAAGTTGTCACGAGAAGTAAAAACGTCCTATCCTAAACAATTTAAAGACTACAACTAAAATAACAAAACAACATGAACTAGTAATGGAAACAATAAAGTTAAACTGGACAGAAGATTAAAAATCTAAAGCCAGGAAATATGATTACGAACCAAATAACTAAACTAATTCTACTTTATAACCTAAACATGCAATAAAAATTGTAACTTTTCTAAGAAAATCAAACATAAACGATTTATCAATAATTTAAACAACGAACAAGCAATTGATCCACCAATTCTATAACATTCAATTTCTTCTCTAGATTATCTAGTGATGATTAATCAAAAGTTGTGATTCACCTATCAAAGGTATGAATTTCTAATCTCTTAGAAAACTCGTCTATCAATCTCTTATCTTTCGATCCTAAAGATTAACGCTTTTAATATCAAAGGTGTGAAATTTCTCAATCTCTAATCTAGAAATTCAACCTAACAACTCTCGTTAATTAGATTAAAGATCTAATCTTTATTACGATGATCTAGGGTTTAATAACGATTTTCATCAAACATTAGACATCAAGCATGCAAGGTATCTATCGATTAAATTGCATAACAACAAGTAAAACATAATAAAGATACAACTTTTAACAAAAACTCACAAGATAATCCAATGAGAAATCAAATCGTTGATAGAATGGCTTCACAACGCTTGTTCCAACTGCTTCAGCCTCTCACCATAGCTAGTATCAGACGGAATAAAATAAATAATAAAAAAAAAAAGAAAAACACTCGGTCGACCGAGTAAGGAGGTTCGGTCAACCGAACCCACCAAATGCCTAGGGTTTTGTGCCGCGTTTTGTTCTTCAGGAAAAGCTATGTCGTCTGTCACTGAATGCTGATGACTCCGTCCTTTTATAATGTTTGTCTTCGAGATTAGGGTAAAAGAAATCTAAACCCTAATATAAAAATATAAGATACTTCCTATTTTATCCTTCTCCTTAATCTTCAAATAAATTGCTGCTCGAACTCCTTCAACTCTTCGATTCGTCCACGATATGCTCGTTGTACCTACAATAATAAAAACGTGCAAAGTGTAACATCACATATATAAATAGATAATTGCCAATAAAATCACGTAAATAACCCGACTTTGCACTTAAATAACTTCCACATCCATTCTTTCAATAAATCCATTAAACACTTAATTTTCTATAAAAATCAATAAAATACAAAGGATATTGTTACGAAATAATGTAATATAAATCGTAAAAATCACCGTAAACAACTCCCCCACACTTAGCTTTTGCTCGTCCCGAGCAAGACAAAACAAGACCAAGGCTTAGATCTACTTAGTACCACAAAGTTCCAACCAAAAAGAATAAATATAGACATCTTCAGCAAGTATACAGCGTATTTAATAAGTTTGAGGTTCACCCCAGTGTGTGTGCAGAGCCATATAAAATTTCCACTAAGTCTAAACTTGAAACTTTCCAAGCAACTAGCAAATACCCATCTAAACTAGAAAAAGATGATGATACTTATAACATGTGCCCTACAAAACGTAACATGTCCTGAAAAGGATGATAGAATGTGTTTAGGATCTTTCTGACATACTCAGAGGATATTCCCTACAACATGCCTGTCGGTTTATACTGGGGATAAGATAGGCAATAACTAAGTCTTCCACTTATTCATACCACTTTCCTTACGTAAGTTGATTCAATTAACTTTCACATATAAACGCACATCAGAATGAGCTATTGCCCGTCATAGTAGAATAGGACATTCGGGATATGCCCTACCTTACTCAAATCATAAGGCAGCTTCTTCTGACTGTCGTGAGCTTTTGGTCATCATAGTGGCATAGGACATTCGTGGTACGCCCTACCTCACTCCAATCATCGACCAGCTTCCGACACACCCAATTTTTTCATTATTTTAACAACAACTTCCCAAGCACAGTAGTTACGTTTCACTTATCACATTCAAACCTAGGACATTCACAGTATGTCATACTCTGATTCTAAATACAAACTATTATAATTCTCATGACACGTACATTAGGACTAAGCACAGAATACTTATAAGATGATCAAATGTTACTAATCTAAATGGGTACAGCTTTATAATTTATAGCTCGTCATTTAACATGGCTATGTGAATGTATGTCGGGTGAGACATCTGACCTACTAAACATACAGTATAAAGCATCAATGACTATAATATGCCACGGTTGGAAACAACAACATTAGTAAGCCAAACAAAATATGAACTTGTTCGGAACAAAAACAAAAAAATTTAAATTTTTTCAAGTTTTCAGCTCTTTCTAAGCATGGTAGTAGATTAAGCCCAATTGTAGGTACATACAACCCCTCCCCCACACTTAAACAACAACATGTCCTCATGTTGTGCAGAATTTAAGAAGAAATAAAGTACTTAGCTGATTTGGTATAGAAAGTCGACCCGTTGGTCAGGCACAAACATGAAAAGGCCAACGTTCGAGATGTCATATGTAGTCCTTTTCCAAAGAACGACTTCAATACTAGCTTGACAAAACAAAGCAAAAAATGTACCCGCACTACTTGAGAAACACGGAAATATCTCGGGGAACACAGGGGAATATAATACGTCGCGCAAAAGTAACGATAGAGGATACTATAAAGTAGCAGGGCTAGATGCAACAAAATGACAACAGACACATAAACATAATGCTACAAAATGATATGCAAATATACTAATAATGCAAAGAATACTGGGATACACAAAGAAAATAGAAACACAAAACATTAGCCAAAACTAATCTTCATAGATGTCGCCCCAATCTACAATCCGGATTGGGCGACGAAGCATATCGATCGCAGGAGGGATGTCATATTCATCTTGCAAGTTCCAATCTTCTCCCGCAACATCTACTTCTTTAAAATGTTCATCACGGAGTACCAGCAACAAATCAGTAAGCATCGGGTCATTTAGAATCGTATACGGCCGTCCTAACACACGTTGAAGGTCCTCAGTACTAAACTCTCCACCACCCACAGTGTGGGGTACAATGACAACATAAGTAATGGTCCTGACGCGCGTGATGATATGGTAATCAACGTCAAGGATAAGCGTTCCTCCAGGTCCATCATCTAGAGTTATATTGCGGATTCTATGAATGAATGGGATCTCATGCGGGGGAACTCCGTAATCCATTTCAAAACAAAGCCGAACCGAAGCGATTCATACAACACTCTTATTAGACTTAAAACTAAAACACATAAACCAAAGACAAAAAAGTAATTGAAAAAAAGACATATATATATATATATATATATATATATATATATATATATATATATATATATATATATATATATATATATATATATATATATATATATATTCTAGGATGCCCCCTTCCTTGGCGCTCGTTGGTTTATGTCGTTGGCTCCTTCACGTTTGCTTTCCAAACGCTCTTAATCTTCCCCATTGTCGACCTTTTCTTCTTCAGTTTCTTCTTTAACTTGGCCTCCCTTTCATACTCTTCCATGTCCCAACTCCCGGCCATAACTTGCTCGACCAAGCCACTGCCGTCATCCTCGGAAAACAAGTCGGGCGAGAATTCTTCAAGCTCATGGACTTCAGTCATACCACACCCGAGGATGTCGAGGAAATGAATAATCAAAGGTTTTTCTTTATTTTGACCAATATAGTGCTTGCACCTTTGACCATTTACTCTAAATGGCTGGTCACCATGACCTCTCAGCTCTAAAACACCTCCGGGAATAATTTGAAGAATTTCAAAGGGGCCGGACCAACGCGTCCTCAACTTCCCAGGAAACAGATGTAACCTGGAATTATAAAGTAAGACTTGCTCCCCAACTTGAAATTCTCACTTCTTGATTTTAGTATCATGAAGGAGTTTCATTCTGTCTTTGCTAATCCTGGCACTCTCGTAGGCCTGGAGTCTAAACTCATCCAATTCATGCAACTGCATCAGTCGATGTTCACCACATGACTGGGCATCAAAGTTCAAGAACTTAATGGCCCAATACGCTTTATGCTCTAATTCGGCGGCAAGTGGCACGGTTTTCCATACACCATCGATAGGGAGATGTACCCATAGGGGTTTTATAGGCAATACGGTACGCCTATAGTACATCATCCAGTTTGAGACTCCAGTCCTTTCTATGACTGTTCACAACTTTTTCCAGGATCTTCTTCAAACTTTGATTACTTCTCTCAACCAGGCCACTAGTCATAGGTTGATATGGTGTGCCAATTTTGTGCCGGACACCATATTTCTCAAGGACTTTTTCTAATGGCCGGTTGCAGAAGTGAGTTCCCTCATCACTGATTAAGGCGTGGGGACATCCAAATCTCACGAAAATATTTTTCTTCAGAAAGCTCATGACCGTTTTGTGGTCATTGCGAGAAGTGGCTTGAGCCTCCACCCATTTTGATACATAGTCAACGCAGACTAGGATGTATTTGTTTACACAGGAAGATGGAAACGGGCCCATAAAATCAATACCCCATACATCAAAGACTTCACATTCTAAAATGGGATTCAATGGCATGTCGAAACGCCTAGTTAAAGCTCCGGTTCGTTGGCACCTATCACAAGCCTTGCTGAAAGCTTCTGAATCCTTGAAGATCGTGGGCCAATAAAAACCGGACTGAAAGATTTTAGCAACGGTTTTCCAGGGACCAAAGTGGCCACCAGTAGGCCCACTGTGGCACTGTTCAATGATATCTCGTTGCTCTGATTCGGGAACACACCTTCTCAACAATCCATCTTTACAGATTTTAAAGAGGTAAGGTTCATCCCACACAAAGGTTTTCAAATCAGAGAAAAATTTCTTCTTCTCCTGATAAGAAAATTCTAGATTTAAGTACTGGGAATGCAGGTAGTTGACGATAGAGGAGTACCACGGAACATCTGGAGTGCACTCGTCTATATGCATAACATTTTCGAGAGGAAAGTAAAGGTCTATGTCTTCAGGCTCTTTCTCTACTTCATTCTGCATTCTCGAAACATGATCAGCTACTACGTTTTCACTGCCCTTTTTATCCTTAATTTGAATATCAAATTCTTGCAGGATCAGTATCCAACATAGTAGGTGCGGTTTAGCATCTTTCTTCGTCATGAGATAGCACAGAGCAGCGTGATCAGTCCAAACAGTGACTGCGGCGCCCAACAAGTAACTACGAAATTTGTCCATTGGAAAGACTACAGCCAATAATTCCTTTTCAGTGGTCGTGTAGTTTACTTGTGTGGGGTTCAGTGTGTGACTGGCGTAAGAGATGGGCTGGAATTTACCCTTAATACGCTGACCTAAGACTTCACCAACAGCATAGTTGGATGCATCACACATGAGTTCAAAGGGTAGGTTCCAGTCAGGAGAGATAAGGATCGGGGCGGAAATCAGTTGACTCTTAAGCTCATCAAACGCATGCTTGCAACTGTCATCAAAATTGAAAGCGACATCTTCTCTAAGTAAAGTAGAAAGGGGCTTAGCTATCTTGGAAAAATCCTTAATGAACCTCCTATAAAAACCGACATGTCCAAGGAAACCTCCTACTTCACGCACATTTTTAGGGAAATTCATCTTCTCTATAGCTTCAACTTTTGCCCTATCTACTTCTATTCCTCTTTCTGATATCTTATGGCCAAGAACTATTCCTTCGTCTACCATAAAGTGGCATTTTTCCCAGTTTAGGACTAAGTTCTTTTCCACACAGCGGGATAATACTTGATCAAGATTAGCAAGACAGTGATCGAAGGATTGACCAAATACTGAGAAATCGTCCATGAATATCTCCATACACTTCTCGACAAGCCCATCAAAGATTGCCAGCATACATCTTTGGAATGTAGCTGGGGCATTGCAGATACCGAATGGCATTCGCCTGTAAGCGAATATACCATAAGGGCAGGTAAAAGTTGTCTTTTCTTGGTCAACTGGGTCTATCGGTATCTGGAAATATCCCGAATAACCATCAAGAAAACAGTAGAATGCATGTCCTGCCAGACGCTCAAGCATCTGGTCAATGTAAGGGAGGGGGAAATGATCTTTTTTCGTGACTTCATTGAGTTTTCTGTAGTCAATACAGACCCTATAACCCGTCACTAGCCTCAATGCTATTTCTTCACCCTTTTCATTCTTCTCGATAGTAATTCCTCCTTTCTTAGGAACTACTTGAGTAGGGGACACCCATTCACTGTCAGCAATCGCAAAAATAATACCCATGTCCAAAAGCTTAATAATCTCTTTCTTAACTACTTCTTGCATGTGAGGGTTGAGCCTCCTCTGGGGCTGTCTAACACACTTAGAACCCTCTTCAGTCTTTATCTTGTGCATGCATATGTCAGGAGATATCCCTCTGATGTCTCCCACTTGCCATCCAAAGGCTTTCTCATTCTTTCTTAACACATTCAACAACTTCATCTCTTCTAACCGGGATAACTTGGCAGAGATAATTAATGGAAGCTTGTCATCTTCTCTCAAGAACACGTATTTCAGATGCTTAGGCAATGGCTTCAGTACCAAATCTGCAGGTGCTTCTTCTAAACTAGATTTAAGCTCCCCACTTTTCAACTCAACATCACTGAGTTTACTCGGTGGTCCTACTTGCCAAAGCTTCTCCTTTCAACGAACCTTCATCAAATTCGGCTCTAGTTGTTCTAGACTCACCCAACCATGATTATTCAGATTCTCTACTAATCGCTCATATTCAGTCTCAACAGCCATGACTTGCTTTTCCATGTAGTCGTTAAAGTCATCTGACATGTCTTCAATGGAGAAGCCGGTTGGATAATCAAAGGGTCTCTGAATAGCTTTAGAGACATTGTAGCTCACCTCCTGATCACCAACTCGTATAGTCACTTTACCACCATCACAATCAATGAGGGCTCGGGCTGTAGAAAGAATAGGTCTGCCGAGTATTAAAGGGATGTTCTCATCCTTCCCATTGTCCAGGACATACCAGTCAACTGGGAAAGTGAATCTATCAATTTGAACTAAAACATCCTTTAATATCCCAGCAGCTTTCTTGGAAGATCTATCAGCGAATTGAAGATTCATGGTTGTGGTTTCTAAAAGACCATCTAGTCCAAGCTGTTTACAAACAGACAATGGCATCAGACTAATGGATGCACCTAGGTCACATAAAGAATTTGGAAAGACTAAGCCTCCCATCAACAATGTGAGCACAAATTTCCCAGGGTCACCCTCTTGATTGGCAACTCATCATAACTAATCATAGAGCAATTCTCACCAATCAACTGATCCATGTCTTCGAGCTTCTTTTTGGAGGAAACAACATCCTTGATGAACTTTGTATACTTAGGCATCTCAACCAAAACATCAGATAATGGAAGATTTACCTGAGTATTTTTAAGAAGATTAAGCACTTTTTCATACTTTTTGTCTTCATGCAAGGAGATGTTGCTTTTTCTAGGTGGAAACGGAAGTTTCTTTAAATCACTCTCAGAAAACACTTTCTTTGAGGATGAACTAACAACTGTATCTTCCAAATCTTTCCACATCACCACCTTTTCACCTTTCTTACCAGTCAGGGGATCAGCCACCTGACTCTCACTAAATTCGTTATTTCTCAGGGGATCAGCCACCTGAGTACTATCAAACTCTTTATTTCTCAGGGGATCAGCCACCTGAGTACTCTCATCCAGGACAGGGAAACATGGGCGCTCGACTTCCTCTCCTGCCTCATCATTGGCAGGAGGGGTTAGTGGTTTCCCTGGTTCGGGGGACGACTAAGCTGAGTGCCGGATCTCAAATTCATAGTCCTGGCCTCTTCTCTACCATAAGGAACTTTGGGAACTAGATCAGTGCATTGGCTTTGATTTAACTCGGTCTGAGCCATTGACCACCCTTGGGGTTCTTCTCAGTAAAGCTAGGTAACTGCCCCGAGGGTCTAGAAGCTTTTTGGTCAGCTACTTGCCCGAGCTGCCTCTCAAGATTCTTAATTGTGCTAAGAAGGAATTGGAAATTATTATTCTGCTCCTTCTGATAGGAGTCCAATTTTCTTTCAAGATCACTAGATTGAGAGGGGCCTTGAGAGTTCTGGAAGTTTTGTGGGAAAGATTGGCTAAACCGACTTTGAAACACCGGATTTGGATTGTTCGGCCAGTTCTGGTTGAACCTCTGATTTTGATTGGAAAAATTCATATTATGGTTCTGATTGAAATTCGGGTTTTGATTGAAACCCTGATTTTGAAAATTGCTTTGGCCGGAAGCGATTGTTGAATCTCGATTTTGCTTTGCCACGAACGCATTGACTTCGGCGTTCGTCCAACCATAGGACGAAAACGAGCGAGTGTGCCCCACATTATCACATGCCCGGCATGTGATCGGATTATCTTGTCCCGATTACGGGACGCATTGACTTGATAGGTTGAAGGGGAAATAAATTGACACCGGCCAACCATATGGCCGGTTGACAACAATTTTCGCAAAACGAACTTGAGAGTTACGCGGGAATGATAGATTCTGATTTGTTGGATTTGGAGACATTGCAAGAGCAGCCACCTGCTGTTGCAGCATGGCAATCTGATTTTGCATATTTACCTCCTCGATCCTAGGAGGAGGAGGAGGAGGAGGTGCCTGGATAGCATGAGACGAGGGGGCATAGTTGTATTTGGCAATATCCTCAAATAATGCCCACCCTTCTGCAGGTGTTTTCCTCAAGAATGCCCCTCCAGAAGAACTATTGACCATACCCTTAGTGAGTTCGGTCAATCCACTGAAAAACGTGTTGACTTGCCTCTGCAAGTCCAAACCATGATGGGGGCATCTTCGAAGGAGAGCTTTGAACCTCTTCCAACAGTCGAAGAAAGACTCATTTTCCTTTTGATAGAAAGTGAAAATTTCACTTAGGCACTGGGCTGTTTTGGATGGTGGGAAATATTGACTCAGGAACTCTTTCTCGAGTTCGGCCCAGTGGTAATTGACTCGGCGGGCGAGAGAGTTGTACCACTCTTTCGCCTCCCCTTTCAAGGAAAACGAAAATAGCTTCAATTTTATTGCATCCTCATTTACCCCTTGTATGCGAGTTGTACCACATATTTCCAAAAATGTGTGTACATGAGTGTGAGGATTCTCAGATTGGAAACCATGAAAGATTGATGCGTGTTGCATCATTTGGATAAGACCGGGTTTGAGTTCAAAATTTGGTGCATTAATGGCGGGTAAAACAATTGCCGGGTTGACCTTGACTTCACCAGGCATGGCGTAGTCAGCCAACGTATGTCTATCGTCTGCAGCCATAATGACGATTTCTTCGATTTCTATTGCTAGATTTCGTTCGAGATCTTGATCGGTCGTACTCCCTTCGTCAAGAAGAACCGCAGGACGGACTCTTCGCCTGTTTGGTCTGACTCTGGTTCGTTCGAGGTCAGGGGTGTAAAGCAGTGGGCCTTTTTGACTCCGAGTTTGCATAAACCACAACCAAAATCAAGCTGTCCGCACGAGTTGCTCCGAGTTTTTTTTTTTTTTTATTTTTTTTTTATTTTTTTTCAAGACAGAAACAATAATAAAAAATTAGAAACCTTAAAGTATAATCCTTTAATTAGACTCACTAAATAAAAATTAAACTAAAACAGACTCGAAATAGGTTCAAAAAAAAACAGAAACAGAATACTAATACAGAATATAACAGAGAATAGAAAAAAAAAAGAATAAATAAATAAAATAACACTCGGTCGACCGAGTGGTGGTGTTCGGTCTACCAAACCAATTTCTTTTTATTTTTATTTTTATTATGTAAACAGAGAAACTGAGAGCACCTGCCTACGAAAAATCAAAACAGAAATGGAAAAATTAACAAAAACTAGACAACCGTACCGACTCCCCGGCAACGGCGCCAAAAACTTGTCTCGGATTTTATGCTAAACGAAATATAACAAGTAATAAAATAAATCCGGTTTACCCCAAGTGCAGGGATCGTAGTATAATGATTAAAACCGGAGTCGAACTCACAGGGAATCGTCTTTGTCTAGTTTGATTAATTTTCCTAAAGTTGTCACGAGAAGTAAAAACGTCCTATCCTAATCAATTTAAAGACTACAACTAAAATAACAAAACAACATGAACTAGTAATGGAAACAATAAAGTTAAACTGGACAGAAGATTAAAAATCTAAAGCCAGGAAATATGATTACGAACCAAATAACTAAACTAATTCTACTTTATAACCTAAACATGCAATAAAAATTGTAACTTTGCTAAGCAAATCAAACACAAACGATTTATCAATAATTTAAACAACGAACAAGCAATTGATCCACCAATTCTATAACATTCAATTTCTTCTCTAGATTATCCAGTGATGATTAATCAAAAGTTGTGATTCACCTATCAAAGGTATGAATTTCTAATCTCTTAGAAAACTCGTCTATCAATCTCTTATCTTTCGATCCTAAAGATTAACGCTTTTAATATCAAAGGTGTGAAATTTCTCAATCACTAATCTAATCTAAATTCAACCTAACAACTCTCGTTAATTAGATTAAAGATCTAATCTTTATTACGATGATCTAGGGTTTAATAACGATTTTCATCAAACATTAGACATCAAGCATGCAAGGTATCTATCGATTAAATTGCATAACAACAAGTAAAACATAATAAAGATACAACTTTTAACAAAAACTCACAAGATAATCCAACGAGAAATCAAATCGTTGATAGAATGGCTTCACAACGCTTGTTCCAACTGCTTCAGCCTCTCACCATAGCTAGTACCAGACGGAATAAAATAAATTTAAAAAAAAAAGAAAAAACACTCGGTCGACCGAGTAAGGTGGTTCGGTCGACCGAACCCACCAAATGCCTAGGGTTTTGTGCCGCGTTTTGTTCTTCAGGAAAAGCTATGTCTTCTGTACGCTGAATGCTGATGACTCCGTCCTTTTATAATGTTTGTCTTCGAGATTAGGGTAAAAGAAATCTAAACCCTAATATAAAAATATAAGATACTTCTTATTTTATCCTTCTCCTTAATCTTCAAATAAATTGCTGCTCGAACTCCTTCAACTCTTCGATTCGTCCACGATATGCTCGTTGTACCTACAATAATAAAAGCGTGCAAAGTGTAACATCACATATATAAACAGATAATTGCCAATAAAATCACGTAAATAACCCGACTTTGCACTTAAATAACTTCCACATCCATTCTTTCAATAAATCCATTAAACACTTAATTTTCTATAAAAATCAATTAAATACAAAGGATATTGTTACGAAATAATGTAATATAAATCGTAAAAATCACCGTAAACAAGTTACCTGTCAGCAAGATATCATCCACATAGATTAGTGCAAACAGAATTTGACTATCTTTTCTGAACATAAACAGGGAAGTATCACAGGTAGTTTGTATGAAGCCCCAACAAAGCAGCTGTGATTTCAAGGCATTAAACCATGCCCTTGATGAGTGGCTAGTGGCTAAATTTCATACACTAAACCATGCCCTTGATGAGTGGCTAGTGGCCAAAAACCTATAATGTGGCCAAAAACCTATAATGTCTCAGTGGCTAAATATCATACACTAGCTGGTTCAGTTGGGAAAGCATGAAATTTAGCCACTGAGACATTATAGGTTTTTGGCTTAAAGATGCCACTCTTTGACCTAGTCTGCATATGATGTGTGATTTGTGTAGGAGGAGCAGTTTGACTGCTATTGTGAGTGGAGGAGTGATGACTGGATTTTGTAGACTCATTTGTGGAAGGTGATTCAGGGTGATCATGAGAATGTGAGTGTGAATGTGCTGATGTTGTGATGGCTGGTGACACAGACTGTGTGAATATTCTGTGAGACTCAGTCTCAGGACTTATGTCAATGTGTGAATGACCTGGTGAAACATCAGCATGACTACCATTGTTATCATTGTTGTTTGCAGTTTCAGTTTCAGTGATGCATCTCAAGTATGGCTCAGTCATTGATGTTGTAGTATGCCCCTCTGAATGAGTCATACCAAAAGGAAGGAAAGTGACAGCAAGATCAGAATTAGGAAAATGTTGGGGGGAAGGACCCTGAGTAAACCCTTCAGCAAAGGGAAACTGCATTTCATTAAATTTAACATTATTAGAGATATAGATCCTTCCTGAGGGATAAAGACACTTATATCCTTTATGGAAGGGACTGAGGCCTAGGTTGACACATTTGTGGGTATGGTATTGGAATTTGGTGGTATGAAAGGGCCTGAGATAAGGATAAACAGTGCATCCAAAAACTTTGAAAACATGGTAGTTAGGCTTTTTATGGAACAAACATTCATAGGGAGATTTAAGGTTAAGAACAGGTGTAGGAAGACAGCTAATGACAGACACAGCAGCTTGAAAACTGTGCCACTAGTATCTAAGAGGCATAGTAGCTTGAGCAAGCATGGTGAGGCCTAATTCAGTAATGTGTCTATGTTTTCTTTCTACCCTGCCATTTTGAGCATGGTCATGGGGGCAAGGATGTCTAAACAAGATACCATGTTCAGGAATGTCTCAAACACTTTATATCCCCCCCAATCAGGTTGAACACACTGAATTTTGGTAGAGAATTGAGTTTCAACCAGAGTTTTAAAGTTAGTAAAGGTGGACAGAGCATCAGATTTAGCTTTCAAGGGGAAAATCCAGGCAAACCGAGTATAATCATCAAGGAAATGTATGTAATACATGAAACCCTCAGTGGACTTGACGATGGCAGAACCCCAAATATCAGTGTGAACAAGTTGAAATAAGTGATCAACATGAAAAGAGGATGGGGGTGAGGCAAAGCATGAAATTTACCAAATTGACAAGCATCACAAAAAGCTAATTTTCCATTAATAGAAGAGTTACAATCATTCAAAACATGATTCAGGATCCTAATGGAGGGATGACCTAACCTCCTATGCCAGACATTTGGATCCTTATTTAGATCATCTACTACTACAGACTTAGACCTAGCTGCAGCAGACTGAACTTGACTGAGGAAAACAACTTTAGATTGGATTTCGGAGTGAAGGGAGGTCTGATCTGACTCATTGTCCAGTGGCAGAATCTGATAGAGCCCATCCTTGAGTTGACCCCTGAGAACTATGTTCTTTGTTGGTGAAGATGTCTAAATCCTCACGGGTGTCCTTGCGGTGTTTGGATGGTGGATATCTGGCTGTGTTTAAGGTGTAGTGTAGCTCCGGTGGGCGGTGGTATGGAGAGAACTAAAATGGAGAGAGCTTTTGCTTGCAAATATAGTGTGTATTTCATATATCTTTTGTTTACAATGACCACCCCTTTTATAGAGGTGGATTACTTAGGGAATAAGCAACCTCTTAGATATTTTACTAATAGCTAGGTCTTACTTAGATACTAAGCAAGACGAAATATCTAAGTTACAAGTGGGGAAAAGATCTGGATCAATCGGCGGCCATCTCTCGAGGTCACAAGGAACAAGCCCTCTTTGGCCTCGCCCCCCCGCTTGACCTGCCTGAAGGAGATTCACGGGATCTGCTACTTGCACGGGACCGCAAGTGTTGTGGTCGCGGCGAGGTGAGACACGATGGCCGCCCCTTTTGCGATCTCCCTTGTCATTCCGGAGGGTGGCCACAGTGGGCTGATTCCTACTGTTGAGGTGGTGGAATTATTTATACCCATCAATGGCCCCCTACTCCGTGCTTTAATGACATTCCCTGGGGATATGAAGGATGGAGTAATTATCAGGGCCGTGCTTTCAAAGCAAGCGACCTCAAAGCAACTCTGGGTCTGTTTTTGCGACCTTGTCGCCTGATGCGACTTGTTCTCTAAGGGCCGCGCTTTCAAAGCAAGCGACCTCAAGGTAACTTCGGGCCTGTTTTTGCGACCTCGTCGTCTGATGCGACTTGTTCTCTAAGGGCCGCGCTTTCAAAGCAAGCGACCTCAAGGTGACTTCGGGCCTGTTTTTGCGACCTCGTCGTCTGATGCGACTTGTTCTCTAAGGGCCGCGCTTTCAAAGCAAGCGACCTCAAGGTAACTTCGGGCCTGTTTTTGCGACCTCGTCGCCTGATGCGACTTGTTCTCTAAGGGCCGCGCTTTCAAAGCAAGCGACCTCAAGGTAACTTCGGGCCTGTTTTTGCGACCTTGTCGCCCGATGCGACTTGTTCTCTAAGGGCCGTGCTTTCAAAGCAAGCGACCTCAAGGTAACTCGGGTCCGTTTTTGCGACCTTGTCGCTGATGCGACTTGTTCTCTAAGGGCCGCGCTTTCAAAGCAAGCGACCTCAAGGTAACTTCGGGCTGTTTTGCGACCTCGTCGCCCGATGCGACTTGTTCTCTAAGGGCCGCGCTTTCAAAGCAAGCGACCTCAAGGTAACTTCGGGTCTGTTTTTGCGGGGCGAGGCCATCAATCGCGGGCGACGTCGCCCTCCGGTCTTTTCTGCGGAGTGATGCGGCCGTTTCGGCAAGCTCGCACAGGTAGTTGTACGTGGGTATTGATGGGACGCCTTTTCGTATTTCAAAGTGACAACCGCCGCCCTAATCTGAACCGTTGGATGAAGCGTTCCCAACCGTTCGATCGTGGCCCCCTTGCCTATATAAAGCTTTCGCTTCTCACCCTTCACACTTTTAGTGTTCCTTATTTTCTCCGTTGTTTGTTGTTCTTAGAATTCTCAAGTTTCGGCGAGCTTTGAAGGTTCGGCGGCGTTCCTGCGGTGGTTCTAGGATTTCACGGTGGTTCTTTTGAAGATTCCGGCCACCTCTTTGAGTGTTTCCCAGTTTTCAAGCGGTTTTCCAATCTTTCTCAGCAAATCAGGTAAGAAATCCTTCTTGTTAACTCGTTTATTCATCCATCCCTGCCTTGTTTTTCCATACACATTAATTTTGTCATTCTTTTTGCAACGGAAATGCAACATTGCCTTGTTTTTGATTAAAAACGGGGATTTTTCCTGGGGAGAGATTATAGCTTTCCTGGAAAATTGGGGTTTCTCCCGCTCCCCTGCCATCCTCTAGTTTTATTTGCGATCTCTTGTAAAAACGGAGGAGGCGGTATTGAAGTGGGTGCGATCACCTTCCCGGGTTAATTTATTATTATACCAGGTCTGAAAGCTCCACCTTTTTCCTCCCTTGTTTTTGCAGGATGTCGGGGAATGACTATTCTGGCGACGACTCTACGGAAAGGGAGATTTACGATTATGCTGAGGACGACCCCGTACTATCTGCTGCCTCTGTTGGCGATCTGTTGGACGAGGTTGAAGTGGAAAGTAGTCGCGCAGATATTGGCGAGGTTACTGCTGATGAGGTCGCTCATATGGATGTCGACCCTTTTGAGTTGGAGGCCTTCATCTCTGCCCGAAATCCGCCGCGCCGAGTGAGCCTTAAGGAGAAGGCGCGGGCTCAAAAGTCTCCAACAGCTCGTGGGGCTGAAGAAATCGCTTTCCCGATCGAAGGACAAACTGCGGTCCCGAGTACTAGCGGCGCTCCCGACCATGACGAGGCTTATGTTCAGGACGCCGCAGGTTCATGAATTAATGGGGTCCAGTGAGGACGAAAATGCGGAGTTGCCCCGGAAAGATATCCGGATGCTGCGAAGAAGCGAGAAGAAAAAGAAAATTGCGAGCCAAACCATGACAAGTTGGTGAGGCCGCCGCGGCGATGCCCGGCGAGAAGAGCTCTCGTCCTAACAATCCCGAAGCTATGCGAGAGTTTGCGATCGTGGCGGCGTATGAGAAGGACGTTGATAAGAAATGGTCCCGACTGTGCAAGAGCAACGATCTCAACAGGACCATTAATCGTATATTCGGAATCGACACCAGCGTGTATCGGTTTTCTTTTTTCGATTATGGGAAGGAGTCGATAAATTTAAACCCGGGGACCATAAGGATTATGTAGGCGCGCGTCGCTCCGAGGATACCCTTATCCTCCATTTCCATCATTTGTGTGCGGGTCTGAGGCCGCCTTTCGATCCTTTCTTTGTGAAGATCTGCAAGGAGATGGAGGCGCTTCCCTCCGATTTTGCCGTCGGGGCTATTATCCAGCTGATGGCCTTCATCGTTATGTGCCGGATTCTGAAGATCGAGCCGACGTTGACTTTATTGGGGCAATTTTATTCCTTCTGTGGGACGTCTACCCCTGGACAAATCTCTCTGAGGTCGCAGACTCCTCGCCTACTATTCTCGCTTCCCAATAAGTTTCACAAATGGGGGCGGCGGGTCTTGAAAGTTGAGTCGAAGGTAGGTGGCCTTTTCCTAGGGCAGGAGTTCGTGGAGGCAAATCCACGCTTATACTCTTTGACCCCCCTGTGAGTGAGCGGCGCTACGTAAAGGGGCTGATGACGTTGATTCAGTCGGACGGGGCGGCGCCATCTCGGAGAAATGTTTCCTGGGTTGATCTTCTTGATCTGGCCGAGCCTTTTGCCTGTATGGCGGGCCTAGTGGGCAGAGGGAATGCTGCGCCCTTGGTACGAATGGGTCCTGAGAGCTGCGATCCGGACTGGATTGGGGATTGTCATATCAACAAATGTTTCCCCTCTGAGTGTCCGGAATGTGGGGGCGATCCTATACTTAGGCCGCTTTGTAACTTTCTTTGTCCACTTGTATTTATTCGTAAATGCTCATTTTGTTTTTCTGGGTTCTAAACCGCTCTCTTTTTGTAGGTATGGATCCAAATGCTCGCAGGGCTCAGCGAAACAAGCTTAATGCGGAGGCAGATAAGGCGGCCAGTGCTCGACAGGAGGCTTTGAAGAAAGCTCTAGGGATGGTGCCCCGAACTGTAGACGCCTCGATTGTCGAAGAGACACATGATCCGGAAGCTGCGACCTCTTCTGCTCTTGTTGCGACTTCCTCTGCCGTTGTTGCGGGCCCAGGTCAGGCTGGTGCCTCAAAAAAGACCCATCCCCCTACTAAAGAGCCGCACGGCTCGAAGCGACCTCAACCGCAGAAGGCGAAGGATGATCGCCAACCCAAACGGTCCGCTCCCGACCCGGCGCATCTTGAAGAGGTTGAAACTCCCGCGGAGAAGAGCGCACCCTCCGAGACGCGCCACAAAGGACTTTGCCCCGAGGTTACTCGCGGGAAAGAGGCCCTATGGTTGGATCCGAGCTTTACCCGGGATCTTGACCTATCCAAAGCTCGCCGGGTTGGTGAAGCAATTGCTGATGTGATTCCTCTTGGGCCGATCCCTCTCGGTTACCCTGATCATGTTCAAGTGGAGATTGGCCGGGGCATATTAGCCCGCTTTGCGGCTCAAGACGACTCTCCGCCTCAAGATGAGATTGCTGAAATCAGGGATTTGAGCGGCGAGTTTGGTATTGCAGCTTCTCTGGTAAGACCAGGTTGTTTCCCTTTTTTTTTTTTTTTTTTTTTTTTTTTTTTTTTTTTTTTTATTTTGGCTTAATCATCCCCTGTTTTCCACAGCTCGGTGCTCGTTTAAACAGGGTACTTGAGGCCGCTGAGAGGCGCGATGCAGAGGTGAAGAAGGTGACGGCGCAGCTGGGAGCGACTGATAAGGCGAGGGTTACCGCCGAAAAGAAAGCTAAACATGCGGCCGGCGAGATGGAGAAGATGAAGGCAATCATGGAGGAGCACTCTAGATTGGATGCGAGGTCAATGAGAAAGTTGCATCTCTCGGCAAAGGATTATGCGGGGGCGCGGGGGAGGAGATCGCCGTGTTGAGGGTTAAGCTTGCCGAGGCGGAGACGGCCGCCAAAGAGGCTGCCGAGAAAGCCATGGAGGAAGGCTGCGAAGAAAACGGGCCGAGGCCGTCGAGGAGGCCAAGTCCGGGGCCGTTGCTTGCCTACAAGAATTCGGATGACTTCTTCGACCTTATAGAGAATAGCTTTGACCGGGCGTTAGTCACCTAGCTCGCCGTATCCGGGGCCGATCGAGGCGGGGGGCACATCACTCTGGAGGATATGGTGCGGTGGGTGAACACGCATCAAGGTCATCCCAATTTAGTGGCCTTTCACCCGGAAATCCCCTATGCAAACGAGCTCATTACCTCGATTCGACCGAACGGCTTAAACGTGGCGAGCCCGTTTGGGATCCCGCTCCCCGTCAATCCCGTGAATTTTGAGACGTTGAAGAAGCCGCCGCCCTCGAGCAAGGCGACGAGTTTATCAACACCCCGCCTACTCCGCATGCTCTCTAGATTTCTTGGACTTTTCTGTGGGCTCTTCGAAAATTTGATTTGTAACTTTGACTATTTACTTTGTGATTTGACTGAATCTTGATTTGAAATAGCTTGACAATTTATCTTCTGCATTTTTTCAATTTATACTTGACTTTTCTTGTCGCTGATTCGATCTGGTGGCCTTTCGCGAGGCTGTGACAGGTTATTTTATTTTCTGTGCTTTCTTGATTCGTGCGAGGTCGCTTAATAATTTTGCGACGTCGATCTGTCATAAAACGTCGTCGTCTTGTTCTAACCATAGTCGCTAAGCGACGCTAATTTTTCAAAGTTTCAGCGGCCTCATTGAGAGCGGTGCTTTTGTCAGAAGATAGAGCCTGTTAAAGCAGCCTTTGACCGTGTCATTAACGCAGAGTTATGACCCCTAATGACTAGGTGCCGGTTATAATCGTAGCCATAAATTTCGGTCTCTTTATGGTCCGGCGCTCCCGTTGCCTCGGTCTTCGGGTCGGTTGCATATCGGCCCTAGGATCCGGTTAATCCCAACCGTTGATTATACCCCTTCTCTAGTATAAAAAGGGGGTTATTTTGGAACTCACTTTACCTCTTGCCTCATACCGAATTTTGCTCTCTTCCCTCAATCGTTCATTATCCTCCTCCTGTTTATCCTCCAAACTCCATGTCCCATCCAGGGAAAGCGACCGTGTTCGGATATTCAAAGCTCATCCCATCCGGGATGTTTCCCTTTTTTCACCACTCGCTTCCCCCGTAGCCAAGGATTATTTCGGGATTTTTTTGAGTGGCGTGATATTATGAGGGAGAGGGGCTTACATGAACAACGAATAGAAGACGGCTCCATGCCGCGCGTTCGGCTTTCCGGGGCCGGTGGGAGTTTATTGCCGAGCCTCTCGGGAGCGGTTAATGTTACCATGATACGGGAATTTTACTCCGTGTTGTCCGATGTAGCCTCCGGCGGGCAAAGTGAGCGCATTTCTCTCCGGGGTGTTCTCGTTATCTTTACTCCGGAGAGAATTAACCAAGTTTTTAACATACCCGCCATAAATCCCTCCTCCCATTATGAGATCGCCCGGGACCTTGCGGATGAGGAAAATAGGCGGGTTCGTCCGGGTATTGCAATGTGCGAGCTGTTCCCCGAGAATCGGCGGGTTTGGTCTTTGGGAGTGATCGCGTCCGACCTCTCTCGCGACGACCGTGAGTGGAAGAAGTTTATAAATTCCCGCGCTCTTATCACCGCCGATGCCGATGTTGTTAGTGAGAGCGAAGCGCTCCTTCACGCATGCCATTCGCGACCATCGAGTGGATATAGGCGGGAGTGTTGATCCATCGCGAGGCTCTAAGATATGCGTGCTTGGCGGCTCAAGGTCGCCGTGGTGCGGTCGCCGCATGCCTTTCGCATCGGCGATATCCGAATTATGCGGTGGCGCCGTGGTCCCCTTCCATACACTCGACCGATATGTTTGAAAAAACTTATTCGGTGGAGCCCTTTGCGAGCATGATGCCGTTTTTGGACCTCCACACATGTGATCGGAGGAAGATAACCATCCCGCAGCTTGATGGAAGTTTGTCCGGGCTTGATCGATATGTTTGAAAAAACTTCTCATCGTCATTTTTTTTTTTTTTTTTTTTTTTTTTTTTTTTTTGATGACGACGAAAAAGACAAGAATGTAAATACAATTTGGAAGAACACTTTTATTTGAATTGGCTCGTTACATATAGTATTTTTTCGGATTGTCCGCATGCCATGGCCTATTATACTCGCGGCCCTCCTTGTCACTTAGCATGTACGTCCCCTTTTTGATAACTCGCGAAATCCGTAGGGCCTTCCCGCTTTTCCGATAGCTTTCCTTTTTTCGCTTCGTGGCCCGTGGCTTGTCTTTTTTGTAGAACATAATCCCCGACGGCGAAGTGATGATTGCGAATACGTTTGTCGTGATGACGCTTTGCCGCCCGTTTATAGTTGACCGACGACCGTATGCCTGGATGCGCCGCTCCTCTACTAGATCGAGCTCGAGTTTACGCGCCGCCGTGTTATTGACCTCGCCGTAGAAAACGACCACGGGACTTGGTAAGGCCATTTCCACGGGTGCCATAGCCTCGGACCCATATGTTAAAGCAAAAGGAGTTTCCCTCATTGTGATTTTTCGCGACGTCCCGAGTGCCCATAGAGCCGCCGGAAGGTGATCCGGCCGCGGCCTGCCTTCTCACCCAGGCTCTTCTTTAACACACTTAGGACTGTTTGTTGGCATTTTCGGCTTGCCCATTTCCTTGCGGGTAGCACACGGATGATTGCCAATGTTTAACATTGTTCTCTTCCACGAATCGTCGAATTCGTCTCGAATTGAGGTCCGTGATCGGAAACCATCACTCTTGGAACACCAAATCTTGTCCATATTTGATCGAGCAAAAAGTATGTTATGTCCCTGGTATTGGTTTTTACCAAGGCCTTAGCCTCGACCCATTTAGTAAAATAATCCACCGCGACGACAACGTACTCGCAACCTGAGCGACCCTTCTTCAAGGGTCCGATGAGGTCGATTGCCCACATGTCGAAAGGCCAGGCAGCTACCACTATGCTTTGTTCGACTGAGGGTAGCCTCGGGGATATTTGCGAACCTCTGGCAAGTATCACATGCGCGGGTATGAGCCTTGGCGTCTTCATCTAATTTTGGCCAATAATATCCGGCTAGAAGTACCTTCTGCGCTAGTGTTCGATTGGAGAAATGGCCGCCGCACATTCCCTCATGTAGCTCTGTTAGGATTCCCGTTACCTCCTCAGGTCGTACGCATCGCAGAAGCGGTTTCGAGAATGAATGACGGTAAAGCACGTCGTCCATAATCGTATATCTTGCTGCCCTTCTTGCTAAGGCCCTAGCTTCGCAAGGGTCGCTCGGAAGCTCTCCTAACTCAATATAAGACTTCATGATGTCGACCCAACAAGTGTTACTGGGTTGGAAATCCATGATCTCGCCCTGGGAGATGGCGGGTTCCGATAAGTGTTCGACCATGATGCTGGGATCGTACGACGCGTCTTCGGTTTAATTTGGACAAGTAGTACGCCTATGATTGTCCTCTCGAGGGATGTTTTTGATTTGACAATATGTGAAGTCAGCCCTTCGAGTCTTTTGACGAGGTTAATATATCATTGTAAAATTTCGCAATGAATGCCATATGACCCATTGATTTGATTTACCACCAACCGTGAGTCGCAAAATACTTGTATATTTTCGACTTTCATGGCTTTGGCGAGTTTCAACCCGGCAATGACGGCCTCGTATTCGCCCGGTTGTTAGAGGCGGTGAAATCAAATCTCGGAGCCCTCGCTCAATTTCTTCGATGATCCTGGTTCTAACAGATTATTCTGCGCCGCACCCTTTGTGATTAGCGGAGCCATCAACGTAGAGCGCCAACAAGGACTTGGCCTCGATAGGCTCGTCCTCTGCGGTGACCCTATCTTGGTCGCGTTCGGAGCAGAGCTGCTCTTTCACCTCTTCGTTGAAGCTTGTTTCTGCTATGAAATCTGGGAGTGCTTGGGCCTTTACAGCCTTCCGGGGCTCATATCGGATATCGAACTCAGTAAGCTCGATGGCCCATCGGAGCAATCGACCGGACAGGTCTGGCTTGTGAAGGACCTGTCTTAGCGATGCATTTGATAATACTACGATGGTGTGCGATGAAAAGTAAGCCCTTAATTTGCGGGCAGCTATAACAACACAATAAGCCAACTTTTCTATATTAAAATAACGACTTTCAACGGGGCTTAGAGCTTTGGAAACATAAAAAGCGAAAGCTTCTCGCGAGCCTCCCTCCTTTTACAAGTGCGCGGCTACGGCCCTATCCGAGGCCGCCAAATATAAAAACGAGTGTCCCCGAGCCTCGGGCTGGTTAGCAACGGCGGTCTTGATAAGTATTCCTTGAGGTCTTTAAATGCCCGGGAGCATTCCGCCGTCCAAGAGAAGGTACCGGCCCTTTCGAATTTTGAAGAAAGGCGGACTTCTTCTACGCGATTTCGAGACAAACCTTCCCAAAGCCGTGATCCCGCCGTTGAGCCGCCGTACTTCTTTAATACCGGTAGGCTCGCTCATGTTGACCAGGGGCCTCGATTTTTTCGGGATTTGCCTCGATCCCCCTCGACTTACCATAAAGCCCGGGAATTTCCCCGCTGGACCCCAAAAGTGCATTTCGTAGGGTTTAGTTTCATTGAGTGATTCTTCACGTTTGCAAAGGTTTCGCGAAGGTCCTCCAAGTGATCTTGGCGACTTGATTTCACGACCATGTCATCAATGTAGGCCTCCATGTTCTTGCCTATCTCGCGTGCTTGAAAACTCTCGTTTACCATTCTCTCGATAGGTTGAGCTGCGTTCTTTAGGCCAAACGGCATCATCTCATAGTAATATAGCCCGCCGGCGGCCCTGAAGGCCGTTAGCTCCTTATCTTCATCGGCCATTTTGACCTGGTGGTAGCCGGAATAGGCGTCCAGAAAGCTTAAGGTCTCAAAACCCGCGATCCCATCCACCATTTTATCGATTCGAGGGAGCGCGTAGGGGTCCTTTGGGCAAGCTTTGTTTAGATCGGTGAAGTCGACGCACATCCGCCACTTGCCGTTGTGTTTTTTCACCATTACTACATTCGCCAGCCAGGTGGGATATTGAAGCTCTTTGATTATGCCTCGCTTTGCTAAAAGTTTCTCAACCTCAATTTTTATCGCGACCTCCTTTTACGTAGAGAATTGACGCGCCCTTTGTTGTATTGGCCTGAAGTTGGGATCGACACTCAAGTTGTGCAAGGCGACTTCGATTCCACACCTCTCATATCGCTTACCTCCCGGGCGAATGCGTCTAAGTTCGCTTTCGAAGCTCGATCGCCTCTTCCCTTTCTTCCTCGGTAGTTCTCGATCCTATTTTTATCTTTTGATCGGGATATTTGTTGTTTATTATAACCTCGACCAACTCGTCTTCGGCAGTGAAGTCAGGCTCGTCCCGAACTTGCAATGTTTCTACCTCTACGGCCTTCTCCGAGATTTCTTTCATCATAGCAATCTGATCCGTAGCCGTGTTAAGACCATCCAGTCGGGGTCGCTTAGAGTCGACCCTGTTTTTGGTCATATAGTCGAGGAAAGCTCCAGTCGGCCGATGGCGACCCCAACTTCTTCCCCTACGTGAAATTTGACCCGTTGGTGGGGAACGGACGCCACCATCCGGAACTTCTTCATAGGCGGGATTCCCAAAATCATGTTGTAGTAAGAGGGCGGGTCGATTACCAAGAAAGTTATTATCTCCGTTCTACGGGGCTCATAGTCGCCCAAAATGATATTGAGGTCGATCGTGCCTTTGACCCGTCTTGTGTCGTTGGTAAAACCTTCGAGGACCCCAAGATAGGGTTTTAACTTGGCCTCCCCGAATCCGATCTGTTTTAAACAGTCGAAATAGATGACGTCGCGGCCGGCCCCCGTATCGACCATTACTCGGTTGACGCCGTGCTTGTCGTTCACCCCCACCTTTAGAATGAGGGGTATCTCCATAGGGCCACTGACTGTTGTCAGCTCGCTTTTTGTGAACATGATTCCCTTCTCATTCTCTCCCAACGTAATCTGCTTTTCGAAGCCGCGGGTATTGATTTGATTTATCTGAGATTTCAGCTGATGGTTGCTGGGAATATTCCCGTGGATGACCTGAACCTCTCTCTGATAGACGCGAGGTTGGCGTCCTTGACTAGGAGTGTTGTTCCCCTCGCGTTTATATTTATTGGCTGGTCCCTCACGGATCAGCCTTTCTATCTCGCGCCTCAGGGTGAAGCATTCATCGGTGATGTGGCCATGGTCCTTGTGATAGTCGCAGTATTTGGATTTATCGCGGCTATCAGGATCGCCCCTCATAGGCTTTGGTTTGTCGAAATGTTCACGAATTTCAAACAGTATTTGGGATGCTTTGGTGTTGAGCGGGGTAAAGTTATCCTCGCTAAATTTGTATGGCTTCTTTACCTCACGATCGCGATTAGTATCTCGTCCCTTTTCCTTTTTACGGTCATCCACGCGATCCTCCTTTGGCGAACGTGGCTCTGTCTTAGGTTTTGCTTTCCCCGCAGATGGCGCCTCGCTTACCCCCATCATTCTGGCCCTTTCCAACATCTCCTTGAGACCCGCTTTGGGGGGCCGCAGATTGAATTCAGTCTTCATCGGGCCTTTGGCGATTCCGGTGAGGAAACATGTTATGATCGCATCGTACGGAATGTTCCTTGTTTGATCATATATTCGACGAACCGTTCGTAATACTCTTTTCCGGACTCATGCCCTCCCATACGAACCTCATATAGGTCCTCAATGGTTTTCTTTGGCCTCGCTTGCCGACTCAAACTCTCGACAAACTTTTCCGACAAGTCCTCCCAACTTTCAACCGAGCCGCGAGGGAGCCCGCGTATCCGGGACGCAGCCCATCCCGCATGCCGCCAACCAATGCGATGCACCGGGCGGATTTATTTTGTGTAGCAAGGGTGATGCGACCCTGGAACGCGGTGAGCCGATCGTTTGGGCATGAATTCCCATTGTAATAGTTGTAACTGGGATAACTAACCTTTTCTCTGCTGGGAGGCAATGTTTCGGTAATCCCTTTAGCGAGTACGTCGATCCCCAAAATAGGGGCGATTTTCTCGACGGGCCTCGACTTTTTTAATTCTGCAAGCTCTTTTCTCATTACCTCCATCTCGCTTCTCGCCAAAACAGGGTCGATTCTAGGTCGCGACTGTGCTTGCGTATCGGCTCGCTCCGTTCTACGCTCTGATTCCCTATGATTTTGTGATCCCTCTTGGCGGGCCCTTTTTTTCCCTGATAATTGTGCGGGCATCTTGTGCGTGTCTTTCCTGCTGGATGGGCATCTCTTTTCTAGGAAGGCTGAGACGACTTGGGGCTAAAGCCTTGTCCTTCTCACCCAACCTATTAAACGCGGATCCTTTGTCGATCCTCTTTCCTTTTTGATGGTCGCGATCTTGGGGGGCCGAGGTTCGTGGAATTTCTTTCCTCGGTCCATTGCGACCAGAAGAGTGCACGCTTTCCTCTATGTCGATTTGCTGAATTTGGCTCTGGCGGCCTTGGTCTGCGACCGCCAGAGGGATTTCGTTTCTGGGAGGATTCTGGGGTCGAATCGTCATAGGGGCCTGGCCCTTAGCCACCAGGCGGGAATTGGTGAGATACATAGTTTCAGCGTACCTGGCGTATTCCCTCATTTCGGCGACCTCTGGGTCCTCCTGAAAGCCCGGTTGTATTTCTGGGATCGATCTTTGGCTTTGCTGTGACCTCTCTCTGCGAGTTCCATCCAGGGCAACAATAGCCTCTTTCGACTTGGTTTTTTGATTAATGACATTTCGAGCATCGCTAGGTGCTAAGACCCCTCTCTGGGATCCTTCTCCTTCTGCAGGGAGATTGTCTAGCGTTTCTCCTGCGCCTTCCCCACGAGCTTGATGTAGCATAGTACCTTTTGCAGGGGTTTGGGGTGTTAGATGCCCTTTACTTCCAGCCATCTCTGCGTGGTGGCTTTTTGAGCGATTTCTTTGGTAAAGGGAGGAAATAAAGGCGCTTGAGGACTTTTCTTTGTAAGATTTAACTCCTCCCGAATGAGAGCTCTAGGTGATTTTTTACACAATCGGTTTCCCGGTAACGGAGCCAACTGAAGATGTCTAAATCCTCACGGGTGTCCTTGCGGTGTTTGGATGGTGGATATCTGGCTGTGTTTAAGGTGTAGTGTAGCTCCGGTGGGCGGTGGTATGGAGAGAACTAAAATGGAGAGAGCTTTTGCTTGCAAATATAGTGTGTATTTCATATATCTTTTGTTTACAATGACCACCCCTTTTATAGAGGTGGATTACTTAGGGAATAAGCAACCTCTTAGATATTTTACTAATAGCTAGGTCTTACTTAGATACTAAGCAAGACGAAATATCTAAGTTACAAGTGGGGAAAAGATCTGGATCAATCGGCGGCCATCTCTCTGAGGTCACAAGGAACAAGCCCTCTTTGGCCTCGCCCCCCCTTGACCTGCCTGAAGGAGATTCACAGGATCTGCTACTTGCCTGGGACCGCAAGTGTTGTGGTCGCGGCGAGGTGAGACACAGTGGCCGCCCCTTTTGCGATCTCCCTTGTCATTCCGGAGGGTGGCCACAGTGGGCTGATTCCTACTGTTGAGGTGGTGGAATTATTTATACCCATCAGTTGGCTTGTCCTTAACAAAACAGAAATCATCAGTAAATTCAACATGATATCATTGTCAGACATGAGTTTAGAGAGACTAAGCAAATTCCTAGTAATTTGTGGGACATGTAAGACAGCATTTAGAACTAAAGGACCAACATGTGTGTGCAGCATTGTGTGACCAATGTGCTCAATAAATAAATGTTCACCATTACCAACTGTCAGTGTATCACTAACATGATAAGGAGTGTTTAGAGTCAAGTTTGCCAAATCTGAGGTTACATGGTTGGTGGCTCCACTATCAAGATACCAGGCATGATGTTAAGGGTGAATTTATACGATTTATATTGATATATTTTATGATAATTTCTCTCATATTCGTATAATTAGCATAAGAAACGAGTGTTTAATGGAATTATTGAGTAAATGATATTTTAAACGAGTTAATTGCAAAATAGGTTAATTTTGTTGTTTTAATGGTGATTTTATGATTATTTGGATGATATTACATTTTGCGATATTTTGATGTGTTATAGATACATATTTGAGGCTCAAGAGATGATCAAAAGAGGATAAAAGACGAATTTTATGATGAAGAAGAGATAATGATGGATTTGGATTGAATTAAAAAGAGATAGAGATGAGGCAATCAAGTTTTCAAAGTCACTGAACTGGCGTCCAAGGCCCGTCCAGAGTGGACGGGCGTCTACCATTCAAACGGGCGGCCAGGATGATATTTTTGATTCAGAGTTTGGATGAAATTGTTGGACGAGCGTCCAATTTAAAGAAGGACGGGCGTCTGATCATGACTCGGCCCGATTCGAAGTTTGTATGGAAGAGTGGACGGGCGTTCAAGGATTTAGACGGCGTCTAGTAGCCGACTTAGCTAAACCGACTTGAAAATCTATATATAGGCGGCAGTTTCTCAACCCTAAGGATACGAATACACATTACTCAAAACCCTAATCCTAGGGGCGGCTTAGGCTGCGTTTTTACTTTGTTTTTCTTCAGTTTATGCACTCCAAATTTTAGGCTAGTTTAGATAGTTTTTATGCACTTCTATTCATCAATTCCAAGTTTCAAGAGGATGCTTAGAGGCTAAAGCCTTTTGAACGAGCGTTGTGAAGCCGTCCGATTCAACAATTCAGTTCCGTTCTTGATTATTTTGTGAGTTTTTAATACAAGTTGTTTCTTTTATCATGTTATTATTGTTTATGCAATTTCATATCGAAAGATCGTTGCTATGTTGATTGTTTTATTTGATGAGAATCATCTAAACGTTAGATCACCATGATAAAAGAATAGTTACTTGATCTAAATAACGAGAGTCATTAGGTTAGATTTCTAGATTAGAAACGTTAAAGTTCACATCTTTGGTTAGAAAAGCGTAAATCTTTAGATCGAAAGATAGAGATTTATAGACGAACTACCTAAGAAATTAGGGTTCATACTTTTGATTAGGTGAATCACAACTTGGTTAGAGTTCACGAAATAATCTAAATTGGAATTGAATGTTGATAGGATAGGTGGATCAATTGCTCGTTTGTCCGTTATAACTTGATCAAATCCCTTGAACTAGAATTGTTTAGCTTAGTTAATCTTTATTGCATATTAGGTTTAGATTTAGTTTAAATTGTTCGCAACCCGTATCTTCCCTAGCTTTAGATCTTATCTTCTCGTCAGTTTTCCTTATTGTTATCTTTTGTTTTAGTTATTTGCTGTTTAGTTTTAGTAATCGTGACATAGGTTAGTTAGTTAAACAAAGACTAGGACTACCAATCGTTAGTTCCCCGTAAGATCGACCCGGTATCAACCTCTTTACTATGATCCTTGCACTTGAGGTATATCGGATTATAAATATTATTACTTGTTTGTTTTCATTAGATAAAATCCGTGACAAGTTTTTGGCGCCGTTGCCGGGGAGCCAAACGGTTTCCTAGTGTTTGTTTTTGTTTTTTTTTTCTGTGTTTAATTGTTTTTGTTCTTGTTCTAGGTAGATTTTAAGTAGGTAATTAGGGTTTTAGTTAGGGTTTAAGGTCTTCTCTTTATAGTTCCCTTGTGAGTAGTTCTTTCTTTCTATCTGTCTTCTGTCTTTCTGTTTTTCTTTTTCTCCCTATCTTTTTCCTGCTGTTTTTCTTTGTTCCTGCTTCGTTTTTCTGCTTCCAAACGGGCGTCTAGACCAGTGGACGCCCGTCTGTTCTAATTTTCTCAACTCTGTATCGTTTTTAACTTGTCGGAGGAGCGTCCATCCAATTTGGACGTCCGTCCAGTCCTTCAGCTGATTGGACGAGCGTTTGGACTCCTAGACGCCCGTCTAGTTCAAATTCTAGGCAGACGCCCGTCCAGTTTTCTGGACGTCCGTCTGTTCCCCTATCTTAACTAATTTTATTTCTTTTTCTTTTCTTAGGATTTAATTTTTAGTTTAGGTTTTTAAATTCTTAGTCTTTAGGTTTCAACCACCTGGTCTTGGTTCGGTTTATGCAAACTCGAAGTCAGAAGGGACCATTACTGTATACCCCTGACTTAGAGCGGACCATAGTCCGGCCAAACGAGCGGAAACTCCGTTCGCGGCTCCTTCGAAGAAGCCGATCAAGATCTAGAGGATCGTTTAGCCGAAGAATTCGAAAACTTCATAATTATGGTCTGCCGAAGATAGACGTACGTTGGCGGACTACGCCATGCCGGCGAAGTCAAAGTCAACCCGGCTATTGTTATCCCGGCCATAACTCGCACGTACCTTCGAGCTAAAGCCGGGACTCATTCGGATGATGCGGCATGCATCTATTTTCCACGGTTATCAGTCAGAGAATCCCCACACTCACTTGCATACATTCTTGGAAATATGTGGTACTACACGCATCCAAGGAGTAAGTGAGGATGCTATTAAACTGAAACTGTTCCCATTTTCTCTAAAGGGAGAAGCTAAAGAGTGGTATACCTCTCTCCCCGCTGAATCTATTACCACCTGGGCTGAACTTGAAAAAGAGTTCTTGAGTCAATACTTCCCACCTTCAAAAACAGCCCAGTGTTTAAACGACATATTCACTTTCTACCAGAAAGAGAATGAATCCTTTTTCGAGTGTTGGAAAAGATTCAAGTCTCTTCTTAGATAGTGTCCCCACCATGGCTTGCCACTGCAAAGGCAAGTCAACACTTTCTTTAGTGGATTGACCGAGCTTACAAAAGGCATGGTCAATAGTTCATCTGGGTGGGGCGTTTTTGAAGAAAACGCGATGAGGGGTGGGCACTTGTTCGAGGACATTGCCAAATACAACTATGCCCCCTCTTATCAAGCCATTCAAGCACCTCCTCCTCCTAAGGTTGAGGAAGTGAACATGCAAAGTTTGATTGCCATGCTTTGCGTGCGGATGGCAACTTCTCAAGTTTCAAATCGGATGAATCAAACTTCTTCTTTCCCACGAACCCTCGGGTTCTATATTGTGAGAGTTTGTTGTCGACGGCCATATGATTGGCCAGTGTCAATTCAATCCCCCTGCACCTTATCAAGTGAATGCTGTTTATGATCATGGATAGTATAATCAAGTCACATGTCAGAATTGTGACGAGGTGGGGCACACATCTAGATTCTGTCCTATGAACGGACAGAATGCTGAAGTAAATGCATTCTATGGCCAGAACAATCAGAGGTTTAATCAAATTTCTGGCCAGAATAATCTCCTAAACCAAGGGTTCAATCAATCTTCAAGTTTCAATCCAAATTCTAATTTCAATCAGAATCAAAACTTCAATAGAAACCCTGGTTTTCCCCCAGAACCAGAATTCCAATTTTTCCAATTCTAATAAAAGGTTCAATCAGAATTGGCCCGCCAATTCAAATCCTGTCCAAAAGTCGGCCCGGCCAAATTTTATTCTCGAACCCCCAAACTTCTCAAGGCCCCTCAAGTGATATCAAAGCTCAATGGGATTCCTTTAGGGAGGAGCAAAATAGATCAATGAAAAATCTTGAGAGACAAATTGGGCAACGGGCCGAACGCTTAGCTTCTAGACCCCCGGGGCGGCCCGCCACCGAGAAAAATCCAAAGGGTGGTCAAGTTGCTCAAACCGACTTGAACAATGGCCAATGTACTGACCTCGTACCATCAATTCCGTACGGTAGAGAGGAGGCCAGTGCAATGAATCTAAGAAGCGGTACTCAAGTTAGTGGTCCTTCCCACCGGGAAACCACTAGCCCCTCATGCCATTGATAAGGCAGGGAGGGGAAGCTGAGCACCTACACTCCCCTTGGCCGAAAGAGAATACTCAGGTGGCTGACCCCCTGAGAGGTGAAAAAGCTGGAAGTCCTCAGGTGGCTGATCCCCTGAGGAGTGAAGAATCAAGTGTGAGTCAGGAGGCTGATCCCCTGACTAATAAAAATATTGAAAAAGCTGTTCGGTGGAAAGATCTGGAAGACAAAGCGGTCAGTGCGTCTTCAAAGAAAGTCTTTTCTGAAAATGATCTGAAAAAGCTTCCATTTCCACCAAGAAAGAGCAACATCCCTTTGAGTGAAGATAAGAAGTATGAAAAGGTGTTGAATCTCTTGAAAAATACTCAGGTAAATCTTCCATTATCCGAGGTCTTGGTTGAAATGCCTAAGTATACAAAATTTATCAAGGATGTTGTTTCTTCAAAAAGGAAGTTGTCAGACATGGAGAGGCTGATTGGTGAGGATTGTTCAATGATCAATTCTGAAAACCTACCAACCAAGAGAGGTGACCCTGGAAAGTTCGTGCTTACAGTGTTGATGGGAGGCCTGGTCTTCCCTAACTCTTTGTGTGACCTAGGTGCATCTATAAGCCTCATGCCATTGTCTGTGTGCAAACAGCTGGGTTTAATTGATCTTCTAGAACCCACTACCATGAATTTGCAGTTCGATAGATCTTCTAAGAAAGCGGCGGGAATCTTAAAAGACGTACTAGTTCAAATCGATAGATTCACCTTTCCCGTTGACCGGTACGTCCTAGACATTGAAAAAGATGAAAATGTCCCCCTGATTCTTGGAAGACCTTTTCTGTCTACAGCTAGAGCCCTCATTGACTGCGATGGTGGGCGAGTGACAATCCGTGTTGGTGATCAAGAGGTAAGCTATAATGTCTTTAAATCCATTCAAGTACCCTCTGGTCCTCCGACCGGTTTTTCCATTGAGGATACGTCTGATGACTTCGATGATTTGATGGAAAAGAAAGTCATGGCTGTTACAACTGAATTTGAGCGATTGGTTGATAATTTGAATAATCATGGTGTGGTAAGTCTAGAGCAGTTAGAAGCTGAATTTAAGGATGAGTTGTTGGAAGGAGAAGCTTTGGCAGTGGGACCGTTAAGTAAACTCAGCGATGTTGAGTTGAAAGGTGGAGAGCTCAAATCAAGTTTAGAAGACCCCCCTGCAGATTTGGTGTTGAAGCCGTTGCCTAAACATCTTAAGTATGTGTTTCTAAGAGAAGGTGACAGGCTTCCTTTGATTATATCTGCTAAGCTGTCTCGTTTGGAGGAAATGAAATTAATCAACGTCTTGAGGAAAAATGAAAAAGCCTTTGGATGGCAAGTAGGAGATATCAAAGGGATATCTCCTGACATCTGTATGCATAAGATCAAGACTAATGGGGGTGCGAAATGTGTTAGACAGCCCCAGAGGAGGCTCAACCCTCATATGCAAGAGGTGGTTAAGAAAGAAATCATCAAACTTCTGGACATGGGAATCATTTATGCCATCGCTGATAGTGAATGGGTTTCCCCGACTCAGGTAGTTCCCAAGAAAGGTGGAATTACGATTGAGAAGAATGAGAAGGGAGAGGAAATAGCGTTGAGACTTGTCACTGGTTACAGAGTCTGCATCGATTATCGAAAGCTCAATGAGGTAACCATGAAAGATCATTTTCCCCTTCCATTCATTGACCAGATGCTTGAGCGTCTGGCCGGACACGCGTTCTACTGCTTCCTGGATGGATATTCAGGATACTTCCAGATACCCATTGATCCACCTCGACCAAGAAAAGACCACTTTCACCCCCCTTATGGTACATTTGCTTACGGGCGAATGCCATTTGGTCTCTCGCAATGCCCCACTACATTTCAAAGATGTATGCTAGCTATCTTTGACGGGCTAGTAGAAAAGTGTATGGAAATCTTTATGGACGATTTTTCGGTCTTTGGTCGATCTTTTGATGATTGTCTTGACAACCTTGACCAGTCTTATCCAGATGTGTGGAAAAGAACTTAGTGCTCAATTGGGAAAAATGCCATTTCATGGTTGATGAGGGAATAGTTCTTGGCCGCAAAATCTCCGCCAAAGGTATAGAAGTTGACAGGGCAAAAGTAGAAGCTATCGAGAAGATGAGTTATCCTAAGAATGTGCGTGAAGTGAGAGGCTTTCTTGGACATGTCGTTTTCTACAGAAGATTCATTCAAGACTTCTCCAAGATAGCCAAGCCCCTTTCTACTTTACTAAATGAAGACGTTGAGTTCAATTTTGATGAGAGTTGCAAGCAGGCGTTTGAGGAGCTTAATGACCGTTTAATCTCTGCTCCAATTCTTATATCGCCTGACTGGAATCTACCTTTTGAGCTTATGTGCGACGCATCAAACTATGCAGTTGGTGCTGTTTTAGGACAAAGAATCAAAGGGAAATTCGAGCCTATCTATTACGCCAGTCACACATTGAATCCTTCTCAAGTTAACTATACTACTACTGAAAAGGAATTATTGGCCGTAGTCTTTGCTATGGACAAGTTTCGTAGTTACTTGTTAGGATCTCAAGTGATTGTGTGGACTGATCATGCTGCTTTGCGATATCTGATGACTAAGAAAGAGGCTAAACCGCGCCTACTGCGTTGGATACTGACCCTACAAGAGTTTGATGTCCAGATTAAAGACAAAAATGGCAGTGAAAACGTCGTGGCGGATCATGTTTCGAGAATGTTAAGTGAGGAAAAGGATGACCCTGACGATATAGATCTTTACTTTCCTCTGGAAAATATCATGCTTATCGATGGCCGCGCTCCAGATGTTTCATGGTATTCTTCCATTGTCAATTACCTTCATGCCCGATATCTCGATCCAGAATTGTCCTATCAGAAGAAGAAAAAGTTCTTCTCTGATTTAAAATCTTTCGTCTGGGATGAACCTTATCTTTTTAAGATGGTCTGCTTAGAAGATGTGTTCCAGAGTCTGAGCAGCGCGACATTATTGAGCAGTGCCACAGTGGACCCACTGGAGGTCACTTTGGTCCGTGGAAAACCGTTGCTAAGATTTTCCAATCCGGTTTCTATTGGCCTACGATCTTTAAAGATACATAAGCTTTCTGTAAAGCGTGTGATAGATGCCAAAGAACCGGTACTCTGACAAGGCGTTTTGACATTCCTTTGAAACCCATCCTAGAATGCGAAGTCTTTGATGTATGGGGTATCGATTTTATGGGACCATTCCCATCATCGTGTGGTAACAAATACATCTTAGTCTGCGTGGATTACGTGTCGAAATGGGTAGAGGCTCAAGCCACTCCTCACAATGATCATAAGACGGTCATGAAATTCTTAAAGAAGAACATCTTTGTGAGATTTGGATGTCCACGTGCCTTGATCAGTGATGAAGGGACACATTTCTGCAACCGACCCCTAGAGAAAGTGCTTGAAAAGTATGGTGTTCGTCATAAGACCGGTACACCATATCATCCTATGACGAGTGGTCAGGTTGAAAGAAGCAACCAAAGCATTAAGAAAATCGTGGAAAAAACGGTTAACAGTCATAGAAAAGACTGGAGTTTGAAATTGGATGATGTACTATGGGCATACAGAACCGCCTATAAGACTCCTGTGGGTACATCTCCATATCAAATGGTTTATGGTAAGCCATGTCATCTGCCAGTCGAGTTAGAGCATAGAGCTTATTGGGCTACAAAATTTCGAACTTTGATTCCCAATCTTGTGGTAAGCATCGACTGCAACGGTTGCATGAGTTGGACGAATTCGGACTCCGGAGCCTACGAAAGCGCCGGGATCGGCAAAGATAAGATGAAACTCCTCCATGACGCCAAGATTAAGAAGAGAGAATTTCAAGTCGGGGAACAAGTTCTTTTGTATAATTCCAGGTTACATCTGTTTCTGGAAAGTTAAGGACACGATGGTCCGGTCCCTTTGAGATTCTCCAAATTATTCCTGGAGGCGTTTTAGAACTACGAGGTTATGGTGACCAACCGTTTCGAGTAAATGGTCAAAGGTGTAAGCACTACATTGGTGAACCCAAGGAAAAGCCTTTGATAGTTCGTTTCCTCGATATCCTCGGGTATGGTACTAAAGAATTCGAAGAATTTGACGAGTTTTCACCCGACCTGTTTTCAGAGAATGACGGTAGTGGTCGATCTGAAGAAGTTCTAGCAGGTAGTTGGGATATGGAAGAGTATGAGAGGGAGCGTCAGCTGAAACGTCATCAGAAGACTCAGAAGAAGAAGAAGAAGTCGACCATGGGGCAGTTTAAACGTATTTGGAAAGCTATCAAAGATCTCACCCCATGTGTTAAGTGATGTTTCTGCAGCCGAACTACTGACCCAAGTCTAGACGAGGTAGTGGCTGGCAGAAAAGTCAAATGGCCTGATCCAGGCTGAGCTTTCAACCGTGTCGAGCTAACGACATTAACCAATAGCACCACTAGGGGGCAACCTAGATATCGTTATATTAGTTGTTTTTGTTTTATGCTTTTGTAGTTTTAGTATTTAAGTTTAGTTTACTAAGTTTTGCTTTTGTTTCTATCTGTCAGTTAGTTGTGCTTTCTAGATATGGATTTCGGAGTTCTACCGGAGGAGTTACCTTTCCTTAGGAGGATCCCACTTATCACTTTGTAGATGACGGACCGGGAGGGACTATAGTGTTGCACGTAGACTTTGATATTAGTACCCACATCGGACCGTCACTATGTTCTTATTGTTCCCCGATGTTCGGGAGGTGGAGACTTTACTACGAGGAGTTGCGGGCGCTCTAGGACGTCCATACACAATCCCGAATGATCCGATGCCGACGATTTAGCGCTAGTGCGCAAGCCGAACATTTTCGAGGTGTTGAAGTAGGCGGTGAGGATTGGGGTTTGCGGGATGAGTTTGACTTCCCTCCGGCGATTGATATGCTCCGCCGTCTTATCCGGGTGATAGATTGGTCAGAAATTTACGATGACTAGCGTTGTTAGGTTGTTTCGTCGAGCAAACGACGTAAAACAAAAGCGCTCGGTGGGAGGCAACCCACTATTTTCTATTTTTTTACCTATTTTCTAGTGATTTTATGTATTTCGTCGTTTTTCTTTTGAATTTTTGAAGTTTTATTTAAGTTTAATGAGAAAATGCAAATTTGAAATTAAATTGTATGAAATTTTATAATTTTTGCATTGGACGCCCGTCCAGAGATCTGGACGCCCGTCCGCCAAGGCCAACTCTTGAACGAGCATCCACTATTCCTGGACGCTCGTCTGATATATTCCATCCAATCCTGTATTTGATTTGAACGCTTGGACGAGCGTCTGATACACTGGACGCCCGTCCAGTTCATATGTTCTTCACTGAACGCCCGTCCACAGAGTTGGACGAGCGTCCAGCCCCTGCCTATATATACCCCCTCAACCCATGAACCTTCACTTTTTCAGAGATTCAAACCTCGAAAACCGACTTTTTGCCTCCTCTTAACCTAAATCCTTCGATATTCCACCAAATTGAGCGATTTCAGTTGCTATAGGCCGCTTTTGATCCCCTCTTTTCACTTTCCTAAGCCTTATTCCTCAATCAACACTCATTTGGATGAATCAGAGCCCTCATTGGTCCGACTTTTCCAAGGAAAAATTCGATTTTGGGCACGAATTTGCATTGTTAGGGCTCCTATCTAGCATCATCATCGTTTTCTCATCATCATTGGTAAGTTTCTAGTAACTTTTCTGAGATTAATTCACGTTTTTTTTTTTGGAGTTCGATTTTCGGCTCGACTTTTTTTTGAGAATTGTACCTTATTTGTTTTCTCCTTGTTTTGGTGCTGGTTGCTTGATGTGTTGATGATGGTGGTTGATGAATGGGTTGTTTGGTGATGATGGATGGTTGTGGTTTGTGGTTTGGCTGTTTTGAAATCCCGGTTTGGATGTTAAACGGGTAACTTGTTTTGATTGGGGATTGTTTTGGTTTGAGTTTAGGCTTGAATCATGGTCCATAAGAAGGCAGTGGTTAAGAGGCATGGTAAGGATGTGGTTCAGGAGCCTAGTAAGAAGAGGAAGGCGGTAGATCCCACCTTGATCGATCCAAACCGAGGTGTTAGCATTAGAGAGGAACCTCCTAGGGCCACCCAAACTAGGGCAACTTTGAGGGATGAGCCTACCTCGGGGTCTGAGACGGATGATGATATTCCATTGGTACGGATGCCTAGGGCTCACCGAGGTGGAGGGTCATCTAGGGTTGAGGAAGCTGTGGATGCTACTCGGAAGGAGGAACCGGCTGAGCCTAAGGCTGCACAACCTAGGAAGAAAGTGAAGACCGTAGCCCCTATGCCTATGCCTCGTAGATTTGTGAATCCTAAAGCCCACGACGCTTATACCAAACATTATTTCTCTAGGACTATGTTGATTGAGAGGGCTACGATGGAGGCTAAGGTAGATCCGGGGTTCGTCAAATTGTTAAAGGACCGGAAATGGGATGCTTTGATGACTATCCCGAGTACCCCAGTCAACGACTCCCTAGTTCGGGAATTTTATGCTAATTGCTCGGAGACCGACTTGGAGACGGGAGTAGTTGTGGTTCGAGGGGTGGAAGTTCCTTTTACACCGGATGTGATTAATCAGAAGTATAACTTGGCATATTTTGAGGGTCGGGATTATAAAGAAGAGATCGTTCATAGGCAGAGTGCGGGGCAAGATCCTTTGGAGGAGTTGAGGTTGCAAGTTTGCCCGGATGTGGCGTGGACATTGAGACCGGGAGGAGACCGGAAGGAGTTGGTCACCACTACCTGGACGGAGGACTGGAAAGTCCAGTGTAGGTTCATACAGAGTCGGTTGTTGCCAAAGAACAATCTGACACATTTTCACATCGGTGACCTAGGCATGTTATATGCTTTGACGTTTGGATTGAATGTGAATGTGGGACAAGCGTTATACGACGAGATATCTATCAATCAGAAGGTTTATACGCGGAGCTTGATTGTCCCTCACCTGATTCACAGTTTGTGTGTTGATGCCGGTGTGCCTGAGTATAGAGCGGATCACAAACCGAAGAACCCGAGACCTATACAGAGAGAAAGGGGTAAGTCTTCGGGACATTCTGAGATGGAGGCACCATGTGAGCCTGGTTCTTCCTCGGCACCGCCTCGAGCATCCTCCCTTCCTACTTTATCTCCCTCAGTCCGGATGAGGTTGAGTATGGCCAACAGTTTACGGGAATGGATGGGTGATATTCGGGATACACAGAACAACATTTTGACGATTCTTCAGTGTATCTGCGAGGACCGGCAGCCGAGGGACGAGAAGATCTTCACACCTAGCCTGCGGGATTATGTATTCCACGATGAGATCAAAAGAGCGATTGAAGATGTGCTTCGAGTTGAGGAGGAAGATTCTGAGGATGATGAGGAGGAGGCACCGACTGCTACTGCTGCTACTACTCCACAGCCGGGACCTTCATCGACTACTTCTACGGCTGGTGTACCTCCCACTGATGAGTCTGCGCCGGGGCAGCCCTGATCTTATTTTTCCATTTTAGATTCTCGCTTTGTTCTAAAAACGATGGTTGTGTATTATTGATACTTTTCCTTACTTGATTCGTTGTACTTTTGATATTGCTACTGTTTATTTTTCCGACTGAATCATGTAAGCCATAAGGCGTCCGTACTTTCATTTCTACTCTGTTTTAACTTTTGGATGTATGGAATGTTTCATTTTTTTGATTTTTCTTCATCTTTGATATATCCTTTCACTTTGTATACCTCCCCGTTTTCCCCGAGATTTTTCCGTGTTTATCGAGTGGTGCAGGTATATTTTTAGCGGTATTGTCGAGCTACATTGTATGGTTCCGAGTTCGAATTGTCACTACGTAGGCTACGGCCTGACCATCGATTCGAGTATCGATTGAAATCAGCTAAGTCTTTTATCTTTTCTTTCATTCTGCACAACATGAGGACATGTTGATCTTTAAGTGTGGGGGAGGGGAATGATTTGATATGTACCTATACATTTGCTTAATTCGTTATGTTTCTATGCAAATTAGCTAAAAATGAGCTAGAATTTTCGAAATTTTTCGACATTTTTGTTTTTGTTTTGTCCCGAGTAGGCACTTCAATTCAATATTCATTACTTTTATAGTCATCCAAGCTATATATCATATGTTTGATAAGTTAGTTGTTTCACCTGAGATCTATTTTCACAAGCCATAGTAAACGATGAGCTATAATATAAAGCTATACCCCTTTTGATTAGTGATTTTTGATTATCTTATAAGTCATGTGCTTAGTGCTACGTATGTATCGTGGGATTTATGATAGTTTGTATTTAGATCCGGAGTATGTTATACTGTGAATATCTAAGGTTTGAATGTGATAAGTAGCACGTAACTTATTGTAAAATGAAAAAGTTGAGTTTATAATGAAGTAATTGGGTGTGTCGGAAGCTAGTCGATGATTTGAGTGCGGTAGGTCATATCTCGAATGTCCTATACCACTATGATGACCAAAAGCTCACGACAGTCAGAAAAAGCTGCCTTATGATTGGAGTAAGGTAGGGTATATCTCGAATATCCTATTCTGCTATGAGGGCAATAGCTCATTCTGATGCGTGTTTAAATGCGAAATAGTTAAATCAACTTGCAATATGAATTGTTATGAAATGAATAAAAGACTAAGTTATCGTCTATCTTATCCCCAGTAGAAACTGATAGATATGCTGTAGGGATTATCCTCTGAGTATTTCAGAAAAGGCCCTAGATATGTTCTATCATCTTTTTCGGGATATTTTACGTTTGTAGGGTACATCTTATGAGTGTCATTTATTGGTAGTCTACGAGGGGGTATTAGCTAGTTTTGCTTTGAGTTTCTCAAGTTTGGATTTAGTGGAAGTTTTCTATGGCTTTGCACACACACAGTGGTGAACTTCCGATTTATTGGATCTATGCTATATTGTCTGAGATGTCTGTTTACGTTTCGAGCCCTAATTTTCGTTTTGTTTTGCTCGGGACGAGCAAAAGCTAAGTGTGGGGGAGTTGTTAAGGGTGAATTTATACGATTTATATTGATATATTTTATGATAATTTCTCTCATATTCGTATAATTAGCATAAGAAACGAGTGTTTAATGGAATTATTGAGTAAATGATATTTTAAACGAGTTAATTGCAAAATAGGTTAATTTTGTTGTTTTAATGGTGATTTTATGATTATTTGGATGATATTACATTTTGCGATATTTTGATGTGTTATAGATACATATTTGAGGCTCAAGAGATGATCAAAAGAGGATAAAAGACGAATTTTATGATGAAGAAGAGATAATGATGGATTTGGATTGAATTAAAAAGAGATAGAGATGAGGCAATCAAGTTTTCAAAGTCACTGAACTGGCGTCCAAGGCCCGTCCAGAGTGGACGGGCGTCTACCATTCAAACGGGCGGCCAGGATGATATTTTTGATTCAGAGTTTGGATGAAATTGTTGGACGAGCGTCCAATTTAAAGAAGGACGGGCGTCTGATCATGACTCGGCCCGATTCAAAGTTTGTATGGAAGAGTGGACGGGCGTTCAAGGATTCAGACGGGCGTCTAGTAGCCGACTTAGCTAAACCGACTTGAAAATCTATATATAGGCGGCAGTTTCTCAACCCTAAGTATACGAATTACACATTACTCAAAACCCTAATCCTAGAGGCGGCTTAGGCTGCGTTTTTACTTTGTTTTTCTTCAGTTTATGCACTCCAAATTCTAGGCTAGTTTAGATAGTTTTTATGCACTTCTATTCATCAATTCCAAGTTTCAAGAGGATGCTTAGAGGCTAAAGCCTTTTGAACGAGCGTTGTGAAGCCGTCCGATTCAACAATTCAGTTCCGTTCTTGATTATTTTGTGAGTTTTTAATACAAGTTGTTTCTTTTATCATGTTATTATTGTTTATGCAATTTCATATCGAAAGATCGTTGCTATGTTGATTGTTTTATTTGATGAGAATCATCTAAACGTTAGATCACCATGATAAAAGAATAGTTACTTGATCTAAATAACGAGAGTCATTAGGTTAGATTTCTAGATTAGAAACGTTAAAGTTCACATCTTTGGTTAGAAAAGCGTAAATCTTTAGATCGAAAGATAGAGATTTATAGACGAACTACCTAAGAAATTAGGGTTCATACTTTTGATTAGGTGAATCACAACTTGGTTAGAGTTCACGAAATAATCTAAATTGGAATTGAATGTTGATAGGATAGGTGGATCAATTGCTCGTTTGTCCGTTATAACTTGATCAAATCCCTTGAACTAGAATTGTTTAGCTTAGTTAATCTTTATTGCATATTAGGTTTAGATTTAGTTTAAATTGTTCGCAACCCGTATCTTCCCTGGCTTTAGATCTTATCTTCTGTCCAGTTTTTCCTTATTGTTATCTTTTGTTTTAGTTATTTGCTGTTTAGTTTTAGTAATCGTGACATAGGTTAGTTAGTTAAACAAAGACTAGGACTACCAATCGTTAGTTCCCCGTAAGATCGACCCGGTATCAACCTCTTTACTACGATCCTTGCACTTGAGGTATATCGGATTATAAATATTATTACTTGTTTGTTTTCATTAGATAAAATCCGTGACACATGATCAGCTACAGAACTTGGTGTGGCCACAAATGCTGAAGGATGAGCAGGTCTTGCTGGTGGATTTTGATCAACAGGCTGGAAGTCAGTCTCAAATCTATGCCAGCATATGCCCACTGTGTGTCCACTTTTGCCACATAACTGACATACCATCCTATTTCCATTGGAAGATGATCTACCACTACCTCTTCCTTTACTTCTACCACCTCTGGATCCACCCCTGCCTTTATAGGATGTCTGACCCGAACCAGCAGGTCTGGGGTTGCCTCTTCCTTGACCATTTCCACCTGTGTAGTTAGCAAAATGAGAAGAATGATTGGACTGCCCTAAGGATGCTTGAGTCCCAGGATTGAATCTAGCCAAGAGTCGTTCATGGGTGACCAACTAAGACTGGACCTCTTGCCATGAAAAAGATCCAATTCGAGCTGTAAGATTCAATATCACAACCTCGTATTCTTTATCCAAACCCTCCAATGTAGCAAGTATCAACTCAGATTTAGAAATGGGATAACCTGCTGCTGTAAGGTTGTCACTATAAGATTTCATCAAGGCTAAATAATCTGCCATTGATCGAGTGCCTTTCTCAGCCTTAGTAAGAGCACTCTTATACTCAAGCATTCTAGATTCAGATTGATTGTTAAACAACAGTTCTAAAGTTGACCAGATTTCATGAGAAGTAGAGCATCCAATTACATCTGTAAGGGCCTGTTCAATCATGGACCCTAGAAGCCAACCCATAAGAAGATGATCCACTGAATCCCATTCATCAGTTGCTGGATTCAATGGCAGGCCAGGGATCTCCGGTGGTCGAGGTTTCGTTCCGAGCAAGAATCCATCCAGCTTATACCCTTTGACCACTGGTAAAATCATATACCTCCAAAGAAGATAGTTGTCTCTGTTGAGCTTTGTTAGGTGTAGTGCCCGAAAGACAATTTGTGTAATTGTTTTTAATAATGAATGACAGAATTTATCTCACCTTATTACTTTTTTTTTTTTTTTTTGAGGCCAAGACCACCTTCTTCTTTGGGTAAGCACACTTGGTTCCGGGGACAAGAGGCCTTCTCTTAGAATCGAAGCACCCCCCAAAGAAATTTCATACACATATTATCCACCTCCGGCCACCTCACCGATGATAGGGAAGACCCCCATCCGAAGCGAGCGAGCACACCCCGTATATTACGGATCTAATGAGTTCCAACCCGCCAAAGATATGAAAGTGTAGAGCCTTGCCACTTGCCAAAGTACTCGGTCGAGTTTTGAAAACAGAGGGCCATAGTCTGCCACCAGTAGCTTTGAAGGAGCCAGAGGTATACCCAAATATCTGAAGGGCATTTCACCCTCAGTCATACCAGAAATCAGTAGCAATTCTTCCTTCATAGTATCATTGATCCCAGCAAAATAAATATCAGACTTACTAAGATTAGCCAGGAGACCAGAACATTCCCCAAAATGATGCAGGCACTCCATAAGGAAGCCCAAAGAAGTAGGATCAGCCCTGGTAAAAAGCATAAGATCATCTGCAAAGGCCAAATGAAGAATACCAAGCTCCTTACAGTTGTGGTGATATCTGAAAGCAGGATTCTTCCCCAAAGCTGTCAGCTGTCTAGAGAGATATTCCATGCCAATCACAAAAAGAAAGGGTGAAATAGGATCACCTTGTCTCAATCCTCTTTTGCCCTTGAAGAACCCCTGCATATCCCCATTGATGGAAATGGAGAAAGAAGGAGTAGTGATGCAAGCCATAATCCACTGAATAAATCTGGAGGGAAAACCAAGCTGCTCCAACATAGTCTTCAAGAACCCCCAGTGTATAGAGTCAAAAGCTTTCTTGATATCAACTTTGATCATGCATTTAGGTGTAGTTCTTGTGATATTGTACTCCCTAAGAAGCTCCTGACATAGAAAAATATTATCTAACATGCTCCTTTCCTGTACAAACCCTGCCTGAGCCTCATTAATAATAAGAGGCAGCACCTTGGCTAGTCTAGCTGCAAGTAACTTAGAGATAATTTTGTAAACCACATTGCAGCAAGAAATAGGCCTGTAATCCTTCACTGCTGATGCATGAGAGCTTTTTGGCACCAAAGCAATCACAGCATGGTTGAGCTGTTTCAAAAGAGTACCATGCCTAAAGAATTCCAGTACAGCAGCAGTAACATCTGCACCAACAATGTTCCATGCTTTCTTGAAGAACCCCACAGAATATCCATCTGGTCCAGGAGCTTTGTTATCATCCATGTTAAAAACCACCTGCTTAATATCCTCCACAGTAACCTCAGAGATCAGGTCCTCAAGACAATCATCAGGAAGAATAGGACCCTCAGACAATATAGCAGGATCAATAGGAGAACAATCAGTAGTATCACCAAGTAAACCAGTAAAGAAATCCAGAAAAGCAGCAGAAACCTGGGAGTAGGAGGAAGTAAAAGTACCATCATCATATTGGACAGTGCTGATATGATTCCTGGCCCTGTTGCTCTTTATCAAAGAATGAAAGAATCTGGTGCTCCTGTCACTATTGGCCAGAAAATGCCCCTTAGCCTTCTGAGATAAGAAACTTCTTTCAGCATCCACCAAGAACTGGCATTTCTTTCTTTTTTCATCAGCAATTCTAGCCAGAAGCTGGTTCCTAGGATCAGCAAGGTGTTGTGTTTGTGCCTGCTCAAGGTCAATTAGAGCAGCAGCTGCCTTAGAGGAGATATGACTGAAATGTTTCTTGTTTAACTCCTTCCTTATTACTTGCTTTGTGCTTGTAAAACGGGCACAATAGAGAATTCCTTCTTGCTAAAATGGAACATTATGGGCATAATCCATATCATCTATGTTCTCAAAGGTGAATACTAACCAGCCAGATGTGTGTTGATAAAATCTGCATTTTGCTGGCCAGGAGTTAACCATTTTCTGGACACCTTCTTTGCCAGGGTGCCTAGAGGCAAAATACCCCACCAAACTGAGTTTCCCTAATTCATCCTCTTCAACTTCCATATCCTTGAAGCTAACAGCATTAGGTTTAACTCTATCAAGATCTTCCTTTAATTTGAATCCATTAGTAATCTCTCTATTATCTTCAAACATATTGACCCAAGGTGCGGTGCCCTTCTCCATTAGATTTTTCAACATCATCCCCAACATAACCGTAATAGTTAGGGGCGCAAAGGGAGCTTTAGGCATTTCCACATTCCCGGCGGGAGCATTACTAGTAGAACCTCCCACCGAAATGTTAGCGACCCACAGCCCTGCATTTCCAACGAGTTAAAGGTTCACAAACACCTTTACTCACAAACTACTATATCATCTTCAATAGTAATACTACCATCAACACCTCGGTGACAATTCCGGTAGTAATTTCGGCGGCTATAAGCGGCGAATCAACGAGAAAACTACCTTTTCCCATTCGAATTAGCGACCGTAAATAATAATGGGATTGTTATTACCCCCGAGAGAATAAGTTTGCCATATCACCATTTTTCCCGACCGCGGCAACTCCGGTGACCTTCGTACCATCTTTAACACAACGATTGGAACGGATTCATCCAATTTCTTCAATTTCGTAGCGAGAACCCGCGGCATTTTTCTTTTTCGATTTCCCAAAATGGATGAAAACGCCTCGAAATTTCGGCGAAATTAATGCAAGATGAAAGAACGAGTGATTTGTAATTAATGATTGAAAGAAAGAATCAAATGAACGCATTGAACTTGGATCGAAATTGTGTATGGATTACACGTGAGGATTGAGTTAGTAGTGATATACTTAAATCGTTAGTCCGTGGTGAACTTAATCGAGTTTAGGGTCTCTTGATTAAAACACCAATAATGCGCCCGAACACCTTAGGGTGTGATAGTCTTATCCGGACTGTCGGTAGAGGGTACCTACGTGGGGCATTTATATATGATGGCATTCATATAGAATTTGGACCGATTTAATCGAATTTCTCGGTATAATTCCGTAATCGAGGAATCTTATTAAATCATTAGATGATCATATATGGATCAACCTTAATCCCGAGGTGATCACGGGGTGCTTTGCTTGTCCCGGGGTAGTGTTTGATGTGTTAGTTACGGTTCACTTAAATAATGTGTTCCAAGCCACTTCTCATTGGCACTATCTCCGGATGAGTGAGTAGTTCGATTTTCACGGACATGGAATCCATTCCTTCTGCGGGAAGTAGAGAGACAGATCCCCTTATTTGTTAGCCCTAAGAAAGTGATCGATCGGCCGAGTTCATATTTAGACTAATTAGCTACTAGTCGGATATGTGAACTAATTGATCACTAGGGGGTTGATGGTAAATAAGGATAAGATATTCGAGTCGGGTTCACGGAGACTTCCCTCTCGGAATGGACGATCTATGGAGGGTTAATCTGTATGTAGTGATTATATCAATGGACGCTTATTCACTCTATGGGTTGAGTATAAGTATACATCTATAATCGGTAGAGTTCAGTTTCGGGTTTATGGTGGCGTAATCCCGGAATTAATAATTAATGTACTTTCTGTTCGATGAATAATTAATTATTGGAGCTACTGGTTATAGGTCAATGGTCCCCGGTGTGGCTTCTGTAATTCGGACAATAATCTTGTTATTTGGGCCTCAGTGATAATTAATTGGCTGGGCTAATTAATTGATATGCATGGATATTATTTAGTTGGGCTAAATAATATAATACACATAAAAGACATTTTATGTGGGCTTTTTTGACCCAATATGTGGCGCCATTAATGTCCTAATAATTAGAGAGAAATTTGTTTTCTTGGATAATTATTTAACATGTGATTTATCTTTTATTTGTTAAATGATAATTCGTGGAATAATAGATAATAATATGATTTATCTTAATTTGTTTGGGATAATCATTTTATTTATCTTTTATTTGGAAAAGGATTAATGTGATAATTATCACTTAAATATTTAATCCTTGGAGGACATTGATTACTCTCCTATATAAAGAGAGTTCTCCCAAGTCTAATGGAAGGTACTATTCATGTCACTATTCACCGAGAGAAATTGGCCGAAAAATTTCGGCCTCTATTCTTAGGGTTCGAGTTGGAAAAATTTTCGGGATTTTTCTGGTTGCATATCGAGGAGGCTCGTGTGTCAAGAAGGGTGTCCACCAACCACCGTTTGGAGAACACATCGGAAGATCAAGGCTTCTCTTCCCTATATTGGTAACTTGTTTTTAACCCCCTTGTAGTTGTTAAATCCTTTGATTATGTTTTATGATATGTAAATCGTGATCCGTCCGCTGCGTATAGATCTAATTCTCGTTTAGATCTAAGAACCTGCATCCTTCAAGCTTTACAGTGGTGAATTGATTCAGATGACCGTTAAACGGGGCCGGAGTAGGAGTGTTGAACGGTGATGTTGGGCTTGCAGTCCTAAAAGTAGGAGTGTAAGACTCTGATCTGTGAAACCCAGGAGCAGAAAGTGGTGGTAACCCAGTACCAAAGCTCAAACCAATGGCGGATGGACCTGCATGTGGTGAAACATAGCTAGATGAAGACGGAAAAGAGCTCCCAAGAAAGTGTGTGGTTGGTGGTAATGTGAAGCTGGAAGTGGGAATTCCAGTAACAATCAAGGTTGGAGTTATGACAGAAGAAAGCTGTTGGGTTTTCTGTACTTGCTCCAACTCCGGTGATGGAGGGAGCGGCGGAACTCGGCGGCAATGGTGGCTCCGCCATAAACCTTCTCTGATACCAAGATAAAATCTAAAGAAAAGGTTTTTCTATCCATTCAAGATAATGTTTGATTACATCCAGCCACCTTATATCAACTAAGTTGTTACAACCATATCACTTATTTCAAGACAGAATCTAATATGTGTCATTACTACATTAATCAACCAATAACACACTGACACATAATCACAATATATCTCTATTCTTTTTCAGGGCTGATTGGATTTTTTTGCTCACCCATGTAACATGGGTGAAAGTTGTCGTAGACGGAGTTTGTGCTTGTTCTAGTTTTGTCGCAGATAGGATTTGGGCTTGGATATAATCAACATAAAAAGCGAACGGTGTGTACAAATTTGATGAGACGTACAATATCAACCATCAACCAGGCACTCACGAACTTGCCTAGAAACTCAAAATTCCGACTTACAGATTAATGTCAAGCCCCACATAAAACTACAAATTCGGACTATAAATTTGTAGTTAATTTAATTATTGAAAATATCACAGTCCCTTTCGTTGATCACAGAATGGTGCAACAATAAAGAAAAGCTGCTACTCGTATATGAATACATGCATAATGACATCTTAGACTAGCATATATTTGTAAGGCCAGAAAAACAACCTCTTGTCTGGAATCTTCACTACAAAATTGTTTCAGGGATTGTTATAAATCTTCCTAAAAATTTTATAAAACGTAAAGATTTTTCACGCATCAGTCAAACCAAACTGTCTAAACAGTTTAACCTGCAATATTTAGCAAGTAACTGTTAGATGTTTTTTTTGAATGTAAATAATGAGTATTTATAAATGCACCAAATCAAATTTGATTGATAATAGTTATCTACTCCATAAGCGTAGAAAAACGATCGGTGTGAAAGATAAACATCTACGGAAAATGAATTCAATATTGATATTAACTCGCTCATGAAATCTCTTGAAGAGATTCGTCTTAAAGACGAAAACTCCAAATAAATTCGCACGTACATCAAATGATCAAATATTGGGGTTGTGGAACAACATGATCTATGCATTGATATGGATTCGGTTTATGCTAATAACAATTAACAATTTTATGGAAGAAATTTATAATATACTATTACAGTCGTCGACGACATATTCGCCTCATAATTCGCTATTATAATCTGGATCCGGAACTCAAGTCACTAATAGAGTGCTAGAAGCACATAGACTAGGTAAATTTTAAATAAACAATGGAGGTTGATCTTGACTTGATTTTAGTTCTGTAATAATCAAATTTAATTTTCTCAATTACATTCTCCCGTTACGGATAACATCATGTTTCGCTACTTAATGACTATGGCAGCAACTATAAGGTTTTATATGATGTTGTGGCCGTATATTTGAGGTCATTACATGTGAATAGTTATATGAAAATCTATGATGACTTTTAGACATTAAATCACAATGTGTAAATTGGTTGATTCCAAAAGTTGTTGCATTGCCTAAAACATTCTTGTTTATTGTAAATAAATCAGTGAGTAAATTCGTCATGAAGGACCTCGTGGATAATGAAATGAGACGTGTGATATTACATCATCTTTGTTATTTATGAGGACAATATTGATTGTGTTATAAGTGTTAATAAATTAAAGTGAGATTATTTAATTGTTTTTTATTGTTTACATTGTGGATCAGGATGTGGACAGACCCCAACCCAAATCTCATCCAAAAGCTTTACTATTGCAATAATAGCCATTGTTGTCACAGTTAAAAAATCACACTGTTATTCTGTAAAAAGTTCATCATCCCATTGATTATATTAATATTATAGGTTTTTGTCCAGAAGGACAAACTAATAGGTTTATCGGGCTCCAAGAAAACTAGTTATTAGAAAGGACAAAACCGACGTACACTTACCAAAATACCCTTTTTTTTTTTTTACTGATTTATAAATATAAACAAAAAAACCTATTAATGTGTCTTCTTCTTCTTCTGCGCAACTTCTTCTTTTTTTAACCCATTAGACGCATCCAGCCGCATCTTCTTCTTCTCCGGGCACCTCTGTTCTAACGGCCGCAGCTTCATCTTCTTCTCCGGTAAGGCCTCTCTTTCTCCGGTAAGGCCTCTCTTTAGCCGCAACTATCTTTCTTTTCTTTTTTTCCTTTTTCTCTCCTTTCGTACCACCGTAGCGGCTGCATCATCTCCGATCAAAATCCTATCAGAAAATATGGCTACTGCTGTCTCGATTCAGTTCTGTTTTTTTGGAATTGACGAAGGGAAGGGTGATTGGAATTGAAGAAGAACGATTGAACGATTTAACGATTGGAATGATTGGAGCAGATTGAACGATTTGAACGATTGGTTTACCGAATCGATTGAACGATTTGGGGATTAGGTTTGGGGAGGAGAAAGAGGGGCGACGGCTGTGCCGCCGGAGCCGAATGGTCGGATTTGAACGCCGGAGCTGAACGCCGGAGAAGGGAAGAAGAAGACAAAGGCAAGTCAGCCATTGAAGGCGAAGGCAAGTCAGCCATTGAAGGCGAGGATTTTTGTCTAGAAGGAGGTTTGTTGTTTGCTGTATTTCCAACTCCGCTGCGTTGTCGCCGGATTTTGGCCTCCGGTGGCTGCTTTGAAGAAGAACGAAGCTAGCAGCAAGTTTTTTTTTTTTTTTTTTATTTTTTTTTTTATGGGCTGTTACTACTTGTTAATTGTCCGTTACTACATTTTACGGGGCTGTTTACTATTTGTTTTGAGTCTGTTACTACTTGTTTTTAGGATGTTACGACATTTTATGTGATTGTTACGACCTTTATGGACATTTTATGGACCGTTACTACTTGTTTTCGTGGCTGTTACTATATTTTATCTAGTGTTTAGTGGATGTTACTATTTTAATGCCCATTTACTACTGTTTAGTGGCTGTTACTATTTTTCCATTGGATGTTACGATTTTTTATGGGCTGTTACTATTTGTTTCTTGGCTGTTACGACATTTTATGGGCTGTTACTACTTGTTTTTAGACCGTTACTACTTTTTCATTGGATGTTACGACATTTTATGAGTACATTACTACTTGTTTATTGATCGTTATTACTATTTGTAGAGGGGTAAAAAGTAACAAGGGGTATTTTTGTCCAAATATTTTGTTTTTGTCCTTTATAACATCCGGAAAAAAAGAATATCCTGTGCAGACCCATTTATGTTTTTTTTTGTCCTTATAGCCCCTTCCCCCTTAATATTACTCTGCTTGGCCTAAAAAAAACGTCAAAGTGAAGCCAGGCAAGGGGCGGGCACGCCTTATATCAATTGGCGTCCACGGACCTCGGTAAGAAAAATAAAAACTCTATATTTTACCTGTTGAAAGATATTTCGAATTTTATAAAAAAAAATATTTCATTTTATACATAATTATAGACCCCTCGATAAAATTTATGGATCCGGTTGAACTGCATGCATGACACTTTGCATTAGGGATGATAAAATTTTGCAACAGAAATATAATGTTTAAAGAAGATTAAAGGGTAGGAGGTGTGTGTGTTGGTTTGGAAACGTTTTGGCTGCATGCATGAGCCATTCAATTTTAAATTTAGTTTATTTGTCAATATTGAAACATGAACATGGACTTTCCGGACATCAATCAATAATAATAATAATCGTTCAATAACCAGCAGAAATATATAAGTATGAGACGAATGTTACGATACATTGTATAAAAGTCGCAGCAAATGACATACGTATATTACGACCTTTATTTATAATCTCTTGTACACAATAAAAGTGATTTTTAATAGGGCTAATAATTTAAAAGGACTGATTTTCAACTTATTAGGGGTAATAGGACACTCCGAAATCTTATTTAGTTATAAGGACATTCTAATTTTAAAAGGAAACTTATTTAGTTATAAGGACATTCTAATTTCAAGAAGAAGGGAAAAAACAAAAGGAAGAAATGGAAAAAAAAAAAAAAAGAAGCTCTCAAAGGAAAAAAAAAAAGCACCACACGTTCAAAGCAGTTTTTTTTTTTTTTTAATTCACCATATCTAAAACGTCATATATTTTGATCTAAAACTCGGATCATCATAATTTTTTCACTAAAATTCATATTTTTTCGTCTTCTTTATTCTAAAATCAAATTTTATATTTTTCCGAATACATTTCAAAAATCAATTTTTTTCTTCATAAAAATCGACGTGGCGTATTGATCACCGTCATACATTGACAACCGACATCCATTAACCATCCCGATGCAATGGCCGCCACGATTCATTGAATACCATGATGTATTGACCGCCGCGATCCATTGACAACTTTGATCAGTGGCATCTCATTGTATAAGTCATCATTAATGTCACTGCATCTGACACCAATGTCACTGCATAAGTCAACAATGTCACTGCATCAGACATCAATGTCACTGCATAAGTCATCAATGTCACGCATAATCAGCAATGTCACTGCATAAGAAAAAAAAGAAAAAAGAAAAAAAAAAGGAACGACAGCAGGTTTTTATTTTATTTTTATTTTTAAATTCATCATATTTATAAACGTCATATATTTTGATCTAAAACTCGGATCATCATAATTTTTTCACTAAAATTCATATTTTTCGTCTTCTTTATTCTAAAATCAAATTTGATATTTTTCCGAATAAATTTCATAAATCAATTTTTTCTTCATAAAAATCTACGTGGCGTATTCATCACCATCATACATTGACCATCTACCCCGATGTATTGACCATCGGGATCCATTAACCACCCCGATGCAATGACCGCCGCGATTCATTGAATACAATGATGTATTGACCACCGTGATCCATTGACAACCTTGATCAGTGACATCTCATTGTATAAGTCATCAATGTCATTGCATCAGACATCAATGTCACTGCATCTGACATCAATGTCACTGCATAAGTCATCAATGTCACTGCATCAGACATCAATGTCACTGCATAAGTCATCAATGTCACTGCATAATCAGCAATGTCACTGCATAAGCCCAGACCACCAAGATGATCATATAGGGCACTCTTGTCAATCTCTTGATGATGGTAACTCGTGCACACATAGTAAAACACGCTCTACACTAATAGGCCATCCAGATTAACTATCACCAGCAACCCAACCAAAAATCCACCAACCATAATTGTTGTAAGCACACCATGATTATCCCCACCATTAACCACAACTGATGAGAATATAGTGTGATCAGTCCACAAATAGCCATATACACAAAAACAAGGTCGAAAGCTATCATGGTCCTGCTCTTTAACAATTGATAGCTCTTTTTCATAGTTGCAAGCTCATAAACCGGCTCCAATATAGAAACCACGCTAGCCAAATGCCATAAAGCACTTATATCAACCTGCAACCCAAGAAACGGGACAAAGACAACCATAAGAGAAAAGAAAAACAACCCCAAACTATGAGTATCCACATCTATTATAAGCAACACCAGAAACCCAAAAAAGACTTAATTGTAAGCCACCATGGTGAGTGAAACCCATAAGAAGGTAATAAAAAGCCTCCTAGATCGTACTTGTCTTTGCGAAAGCAAAAGGGACTATATCATCTATTATAAGCACCCAAATACACTTGTCAACTAATTAGTAAAACACAATCTATGAATGCTCGAATGTTTCTCCTAGACATGTTATTGTGTCAACCGCTTCGACATCAATGTCACTTTGCGCATAAGTGATCAATGTCACCGCTTCGACATCAATGTCACCGCATAAGTCATCAATGTCACCGCATCGGACATCAATGTCACTTTGCGCATAAGTCAGCAATGTCCCTGCATCAGTCATCAATGTCACTCCATCAAGTAGCATGTAAATCAAAAGACATCTATATACTTGCAGTCAGTATAATTAGATGCTCCAACTCATATTTCAAATCCACTTCTCCAGAATCTCCCCAATTTGAGAAATAATTCTTCATGGATGAGTCAAAAGTAGAAACAATTAGTAATGCATATCTCTAGTGAAGTATAATTCAAAGAAAATATTGAAGTTCACAAGAAAACACTACACGACTTGACCATTTCTCGTTTCAAGCAATCAAGAATAACTATATACATCTGCAATTAAATGATACTTGACATCGCAATAGCGAAGTAGATAATGTGAGAAAAAGCCACCGGATAACGCAATGGAAAAAGCCCCTCTATCTTTCATGAACGCCTCGTATAATTACGCAATGTATTCTCGTTAAATCGTACTTAATTCATCCGTGTTTTCGTAAATCTTTAAGTCTCGTCCATTTATGGAACCTTGATAAAGAGCCATGTTTCGACAAAAGAAGTGGCAAACACAAACTCTACTACCAAAAAAGAAGAAGAAAGAACAATCAAGAAGCAATATCACCTCAATGTACACAAAAACGAAATTTAAACAAGTTCTTCAATAGGACTATAAAAAATCATGACGAGTAATTATCTTTTGCTTTGGAAATTGAGGGGTCAAATTTTACTCGAGTACAACGAAAAATAATTGCTTTGGGGTTTACAACTTATGTATTTTAAAGAATTAAAATAACAAGAAACAACGATCCGACAGCTTTTTTCAAATTCAATAACAACAACCGTAAGACACCAAATTTCGGTGCATCTACCAAGTCCCGATTATCTCAATAAAGAAAATACTACAAAGCGGAATTTCGGTAAACTATTGTTGATCAACAATAGAACAAGCATCGTACACGCAAAATCATAAATAAATAAGAGAGATTGCTCTCAATGGTGATTTTGGGTGTACGATGCTTGTTCTATTGTTGAAACAGAACTTAAAGCTATTTTCGAAATCTGGCATCAATTAGCACCTTCCCGTTAGTCAAAATGGGTTTTATAGTCACCGGGGCTTCCATTGTTGATGCGGGGACCTCCATAGTCTTAGAAATATCCACATATAGTTCTAGGACGGACTTACCCTTCTCCATTTCCTTCAAATTTCCGAAGTGCAAGCGGCCGAACCTTGCTCGTCGAACACCCATTACCGTACCTGTAGCCAAAGCTCCATTTTCTCTGGCCATGGCTTCTCCGGTGGAATTCACAAAGCAATTGAGGGAGTAGAAACACCTTCATTTGCATCAGGGAGAGCAACAATTGGAGCTAATTCATCCAATTTCTTCAATTTTGAGGATGAACTCGCTCCCGTTTTTTTCTTTGATTTTTGTCCCATTTGGGACCAAAAAGGACGAAGAAGATGGCAATGATTCAAATGCGAGGAAGAAGATATCTATGAGAAAGAATGATTGAGATGAAGGTATTGAGAAAGTCGAAAAATGGCGGAGGAGACCTAGTCGCCCAAAATCACCATTGAGAGCAATCTCTCTCTAAATTCGACAGACCTGTCATAGATTTGTAGAGGATAAGGTTCTGCCATAGATTTGTAGCTCTTCATCGCTAACGGGAGGGAGATTTTATGTAGCTAAGAGTCTGTAGATTTATCATTTCCGAAAAAGAAATTAGAACGTCCTTATAACCGAATAAGTTTTTTGAGTGTCCTAAATGATCATTAAGTCTCTAACGACGTCCTTATAACTAATATCCACTTTTTAATAAACGAAGTCTTTTATTAAGATATCGAAAAAGGTTGTACATGGTCATATGTTTCCTCAGGGCGGACGCATGAATTCTTGGACACGAGTCAGGGATCGAAAACGATACATCGTATTATAAATTTATAAGCCTTTATTTTGAAAATACAAATAAGATTATGGGTCAATGGTCAATTTTTAAAAAATTTAACAGGTCAGTTAATACAGGGCCGGCCCTCGCTTTTATTGGGCTTAAGACCAAGTCCCCGAATTGGGCCTTTTAGTTGAAACTGTTTTTTTTTTAAAAACATACTTATTGTTAGATATTTTTTCATAAATAAATATTTTGGTTATCGTTTGCGTACGAGTTGCCGTACGAATTAATGTTATCATTTTTATAAACCTAAATCAATGCATGCATCAGTTCATGAAGGGATATGCATTTTTGGATTTTCAGATACATGCATTTTCGAACTGATATGTGCTTACCCTTTCGTGTAAGGGTTGCATACTTTCATCCGGTGAACAGTGACAACCCTACCCTTTCGTGCAAGGACTACCTCCATTTGTTTATGGGGTACTTGCAACATATAAAAGGCATGAGTATGCAGACGAAAATTCATAAGTTTGACAACATCATCAGAAAAACTTTGAGTGTCCTCGGGTTTGATTCAAACAAGTCACTGTTTGAATCAAACACCCCCCATTGTATCCTGAAAGAGATTTTTATTTGATCCCTTAGTGACAAATCGTGTGGGACGAAACATGTCTTAAAAGACAACGTTATTAACGTGCCTTGGAGTTTCTAATTCTCTGTCAAATCCAATTCTCTGTCAAATCCTAAGTACTACATTTTTTTCAACACTTATCGTGTTTTTAACATCCGTAAATGCAAAAAATTAATAAAACTTGTTTGTATGTCTATTTTTGTTTTGGGTAAATTTTTTTATTGGAGCCTTTATCAATTAGAATAAAAAAAATTTGGGCATTTATCAAAAAAGAAAGCTAACATATTATATTACGTTGGATCGGATTAAATCTACACGATTTTTTTTTCTTTTAGCGAAACATGTAGCGTTGGGTCCTTCGACACCGTTGGGCTTAAGACCCGCGTCTCGCGGGCCTTAGCATAGGGCCGGCCATGAATTAATACATATTAGTTTATAAAAAATTTAAATAATGTAAAAAAAATAGATGTAATTGTTTTTCTTTTTCTTTTTGGGTTGGGGTCAGTTGACCCAAATGCTCCTACTTAGCACTGCATCCTATAAGACAGATGACTAACAAACCTAGTATAAGAAAATCCAAAACATATGAAAGAATGTTGCACCTTATATTTTAAAAAATATTTCCACAAAAAGAAACCGAACTACAGAAAAGCTAAAAAAACAATCTCTCGAGCTCTCTTGAATACACAATAAATATATATTATATGGAAAAAAAAAAAAGAGACTTTAATGCGTGTTATTCGGTATAATTTACATACAATCGTTGCAGACATGTATTGTTGGTAACACATACATATATTCTGCAAATTAAAACTACTATATAAAGGCCTCTTAAAGAGTCAAAATCAACTGTTCTAGTCCATTGGTTCACATGGCTTCCAGCTTTTTATCTCCAAATCTGCTTGCGAAAATTATTGTATTAATTTGTCTCATAGGATCTGTTCATGTCCAGGGTACCTATCATGTTTCGGTATTTAATAGTTCCTAAATTAAGATGGAAGCATGAAGGACAACTATAATATGTCTCCTAACGAAAGGTCTGACTTTGAGGTCGCGCACGTGTTTCATTATGGTACTCTCCCAAAATACTATTGTAGCTTCTCGTATGAGACGAAAACCAGGAGCTTTGCTATCTTTGATCAAAGGATACGCAAACATCACTGCAATCCATGGTATAACGATTTTTATTGTAGGTGGAGAGTAAAGGAAGATGGATTTTATATGGTACATGAGAGTTTACCAACAGAAACACTTGTTTTCATGAACTGGTGGATAGATAAATAGTATGATTTTCTATTTTCTCTTCAATTTAAGTTTCAAGAGGTATTTGTGTATCAATGGAATCAATCCATATTACTATGTTGCAATACATGTTGCCTTTTTCAGTGTAGTTCAAAATGAATAATGAAATTCAAAACCGTAGGTTCTTCATGGATTATGATTTTATAGAGTTATAAGTGTTAAAAGTGTATGTTATCGACAATCTATATCTTATCCTATTCTTTGGAGGCATGAAACGATGCCGTTTCAACTTACAACTTCTTGACCATAGTAATCAAATTCCTATTGTCCAAATTGGTAGTATAATGAAATGTACTCTCCATGTTCAAAAATATCAGCGCATTTAGCTTATTGGTTTTGAAATAATTCAATTTCATATAGAATATCAATACAATTTTTATTACATTTTTAACTATAATTCCTTGTATATTCATCCACATTTCACTACTTTACCACTATTGTACTAATTGACGAAATGGTTATCATTGAAATTAATAACATTTAAACATTTTTTTAAACTTGTGAAAATCCAAATATATTTTGGGGGATTGAGGGAAAAGGACAAAAAAAAATTACAAAATAAATACATAAGACACTCCTTTTTTTAGTTGTAAAAATGACAAAAAAATCTCAGACGGATAAAAATACCCCTTTAATACATCCGGCGCGCATATCTTCAGTTTCTTCCGCTTCAGGTTTGGTTTTTTTATTTTTTTTATTTATAACTCCGATCATCGAAATTTTTTCACCACAAGTCATATTTTTTTTGCTCTTTAATTTGAGCCCAAATACGATACCCTTCCGACGTAAATTTTGAAAGCCGAAAAAATATTTGCATTAACAGGAGCGTTTTTCTTATAAACGGCCGTAACTTTTGATTTAGAACACTGCTCATCAAAATTATTTCACCAAAGTTCATATTTTTTTTATCTTCATTTTGAGACCTCATTTGATACCTTTTCGACGTAGTATTTGAAAGCCGAATTTTATCGCAGCGTTTACACTAACACAGTTTATTAACGGACAAAATATCACCATTAACATTGCGTAATACAACAATCTATCAAAAAATGCTTCATATCGTAATGAAACAATCTATCAAAGCATTATGGATAGGGGTGAACAAAAAAACCGGAAACCAAACAACCGGTCGAACCAAACCGGTCCAAACCGAAAATACGTAAACCATGGTTTTTTGTTGGTTTTTTAATTGCAAAAAACCAAAGCATAAAAAACAATTTGGTTTTGGTTTTCTAAGATAAAAACCGGACCAAACCGGAACCGGATATATATATATATATATATATATATATATATATATATATATATATATATATATATATATATATATATATATGTATGTATGTGTGTGTGTGTCTATGAATATCAACACTATTAAATAAGGGGGCCTTTATTTGCACCATACCAATCCACTCGCCTACGACACTACCTGTACACCACAGTAAAACCGACTTTTCATCAGTACATTGTGATAATTGATCACCACAATGAACCGACTTTTCGTCGGCCCCCCCTCAATTATCACTACATGTAAATAACTAATATCTCACTCCATGATTAATACTTCAATCAACTATCTCACATATGTAGTTTGATGCTCATTCTAATAGAACATATGACACGATTAAATAAAACAGTTTACATGATTTTATATAATCATCGAATTGGAAAATATGGCAATATAATGTTGTACACACACACATACATACATACATACATATATACATATATATATATATATATATATATATATATATATATATATATATATATATATATATATATATATATATATATATAGAGAGAGAGAGAGAGAGAGAGAGAGATGGGACCCGGTGACATTTGAATTATAGTGTATGGTAGATGGAGAATGAGAACCTAGTATGATTGTCGAATTAATAATGAAATGAATTTGCTGAACCGTGATAATGCCCTTTCAGTGAATTTTTTGTAAGAAAAAAAAAAGACTAAAAGCCGGAAAAAACCGTAACCAAGTCGATTCAAACCGGACCGGGTAAAATGGTTTTACGTAGCTATGGTTCGGTTTTGGTTTGTAAATTTTAAAACCGTAAAAAATGGTTTGGTTTTAAAAGCGGTTAAAAACCGAAAAACCGGATCATGTGCACCCCTAATTATGGAGATGCAACTCCCGGGGAAGCAAGAGAATAAAAGCCTAATAATATTGGATATAGTCAAAAAGCCTATTAGGAGAACTAAAACATTCTTCAAGTTATTGAAGACCAAAGCATTCTATTTTACCATCTATAGACCTTTATCCTTCAAACCCGCACCACATCAAACTTCATGAAAGATGTATGAAGCAAAAAATTCATTAAATAGCACCAAATTTGGCCTCATCAATAGAGAATCTAGGCTCCTCTATTTTTCTAAAGGCGAAAAAACACCAACATTGCCTCACCATTTGAATCAACAACCTTCAATCACCTAGGCCAAAACCACAACACAACAAATAGTGGAATGCAAGGAAAGATTAAAACCAAATAAAGACACCATATGCCTGCAATAACACCTTCTACGAACAATACATAGCGATATTAACAGTAACACAGTAACACAACCAATTCTGTTTTCCTCTTCAACTTCTCAAAACACTTTTCAGTACTAATAGCCACAAAAAACAAATATACATTGCATTTCTTGTCCATTAATGACTAAATATCATGATTAGTATGCTTTCCAATATAAGGGAGGGGGTTTGAAGCACACTACAACCGATTCTTTTTGGGAAAACAAAACATTGCAACATTGCAACTTTCTGTATATTTGAACAAAGATGAAGAAGGCAACAACATGAGGTCAATAATAGTATTTGAAGCTTTCAAAGAAGTCAGTAAATGATAGGAATAGACCCACAACATATCTTAATAAGCTCTCCATATTACAATGATGTCAAATTTTATATTTCATACAATGTTCAACCCATTTTTCAGCCCTGAAACACTTGGTTTTCTGCTCCAAAATATGATTTTCAGCCTTATTCTTGGCTTATATATGGCTGAAAATCTCACAACACATAGTGATATTAACAGTAACACGGTAACACCCCCCAAAACTAGTGTATTAGAAAGCTCACAATAACACCACATTTACAATGAAACCACCTTCACAATGACACCCTCAATTAGTTCTCACAGTGAAAATTCTGAACAATTTAATCTCTGCTTGCGTCACAAAGATCAATCAAAATCGCAAATGACCTTCAAGCATAACCGTGATGAATGAGCCATTAACCGATATGACACTAGAAACAACCAAAACTAATATCAACTTCTTTGTCTCAATCAATGTTATGAACACACCAAAGATTGTGTTAGAATTAATAGTACACATTGTCAATATTCAAAGATTAACATGGATGACGAATGTGCTGAAGAATAACAAATCAACACCTTTGCAAGTCGAAAGGGCAGAACATCATGAAATCCAAAATGAAGATTGGTTTCCTTTAACACTCATACATCATATAACACTGAAATTCTATCTGTAAGGAATCAATTGGCTCGAACTTTTGTTACAATAACACATGCAACATAATCACCAAAATGTACAACATAACACTATTTCATCCTCTTATTCCCAAATTGAATTAAGTAAAATAAAATAAAATAATAATAATAATAACAACAACAACAACAACCCACACTAGAGGTAATCCAAAAATATAAGAATGGTGGATGATGCGTTGTATGTAGAAAAGTATAAGCATGATATGGATATGGTCCATATGGATACAATTATTACAATCGGAAAAAAAATTAAAATAAAATAAAACCCGGAGGTGTTCTAAAGTTTTCACCAGATCCATCAATCACCAAGTTCATCACAACAACATGTGCTAATGTAGGCATAATAGTTCTAAACATAACTGCAATTCTTCGATATCTAACCTTCAAAAACAAAAGCATTTGGAAACTTGCCAAAGGGTGCATAATCATATTAAGTGTGTGTATATATTTATATAAGTGCATCAGTATACACACATTCCACCAGCCTGTCCCCACACATGCATATCAAAGATCACAAAAATTGCTAAATGTGACGTAATGTAAATGTGAGATCCAAACACAATCATACATACCAAAATCTGAAAAAGAGGCTTATCTTTTTATCCCGAAATGAACGCGTATGGATTCATTATAAAGTGATTTTTCGGGTGATACTCCTACTACCTGTTTGTACACTGATTAAGCTATGTAAAAATTTGGTAAAATTGATAAGAATGCACACAAATGATTTTCAAGTAAAATATTTAAGAAACATGAAAACCTAAAAAGTAACACTAAAACAAAAAACACACACACATGTCACCCTAACACCGCCACACATAATCCACCAAGTGAAAAAGAGGGATGCAACATAATATATCCTACCAGCAAATAAACCAAGAGCAGAAAGCACCGACGGCTCGGAGATAGGTCATAGATGATCAGTCATCCCATAACATTAGCCAAAGATGCAAGAAGCAACATTACACATCTTACCAGCAAATAAACCAAGAGTAGAAAGCACCGACGGCTCGGACACAGAAAGCCTAAGTAAATATCCAAATCAAGCTACCTGTCACTCAATCCGAATAATATAAACCAAAACAAAACCATGATAACAGCTGCATAGAAGAATGAGGAAAAAATGTAGGAATTTTTAGTCTCATGTAAAAGAAAATACCAAATGTTACATGGGGTTCTAATCATTTAGATGACCCAAACTACTTTAAAAAAACAGCACCAACATTCACTTATTTTTATGGATATAGATTGCACATTAGTCCATCATGCTAAGAAACAGAATTACCTCTTAGCATTTGAATAGTGAGTGGCATTCATGCGAAAACAGGAGCAGATAGCAAACAATGTGATTTTCAGTACCATCATTTTGAGTACAAATAAACTTTACAATGAAAAACGTCACCGTACGTCAGTGACGCGGTTTGACGTTAAGCTGCCAACCCCTCACCAAATGCGGGATATTGCAAGCAGCCTCTTTGTCATCATTATCACCGGGAATATCATTTTGTGTGGTGATTCAAGCATTAAACGTAATACATTTGAAGCAACCGAAACAATTATGTAAAGCAAATAGGCATCCTTAAAAGACAATGAAGTTTAACCCAAAGAAGCATCCTATACAGATGCGCAGATCAAATGGCAGACAGCTATGCATCGGCCAAAATAACATCCTCACCTCCTCCTGAAAAATAACACACGAACAACGTGGTGTGTAAAGTTTGCCGGCGAAAATCATGCTTCAAACGATCAATTGACATGAAATGATTTCATAAACACTCCATTCACAAAATGTCGGGCAAGTGCAAAAAATTTAAGGAAATAAAGAGAAAAGAAAGTAAAATAATAATTGTAAGCATCATTACCTTTCTCCTACACACAATCAAGAAGTCTAAGAAATCGAATGGATAATCCATTGAATTACAAACCAAATTGAAGCATCCTGATGTGTCTTCAACGTGCAGCAGCATTGGTAAATTCAAAAACATAATATTCCCTGCCAACAATAAAAAAAATGTATATGGCATATTTAATATTATTCATTATGATTGAATCATCATCTATCAACGTGTCCGTCATTAAAATTAATGATATGAAGTGATTAAATAATACTTTAAGATCGTAAATTTTAGAATAACCACCATTGCAACGCACACAGATTTGAAAAATTATCCGCGGTGATTAGTCCTCCCCGTGAAAACTGTGGCTACAAAGCAAAATCGAGGGTAATGAAGAGGGTGGAGGGTAGGGAATTAATGATTGAGGACAGAGGATTGCGTAACTGCAATGTCAAATCTGAATTTGAATTTGAATGGGCTAGTTATGTTTTAGGAGAGATTTCAGGAATCTGGATGCCGCAATTTTCGACGAATTTGAGAGTCGTGGAGTTGGATGTTTGAGGGCTGCGTATTTTCTGTAAACGTGATTTTTTTTTTTAAGAATGTTTTTTTTCCCAGCATTTTAAGTAGGGGCGTTCGTTTATTAAGGTCGGTCAAAGGGCGAATTCATTTAAAAGGGTCTGCTTTATATTCAATCATTTAAGAGGGATTGAGGGGCCCACTTCACTCCCGTTAGCTCGGCGTCCAACTTTTTCCGTTACTTGAATATTATTTTTTAAAAAAAAAATTTCTTTTCTTTTCTTTATTTTTTTTTCATGGGACCCACCCACCAAATGTAAACCAACGAGATCGAAACCCCCTTTCACTCTTTCACTCTTCTTCCTAAATTGAGATCATGGCAGCTGCAAATTGAGATCATTCCACCCTCAAATTGGGATCATTCCAACTACAATTCGATATCCCACTGAAATTCCATCTCCCATTTCATATCTTCTTCAAGCTTTAAGTCCATTGTAATTCGTTTTCACTAAAATCATAGTGTGGTGAACCCATTCACAGTGATCCATACCTTGCTAATTTAACTTGCTGCAGCTCGTAGATTTCACGCCAGTATACAGAGTGAGTGTTTATATTGTCATTAAATTGTTTCTCCTTAGTTAATTGAGGTTAATTTGTTTGGATTAGTTGTAAAGATTACACATGTAGCTAATTACTCAAACGAAAATGGATAAGATTAGTTGCTTATATGTTAGTTTTGGAGATTATGGGTAATTAATTTGTTTTTTTGATTAGTTGCAAAGATTACACATGTAGCTAATTACTCAATCCAAAATTGATAAGATTAGTTGCTAATAGTATCTTCATCTTTCTCCTTAGTTAATCAATTCTTCTTTGTTATGTTTTTTTTTAGAGATTAATACAAATTAATTGATTATGGTAACAGGTTTGTTTGGAGTAATGGATCATGTATGGATACATGTTTGTTATCCGGTTGAGGTTATAGAAGATATGGATGGTAAATGGGAATGGAAGTATGTTGGTCAAGGAAAGAGAAAATTGATGGCAATCATGATTCGTAAAAACTATACCTTTACAGAGTTGTACGGTCAGGTGGTCAAGGAGTTGGGGATCGATACAAAACGGAAAGAAATAGAAATGCAATGTATTGTGCCAATAACATCAAACTTTCCATGTGCACTACCGATGGTGATTGATTCGGATAGTAGTGTGAAGTGGTTAGTATCCTTTTTTGAAAAAACATACGTAGGTATTAGCCTCATTGATAAAGATGATAGAAATGATGGTTTGAATGGTGTGGTGAAGGATGGTTTGAATGGTGTGGGGAATGATGGTTTGAATGGTGTGGAGAAGGATAGTACTAATGGTGTGGAGAAGGAAATGTCGAAAGGTTGGAAGAATGTGGACAACTGTGAAATCACTGAAATGCCTACTATGAGTGAGATGATTAATGATTATGTTGAGGAAGAATGTAACGAAATCAATGGGGAATTTAATAGTGATGATCCGTTATTGTCAAATGGAGTTGGTGATGTGATTTTGGAACCCTTCGAGAAGCGTAATGTTCACAGGCCTCCAAATGAAGAATCAGAAACATCTGAAAGTGTTGATGTTGACGTGGAAACGGGGAGGATACCTGAAAGTGTAGATGATGACGTGGAAATGAGTGCACCGAAACAAAATTCAGTTCCTGATAAAATTAGCGGTGTGAGTGATATTGATCCTAGAGTACCACTGGAGAGGATCCCTGACAATGAAGATATTCATGTCCATGACGTGTTTGAATCAAAGGACTTATTGAAACAAGCGTTACAGTTGTTGGCTGTGAAATATCACTTCGAATTTATAACGGAAAAATCATCCAAAGCCATTTATGCCGTGTATTGTCAAGAAAAATCTTGTAAATGGCATATGCGAGCAACAACAAAGGCAGGAGCAACAGGGATAGGAGAAGGGTCGGAAAAGTTTGAAGTGTGAGTTTACCAGAAGTTACATACTTGTTCTCTCACTATTCGGAATAGAGATCATAATAACGCATCCTACACTTTCATAGCAAGGGAGTTTTATCATAGCTTTACGGATCCGAAACATGAATTTTTACCACAAAATACAATTGTAGAATTTCGTCGGATCTATGGATATACCATAAGCTATCAAAAGGCATGGATGGCAAAAAACTATGCAATGGAAATGTTAGCGGGTAATCCAAGTGAAAATTATGCCGAATTTCCGAAGAATCTTCATATGTTGAAGATGAGTAATCCAGAAATTGTGGCTGAGATATCTACCAACAACATTGGTGAGTTCAAATATTGTTTTGTATGCCTTGGGCAGACAAAAAGAGCATTTCAGTTAAATTTGTTGCGTCCTGTTGTTGTTGTGGATGGTACCTTTTTGAGCTCGGTATACAAAGGTGTTTTACTAACGGCGCTATGTGAAGATGAAAATAAGCAAGTGTATCCTATTGCGTGGGCAATTGTTGATTCCGAAAACAATTCATCATGGAAATGGTTTTTTCAGCAGTTGAAAAAAATCATCGGGGACACGAAAGAGCTCGTTATAGTTTCTGATCATGCTGAAAGCATAAAGCACGGAATGAAGCATGGACATTGTATGTTTCACATCAGAAGGAATTTGGAAACTCAATTTCCACGACATGATGTCGGACGCTTGTTCAAATGGACTGCACAGGCGTATCGTAAGAATGAATTTACAGCTTTGTTTGAAGCCTTATGTAGCAAAACGCCTGATGAACCACCAGTTGCAGGGAAAAAGAAAAAGAAAACGATTAGAGAATATTTTCCTAAAGAAGAGTTTCATTATTAGGCAAGGGCATGGTTTAAAGCTAAGAGGTACAACATCATGACGTCAAACACTACTGAGTCATTTAACAGTAAGCTAAAAAAAGCTCGAGAAATAAGTGTAATTGGTTTGCTCAAACGTATCCGTGAGATAATGGAAAAATGGTTTGCTAAGGGACATTGTCTTGCCATGGCTTGTAACACTCCTCTAACCACTGAAATGGAAGCTTTAATGGTTGAGAAATACAAGGCATCTTTGGGTTTAGAATGTGGTGATGTTCAAAACCCTGTTTATAGTGTTCGTGAAGGTGTGAAAAACTATATTGTGAACGTGCTAAATAATACATGTTCATGTGAAGAATTTGAGGCACACCTATTTCCATGTAGACATGCAATTGCTGCAATAAATATGAATCGAACAAATGGGTATAATCATTGTAGCGCTCATTACACAACGGAATGTTGGAAGAAGTTATATTCAGAAGCTATTTATCCTTTGACGAATAAAGATGAAGTTGTTTTCCTTAACAATGTGCTTGCTAAGAGATTTTTTCCCCCATCGGGACTGAAGAGGCAAGCCGGAGAAGCACAGGAGAAGAGGAGAATTCTTGAAGGTGTTGATTAACGGGGTAAGAGTATAATTAATCTGCATGGTGAATTTCCTAATGTTTATGTAGAAAGATGTTGTAACAAGTGTTGAACAAGGTGTATTTCCTAATGTGTTGGATAATTATGTATTGGAACTTTATGTGTTGTGATGTTTTTCAATGTATAAAAACAAGCATTATGAATGTATGTTATATAATCTTCAGTTTACAATTTCTGAGCATACAATATGGAGTCATCTGTTATAAGAAAACAAAATATAATTAGGTATATTAAAACACCTACAATTACATCAAACACCGACGATTAATTCACCAAAATCAAGAATTCTCTTACCAAAAACAAGTATAATCAAGAATTGAGTGAAGTACGGGTGAAGGAATTGAGGGATTTCCGGCGGATGTGATTTGTGAGGGAGAAAGAATGAGAATGGATTCCAATGTTTGACCAATGTTTATGAAAAAGAAACAAAAAATTTGCCGGTAAATCAAAATTTTGGGATTGAAAGGGAGAGATTTTGGGAAATTTCCGGCGGGAATGAATGTTGGGATTTTGGGAGATTTCCGACGGGAATGAATGTTGGGATTTTGGGGAGTAAATGTTACTCTTTTTTTGTTATTCACATAATAATAATAATTAATAAATAAAAATAGATATCTCACCATTAAAAAGAGTATTTTGGAAATTAATAAAAACTATTTGAATCATACTGGGTGGTATTAGGTTTGACTGTCATTGATCCATACACTGATCATATTGGGTGGTATTAGGTTTGACCGTCATTGATCCATACAATGATCATACTGGGGGGTATTAGGTTTGACCGTCATTGATCCATACACTGATCATACAGGGCGGTATTAGGTTTGACCGTCACTGATCCATACAATGATCATACTGGGTGGTATTAGGTTTGACCGTCATTCATCCATACAATGATCATACTGTTGGAATAGTGTCCTAAACCCAATCGGGTTGGACCGGATCCGACCGGGTCAGATCATTTCTACTATTTCTTTATGTTTATACATATATTAAATGGCTTTTCTGTTGTCATATATATGTTCTTTTAAAGAACCAATTATGAATTGCTATATGATAACGTCCTTTGTGTTAAACTGTGATAGAGAAACCATGATAGGCGATTATGGTTGATGAGATCTCTAATCACTTCAATAAGTTTGATACTTAAATGTCTCTAGGCTGATGTACTATTAAACGGGGCATTGATAGTATAAACAGACTAGAACGTATTAGATGTCTTCTGTCTTTAGGGCAGGGATAGATCTCGTCTATCGAAGTGTAGAGACACTTGGACTGTACGTGGACGTGTATTAGAGAATGCGTACGTTAGACTGACCCACTTACACGGATAAGTGTCACACTATGTGGCGGTTGTGTAATTATCCTTAAGACCGGAGTCTTCATGGCATCACGGTGTGGATTGTCATGCTTTGACACTATTGAGGTTCCCCCTAGCCACGGGGCGATCATGCGGTAGTGATTGGGTATGATATTGAAGCATGATGAGTATACATGATTGGTCGTCTGGGAATCGCGTATCCTATGATTGGGATCGAATATCCGAAATGGCCTTCTTATAAGGAATGTCTTACTCTCGTGAATCTTTGCAAAGTGGGAGTAAATGAGTTATTTCGAGAGAGCATGATATCCAGATTATAAGATACGGTCGTTGATGTTTTGACACTCGACTAACGACCGTATGGATATTATTACAGCGATAGGATTGTAAGTTACACGGTAACTGTTTCACATGAAAGGTAGTAGTCATTGCATTTGACTCTTCCGATGATTGAGGGTTGTTTAGGGTGATTTTATGTGATTTATATCGTTATATTTTGTAACAATTCTCTCCATATTCGTATAATTTGCATAGAAATTAAGTGTTTATTTGGTTTATTGAGCAAGTGAAGGTTTAAACGATTTATTCGCAAAGTTAGTGGATTTATGTGTTTTATTGTTGATTTTCTATTTATTTGAATGTTATTACACTTTGCAATATTTTTGATGTCTTGTAGATACACAATTTCGATTTAAAAGAGGATTAAATGATGTTTCAATTGAGGATTTACATGAAAGAAAGGATATGGAAGAAAGCGGATAAATGATAGAGAAGGAGTCGATTCAAGATCAAGATCGAATTGGAGTGAAGTGATCCTGAATGAGCGTTCAAGTCCCGTCTGCGTGGACGGGCGTCTGAGCATTCGGATGGGCGTCCAGAAGAGATAATTAGATTCAGAGTTTTCCCAAGATTGCTGAACGATCGTCTAATTTAATGAAGGACGGGCGTCTGACCAAGATTCGGCCCGACTCGAAGTTTTTATTGAAGACTGAACTGGCGTCCATACCCTCTGGACGGGCGTCCTTAAACCGCCTCAGCTAAACCGACTTCAGAACTTATAAATAGCAGCAATTTTCTCAACCCTAAACACAAGAATTCGAACCCTAAATTTTGTCTAGGCGGCTTAGCCTAGTTTTACACCTCTATTACTCAAATTCCATGCTTTTTATTTCCTAGATAAGCCTCTTTTATTTTATGTACTTCTATCAAGCAATTCGAGCCTTCCAAGTGATGTTTAGAGGCTAGATCTTGTTGAACAAGCGTTGTGAAGCCATCCCGTCAACATATTGATTTCGTTTCCGGATTATCTTGTGAGTTTTTAATTAAAGTTGTATCTCTATTATGCTCATGTTGAATTTATGCAATTATATCGATGGATTGTTGCATGTGTGATTGTTTGATTTTGATGAGAATCATGTTAAACCCTAGATCGCCATAGTAAAGATTAGATCTTTAATCTAATTAACGAGAGTTGTTAGATTAGATTTCTAGAAATTGATAAATTTCGCACCTTTGATTTGAAAGCGTTAGTCTTTGGATCGAAAGATGAAAGATTGATAGGCGAACATTTCTAAGAGATTAGGAGTTCATACTTTTGTTAGGTGAATCACAACTATGTTAAAAACTGCGAGATAATCTAGATAGAAATTGATTGTTGTAGGATTGGTGGATCAATAGCTTGTTCATTCGTTAAATTATTGATTAATCACTTGTGATCGTTTTGCTTAGTGAAGTTACAGTTTTTATTGCATATTAGGTTTAGAAAAAAAGTAGTTTAGTTATCTTGTTCGCAACCCTATTTTCCTGGCTTTAGGTTTCGATCTTCTGTCCAGTTTACTTTCGTTATTTTCATTGTTAGTTTCGTTTTATGTTATAGTTCTTAACTGTTTTCTTATCTTTTTAGTAGTAGTAGTCGTGACATATTTAGGTTAATTAAATAAAAACTAGAATAAACAACCCCGATTCCCTGTGAGATCGACCCGGTATTAGTTGCTATACTACGATCCCTGCACTTGGGGTATACCGGATTTATAATTTATTACTTGTTGTTTTTTCCGTTGATAAAATCCGAGACAAGTTTTTGGCGCCGTTGCCGGGGAACCGGACGGTTGTCTAGTTTTTATTTTCTTGTCTGTTTTTCTATTTTCTGTTTTTTCTGAAATCAGACGAGCGTCCAGTTAATCCAGACGCCCGTCTAGTTCTTCAGGCAGACGCCCGTCCAGTAATCCGGACGCCCGTCTGACCTCTTTTCTTTAAAATCTTTTCTTGGTTTTAACCTTTGATTAAAAGGTTAAACCACTTGAATTTGGTTTCGGTTTATGCAAACTCGAAGTCAAAAGGGGCCACTACTCTATACCCCTGACCTCGAGCGGACCATAGTCCGACCAAACGAGCGGAGAATCCGTTCGCGGTTCCTTCGACGGGGCCGATCAAGACCTTGAGGATCGCTTAGGCGAAGAGATCGGAGATTTCATCATTATGGCCGCCGAAGATAGACGTACGTTGGCAGACTACGCCATGCCTGGCGAAGTCAAGGTCAACCCGGCTATCGTCCTACCAACCATAAATGCACAGACCTTCGAACTCAAGCCTGGGCTCATTCAAATGATGCAACATGCATCCATCTTCCACGGGTTTCAATCTGAAAATCCTCATACGCACGTACACACATTTCTGGAGATATGTGGTACGACTCGCATCCAAGGAGTCAGTGAGGATGCGATTAAACTGAAACTATTTCCGTTTTCCTTGAAGGGGGAGGCAAAAGAGTGGTACAACTCTCTCCCTGCTGAATCCATTACCACCTGGGCTGCACTAGAAAAAGAGTTCTTAAGTCAATATTTCCCGCCATCCAAGACAGCCCAATGCTTAAGTGACATCTTCACTTTCTGCCAAAAGGAAAACGAATCGTTCTTTGATGCATGGAAGAGGTTCAAGTCTCTTCTTCGTAAATGTCCCCATCATGGTTTGGACTTGCGAGAGGCAAGTCAATACGTTTTTCGGTAGATTGACCGAGCTCACTAAGGGCATGGTCAATAGTTCTTCTCGGTGGGGCGTTCTTCGAAAGACACCGAAGAGGGATGGGCACTATTTGAGGATATTGCCAAGTATAATTACGCCCCTCCTCTCAAGCTATCCAAGCACCCCTCCTCCCGGGATCGAGGAGGTGAATATGCAAAGTCGATCGCCATGCTGCAGAAGCAGATGGCAGCTTCTCAAATATCGTCTAATCCGATTAACCAGAATCTATCATTCCCACAGAACTCTCAAGTTCTGTATTGTGAACATTGCTGTCAGAATGGCCATATGGTTGGCCAGTGTCAATTCATTTCCCCTTCTATTGCACCACCAACAGCCGCCGGCTTTTCTTTCCCGTCCACCCTCCCTCAACTCATTTATTTATGTTAGGGTACAACTCTCCAAGCCTTTCTTTCTTTTAGGGTATATCCCTCCACTCCTTTAATTTTGCTAGGGTACATCCCTCCAACTATCGTTTTTCCTTTAGGGGTATATCCCTCCATGCTTTCCTTATGAGCCAATCTCTATGTTCATTGCATTACCATGGGATTGCGGGGGAGTATTAGAGATAATGACAAAGATTGAAGATTAATTGCTACCATATCTTTGGATACGCTAATAATGATGATTGATTGTCATTTGATATTATTTGATTAATGTCTTTATTATTCACTTGTTGGCCAAGTATAATGTCCTATAAATATTGTAATCGTCTTTCAGTATTATCAATACAATCAATTATCGTTTCTCTATTATTCTATCACAAAATCAAACGCGAAAACGACATCATATACAATTTGTCCGCACCAGAGCATCCACGCATCAGAACTTCCCCTTGCATCAGTGGTTGATAAAATGACAAAATTTTGCAACAAAAAGTAATGGTAGTAGGTGTGTGGGGGTATTGTACGTGGGTGGTTGGGAGAAGGGGGTTGTTTGAAAACGTTATGAGCCATTCAATTTTAAATTTGGTTCATTTGTTAATGTTGAAACATGAACACTTACCGGGTATCGATCCATAATAATAATTCAATAACCAAAAGAGATATAACAGCTGAGACAAATTTTACGATACAACCATGATAGACAGTGTTGGTAACATATACATATATTCTGCAAATTAAACTACTACATCCGTCTCAAAATGTAAGTCGTTCAACATTTTCATACGGATTAGGAAAGTGGTTAAATGTCAGTAATTTTAAGGGTAAAAATCAAGAATACCCTTTGACTATTATTAATATAATAGTTGTAAAGTGGTTGAATGTATAACAAATTAGGCTTATAAGGAAAAAAAAAATGTAATAAATACTCTATTGGTATTCTAAATGGACTTATATTATAAGACAAATTCAAAAAACTTAACGGATTTACATTTTAAGACCGATGCAGTACCATATAAAGACCTCTTAAGGAGTCAAAATCACAAGACAATAGCTATCAATTGTACTAGTCAATAGGTTCACATGGCTACCAGCTTTTTATCTCCAAATTTGATAGTGAAAATTGTTGTATTATTTTATCTCATAGGATCTATTCATGTCCAGGGTACTTATTATGTTTCGGTACTTAATCGTATTCCTCAAACATTGTTTGCCAATTGCAGTAGAGTTCCTAACGATGGAAGCATGAAGGACAACTATAATATGAATCCTAACGAATGGTATGAATTTGAGATCACGCACGTGTTTCGTTATGGTACTCTCCCAAAATACTATTGTAGCTTCTCGTATGAGACGAAAACCAGGAGCTTTGCTATCTTTGATCAAAGGATACGTAAACATCACTGCAATCCATGGTATAACGATTTTTATTGTAGGTGGAGAGTAAAGGAAGATGGATTTTATATGGTACATGAGAGTTTACCAACAGAAACACTTGTTTTCATGAACTGGTGGATAAATAAATAGTATGATTTTCTATTTCCTCTTCAATTTAAGTTTCAAGAGGCATTTGTGTATCAATGGACTCAATCCATATTACTATGTTGCAATACATGTAGCCTTTTTCAGTGTAGTTCAAAATGAATAATGAAATTCAAAACCGTAGGTTCTTCATCGATTATGATTTTATAGAGTTATAAGTGTTAAAAGTGTATGTTATCGACAATCTATATCTTATCCTATTCTTTGGAGGCATGAAACGATGCCGTTTCAACTTACAACTTCTTGACCATAGTAATCAAATTCCTATTGTCCAAATTGGTAGTATAATGAAATGTACTCTCCATGTTCAAAAATATCAGCGCATTTAGCTTATTGGTTTTGAAATAATTCAAATTCATATAGAATATCAATACAATTTTTATTACATTTTTAACTATAATTCCTTGTATATTCATCCACATTTCACTACTTTACCACTATTGTACTAATTGACGAAATGGTTATCATTAAAATTAATAACATTTAAACATTTTTTTTAAACTTGTGAAAATCCAAATATATTTTGGGGGATTGAGGGAAAAGGACAAAAAAAAATTACAAAATAAATACATAAGACACACTTCTTTTTTTAGTTGCAAAAATGACAAAAAAATCTCAGACGGATAAAAATACCCCTTTAATACATCCGGCGCGCATATCTTCAGTTTCTTCCGCTTCAGGTTTGGTTTTTTTTTATTTTTTTTGATTTATAATCATCGAAATTTTTTCACCACAAGTCATATTTTTTTTGCTCTTTAATTTGAGCCCAAATACGATACCCTTCCGCCGTAAATTTTGAAAGCCGAAAAAATATTTGCATTAACAGGAGCGTTTTTCTTATAAACGGCCGTAACTTTTGATTTAGAACACTGCTCATCAAAATTATTTCACCAAAGTTCATATTTTTTTTATCTTCATTTTGAGACCTCATTTGATACCTTTTCGACGTAGTATTTGAAAGCCGAATTTTATCGCAGCGTTTACACTAACACAGTTTATTAACAGACAAAATATCACCATTAACATTGCGTAATACAACAATCTATCAAAAAATGCTTCATATCGTAATGAAACAATCTATCAAAGCATTATGGATAGGGGTGAACAAAAAAACCGGAAACCAAACAACCGGTCGAACCAAACCGGTCCAAACCGAAAATACGTAAACCATGGTTTTTTGTTGGTTTTTTAATTGCAAAAAACCAAACCATAAAAAACAATTTGGTTTTGGTTTTCTAAGATAAAAACCGGACCAAACCGGAACCGGATATATATATATATATATATATATATATATATATATATATATATATATATATATATATATATATGTATGTATGTATGTATGTATCTGTGTGTGTGTCTATGAATATCAACACTATTAAATAAAGGGGCCTTTATTTGCACCATACCAATCCACTCGCCTACCACACTACCTGTGCACCACAGTAAAACCGACTTTTCATCAGTACATTGTGATAATTGATCACCACAGTGAACCGACTTTTCGTCGGCCCCCCTCAATCATCACTACATGTAAATAACTAATATCTCACTCCATGATTAATACTTCAATCAACTATCTCACATATGTAGTTTGATGCTCATTCTAATAGAACATATGACACGATTAAATAAAACAGTTTACATGATTTTATATGATTATCTGAATTGGAAAATATGGCAATATAATGTTGTACACACACACATACATACATACATACATATATATATACATATATATATATATATATATATATATATATATATATATATATATATATATATATATATATATAGAGAGAGAGATGGGACCCGGTGACATTCGAATTATAGTGTATGGTAGATGGAGAATGAGAACCTAGTATGATTGTCGAATTAATAATGAAATGAATTTGCTGAACCGTGATAATGCCCTTTCAGTGAATTTTTTATAAGAAAAAAAAAAGACTAAAAGCCGGAAAAAACCGTAACCAAGTCGATCAAACCGGACCGGGTAAAATGGTTTTACGTAGCTATGGTTCGGTTTTGGTTTGTAAATTTTAAAACCGTAAAAAATGGTTTGGTTTTAAAAGCGGTTAAAAACCGAAAAACCGGATCATGTGCACCCCTAATTATGGAGATGCAACTCCCGGGAAGCAAGAGAATAAAAGCCTAATAATATTGGATATAGTCAAAAAGCCTATTAGGAGAACTAAAACATTCTTCAAGTTATTGAAGACCAAAGCATTCTATTTTACCATCTATAGACCTTTATCCTTCAAACCCGCACCACATCAAACTTCATGAAAGATGTATGAAGCAGAAAATTCATTAAATAGCACCAGCTTGGCCTCATCAATAGAGAATCTAGGCTCCTCTATTTTTCTAAAGGCGAAAAAACACCAACATTGCCTCACCATTTGAATCAACAACCTTCAATCACCTAGGCCAAAACCACAACACAACAAATAGTGGAATGCAAGGAAAGATTAAAACCAAATAAAGACACCATATGCCTGCAATAACACCTTCTACGAACAATAAATAGCGATATTAACAGTAACACAGTAACACAACCAATTCCGTTTTCCTCTTCAACTTCTCAAAACACTTTTCAGTACTAATAGCCACAAAAAACAAATATACATTGCATTTCTTGTCCATTAATGACTAAATATCATGATTAGTATGCTTTCCAATATAAGGGAGGGGGTTTGAAGCACACTACAACCGATTCTTTTTGGGAAAACAAAACATTGCAACATTGCAACTTTCTGTATATTTGAACAAAGATGAAGAAGGCAACAACATGAGGTCAATAATAGTATTTGAAGCTTTCAAAGAAGTCAGTAAATGATAGGAATAGTCCCACAACATATCTTAATAAGCTCTCCATATTACAATGATATCAAATTTTATATTTCATACAATGTTCAACCCATTTTTCAGCCCTGAAACACTTGGTTTTCTGCTCCAAAATCTGATTTTCAGCCTTATTCTTGGCTGAAAATCTCACAACACATAGTGATATTAACAGTAACACGGTAACACCCCCCAAAACTAGTGTATTAGAAAGCTCACAATAACACCACATTTACAATGAAACCACCTTCACAATGACACCCTCAATTAGTTCTCACAGTGAAAATTCTGAACAATTTAATCTCTGCTTGCGTCACAAAGATCAATCAAAATCGCAAATGACCTTCAAGCATAACCGTGATGAATGAGCCATTAACCAATATGACACTAGAAACAACCAAAACTAATATCAACTTCTTTGTCTCAATCAATGTTATGAACACACCAAAGATTGTGTTAGAATTAATAGTACACATTGTCAATATTCAAAGATTAACATGGATGACGAATGTGCTGAAGAATAACAAATCAACACCTTTGCAAGTCGAAAGGGCAGAACATCATGAAATCCAAAATGAAGATTGGTTTCCTTTAACACTGAAATTCTATCTGTAAGGAATCAATTGGCTCGAACTTTTGTTACAATAACACATGCAACATAATCACCAAAATGTACAACATAACACTATTTCATCCTCTTATTCCCAAATTGAATTAAGTAAAATAAAATAAAATAATAATAATAATAACAACAACAACAACAACAACAACCCACACGAGAGGTAATCCAAAAATATAAGAATGGTGGATGATGCGTTGTATGTAGAAAAGTATAAGCATGATATGGATATGGTCCATATGGATACAATTATTACAATCGGAAAAAGAATTAAAATAAAATAAAACCCGGAGGTGTTCTAAAGTTTTCACCAGATCCATCAATCACCAAGTTCATCACAACAACATGTGCTAATGTAGGCATAATAATTCTAAACATAACTGCAATTCTTCGATATCTAACCTTCAAAAACAAAAGCATTTGGAAACTTGCCAAAATGGTGCATAATCATATTAAGTGTGTGTATATATATTTATATAAGTGCATCAGGATACACACATTCCACCGGCCCGTCCCCACACATGCATATCAAAGAACACAAAAATTGCTATATGTGATGTAAATGTGAGATCCAAACACAATCATACATACCAAAATCTGAAAAAGAGGCTTATCTTTTTATCCCGAAATGAACGCGTATGGATTCATTATAAAATGTTTGTACACTGATTAAGCTATGTAAAAATTTGGTAAAATTGATAAGAATGCAGACAAATGATTTTCAAGTAAAATATTTAAGAAACATGAAAACCTAAAAAGTAACACTAAAACAAAAAAACACACACACATGTCACCCTAACACCGCCATGATAGAAAAACGATATATTCAGATTACCTGAATAAGCGGAAGCGGAAGAAATCAACAGGACCGTTCCTACATCCATTGTTATTCGACTCCGTATCAGTTTGCCACCAGGATCCAAACCCTAGAACAGAAAAGGAGAACTCCATACGCACAGTGGTGGCATATGGTGCTATTAGGTCTTCTGGTCTATGCCTATTTTCTAAATGATCACCAACCGATGGTACACAGGCAGTCTATATATAGGCAAGACTAGGGACCCAAAGCATTATGGAATATTCCGGAGTGAAAACCCTAACCATCATAGGATTTCCCATAATACCCTTAATTAGATAATAAACCAATAATACATTTACCAACATAATTATTAAATAACTTAAGGGCCAGATATAATTATCTTTTACTAAATGATAATTCTTACATTCTCCCACTTGGCCCGAAAAGTTATGTCGGCACATCATTAATGAGTGACAACGAATTTGCATGCTCAAAATGTCACTCTTTGGTTTATTAACACAACTTCAACTGATCAATATTAACACAAGAACTATGGCGGTTATGCTCAATAAAAACAAACACTCCCTTCCAAAATTACAATGTGCAATATCAACCAGCCAAGTAAACATTTTATGAATGAACTAATCAAAATGTCATTCTGGTCCCAGAATCTAAATGGATTCACTCATACATGAACTCGGTGCACTTTCATGTAATTGCTACATCACTATGATGTCTATTCTGACAAATTTCAGAGAATTTAGACGAATTATCTTTATGTGTCAATAAGTCAAATATGAGTACAATATGATTGTGAGATAACATAAGCCGGCAAAATACACAATCTTTATTCTCATATTATTCTACTTACTTGACACTCGTCTCATAGCTAGCTTACCTCTGACAACGTGTCCCATAAATGTCGATTTGCTAATTTCATCATCAAAATCATCCACGTATGAGTGAGGATGCGATGAGTCAAAAATTTGGCCGAAACAACATCGACCAACAACCATAGGCCAAAACTCATAAAGCTGTGACTTAAATACACAAAATTTTCGGTTATTCAAAAATGAGCTACTCTAATCAATACACAAGTTCACCTTTAAAGGTAGTTAATGCAAGCTTAACGAGATCGACATAGATGATCTCATTGAACCTCTTATATCGATATGAGATTCACCAAAATCATACAACATATACTTTAAAGGGAACTATTTATCATAAGTATAGCTCTAACAAAATGCAAGTGTACAATTCTAAAATATGGTTAATACTCCCACTTTGGTCGAAAACATCATTACAATGTAAACCGGTATAACAAATCGAAGCTTACAAAATCCATATAAATACTTGCTAACCGAAAACAAATGTTCAACACATGTTGTGTGCATTTTCATGGTTCGTCTAACAAATAAGAACCACTATAAAGGTCAAATAAACCATAATTCTATCATGAGCTACAATCAACAAAATAGGGCACACAATTCTTCATTAACTATATAAAAGAATTGATAATCTTAAGTGCCTCTTAGAGAAAATTCTCATCAACAAATCTAGCATTATTTTGCTCATCATAACAAGAATGAGTTCCCAAGTGATTTATTAAATCATCAATATGGAACTCTATAATGAATAACAAAAGACTAGTACAAACATGAATTTTCTCAGGATGTAACAATGCAACTAATGCTCATAATAATGTTCAAAAGAGCTAATTCATCCAACCAATTGTAAGATAGATTAACGCACACAATTCAAAATAGAATCAGGTTTTAATAATTGAGAAATACACTCCACTATTTTCGTAATCAGTGGTTTAGAAATGAGTAGATCCCATATGTGATTGTCCTCAACATGTGATCAATCTATAATTGACTCTCTTAATATGAAATACAACATATTCCATTTAGAATCAACTAAGTTTTTTTTTTTTTTTTAAATGAAAAGCAGAATGAAGCAATTAATCACTTAGAACAACCACTCCCACTCAATTAGCATTTCTCAAAATCCTTTTGGTTTTTAACTTCACAATAGAATATGTGATCAAGCTCTTGTGATTCCAATGAATCAATCAAAATACCTATTTACATATGAACACTTCATTTGACCAAAATTATACATCAAGAGTCATAAGCTCTAGTCACACTAAGGTCAAACCCGAATGTACAATGTTTCAGCATGATTCTTTCCACAACACAATGTTGTCAAAATGACAACCTTGAAGAAAATCTAACAATGTTACACAATGTTCAAATAGATTATAACTCCTTAGGATACTAATAATTGTCATTTCGACGGGATTCTCCCACTCAATCACACGATAGTACAAACAAGTGTGATTGGATCATTCAAGGAGAAAATGACATGTATTTTCCAGTCATAAATGTCTTTCGTTCTATACTATCATAAATAGCACACTTTATCCTCAATTATAAAAGCTTTGTGATCACTATAAGCTTTAGTACGGATAAGAAGCCACAATAATGGATGATATCAAAATATGAGACGAATACTCAAATCATCCTAAATATTGAACAAAAGACACTTACTATATCATGATCTCATCTAAAATTCGACTTAATGAGTAAACTTAATGGTTTGCCCTATACAAACCCGACAAACTCAAGTCATGGTGATAAATAAAGCTATTAAGCCCTACAACCCACCATAATTTTAGTTTACTTTAAAGAAGTATATCGCAACTTCATATGTCGAAGCAGTGATATATTTATTGATGTCAACTATCTAATGTAGGTTAGACATAACTTAAGAGGCTATCATGCTCCACAGAATAAAGATTTGAAATCTTAAGTTGAGCACGAGAGATTCACTATCCAAAAGATGATGGCCTCATATTTTCATCTAATGATGGAAAAATTTCCTACATATAATTGACAATGTGAAGTAAATATCTAAAACACTTCACCTTATATCACAACTAAATATGAGATCTAACACATAGCAATTTATGTACCAATGAGATAACATACTTTAATGTCCCTAACCAAAACTAAGTGGAACAAGGTTACCTCCAAGTGTAATTTCTTAAAATGAGACTATATGATATTCTTTATATGTCTCACAAAATTCACTCATCATGCCAGAATACAAATGATCAAATACATTATAAACCACATGTTTCTCTATGTTCATAAAATTATGAACACTCTGAACATGAAAAGTGTATTTAATTACACTATCATAAGTATAAATCACCCAAGACAACATGAAATCATAATATTAGTAATCCAAAATGATCTATAAACCAACACTAATAACCCAATTTCTATTAAAAGAAGTACGTACTGAACAAATTTTATTATATGTCATTGAGGACAACTCTAACATTAGGGTGGCCAAAAAAAACTTTATCCTTAATGGAAATGCATATCTAAAATGGTTTAATTTTATTTTAAGAGCACCAATATAAGCGATTGATTCGCTAAAATGCTTATAAATCAACCCATCAATTGATAAATGTGATTCCGTAGTGAGTGGTGGAGCACCCATACGAATTACAAGATCCTAACCAATGCATTCCAAAATCAATCATATGAGTTGCCTTAGACAGAATCAACCAATGTTGATTCTTTTAAAAGTAAATTCAAGGCCTTCCTGTGGGTAGAGGCTGTAATCACTACATAGAATTTACTATCATAAATAATAAGACTAGAGAATTAACTATGTGGAGCGAGACCATCTCGTACTGTGGGCATAAGATAAATCCCCTCATCTTTATGCTAATTTTCCATCTTATTTCAATTAGTCTCATAAGGATAATTGCCTCCCTGTGGGGCCGGGCATTATCTAAATGAACTAATTGGTCAGAAGTGTATATGTCATCATATAATCATTGAACATTATGTGATTAATCGCTGCATTACTTCTCATGCATTCCGGATGCTGTGGCTACTCCGAGAGATGCAAGAGAAATAATATCTTAAGATGACACATACAGTTTGATTATATAGCCTCTCCATTTAATACAACAATTAAATTATGTATATTAATAACGATATGGAGAGACTACAACCTTAATTAATCAAACCAGGTAATTATAAGGTTCCACCAAATGCACAATCAAGATATGGTTCACTCATATATGTCAATCAACCCTTTAGTTGTAGCTAAAATATGCATTAAATTGATCCCTAAACATAATGCGATCCATTTCGTCAATTTAATCACCAACAATATGTAACTAAGTATTTTGTCAATCATTGAGCTGCTGTGGCTACACTCAAAATCGACCGTATGACACGGCATATTTTAGAAGTTATTAAATAAGGGTAAATACAAATATATTTCTTATATCAACACACTATTTAATTGAACCAATTTGTCAATTCAACTGAATATCGATGAATTTCAATCACTTCACATAATGTGATCAAAACTTTTATGCATCATCATGTCGTACAAAATTCATTGTGGTTACACCCAACATTTGACACCATCAACATTCAAAATATTGACAACTTTACATAAGCCAACTCGATCTAATGTTGACATAAATATGTGCAATTTAATACTTAAAATATGGTTCAAGTATGCATATTTATTTCCACACTAAAATTATTACAACATTAATATGTCAGGATTTAGTCACTAAACATAATGCGAACAATCTCTATATGTCCAAAATTTGAGCCACAGTGGGTAAACTCTAAACTTAACACAACTATAAGACATATTTTTCAATGTTGCAAATGATCAATAATTTAATGACAAGTACTTAATGACATGTAACTCTTTATATGAACCAAGATCATTATCTCAAGACTGCTATCACATTATCCATATGTGACTAATCTTTACAATATAAATATGATCAAACAAATTATATGTCGCATTTCCAACAAATTAAATATGCAAAAATAAAAATACATAATGAAACAAATTCATGTTTCTGACATTAATACAAACGACTAAAAGACTCTATCATTCACTTAACATATCCAATTTCTTAAACAAAAACAAATGGGCAAAATAGTCCCAGCACGACAAAAGATTATAACCCAAATTGGTTCTATCATAATGAAACCCAAAATGTTATCATAATGAAACCGTTGACGGTTTCGTCTGTATACGGAACAACTATTTCATCCCATCCAATTTTATTATCATTATTACTATTATCATTATTATATTGTAACAAAGGTTTTTTTTTTTTTTTTTTAAACCCCAAAAGCCCCACGTTTCCCAAAACAAAGGAAACCTTTTTAACCTAGTCCATATCCCAACAGCCGCTGCAGTCTTTCGTCCACCATACTTAAATATCCAGATCAGCTGCCCCATCACCCCCATGTTTAACTTAATGACTGCCAACGCAGCCTGCTTTTAGAGGTGAGGACGGTGGTGAAAACCCAACACAGATGGCTTTCACATAGCCATGATGTCGCCGGCAGCAATGGCAATAGTTTTTTTTTTTTTTTTGGATGGCTACCAACGCAGCCTCGACACTGCCAGAAACAAGGTTCAGAATAAGTGATGAATTTACGTAGCCAATATGACTACCAATGTACCCTTAATGCGGTGGTCGATTTATTTACGACCACCACTGGCGGCGGCGATGGCAAAAACAATACAGTAGCTGCGAAAGAATTAATATATATGATCATATATGATCCATAAATCACTAAGAAGGCCACGTCCATGTCAGGCATTAATATCAGGAAACCTGAATAAGATCAAATGATTGAACGAGCAACAATACCAAGCAGCTATCCCAACAAAATTGAATTATTATAATTCACGAATCACAAAAAACGAATAAAATGGATAATAGGCTGTCTCTGATACCACATGATAGAAAAACGATATATTCAGATTACCTGAATAAGCGGAAGCGGAAGAAATCAACAGGACCGTTCCTACATCCATTGTTATTCGACTCCGTATCAGTTTGCCACCAGGATCCAAACCCTAGAACAGAAAAGGAGAACTCCATACGCACAGTGGTGGCATATGGTGCTATTAGGTCTTCTGGTCTATGCCTATTTTCTAAATGATCACCAACCGATGGTACACAGGCAGTCTATATATAGGCAAGACTAGGGACCCAAAGCATTATGGAATATTCCGGAGTGAAAACCCTAACCATCATAGGATTTCCCATAATACCCTTAATTAGATAATAAACCAATAATACATTTACCAACATAATTATTAAATAACTTAAGGGCCAGATATAATTATCTTTTACTAAATGATAATTCTTACACGCCACACATAATCCACCAAGTGAAAAAGAGGGATGCAACATAATATATCCTACCAGCAAATAAACCAAGAGCAGAAAGCACCGACGGCTCGGAGACAGGTCATAGATGATCAGTCACCCCGCAACATTAACCAAAGATGCAAGAAGCAACATTACACATCTTACCAGCAAATAAACCAAGAGCAGAAAGCACCGACAGCTCGGAGACAGGTCATAGATGATCAGTCACCCCACAACATTAGCCAAAGATGCAAGAAGCAACATTACACATCTTACCAAAGCAAATAAACCAAGAGTAGAAAGCACCAACGGCTCGGACACGGAAAGCCTAAGTAAAGATCAAATCAAGCTTTTTAATTTTCTTAGTTTTTAGTCTCATGTAAAAGAAAATACCAAATGTTTTTCTAATCATTTAGATTACTTTAAAAAAACAGCACCAACATTCACTTATTTTTATGGATATTTGCACATTAGTCCATCATGAAAAAAACAGAATTACCTCTTAGCATTTGAATAGTGAGTGGCATTCATGAAAACAGGAGCAGATCAAACAATGTGATTTTCAATCATTTTGAGTACAAATAAACTTTACAATGAAAAACGTCACCGTACGTCAGTTTTTCTGTTTTCTTGTCTGTTTTTATGTTTTCTGTTTTTTCGAAATCGACGTCCCGTCCGGTACGCCGTCTAGACGCCCGTCCAGTAATCCGGACGCCCGTCTGACCTCTTTTCTTTAAAATCTTTTCTTGGTTTTAACCTTTGATTAAAAGGTTAAACCACTTGAATTTGGTTTCGGTTTATGCAAACTCGAAGTCAAAAGGGGCCACTACTCTATACCCCTGACCTCGAGCGGACCATAGTCCGACCAAACAGGCGGAGAATCCGTTATGCGGTTCCTTCTGACAGGGCCGATCAAGACCTTGAGGATCGCTTAGCTGAAGAGATCGGAGATTTCATCATTATGGCTGCTGAAGATAGACGTACGTTGGCAGACTACGCCATGCCTGGCGAAGTCAAGGTCAACCCGGCTATCGTCCTACCAACCATAAATGCACAGACCTTCGAACTCAAGCCTGGGCTCATTCAAATGATGCAACATGCATCCATCTTCCACGGGTTTCAATCTGAAAATCCTCATACGCACGTACACACATTTCTGGAGATATGTGGTACGACTCGCATCCAAGGAGTCGGTGAGGATGCGATTAAACCGAAACTATTTCCGTTTTCCTTGAAGGGGAGGCAAAAGAGTGGTACAACTCTCTCCTGCTGAATCCATTACCACCTGGCCGCACTAGAAAAAGAGTTCTTAAGTCAATATTTCCCGCCATCCAAGACGACCCAATGCTTAAGTGACATCTTCACTTTCTGCCAAAAGGAAAACAAATCGTTCTTTGATGCATGGAAGAGGTTTAAGTCTCTTCTTCGTAAATGTCCCCATCATGGTTTGGACTTGCAGAGGCAAGTCAATACGTTTTTCAGTAGATTGACCGAGCTCACTAAGGGCATGGTCAATAGTTCTTCTGGTGGGGCGTTCTTCAGAAAGACACCTAAAGAGGGATGGGCACTATTTGAGGATATTGCCAAGTATAATTACGCCCCTTCCTCTCAAGCTATCCAAGCACCCCTCCTCCCAGGATCGAGGAGGTGAATATGCAAAGTCTGATCGCCATGCTTTGCGAGAGCGGATGGCAGCTTCTCAAATATCGTCTAATCCGATTAACCGAATCTATCATTCCCACAGAACTCTCAAGTTCGTATTGTGAACATTCTTTGTCGGACCGGCCATATGGTTGGCCAGTGTCAATTCATTTCCCCTTCTAGTCATCAAGTTAATGTTGTTCATGATTATGGGCGGTACAATCAAGTCACATGTCGAACCGTGACAATATGGGGCATACATCTCGTTTCGTCCTATGAATGGACGAAATCTTTGAAGTAAACGCTTTCTTTGGCCAAAAAACCGGAGATTTAATAATCAATTCTCTGGTCAAAGTAATCTTCAAAACCAGGGTTTCAATCATGATCAAAATTTCAATCAAAATTCGAATTTTAACCAAAGTCAGAATTTCAATAGAAACCCTAATTTCAATCAGAACCAGAATACTAATTTTTACAATCAGAATTGGCCTAACAATTCTAATCCTGCATTGCAGAGTCGGTCTAGCCAGCCTTTTCCCCAGAACTTCCAAAATTCTCAAGGCCCCTCGCACTCTAATGATATCAGAGCTCAGTGGGACTCCTTTCAGGAGGAGCAAAATAGAATAATGAAGAATCTTGAGAGGCAAATCGGGCAATTGGCCGAGCAGTTAGCTTCCAAACCCTCAGGGCAGTTGCCTAGCTTTACGGAGAAGAACCCTAAGGGCGGTCAGGTAGCTCAGACCGATTTAAATCATAGCCAATGCACTGACCTGGTACCTTCAATTCCGTATGGTAGAGAAGAGGCCAGTGCAATGAATCTGCGATCTGGTACTCAACTAAGTGGTCCCCCGAACCCGGGAAACCACTAACCCCTCCTGCCAGTGATAAGGCAGGAGGGGAAGTCGAGCACCTACGTTCCCCTTTTCTGCAAGAGAGTACTCGGAGTGGCCGATCCCCGAAAAGTAAAGAGTTTGAAGGACCTCGGTGGGCCGATCCCGACTAGTAAGAAAAATGAGAAAGTGGTGAGGTGGAAAGATTTGGAAGACAAAGCTGTCGGTTCATCCTCGAAGAAAGTCTTTTCTAAGAATGATTTGAAGAAACTTCCATTCCCACCTAGAAAAAGCAACATCCCCTTGCATGAGGACAAGAAATACGAAAAAGTGCTAAATCTTCTGAAAAATACTCAGGTTAATCTTCCACTATCTGATGTTTTGGTTGAGATGCCTAAGTATACCAAGTTCATCAAGGATGTTGTTTCTCCTAAGAAGAAGTTAGAAGACATGGATCGGTTGATTGGTGAGGATTGCTCTATGGTAACTTATGATGATCTACCAATCAAGAGGGGTGACCCTGGGAAATTTGTGCTCACATTGCTGATGGGAGGCTTAGTCTTCCCAAATTCTTTATGTGACACGGAGCATCCATAAGTCCGATGCCATTGTCGTACGCAAACAGCTTGGATTGAATGATCTTCTAGAACCCACAACCATGAGCCTTCAATTTGCTGGATAGATCTTCCAAGAAAGTGCGGGAATATTAAAGGACGTATTAGTTCAAATTGATAGATTTACCTTTCCGGTTGACTGGTACGTCCTAGACATAGAGAAGGATGACAATGTCCCATTTATACTTGGAAGACCCTTTCTTTCTACAGCCAGGGCCCTCATTGATTGTGGTAGTGGGCGAGTGACTATACGAGTCGGTGATCATGAGGTGAGCTACAGTGTCTCCAAAGCTATTCAGAGACCCTCTGATTACCCCACCGGCATCTCCATTGAGGATATGTCAGATGATTTCAATGATTACATGGAAAAGCAAGTCATGGATGTTGCGACTGAATACGAGCGATTAGTTGAGAATCTAAATAATCATGGTGTGGTGAATCTAGAACAGTTAGAAGCTGAGTTTGATAAAGGATTATTGAAAGGAGAGGCTTTGGCAGTGGGACCACTAAGTAAACTCAGTGATGTTGAGTTGAAAAGTGGAGATCTCAAATCAAGTTTAGAAGACCCCCCTACAGATCTGGTACTGAAACCATTACCTAAGCATCTGAAATATGTGTTCTTAAGAGAAGGTGACAAGCTTCCGTTGATTATTTCTGCCAAGCTATCTCGATTGGTTGGCAAGTAAGAGATATCAGAGGGATATCTCATGACATTTGTATGCATAAAATCAAGACTCAAGAGGGTGCAAAATGTGTTAGACAACCCCAGAGGAGGCTCAACCCTCATATGCAAGAAGTGGTCAAAAAGGAGATTATCAAGCTTTTAGACATGGGTATCATTTACGCAATTGCGACAGTGAATGGGTATCCCCTACTCAGGTAGTTCCCAAGAAAGGAGGAATTACTATTGAGAAGAATGAGAAGGGAGAAGAAATAGCATTGAGGCTCGTTACGAGTTATAGAGTCTGTATCGACTATAGAAAGCTCAATGAGGTTACAATGAAAGATCATTTCCCCCTTCCATTCATTGACCAGATGCTAGAGCGCATGGCGGGACATGCATTCTACTGTTTCCTGGATGGATATTCAAGATATTTCCAGATACCCATCGATCTGGTTGACCAAGAAAAGACCACTTTCACCTGCGCCTTTATGGTACATTCGCTTACAGGCGAATGTCATTTGGTCTTTGCAATGCCCCAGCTACATTCCAAAGATGTATGCTGGCCATCTTTGATGGGTTAGTTGAAAAGTGTATGAAAATTTTTATGGATGATTTTTCGGTCTTTGGTCAATCCTTTGATGATTGTCTCGATAATCTTGACCGGGTGTTATTCTGATGTGTGGAAAAGAACTTAGTCCTAAATTGGGAAAAGTGCCATTTCATGGTAGATGAAGGAATAGTTCTTGGCCACAAAATCTCAGCCAAAGGTATTGAAGTAGACAGGGCAAAAGTTGAAGCTATCAAGAAGCCGAACTATCCTAGAAATGTGCGTGAAGTTAGAGGTTTTCTTGGACACGTCGGTTTTTATAGGAGATTCATTAAAGACTTTGTTGGTCCCAGAGAAGGGTGAAACTATAGTCAGAGGGGGGGGGGGGGTGAATGACTATAGTGGAGTTTCAAAAAAATTTCTTCTATTTAAAAGCTTTTAGGCAGCGGATAAGTCCCTTCTTACTATGTTGTTTTCAAATCAGTGTAGACAGTCACAGATATAAGTTATGTTGTAGGCTAATTAAATAAATGCTGTAAAGTAAATTGCAGAATTTAAATTGACACAAGGCTTATAGTGGTTCAGGGTGGTGTAATCCCTTAATCCACTCTTCTCCTGTGATGATTGGAGGAATTCACTATTGTTTTCACGGATACAATAGTATGATTGTCCTTGGCTTCCCAAGCTTCACAATCTACAAGACTATCACTCCTTGACCGCAACGGCTTCGGTGATTCGGTCTTCCTTTTCTTGTTCCTTAAGATTAAGATCCTTCAACAGCTATCACAGATTCAACTCCTTCTCAGATTGCCTCTGATTCCGTTGTTTCAGTTTGATGTGAATGTGATTCACACACTTGCTTGATCAATCTCAATTCTGAGTATGACTTTGTAGTTCTGATACTTGAGTTGATCACTAGATATGTCTTTGTAAGTTCAGAGAGAAGGCTTTTCAAATTGACAGAGTTTCTGCTTGATCTTTCTTTCTTAATCATCATTTCTTTTCCTGTCAATGCCTTCTATTTATAGCCTTGAATAACCTTGGTTTTTGAAATTCCGTCCGTTGGCTATATTAATGAGGGAATAACCCTTGATTTTATTCTTGATTCCCCCTTAATTGTATTCTCCTTGATTTCAGTGATCGGATTCTTTCTTCAAACGTATAGCAAGAAAATCCTTCCTTGATTGATCCTTTAATGATTTGTGCATTTAATGCATGATCTTCGAATCTTCATCGTATATCAAATTTGATCTTGTAAATGTCTCTTCGCCGTTTTTAGAACGGTCGAGTGAGCCTTCTGTCTTAGCCGTTAGTTCTTTCTTTGCTGTTTTGTTCTCTTTGCCGAAAGTCAGTTTACTCAGCCGATTCACTGTTTCCTTCTTTGTTCTAGTTTTTGGAGAGTCTTTGTACTTCACTGATCCTTGATTTGGGTGAGACCAGTGTACACCATATTTGAACATTGAGTTTCATCACTTAAAACATAACTTAGACTTATCCAAGGTCATCACAGACTTCCTTGGTTATAGGTCGGACCATAATGTCTTCATACTTCTCTGCTTGGTGCTTTGCTGGGCTTCACTTTGCCGAATATCTGTTTTTGCTTTGCCGTCCTACCAACTAGTACAATACTTGTCTGACTCAACTTATACAACATGTCAGACTCTAAGTAAAGACATATACAGAGAGTTCTAACTCATTTCAGGCTTGCTATAACAGCTAGTATGGCCATCATCAAAACATAATAAAATGTTCCTAACAGACTTTTCCAAGATAGCCAAGCCCTTATCTACTTTGCTCAAAGAAGATGTTGTTTTTAATTTCGATGATAGTTGCAAGCAAGCATTTGAGGAGCTTAAAAGTCGATTAATTTTTGCACCGATTCTTATCTCGCCTGACTGGAATATACCCTTCGAGCTTAAGTGCGATGCGTCACATGCTGTTGGTGCTGTCTTAGGACAACGGATTAAGGGAAAATTCCAGCCTATCTATTACGCCAGTCACACACTAAATCCTACCCAAGTAAACTACACGACGACTGAAAAGGAATTACTAGCCGTAGTCTTCGCTATGGACAAATTTTGTAGTTACTTGTTGGGTGCTCAAGTGATTGTGTGGACTGATCACGCGGCTTTGCGATATCTCATGACAAAGAAGGAGGCTAAACCGCGCTTACTACGTTGGATACTGATCCTATAAGAGTTTGATGTCCAGATTAAAGACAAAAAGTGCAGTGAAAACGTAGTGGCTGATCATGTTTCGAGAATGTTGAATGAGGAAAAGGAAGACCCTGACGATATAGATCTTTACTTTCCTCTTGAGAATGTCATGCTGATAGACGATTGTGCTCCAGATGTTCCATGGTATTCTTCCATCGTCAACTACCTTCATTCCCAATATCTTAATCCGGAATTTTCATATCAGGAGAATAAGAAGTTCTTCTCTGATTTGAAAACATTTGTATGGGATGAACCTTACCTCTTCAAGATTTGTAAGGATGGATTGCTAAGGAGATGTGTACCTGAATCTGAGCAACGTGACATTATTGAACAATGCCACAGTGGACCTACTGGTGGTCACTTTGGTCCCTAGAAAACCGTTGCCAAGATCTTTCAATCTGGTTTCTATTGGCCCACGATCTTCAAGGATACATAAGCTTTCTGTAAAGCCTGTGATAGGTGCCAACGAACCGGAGCTCTAACAAGGCTTTTTGACATGCCATTGAAGCCCATTCTTGAATGTGAAGTCTTCGATGTATGGGGGATTGATTTTATGGGCCCGTTCCCATCTTCCTGTGGAAATAAATACATCTTAGTCTGTGTCGATTATGTATCGAAATGGGTGGAGGCTCAAGCCACTTCTCACAATGATCACAAAACGGTCATGAATTTTCTTAAGAAAAACATCTTCGTGAGATTTGGGTGTCCACGTGCCTTGATAAGTGATGAAGGGACACACTTCTGCAACCGACCACTAGAAAAAGTACTTGAGAAATATGGTGTCCGGCACAAAACTGGCACACCATATCATCCTATGACTAGTGGTCAGGTTGAACGAAGTAATAAGAGCTTGAAGAAGATCCTGGAAAAAGTTGTGAACAGTCATAGAAAGGACTGGAGTCTTAAGTTGGATGATGTACTATGGGCATATCGAACTGCCTATAAGACCCCCATGGGCACATCACCCTACCAGATGGTGTATGGAAAATCATGCCACTTGCCAGTTGAATTAGAGCATAGAGCGTATTGGGCCATTAAGTTCTTAAACTTTGATGCCAAATCATGTGGTGAACACCAACTGCAGCAGTTGCATGAGTTAGATGAGTTTAGACTCCAAGCCTACGAAAATGCCAGGATTAGTAAGGATAAGATGAAACTCCTTCATGATGCCAAAATCAAGAAGCGAGAATTTCAAGTTGGGGAGAAAGTTCTATTGTACAATTCCAGGTTACATCTGTTCCCTGGAAAGTGGAGGACACGTTGGTCCGGCCCTTTTGAAATTCTGCAAATCATTCCTGGAGGCATTTTAGAACTAAGAGGTCATGGTGACCAGCCGTTCAGAGTGAATGGTCAAAGGTGCAAGCATTATATCGGTCAAACCAAGGAAAAACCTTTGATTGTTCATTTCCTCGACATCCTCGGGTGTGGTGTACCTGAAGTCAATAAGTTTGACGAATTTTCACCCGACTTGTTTTCTGAGGATGACGGCAGTGGTCCGTTAGAGGAAGTCATGGCTGGTAGTTGGGATATGGAAGAGTTTCACAGGGAGCAACAACTTAAGAGACGTCTGAGGAAGAAGAAGTCTACAATGGGGAGGATTAAAAGTGTTTGGAAAGCTATCAAAAACTTGACCCCATGTGTTAGATGCTGTTTTTGCAGCCACACTACTGATCAGAGCTTACACGATGTAGTGGCTGGGAGAAAGGTTAGATGGCCTGATCCAGGCTGAAGTGAAAGATTGTCGAGCTAACGATATAAACCAAAGCGCCACTAGGAGGCATCCTAGATATCCTTTTCTATTTTAGTTACTTTCGTTTTTGTTCTTTTCTTTGATTCATTTATTTTAAGCCTCATTAGGTTTTTGTTTGAATATGCCTCAGTTTAGCTTTGTATTTGGACGTGGATGTGGAACATTGCTATGATTTTTACTTTCTTTTGATTTGATTCGATTTTACCTTATCCTTATCGTATCTTTCATTTTTGCGATACGATATAATCCCCGTTTTCCCCGAGATTTTTCCGCATTTGTCGAGTAGTGCAGGCATATTTCTAGCTGTTTTGTCGAGCTGGCTTTTACATCGTGCTGACACAAGTTATATACGCCATTGAGAGCGTTGGCCTTTTCATGCTCCGGCCTGACCAACGGTTCGAGTATCTATTCGAATCAGCTAAGTATTTTGTTTCTTTTTACGTTCTGCACAACCTGAGGACATGTTGTCGTTTAAGTGTGGGGGAGGGGATAGTTATGTGTATCTATCATTTGCTTAGTTTGTTATTATTCTATGCGGAGAAATGAGCTAAAATTTTTCAATTTTTTTGTTTTTGTCCCGAGTAAGCAATGCATACTTTTTTTCAACAGGTTTTTATAGTCATTGATGCTGTGTACCGTATGTTTAGTAAGTTAGTTGTTTCACTCGACATACATTTCACGAGCCATATTGAATGATGAGCTAAAATATAAAGCTATACCCATTTGGATTAGTAATTTTTGATTATCTTATAAGTATCGTGTGCTTAGTGCTAATGTACGTATCGTGAGAATTATAATAGTTTGTGTTTAGAGCCGGAGTATGACATACTGTGAATATCTTAGGTTTGAATGTGATAAGTGAAACGTAACTATTGTTCTTTAAAAAGTATGTTTAAAAAGAAAAAATTGAATTAATCGGGTGCGTCGGAAGCTGGTCGATGATTGGAGTGAGGTAGGGCGTACCACGAATGTCCTATACCACTATGATGACCAAAAGCTCACGACAGTCAGAAGAAGCTGCCTTATGGTTTGAGTACGGTAGGGTATATCTCGAATGTCCTATTCTACTATGACGGGCAATAGCTCATTCTGATGTGCGTATAAATGTGAATGATGATTGAATCAACTTACAAAAAGTCTTGGTATGGATTGATATAAGACTTAGTTATCGCCTACCTTATCCCCAGTATAAACCGACGGATATGTTGTAGGGATTATCCTCTGAGTATGTCAGAAAGGTCCTAAATGTATTCTATCATCCTTTTCGGGATATGTCACGTTTTGTAGGGTGCATGTTATAAGTATCATTTATTTCTAGTTTAAATGGGATATTGGCTAGTTGATTTGAATAAATTTCAAGTTTGGACTTAGTGGAAGTTTGCTATGGCTTTGCACACACACCGGGGTGAACCTCTAATTTATTGACTATACGTTGTATGTGCTGAAGTGTCTATATTTTTCCCGAGCCTTTATCTTGTTTTGTTTTGCTCGGGGTGAGCAAAAGCTAAGTGTGGGGGAGTTGTTTAGGGTGATTTTATGTGATTTATATCGTTATATTTTGTAACAATTCTCTCCATATTCGTATAATTTGCATAGAAATTAAATGTTTATTTGGTTTATTGAGCAAGTGAGGGTTTAAACGATTTATTCGCAAAGTTAGTGGATTTATGTGTTTTATTGTTGATTTTCTATTTATTTGAATGTTATTACACTTTGCAATATTTTTGATGTCTTGTAGATACACAATTTTGATTTAAAAGAGGATTAAATGATGTTTCAATTGAGGATTTACATGAAAGAAAGGATATGGAAGAAAGCGGATAAAGGATAGAGAAGGAGTCGATTCAAGATCAAGATCGAATTGGAGTGAAGTGAACCTGAACGAGCGTTCAAGTCCCGTCTGCGTGGACGGGCGTCTGAGCATTCGGACGGGCGTCCAGAAGAGATAATTAGATTCAGAGTTTTCCCAAGATTGCTGAACGATCGTCTGATTTAATGAAGGACGGGCGTCTGACCAAGATTCGGCCCGACTCGAAGTTTTTATTGAAGACTGAACTGGCGTCCATACCCTCTGGACGGGCGTCCATAAACCGCCTCAGCTAAACCGACTTCAGAACTTATAAATAGCAGCGATTTTCTCAACCCTAAACACAAGAATTCGAACCCTAAATTTTGTCTAGGCAGCTTAGCCTAGTTTTACACCTCTATTACTCAAATTCCATGCTTTTTATTTCCTAGATAAACCTCTTTTATTTTATGTACTTCTATCAAGAAATTCGAGCCTTCCAAGTGATGTTTAGAGGCTAGATCTTGTTGAACAATCGTTGCGAATCCATCCCGTAACCATATTGATTTCGTTTCCGGATTATCTTGTGAGTTTTTAATTAAAGTTGTATCTCTATTATGCTCATGTTGAATTTATGCAATTATATCGATGGATTGTTGCATGTGTGATTGTTTGATTTTGATGAGAATCATGTTAAACCCTAGATCGCCATAGTAAAGATTAGATCTTTAATCTAATTAACGAGAGTTGTTAGGTTAGATTTCTAGGTTAGAAATTGATAAATTTCGCACCTTTGATTTGAAAGCGTTAGTCTTTGGATCGAAAGATGAAAGATTGATAGGCGAACTTTTCTAAGAGATTAGGAGTTCATACTTTTGTTAGGTGAATCACAACTTTGTTAAAAACCGCGAGATAATCTAGATAGAAATTGATTGTTGTAGGATTGGTGGATCAATAGCTTGTTCGTTTGTTAAATTATTGATTAATCACTTGTGATCGTTTTGCTTAGTGAAGTTACAGTTTTTATTGCATATTAGGTTTAGAAAAAAGTAGTTTAGTTATCTTGTTCGCAACCCTATTTTCCTGGCTTTAGGTTTCGATCTTCTGTCCAGTATACTTTCGTTATTTTCATTGTTAGTTTCGTTTTATGTTATAGTTCTTAACTGCTTTCTTATCTTTTTAGTAGTAGTAGTCGTGACATATTTAGGTTAATTAAATAAAAACTAGAACAAACAACCCCGATTCCCTGTGAGATCGACCCGGTATTAGTTGCTATACTACGATCCCTGCACTTGGGGTATACCGGATTTATAATTTATTACTTGTTGTTTTTTCCGTTGATAAAATCCGAGACAGGGGTCACGGTGTGTTGCTAGACGCTATCCCGTGATCGTTAGGCATGAAGGGTATTTTCGTAATTTGCACTTTGTGTCTACGGCCAACATATTCGGAAGCCTATCGGGTCACACACATATGAACATCTAGCCGGATTAAAATGTGGTTATAGTTGATGACCAAATAAGGAAAGAATTTATCTCGTACTATAAAGGTTATAGCGGTAAATTAATATGGTGGTATTTATTTATTTTGAATAAATATAATACAAGATATTAATTTTGTTGATTAATTAAATATGTATATTGATACATAAAATTCGAAATATATGTATATATGATATACATGTATTTTGTGAATTAATTAATCATAGAATTATATTAATTAAAGAATATTCCGGATGCCAAATCTTTGGGATATGGGGCGCCACTTTCAATTTGTATAAGATACACTTGGATTGTGCAATTTAATTAATAAGATTATCATATATTAATATTAGATATTAATGACTATAGATTTGCACACATGTGTAAATTGATTTATGGTAATAAGATATATGTAGTCAATATAAGATATTGACAATATCTTGGAAATATTTAATATGGGATATTAAATTAAATGAGATAAATCAATCAAATATATTTTCCTTATTTTATTGGAAAATAGTTTTCTTCTCCTCCACACTACATAGGGGCGCCCCAACCATTATAAAAAGGAGGTGGGTGTCAAGCTCTTTTGTATCATCATAATTCCAAGAGCTAATAGTTCTTGTGTAAAATAGAGAGCATCATATAGAGAGTTGGAGAGAGGGGAAAAGGGCCGGTCTAGCAACCGGAGTTTTCCAATAGCAATCCATGATGGGATTCCGGCGGGCTGTTCGTGTGGACTAGCGATAGAGGCCGAACACTTGGGCGGCTCTATGCAGAACTACTCTCCTTAGACGGTCAAAGCGTCGATCTTTTAGATCAACCAAGTTAACCACCGTTTAGTACTTGTTTGTTTATTGCTTAAACGAAGTCGATCCTGGTTAAAAGGAAATAAAATTTTAAATTCCGCTGCGTTCCCGCGTAGATTTCCTAACAGTGGTATCAGAGAGAGCTTCGAGCTTAAGCAATAAGTATGTTATTTTGCGTAGTTAATTTTATCGTTTAAATCACGTAATTAAAAGATGAAAGATTTTTGATTTGCAAAATATGATACACGAAAAGAAAAAGAAAAAAAAGGCGGCGGCAATTATGGTGCTCGGCCGATCGACGGCGGCACCACCACCGTGTGATCGCCGGCGGCGGCGGAGGCCTCCGGGCTGCCGGCAGCTGCTGGTGTGATACGGTGGTCCCCAATTTTGTTTTGTGTATTTGTTATTCAATATTGTTCATAGTTGTGATTAATATCTCATTTGTTTAGTTGTGTCATGTGGCTAACCAATTGTTCAAATAGTTTGGGCCATTGGGATGCCACATGGCATTAAAATAATAATGGTATTTCCAAACTTTGTTTGGAATAGGCTAGCCCTTTCCAAATATTTGATTTGGGAAAAGGCCTAGGCCTAGCCCACTTCCAAAATATTGATTTTGGAAAGTGGCCAGGCCTAAACCAAAATTATTTGGCCTTTCCAAATATTTGATTTGGAATAGGCCTAGGCCTAGACCACTTTCAAAATTTTGATTTTGGAAAGTGGCCAGGCCTAAGCCAAATTTGGTTTAGGAAACCAATGGCATCCCTTTTGATTACGAATCAAAAGGAAAGAAATAAAAGAGAAATAATTTTAATTTTGATTTATTTTGGAATAGTTCTAATTGATTAAAATTAAAATTAAAATTAAAATCGGTTTAAAATTAATCGTTAATTTTATTTCGATTAAAATCATTTAATTAATTAAATATTGATTAGTTAATTGATTGGATAAAATTATTTAATAGATTAAATGTTAATTGATTAATTAAGACGCAAGTAGTTAAATTTTATCTTTTTCATAAGATTTTATGGTGTGGATTAGATATAGTAGATATAATATGATTATATGGACCCCGATTGATCATGGACTCGACCGATAGGATAGATGTGAATGATTTAATTTTATGTTGGTTTAAAAATTGTCCTAGGCCGTTATGAAGAACGTGACCTATTTTATTTTCTGCATTCATCCCATTCCCGTTAGCCCCCCCCCCCCCCCCCCCGTGTGCGGCGGGTGTATTTATTTTATTAGATAGAATTAAATGTAACAAGAATGGAGCAGAAGATGAAGACCAAATAAATACGAAAATAAAGATCCCATTGGAGAATGGAGCATTAAAGATCCTATTGGCGGTTGCAGCTACCCTTAGATTGTGACCCGCGGTTTCATCAGTTTGTATTCGAAACCGCACCTAGGAAAAGTCCATGATCATACCGGTTACTTTACGCATTTATTTGTTTTGTGCTTGTATTTATTTTATATTATACGATAGATGCATGACTAGGCACGATCTAGATAAATGTGTAGAATGTATGTCTAGATAATTTTGATAATTTTGATGAGACCGTAATTAAAATTAATTAAGTGAATTAATTTACGTAAATACTTCCACAACAAAAATCAAGTCGAAAATTGTCTCCCAATATTATAGCGACGGTGAAGAGCCTTTGTTCGGATCCAACTGATCGGCCCTCGTCGGGAGTTGACCTACCACGGGTATATCGTCGTTATTGAGATATGATCGTATGAGATCTCGCGAATATTGGGTTATGACTTGACTAGAGTATTGCGGTGATTGGCCCTCGTCAGGACCGTCTTATTCTAGAGGCAAGGGGTTGACTACCTCATAAAGATGTGAATTGTCAAAGAGTTGACTAGTCAACCACCAAGAGTCACATAGAGATGTGATTGGTAAGAGTTACATACCTTTCAAATTATTCCGGTTGATCGGCCCTCGTCGGGAATCGGGGTAACCAGATGGGATCTTGGCCACTAAAGAATTTTTAAAAGATTCTTGAAAGTCAATTGGGAGTAGTTGACTAGTGGGAGCAAAATCATAAATCAAAAGACCATTTTTGATTTTGCGTGTATAAACAACAACACTCTTTTATTTTCATTTTTATGTTGTAGTTTTAGCAAACTTTATTTTTATGTTTTATTCTCGATTAGTAAAACCAAATTATGACTAATAATTTTGAGAAACGTTCTCAAATATGGTTAAGTAATTTTAATCCTTTTAAAATAAGCAATGACATGACATGAGGTTCGGACCCGCCGGTTCCCGGGTCCAACCCGGCGGTTCCACGGGTCCACGGGTCCACGGGTCCACGGAACCGGCGGTTCCACGGTTCCTACCCGGTTTTAGGTTCCAACGGACCCGGCCCGGCCCGGAACCGGCGGTTCAAAGAACCGGCCGAAAAACCGGCGGTTGAACCGGCCGGAACCGGCCGGAACCGGCGTTTTTTGCTTTTTTTTTTTTTTTTTTTTTTTTTACCGTTTTTTTTCCCCTTTTTTTCCTTTTTCTTTTTCTTTTTCTTTTTCCTTCAAAAGTTGCCCGAGATTCCAAAATTCCAATTTAACCAACGGTTGGCAACGGATATATATTCAAAATATTTGATTTTATTTTAATATACCATAAAATGTTGTTGTTTAGTTTTTACTAGTGCCAGAGGTTGTCCGAACGACTTCGAGGGTCCATCTACGAGGGTAATGTTGACCACTCCTTCTAATCATAGGTGCCCGCAGGTGAGTCTCACCAAAATGTCGTACCATGTTAGCATACAATCTTTCGGTCACCGAAACGGTCCGAAAAAAATCAACATTACGAGGGATATCTTCAAGTAAATAATAATGGTTGATCCAACGCGGTGTGAATTGGACGTGTACACCGCGCCATGTGAATTCTCTTGTGACATTTCCCGTTGTGGCAACAATTGCGTAGAACTCACGAACGATTGAGCGATTCATCTCGTAAATGGCGGGGTCGGGGTCGGTGACGAACCCATACCGATCTACACTTTCCACCAATTCCGTAATCTCAATAGGTAGACTTTCCCATGCCAATCTCCGTTCACCAACAATAGCTCTACCCATCCAGTTTTCACGGTACTCGATAAATTGATCGTATGATGTGAATCGAGTCTCGTAAGGATGTTCGTCCCATCAGCACACCACCGTCATCCTCATCGGTAAATATAGGAGCATGTGGATTAGCCATTGTCAAATAATAAAAAATAATTATCCAACTATCTCTTCAGACTATAAGAAGTACACGAATAAATCAGAACAACTTCAATTAATAGTCTGTTGAGAGTTAGATGAATTATTGATAATTATAATGGTAATAAGTAGAAAATGAGAAGATAGATAAATAGAAGAAGGATATAAAGATATAGAAAAGAAGGTGTGAGAAAAAAAATTTGTTGGTTTTGAGATGTATTTATAGTGTTATGGGAGTTGGGGTCCTTGGGGATATGTGATGTATTTTGAATTTACATGTGATGTATAATGTATTTACTAGTTACTATTTTTTTATAAGAGTATTTTGATTATTTTTTTTGTATTTTAAAAATGTTTTTTAGAAATTTTTTTATTCAAAATAAAAACAAGAAACATTTATATATAAATTTCTGCTTTGAAATTCAATATATATATATATATATGTTAATATTTAAAAATTTAAAAAAAAAAAAAAAAAAAAGGAAAATCTAACCGTTGGAACCGTCCAGACCCGGGCCGACCCGCCGGGTCCGGTTCTACCCGCCGGGTCTAACGGCTATATGCAGGTTTTATATTTTTTTTTTTTTTTTTTTAATAATTTTATACTCCAACTTCAACACTATAAATACACCACACTCACAACTATTTTTTCTCACACCTTCTCTTCTAACTCTTATAATTCTATTATTTTTACCTATCAAATCTTCTTCTCTATTTCTATAATTATCCATCTAAGACTCGCCAGCATCGAATTGAAGTTGTTCGATTTATTCGTGTACTTCTTCCGGTCTGAAGAGATAGTTGGCTAATTTTTTTTTACTACTCTTTCCGATCCCCCTTTTTTTTTTTTTTTACATTTTACAAAACAGAAAATGTCGAAACGACCTATGACTTCTCATATAAATCGGTTACATGACACGGTTGTGGGGAAACTTTCGATGATGGTCATTACCGGCCTCGGTTGAAGATTTAACACACATCACCGATCTTGATGGAAACTACACTTCGGTCTCGTCAATTTGCTACTCCGCCCGGTTTCAATGTTAATGATTTTGATCTTTGGATTGCCGGAATTCCATCCCGTTATAGTAGTTGGAGACAAGGAGATTACATAATTGATGCAGTGCTCCGAGACTTTAATTATTAATGAAAGCGGAAGCTCATGATATGATTAAATCATTTGAAATAAGTTTCAACGAATTAGTCATATATTGGATACGATCCAAGATGATCATTCAGTCATACGATGACAATTAATTCAAACGTTGGATAAGAATGACCAAATCTAATTTTGGAAAGGTTGTTTTCAAAATTGTAAGATTTAAGTATCGACTTAATTCTATCATTGCTTAAAGGTTAATTAAATAGTCGATGTTTTGAATACGATTCAAAAGGATAAATAAACTATTTAATAATCCTTAGATTTTCTTTATGAAAGGAAATCAAAGACATAGCTCTTGTGATCTTTCTTAAGTCTTATGAAGACTACACTAAGAAACATTTACAAGTGCTTGAAGGATTAAAATGAAAGTTAGGGCAAGTGCTTAAATAGAGAACTTATTGAAGTTTCTATTCTAGGCTGGTAAGTTGAGATAAATCTATCTAAGTTCAACTCAACTCTTAGATATATGATATCTTTCGAGTGTGATTAAATTAGAAAGATTAAATGCAGATATGGAAGGTGAAACAAACGTTGTAACACTTACCATATTCTGGATCTAGTAAACTGATAAGGGAACTAAATAAATGTTATTATGTTCCGGTTCTTATGAAAAACATACTTTTAGTTATTTGTTAGGATTTAGTAGACATATTCAATTGTAAAGAATAAATGTTATTCCGATAAAGTTGAAAGGTCACTGAATCTAACATACTAGATTGATGTCACTATATAGATGATATATGTGATGAGATCTCAACTAAATATTTGTATGGCTGTTATCCTTGATTTGTGGTTACTCTAGACATAGTCTCTATGGAAGGGAAGCGTGTGATCAAACGTCATTCTGATGATGATGAACCATATGATTATGAATCATGTGGGTTATGTGTATCTTATCCAAAGAGGACTAAAATACCCTTTTAAGAAAAGGTTATGAAACCTAGAAGATTGACTAAAGCCTAAACATATTGATGATTGTTGGCTTGTGACAATTTATACCATAAACAATTGTTTGTCTCTATCTTGGACTATTTTTAGAAATAGTTGAATGTACTTATTGAAGTACGACGATTCGGAAAGCCCGAAAAGTTCGAGCTAGTACGAATATGAGATTGATGAGCTACTTAGGAATTAATCTTTAATTAGATTGAAGTAATTAATACCTGAAGGGTGTTTCAGAAGTCGTCTGAAAGGAATAAGATTCCATTGAAGGATACCATCTTTGGGATACGCAATTAGATTGTGTTCCCAAAATGGAAACAACACTTTATATGATAACAGTGTGACGCAAGCCATGCGAAGTATCCCTTACCCGTTTCGGGATAGTGCCCTTACACTTAACCGAGTTCCAAAGAATAAAGGTTGAATAAATTCCATATTAGATATGGAAGACGATAATGTCAAATCTATCTTAACCGATGATTTGAAGTTGCCATAGGCAAAGTCAGAAAGGCTTGGAGCTTAGTACGACATATGCAACTTTGTGGAATATCTTAGCAAGTACGCTAGATACTATTTACTCGTCCGCGGAGCAAAAGGCGTTTGTCTCCAAACATGCTGTCTTCTAGAGGAAGTGTTTCTTCCAATAGAAACAGTGGGAGTGAATCATATCTCAAAAGAGTTTGAGAACCACAAAGATATATTCAACCAGAGTAACGTGAGCGGACGCCACATAGCGATGAGGTGTAAAACACTGCTCAGTGCACACAAAAGTTCTGTAAGTCTGTGGATAACCTCAAGCTTGAAAAGGCTGTTGGTATGTTCATCTTGAAGAATGAATATCTCACGACTTATGAAAGAATGTTTGAAAGGCAGGTTTGAGAGATATGGCCAGGAGCCATAAAATCTGAATTAGATTCCATTAGTGACAAACCAGGTTGTAAACCTAGTCTGTCTTACCTAGAGGGAATGTCCCCGTAAGGCTGAGCCCAGTTCTATTCAGATAATACTTGTTATAACTTTGTATCATGACTATATGATAGTGTTGAAGACGTTGGGCAGACAACTCGATGTTCATAGACGATAACATGATATGTAAGCCCACGAGATCCATTTATGGACTCAAACAAGTTTCTCTAGACGATTTCTTTGTTAGATAATCATAGGAGTTTGATTTAGTCAAAAGAAGGATATGCCCATGTGCAAGATGGATAGTGGGAGTGTGTTATGATTTTGAGCAAGGTATTAGATATCTCTCTCGAGAATTAATGCCCCATGTCACAGTCAATTAATGTTTGGTAATTCAAGGTCTTTACGAAAGCACTTGGATTGGCAGGTCTTATTTTGGAAATAAGAATCTATAGCGATAGATTTAACTGCTGTTAGATTATAGTTTACCTATATAGATGTGATGCTAAAAGAGTTTAGCATAGATCACGACGGGGATACTGCTAGCCAGTGTTCTCAAGATCTATCTATGTTAGGACATTCGTCCTAAAGATAAGGTGAAAGATGATGCTTATGGAAGGTTTCCTTCGCTACTGCGATAGGAACCATCATAAAGGAAATGCCGGATGTTCATAGTTCATGAAGTCATAAGCAAGTATGAAAGTAAATATGGTAAATGTCGAGAATATCCTTAAACAAGTTAAGGAAAGTTTCCTAGTTTATTGAAACTTGGAATTAAATAAACGTACGTAGATATACAGACGTATATCCTGAGTCTTATGAAGGCGAGTGGGAGCTACTGTCTGGGTTTGCAATCACTTTGAATAAGTGATACAGTGAGCTGGAAATGTTCTTAGCGATGGGTCACTGTATATTCTACAATTAGGCCAAAACACAGTAGTGCCTTAGAGGCGCAGCGGGAGCAGTACATGGATCTAGAAGGTTCATTCTTGAACCTTGTACGGTTCTTCCACCTTTTCTATATAGCTGATATAGTAAGTGGATTTATTGCTTGATGCAAGGACCAGGGTCTCGTCAGAGATTCGTGTGTGTGTTGAGGCGGTTCCTTTGACTTGATCATATGGAACGTGATATGAAGATAGTCTGAGTCCCCACGGATAGCGATCCATTTATGGCTAGGGCTGGTTGCGAGTATTGCATGAGATTCTTGTGTTTCAACTTGGTCTTGTGTGTGCTAGTGATTGGTTTTAGGCCAAGTGGGAGATTGTTGGAATAGTGTCCTAAACCCAATCGGGTTGGAACGGATCCGACCGGGTCGGATCATTTCTACTTGTTGAAATATTAGCATATATTAAGCATTTTTAGCACTCTTGTGTAACACTTGTGCACATTATTTATTCTTTGTACACATGACATATTAATTATATTATATAAATAATTAATATGTCCTTATCATAACTTTTCTACTTTATTGGGTTCTAAGTTCTAGCCGCCCATATAGATACTCAAGTTGGCCGCCCTATTTGCTATCCATAGCATAGCTAGTTTACTTTATTAAAGTTGTATCTATTTATACTCTTGTTCAATCAATGAATAAACTAAGTTGAAGTTTACTCAAGTATTATGAAATATTAGCATATATTAAGCATTTTTAGCACTCTTGTGTAACACTTGTGCACATTATTTATTCTTTGTACACATGACATATTAATTATATTATATAAATAATTAATATGTCATTTATCATAACTTTTCTACTTTATTGGGTTCTAAGTTCTAGCCGCCCATATAGATACTCAAGTTGGCCGCCATTATTTGCTATCCATAGCATAGCTAGTTTACTTTATTAAAGTTGTATCTATTTATACTCTTGTTCAATCAATGAATAAACTAAGTTGAAGTTTACTCAAGTATTATTTACTTTCTCAAACTCTCTTCATGGTATCAGAGCGCCAAGTTACTGAGTTCTAAAATCCGCTGCAACTCAGTATTTTGTTATTCCAAAAATGTCTACTGTAACTGACAGTTCATCTTCATCAGTAGACTCCCAGCTGCCTCAGCAGGCTGGGGTCACTGAATCTTCTTCTTATACAAATCATAGACTTGATGGCAACAACTACTTGCTGTGGTCAAGATCTATGAAAATGTACATCTCGGGACAAGGTAAGATGGGATACCTGTCCGGCTCTAAACCTGCCCCTGCTGATGATGACCCAGGATTTGAAGCATGGGACACTGCTAATAATCAAGTCATGACCATTCTCACAAGATCAATGACAAAAGAGATCGGTGAGAACTTTATGATGTATGATACGCAAAAGAAATGCGGGACAATGCCGGAGATCTTTACTCCAAGAAAGACAATACATCGAAGTGTACGAACTTGAAGCTCAAATTCAAAGCTGAGACAATGGGATATGTACGTAACTCAATACTTCAATCAACTATCTAAGGCATGGCAACACTTAGATATGCTTTGGAAACTCACCCCTGGAATGATGTTAAGGATGCGCCTCTATAAGGACATCATAGAAAAGAAAAGAGTCTTCAAGTTCCTCACCGGATGAACCACTACTCTTGATGATGTTAGAGGGAGAATTCTTGCCACAAAACCTCTCCCAAATCTCAAATCCATGTTTGCTTTGAGGTCAAACATGAAGAAAACGAGGAGGAAAGTCATCTTTCTTGAACACCCCTACCGATAACCCTACGAAGGTGCGCCTGTTGAATGTCGGGAAGGCTGCCGAGGTTCGGGACTTACGGGAAACCTGTGAGAAAAGCTGGAAGGTTGTTCGTGATCACGCAAACGCACAAATCACACCAAGGACAATTGCTGGAAGCTTCATGGCAAGCCTAATCCCTCTAAAACCTCAAAACCAACCAGGGAAAATCAAGGCAGGCTTGTCAGTGACGAGGAGAATGACAGCCAGCTGAATGCTCAGTTTGCTGCATTTAAAGCCTTTGTTGCTCAGCATCAGGAGGGTAGCTCCTCTACTGAAATGGCCACTCATGCTAAAACGGGTATATTCCGCTCACCTCTTAGTAATGAGACTTGGATTGTTGATTCGGGGCTTCTTCCCACATGACCGGTAATAAAAACCTCATTACCCACTATATGCCTTGCACCCAAATTCACGAAATTAAGGCTGATGGTTCTGTCTTATGCAAAAGGTGTTGGGAAAGTTAAACTTACTAATCGGATATATCTACAAGGTGTCTTATTTGTTCCAAAGTTAGATTGTAACCTTATATACGTCGGTAAACTCACTAAAGATCGAATTGAATTTGTTATTTTTGATAAGGATCGGTGCACATTCCAGGATCTTTCTTCACGAGAAGTGATTGGTCAAGCTAAACCACGCTCGGATCGTTTTGTGATCAACCTGGCGAAGACGAGAAAGACGAAGACGAATCTGCCTCGGCGGCCGCACTCGAGACCTAGACAATATCATGTTATGGCATTATAGACTAGGACATCCAAGTTTTGGTTATTTGAAGTCTTTAATTCCGAATTGTTTAAAGGATGTAATCTTAATGATCTTCAATGTGATATTTGTCAATTTGCCAAACTCACCAAATCTGTGTATACTAAATTACCTCACCTCCCATCCACACCTTTCACCTTAATTCACGGTGATGTATGGGGACCCTCAAGAGTAAAAAGTATAACGGGCAAGAGGTGGTTTGTCACCTTCATAGATGACCACACCGAACCACTTGGTTATTTTTAATGAAGGATAAATGCGAAGTTGGATCCATCTTTCAAGAATTTTACAACATGGTCTCTACTCGGTTTGACACTAAGATTAAAATTTTGAAGATCGACAATGCTCTTGAATATTATGAGTCTAATCTCGGTAATTTCTTGATGAATAAGGTAATTGTCCATATCGGTAGTTGTGTTGAGACACCTCGGCAAAATGGAGTTGCTTTGAGAGAAAGAACAGAGCACTGTCTTGGAAATGGCCGGATCAATCATGTTCACTACAAATGTTCCAAAATATATGTGGGGTGAAGCTATAATGACTGCCACATACTTAATCAACAGGCTTCCCAGCAGAGTGTTAGGTTTCAAGACTCCTGTCCAAACCCTGCTGACGTTGATGACAGACCTATTGCTCTAAGGAAAGGGAAAAGATCATGCACCGATCATTCTATTCATACTTATTTATCTTATGACCAGTTATCTCCTGTATTTGCCATGTTTACACGGGACACGGACTCTCACTCTATTCCTCAAAATATTCGGGAGGCCCTTCAAAATGATAAGTGGAAGGTTTCTTCATTAAAACGAGAGATGACGCACTCCTAAATAATCATACTTGGGACCTCACAACTCTCCCCAAAGGCAAGAAGACGATCGGTTTGTAGATGGTTATTCACCATCAAATACAATGCGATGGTACAATTGACAAGTATAAAGCCGGACTAGTGGCTAGAGGGTTCACTCAAACTTATGGCATTGACTATACGAAACTTTTGCACCGGTAGCAAAGCTTAACACTTTGTCGAGTACTTGATTTCTCTAGTTGTCCAACTTGACCGTGGCCTCTTCACCAATTGGATATCAAAAATGCTTTTCTCAATGGTGACCTTGCGAGGAGGTCTACATGAATGTACCTCCCGGTTTTGTCAATCCCCACACTCAAGGCAAGGTATGCAAACTCGGTAAATCTCTATATGGCTGAAGCAATCCCCGCAGCCTGGTTTGGAAAACTCACTACTATGGTTAAAGGCTGCTTGGATATCATCAATGCAACTCGATCACACTATGTTTATCAAGACAACCAACCGAGAGAAGGTCTATTCTTATTGTATATGTGGATGATATCATCCTTACTTGGAGATGACTCTGCGAGATCCAACATTTGAAGACTCTACGGCAAAGGTATTCCAAGTTAAAGATCGGGCTACCTAAAATACTTTCTTGGTATGGAAATAGCTAGAAACGGTAAAGGCATTTCGATCTCTCAAAGGAAGTATGTCTTGGATCTGTTTGAAGGAAAGCGGCATCTTTGGGATGCAAACCTCTTTGTATCCCCAGGTAGACCCCGAGTAATACCTGTTTGCATGGTAACATCGTTGTCAGGAAGGATCAATATCAGAGACTTGTAGGGAAACTCATTTATCTGTCCCATACAAGACCTGATATTGCATATGGAGTCAGTCTGGTGAGCCAATTCATGCATTGCCCTACTGAGCAACATTGGGATGCTGTGAACAGAATACTGAGGTATTTGAAATCCACTCCTGGCCAAGGCTTGCACTTCATCAAGTCTACTGAGAGATCTATCAAGGTTTACACTGATGCTGATTGGGCTGGTTGTCACATAGACAGAAGGTCTACTACAGGCTACTGTTCTTATGTATGGGGCAATCTTGTCACCTGGAGGAGCAAGAAACAACCTACTGTCTCTAGAAGCAGTGCTGAAGCTGAACTCAGGGCACTTGTTTTGGGCATTTGTGAAGCTCTTTGGCTCAAAAGAGTACTTACTGAACTTCAGCAGCCTACTCAGCAACCTATCACACTCTGCTGTGATAATAATTCACATTATGCATGGCGAGAGGATCCGAGTTCATCATGACAAAACCAAACATGTGGACATTGACGGACACTTCTGAAGGAGAAGATTGATGCCAAGATCATTCAACTTCGGTATGTTCCCTCGACGGACGAAATGCGACATCCTCACCAAGGCTATTCCACCTCTTATGTTCAGCAGACTAAGTAGCAAACTTGGTTGTATCAACATATACAACCCAGTTTGAGGGGGGGTGTTGAAATATTAGCATATATTAAGCATTTTTAGCACTCTTGTGTAACACTTGTGCACATTATTTATTCTTTGTACACATGACATAGTAATTATATTATATATATAATTAATATGTCATGTGTACAAAGAATAAATAATGTGCACAAGTGTTACACAAGAGTGCTAAAAATGCTTAATATATGCTAATATTTCAACACTACTATTTCTTTATGTTTATACATATATTAAATGGATTTTCTGTTGTCATATATATGTTCTTTTAAAGAACCAATTATGAATTGCTATATGATAACGTCCTTTGTGTTAAATCTGTGATAGAGAAACCATGATAGGCGATTATGGTTGATGAGATCTCTAATCACTTCAATAAGTTTGATACTTAAATGTCTACTAGGCGATGTACTATTAAACGGGGCATTGATAGTATAAACGGACTAGCACGTATTAGATGTCTTCTCTCTTTAGGGCGGGGATAGATCTCGTCTATCGAAGTGTAGAGACACTTGGACATGTACGTGGACGTGTATTAGAGAATGCGTACGTTAGACTGACCCACTTACACGGATAAGTGTCACACTATGTGGCGGTTGTGTAATTATCCTTAAGACCGGAGTCTTCATGGCATCACGGTGTGGATTGTCATGCTTTGACACTATTGAGGTTCCCCCTAGCCACGGGGCGATCATGCGGTAGTGATTGGGTATGATATTGAAGCATGCGGAGTATACATGATTGGTCGTCTAGGAATCGCGTATCCTATGATTGGGATCGAATATCCGAAATGGCCTTCTTATAAGGAATGTCTTACTCTCGTGAATCTTTGCAAAGTGGGAGTAAATGAGTTACTTCGAGAGAGCATGATATCCAGGATTATAAGATACGGTCGTTGATGTTTTGACACTCGACTAACGACCGTATGGATATTATTACAGCGATAGGATTGTAAGTTACACGGTAACTGTTTCACATGAAAGGTAGTAGTCATTGCATTTGATACTTCCGATGATTGGGGGTCACGGTGTGTTGCTAGACGCTATCCCGTGATCGTTAGGCATGAAGGGCATTTTCGTAATTTGCACTTTGTGTCTACGGCCAACATATTCGGAAGCCTATCGGGTCACACACATATGAACATCTAGCCGGATTAAAATGTGGTTATAGTTGATGACCAAATAAGGAAAGAATTTATCTCGTACTATAACGGTTATAGCCGTAAATTAATATTGTGGTATTTATTTATTATGAATAAATATAATACAAGATATTATTTTTGTTGATTAATTAAATATGTATATTGATACATAAAATTCGAAATATATATATATATATATATATATGATATACATGTATTTTGTGAATTAATTAATCATAGAATTATATTAATTAAAGAATGTTCCGGATGCCAAATCTTTGGGATATGGGGCGCCACTTTCAATGTGTATAAGATACACTTGGATTGTGCAATTTAATTAATGAGATTATCATAGATTAATATTAGATATTAATGACTATAGATTTGCACACATGTGTAAATTGATTTAGGGTAATAAGATATATGTAGTCAATATAAGATATTGACAATATCTTGGAAATATTTAATATGGGATATTAAATTAAATGAGATAAATCAATCAAATATATTTTCCTTATTTTATTGGAAAAAATGTTTTCTTCTCCTCCACACTACATAGGGGCGCCCCAACCACTATAAAAAGGAGGTGGGTGTCAAGCTCTTTTGTATCATCATAATTCCAAGAGCTAATAGTTCTTGCGTAAAATAGAGAGCATCCTATAGAGAGTTGGAGAGAGGGGAAAAGGGCCGGTCTAGCAACCGGAGTTTTCCAATAGCAATCCATGATGGGATTCCGGCGGGCTGTTCGTGTGGACTAGCGGTAGAGGCCGAACACTTCGGCGGCTCTATGCAGAACTACTCTCCTCAGACGGTCAAAGCGTCAATCTTTTAGATCAACCAAGGTAACCACCGTCTACTACTTGTTTGTTTATTACTTAAACAAAGTCGATCCTGGTTAAAAGGAAATAAAATTTTAAATTCCGCTGCGTTCCCGCGTAGATTTCCTAACACATACGGGTGGTATTAGGTTTGACCGTCACTGATCCATACACTGATCATACGGGGTGGTATTAGGTTTGACCGTCACTGATCCATACACTGATCATACGGGGTGGTATTAGGTTTGACCGTCACTGATCCATACACTGATCATACTGGGTGGTATTAGGTTTGACTGTCATTGATCCATACACTGATCATACTGGGTGGTATTAGGTTTGACCGTCACTGATCCATACACTGATCATACTGGGTGGTATTAGAATTGACCGTCATTGATCCATACACTGATCATATTGGGTGGTATTAGGTTTGACCGTCATTGATCCATACACTGATCATACTGGGTGGTATTAAGTTTGACCGTCATTGATCCATGCACTGATCATACTGGGTGGTATTAGGTTTGACGGTCATTGATCCATACAAGGTTTGACGGTCATTGATCCATACATTGATCATACTGGGTGGTATTAGGTTTGACCGTCATTGATCCATACAATGATCATACTTGGGTGGTATTAGGTTTGACCGTCATTGATCCATACACGATCATACTTGGGTGGTCTTAGGTTTGACCGTCATTGATCCATACACGATCATCTTGGGTGGTGTTAGGTTTGACCGTCATTGATCCATACACCGATCATACTAGGTGGTATTAGGTTTGACCGTCATTGATCCATACAACGATCATACTTGGGTGGTATGTCATTGATCCATACAATGATCATACTTGGGTGGTATTAGGTTTGACCATCACCGATCCATACATTGATCATCTTGGGTGGTATTAGGTTTGACCGTCATTGATCATACATTGATTCATAGAGTTATTGTCGTTAAATCCCGAATAATTCCCATTAAGTGTTATTGTAATTAAATTCCGGATAATTCCCGATAGTGTTGTTGTCAATTAAATCCCGGATAATTTTAATTAATAATTATTGTATTTTATTGTAATTGATAACAAATTACTCGATTCGACTCGAATCGACTCGTTATAGTATTGATTTGATTCTTTCCCACTATAAAAGGATAAGCCTCGGATTACCACTTACCTTGATTTTCGCGGCTAGCATCTACCCATTCCAAGCGGCAAGCATCATCTCCAGATCCATTCTACTTGAACCATGAACGGTAATTTCTTAAGTGTCAATTTTTTGTTTTTTGATATTTATAGTAATTGGTTTCGATAATTATAAAACCCAGATTTTGTTGCTTATAAAACCCGCAATTTTTTTGTTTTTCTATAATTATGTTCAATTGTCAATCTGACTTGTCATTCTTTGTTATCTTCAACAAACTAAGCATTGATTCTGCAACTTAATGTTTCTGATGAAGGGTGAATCAATTGATCTGTTTGAAAGTGTGTGTTTGAGTGTTAAATTGAGTGAACCATTGTGTTGTTTTTCTACAATGATGAATGTGTAAACGATGGATCTAATTTAGTTGTTTGTGAATTGTGATATAGTTATTTTTCTGGGTTAACAATTTAATGTTTCTGATGAAGGATTGGTGGCGATTAATGAGACTCGTTTATTGAATATTGAGGAGATTGAAGATCTTCAACATCAGGAATATGAAGAGATGGTGAACGACATTAAGGAACTTGAAGATCTTGAACATAAAGAATATGAACGGATGATTAAGGAAAGGGAGTATTTTGAGGAACTAATAAAAATCGCCATTGAAATGGAAGAGGAAGAAAAAGAAAGGCGAGGGGCACACACAACATCAAGATTACTATGATTCCTGTGGAAATAAAGTCGACTCTTCGGACTCCGAAGGTGTAATCATTTTTCTAACAAAAATGTGTAATGTAAACATTAATGTAATTTTGTTGTTTAATGTGTTAATTTGTGTAATGTGTAATGTTAATATGAATTGTTATCCTTGATTATAATCTTCAATGCGTGTTATTAGTATACGCATAATGTACTTTTTCCTTGGACCCCTATTAGTATTGTATTGCATATTGTACTTTCCTTGGACCAATAAATAAAGTGAATAATACGTACTACCTCCGTCCCATAAAAAAATGTCCTTTTTTTAGTTTCACACAAATTAAGAAACGTAATTAATGTGTTGTGTTTTAGTAGTATATTGACATATTTAATTAGCATTCACTTTTAAAAAAGGCTTGTATTGGAATATGACATGTGTGCACTAAATAAATGTTGAACTAAGGATACTTTTCGAAAATAACCATTAAATGATGCATTGCTATTGTAAAGTGACACATTTTAGATTTGTGTTTTTCCATTTTTTTTTTTGGAAAATTAAAATAGCTTCAACGTGTCTTTCCATTTTTAAAGTATTTCTAATGTAATAAAAAAAACATATCACCCTAATTTTTTCATAAAAAACACAATACAACAACGAAATTCACAAAATTCACAAAATTCATAACATTCATAAAATTCATGTCCACTTAGGTCACTAACCAACTTGATAACATTCATAAAATTCAGATTACAAAACAACCACTTAGCGTAACCAAGAAACGGAACAACATCCACTAATTACCTTTTCTTATCGTAACCAAGAAACGGAACACATCTTCGGTGCTATGTTCATAGAAGATGAAAAAAAAGTTCATCCCCAGCAGTCACTTGGTTTTCCTCATAAAAGGACTGCATTCCTTTAATGCGGACTCGCATAGTCCCCTTAGTCGTAGCATCAGTCCTAGCATAACACCAATTACGCCCAGCAACACGCACACCCACAAGCCTATTTTTTAGCAATCCTTTTGCTCTTGCAAAAGCGATTGGGACATTCTAAAAAACCAGAAAAATAACATTAACCATTATGAAGTGAAAAACGAGATAAATCACTACAATCAATTTCAAAAAAAAAAAATCCGATAACACCATACCACATAGCCACGAAGTAAATCTGTAGAGGTTATAATCTTAGTGAACGAATTATCACCGCCTTCTAACTCGAGATCTTCATCACAACTGCTGTCACTGCTTATAATGTAGACTTTTGGTTCTGAGAACAGACAATCTCGACTGCTGCTATCACTATCAGCTATTGCACCTAGCATAAGAAGGAGAAATGAAATGAATGAATCACTTTTTTTTTGAAATTTTACAGAGAAATTTCCATCGAATCACTTTTTTTTTCCCTAGATCCATTCAAAAAAACGAAAGAATTATACACTGATCCATTCACTAGATCGAATCATCCCAAAAGCGAAAGAATTAAAACCCTAAAAATAAGAAACCACATACCTGCTGTTTCAAAAAAACAATAAAAAAACAACCTACCTTCTCTGAAAATTCTGATATGAAGGTATGAAGAAACAAGGGGCGGCAATTGGAATGAAGGCTTCTAATTTCAACTAATGAGACGAAAGTGAAGAAGGGTTATGATGGGGCGGCAATAAATGGGGCGGGAATTGAACCGTGTGATGTGAACCAACGTATCATCAATTTATTTTGGAATTAAATAGGAAACCTACCCCCCCCCCTCCTACCATTTACTTAAAAACACTAGAAATGTATGACATAATGACAATAGATAATTACAATATATTACATAATCACACAATAGATTACAAATTAATAAATGAGTTGTTTTTTAAGCGGGAGTGGCTAATAATATTTCATTGTTTAGTGTGAAACTGAAAACGATGCAATCGGAATGTGAGAATGCCTTATATTATGGGACAAAGCCAAAAAGCTAAATGGATTTATATTACGGGACGGAGGGAGTAGCATATTTTTCCCCATTGGAAATTTCATTATAAACATACAAAACCCTAAATAAGTATTTCTAATCTTTTACAACCATGCCAATAGAGATAGTGAAAACTAGAAATGGATTACATATTGACAATAGATAATGACAATAGATTACAAATACATATTGTACTTGATTACAAATGAGTACTTCTAATCTATTTAAAAAACATGAAACCCTAATTTCCCCATAAACAAATAACAATCTAAAAAATCACATAAAATCACTTAAACCGAAACTCTAATGCTAATAATATTTCCAGGCAACGCTCAGGCATTGCACATGCATTGCTTGAATAAAACTTCTTCCATACTTGAGATCAATGTTGAGCAACAAAACTTTTTTCAAGACTTCAATACTCAATAGCATTACATTTCTAATCTCATCCAAAGTAAAAAGTGGAACTTGTACATTTGTTGAATATGTACTAGTAGTAGTATCAACATTTGTTACATTTCAATACTCAATAGCATTACATTTCTAATCATTTTCTCCTATTCCAATACTTGAAATATTCTTGATATCATCAATGCGAATCTTTTGAAAATCTTCATGTTCTTGATCATCATCATCATCCTGCTTACAAAATTGGTTTTGATTAATATTATAGTCCATTCTTGGTGGTGGACATAGATGGTTATGGTCAAAATTAAGCAAGCACAAGCATATTTGCAGGACATCCTTTTGAGCTGCTGCATTTATAGCAGCCAATGTAACATACTTTCATAAAGACAAACAAAAAAAGTGTAACATTTTTCCTCTCTTCACATAATCCATAACTAATTCTATTGTAATCATCATTGTAGTTGTAATACAAAATCCAAACCTACTTCATTCAGACATCCCCTTTTGAAATAGTGAAACTAAATTTTTTCTTTTTCTACGACAAAACATTTACCACAAAAAATCAACAAATCTAGAAATGAAGGATCAAAAACAAAAGCATTTAAAATTATCAGCCAACCAAATCATTTGCAATTAGCAGCAATGACTGTAATTATCGAAAAACACAGAATTTACTTGTCAACAACTTCCAAAGAGATAGTTAATGGCGAGAAGATGCCATTTCTTCAATGGATTTCTGCGTTTTTTAATGGGGAAATGTTCATTGATTTGCTATGTTTACATGGTAGATATTGGAGTCAGTTTGGTTTCACAAAAAAGGGGAGAAAAGTTCTTCATTTCGTGATTTTGGAGGAAAAAGAGGAGAAATATAAGGGAATGATTTTCCCTTTTCAATTTGGCGAAAAAGATGAGAAAAATATAAGCTAACGGCAGTGTGAAAGAGTCCGTTTGTTGATGGGGTCATTTTAGTCTTTTCATCCGTTTTTAATATCTCCCCTCTTTTTCATTTATTTTTTATTTTGGTGTTTTGGTCAAAGCCCTTTTACGCAAACCCCTCCCCTCGGGGACCCTTTTAAACTAAAACCCCTTTTTAAGTAAGGTCAATAGCGGGTTTGGGTCGGTTTTTACGGGTAATTAGGTTAAATTCACTCCTCGATATATATATATATATATATATATATATATATATATATATATATATATATATATATATATATATATATATATATATATACACTAGTCAAAGATAAGGTGAAAGATGATGCTTATGGAAGGTTTCCTTCGCTCTCGCGATAGGAACCATCATAAAGGAAATGCCGGATGTTCATAGTTCATGAAGTCATAAGCAAGTATGAAAGTAAATATGGTAAATGTCGAGAATATCCTTAAACAAGTTAAGGAAAGTTTCCTAGTTTATTGAAACTTGGAATTAAATAAACGTACGTAGATATACGTACGTATATCCCGAGTCTTATGAAGGCGAGTGGGAGCTACCGTATCGGGTTTGCAATCACTTTGAATAAGTGATACAGTGAGCTGGAAATGTTCTTAGCGATGGGTCACTGTATATTCTACAATTAGGCCAAAACACAGTAGTGCCTTAGAGGCGCAGCGGGAGCAGTACATGGATCTAGAAGGTTCATTCTTGAACCTTGTACGGTTCTTCCACCTTTTCTATATAGCTGATATAGTAAGTGGATTTATTGCTTGATGCAAGGACCAGGGTCTCGTCAGAGATTCGTGTGTGTGTTGAGGCGGTTCCTTTGACTTGATCATATGGAACGTGATATGAAGATAGTCTGAGTCCCCACGGATAGCGATCCATTTATGGCTAGGGCTGGTTGCGAGTATTGCATGAGATTCTTGTGTTTCAACTTGGTCTTGTGTGTGCTAGTGATTGGTTTTAGGCCAAGTGGGAGATTGTTGGAATAGTGTCCTAAACCCAATCGGGTTGGACCGGATCCGACCGGGTCGGATCATTTCTACTTGTTGAAATATTAGCATATATTAAGCATTTTTAGCACTCTTGTGTAACACTTGTGCACATTATTTATTCTTTGTACACATGACATATTAATTATATTATATAAATAATTAATATGTCCTTATCATAACTTTTCTACTTTATTGGGTTCTAAGTTCTAGCTGCCCATATAGATACTCAAGTTGGCCGCCCTATTTGCTATCCATAGCATAGCTAGTTTACTTTATTAAAGTTGTATCTATTTATACTCTTGTTCAATCAATGAATAAACTAAGTTGAAGTTTACTCAAGTATTATGAAATATTAGCATATATTAAGCATTTTTAGCACTCTTGTGTAACACTTGTGCACATTATTTATTCTTTGTACACATGACATATTAATTATATTATATAAATAATTAATATGTCATTTATCATAACTTTTCTACTTTATTGGGTTCTAAGTTCTAGCCGCCCATATAGATACTCAAGTTGGCCGCCCTATTTGCTATCCATAGCATAGCTAGTTTACTTTATTAAAGTTGTATCTATTTATACTCTTGTTCAATCAATGAATAAACTAAGTTGAAGTTTACTCAAGTATTATTTACTTTCTCAAACTCTCTTCATGGTAGCAGAGCACCAAGTTACTGAGTTCTAAAATCCGCTGCAACTCAGTGTTTTGTTATTCCAAAAATGTCTACCAGTAATCGACAGCTTCATCTTCATCGAGTAGACTCCCGAGTACCGCCTCGAGCGGGGGGTCACTGAATCTTCTTCTTATACAAATCATAGACTTGATGGCAACAACTACTTGCTGTGGTCAAGATCTATGAAAATGTACATCTCGGGACAAGGTAAGATGGGATACCCGTCCGGCTCTAAACCTCGCCCTCGCCGATGATGACCCGGGATTTGAAGCATGGGACACGCTAATAATCAAGTCATGACCATTCTCACAAGATCAATGACAAAAGAGATCGGTGAGAACTTTATGATGTATGATACCGCAAAAGAAATGCGGGACAATGCCGTAGAGATCTTTACTCCAAGAAAGACAATACATCGAAGTGTACGAACTTGAAGCTCAAATTCAAAACTGCACAATGGGATATGTCTCGTAACTCAATACTTCAATCAACTATCTAAGGCATGGCAACACTTAGATATGCTTTGGAAACTCACCCCCGGAATGATGTTAAGGATGCGCCTCTATAAGGACATCATAGAAAAGAAAAGAGTCTTCAAGTTCCTCACCGGACCGAACCCTACTCTTGATGATGTTAGAGGGAGAATTCTTGCCACAAAACCTCTCCCAAATCTCAAATCCATGTTTGCCGAGGTCAAACATGAAGAAAGCGAGGAGGAAAGTCATGCTTCTTGAACACCCTGCGATAACCCTACCGAAGGTACCGCCTGCCGAATGTCGGGAAGGCCGCCGAGGTTACTCGGGACTTACGGAAACCTGCTGAGAAAACTGGAAGGTTGTTCTGTGATCACTGCAAACGCACAAATCACACCAAGGACAATTGCTGGAAGCTTCATGGCAAGCCTAATCCCTCTAAAACCTCAAAACCAACCAGGGAAAATCAAGGCAGGCTTGTCAGTGACGAGGAGAATGACAGCCAGCTGAATGCTCAATTTGCTGCATTTAAAGCCTTTGTTGCTCAGCATCAGGAGGGTAGCTCCTCTACTGAAATGGCCACTCATGCTAAAACAGGTATATTCCGCTCACCTCTTAGTAATGAGACTTGGATTGTTGATTCTGGGGCTTCTTCCCACATGACTGGTAATAAAAACCTCATTACCCACTATATGCCTTGCACCCAAATTCACAGAATTAAGACTGCTGATGGTTCTGTGTCTTATGCAAAAGGTGTTGGGAAAGTTAAACTTACTAATCAGATATATCTACAAGGTGTCTTATTTGTTCCAAAGTTAGATTGTAACCTTATATCTCGTCGGAAACTCACTAAAGATCCGAATTGACCGTTATTTTTGATAAGGATCGGTGCACATTCCAGGATCTTTCTTCACAGAAGTGATTGGTCAAGCTAAACCCTCGCTCGGATGATTTGTTTGTGATCAACCTGCCGAAGACAAGACCGAAGACCGAATCGCCTCGGCCACCGCACTCGAACCTAGACAATATCATGTTATGGCATTATAGACTAGGACATCCAAGTTTTGGTTATTTGAAGTCTTTAATTCCAGAATTGTTTAAAGGATGTAATCTTAATGATCTTCAATGTGATATTTGTCAATTTGCCAAACTCACCAAATCTGTGTATACTAAATTACCTCACCTCCCATCCACACCTTTCACCTTAATTCACAGTGATGTATGGGGACCCTCAAGAGTAAAAAGTATAACAGGCAAGAGGTGGTTTGTCACCTTCATAGATGACCACACCAGAACCACTTGGTTATTTTTAATGAAGGATAAATCTGAAGTTGGATCCATCTTTCAAGAATTTTACAACATGGTCTCTACTCAGTTTGACACTAAGATTAAAATTTTGAAGACTGACAATGCTCTTGAATATTATGAGTCTAATCTCAGTAATTTCTTGATGAATAAGGTAATTGTCCATATCAGTAGTTGTGTTGAGACACCTCAGCAAAATGGAGTTGCTGAGAGAAAGAACAGGCACCTGCTGGAAATGGCCAGATCAATCATGTTCACTACAAATGTTCCAAAATATATGTGGGGTGAAGCTATAATGATCGCCACATACTTAATCAACGAGCTTCCCGGCGAGTGTTAGGTTTCAAGACTCCCGTCCAAACCCTGCTGACGTTGATGACAGACCTATTGCTCTAAGGAAAGGGAAAAGATCATGCACCGATCATTCTATTCATACTTATTTATCTTATGACCAGTTATCTCCTGTATTTGCCATGTTTACACAGGACCTGGACTCTCACTCTATTCCTCAAAATATTCAGGAGGCCCTTCAAAATGATAAGTGGAAGGCTGCTGTTAAAACAGAGATGACTGCACTCCTAGATAATCATACTTGGGACCTCACAACTCTCCCCAAAGGCAAGAAGACAGTCAGCTGTAGATGGTTATTCACCATCAAATACAATGCTGATGGTACAATTGACAAGTATAAAGCCAGACTAGTGGCTAGAGGGTTCACTCAAACTTATGGCATTGACTATACAGAAACTTTTGCACCAGTAGCAAAAAGCTTAACACCGTCGTGTACCGATTTCTCTACCGTCCAACTTGACCGGCCTCTTCACCAATTGGATATCAAAAATGCTTTTCTCAATGGTGACCTTACCGAGGAGGTCTACATGAATGTACCTCCCGGTTTTGTCAATCCCCACACTCAAGGCAAGGTATGCAAACTCAGTAAATCTCTATATGGCCTGAAGCAATCCCCCAGAGCCTGGTTTGGAAAACTCACTACTATGGTTAAAGCTGCTGGATATCATCAATGCAACTCTGATCACACTATGTTTATCAAGACAACCAACCAGAGAAGGTCTATTCTTATTGTATATGTGGATGATATCATCCTTACTGGAGATGACTCTACTGAGATCCAACATTTGAAGACTCTACTGGCAAAGGTATTCCAAGTTAAAGATCTGGGCTACCTAAAATACTTTCTTGGTATGGAAATAGCTAGAAACGGTAAAAGGCATTTCGATCTCTCAAAAGGAAGTATGTACTTGGATCCGCCGAAAGAAATCGGCATCTTTGGGATGCAAACCTGCTTTGTATCCCCAAGTAGACCCCAGTAATACCCTGCTGCATGGTAACATCGTTGTCAGGAAGGATCAATATCAGAGACTTGTAGGGAAACTCATTTATCTGTCCCATACAAGACCTGATATTGCATATGGAGTCAGTCTGGTGAGCCAATTCATGCATTGCCCTACTGAGCAACATTGGGATGCTGTGAACAGAATACTGAGGTATTTGAAATCCACTCCTGGCCAAGGCTTGCACTTCATCAAGTCTACTGAGAGATCTATCAAGGTTTACACTGATGCTGATTGGGCTGGTTGTCACATAGACAGAAGGTCTACTACAGGCTACTGTTCTTATGTATGGGGCAATCTTGTCACCTGGAGGAGCAAGAAACAACCTACGTCTCTGAAAGCGATCTTGAAGCCGAACTCGGGGCACTTGTTTTGGGCATTTGTGAAGCTCTTTGGCTCAAAAGAGTACTTACCGAACTTCGAAGCGCCTACTCGGAACCTATCACACTCTGTCGTGATAATAATTCGAATTATGCATGGCGAGAGGATCCGTTCATCATGACAAAACCAAACATGTGGACATTGACGGACACTTCTGAAGGAGAAGATTGATGCCAAGATCATTCAACTTCGCATGTTCCCTCGACGGACCGAATGCGACATCCTCACCAAGGCTATTCCACCTCTTATGTTCGGCGGACTAAGTAGCAAACTTGGTCGTATCAACATATACAACCCGGTTGAGGGGGGGGGGGTGTTGAAATATTAGCATATATTAAGCATTTTTAGCACTCTTGTGTAACACTTGTGCACATTATTTATTCTTTGTACACATGACATAGTAATTATATTATATATATAATTAATATGTCATGTGTACAAAGAATAAATAATGTGCACAAGTGTTACACAAGAGTGCTAAAAATGCTTAATATATGCTAATATTTCAACACTACTATTTCTTTATGTTTATACATATATTAAATGGATTTTCTGTTGTCATATATATGTTCTTTTAAAGAACCAATTATGAATTGCTATATGATAACGTCCTTTGTGTTAAACTGTGATAGAGAAACCATGATAGGCGATTATGGTTGATGAGATCTCTAATCACTTCAATAAGTTTGATACTTAAATGTCTCTAGGCTGATGTACTATTAAACAGGGCATTGATAGTATAAACAGACTAGCACGTATTAGATGTCTTCTCGTCTTTAGGGCGGGGATAGATCTCGTCTATCGAAGTGTAGAGACACTTGGACCGTACGTGGACGTGTATTAGAGAATGCGTACGTTAGGATCGACCCACTTACACGGATAAGTGTCACACTATGTGGCGGTTGTGTAATTATCCTTAAGACCGGAGTCTTCATGGCATCACGGTGTGGATTGTCATGCTTTGACACTATTGAGGTTCCCCTAGCCACGGGGCGATCATGCGGTAGTGATTGGGTATGATATTGAAGCATGCGGAGTATACATGATTGGTCGTCTAGGAATCGCGTATCCTATGATTGGGATCGAATATCCGAAATGGCCTTCTTATAAGGAATGTCTTACTCTCGTGAATCTTTGCAAAGTGGGAGTAAATGAGTTACTTCGAGAGAGCATGATATCCAGATTATAAGATACGGTCGTTGATGTTTTGACACTCGACTAACGACCGTATGGATATTATTACAACGATAGGATTGTAAGTTACACGGTAACTGTTTCACATGAAAGGTAGTAGTCATTGCATTTGACACTTCCGATGATTGGGGGTCACGGTGTGTTGCTAGACGCTATCCCGTGATCGTTAGGCATGAAGGGCATTTTCGTAATTTGCACTTTGTGTCTACGGCCAACATATTCGGAAGCCTATCGGGTCACACACATATGAACATCTAGCCGGATTAAAATGTGGTTATAGTTGATGACCAAATAAGGAAAGAATTTATCTCTCGTACTATAACGGTTATAGCCGTAAATTAATATTGTGGTATTTATTTATTATGAATAAATATAATACAAGATATTATTTTTGTTGATTAATTAAATATGTATATTGATACATAAAATTCGAAATATATATATATATATATATATGATATACATGTATTTTGTGAATTAATTAATCATAGAATTATATTAATTAAAGAATGTTCCGGATGCCAAATCTTTGGGATATGGGGCGCCACTTTCAATGTGTATAAGATACACTTGGATTGTGCAATTTAATTAATGAGATTATCATAGATTAATATTAGATATTAATGACTATAGATTTGCACACATGTGTAAATTGATTTAGGGTAATAAGATATATGTAGTCAATATAAGATATTGACAATATCTTGGAAATATTTAATATGGGATATTAAATTAAATGAGATAAATCAATCAAATATATTTTCCTTATTTTATTGGAAAAAATGTTTTCTTCTCCTCCACACTACATAGGGGCGCCCCAACCACTATAAAAAGGAGGTGGGTGTCAAGCTCTTTCGTATCATCATAATTCCAAGAGCTAATAGTTCTTGCGTAAAATAGAGAGCATCCTATAGAGAGTTGGAGAGAGGGAAAAGGGCCGGTCTAGCAACCGGAGTTTTCCAATAGCAATCCATGATGGGATTCCGGCGGGCTGTTCGTGTGGACTAGCGGTAGAGGCCGAACACTTCGGCGGCTCTATGCAGAACTACTCTCCTCAGACGGTCAAAGCGTCAATCTTTTAGATCAACCAAGGTAACCACCGTCTACTACTTGTTTGTTTATTACTTAAACAAAGTCGATCCTGGTTAAAAGGAAATAAAATTTTAAATTCCGCTGCGTTCCCGCGTAGATTTCCTAACACATACTGGGTGGTATTAGGTTTGACCGTCACTGATCCATACACTGATCATACGGGGTGGTATTAGGTTTGACCGTCACTGATCCATACACTGATCATACTGGGTGGTATTAGGTTTGACTGTCATTGATCCATACACTGATCATACTGGGTGGTATTAGGTTTGACCGTCACTGATCCATACACTGATCATACTGGGTGGTATTAGAATTGACCGTCATTGATCCATACACTGATCATACTGGGTGGTATTAGAATTGACCGTCATTGATCCATACACTGATCATACTGGGTGGTATTAAGTTTGACCGTCATTGATCCATGCACTGATCATACTGGGTGGTATTAGGTTTGACGGTCATTGATCCATACAAGGTTTGACGGTCATTGATCCATACATTGATCATACTGGGTGGTATTAGGTTTGACCGTCATTGATCCATACAATGATCATACTGGGTGGTATTAGGTTTGACCGTCATTGATCCATACACTGATCATACTGGGTGGTCTTAGGTTTGACCGTCATTGATCCATACACTGATCATACTGGGTGGTGTTAGGTTTGACCGTCATTGATCCATACACTGATCATACTAGGTGGTATTAGGTTTGACCGTCATTGATCCATACACTGATCATACTGGGTGGTATGTCATTGATCCATACAATGATCATACTGGGTGGTATTAGGTTTGACCATCACTGATCCATACATTGATCATACTGGGTGGTATTAGGTTTGACCGTCATTGATCATACATTGATTCATAGAGTTATTGTCGTTAAATCCCGAATAATTCCCATTAAGTGTTATTGTAATTAAATTCCGGATAATTCCCGATAGTGTTGTTGTCAATTAAATCCCGGATAATTTTAATTAATAATTATTGTATTTTATTGTAATTGATAACAAATTACTCGATTCGACTCGAATCGACTCGTTATAGTATTGATTTGATTCTTTCCCACTATAAAAGGATAAGCCTCGGATTACCACTTACCTTGATTTTCGCGGCTAGCATCTACCCATTCCAAGCGGCAAGCATCATCTCCAGATCCATTCTACTTGAACCATGAACGGTAATTTCTTAAGTGTCAATTTTTTGTTTTTTGATATTTATAGTAATTGGTTTCGATAATTATAAAACCCAGATTTTGTTGCTTATAAAACCCGCAATTTTTTTGTTTTTCTATAATTATGTTCAATTGTCAATCTGACTTGTCATTCTTTGTTATCTTCAACAAACTAAGCATTGATTCTGCAACTTAATGTTTCTGATGAAGGGTGAATCAATTGATCTGTTTGAAAGTGTGTGTTTGAGTGTTAAATTGAGTGAACCATTGTGTTGTTTTTCTACAATGATGAATGTGTAAACGATGGATCTAATTTAGTTGTTTGTGAATTGTGATATAGTTATTTTTCTGGGTTAACAATTTAATGTTTCTGATGAAGGATTGGTGGCGATTAATGAGACTCGTTTATTGAATATTGAGGAGATTGAAGATCTTCAACATCAGGAATATGAAGAGATGGTGAACAGCATTAAGGAACTTGAAGATCTTGAACATAAAGAATATGAACGGATGATTAAGGAAAGGGAGTATTTTGAGGAACTAATAAAAATCGCCATTGAAATGGAAGAGGAAGAAAAAGAAAGGCAGGGGCCTGCACAACATCAAGATTACTATGATTCCTGTGGAAATAAAGTCGACTCTTCGGACTCCGAAGGTGTAATCATTTTTCTAACAAAAATGTGTAATGTAAACATTAATGTAATTTTGTTGTTTAATGTGTTAATTTGTGTAATGTGTAATGTTAATATGAATTGTTATCCTTGATTATAATCTTCAATGCGTGTTATTAGTATACGCATAATGTACTTTTTCCTTGGACCCCTATTAGTATTGTATTGCATATTGTACTTTCCTTGGACCAATAAATAAAGTGAATAATACGTACTACCTCCGTCCCATAAAAAAATGTCCTTTTTTTAGTTTCACACAAATTAATAAACGTAATTAATGTGTTGTGTTTTAGTAGTATATTGACATATTTAATTAACATTCACTTTTAAAAAAGGCTTGTATTGGAATATGACATGGGTGCACTAAATAAATGTTGAACTAAGGATACTTTTCGAAAATAACCATTAAATGATGCATTGCTATTGTAAAGTGACACATTTTAGATTTGTGTTTTTCCATTTTTTTTTTTTGGAAAATTAAAATAGCTTCAACGTGTCTTTCCATTTTTAAAGTATTTCTAATGTAATAAAAAAAACATATCACCCTAATTTTTTCATAAAAAACACAATACAACAACGAAATTCACAAAATTCACAAAATTCATAACATTCATAAAATTCATGTCCACTTAGGTCACTAACCAACTTGATAACATTCATAAAATTCAGATTACAAAACAACCACTTAGCGTAACCAAGAAACGGAACAACATCCACTAATTACCTTTTCTTATCGTAACCAAGAAACGGAACACATCTTCGGTGCTATGTTCATAGAAGATGAAAAAAAAAGTTCATCCCCAGCAGTCACTTGGTTTTCCTCATAAAAGGACTGCATTCCTTTAATGCGGACTCGCATAGTCCCCTTAGTCGTAGCATCAGTCCTAGCATAACACCAATTACGCCCAGCAACACGCACACCCACAAGCCTATTTTTTAGCAATCCTTTTGCTCTTGCAAAAGCGATTGGGACATTCTAAAAAACCAGAAAAATAACATTAACCATTATGAAGTGAAAAACGAGATAAATCACTACAATCAATTTCAAAAAAAAAAATCCGATAACACCATACCACATAGCCACGAAGTAAATCTGTAGAGGTTATAATCTTAGTGAACGAATTATCACCGCCTTCTAACTCGAGATCTTCATCACAACTGCTGTCACTGCTTATAATGTAGACTTTTGGTTCTGAGAACAGACAATCTCGACTGCTGCTATCACTATCAGCTATTGCACCTAGCATAAGAAGGAGAAATGAAATGAATGAATCACTTTTTTTTTGAAATTTTACAGAGAAATTTCCATCGAATCACTTTTTTTTCCCTAGATCCATTCAAAAAAACGAAAGAATTATACACTGATCCATTCACTAGATCGAATCATCCCAAAAGCGAAAGAATTAAAACCCTAAAAATAAGAAACCACATACATGCTGTTTCAAAAAAACAATAAAAAAACAACCTACCTTCTCTGAAAATTCTGATATTAAGGTATGAAGAAACAAGGGGCGGCAATTGGAATGAAGGCTTCTAATTTCAACTAATGAGACGAAAGTGAAGAAGGGTTATGATGGGGCGGCAATAAATGGGGCGGGAATTGAACCGTGTGATGTGAACCAACGTATCATCAATTTATTTTGGAATTAAATAGGAAACCTACCCCCCCCCCCCTCCTACCATTTACTTAAAAACACTAGAAATGTATGACATAATGACAATAGATAATTACAATATATTACATAATCACACAATAGATTACAAATTAATAAATGAGTTGTTTTTTAAGCGGGAGTGGCTAATAATATTTCATTGTTTAGTGTGAAACTGAAAACGATGCAATCGGAATGTGAGAATGCTTATATTATGGGACAAAGCCAAAAAGCTAAATGGATTTATATTACGGGACGGAGGGAGTAGCATATTTTTCCCCATTGGAAATTTCATTATAAACATACAAAACCCTAAATAAGTATTTCTAATCTTTTACAACCATGCCAATAGAGATAGTGAAAACTAGAAATGGATTACATATTGACAATAGATAATGACAATAGATTACAAATACATATTGTACTTGATTACAAATGAGTACTTCTAATCTATTTAAAAAACATGAAACCCTAATTTCCCCATAAACAAATAACAATCTAAAAAATCACATAAAATCACTTAAACCGAAACTCTAATGCTAATAATATTTCCAGTAACGCTCGGGCATTGCACATGCATTGCTTGAATAAAACTTCTTCCATACTTGAGATCAATGTTGAGCAACAAAACTTTTTTCAAGACTTCAATACTCAATAGCATTACATTTCTAATCTCATCCAAAGTAAAAAGTGGAACTTGTACATTTGTTGAATATGTACTAGTAGTAGTATCAACATTTGTTACATTTCAATACTCAATAGCATTACATTTCTAATCATTTTCTCCTATTCCAATACTTGAAATATTCTTGATATCATCAATGCGAATCTTTTGAAAATCTTCATGTTCTTGATCATCATCATCATCCTGCTTACAAAATTGGTTTTGATTAATATTATAGTCCATTCTTGGTGGTGGACATAGATGGTTATGGTCAAAATTAAGCAAGCACAAGCATATTTGCAGGACATCCTTTTGAGCTGCTGCATTTATAGCAGCCAATGTAACATACTTTCATAAAGACAAACAAAAAAAGTGTAACATTTTTCCTCTCTTCACATAATCCATAACTAATTCTATTGTAATCATCATTGTAGTTGTAATACAAAATCCAAACCTACTTCATTCAGACATCCCCTTTTGAAATAGTGAAACTAAATTTTTTCTTTTTCTACGACAAAACATTTACCACAAAAAATCAACAAATCTAGAAATGAAGGATCAAAAACAAAAGCATTTAAAATTATCAGCCAACCAAATCATTTGCAATTAGCAGCAATGACTGTAATTATCGAAAAACACAGAATTTACTGTCAACAACTTCCAAAGAGATAGTTAATGGCTGAGAAGATGCCATTTCTTCAATGGATTTCTGCGTTTTTTAATGGGGAAATGTTCATTGATTTGCTATGTTTACATGGTAGATATTGGAGTCAGTTTGGTTTCACAAAAAAAGGGGAGAAAAGTTCTTCATTTCGTGAATTTGGAGGAAAAAGAGGAGAAATATAAGGGAATGATTTTCCCTTTTCAATTTGGCGAAAAAGATGAGAAAAATATAAGCTAACGGCAGTGTGAAAGAGTCCGTTTGTTGATGGGGTCATTTTAGTCTTTTCATCCGTTTTTAATATTTCCCCTCTTTTTCATTTATTTTTTATTTTGGTGTTTTGGTCAAAGCCCTTTTACGCAAACCCCTCCCCTCGGGGACCCTTTTAAACTAAAACCCCTTTTTAAGTAAGGTCAATAGCGGGTTTGGGTCGGTTTTTACGGGTAATTAGGTTAAATTCTCTCCTCCATATATATATATATATATATATATATATATATATATATATATATATATATATATATATATATATACACTAGTCAAAAACCCGTGCATTATGCACGGGTGATGTAAATGTAAAACAAATCTATTTATATCAAAACTTGAATAGTTAACTAAAAATAACTCAACTACTTCATATCATGAGCGAAGGGACATTATACGAAATGTGATCCACGAACCCTATAAAAAAACACTATATTTATCATATAGAAGAATATTTTGGACTATGAAAAAGAATTTACTTTAAAAAAATTTATGAGCCACCCTAAAAAAAATGGATTCGCCGGTGCATCCTATTATAACTTGTTCATGGTCACACGATGATATTAGTGGGAAAATGCTTGAAGCGCCGATTCCCCATAATGAGATATACTCGATTCTTCCTTACACGTGAAGTAACATGACGAAGTTAGTAAAGGGAAAAAAATCAAACTATGCCTTATATGTAAACTATGGTAAATGCTATTTCACTTCTTAATGCGGAAATGTGTAGTTCAAGAAAAAGGTTTTGGAACCAAAACAATGCAAAATAAAATTTCACACTTCGCCTGAGATTTGCTAATGAACCCCATAACATCTACTATTGAGAAATGACGAATTTTACAATACAACCGTTGTATGAATGTTGTACCAAGTGAAATACATTACCACCTTTCATTTCTTACGTCTCGCGTATGATAAAAATGTATCATGTGAAAAAGAGTAAAAATAAAAATCTATAATATATACCACTTGGTACAACTTTCCTACAAACTTTGCACCATAAAATCTCTCGAAAATCTATTTACAATTGTCACTCAACTTCACGGTTCAATGTAAGTCCAAAAATGACCAATATTTATTCTCTTCAAATTTGAATCAAAATTATAGATTTCATCAAATCTTAATATATGTAACCCTATGATCTGAAAATTTGACGTCATCCCAACCACCGGTGCATAAACACATCCGAGATAGCAACTCTCGGATCTTCAAAATTAGTACTCCCTCCGTCTCACTTTGTTTGGGACTTATTCCTTTTTGGGATGTCCCAAAATTAGTCCCACTTCTAATGTTTAGAATTAAATTTGTCTCTTAAATGTCTAAAATGACCTCATATAACAATTTATTGAAAAATGTAGAAGAACACAAAAGGATGTAATTGTAATTGAGCTATGTTTTTAATGAGTAGACAAGACATTAAATGATGTCTCCTTATTTTTTATGAGTTCCCAAAAGTCCCAAACAAAATGGGACGGAGGGAGTACTTATTTTCTCATTTTTTGTGTGAAGAGAGTTTGAGAAAGTGATAAACACTAGAGTAAAATTCAATTTAGTTTATTCATAAAATGAAAGAAGTATAAATAGTTACAATTGAGGGGAGAGACTAGCTAGCTTGGGCGGCAACTAAAGTATATAGTTATGGGCGGCAAGCAAGCATGTAAAAAGTAAAAGCTATGTCTATGACATAAAGTAAACTACAGTTTGACATATTAATTGTTTATATGTACCACAATTAATATGTCCTTCTACAAATAAAGTGTACAAATAATGTATACACGAAATAAATAAATATTACATAATATTTGATATGTAATATTTCCACACCCCCCCTCAAACTGGGTTGTATATGTTTATACAGCCAAGTTTGCTACTCAGTCTGCTGAACATAAGTGGCGGAATGGCCTTGGTGAGAATATCGGCATTCTGGTCTGCTGAGGGAACATACTGGAGTTGAATAATCTGGGCATCAATCTTCTCCTTCAGGAAGTGTCTGTCAATGTCCACATGTTTGGTTTTATCATGATGGACTGGATCCTCTGCCATGCATAAGGCTGAATTATTGTCACAATAGAGTGTAATAGGTTGCTGAAGTTCAGTAAGGACCCTTTTTATCCATAGAGCTTCACAAATACCCAAAACTAGTGCCCTGAGTTCAGCTTCAGCACTGCTTCTAGAGACAGTAGGTTGTTTCTTGCTCCTCTAGGTGACAAGATTTCCCCATACATAAGAACAAGAGCTTTGTAGTAGACCTTCGTCCGTGTGACAACCACCAATCGATCGGTGTAAACCTTGATAGATCTCTCGGCGGACTTGGTGAAATGTAAGCCTTGGCTAGGAGTGGACTTCAAGTACCTCAGTATTCTGTTCACAGCATCCCAATGTTGCTCAGTAGGGCAATGCATGAACTGGATAACCAGACTGACTCCATATGCAATATCATGTCTTGTATGGGACAGATAAATGAGTTTCCCTACAAGTCTTTGATATTGATCCTTCCTGACAGCAATGTCACCATGCAGCAGGGTATTATTGGGGTCTACTGGGGATACAAGCGAGTTTGCATCCCAAAGATACCGCTTTCCTTCAAATAGGTCCAAGACATATTTCATTTGAGAGATAGAGATACCCTGGTTGTTTCTTGCAATTTCCATACCAAGGAAGTATTTAAGATAGCCCAAATCCTTGACTTGAAAAACCTTTGCCAGTAGAGTCTTCAAATTCTGGATCTCAGTAGATTCATCACCAGTGAGGATGATATCATCCACATATACAATAAGAATATATCTTTTCTGGCTAGTTGTCTTGATAAACATGGTGTGATCTGAGTTGCATTGATGATATCCAACAGCTTTAACCACACTAGTGAGTTTCCCAAACCAGGCTCTTGGGGATTGCTTTAGGCCATATAGAGATTTCCTCAATTTGCAAACCTTTCCTTGAGTGTGAGGATTGGTAAAACCAGGAGGTACATTCATGTAGACTTCCTCAGTAAGGTCACCATTGAGAAAAACATTTCGATATCCAATTGGTGAAGAGGCCGACCAAGTTGGACAACTAGAGATATCGGTTTCGACAAGTGTTCGCCTTTGCCACCGGTGCAAAAGTTTCTTTGTAGTCAATGCCATAAGTTTGAGTGAAACCCCTTGCAACTAGTCCGGCCTTATACTTGTCAATTGTACCATCGCATTGTATTTGATAGTAAATAACCACCCGCAACCGATCGTCTTCTTGCCTTTGGGGAGAGCCGTTAGATCCCAAGTATGATTATCCGGGAGGGTCATCATTTCTCGCTTTTACCGCAGACCTTCCACCCGTCATGTTGAAGAGCTTCCTGAATATTTTTTGGAATGGAGTGAGAGTCCAAGTCCTATGTAAACATGGCAAAAGCAGGTGATAACGATCATAAGATAGATAATTATGAATAGAATGATCGCAGTGCAAGATCTCTTTCCCTTCCCGATAGCAATATGTCTATCATCAATGTCGCGAGCTGCTACCGAGAGTCGGTAGGTTGCCGAGTATCGCAGGCTCGGGTCGCAGGCTCGGTTCGCAGGCCGCCGAGGGTCGCAGGCCGCCGAGAGTCGCATGGTGTTGAGGTTCAGTCTGCTGAGAATCAGTAGGTTGCTAAGGGTTAAGAGTTTGCTGAGGGAACGGATTTAGGTCAATTTCAATCAGGTTTCCATCAGTGACTACCTCAGTGGACTTGCTGTAGTAGGGAGTTCTTTCAAAGAATTTTACATCCATAGAATTGTAAAATCTCTTTTCAGAAGGAGAATAACACTTGTAACCTTTCCTGTCGTTTGCATATCCTAGGAAAATGCACTTGTGAGCTTTGGGATCAAGTTTTCTTCTCGTGTTGGGCATGGATATAAACAAACACAAGGCAACCAAAGATTTTTGGAGGTAATTGGGAAATAAGATGAGGGCAGGAGTGTGTGGTCGAAGGGTTTGGATAGGAGTTTTGAAGCCCAACACTCGCTGGGAAGTCTGTTGATTAAGTATGTGGCAGTTAATATAGCTTCACCCCACATATACTTTGGAACATGTGTGGTGAACATGATTGATCTAGCCATCTCCAGCAGGTGCCTATTCTTTCTCTTAGCAACCCTATTTTGTTGAGGTGTTTCCACACAACTACTGATATGAACAATCCCCTTATTCATCAAGAAATTATTGAGGTTAGACTCATAGTATTCAAGTGCATTATCAATCTTTAAGATCTTGATCTTAGTGTCAAATTGAGTGGAGATCATGTTGTAAAATTCCTGAAAAATTGTTCCAACTTCAGATTTATCCTTCATTAAAAACAACCATGTGTTCCTGGTATGATCATCAATGAAAGTGACAAACCACCTTTTTCCTGTTATACTTTTTACTCTTGAAGGTCCCCATAAATCACTATGAATTAAAGTGATAGGTGTGGATGGCAAATAAGGTAGTTTGTTATACACAGATTTGGTAAGTTTGGCAAATTGACAAATATCATATTGAAGATCATTGATATTACATCCTTTAAATAATTCAGGAATTACAGACTTCAAATAACCAAAACTTGGATGTCCTAGTCTATAATGCCATAACATGATATCGTCTAAGGTTTGAGTGCAGGCTGATGAGGCAGATTCAGTCTTCAGTCTTCAGCAGGGTTGACCACATACAATCCTGAGCAGGGTTTAGCCCTCCCAATCACTTCCTGTGAAGAAGGGTCCTGGAAAGTGCACTGATTCTTGTTAAAAACAACAGTTCAATTCAAATCTTTTACGAGTCTACCGACGTATATGAGATTGCGGTCTAATTTTGGAACAAATAGGACATCCTTTAGGCATATCTTATTAGTGAGTTTAACATTTCCAAAACCATTTGCACACGAGATAGATCCATCGCGCTTAACATTGTGAATTTGATGACATGGCATAAGGTGAGTTATGAGGTTTTTATTGCCGGTCATATGGGAGGAGGCCCCGAATCAACAATCCATGTTTCATTACTAATAGAAGAGTAGAATTTACCTGCACTAGCCTGAGTAGCCGTGACAGTAGAGGGACTACCTTCTTTTTGTTGAGTGAGGAAAGCTTTGAATGCAGCAACATGAGCATTCAACTTGTTATCATTCTCCTCTTTCATTGACATGCCCGCCCGACTTTCCCCGGTAGGCTTGGAGGAGTTAGGCTTGCCATGTAGCTTCCAGCAAGTGTCCTTGGTGTGATTTGTGCGTTTGCAGTGCTCACAAAACAACTTTCCAGTTCTATCAGTAGGCTTCCTAGATGTCTCAGTAACCTCAGCAGGCTTCCTGACAGACAGCAGGGTTGCATTCTCAGAAGGGTTGTCGGCGGGGAGTTCAAGAAGATTACTTTCCTCCTGCTTTCCTCATGTTTGACCTCAGCAAACATGGATTTGAGATTGGGGAGTGGTTTTGTGGCAAGGATTCTTCCTCTAACATCATCAAGAGTAGGATTCAGTCCAGTAAAAAACTTGAATACTCTCCTTTTCTCAATAATGTCCTTATAAAGGGCAGCATCCTTAACATCATTCCAGGGGTGAGTTTCCAACATATCTAGGTGTTGCCATGCCCTAGATAGTTGGTTGAAGTATTGAGTTATAGACATATCTCCTTGTCTGCAGTTTTGAATCTGAGCTTCAAGTTCATACACTTCTGATGTATTGTCTTTCTTGGAGTAAAGATCTCTGGCATTATCCCAGATTTCCTTTGCAGTATCATACATCATAAAGTTCTCACTAATTTCTTTTGTCATGGATCTTGTGAGAATGGTCATGACTTGATTATTAGTAGTGTCCCATGCTTCAAATCCGGGGTCATCTTCAGCAGGGGCAGGTTTAGAGCCGGACATGTATCCCATCTTACCTTGTCTAGAGATATATATTTTCATAGATCTTGACCACAGCAAGTAGTTGTTACCATCAAGTCTATGATTTGTGTATGATGAAGATTCAGTGACCCCAGTCTGCTGAGGCAGCTGGGAGTCTACTGATGAAGATGAAACGTCAATTAAAGTAGACATTTTTGGAATAAACGAATCGAGTTTACAATGATTTTAGAACTCAGTAGTCTCTGATACCATGAAGAGAGTTTGAGAAAGTGATAAACACTAGAGTAAACTTCAACTTAGTTTATTCCTAAAATGAAAGAAGTATAAATAGTTACAATTGAGGGGAGAGACTAGCTAGCTTGGGCGGCCACTAGAGTATATAGCTATGGGCGGCAAGCAAGCATGTAAAAAGTAAAAGCTATGTCTATGACATAAAATAAACTAGAGTTTGACATATTAATTGTTTATATGTACCACAATTAATATGTCCTTTTACAAATAAAGTGTACAAATAATGTATACACGAAATAAATAAATATTACATAATATTTGATATGTAATATTTCCACACCGTGCATTATGCACGGGTTTATGACTTGCATTGCACCGGTGCAAATAATTATAAAATGAAATATTCTTGCATTAACACATCCGGTAAAGCAACTCTGGTTGATTTGGAAATAGCTATAACCACCGTGAAAACCAATTGTTTATCACAATAAATGATGTAACCAAATCATCCATGAATAATTTTTTTCCATCATAACAACTCCGGAGGAAATCCATCAGGATCGAGCATCTATCAAGAACATGTTTGATGAGATTTCAAAATGAACAACTCTACAACATATAGCCAGTACATTGTCAATGCCGAGGTCACATCCGGCCCAGATGCAGTACTCTTCCTTGAATACCTATATGATATCTCCACTAAAACAACAGTAGAAGTTATACATTAGTTTAACCCCTTTTTAAATTAGGAAAATGATGGAATCTGAAGCATTTATCACACCTTATAATCACTTGCAATTATTCATAAAATGAAATCATGTGAATGAAAACCAACAAACCTACAATTTGAAACATTAGATACATAAAATTCCGTACTACCATATTAAAAAAAAAAAAAAACCAACAGTAAGACATTAGCAAAATCAGACCAGCTACATAAGATTATTTAAAATAAAACATAAGTAGAAAAGGTACATTTTAAATATCCGATAGGGATTTGTTATTCAGCGTATGAGCAATAAGTGCCTCTAAGCCAGTTTTACGGGCTACCAAAATCTCACTTTTAGCCCAACTCGCTTCACTATTCAGGGGGAAATACACCGTCAAATACAGCAAATGGCACAACGGAATGAATACATAGAATACAAACCTGAGGCACATAAAGATTGAAATTGATTCCAAAAGTCCTTTTGAACTCTTCAGCCTTTAGAATTCTACTGCAAAATTCTAAATGATTACTGAGACTAAAGAAATCTATCAAAACCAAGGGCATGTGATATATGAAGAAATAACAGAAAGGTATAAGATCTACCCACTTGTAATTGAAAATCCAAGCAATGCACGGGATAGAAAAAGTAAATAACTGTTTGGTTTCGAGTATCTACCGATTACATTTATTATATACCTTTCCGTTATTTCTTCATATATTTCCGGTTGCTGCACACAGCTTCAACACCTAGCGTCCAGCAACAAAATTATTCAAGTAAATATAAATATCATGCATCCAAAGTCTCTCTAATCAAGTAAAAAAAATCACAGTTGTACCGAAAAGAAACTGATGATACCAACTCTTCCCCATATGTATGAATTCTGCTTTTTGGGACATCATCTTTAGAATTGACAGTGGTTATCATCTTCACAATTCCAATGAGGAAACACATTTCAGACAAAAATGAGAAATAATCGGATTGAAAAAAAATCATATTGACGACTGCACAATCGGTAGCTAAGTTTCTAAAACATGAAGAAACACCAATATAGCTAGCAATGGCGGACCCAAAAATGGTTTTTAGAGGGGTCCATAATTTTTTTTCAAAGTAAAACAAAATTTTCACGGGGTCCAAAATATTTTTCTATAGGTAACATTTAGAGTTTTTATTTTTTTTTAACGGGGTCCGCAGACACCATTGTGTTACACATGCCTCCACCTCTAATAGCTTCATAACGGTTGCAGACATAAAAAGCAATCCTATCATGTTTAGAGCACAAAAGCCTCCCACAAACACGGAGGAAATAAAAATGCACATGAATTAGAAAGCTTTGGTAGCAGAAAAATCTATTTTCTTATATATTATTACGTATGATTAATTAATATTATGATTGTCAAGGTTCGCCTAGAATCAAAACTTAAACAAAAAAATAAATAGATTTCACACATAACTCATCATTTACGAATCTCTACACATAGTCACTCCAAAATAATTATGACATATTTACAAAAACAAATACACATATAAATAATTTATTGTCTATTATTATAGTGATAGATATTACCTTGTATGGATATTCAAAATTTCATCCGCATACGCCAAGCACAATACCTAGCTTTGGTTAAAAGTGCTCTAACTCATAGGACTGCAGATTTCATCCGCAACGCCAAGCACAATACCTTGCTTTGGTTAAAAGCAGAGCTGCAGCCTTGGTGTGGAATATAGTGTCGAATCATAAAGCACTTTTGTTGATTGCATAATATTGAAAAAGTTCATAATACCATTCATTACCCGGGTTTTCTTTATTGCACTTAAGGCTACTTCGCCTACCTGTAGTTCTTTTCCTTTTTCTATCGGTTGACGAATCAGGCTCATTCTTTCGCTGCAATCACAAAAGAAGCTTCATCTCGTGACATCAAAATGAGGTTCATTGAACAAATTTCCCTTCAAAAGATAGTTAACAATTTCCAGAATCAAAGGCAAAGTATATGTGTGAAAATATGACACTCTTCGAAATTTCAAAAACATCCAAACTACCTTTTTTTTATCTTTCTGTGTGTTTGGTAAGTGAGTGAAAACGGTGCAAAACGTCGTCCGATAGAGATTCATATTAATGTATATGGTACGTTAATCAAACAATCAAACAATCGGAAGAACACATTCTAAAGAAACAATAATCAACGCATTATACAATTGCGAATTAAATAAACACGAAAAGAAGCACAAAGTACCTTATTTCCATGGTATCCCGTGATTTCTCTTTCAACACATAGATTCTTCAAACCGGTCACATGTCACTGAAAATCAAAATCAATCTTGGCGCACTAAAATAGTCCAAAAAACAATACTCTACAGCAAATTAAGCAAGGAGCAGTGATAATGCCACAACAAATTAATGTGTATAACAAAGTGCCACAACACACTTTTGGACCATTGAGTATGACGTGGGACCTATTGATTCAAATGAGTCCCAAAAAAATCAATGGTGGAAAGCAAATCACACATAAATAAGGTTAAACAACAATCAAACAGATCGATTAAAAACGAAGGAACACCAAAGCCCTTAGTTTCAAACAATGAACTCTTGCATAATAAACACCAATTGGTTGACAAAATAATAAATCGCAAGTGGGTTCACAGGACAAACCGCAAGCATATAATGGAAGCAGCATCCTCACATGAACATTCATCACCGTCGCAACATAATCTTGCATCCAGCTCCTTCAATTTAGGACCACCAGACCACGCCGTCTGCAAGCTTACTAAGTAGTTGTAGTCGTTGTCTAATGTCCTGAGTTTAGCAAAAAAAATAAGGTACAGTACTTTAGCAACCCTTTCATCTGCTTTAACATCTATGGCTGCTCCCGTAGAACGGTTTTTCCCCATTTTACCCTCAGCTTTCGAGATAGCCATGGCTGCCGCCGGAATAATATTGTTCAATTGCCACAAAATCGCAAGCACAAAAAAAATATATAGATAGATATTTTGAAACGGAAGCACCACACTTTATCCACTTCGTTGTCTTCACATATCATAAAAGATGTTAAAATATGACGATAAAAAACAATTTCCTTATATGACAAAACATGAATTGACCAAAAAAAAATTTGGTACGTAAAAAATGGCTCTTCACCCACATTTTGGCATGTCCATTGTCCAATATATATTGCACAGAACAATTAACTGTCAATTGACCCGTTTTGGGCATGCAATCGACCCAACCCACACCCGTTCCTTTACACAATTAAAAAAAAAAAAAAAAAAATTCCTTCCTTCTGCACCCACGCCATTCCATTCTCCCCCACGTAGTCCTCAACTCACTCCATTTCTTTTGCAACCTCCTTAGTTTACCGGTGATTCTTATTCCTTCCATAGTTTACCCGTTTTGCAACCTCCATAGGTTTTTTTGTGTGTAGGTTTTTGGATTATGTTTTGTTTGCTACAGTAATACTTTAAAGAGTTTTTTAGTGGCACTTCTACAGACAATGTAGTGCAAAAATATGCATTTCTAAAGGAAGCAATTGCATTTCTGAAAAGATATGCATTTCTGAAGCAGCAACGCTTAGCCTTAAAAGTTTTATGCTTCTATTACGTTATCCTTTATGTGTATATATATTTTGTAAGGTTTTTAAAGGAGGCAATTGCATCACCATTATTTTCTGCGGATAATTCCGGGCTAAAGTCATGTGTTTATTGGAAAATCATAGTACAAATTTAACCTTAACACCATTTTTGCACCTTAGAAAACCATTTTGAGTAAGATGTACATGTTTAGACAATGATGGATACAACAATACAATCGACACAAATAATTCTCTTATGTGGTTATATCTCTATTCAAATGATGGGCTTTTTTCATTGAAGACATCCAAGGGGTGAAAGGTGACGGAGAGTTTATTAAGTGGGTGATTTGATTGTATGGCCGATGAAGCATTTCCATAGTCGTCAACTGATCGGGGTCAATCAGGTTATAATATACTTGACCACCATAAACCAATACTAGTAAGAGGACTAAGCTCATCGTAGTATAGCTATAGTGAATCAAGGTCGATCCCACAGGAAACCAATTGTGGATCATCTTATATACAAACAATTAATTAAACATGTCAAGGACATAGAGGCGGACTACGACGAACATAAGACAAGAAAGGTAAAGACACGACTCGACACAACGTAATTAACCTCCCCAATTATAGTCTTTATCGTTTGGACCTAGATAATTTATATAATAAACTGAACTTATTAACTGTCAATCCGTTTGTATCTATCTTAGATTGGCTACGGGAGTCATCCTCTTTAACTTGACTTAGCACCGGTTAGGTTGCTAGATCATTGTGCTACATTACGTGACTTCACCTTTTGGGTATCCATCTCATATAACTTGCACGTTTACGACACTAAGGATGCCGATATTAATCGTACACCTCGTCTAGGCAACATTCCTATGGTTAGGCGTACTTATACTTCCTAAACGATTACTCAAGCTCTCGTCCAACTAGCAATTACCAAGTTATAGTCTCATGCTAATCTACGACGTATGTATAATCAGGTGCATGCAATTCCCAAATATAAACCTACCTAGATATTGCTGAACGTCCGTGAAGAGCAATTCATAAGCCTACCTAAGAGTTTTATATTGGTATTTCCTTTTTACACGTTTTAATTAAACTAAGCGAGTAACGTAGCGATAGCCATACCTACTGAGATAATAAATTCAACTAGGCTAAACCTACCATAAAGACGTGGCGAAATAACGATGAAACGGGGCTCGGTCGACCGAGTGTAAGGCCTCGGTCGACCGAATGACACCTTTCGGTCACCCGAACGATTTCAACCCGTAATACATCTTAGAATATATCTCTCGGCGTTTCATCATACGTAACGCATTAAACGAGAATTCGCACGTATTCATATAAACTAACATAGATACGCATTAATTAAATCAAGTAGATTCATGAATAAATACTAAGTGTATGACGTAGGTTATGGGATCCCCATAGACAAGGAGTCGCCACATCCCTAACGTCATAGCCTAGATCTACATCATCTAGCTATGATTAACTAATTCAACGATAAAGCATAATTGGGAGGGATTAATTACTTAAAAGAAAGAAACAGAAAATAAAGGCTTACATATTGCGGCCCTTAAATTGCTTTGAAACCCTCAAATTATACTACATTGTATCAAAGTTATATTATGAATTGTAAGATTGAAGAAAGAATTAAGGGATGATTTACAATTTCTCGTAGCCGCTTGCTTATATAGGAGTTTCTGCCGACTTATGAAGGATCTAGAAGGTAAATACGAAAAAATCCGATAAGTGACCGAGATGACACACTCGGTCGACCGAAGCTATAGGCTCGGTCGACCGAACCTATTTTTGGCATATTTTAAATATTTTCTTCGTCTGTCTTGCTCCCCACTGCATGCTTCGTGTTGATCTGATTAACCTTTCGTTTAATGCTCCGATTTTCTTTCTCTATTATCTTGAGACCATTGATTAATTAACATTAATCATCCCGATTTGTTGTGATCTGCAAAATAAACATTTATAGCACAATAAATCGGCCTTTTAATAATAAAAACTGTTAAATACCCAATATCATATTAATAATCACTTAATATTAAATAATAAATATAAACGAGTGATTCAATATGAAATATACATTATTAATCTCGATTTAAGGTCAACGTTGATGACTTTTACGGGTATAATTTGACCGTCATCATCAACATGTACAATTCTGCTTTCCATTCTCTAAACATGTGGCATCCTCTTATGTTTGTTCCCGATGGGGAGAGACTGGTCAAAACTCTATGTTTATCGTTTGAGCAATCTTTGAAGATTTTGGTGCACTTGATGTTTTGTCACTTATGTTTTTAAATATTAATGTATATAATGCATTGTTCTATCTCTACTGCATCCAGATTCCAGAATGATTTAAAGAAAAACTGTTCCTCAACAATTGCATAATATGAGCTCAACATTCAAGCAAAATAGAGAAGAAGTTGTCATCTACTCAATATGGACAGATGGAAACTAACGAAGTTGAATTTCAGCCTACAATAACGATTACCGAAGTCACGAATCAGCCATAAATAAAGGGAATTTGACGGCTTTCCATTCAAATCAACATTTTACTATAGCCTTTACACTTTTTGTTTTTTTGGCTTTCTAATTTACCTTTACATGACTTTTTTGCAGACAGTGAACCATTGAAGGGTAATTAGTTGATATATGGATTTGTCTCTTAGTATGCAAACTTTGTTTTTATGGATTGAATTGGTTTGAAGCTTAGGGAATAACTTTAATAGTTTATTCTTAGTTTTTGGTATTAAATAATATGTTACTAACTTGAAATGGCATCTTGGATTCAAAGTAATCAAAAGAGGGGGTATCTTTGGATTTTTGTAGTTCTGTGGCTGGATACTATGGTTTTGTAAGCACATGTATAACGGGCTATCAAATATTGATTTTAACGTACACAAACTATTTATTTTCAGCTGGGTATCACTTGGAAACGTTTTCTCTTGCTGCAGGAGCAACGAAGAGCAAGAAAATGTTGTGTGCGTAAGTCCATTTCTTTGGTGATTTTTCTAATAAATATTAAATTTTCTTTCATGTAACCTCAATCCTCACACATTCCCTGATTGGTGACCACATGTCGTTTAGGTTCTGAATGTCTCATTGGAGGACATTTCAGGCGTTGAAAATTTCTCTTTCAAAACCTTTATATATTGTAGATGATGCTGCCAGAAAATGGGCTCATCCACGTGACACCTCTTTGGTGGCTCAACACTTGTCCTAGGGAAATAAACTATTTTTGACGTCCTAGTGACGAGCCTGGGGAGCTCGTCCATCCTCTTGGTCACCATTGGTCCTCATGTGTCCGGCCATAATTGGATCGGGTCATCTCGGTTTAATTCAGGTCGGAGAGGAGTCGGGCGCTGAACCTTAGGAGATCGACTGTACGATCTCTATCGACCTCTATCGATCGGACAAGGTCCTTAGGCTTATATAACCTTGTGGTTGTGGGAGCTCGCTCATGGTTCCCGATCACTGTGGGCGACCCCTCCATCCCAACGTATCTCCGGCAGAGCCCGTCTTTAATCTTATACCTCGTTTGCCTAATAACTAGATAACTATCATAAAATACTGAATAATAAAGGCTCGAATCTTTATCACTTAATGCTAATATTTGAATACCATAATTATCTCCTATAATTATGGAGATCACTCAATCATAATCTTTTTCCTTAGGGAGTACGTTAATCCGTGTCAATGACACACACGACACCTTAAACCCTAGGGCCTAAGCCCCACTATATAAACTGTCCCTAAGGAACTACGAAGAATTGATTCCAATTGAACCATTGGATACGTAGGCAGCTTGATCATCATCAAGTGCAGTCTAAAATAAATCAAATCACCTCCTCCATCATCGTTTTTTCTGTGTTCTTGAAGTGTTCTCAGGTCATAATCAAGGAAGTGAGTTTAGAGAATTACCTTGATGATTTTTGGATCGTCAATTGGCGCTAGAAGGAGGGTCTTCTGTTGATTGATAATCCCAGGAAAAGCTTCAGGATAAACATGGTGACTACACGACATCAGGCTGCTAATGGTAATGGTGCTAACAATGCATCAGAGTCAGATGCTAACAACCAGAATCAGCCGCAGCAGGAAAATATCTCTCTCGACGCAAATCATCAGGGGCTAGTTGATCAACTCATGGCTTTGGATGAATCCGCGAAAGCCGTAGTTCTCAATGCCGTCTTGGCAGAAGAGGATGAAGAATATGGGGATTGGGAAAGCCTGGAAGACGAAGGCCCCCTCAATGAAAATTCACAGGATATGAATCACTCAAACGGAGACTCGTCTGGAGAAAATTCCCAAAGTCCAGAACCAGAAGAAGAAGATGATCCCAACGACGGATCGTGGGAGCCGACACCCCCCCACAGCGTAAGAATAGCAGAAAAGAAAATCGGTCATCATCCTCAAACCTACAAAGGCAATTGGTCGTTCCTCAGGCCATGGAAGCAGCACGCGCCGAACTTGAGGCGATAGCCGGAAGAAAATCTACGCTCCTAGCACTCGAGTCCCCTTTTTCCGAACAGATCGATAATTATCCACGTCCAGCAAGGTTCAAGATCCCCAAATTGGAACCCTATGACGGAACCAAGGACCCCCAGGATCACCTGTTTCAATATCTTACGCACATGAATCTCGACTGTGCCCCCGAGGAGATGAAGTGCAAAGCATTCCCCGCGTTACTCACTGGACGAGCCCGGGAATGGTTCAAGAAAATACCCCCAAGGACGATCTACATCTTCGACACATTGGGAAAGATGTTTCTTAATGCGTTCATTACCGCCAAGCCGTTCCAGAAGAACGCTACCCATCTGTTCGCTATCAAATAGAAGAAGGATGAGACTGCGCTGCAATACCTCAAGCGCTTCAGTGAAGAATCGCTGCAAGTCCGGGACGCTGACGATCAAGTCTGAATCGCATCCTTCGTGGCAGGATTACGCGAAGGTAGATTATTTGCTAAACTGAGCAGCAGGCTCCCCACCACCATGGAAGAGTGTTTGGAGGTGGCATTTAAGCATTGTCAGGCGAAGAAGCTAATCCCGTGAAACGAGAAGTGGAGAAATCTGATCCCAAAAAGGATAAGTCAGTGGATTCATCTGGCAACAAGAGAAAGTCGTATGGAGATCGTGCAAATGGTTCGGCCACGGATCGGCCTGAGAAGAGGAACGCCTTGCAGCCGAGGGATTTCCTTGTGTTAAATCGGCCTCGGGAACAAGTATTGGCAATCATGGAAAGAAAGGGTTTGGCGAGAACCCCTACGCCGCTTCGAAACCCCTTGGAGAGAAGAGACCAAAGCAAGTTTTGTACCTACCATCAAGACACTGGGCATGAACTGGATAACTGTAGGGACTTTCAGCGTGACGTGGAAGCAGCGATTGCGGAAGGTAAGTTAGATGAGGTCGTGGATCGACCCCGATATGGCGAACACCGAGGACCGCGAGATTACCAGCAGAGAAACTATGGTCGTGATCGCGGCCGACAGGGCGAGCCTCAGAGAAAAAGAGAGTCATCTCCTGACAAAGGTCAGCCAACGGACAATCACCCGATCAACACTATCAACACCATTGTGGGAGGCCCTGGCAACAGTTTAGAGATCAACAATTCAAGTGCCCGAGTGGGTATTGGGCAGACAACTAGGGGAAGCCGAGTCCCCTTTCAAGAAGTAGGCTACGGACCGAAGGATCCTCTCCCCCTGATCCCTAACAATGAAGGACTAGTCGTTGAAGTCGTAGTCAACAAAAATTTGGTTAAGAGAGTTTGTGTAGACACTGGTAGTGCGGTTAACGTCCTATACTTTGCATCTTTTCAGGCAATGGGTCTCAAGGATCCGAGCTCACTCCGGTCTCAGCACCCTTGTTCGGATTTGCCGGCCCCCCGATTCATCCACTGGGAATGGTTCGACTTGCGACGACATTCGGCAAGGAATCATCAGGAAGGACTCTCATGATAAATTATGTCGTGGTCAAATCTTCATCAGCGTACAACATCATCTTGGGAAGGCCCGTCCTAATCGATCTGTGAGCCATAATCTCCCCAGCACACATCAGTTTGAAGTTCCCGACCGCCAGAGGGTCGGTTGAAATTAAAGGAGACTTGGAGATCGCCCGAAGTTGCTATGTGGCTACCATCAAGGGCAAAGGGATCACTTTTGCCTAATACGTTCGGCAAGTCTTTGTTGGCTATCGTTTTTTACAAACTATCTTTACTTCCTGTATTTTAATTACTGCTCGTACTTTCTTAACATTTGAGGGGATTTTCTCTATGTTATTTACTTTCTTTTCGTCAATGTTGGATATTTATTTTCCGATTAATCACGTCTTTGTCTGGTCTGAATGTGGCCACTTCTTGATTCTTATTTTACACACTTTGTGAATTGCACAAACACTTATACAGCGCAGTAAAGCTTTACGCGAGAAGTCAGCCCGATCTGGCCTGGCTCGCCTCGCCCTTAAACGAGAAGTCAGCGCTAGTCTGGCCCCGCTCGTCATTAAAAAATACACGCAAAAAGTCAGTCTGACCTGACACAGATCGCCGCGCTTCCAAACGAGAAGTCAGCACCAGTCTAGCCCCGCTCGTCCTCAAAAACATCATATAAACAATTAATTCATAAGCCCAATTTAACGTAGTCCGGATTACTCTAGGAATTGGGAGCAAATTTACCTTAAATCAGCTAAGTTTAATGTCTACTTAAGTTTCATGCCCACTCTGTGGTCAGTTAAGCCCATGCTTTGGATTGCCATCATAACTTCTTTTAGTTTAGGCGATCGTTCTAGATCGATCTCCGAGCTCTAGATCATCTCACCCTTGTATTTTCTTTTAGTTTAGGCGATCGATCTAGATCGGCTCTCCGAGCTCTAGATCTTCTCGCCCTTGTATTTTTCTTTTAGTTCAGGCGATCGATCTAGATCGGCTCTCCGAGCTCTAGATCATCTCGCCCTTGTATTTTTCTTTTAGTTTAGGCGATCGATCTAGATCGGCTCTCCAAGCTCTAGATCATCTCGCCCTTGTATTTTCTTTTAGTGTAGGTGATCGATCTAGATCGGCTCTCCGAGCTCTAGATCATCTCGCCCTTGTATTTTTCTTTTAGTTTAGGCGATTGATCTAGACCGGCTCTCTGAGCTCTAGATCATCTCGCCCTTGTATTTTCTTTTAGTTTAGGCGATCGATCTAGATCGGCTCTCCGAGCTCTAGATCTTCTCGCCCTTGTATTTTTCTTTTAGTTCAGGTGATCGAACTAGATCGGCTCTCCGAGCTCTAGATCATCTCGCCCTTGTATTTTTCTTTTAGTTTAGGCGATCGATCTAGACCGGCTCTCCGAGCTCTAGATCATCTCGCCCTTGTATTTTCTTTTAGTTTAGGCGATCGATCTAGATCGGCTCTCCGAGCTCTAGATCATCTCGCCCTTGTATTATTTTTTTAGTTTAGGCGATCGATCTAGATCGGCTCTCCGAGCTCTAGATCATCTCGCCCTTGTATTTTTCTTTTAGTTCAGGCGATCGATCTAGATCGGCTCTCCGAGCTCTAGATCATCTCGCCCTTGTATTTTCTTTTAGTTGAGGCGATCGATCTAGATCGGCTCTCCGAGCTCTAGATCATCTCGCCCTTGTATTTTTCTTTTAGTTCAGGCGATCGATCTAGATCGGCTCTCCGAGCTCTAGATCATCTCGCCCTTGTATTTTTCTTTTAGTTTAGGCGATCGATCTAGATCGGCTCTCCGAGCTCTAGATCATCTCGCCCTTGTATTTTTCTTTTAGTTTAGGCGATCGATCTTGATCGGCTCTCCGAGCTCTAGATCATCTCGCCCTTGTATTTTCTTTTAGTTTAGGCGATCGATCTAGATCGGCTCTCCGAGCTCTAGATCCGGTCGCCCTTATGGTCATATCCTCAGACGATCGTTTCAGATTCGCTCTCCGGACTCTATACCCTCTCACTTTAGTAACTTCTCTAGTATAATATGAGACCGAACTCAAACTCTCAATTACAACCCTATCATTACAATAAAACTAGAAAAATATGTCATTCACCATATAATGGTGAATAACATATTGGGGACGGCATACATACCCATAAAAACAACCAAAACCAACACATACATACTCACAACTCAAAAATTATTCAAAGAAATAAAATCAAAACAAATTCTTCATTAATCAAAAATAAGTTGCATAGTACATAAACTTCCAAAAAACAAAAATAAACTAAGAGTCAGGAGCATGACTCTTCTGAGGAGGGGCCGACCCGGACGCTGTAGCCGGTTGATGGACATACTTATCCACTATGTCCACCCCCGCTCGGAAGTCCTTGGCGCGCTCAGTGTAGGCCACATCCATCCCTGGCTTATAATAAACCTTCTTAGGAAGGGCATCCAGAGCCAGCGCAAGGAACTGAGCCCTCGCCTCATCCACCCCAAGGTATACCCATGATTGAGAATGGGAATCAGCAACACCTTGAGAGCCTCGGCAAAATCACCTGAAGTCTTATATCCTGAACGGCTTCGGCGCACCGAGCCGCAATGTTGGCCTCCATATCGGCCACTCTCGCCTTGAGGTCCCCGACCTCCAGTTCCCTTCCCTTCTTCTCCTCGGCCAACTCGCTCTCCGCGGCCTTCAACTCTTTCTCCTGAGCCTGGAGCTGGGCTTGCAGGGTTTTTTTATCTCTGCATCTTTAGGGCGAATAGCTGCCCTGAGCTCATCCTTGGTCTTTCGTAGCTCGGCAATTTTGTCCGATTGTGCCCAACCAATTTTGCCCAACCTCTTGAAAACTTCTTGGCCGATTGTGCCACCATGAACCAATATAGAACGTCAGGACCGTCGGAACTTAAACCACTAGAAAGAAAGAAATAAGCAACACTTACCAGTTCTACTGTTTTGCTTCCCAGGATCGCCAGCTCCTCGTCAGACATGCTACTGACCCTCTCCTGCTCGAAAGTCCCCTCCTGACCTTCCTCAGGGGCCTTCGACTTGCTTTTCTTTGAAGACCGACCCTCTTGAGAGGTCGGTCTCTGTCGAGTTGGTTTTTTGAGGACCAACCCCCTCTCTGTAACCTCCCCAGGGGTGTCCACCCTGGTCGTCTCGGTGGGAGAGATCGAGGCTGAGGCATCCGCACCCTCAGTGGTCGGATCCTCCGCAGATATTTCTCGAACCGCTGGGGTCGGCACGGTTTGGCGACCCGCCACTTCTCTCTCTGCTCCCGCCATCAGATAGGCAAAGTCAGCCACTGCAAACACCGATGAAGATATTAGCCAAACAAGAAACATAGATATGTTAGTATAAAGTACAACATAAGTAAACCCTACAGAGCTTCCATTCAGCCTTAGTAAACTTCACATAAGGCTCAGGGCCCACATCCCCCAACCGAGCTGCCTCTATCAGGTTGTCGTATAGATTTTGCCACTCAATAAAGTACCCCGACCCCCAAATCTTCTCCACCCAGGACTCTGGCATATCTGGGCGTTCATCCCCCTCCAGATCCGCCGTATTCCACACGCTCAGCTCATCGTGACCATCATTCCTCACATAGAAAAACCTCTCCTTCCACCTTTTAAAAGAATCCCGACCAGGAGGAAGGATAGGGATACTGAAAGACTTCCCCTGCCTTCTAGCAAAGTAGTACCGGTAGGGATGGTCTCTTAGTCCTACCCGATGATAAAAATACCTAAACTTATCTATCGTAAATCTAATATTTAACAATCTACACCAAATCACAAACCCAATGACGGCCCTAATGCCATTGGGGGCTATCTGAGATATCCCGAGCCTATAGTGCCGGAGTACCGCCAGAAGAGCCGGGCAGAAAGGTAGTCTTAACCCCACCTCAAAATACTCCTGGTGGACGGAGCAAAAACCCTCCGGCGGGTCCAGGGCAGATATTTGATCTCCCGACGGTAGCTGGGGAGAAAACCTAGCCTCCTCAATTCCATACCTCTCACAAATTTCCTCTACATCCTTTTGTTTCAAGATTGATCCCACATCCCTGCTATCAGCTATGGCCATGACGAAGAATCGATTCTAGGATTTCGAGGGAACCAAATTTTATCTAAAGAAACCGAGTTATAAAATCAGAATGATAAGGAAAGGATGCTTACTTGCAATATCAGGTTTGAGAGATAGAAGATGATGAATGGCAACCGGCAGCAAATCCCCTGGTTTAATACTCAACGTGGTTACGAAACGATTGATATGACGGGCTTATAACCCCCCTTACCTCGAAAAACGGCCTCTGTTTGCGTTAGTGGGCAACAACGCCTCGTTTCCTGGAACAACTATAATTGCGTCATAATTAGCTTTGCCACCTGGCAACTCCTAAGTTAGTCTCAAGATCCATAGGATAAACTCTCGTGCCGATCCACCACCTTGATAGATCCGACCCGACCAACCAGGGGTCGGCTGGATCTTGGGGGCTTATGATGCTGCCAGAAAATGGGCTCATCCACGTGGCACCTCTTTGGTGGCTCAACACTTTTCTTAGGGAAATAAACTACTTTTGACGTCCTAGTGACGAGCCTAGGGAGCTCGTCCATCTGCTTGGTCACCACTGGTCCTCATGTGTCCGGCCATAATTGGATTGGGTCATCTCGGTCTAATTCAGGTCGGAGAGGAGTCGGGCGCTGAACCTTAGGAGATCGACTGTACGATCTCTATCGACCTCTATCGATCGGACAATGTCCTTAGGCTTATATAACCTTATGGTTGTGGGAGCTCGCTCACGGTTCCCGATCTCTGTGGGCGACCCCTCCATCCCAGCGTATCTCCGGCAGAGCCCGTCTTTAATCTTATACCTCGTTTGCCTAATAACTATATAACTATCATAAAATACTGAATAATAAAGGCTCGAATCTTTATCACTTAATGCTAATATTTGAATACCATAATTATCTCCTATAATCATGGAGATCACTCAATCATAATCTTTTTCCTTAGGGAGTACGTTAATCAGTGTCAATGACACACACGACACCTTAAACCCTAGGGTCTAAGCCCCACTATATAAACTGTCCCTAAGGAACTACGAAGACTTGATTCCAATTGAACCATTAGATACGTAGGCAGCTTGATCATCATCAAGTGCAGTCTAAAATAAATCAAATCACCCCCTCCATCATCGTTTTTTCTGTGTTCTTGAAGTGTTCTTAGGTCATAATCAAGGAAGTGAGTTTAGAGAATTACCTTGACGATTTTTGGATCGTCAGTAGACAATACGATATCATGTTGAGTATCTAGAGAAATTCGAGATGTTCGGTTTTATGGACCTCCATGGCCCGAGGATGTGCGCCACGAGCTTCACTCAATTGCTTGCTACTCAGGTACTTTGCATACACTTCTCTGATTAGTTTATATTACGAGATGGCGACTAGTATTATGGAAAATAGAGTTATGGAAAATATTGATTTGTGTATTGACATAGTAAGGGTAGTTTTGGTATATGGTATAATGTAGAAGCCCTACTAATGGCTATAAATATTGTAATCTTTGATTGATTAAGATATATGAAATAAATTGACCGAAATTTGAATTGGTATCAGAGATGGGTTGCCCCTAGATACCGAAAAAAAATTGATGCACCAAAGAACTCGGCCGAAGTAGATTGCAGCGGATGGAACTGATGGGGAAGCATCTTCTTTTTATAGAATTGGTGGTGTGGATTAATTGATTAATCCCTCCCTTTTGTATTTCTTTCTATTCGATCAAAAAGAAAAGAAAAAATTTATTATTACATTATTTCATGCTCAACAGCCATGAAGGTTGAAGCAGGTCATCTTCTTCCCTCTTTGGTCGGCTTCGAATCGGACCGATCTCGATTACTATCCAGGACGTTGGTCCATTGTCCAAGAGGACAGACTACGACCCATACCACCTACGGATGATGATTCACAGGACGGAGACCCGATGGTGGCGGTCCGGCTTCGGAACGACGGCACACCTGACCAAAGAACGCAGGTGGCTGCCGGATTAACTTCTTGCAGCGATTGCAACCTTAATGGATATTGCACAACCTCCTTCCTCTGACCGACCGCAGGGAGTGCGGGTGGAGGTGGTCGAACCGGTGGACAAGGGTGGTTACGTGAGTCACCTTCAGCCCTTTCTCCACCATATTTGATTAACACGGCAGCAGCAAGGATTGTGGGTTCAGCCCACCCAGCTGGCTCGGCTCAATCAAGGGATTTAGACCAATCCGAGTTGACCAATATTACACCAGCCCAATGACAGTGCATCTTGGACCTTTTAAGCCGTCCAAAATCATGGGATCGCTTGACAGGTAGCTCGGCATGGATTATTGACACGGGAGCAACTCACCACGTGACGGGATTTTTTGAGTGGCTCGTTGATCCTCGAGAAATTGTTCAATGTCCCATCGGGTTGCCAGATGGACGATCATCACCGGTGACTAATGAAGGAACAATTGTTTTATCGGGAAATTTACATGTAAAAAATGTGTTTTATGTTCCCAATTTGAATTGCAATCTACTCTCAGTCACTCACTTTCAGGATGATCATAATTGTGTTCTACAACTCACGAAAAATTTATGTGCTATGCAGAACTGAGTGACGAGGACGCTGATTGGACTGGGCGATCATGTTGATGGACTTTTCCTGTTCTGAGGAGTTCCGGAGGTTCGGATTCTAGTAGTTGATGGTGCACAGACTGGGGATTTGTGGCACCAGCGTTTGGGACACCCATCGGAAAAAGTTCTTCGGCAGGTTCCTAATATTTCTGTTTCCAAACATTTAAATAAATATGGATGTGATATTTGCTTTCGGGCAAAGCAGCCCCGTGAACCTTTTCCCCTTAGAGAGAATAAAGCTAGTCGTATTTTTGAATTGATACATTGTTATTTGTGGGGACCCTATAGTGTACCATCGACGTGTGGTGCTTCATATTTTTTTTTACTATTGTTGATGACCATTCCGTTCGGTTTGGATTTACTTTTTATTGAATAAAATGGAGGTTGAGTTTGCTTTCTTGGATTTTGTTGCGTTAATTTCTCGTCAGATTGAGGTTAAAATTAAACGGGTTCTTAGTGACAATGGTACATAGTTTAGACCTTTGCTTCCTTATTTTCGTAAAGAAGGTATCATACTTGAAACATCTTGTGTTAGTACACCTCAACAGAACGGGTGGGTACAACGGAAACATCAACACATACTTAATGTTTCTCGTGCACTACGTTTTGATGGACATTTGCCACTTAAGTTCTTGGGGGAATGTGTGATGGCTGCTGCCTACATTATTAACCGAACACCGTCTAGTTTTTTGAATTTTAAACGCCTTATGAGTCTCTCTTAGGCAAACAACCGGGCCTCTCAAGGCTTCGCATTTTAGGATGTTTAAGTTATGCCCATATGTTAGGAAATAGTTTAACGCAGCGAAATTTAAAATTTTGATTTCCGATCCCAAGACCGACTTTGTTTAACACAATAAACACGTTAAGTAGTTGATGGTAATTACCTTGCTGATCTAACAGATCGACGCTTTGACCGTCAACGGAGAGTAGTAGTGCGCGTGAGCCATCCACTTGTCCGGAATCTATCGATATCTACACGAACTCCTCGCCGGAATCCTCCTTGGATTGCTACTAGAAAAATCCGGTTGCTAGACAGGCCTTTTAACTCTCTTTAAAACTCTCTAGAATAAACTCTGTATTTTTCACAAGAATTATGAACTCTTGGAATTGTGATGTACAAAAGAGCTAGTCAACCCCTTGCTTATATAGGGGTAGGTGGCGCCCCACTGCCTCATAATCTGATTAGGAGAAGCTTCTAGTAGATTGATGAGAAGCTTCAAGTGGATTGATGAGAGAGAAAAAAAATTCCTAATAAAATAAGGAAAATCACTTTGATTGATTTATCTCTTTTAATTTAATATCTTATATTAAATAAATCTAAGATATTTTCAAAATCTAATATTGAATATCTTTATCTTATTACCATAAATCTACTTTTCCAAAATCAATTAATATCTAATATTAATATATGATAATATCATTAATTAAATTGCACAATCCAAGTATATCTTATACACTAGAAAGTGGCGCCCCATATAGCCATTAAATGGCTTTCCGGAATATTCTTTAATTAATCAATATAACTAATATCATGTACTTAATTTATTCATAATAAATAAATACCGTCATATTAATTTAATCACTATAACACTTTATAGTCGAGATAAAATTTCCTTATTTGGCTATCACTATAACCGCATTTTAATCCGGCTAGATATTCTTATGTGTGTGACCCAATAGGCTTCCGAATATGTTGGCCGTAGACACAAAGTGTTAATTACAAAAATGTCCTTCATACCTAACGATCACGGGATAGCGTCTAGCAACACACCGTGACTCCCAATCATCGGAAGAGTCAAAAGCAATGACTACTACCTTTCATGTGAAACAGTTACAATATAAATAGAATCATATCGCTGTAATAATATCCATACGATCGTATCTCGAGTGTCAATACATCAACGATCGTATCTTATAATCTGGATATCATACTTTATTGGAATAACTCATTTACTCCCACTTTGCAAAGATTCATGAGATCTAGACATTCCTTATAGAAGGCCATTTCAGATATTCACTCTTAAACATAGGATACGTGATTTCCGGACGAGCAACATTAATCCTACGCATGATTCAATATCACACCACATCACTACCGCATGATCGGCCCATGGCTAGGGGAAACCTTTATAGTGTCAAAGCATGACAATCCCTACCGTGATGCCATGAAGACTCCGGTCTCAAGTTAATTACACAACTGCCACATACTGCGACATTTAATGTTAGTGGGTCAGTCTCACATACGCATTCTAATACACGTCCACATACAGTCCAAGCGTCTCTACACTTAGATAGACGAGATCTATCCCTATCTTCAATAAGATAGAAGACATCCAATACGTGATAGTCTACTCATACCATCAATGTCCCGTTTGACGGTACATACGACTAGAGACATTTAAGTATCAAACTTATTAAAGTGAATAGAGATCTCATCAACCATAATCAGTATCATGGTTTCTCTATCACACTTTAAATACTAAGAACGTTACTATATATATATATATATATATATATATATATATATATATATATATATATATATATATATATATATATATATATATATATATATATATATATATATATATATATATCAATAATATGAAGATAAACAAAATATATAATAACAAAAGTGCTTTTATTAATCATAATAAAGTTATTACATGAACTAAATAGACTGTAAATGACCTGACCCGGTCGGATCCGGTCCAACCTAATTGGGTTTAGGACACTATTTTAACAATCTCCCACTTGGCCTAAAGACAATCACCCATATGCCTAAGCTCGTGCATGTGAACATGTTTCTTATGCTTTGCCTGTGACAATGCCTTGTTTAACGGATCAGCTATGTTATCATCCGTGTGGGCTTTCTCTATCTTTACATCTCATCTATCTACTGTCTCTCTAATCAAGTGATAACGCTGTAGCACATGTTTGGACTTCTGATGAGACCTTGGTTCCCTTGACTGAGAAATTGCCCCATTGTTATCACAGTACAGTGGGACTGGACCTTCAATAGAGAGAACCACCCCAAGTTCAGTAATAAACTTCTTCATCCAAACCACTTCCTTTGCCGTCTCCGAGTATGTTATATACTCGGCTTCCATTGTAGAGTTTGCAATAGAATCATGCTTGGAACTCTTCCAGCTCACTGCTCCACCGTTAAGCGTGAAAACAAATCCAGATTGTGACTTGAAGTCATCATTGTCGGTTTGAAAACTAGCATCTGTGTAACCTCGTAATACCAAATCATTGGCCCCGAAAACCAGGAACATATCCCTAGTACATCTCATGTACTTAAGAATATTCTTGACTGCAATCCAGTGACAATCACCTGGATTTTCCTGGTACCTGCTAGTCATACTTAGAGGGTACGAGACATCCGGTCTTGTGCACAACGTGGTGTACAGGATGGTCCCAATAGCCGAGGCATAAGGGATCCTACTCATTTGCACCCTTTCCTCCTCCATCTTAGGAGACATTTCCTTCGACAGGTAGACCCTATGTGACATGGGAACAATCCCCTCTTGGACTGCTCAATGCTGAATCTCTTCAGCATCTTGTCTATATAGGTGGATTGTGAGACCAAGCAACCTTTTAGATCTATCTCTATAGATCTTGATTCCTAGAATGTAGGCTGCTTCACCCAAGTCCTTTATGGAGAAGTTCCCGGATAACCAAAATTTAACTGACTGTAACATAGGAATATCATTCCTTATGAGTAATATGTCATCTACATAGAGTTCTAAGAAAATGGCGGCACTCCCACTAACCTTCTTGTAAACACACGGCTCATCTTCGTTCTTGATGAAATCAAACTGTTTGATTGTCTCATCAAAACAAATGTTCCAACTCCGAGAAGCTTGCTTCAACCTATAAATGGATCTTTGCAACTTGCACACCATCCTAGCATCATCGGTTGTGAAACCCTCAGGTTGTGTCTTGTACACTTCCTCATGACAGATTCCCGTTAAGGAAAGATGTTTTCACATCCATCTTCCAGATTCATAATCATGGTATGCTACAATAGCAAGCAGAATTCTAATGAACTTTAGCATAGCTAATGGCGAAAAGGTTTCGTCATAGTCAACTCCTTGTCTTTGTCTAAAACCCTTTGCCACCAACCTTGCCTTATAGGTAACTACATTACCATCCATGTAGGCCTTTCTCTTAAAGACCCATTTGCACCCTATGGGAACTATTCCTTTGGGCGGATCAACTAAGTTCCAAACTTGGTTGTCCTTCATGGATTCCATTTCAGAATTCATGGCTTCCAGCCATTTCTCCTTGTCATGCCTCATTAACACCTTCTCATAAGTTTTGGGGTCCTCATGTTCCATGAGATATACGCCAGTGTACCTTTCAGGTTCACGACGTTCCCTAGTGGATCTCTGAGGTATATGTGTTTCTAGAGCAGGTGCTTGCACCTCATCTGTATATGGTGCCTGCTCTACTTCCATCAACTAACAGTTGTCTATAAGTGGTTCTTGAATTTCTTCAAGATCAATCTTACTCCCACAGACCCTATCCAGAATAAACTCTTTCTCCAGAAAGTGGCCAGTCCTGGAGACAAACACCTTTTGCTCTCCTGGATTGTAAAATTGGTATCCTCTAGTTTCTCTAGGATAACCCACGAATAGACATTTGTCAGATCTAGCCTCTAATTTATCGGCATCATCCGCTTCACACAAGTCTGACAACCCCAAGGTTTAAGATATGCGAGACTCGGTTTCCTCTTATACCATACTTCATATGGAGTAGAGTCAACCGTCTTTGATGGAACTCGGTTAAGTGTATAGGTTGTTGTTTCTAGAGCATACCCCTAAAATGATTTTTGAAGAACTGCGTAGCTCATCATGGATCGCACCATGTCTATCAAAGTGTGATTTCTAGACATGCCGTTCATTTGAGGTGTTCCGGGTGGAGTTCATTCAGGTAGAATCCCATTATCCTTTAAGTAATCTTGAAACTCTCCATCTAGGTATTCTCCACCTCGATCGGATTGAAGTGTTTTGATTTCTTCACTTAGCCGCTTCTCCACTTCACTTCTGAATTCCTTGAAATTTTCAAAGGCCTCAGACTTATACTTCATTAAGTATACATAACCATATCGAGAATGGTCATCAGTGAAAGTGATAAAATAAGAGTATCCTCCTTTGGCTTGAATTGACATTGGGCCGCAAACATCTGTATGTATGAGCTCAAGCAATTCATTGGATCTTATCCCTTTGCCACTAAATGGTGACTTTGTCATTTTACCAAGTAAACAAGCTTCGTATGTATCAAATGATTTGTAATCGAATTGATCCAACATTCCATCTTTATAGAGTTTGGAAATGTGATTATTATTTATATGGCAAAGTCTACATGCCACGAGTAGGATTCATTCAAGTCACTTGTTTTCGCTTTCTTATTGTTTATATTAAATATATCAACATTCATCTCTAATATGTAGAGACCATTGTCAAGTTTGCCGGTACTATAAAACATTCCATCACATGAAAAAGAACAACATTTATTCTTAAACATAAAAGAAAATCCTCCAACGTCCAATGCATAAATAGAAATAGTGCTCTTCGTAAGAACAGGAACAAAATAACAGTTATTTAATTCAAGTACTATCCCACTAGGCAATGAAAGAAAATAAACTCCTATGGCTCGAGCAACAACGTTTGCTCCATTCCCAACACGTAGGTCCACTTCTCCTTTCCTCAGATCTCTAGTCCTTCTTACACCCTGCATATCCGTACAAAAAATATGAGAACCACATCCAGCATCTATTACCTAATGGTTAGACTTAGAAGAAGCAACATTTATCTCAATCATAAACATACCTGAAGTCGAAGCATCATTATGCTTGTTCTTCTTGGTGCTCAAGAAAGCCTTGCAGTTTCTCATCCAATGACCAGTCTGGCCACAATGGAAGCAAGCATCCTTGGATTTGTCTTTGGCTATCTTAGGCTGCGGCTTAAGAGCCTCCTTCGCCTCTTGGTTTTCTTTTGGGACTTTTTCTTGCCCTTTGATGAAGTCACGAGCAACACTTGCTTACCCTTGCCAACAGTGCCTTTAGCAGTTTTGAGCATGTTCAATAACTCCGCGAGGGAGCAATCAATCTTGTTAATGTGATAGTTCATCACAAACTACGAGTAAGAGTCCGGTAGAGATTGCAGAATCAAGTCAATAATTAACTCACGCTCCATCTTATGCCTCAGCTTCTCAAGCCTCTCTATGTAACCGATCATCATCAGCACATGCGACCCAACCGGAGTACCCTGAGCCATATTGCAACCAAATAACGCCTTCGAGACCTCGTACCTCTCAGTGCGAGACTGAGAAGCATAGAGCTCTTTTATGTGAGCCATAATGGTATGAGCATCCATGGACTCATGCTGTTTCTGAAGTTCCGGTGTCATAGAAGCAAGCATGATGCATGTAGCCTCATTACTGTCAGAACGGTGTTTTGCATGCTTCATAACCGATTCCTCATTCGTAGCATCTTCGGGATCTTTGGTCAAGGGTGTGTCCAAGACATAGCCAATGACTTCATGTCTTAAAATGATTTTGAGGTTTCTTTCCGGGTCGAGAAAGTTCAATTCGTCAAGTTTGTTTTCAATGATAAAACGAAGATTCAATTTGTTCGACATTTCTACAACAATAAAGTAAAGATAGTATAAGTAAAAGTTCATGCATACAAACCATAAAATTGCACTTTAAAATTTTAATTAGGATTTGCTAGCTCCCACTAGCCAACTATTCCCAATTGGCTTTCAAGAATTTAATTAATTCTCTAGTGGCTGGGATCCAATCTAGTTATCTCGATTCTCGACAAGGGCCGATTAACCGAGACAATTTCGAAAGGTAGGTACTCCTACCAGTCGCATCATATGTGGCTCCAGTGGTTGACTAGTCAACTCTTTGAAAAATCACATCTCTATGTGATAGTCAACCCCTTGTCTCTAAAATCAGACGGTCCTAACGAGGGCCAATCACCGCAAGATTCTAGTCAAGTCGTAACCCAAATATTCATGAGATCTCATATCTCGATAATAACGATATACCCAAGGTAAGTCAACTCCCGACGAGGGCCGATCAGTTGGATCTGAACAAGGCCTCATCACCGTCATTATAATATTGGGAAACAATTTTAACTCGATTTTTGTCATGGGAATAATTTATAAATTAATTCACTTAATTAATTTTAATTAAATTATGGTCTCATCTAAACGTGTATATTTTTACGTTATCAATATAAATTAAAACATACACCATTCCGCGCACAAAAATAACCGGTATGATCATGGACTTTTCTAGGTGCGGTTTCGAATACAAACTGATGAAACTACGGGTCACAATCTATGGGTAACTGCAACCGCTAATAGGATCTTTAGTGTGCCATCACTAATGGAATCTATATGTCTCTTTGGCCTCCATCTTCTGCTCCATTCTTATTACATAATAATCTATCTAGAAATTATAATACACCTTCCGCACACAGTGGGGAGCTAACGGGAATGGGATAAATGCAGAAAGTAAACTAGGTCACGTTCTTCATAACGGCGTAGGACAATTTGAAAAACCAACATAAAGTAAACCACACACATCTATCCTATCGGTCGAGTCCATGATCAATCGGGGTCCTTATAATCATATTATATCTACAACATCTAATCCATACAATAATATCTTATGAAAAAGACAATTTTAAAATTTTAACTACAAGCGTATTATCAAATCAAATAATCAATCAACATTTAATTAATTAAATGATTCTAATCAAAATAAAATTAACTATTAATTTTAATTGATTTCTATTTTAATTTTAATTAATAAGAACTATTCAAATTAAAATTAGGTCCCTTTTGGTTTCTTTCATTTTGATTCCTAATCAAAAGGGATGCCTTAGGTTTCCAAAACCCAAAATATTGAAAGGGGCCTAAGCCTAGGCCTATTCCAAAACCAAATATTTTGAAAAGGGTCTAGGTCATTTCCAATTGGAAAAGGGCCACTATTGTTTAATGCTATGTGACATCCCAATGACCCAAACTATTTGAACCATTAGTTAGTCACATGACACAACTACACAAATGAGATATCAATGCACAATAAATATCACAAAATGAAAAACGAAATCGGGATCCACCATGCACCACCAGCCGCCAGCAGCACCTTAGGGCGCCGCCGCCGCCGGCGGTTACACGGTGGGGAACCGCCGCCAATCGGCCGAGCTCCCTACCCGGTTTTTATTTTTTTGTTTATCTCGTTTCGCGAATCTAGATCGTGCATCTATCGATTAAGTACTATGCAATTTAATTTGTGCTTATTGCTTAAGATCGAAATTTGCTCTGATACCACTGTTAGGAAATCAACTAGTTTAATGCAGCGGAATTTAAAATTTTGATTTCCGATCCCAAGATCGACTTCGTTTAACACAATATATAAACACGTTAAGTAGTTGACGGTAATTACATTGCTTGATCTAATAGATCGACGCTTTGATCTTCAACGGAGAGTAGTAGTATGCGCGAGCCGTCCACGTGTCCGGCCTCTATCGATATCCACATGAACTCCTCGCCGTAATCCTTCTTGGATTGCTATTAGAAAATCCGGTTGCTAGACCGGCCTTTTCTCTCTCTTTAAAACTCTCTAGAAGAAGCTCTCTCATTTTCACAAGAATTATGAACTCTTAGAATTGTGATGTACAAAAGAACTAGCCAACTCATTGCTTATATAAGGGTAGGTGGCGCCCCACTGCCTCCTAATCTGATTAGGAGAAGCTTCTAGTACATTGATGAGAAAGAAAATATTTTCCTAATAAAATACGGAAAATCACTTTGATTGATTTATCTCTTTTAATTTAATATTTTATATTAAATAAATCTAAGATATTGTCAAAATCTAATATTGAATATCTTTATCTTATTACCATAAATCTATTTTTTCAAAATCAATTAATATCCAATATTAATATATGATAATATCATTAATTAAATTGCACAATCCAAGTGTATCTTATACACTAGAAGTGGCGCCCTATATAGCCATTAAATGGCTTCCGGAATATTCTTTAATTAATCAATATAATTAATATCTTGTATTTTATTTATTTATAATAAATAAGTACCGTCATATTAATTTAATCACTATAACACTTTATAGTCGAGATAAACCTTCCTTATTTGGCTATCACTATAACCGCATTTTAATCCGGTTAGATATTCTTATGTGTGTGACCCATTAGGCTTTCGAATATGTTGGTCGTAGACACAAAGTGCTCATTACGAAAATGCCCTTCATACCTAACGATCACGGGATACCGTCTAGCAACACACCGTGACCCCCATCATCGGAAGAGACAAAAGCAATGACTACTATCTTCCATGTGAAACAGTTACCGTGTAAATAGAATTCTATCGCTGAAATAATATTCATACGATCGTATCTTATAATCTGGATATCATGCTCTCTCGGAATAACTAATTTACTCCCACTTTGCAAAGATTCCTGAGAGCTAGACATTCCTTATAAGAAGTCCATTTCGGATATTCACTCATAAACATAGGATACGCGATTTCCGGATAAGCAACAATATTCCTACACATTCTTCAGTATCACACCCAATCACTACCGCATGATTGCCCCATGTCTGGGGGAAACCTCAATAGTGTCAAAGTATGACAATCCACACCGTGATGCCATGAAGGCTCCGGTCTCATGATCGATAACTACACAACTGCCCCATACTGCGACACTTAATGTAAGTGGGTCAGTCTGACATACGCATTCTCTAATACACGTCCACGTACAGTCCAAGTGTCTCTACACTTAGATAGATGAGATTTATCTCTATCTTCAATAAGATAGAAGATATCCAATAAGTGCTAGTCTAATCATACCATCAATGTCTCGTTTGACAGTATATACGACTAGAGACATTTAAGTATCAAACTTATTAAAGAGAATAGAGATCTCATCAACCATAATCAGTATCATGGTTTCTCTATCATAGTTTAATACTAAGGACGTTACTATATATATATATATATATTCAATAATATGAAGATAAACAAAATATATAATAACAAAGTGCTTTTATTAATCATAATAAAATTATTACATGAACTAAAACAGACTATAAATGACCTGACCCGGTCGGATCCGGTCCAACCCGATCGGGTTTAAGACACCATTTCAACACCATGATCATCGCCACATGAATAAATTTTCTAACCGGAGTCGTAAATGTGTTTTCCTTGGTTACCCTTTCGCGAAAAAAGGGTGGACTTTGTACGACCTAGATACGGAGGAGATTTTTGTTTCTAAGGATGTTAAATTTTCGAACATGTGTTTCCATTTTCCCAACCACCCGATAGTGATACCTCTGTATTACCGTACCCTTTGATAGACGATGTTGGTATATGGGACCAAGGGTTCGATCACTCCTCTACTAGGGACTCACCATTGCTGTATCCTCCAGTTGAGGGGGGACAGACGTGTTGAGTGAAGCACATGATACTGGGGAAGATACAGTGCCTTCACCATAACCTCGACATCTAGGTGGAGGTTCCGAAGAGTTAGGCAGGGGTAAACGACAGAAGATTCCGAGTTAGTGCTTTCAAGATTTTGTGACACATACATTAATTGATCAGAAAAGTTCTCCACGCTCTTCCACTACATCAGCTTTCTCGGGTACTATGTATCCTCTTCCTTAAATGACTTGGGGTATTCCTCCTAAGTCATTTAAGGAATCTATGAAATATGAAGGGTGGCGAAAGGCCATGTCTAAAAAATTTTGGGCACTTGAAGATCAGGGTACTTGGGTCTTACAACCCCACCCCCCGGGAAAAGGCATTGGGGAGTAAATGGGTATATACCTAGAAATACGATGTGTACGGGACCCTACAGCGTCTCAAAGCTCGATTGGTGGCGTTTGGGCATCACCAAGAAGAAGGTATTGATTACACAGAGACTTTCGCCCCTGTAGCGAAATTGGTTACGGTCCGGACTTTTCTTAGTGTCGCAGCAGTAAAACAGTGGGACATTCACCAGATGGATGTCCATAATGCTTTCTTGATTGGGGATTTGGATGAGGAAATCTATATGAAGATACCTCTAGGGTTTGCGAAGCCGGGATCTAATTTGGTTTGCAAGATGCAAAAATCGTTGTACGGATTGAAACAGGCTCCGAGGTGTTGGTTTGCGAAGCTTGCCTCAGCTTTACGTGACTATGGCTTTCGTCAGTCTTATTCTGATTATTCGTTGTTTACTTTGAATCGTGATGGCATTATATATGTTAAGGATATGATTATTGCGGGGAATGATAAAGTGGCGCTGACGATTTTTAAATCATATTTGGGCACGTGTTTTAAAATGAAGGATCTCGGTGCACTCAAATATTTTTTGGGGATTGAAGTCGCGGGGAACACAGAGGGGATTTTCTTGAATCAGCGGAAATATGCATTGGAGATTATACATGAGACCGGCTTGCTTGGGAGCAAACCTACTGATTTCCCAATCGAGCAGAATCATAAGCTAGCACTTTCCACCGGCCCTTTGTTGGATGATTCAGGATCGTACCGACGTCTTATTGGACGGCTTATCTATCTCGGCCTCTCGGGGTCACCCGACCCGATCTGGCATATTCTGTTCACGTCTTGTCTCACTTTATGCAAGCCCCCTGGATTGAACTTTGGGAGGCCTCCTTACGACTAGTACGCTATTTGAAGAAACATCCTGGCAAGGGTATTTTGCTGCGCTCCGACTGTTCCCTTCTTCTAGAGGGTTGGTGTGACTCTGACTGGGCTAGTTGCCCAATTACTTGCAGATCCTTGAGTGGTTGGTTCATGTTTCTTGGTCTTTCTCATATCTCCTGAAAGTCCAAAAAACAGACAACGGTGTCTCAGTCTTCGGCTGAAGCAGAATATAGATCTATTGCTTCTTTGACATGTGAGTTGTAATGGCTGAAGCAGTTACTCGCCGACCTTGGGGTTCGGCACCGTCCTGGCATTTGACTTTTTTGTGACAGCCAGTCTGCTGTATATATCGCTCAGAATCTGGTTTTTCATGAACGTACGAATCATATCGAAGCTGACTGTCACTTCGTACGTGATGCCATTACTGATGGTTTGATTCTTCCTTCCTATGTTCCTACGAAACATCAATTGGCAGATATTTTTACCAAGGCATTGGGACGACAACAATTCGAGTTCTTATTGCGCAAGTTGGGCGTTCGGGATCTTCACGCTCCCACTTGAAGGGTGGTATTACGAGATGGCGACTAGTATTATGGAAAATAGAGTTATAGAAAATATTGATTTGTGTGTTGACTTAGTAAGGGTAGTTTTGGTATATGGTATTATGTAGAAGCCCTACTAGTGGCTATAAATATTGTAATCTTTGATTGAGTAAGATATACGAAATAGATTGACTGAAATTTGACAGTTTACAAGTGTGAAGTTGGGTCCCTTTGTACACTATGGATAGTGTTAGCCTGAGTATCTTTGTTAAGAGTCTTGATAGTAAGCAAATGTTATGTGGAATGTACACCATATGTGTTTATTATTAGCCGTGTACTGCTACTAGATACATAATCTTGCAACCATCCATAAATTTTGCTTAACTTGTGGTTTTTCATAACATTGCATTCATGTTGTCTGTTAAGAGGTAGATGTTTGAGTATTTTCCATTTGGATGGTGAAAAAGATCTGCCCCATTAAACTAGATGGGCATTTATTTGGTGTGTTTTAATCATATATAGCGGTACACATGTTTTTTAAGTTACCGAAGAAGATGGCCAAGAATGTCTACCTTTAACCAGGGTGCAAAAGCTTTGGTCATTACAATGCCCCTCTTACTCCTTTAATCAAGATACTACTACCCTTTTTTTTTCTGGAGTACAAAATATGCGAAGGGTGAAATGCAACAGCAATGCATCATATTATGCTAGAAACATCTTAGGATCAGAATCTTTACATTTTTAATTTTTAATTTTTTAATTTTTTTGTTAATTTATGTATTCCTGTTTGTATTCTTTGAATTATTATCCAATTTATATATGGTAAAACTAAACTTTACCTTCCCATCAGTAAGAAGTTCTGAATCATCGCATTCGAACAAAGGTTTCCCGTATTGATTATGCACCACATAAAGTGGGTTCAATTTTGCATATACCATCGATTTGAATCGAATCTCTATGGGGTTTCAACACTTTTACCACTTGGGTGACGTGTGTTTTCCTTTTTTTTCCATTTAATTTTCTTGGGAACTTATGGTATTGATGGCTACATTTGTCATTTTATATGTTTTACAAGTGTATTTACACGTTGAAGAAGAGAGTAGGTGAAGAGATGTGTTTTTCTTGTACAATATGAAACGGAACTTCAGCTATCAATAAAAAAATTACTCCTCGTTTTACATAACAAGATATATTTATCTTCTTTTCAGTTTGGGTTTCTAATATATTGTACTTATAAAAATTTATTTATGAATTGAAATTTCATATTATCCCGATTTATTTTCCGTGCTGCATAAACAATGTGTCATCTTACATTGGAAGTGATAGAAGATATGCGGCAGAAATAACATCTATTTGGACCTCTTACATTTGGGGATTGATACGTTTGGTGGATGAGTTTCTCAATGATAAAACATATCGATTTGAATCATTCTCAATTATAAAACACTTACCTATACCGTATGTCACCTAGAAATGATATATATGTCTATATCAACCGATGCACATAAAATTAAAAAATTAAAAAGATTCCGGAGACACACTTTATATAAAAAATAGAAAAATAAAGAAACACAAAGTGTTATCGACGATATAAAACGTTATATAAAATAGAATGTTTTTTTAAGTGTGTAAATCATACACAAAGTGAAATCGACCACACATTTGTTGGGAAAACAAACAACCACAATACCACACGTATCACAAATACACACAAAGTCTTCCTAATGACACGCAACAGAATTAAACGATGTAACCCAACGAAGATAAATCACAAATAAAGCGAAACGAAAACACAAAGAAAATCAACACCACAATTTTAACGTGGAAAACCCCTCTCGATGTGAGAAAGTAAAAACCACGACCCACAAAATCTCCACTAATCACTAGCCTGAGGTGTTGAATTCTGATTTTTGTCAACATCCTGCAAAGTCTCATTATCTGCAAACACAACATCTCGGCTTCTAATCACTTTCTTCTCAACAGGTCATAAAATTTGTACCCAAATTCATCTTGACCATAACCCAGAAAAATACATTGTTTAGTCTTAGCATCAAGCTTAGACCTCTCATCTTTAGGAATGTGAACATAAGCTTTACAACCAAAAACTTGTAAATAATGGTAAGATACATCTTTACCTGACCATACCTTCTGAGGAACATCATTATGCAAAGGAACACATAGAGACAAATTTAGTACATGAACAACTGTACTCAAAGCTTCACCCTAAAAGGATTTAGGCAATCCGACTTGTGATAGCAAACATCTAGCTCTCTCAACTAATGTTCTGTCCATCCTCTCTGCCAAGCCATTCAACTGCGGAGTCTTTGACGGTGTTCTCTCATGTCTGATACACTGCTACTTACAGTAATAATGAAATGGACCTTTGTATTCACCTCCATTGTCAGTCCGAATACACTTCAACTTCTTTCCAGTTTCCCTTTCAACTGAAACTTGAAACTGCTTGAACACGTCTAACACTTGATCTTTTGTCTTCAAAGTGTAGACCCAAAGTTTTCTTGAGTGATCATCAATAAAAGTCACCAAATAGCATGAACCACCAAGCGTCCTTGTCTTCATAGGACCACAAACATCTGAATGAACAAGCTCAAGTACTTCTGACTTTCTTGAAGATGGATTTGATTTAAAAGAAACTCAAGTTTGCTTCCCTACAAGACAATGAGCACGTTTCTCCAAAAGTAAACTGTTAGAACAAGACGATAAATTTCTCTTAGATAAGACAGTCATTCTTTTCAAGCTCATATGACATTACCTCTTATGCCACAACTCGGTCTCATCACGTGACTCCACTGCATAAGGCTCATCAACAATAACTTTGGCTTGAGTCAAGAAAAGTGAAGGTGTCTTTGTACCTCTAGCCACAACTGAAGACCCCTATGTGAGCTTTCACTTATCACATGAAAATAAGCTATTATAACCATTTTTTTTTTAAAGCAACTTTATTTTATTAAAAATCGAAATAAAGAGCTACAAAAGTCAGTGCCATATCCCGGCCCGCCCCCAGTTTGCGTGATAGGGTACATAGCATGGCCTCCTTAAACCCTATGTGTGGCAAACCCAGTGTAGGAAAATCCACCACATAGGGAAGAGTACTCGCTCTATGTACCCCCAAAAAAGTCCCTAGCCAAAAAGTAATTACACCGAGTGAAATGCAAAAGAGTACAAAAGCGCCGTCATGGTCAAGTTTGCCCTCGACCGCCGTGCCTCCTCGAGAGGTCTTGGATCGGTGATGCTTGCCGGTCGTCCTCAAGAAGAGCCGCCACGTCCTTCCGAAATTGCTTTCAAGTGCAAGCGTTCTGTATTCCAATCCAGAAACGGAGGGATCAAGAGTAGATGAAGTCATACGCCAATATATAAATAAGCAAAGCATTTGTGTGAAGATGAGACAAAAACACCTGGATTGCACCCCTAGCATTGTGATAGGGGTGCGTCCAATAGTGAGCATCCAATGGCCGCTGTCATGCGTGAACTTCAAGAAGCCAGAAGAAAGTGGTCTGTACGCCACACAAACATACCATGGGTGAGGTAAACAACAAGTATACACTAGACAGAAGTAGGGATGAGGAATAAAAACACCTGGTTTGCACCCCATCAAAATGAGGGGGTGCGTCCAATTAGTATGATGTTGTCTGGTCATTGATACAGCGGACATGAGGCGGGCCAAAAAGATCATCGTGCATTAGACTCCGAATATGTGGTGGGACTTCCGCTTGATTGTAGAAGAGCTGATCATTTCCATCGAGGGCCGCCAGTGCGTCGGCAACTCTATTGCACTCTCTATATATATGTGAGATAGTAAAGTGTTGAGAGCGCAGAATAGTGCATATCTGGGTGATAGAGAGACACGGGGGCCAGCCCCCGTACTAGCTTCAGAGATCATACGATAAGCATAGAGTGAATCTGTTTCAATATCCAAGGTCTGTGAATGATTTCGCATGCGAAGGCCAAACAGCAGGGCTTTTACCTCAGCATCCACCACTGTCGCTATTATAACCATCATCACACAGCCTGCCAACAGAAATCAAATTCAACCGGATCCCTGTAACATGCTTAACCCGTCTAAGAATCAGTTTGGTACCAACAGACATCTCTAAACTAATATCTCCAACACCAGCACACTTTAAGATAGAATCCTGAGCCATTCTCACATCACCAAAGTCACCTGGAGTGTAGGATGTGAAAAACTCTCTTCTTGAAGTAGCATGGACCGAAGCACCACTGTCAACGACCCAACTAGTCATATCATCATCAAGAATAACATCATCAACCAGTTGAAACACAAGAAAATCATCAGAAAAAGCTGTATTAACTTTATCTTCCTTCTTATCATCATATTTCTTGTCACTGTTTTCCTTTTTCTCCCGTTTCAATTTAAAGCAAAATTTCTTGATGTGTCCCTTCTTGCCACAGTGATTGCATTCAAAACTGGTAGCAGAAAAACTGTATTGTGTTAAGAAATAAAGTAGCGTATTGTTACGTCGAAAAGTCTTAAGGCTCTACTACCTATAAAACTTGTTCGCGGTTAAAAACAGGTTCTAAAATTTATTTAAAAACCGACGTCAACCCCAAGTGCAAAAGCTTGCAGCTAGTGGTGAAACCGGGTCGTATCCGCAGGGACTTGTATGAAAATAACTTTTCGTTTCGATTTCTTTTTAGTGATGATTATGATCTTGAAAACTAGAAATAAAATAAAGGTTGCAAAAGTGAAAAGAAAGACGATACGTGAAAATTTGTTTAGAGAAAGATTAAAACAACTAGAACACACCGTTGATCCACCACCCCACCGAAATTAACAAGAAAGACATACATTCATTCGTAAGTCTTGGATTATTATTCGCTAAAGAGGCATTTTCCCTTTCGGTTCATCGCCTTTTAATTAGTTCACCATTCTCGGTACAACTAAAGCATTTACGGATCAAAGATATGGATATAAAATCCTAATCTAACAATATTCTCCCTCAACTTACGTATGTTGGAAGAATATCATCACTCTCCTTCACGGTAATCTACGAATTCATCAACTTTCGTATCTAAATTCGATTAGCATGCAACACACATATAGTTCATACACATTGCACATAGACAAAGTAAACATGAAGGAAGAACAAGAAAGCTTACTAGAACAAATGAAAACGAAATCCTTGTTTATTCTGGTGACGGTAGCTTCACAATGGTGGTTCTAGCCTGGAGTCCTTAGCCAATCATCCTCGATTATGATTTCAGAATCAGGGCCGTAGCTCCAGCATTACAACAGTACTACTATTCTAATTTATTCTCGGCATAACGCCTACGAGTATTTACATAAAAGACGGGAAAAGTAAAAGCTTGGCCAAGAGTGACCAAGGAGGGGCGCCTATTACCAGTGAAGATGGGGGGGTTTTATAGCCTAAGCATCAAGGGAATATGCTTAGAATATCCTAAGTTTGTTAGGAGGCATGTGGGAGGTGATGATTACTTAGCATGTGAAGGGGATGAGTCATACAAGAGTTAGTTACAAGCATGTGGAGTTTGTTGGGGAGTAATCATTGGCATCATTAGTCTTCACATGGAGTAACATGCAACCATGTGAGATAAAATTATCTCCGGTTCGTCCGTAATTCCAGCAGTTCGGTAAAAAAATCATAACTTGAGTTGTAGACCTCCGATTGACGTGATTCAAAATGCGTTGGAAAGCTCATTTTAGTATCTACAACTTTCGTCAAGAACTCTTCCCCTGAAAATGCCTCTAAGTCGGGTCAAATTTCCATCGAAAAACAGGTTACGGTAGAAGTGCGTTGGACAAAATTGATTCGTTTAACTCGTAAACTCGTGGCATCTTCTTCAAAATCCATCTTTTAGACCTCAGAACATATTGTTACATGTGATATTTTGAAAACCTTGGTCACCAAGTTTGGGCCGAATCGAATCAAGCTTTCTTTATTCGAATCGAGCTTTCTTCTTAATCTTCATCCGATCTTCGTTTAAGCTCCTCATTTAACATGCAAGCGTACCTAAATTTATGATAACATCGTGCAAAATGTTACATCTCATATTCAAAGATTTTTATCAATGAAACCACATAAACAACACAAATTTGCACTTAAACACTTTTAAAACTCATTTGCTCAATAATTCGATTAAACCCTTAATTTCTATGCAAATTATACGAATATGGAGGAAATCGTTATAAAATATAACGTTATAAATCATGTAAAATCACCCTAAACACGTATTTACTTTCACCAATTGGTTTTAATACAACGGTAAGCACTATTGTACGGATGGAAACATTTGACACGGAGGTGTTGAAATCATAAGATAGTGCCACGTTCAAGCTTGGGAGGAAATGGAGACAAAAGCTATTGCACTCACAAAGCGGAGAATAGTGTCTTGCCGGAAAAGGAGTATACGGTGCGGGCAAGGAGCGAGGGTAATTGGTGATGACGGAAAATAGAGAAAGGGAGACTAAGAAGGAAGTGAGAACTGAGGAGGTGAGGAGGAGGAGGAGTTGAGCGTTCCGGCGGCGGCGGAAAAACTGTGGACGGTAAAACAGTTTCAAGGATACATGGTGGTATTTTTTTCATATCCTAACACTGGAGTAAAAATTGCTCTTGTGTAATTTTTTCGTCTCGGCAATACCGCCAGCCTTTCATTTACTCGCACAGATTTCACAGTAACACCTTATGTACTCACATAGACACTAGCACATTCACAGTAACACCTTATGTACTCACCATACACTAGTACAAATTTCACAGTAACACCTTATATACTCACAGTGACACAACCATAGATTTCATAAAGATGCCACCATAGATTTCATAGAGAGACTAGCACAGATTTCATTGTAATATATACCTTATGTACTCACAATGACACTAGCACATATTTCACAGTAACACCTTATGTACACAGTGACAATATCATAGATTTCATAGTAACGCCCTTACGTTTGACACCCTCACATTTCTCAATTCTCACAGTGACACCAACATAATTATTACGGTGACAGTTCACATACACAGTAACTCTTTACGTATGTAGTAACACTGGTTTTTACAGTGACACTTCACATACACAGTAACACCTTCAGATATGATATCAATTGACACACAACAACATCTCAATTAGTTTTTAATCCAATTCGGCGAAACAAAAATGGCTGAGGCAACAAATAGCCTTAGCAAGCCAGTAGCCTATACTCTTTGCTACACCCATCAAAGATAATATCATATTTGGAAAAAGAGTAGCTTCAGAAGAAGAGATTATCCAAGCAGCTAAATCAACAAATGCTCTTTAATTTGTAACATTACTATAATTTTAAGCCATTTTAATCTTATAGTAAATTTTATGATCTAAAAGACTGAATAGATTTAGTGTGTACTTTTATATAGTTTCATTGATTTTTGCTACCACTTGCTAAAAAACTTTGACACTTCAATCAAAAAAGTAAGTTCTGTGACAATTTTTTTTTTAGAATTGAATATAAACATTCAAGCAAGGAAGGAAAAGTAAGTTATGTGACAAATTTTTATTTTTTTTAGAATTGAATAGAAACATTCAAGCAAGGAAGGAAGAAAAATACAGAACTAATAGTATCAAGCAAAGAAGTTAAAATATGACGATAAAAAACAATTGACTTTTATGACAAAACATGAATCGACCAAAAAAGAACAACAAACAAAAAAAATGATACGTGAAAAATGGCTCTCCAACCGTAGATCATCTCCTACTTCTTCCTCTTCACCCACGTTTTGGCATGTCCATTGCCCAAGCCATTCTCTTATATGCCTGAATCGACCCACAAATCTTGAAAAGCGCCTTGGTAGGACTCACTTGTTTGAACCAATTCACCTCGTAAACCTATTGGAAAGAGGACGACGCCGGATGCTTTGAAACCAAAGGAAAAGTAAAACGAAGGCCAATGTGACGTCCCGTTCCGGACACCGTGTCCTTATCCGGAATTGAACTCCCGGCATGTATATAATTTAATATTTAAATAAATTATATACATAAGCTTTACTTAATTACATCAGAGTTAAAGCAAAAATGAAAAGACACGGAAAACTTAAATGACAACAATGTCGAACCAACTAAAGAAAATCAAAAGATGTATCCGACAACATTCAACTGAAAGAAATGTAACAATGTCTAATCATTATTTCAACCCAAAAGAGAGAGTTCAAAAGTCTAAACCAAGTTCCAAACATCTAAAACAACTATATAAAAGTAAAAGACTTCTGAGCGGCACCACATGCTTAATCCTCATAATAAATATCATCACCATCATAGCAGGGACGGACCTAGCATAGAAAAGGGGGGTGCACGGCCCCCACTCAACTTTTCGTGCGAAGTTACTAAAATACTCCTCTAATAATATTAAATATCGTGTATGCATATTATTTCAGACAAGTTTTAGTGTAATTGTCTATTTAGTTCAACTGGTTACAAGCATAACCTCAATATGTGAGGTCACTTGTTCAAGACCCAGCTGCTACATTTTTTTAACCCTTTTTTTTAAATTTGGCCTCCACTGGAAAAAATTCCTGGGTCCGTCACTGGATCATAGTAACCTGTATCACCTTTTCGGGGTTTGAACAAACATACAAATAAAGGGGTGAGTACATAAGCATTCAGTAAATGGTAGAAACACCGAATTTAAAACAAGTATTAGCATAAAAGTTATCAGTACTACCACATATGTAATAAGGCTTGATCCCCTCTACTAGTCTCACTAGTAAGACTCAACCAATCAAGGGATGAGTTGCACACAAGTCCAATGACACTGCGAGGTAAAGACTGCACCACGACACTTTCAGCCCCTCATATGGCATAGAGCTTGTCCTTAAGTGGAGTCCAACACCCTGAGTCTAACCGACCCCGGGGCATCAACCGTCCCGGCTGCGAAAAAGAAACATGTCTCACCAAGGACAAGTATACTTAATTTTTTAGGCTCTCAAATATGTTTAAGCGTACTTAAGCTAACCTCCTAGGTTCATTCCACATAAAAGGTTCCTTAGGGACTTCTAGTCCTAGACCATTCTAATTATACTATTTATCACATTGCATAGAAAGTGATGTCTACTAAGCACAACACCCCACATAGCTAAGATTTTTCTTTCGGTGATCCCGTGTTTCTCCCCTCAGAGGGTTTCTACACGATGTTGTGTCAAAATACACCAGAAACCATACCCGAAACTATGTCAATAAACACATAAGGCTCGACCGCAGTCTTTTTAAAAAAACAAACATCCATTTTTTTTTCTTTTCTTTTTTTTCTTTTTAGCTGCTGCTCCCCCTTTATTATCATTACTATTTTTTATTTTTTTTTTACGAACGTTGGAACCAAGACACTGTACCCTTTCATTATTTGGCTAGTTAAACCAAAGCCTGCAGAAATAATTATTACCCTCTTTTTATTATTATTATTATGATTATTTTCTTTCCTGCAACTTTCGAACATAAACACAAAATTGTAAGCAACTATACAGTGCAAAATATTTACAGCAGCAGCATATTAAACTATAGAGCAACCTTCGACATCAACTGGTTATATATATATATACTAGAGGGGGAATCGTGCTCCGCACGATGTGGCCCTCGGTTGTTATGCTATAAGCTTGGAATATTAGCTATCAAAATTAAAAAGCGTACTTGCATACTTAAAGGCGCACCGTACTATGACTGTTTGCCCTCATTTTTTTTTATAAACCGGTTATAGTTTTTATGTCTGCAATAAATTCACTTTAGAAAAAATAAAAAAAACACGAACCTACTTCAATGCTTAGAAAAGCATCTAAACGATAGTGAAGATCGAAATACACCTTCGTGTACAAAAAGCTAAAATATATGGCAGAAATCAAATTAACATGAACAAATGACACCAATGCTTATAGATGACTGGATAGAGAAACAATCAGAACTTCACCATCTGATGCAAAACTGCGTAAAAAAAATGCGTCAAATAGATTCGATTCTTTTATTAACTTCAAAAATCCAATAAATGAAAACAACAAGCACACTTGTAGATGACAATCATATATACAAGAAGATATAGCAAATTCTGGGTCTTTATTTTTTGAATATTTCAATCTTTAACACATCAATACCAATATCTTACCAAAAAAGACTTCCCAAAACGCAAATTCTCAATACACACACTACTAATTATGGATTCAATCTAGTCATCAAAAGTGGCTCACAGGTAAAAACCATCAATACCAACAGCTCCACTCAAATCCCACCAAACAGAACTCGCAAACACAGAAAACATACAACGGAATTGCCTGAAATGTGCAGCCTTCTCAAAGATGTTAAAATTTTGAGTTCTCCTCTTTTTCGTCTTAGGTTGATAAGCTATATACTGATCGGCTATACGCAACATGAGTCTACAAGAACACGCCTCCTCTCCTCCACAATCCTAGTCATGCCAACTTTTGCTTAAGTAGAATCAAATCATATAAATGCAACCAACATCATCTACATATGCTGTATTCCACGATAGTTGGAACAGTGTATAGCTTAAAGAGCTAAGAATTCACCAACAACAACATGGTAAGCAAATCCGCTACATCGGGAACCCATACCACTAAATCTATTGCATATAAACTTAATCATAATAAGACATCTTCAATTAGCAAGATCATCAACAAATCAGAGTCTGAAGTCAAAGAAATTTCATCCGTCATGAACTAAATATAATCAACGAACATACAGCATAACAGCAAGATGATAAATGGTAAAGGAATCAAGAAGAAAAAAGCTAACCAAATGCAAAGTAGCTCGAGATATGTATTCCTCTGGAGGCCATGAATTTCCCGTTTTTTTTCTCTTCTTCCATAACACTTCTTTCAGTGAAATGATAATGGACCCCATTTTGCTCCTTCTCTCGTGGGCGGCGCGTAGTGTGACTAACGGAAACCCGAACATGGATGGAAACTCTTTCATTAGTTTAGAAATCAAAGTCCCCTTGCCGACTCCGGAAGTCCGCTAATAACAACAGGCTTATCTGCAGTAATGCCTACAATTCCTTTGCTCCAGGCAATCACCTCTGTTCCCAGGTTCTTTTTTTGCAGTCTAACAAATGGCGTGTCCATCTGTTTCAAAGCAGAATGATGAATACAATTTAAGAAACAAAATCAAAGATTTCAAAAAAAGCAGTCATCTTCTACACTTCGTACGACTTACTCCTCAAATATAGGGGATAATTTAATTTGTTTCTCAAATTTAATTCAACAAGTCCAGTTTCAAACAAGGCGTGATCTAACAATAACATGAACGAATATCAAAAACCGTAAAAGTTCTTTCAGATTTCATGCCAAGAGTTCACACCTCAAGGAACCAAAAGCCACCACCAACATTAGAATCTCCCGCAGTAATCAGTATCCGTTCTTCATTTAAAAGCATAGCTGAGCAGCCATTAGAAACTTTAGGCCCTGTTCCTAATTCCGTAGGTATAACCACGAAATTCATATCAAACAACAAACCAAAGATTCGGTAACTTTAGGCCCTGTTAATAGTGAAATTCATTTCAAACAACAAAACTACATTTTTATCAAAGAAATAACAACATAACCTCTTGCAGTTGTATAAAACAACTTACCATTCACCACTTGATTTGTCATAGATTTGGACCCCTAACGGTGATCCGTAACCATTGCCACCAATCACATACTGATCAATCACGACAAAAAAATATACATAATGGACATCAAGAAATCAATGAACTACAAAAAATATTTTAACTGAAAGTGAATCACATCATCTAAATGGAGGACCATACAGTTTTTTCGTCAACATCAATAGCTGTCTTTGAATCAAATCCACTGGAATTATCTCCTAGCAGGTCGTCGGAAACAAATGCGGGAGCTTCCCCCTGCAGGTATTATATCAGAATGCAATTCATACCAAGCATGCAATGAATAATATTTATTTATAACCATTTACTCACCATCACAATTCTTGGTCCGATTGGAAAACTTCCTGATTAAAACACAAGCAAATTAGAACAGATTTAGCATTTCAACAACATAGAAAAGAAAAAGAGATAAACACACACACACAAAATCCATCACATATATAAAAATACATCCTTTCTACTACCATTTTCTCAGAGAAATCAGGGGATTGTGCTAAAATGCTGATTTTCAATTCAATAAGTGGCGAATAATCAGAGCATCATAACACAATGCAATCACGGAGGAAAAAATAAACCACCAAAAAAGAAAAATTGCAGTTCAATCTATCCTCAGCAAAAATTCCGCCCCTGAGCTGGAGGATAATGGCTGCATTGCTAAATCATGATTTAAACCAAAAAACCCGATTACAGAAATAGGTATTTGATAGTCACCTGATGAATTCAGCGAAAAATCAACGAGAACTGCTTCTAAGCCCAAGCAGCAAATTGAAGCAAAAGCCAAGCAATAGAAGGCCACCGATACTCCGCCACCGCCCCGATTTGCAGGCGAGAACTCCACAGACGCGATACAAGCGGTAACACTAGTCGGGGGCACCGTGCTATGCACGGTGGGCCCTTTGTTGGTGTGAAATAAACCTCATTATATGTTATGTAAGAGAAGCAACATTCATCAATGATTACAAACATGGAGAAAGATTTTATAGTTCAGTTTTACTTGCTGAATTTCCAAAATGTTGTCTCACTTGGTACATACTTGAAGTTCCAAAAGGTTATATGTCTTGGTACATACTGTTGGTATTTTTTGTATATAGCAGTCATGCATCTATGTGCCCAAAAGTACGACTGCTATATACATTGGTTTATGAGGAATTACAACAGCCAAAAGTAGGATTGTTGTATGTGTTTTTCATGCAAATGTACAAAATGTGATCCTGATATGTTTGTAGAGCCTTGTTAATATCCAAAATAGTCATCGAGCTGAAGAGGATATGGTCATTTGTCCATCGATGGTGGTTCGTTCTTATCTGGGAATTCCAGCTTGACCTTTTTTAGTGGGGCTGATTCTGTTGTATGTGCTTTTCCTTGCCTCTTGTTGTCTTCTGATTCTGGTGTTTCTTCTAGTGGCAGCATGATTTTCTTCCCTTCTTTTTTGTCTGTGATGGCAATTTGAATGTAGCACTTTAGTAGATGTTTGAATATTTTAGAGTTGGCTGAAAGTGTCTATGAAGTTTGCTCTACCTGGAGTGGTGGTGAACTGTTCTGTGGTTTCCTGAAGTGCAGCTGTTGATGATTCAGCGTCCACATATTTCATCCAATCATGTACAGTGTACCTGGTCTTGTTGTTTGTATATTTCTTGCCTGATGCTCTGATCTCGACAATCAATGCTGTTGACTTGAGTTCTTCATTAGTCTTGGCAAGCAGATCCTGTATCTCCTGCAGATTTGATGTGCGAAGAATTATAAACATTTTAATCTGTATTGCTATCTGAAGATGCTGTAAATTTTGGTTTGCTTACCTGAGGATTCATTTCGTACAGCTTGCTTGCTGAGTGTTGTAAAAGCTTTTCTGCAGTTTTGTCGAACAAGGTTGCTGTTATGATTGCACTAATGTCTTCTATTTCGACACTGATTTTGCACCTGTGTTTTTAATGGTATTTTAGTTTATTGTATGCTGTGTAGCAGGTGATTAGAATTGTACAAGTCTACCTCTGAACGTACCTTGGAACTGCAATCTGGTCTGTCTCACAAGTGTTGCAGTAAAACTCCTCATTTCCTTGTGCTTTGGTGAGGTGAGAGCATTTGGGACATGTGGCATAATGAATTTTCTGCAGTGTGTTTGGGATAGACATGGTAGCTTTGATGTGTGCATTCTGCAAAGTATTAAGTTAGATTTTAGCTAAAATGAGTGTAAGACTGTGTGTAAAAGCCATCTTTTTTTATTAACACTGTTTTTGTTTTATACTTTTGTATCTGGTTGGAGCAGCGCTACCGTTGTTATCTGAACCGAACTTTTTTTCTTGATTGTAGATTTGAGGTACGAGCTGGTAGGTTTGTGTCCAGTGGTTCTGATGGTATGTTTGTTTATCTCAACCCTACAGGGAATGGATTAGCTGCAACCTTTTGCATTGATATGTGTATTGAATATGTAAGTGTGTAAGTGTATGCGAACGTACCAATTACGTAGTTCCTTCACCTGTGGAATATTCGGTTCTACCATGATGTAAGAGAATGGAACGGTTGATAATGAACCACCTTTTAAAAAAAGTTACTAATTAGATATATGTGTTCATGTATGTGAGATTGCATAGTTTGAAGGCTGATGTGAGATATGTAATATACCTGAGAACGATGTCGCTATTAATGATCGGCAGACGATAATTGGCAGTCTTTCTCTCGCAGCATATATCTCTGTACCTTGTTTGTTTAGGAACTCTCCCCACATCGTTAGCATGACTGATTTGTGCCTGTGTTGATAGGAGTAGAGTGAATGACGAAAGACTTTTTGCAGATTTGTTTAGAGGATAAGTATGTTAATGTATGTGATAATCCATTATATTTTTCATAATTGCCATGGTAGTGCAGAATTAGCATTAATCCTTATATGTATGTGATAAATGATAGCATGATAATGTGAAAAGGTATGTAAAGACATGGATGTTGTTAGCGCATTGTTACAATTGTCAGTGAAACAAAGAATTTGTTCTGATCCTGACCTTACAAAGTAAATTTTTTACCAACTTGATATGGTTGTTTAGGTATAGGATATAGGTGGACTATGGAGGGCGTTTTTTTTTTTATGGTATGCAGGTAGATTATACCTAATGTATTATGTAACCCGGGGGAAAATATTGTGATTCAAAGGAAAAAAAATCAGCATAAAAAACAGTAAAGTTGCATTGGAAATGTAACCAATTCTTACTGATATAGATTAGTTGGGATAACCTTCATAGCATATTAATTGTGGTCTATTGAAATAACTATGTGCTGGAGTAGTTAGGTGTGCATTGAATTACCTTGGAAACACATAAATGTATTTAATGGTAGGTTTGAATGATGTACAGAGTCAGCTGGAAAGGGCAATTAAGACCAAAAAGTTGTTATAGAATAGCTAAATGTGCTGACATGGTTTGACTGTGGCAGCAAATATTAAATGATGTGCACAGGTGTGTAAACAGGCTGTAGTAAATTTGTTAGGCCCCCTGAAAAAGTGCTACAGATTATGGGGAACATAATTTATCCTTAAAGTGTGTGAAGGAAACAACATTGAAGTCCTATAATATCTATAAAACATGTTTTCCAAACATTTCATGTCTCTAAATAGGTACATCAGAAGAGAGTTACATAATAACAGCAAGTCATATACTACTTTCAGCAGGAAATGAGTTTCCAGAATGCTTTTCCGTCAGTAATATATGAGATCGAAGAAGGAAAATACGAAGCATATGGTCCTCCTATTCCTGTGAAGCTGAATGATGAGCCTATCTTAAATGAAGATGTAGTTAAGTTGGGGGTTTATCCAGACAATGTCACTCTAAGCCTAGAGCGTGATAGAACAGGTAAACAACTTCATCAAATGAGGCAAGAAATGAGTCAGAAACTCTATGAGACAACAGAGCAGCCGAAGGGCCAAAAAAATGCCAGCAAAGAGCATTTTAGGCTTGCTCAGCTTTGGGAAGGTAGATACCACTGCAGGTGGCACAAGAAGAAAATGCAGAGGGAATCAATGTGCCAGAAGGTACAGGCTCAGATGATATGGATTTGCCAAACGGGGATGTTCCAGGTTATTAGTAACCGAGACGAAGAACTAAAGGGCATTTACTAATGTGTAACTTTGTGACTAATTTCGTATTTACTATTTTCAGCAGCACATATTATGTTAGTATGTGAGCTTCCTAATGTCTGTTAGTGTGTTTTCGTTTGTGACTGTGTTGATGTTGTAGCAGAATGCCTGTGTTTAGTACTTTCCTATTGTAGTTTCCATTTATGTAATGTTAATTGTGTTTGTAATGTGATTACATGAATTGTATAACAGGTCATACCTGGAGCATTTTATTTCTCACCAATTTCATTATTCAGTAGCATATGCGTTGAACGTAAGCGTATGGAATGATAAGCAAGTTTCAGAACATGCAGCACAAAGAAAATAATGCAGATGTGCAATGAATAAATGACATTGAATTTATGTAAATAGAATTGGCAGCACTATATTGGTAAAATAGATACACATTACATGAAGTGCATCACAGATCATGCTTGGTGCATTTTATTTTTCAGCAATCTCATTGTTTAGTAGCATATGCGTTAGACGTGCGCGAATGGAATGATAAGCAAGTTTCCGGACATGCAGCAGAAAGAATATAATGTAAATGTGCAGTGAATAAATGACATGCAATCTATGTAAATAGAATTGGCAGCAGTATATCGGTAAAGTAGATTGAAACTGAAAGAGAATTGCATTATATTAAGAAAATAGTTAAAAATCGACATAGAGTAAGAGAAAGTGTACAAACGTACTCCTGATCTACAACCGTAAATTCTTGTAGCTGAGTCAGTTTCGATTTGACCTCACGTTCCTTTAGTGGTTTGATGTCAACCACTACTGCTATTATATCTGCAAATAGGTAATTTTCAGTCTGATTCAGTTTTATGTCATGTAATTTAACCTGTATTTATGAAATACTGCTGTTATTGTAATTGTACTTTACATACCAATGGGACCTTTTGAGCCAGCAAGCTCCTGGATGTTTGATAGTGGTACATGCTGTATGAGAGGGTAGGCAATCGGATCTTGTGAATCTGTTATAGGTCGTATGTAGGTTGAGGCGGTAAAGACCCATTGAAATGTCATACCGGGTGACATCTGTGCAAACGCGGCCTTGATATGTTGGACCATTGCACCACCGATGGTATACATTGCGAATGGGTGAAGACTTCGGGCTAGCAGTCCAATAGTTTGGTCCCACAAAACAGCCTCGATTTTGTTTCCCTTATTCATTTTGAGGACGTCAATTACGAAGGAATGACAATGTTGTAAGATGAAACAGTAAAAGCACTGAGTATATGTAAGATCTATGTACCTGTGCGTCTTGCAGGAGTACCTTTTGAGTTTGCTTACCAGTCTCATTTGTATGAGTGTTGGTTTTGTCAAGTACTAACACATTCACCCTCCAATCAGCAGTTAATGGAGTAATATCCGCAATTGATAAGTACTTTGCTTTTTGTGCCATTGTTACTAAGCGTTCTACAGATTAATAAACAGTATAGGCTAAAGAATAACATCAAACTGTCTAACTACACTAACCTCAGGTAATTTGCTTGTCTGTCGGGCAGAGCGAGAAGAGAAAATCAGTCTGAGACCAATCCTGCACAACAGAACCTAAATAAGCACAGTTCTAATGAGAAAAAAACCATAGATGTAATGCAAATAGTGAAAAACGAAACTAAAGTATAACGAATACAGTTTAGGTGCAGTAGTAGTGTGAAACAGTGAAAATCCATTTGAAACTATTAAGAAAGGCCGAAATTTAAAATTTTCTTGTACTTTGTGTGAAAGATATTTACGTTGTCATATTCAGATACACGTTTATCGGAGTTCCTCACTTCTTACTGAATCTTGTTCAGTAAAAGAACCTAGTACCGACAACCGTACCACAAATAGAACGTTGAAAACGTTGTATTATTGTGGATATGTGGATAATGTTATATTAGATTGAATTACTACATTCGTTGTAACAAATAACCTCTGTTAGAACAAGCAAATTGAATAATACAGACCTATCTAGATTACCTACGTGGTCTACAGTTTTACATTCTTCTTAATAAAACTAATATGCTCAAACAAAATTCAGGAATGGAAGAAAGGGCTAAAAGTCAGAATCTCTTATGCATATCAAAAGGAAAATCGCATAATCTATGGCCGCATGAACAACAACAATTCAAACAAAAGTGAAATAAACAGTCAAGGTACATGGGACTTATTCCTTAACCCAAAGGAAAGTAGAACTAAAAAGTGGAAAAAACCAAAATATTAGTTATTCTGTTAATCTTTAGTTCCTCATACGGATGAACATAGGGTAAAATCAGATTTTGTAATACCAGCACAAAAATTACACCGGAGCAATCAGATAGAAAGAACAGCCTATCGTTAGAAGCAAAAGTAAACGGGAGAGGCGAACACACCCTTTGTATGAAGCAGTGTAGTTGAACAAAGCAATATATTCATTGAGAACAACAATTCTTACATTCAGAAAAATTAAATAACATTTAACAGATATTTGACGGAAAACAACGGAAAACAGAAGCAGGACCTAAAAAAACAAATATAAGGATTACTTATTTGGTTAATCTTATAGACCTATATAAATTACCTAAGTAGTATACAAGTATACATTCTTATTACTAAAACTAATATGCTCAAAGAAATTTGAAAAATGGAAGAAAGGGTTCAAAGTGAGGACCTCCTATGTATCAAAAAACGAGAATGGCATAACCTATGGTAGCCGAAATAAGAACAATTAAAAAATTAACAAAATAAACAGTGAAGGTACATCAGACCTATTCTTTAACGAAAATCAAAGCCAAACTGGAAAATGTTAAGAGACAAAAATATTAGTTGTTCTGTTAATCTTTAGTTCCCTAGACATATGAACATACGTTCAAATAAGATATTGAAATACAAGTACAAAAATTACACAGAAACAATCCGATAAGAAAAACAGCCTATCATTAGAAGCAACGGTAAATGCAAGATGGGAACACACCCTTTGTGTGAAGAAGTCTAACTGGAAAAAAGCAACATATTCACTCACACCAACAATTTAAAGATTAAGAAAATTGAAAGAACATTTAACAGCTATTTCATTCAAAATGGAAGGAAGACCTAAAAAATATTATTGAAAGGATTACTTCTTTGGTTAATCTTATGTTCTCTATACATATGAACATGCATTGAAAGCAAACTTTCAGACACAAGGACAAAAAACAGAGAAAGAGCATCAGAGGGGAAAAAAAATGTTGGACGAAATCTGTAAATCAGAGGAATGTATATATCTGCAAATTAGAAGAATGATTTATAGCAGAAAAACTATTCCTTCAGAAGAACAATTTATTCATTTACAAGATAGGGTAAAAATTCAGCAGATTTTCTAAGCCGAATAATGGCACATTTTGAAGAACAAAACCAAAAAAATCGGTTCTTTGGTTAATCCTGTCTATTCCATAGATATGAATATGACTTAAAATCACAATTTCAGACATACGCAGAAAAATTAGAGATAAACAATCAAATGGAAAGGAGGATTTGCAAATGGAATGTAAAGATCTGTAAAACTAATTACAACGACAGATTGAAGAAGAAAACCTCATAGCAAATTAGAGACAGACAGTAAATTATTCATTCCAAACAACAATTTATTCATTTAGAATAAAGAAACCCAAATTAACAGATTTTTCAAGCAAAATAATAGCACATTGTGAAGATTAAAACACCAAAAATTTGTTCTTGCGTTAATCCAGTCTCTTACACACATATAAATAGGAGTTCAAATGACAGTTTCAGACATAGCTAGAAAAAATATTGATAAACACGATTTTGAAGAACATCTGTAAACCCGTCAAATTAATTACAGGAAGAAATTGAAGAAGAAAAGATGATAGGAAATTAGAGATAAACGATACAAAAAACGAGCTGCAAAAAATCTGTAAATTCCAAGATTTAGTTACAATGAGAAAAGGAAGAAGATAACCTGGTAGAAACAACGAAGGAGACGACCGACGAAGGATAGAACAAATATGAGAAATGCAACTCCATAATTCACCAGCATATGTTTTACCTAGGAGTGTGAAGAGTTAGTGGCGATGGAAATCAGCGATAGGGGAATGAATGCGGTGGTGGAGATGAAGAGAAGCGGTGGTGGAAGTTGCTGAGTCATAGGCTAAACTCTCCAGAAAAAGCCACACGTGTAATAGGTCTCATGATGATGATGAAGAAAAAGCAGAGATGCGTATTTATCATACAAACGACGACACAAGAGTAAGTGACGACGTCGTTTCATAATACTAAAAGGAAGAAAAAAAAATAAGAAAATACGACGAAGACAGCATATGCATATTTAAATAGGTACCTCTTATTAGGATAGGTCAAGGACGGAGGCATGCATATTTCTAGGGGTGCTAAGTTCATCCGCAGAAAAAAAATATTACACTAAAAAAATCTATGTAATCAAGTTTAATCCGTAAAATATTCTTAATCCAACCCACCCGACAAACTCGATATAGTCCATTAGCCCACCCAAAATTAAAATATTGGCTCCGTCCTTGAACACGGTTGAACACCCATATACCTTATTAGTTTGCAACAACCTTGAATCAAAAAGCCAAACTTGAATTTGAAACAACTATGGTGATTCCTACACCAAAACAACAATCTACGATTAATCTAAGACATCTATTAAAGCCTAATTTCTTAGAAAAACTCAAGAACCCTAGATCTCAAAGGCTTTTCGATCTACCTTTTCGTTTATGGCGATTATTATACAAAAACGTTAGCCTCGTCGCGGTGATCGTCGTGATACAAATTATCTGAAAAACGGAGAGACAAGTCAACCTCCAACATAAAGATTCTGTCACACCTTTTCCATTTCCTCTTCTGTGCAAACGCCGTTGCTTTTTTTTATTAACGCATCCGAACTAATGAGAAGGGGGCATTGTGAGTATTTAATACCCATTTACCTCCTAATTATTCATAATTAAATAAAAGTAAAAATAGTATTCTAGGTTTAATTATTTTTTTAAAACAAAGATTTCCAATTTTACCCTTATGTAAATTTCATGGATATTACAGCAAAAGAAATGATACCGGCGGAAACGGTGGTCATTGTGGGTGTCCACCGCCTGAAGTGGTTTTGTGATGGTTGGAATGTTAAAGTAGGGTATGATGGCTGGCAGCAGGGTTGGTACCGGTGGATTAATATTAATAGACAAATTAAGCTAAACGAAGGCCGCTAAACTTCAGAGGCCACGGCCTTGAGGAAGTGGGATAAAGGCAAAATAGACCATGGGTATTAATTTTGTCTTTATCGCAACTAAAATACTAATAATGAATTAAAACTTAATAAATGTGTCAAACCTTGATTAAAAACTATTTTCCTGATAATTTTTTATGTTAAATAATGTTTTCGGTTATAAATAGTTTTAAGGATAAAAATATTTCCTTAAAAGAACTATTTTTTTTATGTTTCTCAAAAAAAAAAACTATTTTTAAATTTATGTTATAAAATATTAAAATATTAATACCGTGGATCCATGTCATTATTTTTTTTCAGATTAATTTAAGTATGATAATTTTGCAAAAAATTTAAGGATGATAAAAAAAAATAATCCATTTCATAATTCATAAATTTTTTTTTTTTTTTTTGGAGAACATAATTCATAAAGTTAAAAAGTTTTTATATAATTATAAAATGTTAATAAGTTTAATGATGTGACATATTTATAACCTTTTAAAATGTTCATGGCCGGAAATGCTACTACTACCAAAAGTGCAAGAAATGACCATACATCAGTATTTTAAATATCATTGAATTGCACTAGAAAAAACGTCAAAACTGAAGAAAGTGATCTAAATCACTTGAAGATAGCAGAATCAAAAAGAAAAATAAAAAAGGGATCTAGGGTTTTCTTCAGACAAAATAAAACGGGAGAATTTTTATTAGTAATTTTGTGTCACTTCTCTTTTTTGTTATACAGTGGTCCTATTTATACCAAGTACATAATAAACTCTCAAAATACAGCAAAGGTAGAAAAAGATAATAAATACACCTAAAAACAAAATACGCAACACCCCCCCTCAAGATGGACTTGGGGAGCAATAGATGTCCCTCATGTGAAAACATCGAAGCAACGAATGAAACAGTGGACCATCTAACGGTTTTGTGAAAATATCGGCGAGTTGATGTAGAGTTGAGATGGGGAGTAGCTTCACAAGTCCAGCTTGAATCTTTTCCCGGATGAGATGGCAATCGATTTCGATGTGTTTTGTTCGCTCGTGGAACACCGGGTTGTGGGCTAAATGTATAGCACTAATGTTGTCGCAATATAAGTGAACAGGCAGCGGAAAAGATGCATGAAAATCATTGCCAAGAAAACACAACCACTGGAGCTCACAAACAGCAAGAGCTAATGCCCTATATTCAGCCTCGGTTGAACTGCGGGACACCGTCGTTTGTTTCTTGGATTTCCAAGAAACCAAGGCATCACCTAAAAACATGCAATAACCCGTAATACTGCGCCGCGTATCCTTACAAGCTCCCCAGTCAGAATCCGCATAACCACTAAGTACAATCGAATTACAAGCGAATAAAACAACCCTTTTCCAGGCGCATTTGATATACCTCAATACTTGTTGCGCCGCATGAAAGTGATGAACGATCGGGGCATCCAAAAATTGGCTCAATTGTTGCGTGGCATATGAGATATCCGGTCGGGTTATGGTGAGATAAAGCAATTTTCCCACTAAGCTGCGGTAGAGTGTATTATCAGTTAGAAGAGCCGAATCACCATGGTACAATGACTCTTTGGACTTCATTGGAGTAGCAGCACCTTTACAGTCTAACATGTCAAAGGTCTCAAGCAAATTGAGGGCATATTTGCGTTGAGAAACGACGATCCCGGAACTTGACCTGGAAATCTCAAGACCTAGGAAGAATTTCAAAATACCCAGGTCTTTGATTTTAAACAAGTTGTGCAAATATCCCTTGATTTCAACAATAAGCGGTAAATGATCACTAGCTAAGACAATATCATCCACGTAAGCCAAGGCAATAATAAAGTGACCATCTACTCGTTTTATGAACAAGCTATGGTCATGGTTAGACTGTCTATACCCCAGATCTTGAAGTGCCGTGGTAAGTTTGTGATTCCATTGGCGGCTCGCTTGTTTAAGGCCGTAAAGGGACTTCCGTAATCGACAGACTTGCTTCGGATCAGCTGTTTGGAAACCAGGGGGTAGCTTCATGTAGGCCTCCTCTTCAAGGTCTCCATGAAGAAAGGCGTTGTTCACGTCCAGCTGGTGAAGATGCCATCCCTTTGCCGCAGCAAGTGCTAAGAGACTGCGAATCGTAGTAACCTTTGCTACGGGGGAGAATGTCTCCTCGTAATCAATTCCTGGGGTTTGAGTATACCCCTTTGCCACGAGTCGGGCCTTATACCTTTCTAAGGACCCATCCGCATTATATTTCACCTTATAAACCCACTTACACCCAATGGCCCTCTTTCCCTTCGGTAAGTCAACTATTTCCCATGTTTTAGTTGACTCCAATGCATCAATCTCCTTTTTCATAGCTTCTCTCCATTCCGGATTAACAACGGCTTGGTTATACGTTTGAGGCTCAAAGATCTTATCAATAGCAGCAGTAAAAGCAGTGTGTTGGCTAGACAATTGGGCACAACTAACAAGGGACTCCAATGTGTGTGGTGAAACACGCTTCTGAGTTTGAGCACACACGTAATCTTTTAGGTATGTAGGTGGACGATGTGTACGGGTGGGCTTTTGTGTATGTGCTGGTGAGGGTGAAGATGAACCAGCTAAATGATGTTCAGGAGACTCATTTTCAGCTAAAGGTGTCTCATACACATCATGGTCTACAGGTTCATAAAAAGCAACATCAACAGATTCCAAATCAGGAGTGAAACATGGCAAAGATACAGAGTCAAACTGAGTGTGAGGACCTTCATCTGTGCATTTGTGATAGGGAAAAACCAACTCGTGAAATATACGTCTCGAGAAATGAAAATTTCTTTTGTAACTAAGTCAAGGAGGATGTAACCTTTTGACGTTTCTGACATACCTAGGTGAAGACAAGTGCGAGCTCGAGTATCAAATTTGTGACGATCTCGTGTTAGCGTCGAAGCAAAAGCTAAACAGCCCAGAACCTTTAAGTTTTTCAGATCAGGTACTTTGTTATAAAGACACTGGTACGGTGTGAAATTATCCAGGATTGGTGTAGGGGTGAGATTGATAAGTCTTACAGCGTGTTGCACACAATGTCCCCAATACAAGGTAGGTAGATTAGCCTGAAAAAGTAACGATCGAGCTACATTCAAGATGTGTTGATGTTTTCTCTCCACAACCCCATTTTGTTGTGGAGTAGAAACACAACTCTCTTGATGTATAATCCCCTTCTTTGCATAAAATTCCTCCCATCTAAACTCGCCCCATTATCCGTTCTAAGCACCTTTATCTCGTTTTTGAAATTGAGTCAACACATAAGTATAAAAACTCGTATTAATGGTCGATTTCGGCTTTAGTTTTGACAAGAAAAACCCAAGTGTATCGCTAAAATCGTCTACTACGGTCAAGAAATAATGCGACCATGGATCGTTGGTTGCCTATATGGACCCCATAGGTCCATATGCACCAAATCAAAACAAGATTCTACCTCACTTGTACTCATAGGAAATGAAAGACGTTTCATCCTAGCATGTGGACAGATATAACAAATGCTTTCATTATGTGGCAGCAGAACTTCTTCATGAGCTTGCTTCAACACTCTCATCCGTTGGTGAGACATGTGTCCTAGCCGTAGATGCCATAGGAGATCCTTATTGGGTGTTATATTGAATATACTACTAGCATTATTGCAAACCTTCCTGCTTGTTTCTTGAATCACCTTGCTACAACTTTCAGCCTCCAAAACATACGACCCTTTTTCTTTTCTAGTTGTACCAATCCTCAAATTTCGGTGTTCTTCTCCCGTAGAGAACACAATCCATCCACAAACAAAACACACAGCTTTTGGATCGCGATCAACTTGCTTAATGAAATCAAATTGAACTGAAATGCAGGTACACACAAAACCTCTCTTAGAATTAATGTGTCATTTAATCTTATTGTTCCAATATGGGACACATTAACCATCTCACCATTTGGTAAACTCACTGTAACACCAACTACCTTATCAGCTTGCTCAAACATCTCAATGGAACAAGCAACATGATCTGTTGCTCCTGAATCAACAATCCAGGAATTAACGGTTTTACCTTGCACCTCCTGATTGCTCTGTCTGAAATTTGCTTTGTCGACACCGGTCCGATTCACAATGTGATCCGTCTCTCTCTTTTCATCAAAACTCGCCTTGATCCAAGTAGCTTGGTCGGTTTTGAAGCCGCAAAGTGTTGAGCCTCGGACCCGCCTCGAATTCCTATTATGCTCAATTCCCCGAACACTCTCGCCTGTACCTCCACTTTCATCTCTTTCTCGTGTAGTTAACTCTCTTCTTGTGCTTCCAATCGGGTGGATACCCATTCTTCTTATAGCAGGTCTCTATGGTGTGCCCATTGAAACCACAATAGGAGCATTGAACTTTCTTATATGTTCCTGTTCTCTGATTTCCTTCCCATCTGGATTGTCCTCTATCAACATTAAGGTCAACATTAGCTCTACTTGCAAAAATAGCTGGCTGCATTGTCTGTGGATGATTGACAGCATACTCCAATTGTCTCTCATGTTGAATACTCATTGCAAAGGCTTCAGTTATGTTTGGGAGTGGTTTCATCAACAGAATTTGAGACCTCACTGGTGCGAAGGATTCATTCAAGCCTTTCACAAAACGAATGACGTATTCACACTCAATATAGCCGATAAATGTCGGTATCACATTGCAAGTACACTTAACAGCACAACTACAACTAGGTATAGGCCTTAGGATCTGAATTTCATCCCAAATTGTCTTCAACTTCGCAAAATACTCTGTAATGGACTGGTTTCCTTGCTTAACTTGATTTATTTCTTCTAGCAAATCTGATAGACGGAATGAATCCATGTTCGAGTACCTCCGATGCAAATCTTCCCAAATTTCCTTAGCAGAATTCATCCATCTCACACTGATAGCTATGGCTGGGCTAATAGACTTGGTAATCCAGGCGGTCACCATCGTGTCACATTGATTCCACCGAGTCAACAACCTTTCGTCTTCAATCGGCTTCGGAATTGAACCGTCAACAAAACCTAGCTTGTTTTTCATTATCAAAGACATTCTCATCCCCCTGCTCCAGGAGTGAAATTTTCTTCCATCTAGTGGTGGATCTACCAAAGCAAGAGTCGGATTCTCACTTGGATGCAAGTAGTAAGGACTCGACATCTCAATTTCCGGCTGAATTCGCATCTGACGATCGTTCGCCATTACCGATCTTAATCGCAGCAACAAACGACCAAAAAAAAAATAACAACAGCGAGCGAAGAAAAAAAAAATGAGATGAATATCACCCAACGATCTTCACCGGCTCCGATACCATGAAGAAAGTGATCTAAATCACTTGAAGATAGCAGAATCAAAAAGAAAAATAAAAAAGGGATCTAGGGTTTTCTTCAGACAAAATAAAACGGGAGAATTTTTATTAGTAATTTTGTGTCACTTCTCTTTTTTGTTATACAGTGGTCCTATTTATACCAAGTACATAATAAACTCTCAAAATACAGCAAAGGTAGAAAAAGATAATAAATACACCTAAAAACAAAATACGCAACAAAAACAATGACAGGAAATGATGTGAAACGCATGCATGATACTTGCATTAGGGGAAGTTCTGATGCGCGGATGCTCTAGTGCGGACAGATTGTATACGGCGTCGTTTTCGTGTCTGATTTAAAATAATAATAATAACAAATCTAGCTGAACTTTGATGTATAGATGATAATCGGCCCATTATCTCACAAGCAAAACCCTTTCAAATCACAGGAAAATAATTATAAACTGCATATGGCATACTCAAGTCAGAGGAATTACAAATCTGTGATTCCTATGACTTGGAAGGGTTTTGCTGGTGAGATAGTAGGCCGATTATCATCTATACATCAAAGCTCGGCTTGATTTGTCTCTTTTTTTTTTTTTTTTTTTCAAAATCAGACGCGAAAACGACATCATATACAATTTGTCCTCACCAGAGCATCCACGCATCAGAACTTCCAATTGCATCAGTGGTTGATAAAATGACAAAATTTTGCAACAAAAAGTAATGGTAGTAGGTGTGTGGGGGTATTGTACGTGGGTGGTTGGGAGAAACGTTATGAGCCATTCAATTTTAAATTTGGTTCATTTGTTAATGTTGAAACATGAACACTTACCGGGTATTGATCCATAATAATAATTCAATAACCAAAAGAGATATAACATGCAGCTGAGACAAATTTTACGATACAACCGTGATAGACAGTGTTGGTAACATATACATATATTCTGCAAATTAAACTACTATATCTGTCTCAAAATGTAAGTCGTTCAACATTTTCATACGGATTATGAAAGTGGTTAAATGTCAGTAATTTTAAGGGTAAAAATCAAGAATACCCTTTGACTATTATTAATGTAATAGTTGTAAAGTGGTTGAATGTATAACAAATTAGGCTTATAAGGAAAAAAAATGTAATAAATACTCTATTGGTATTCTAAATGGACTTATATTATAAGACAAATTCAAAAAACTTAACGGATTTACATTTTAAGACCGATGCAGTACCATATAAAGACCTCTTAAGGAGTCAAAATCACAAGACAATAGCTATCAATTGTACTAGTCAATAGGTTCACATGGCTACCAGCTTTTTATCTCCAAATTTGATAGTGAAAATTGTTGTATTATTTTGTCTCATAGGACCTATTCATGTCCAGGGTACTTATTATGTTTCGGTATTTAATAGTATTCCTCAAACATTATTGTTTGCCAATTGTAGTAGAGTTCCTAACGATGGAAGCATGAAGGACAACTATAATATGTCTCCTAATGGAAGGTCTGTATTTGAGATCGCGCACGTGTTTCATTATGGTACTCTCCCAAAATACTATTGTAGCTTCTCGTATGAGACGAAAACCAGGAGCTTTGCTATCTTTGATCAAAGGATACGCAAACATCATTGCAATCCATGGTATAACGACTTTTATTGTTGGTGGATAGTAAAGGAAGACGGATTTTATATGGTACATGAGAGTTTACCAACAGAAAAGGTTGTTTTTATGAACTGGTGGATAAATAAATAGTATGATTTTCTATTTTCTCTTCAGTTTAAGTTTCAAAAGGCATATGTGTATCAATGGAATCAATCCATATTACTATGTTGCAATACATGTTGCCTTTTTCAGTGTAGTTCAAAATGAATAATGAAATTCAAAAATGTAGGTCCTTCATGGATTATGATTTTATAGAGTTATAAGTGTTAAAAGTGTATGTTACCGACAATCTATGTCTTATCCTATTCTTTGGAGGCATGAAACGATGCCGTTTCAATTTACAACTTCTTGACCATAGTAATCAAAATCCTATTGTCCAAATTGGTAGTATAATGAAATGTACTCTGCATGTTCAAAAATATCAGCGCATTTTGCTTATTGGTTTTGAAATAATTCAAATTCGTATAGAATATCAATACAATTTTTATTACATTTTTAACTATAATTCATTGTATATTCATCCACATTTCACTACTTTACCATTATTGTACTAATTGACGAAATGGTATTTTAAACTACTATCATTAAAATTAATAACATTTAACTTTTTTTTTTAAACTTGTGAAAATCCAAATATATTTTGGAGGGTTGAGGGAAAAGGACAAAAACAATTACAAAATAAATAAATAGGACACACTCTTTTTTTAAGTTGTAAAAATGACAAAAAAATCTCAGACGGACAAAAATACCCCTTTAATACAGCCGGCGCGCATATCTTCAGTTTCTTCCGCTTCAGGTTTGGTTTTTTTTATTTTAAACAAACGTAACTTTTGATTCATAACTCCGATCATCGAAATTTTTTCACCACAAGTCATATTTTTTTGCTCTTTAATTTGAGCCCAAATACGATACCCTTCCGACGTAAATTTTGAAAGCCGAAAAAATATTTGCATTAACCAGAGCGTTTTTCTTATAAACGACCGTAACTTTTGATTTAGAACACCACTCATCAAAATTATTTCACCAAAGTTCATATTTTTTTATCTTCATTTTGAGACCTCATTTGATACCTTTTCGACGTAGTATTTGAAAGCCGAATTTTATCGCAGCGTTTACACTAACATAGTAACACAGTAACACTGTAACACAGTTTATTAACAGACAAAATATCACCATTAACATTGCGTAATACAACAATCTATCAGAAAATGCTTCATATCGTAATGAAACAATCTATCAAAGCATTATGGAGATGCAACTCCGGGGGAAGCAAGAGAATAAAAGCTTAATAATATTGGATATAGTCAAAAAGCCTATCAGGAGAACTAAAACATTCTTCAAGTTGTTGAAGACCAAAGCAGTCTGTTTTACCATCTATGGACCTTTATCCTTCAAACCCGCACCACATCAAACTTCATGAAAGATGTATGAAACTGAAAATGCATTCAATAGCAGCAGCTCGGCCTCATCAATAGAGAATCTAGGTTCCTCCATTTTTCTAAAGGCAAAAAAAATACCAACATTGCCTCAGCATTTGAATCAACAACCTTTAATCACCTAGGCCAAAACCCCAACACAACAAATAGTGGAATGCAGGAAAGATTAAAACCAAATAAAGATACCATATGCCTGCAATAACACCTTTTACGAACAATACATAGCGATATTAACAGTAACACAGTAACACAACCAATTATGTTTTCCTCTTCAACTTCTCAAAACACTTTTCAATACTAATAGCCACAGAAAACAAATATACATTGCATTTTTTTATCCATTAATGACTAAAATATCATCACTAGAATGCTTTCCAATATAAGGGAGGGGGTTTGAAGCACATTACAACCGATTCTTTTTTGAAAAAAAAAACATTGCAACATTGCAACTTTCTGTATATTTGAACAAAGAAGAAGAAGGCAACAACATGAGGTCAATAATAGCATTTTAAGCTTTCAAAGAAGTCGCTAAATAATAAGAATAGACCCACAACATATCTTAATAAGCTCAACATATTACAATGATATCAAATTTTATATTTCATACACTCAATGTTCAACCCATTTTTCAGCCTTGAAACACTTGGTTTTCTGCTCCAAAATATGATTTTCAGCCTTATTCTTGGCTTATATATGGCTGAAAATCTCACAACACATAGTGATATTAACAGTAACACAATAACACCCCCCAAAACTAGTGTATTAGAAAGCTCACAATAACACCACATTTACAATGAAGCCACCTTCACAATGACACCCTCAAGTTCTCACAGTGAAAATTCTGAACAATTTAATCTCTGCTTGCGTCACAAAGATCAATCAAAATCACAAATGACCTTCAAGCATAACCATGATGAATGAGTCATTAACCAATATGACACTAGAAACAACCAAAACTAATATCAACTTCTTGGTCTCAATCAATGTTATGAACACACCAAAGACAGTCCAAATGCAATAAATCGTGAGCCAATTTTATTCTTAAACTAATATAAGGAAAAAAAAGCATGACCATGGAAGATTTTGTTGATGAACATCATTTGCAGAAAAGGGATATCAGAATCCAGACTACAGAAGTGAAAATTATACATGAACTCATAAAAAAGCAAATAAAGCAATAATGAACACTTGCCACTCGCCTGCCTTTAAATAACCAAGCATTATCAATGGCATCCATTGGACACCTAAAGATGACAAATAAAATGATGTCACACACCCCTATACATACACACACACTTATAAATATATATATATACACACATATTTTACATGGACCTATTTCAAAGTTTCAAATTTCTTGTAGATATTGACGAGTGGTTATTGATTTTTTTTCAGGTGACAACATGTTGGGTATTTCATTTACTTTGAATAGGAAGTGGAATCACAAATCCGGTAAAGAATGGTCTTATTCGAATGGAACTGCTTATATCACTTGCGTGAACATGAATATTTCATTTGACGAAATGAAGGAGAAAATTTACAAAGAGTTGGCATTGATCCTCTTGGGTATAAGTTGAACATTAAAGCCTTGTACATGACCGGTGGAACACACTAAACTCCTCTTGTTGAGATTTCTGACGATGACTCATGGTACGGTTACATTTGTGAAAAATTAGCAAATATTCCCGTGAAACTATGTGTTGATACCAAAAAAAGTGGTTAGTTATGATCCTCCAAGAGATATGAATGAGACCATGATTGATTTAAATGAGTTCACGATTGATTTAAATGAATAAAACTACGGTGAAGATTTTCCTAGTAACGATGACAATCTTGTTCATTGTGCTCAACCAGAGATTTTATCAGCAAGGGTTCTTGAAATTTATCCTCTTGATAATGGAAGAGAACGATCGGATCATATGCCAGATTACGGGGTTTCTTATACACCATACTCATCTGATCATCTACTAAGTGAGGTACCGAGTACATCATTCACTGAACTACTCTTTGGTAGCTCTAGTCAACCTTTTAACGATGCTACAACAGCTCCGACTATACATATTGTGAATACAAGTCATCGATTACGTGGTGGACACCAAATTATGAATACAAGTCATAACGCTCCACCTACAAGGAATTGTAGTGTTCTGACTATTCCAGTTCAACCAAGTTTGGCCTAGTCGGTTCGTTTTTAAACCACAGTGTTTCACACCATGTTGAATCCCGACACACATATGGAAGTAGCAGTCATGATAGAAGGCGTGATTTAGGTGATTTTGGAGACAGTCTTCTGCCAATTGAAATACCGTTGTGCCCTAGCACAGAGACGATTACCATTGAAGACGAAGATGGTTCGTATGTTGGAAGGTTGCTCAAAAATAAAGATGAGATGCGTGACATATTACGATATCACGCAATAAAGAATATGTATCAGTTCAAACTCAAAAGGTCTGATAAGGATAAACTGTATTTGGAATGTAAGCGATCAAAGAAATGTGAATGGATGTTGAATGGTAGGAAGGTTGAGGGTGACGATGTCCACTATTTCAAGATAACCGAGTATGAGGAAAAACATACATGTGGACTGGAAAACATAACTAATCAGCACGCTCAAGCCACATCTTCTTCTGTAGGCCGTTCGGTAAGGAACGACATTATTGAACTTAAGGGAAAATTTAAAGCAGAGAATGTCCAAGTTGCGGTGAATAAAGAATTCGGCTTATCCCTTAGTTACGACGACCAAGCTTAAGTGTCTTTATGTCTGATTGGTGGAACTCCAGAACAGTCTTACAGTAATTTGGCTTGCTACTTTCACATGGTTGAGGAAGCAATTGCCGATACATTGACACACATAAAATGGGATAGCATGGGTAGGTTCAAGTATTGTTTTATAGCGTTAGGACCTAGTATTGTTGGATTCAAATTTTGTCGTCCTATACTATGCGTAGATGGTACTCATTTGAAGAATAAGTATGGGGGGACTTTATTAGTTTCTGTCGGAGTAGATGCGGGTGATCACTTGTTTCCATTGGCCGTTGGCGTAGCCGACGGTGAGAGCAATGATTCATGGATGTATTTCTTTAACCACTTGAAGAAGGCAATCGGAGAACGTGAGGATCTTGGAGATTTATCATTTGTCTCCAATAGAAAACAAGCAATCAAGTCATCCCTTGAAAGAGTGTTTCCAGATGCTTACCATGGATATTGCTACCACCACCTTGACATGAACGTCAATGACACTTACGGTAAGAAAAGATATTGTAAGGTGACATTGAAGAAAGCAGCTTACACTTGTTTAGAACGGGAGTTCGAAATATTGTTTGAGGAGACCGGATACAGCATGGACGAAAACGAGGCCGACGTAGAACGAAGAGGATACGTTCAAACGGAGAACGTAAAGCTGCCAGGATTAGGAGGATACTTTCAGTAGGCCGGCGTATCAAAAAATGTTCAACTTGCGGTCTTCCTGGACACAGAAAAGACAAATGTCCTACACCACTTCATTTGGCTGGCCCACTCAATGTATAGTATAATTTATATAGTTAGCTTGATGTATGAAAAGACTGACGACTTTTGCTTTGTCTTTTTGAGAACAATGGTCTGTAATCGTTTATGTTTTGCTCAACTTTTTGAGTGCTTGCATGGCTATTTAGAATTCTTACTTGCCTATTGGAATGCTTGCATGGTTATTTAGAATTTTTGCTCAACAATGGGTCGTTATTCTAAAATAGTGAAGTACATGGCTATTTAGAATTCTTGCAGCCATTTCATATGCTATTTACCGTTATCTTTAATGCGTGTATTGGTTATACTAATTCTGAGAAGAGAGAAAAAAACTGAAATCATCCGCCAAAATCTGCAACTTCACAAAGTCTATAACTTTCATCATCGGACCGAATGCTTAAAAATTTGGAGCCATTAATACTAGACAAACATGGTTTTTAAAGTTGTAAACATCAAAGTAAATAAGACAACATCAAATTAGTAGACAATGTTACTTAAATAAACCCTTAACCGGATTATTGAAGATGACATCGACCGATTGCCAAGCAATGTCATATTGAGCTCATACTTCTACCCCAACCTTTCTACATAACCTATAGAAAGGAAAATTTTATTTGATTCGTGTAAAAACCGATATGACATTGGATGAAGTGAAGCAGAAAGTGTGTGGGAAAGTAGGAATTGATGTAGCACAAGAACACAAAACGGTACGATTACTGATCAAGAGCAAAGCCTGAGAAAATCCATAGAGAAAGAGGAGAGATTCTGAGAGTGAAAATGGGAGCTCCATCATTCTACAGGTGGTTAGTCAACAAGTATCCAACTGGGCTTACAAACTTAAAAAGAAAGAGTAACGAAATAATTAGAAACAACAAAGCGAAAAATTGAACAGTAAATACGATAGAATATAACTCGATGACCTCACACACAAATTTGTAAAAGCAAACAATAAATACGATAAAATACTTAAACAAACCAATGGTGGTCACTATAGATGACAAGGGAGGTTTCCGAAGAAATGTCATCCGTGTCATACTCCGGTACGTTAAAATCTCTTGCGATAGCTGTTATAAGAAATGGATAATAGATATAACCATCACCACTACTGCCTAGCGATATGTCACAAATCCTACTAATGATGTAACGTCCAATGTCAACTTCGTAATGGAGAAATGCGTACAACAAAAAGTACAAATCAAATGGCGGTTCAAGAGTGTGTATAGTACCGTAGACGCTATTGGAAAACCATTTGATCATAACACGCTCCCATTCGGTAGGCAGTTGACGGCGAGCAATTAGACGTTGCAATTCATGAACGTTGGAAGCCCCGTTGAAGAAGTCACTGGATGCTTCAACTCCATGTACACCATAGTAGTTATTGATCCAGTCCACCTCAAAGGCAACATCTACTCCACGTAATTTGTGCACCCCTGATTATATGGGGCGGTACTCCCCAGCGACATTTGACCTGGCAACTGCATAGAATTCCTAAACAATTGATCTATTCATAGTCGATGTCGGTGCGGGACTACTTGTGAGGTGCTCAAATGAAAGTCTGCGTAAGTGACTCTTCATCCTGGTAGGTAGACGTTCCCATGCAATTCTCCTCTCTCCGACAATAGCTCTATCTTGAAAGATCCAAATCCAATTTGAACGCTCTTCGTTTGTTCTGATCCTCGACATCAGTGTCTGAAAGTCGTAATGGTGATTATTAACACCCTTCCTAGGGTCATTAACAAACGCAGGTTGATAAGGATTCCATGGAGGATCATCATACTCGGGGGAATTTGGTTCATGCAATTCCGGAGCAGGGGAAATCGGTTTAGACATTGTGATTAAGGCGAAGTAAAATAGAGGGTTATACAGATGTAGTGTAAAAGCTCATGGTATATATAGAGTTGTCAAGTGTGTAAAAGTGCAAGCCGTGACAAATTTTTAGAGTATGAAGTACAATTACTACAGACAATATTATTGATGTAAGAGGCCATTTGACGACAATATTATCGTCGTAAAATCATGCACGACTGGTGACCAGACTTGACACTGTACCCATGTGTCCTGCCTACGGTCATAACTCACCACCACTTGACATGTGGGACCACCGACAGTGACCACACATGGCAGAGAATCTTATTTGACGACAATATTATCGTCGTAAGAGGCCATTTGACGACAATATTATCGTCGTAAAATCATTCACGACTGGTGACAAGACTTGACACTGTACCCATGTGTCCTGCCTACGGTCATAACTCACCTCCACTTGACGTGTAGGACCTGTCGACAGTGACCACACATGGCAGGGAATCTCATTTGACGACAATATTATCAATGTAAGAGGCCATTTGATGACAATATTATCGTCGTAAAATCATGCACGACTGATGACAAGACTTGACACTGTACCCATGTGTCCTGCCTACGGTCATAAATCACCACCACTTGACGTGTGGGACCCGCAGACAGCGACCACACAAGGCAGAGATTCTCATTTGACGACAATATTATCGACGTAAGAGGCCATTTGTCAAGAATATTTCTTTTTTCATAAACACTAATAGATTGAACGACACGCTGAGGAACCTAGAAGGGCCGTTCTTAAAAGCCGATTAGGGACATGAGAAGTGAGGGTTGGAGCCACAGACAATGGAATTCTTCGTTTCTTTAGGGAAGGTTGGGAGGAGTATGTGGCCGCTCATGACTTGAATGAGGAGGAGTTTATAGTGTTTGAACACAGAGGGGATTTCACTTTCGACAATATTGTGCTGGATCACACTTCTTGTGAGAAGACTTTTCCTGAGTCCGAGAGTGAAGAAGATGATGCAGATGATGAGGATGCAGGTGCATGTAACCAAAATCCCCATTTTCAGATGACGCTGGCAAACTGGGCATTTTCACATGGTTATGTGGTGAGATATGCTAAAATCTTTTTAGTTGTTTTCTTGTTTTATCTTTTTTCCTCATTGCACTTTGTAACAGTATTTAAATTTGTTTGTGATTTGTAGAATATTCCAATGCCATTTGCTAGAACAATTGACATGTTGTGAAACAAGACCGTGGAACTGCGAATCGCCACAGGGGAATCATGGCGTGCTAGAATTGTAGCTTCTACTATCAACAAGTTCATTTCAACGGGTTTAATGATTTCATTACGGACAATGACCTAAATATTGGAGATGAATGCAGCTTTGAAGTCGTTGATCAACCTAGAGAAAATCATGTCATGTTTAATGTGGTGATTACTAAACATTGAAGTGCATTTATTTAGGCGTCATCCTATCGTATTTAATGATCACCATTAGTTTATTTAAACGTCATCTTATTGTTATCTCAATGTATCATTACTCTTTATTTTTATGTTTGTGAGCCCTGTAGATAAGCCAATGTATCATTACTCTTTATTTTTATGTTTGTAAGCCTCGTATGTATGCCAATGTATCATTACTCTTTCTTTGTATGTTTGTAAGCCCCGTATGCTTTTACTACATATCATTTCCTATCGACTATTTTTGCTTCGACAGTTACACAACAACCGTTCGTTTTACAGAGGTAGTGTAATACAAAACATACTTGATTTTTTAAGGTTGTAAACATCAAAGTAAATAAGACAACATCAAATTAGTAGACAATGTTACTTAAATAAACCCTTAACCGGATTATTAAAGATTTCATCGACCGATTTCCAAGCAATGTCATATTGAACTCATCTATGTTTGCTTCATTCATCATTAAAATTTTCATAGGTGATAACGTCATCCTGACCGTATGTAACGTCATCATTATCATATTCCGGCACCCGGGCTGACCTCACGCACATAGCTGTGATCAGATACGGGAAAAATATATATCCATCGCCTACATTTCCCATTGCTATCTGACGAATCCTAGACAGAATATACTTTCCGACGTCGAAGTAAGAAGTAATAGATGCGTACGCAAGCGCGTACAAATCAAATGTCGGTGCCGTGTAGTTGACGGTACTATACATATTGCTGGCAAGAAATGTAATCAGGAAAGGAAGGAATGGACCATACTAGGACCATGGTGAAGGGCGGGTAGGTGATGACGGTCTAATATATACCCTTTTATCATCAACATTTTCCCTAAAATGAGCATAATGTTATATTATTTTACATCGAATCACGTGTTTATAGTACTTAATTCATATTGTGTGATTTGTGAATCGTGAATTGTAATTTATTCATTTTTAGCCCCAGAATATGTTTTACTGCTCGATATTTATCATAATTATAGGTTCCGGAAAATCTCAAGTTAAGTGGAAGGAAATCTGGAGCGAAATACTGAAAAAGCCCAATATAGCACGGATCGTGGAACGGAGTAAAATGAAGTGCGAACGAAACCGGGCCAGAAGCCCAGTTCACTGGAGCGAAGTGCCCATTTCACCGGGTCAAACTGCCTAGTTCGCTGGGCCAAAATTGTCAATGTACTCCGCCGCTTTAGGGTTTCGAAACAGTGCTTCTTAGGGTTTCTAGAAGGTTTTAAGTCGGCCAGAAACACCTATAAGGCCGCCATTCATACATTATTTCACACACCAAAAATATAGGGCAAAATACAATACGCTTGTATTATCTATATAGTTTTTGTTTGTTTTCTTTATGTTCTTTCATTACGGAGTTGATAGATTCTCCGGTTAGGGATCGCATCGAGGAGTGGGAGTCACGCTCGTCGTCGAGGGTAATGCCTACTTATAAATGCTATCTTTATTCATAGATATATTTTATCTTGTTATGAAGTAGTCGTTTATGTATTGATTTCGCGATGTAGTAATTAACGAACACATATTAATGTAGATCTAAGCCGTACGAAGACGTTTTACGAGAAAATTATGGAATCGCCGGTCTAGCTGGAGCCGCGGTCTTTACGGCTGGAGCTAGCCACTTAGATTCTGGGAATTTTCTGTGAACGACTTCGGCTACGTCTGGTTATCTGATTGTCATAAAAACGTGTAATAAACCTGATCAACTTATTATATTATCATCGTAAATTAACATAAAGCCTAAAAGTGGAATGTTAATTAGGACATAGAATAATCGATTGTCTAGGAGGTGTGCCACCCTACCCGGGCTGGTTGCCTAGATAAGGTGTATGGTTTATACCGGCATCCCTAGTTTTGAAAGCATGTTTTATTATATAAGATGAAGACCTACCCTGTAAAGTCATGTAATAAACATAGGGGATGTCTTCCGTAGCCAATAATATAATCAATCTTAATGTCTTATTTGTCTCGGCTTAGATATACATATATTGGGGAGTAATTACTACTAGCGCTATCAATACTGTTTCTTAAGAGTCTTATAAAAAACCATAAAAATAATAGTGTCGTGTCGTTGTGTCGTATTGTTAGTCTTGTGTTTTTTATCTTTTTATTCTTCGATTATAGTTGGTCGTAGACCGCCCTTAATTTACTTTAGTTTAATACGTTATACTTGTTTAATTCGAGTCTCTGAGGGATCGACCTTGACTCTATCTAGCTATACTGCAATTGTACCTAGTACTCTTGCTAGTTGGTTTTGTAGATCAAGTTATAAATTTAACTTGACCCCCATCAAGTTTTTGGGGCGTTGCCGGGGACTCGAGTCATTAAATTAAGTATAGCTTATTTTATTAAAAGTAGATTCGTAAATACTGTGAATATTGTCTATTTATTTAATTTTAATAGCATAGAATTAACAGTTGCATTCGTAGAACAGATCTGGGCTGAAACCCAGAAAATCAGCACCCTTCGCTAGGGCGAGGAATCCAGTTTGCTGGAGCCAGCCTCGTTTTCCTGGAAAAAATTTCATCGTTCTGTTCTACACAGTGTCTACTTTAGTTTTTATTTTATGGGAATCGTTAAAAATTGGAACGAAACAATACTGCCTAGTCCTAGCAGGGAAGATAGTTTCGCTGAAGCCTGCTTAGTATCTCGCTGGAGCAAACCTGCTGATTCTGGAAATCTTCGTTTTGTTCTGTTCCGTTCAGAGTCTGTGTCATTCTTGTCTAATTTTGAGTCAGTCAAAGGCTTTAGCCTTTGCAGTTTCTGATTGTTTAGTGTTGTTTTTATCTTGCAGTATGCTACCCGGAGTTCTAAGGCACCACTTGAGCCTTACCACCCCGAGATTGAGAAATTTGCAAGGAAAAACAGCAGGTTGCATAAAGGAGAAGGATCTTCAAGGACTCTGGAGGAAATCGAATCAAGGTTAGCGGAATTGGCTAGCCAAAGTGAACCAACTGGGTACGAATCTGAGGAAACAAACTATTCTGCAAGTACTGAGTCAGAAATGGAGAACGGACTGCAAAATCCCGTCAACCCTATTCAGGTAATCAATAATAATAATAATGTTAATATTCCTAATCAAGTTGTTGCTGCAGGAGAAAGGCATACTTTGCAAAGCTATGCAACGCCTACTATTGAACAATTCATTCCCGCTATCGTAGCACCTAAAGATGCTGCGGAGGTTTATCACCCGAGACCTAATGTCATTCAAATGGTGACAAACTATTCTACTTTTCATGGTATCCTGAATGAGGATTCTGGCGTTCACGTGACGAATTTCTTGGAGATCGTTTGCACGGTTAAGCCAGAACTAATCCCGGAGGGTAACATTAGGCTTAAGCTTTTTTCCTTTCACTCTAAAGGATAAAGCTAAGCAATGGCTTCTCTCTTTAACGGCTAGATCATTCAGGACTTGGGAGGAACTGCTGCAAAAGTTCATGAATAAGTACTTTCCTTTAGGAAAGACCTTTAAGTTATGCCAAGACATCTTGGGGTTTAAGCAGCAAGCTGATGAGAGTTTTGATCAAGCCTGGGAATGCTTTAAGGAATCCATGAGGAGGATCCCTCATCATGATATCTCACTATGTCTTTTAATGCAAACTTTTTACCATGGATTGAGAGATACGGAGAAGATAAGAGTAGATGCCTCCAGCAATGCAGCATTTGTTCTGTTATCTCCTGAGGAGGAACAAGCAAAGATAGAGCAAATAGCGATGAATAGCCAATATGGAGGCAATGATAGAGCAACTGTGAAGATGGCCGCTGATATGTTTGAAGAAAGTGCATCAACTAAGATCCTATAGCAACTATCGCTTATCAACACTAAGGTGAATGGAGTGCAAGAGAGGATGGCAAGAGTAGAGAATGGAAATGGGATTGAGATGATCAATCAAATCGAGAATGCTGGTACTGAAGAAACCAACTATGTTGGAAGACAAGGGAACCAATATGGAGGTTACAAACCGAATCATGACCACCCTGGATTCCGACATGGTGACCCAAATGGAGGAGAGCGGCCTAGACAGCCTAACACTTATGCACCCCAAAAAACTAAAACTTTTGGTTGGGAAGCTGCGATTGAAAAGATGAGCAATGTCGTGACTGACAACATTGGACAATTGTCATAATCTATGACCGAGTTGGCTGCCAACTTTAGCCAATATTTTCAAAAGAATGATGCGAAGGTAACCAATCAAGAGGCCCTAGTCCATAATCTCTCTCACCAAATAGGTCAACTAGCTGAACAAGTTTCAACTAGACCTCCTGGTGGATTGCCGAGTAACAATGATAAGAATCCTAAGGATTTGAATGAGATAATGACTAGGAGTGGGAAAGCACTGACTCCACCAACCCTGAAAGACAAGGATAAAATCATAGAAAGTCGGGATGGTGAGCCAGAGGCTGAAGCAATTACTTCGGGAACCTTGCTTGTGCAAGATACTGCGAAGGAACCTAGTACTACTGGTGTTGAGCGTACAAGTAAGTTTCCTGCTACTATTTCTATCGACCCTTCAACTTTACCTTATCCTCCACGCAAATCTAAGCCTAAATTTGATGATACAAGGTATAAGAAATTCATTCATATGTTTACGAAACTAAAATTTAATATACCTTTGGTAGAAGCCCTTCCTGAAATGCCTAAGTACGCCAAGTTCTTAAAAGATGTTGTCTCTACTAAGAGGAAACTCTTAGGCTTAGAGACCATTTGCCTGAATGAAGAGTGCTCAGCCGTTCTTCAACATAAATTGCCTACAAAATGTAAAGATCCGGGAAGTTTTCTCATTCCCTGCACTATAGGTAACGTATGTTTGAACAAGGCGCTATGTGATCTAGGAGCGAGCGAGAATTTGATGCCGTTATCTATCTTTCGCAAGCTTGGTATGAGGGAGCTGAATAAGACTTCCATCACTCTAAAACTAGCGGACCGTTCGGTCAAGGAACCTTATGGAGTGGTAGAAGATGTGCTAGTAAAAGTTGACAAGTTTGTGTTTCCAGTCGACTTTGTCGTGCTGGATATGGAAGCAAATTATGAAGTGCCCTTGATTTTGGGAAGACCCTTCTTGGCCACTAGTAAGACGCTAATTGATGTTCACAAAGGAGAATTGGTATTACGCATAAATTTAGATAAGTTAGTCGTCAATGTGTTTGACACTATGAGACAAGCGGATGATACTGAGGATGCATGTTACAAGTTGGATTCTATTGACGGAATGGTCAATGAAATTTGACAACATGAAGATACAAAAGAATTAATCACCGCCTCCGTAGCTTTAGAAGATGACACAAGCTCTGAGGATTCTGATGAGGAAAAGGAGACATGGCCAGGATGTAGTGAAGGAACTCCTCGCCACATCGAGCAAATTAACTCGACTGAGATTGAGAGGTACTATCATAGGCCGGCATGGCATAAGTTCTTTGAACTAAATCTAACCGGACAAAGGCTTAAGACGTCATTAGAAGAGCCTCCTGTCAACCTAACTTTAAAACCCTTACCTGCGCATTTATAGTATATGTTTCTGCAAGATGAGACCCTGCCACTCATAATTTCTTCCTCCTTGACTGAGATAGAAGAAGAAAAGATGATGAGAATACTGAGAATGTATCGCGGAGCGTTTGGATGGACAATAGCCGATGTCAAAGGCATTAGCCCTAGTGTCTGCATGCATAATATCTCCGTGGACCCTAAAAAGAAAGTGGTTGCGCAACCTCAAAGAAGGTTGACACCTAAATTATAAGACATGGTACGGGATGAAGTCAAAAAGAAGCTAGAAATGGGAATAATCTTCCCTATTTCTGATAGTGAATGGGTAAGCCCCATCCACGTAGTTCCTAAGAAATGAGGTTTGACAGTACAAGCAAATGAGTTCAATGAGTTGATTCCTGTCAGACTTATCACCGGTCATAGGGTGTGCATAGACATTAGGAAGTTGAATGATGCAACTCGTAAAGACCATTTCCCTCTTCCCTTCATTGATCAAATGCTCAAGAGATTGAGCGGACATGCATTTTACTGTTTCCTCGACGGTTACTCGGGATATTATCAAATTCATATCTCACATGAGGATCGTGAGAAGACACCTTTACATGTTCATATGGAACCTTTGCTTATAACAGAATGCCCTTTGGTTTGTGCAACGCTCCGGCAACATTTCAAAGATGCATGATGTCTTTGTTTGCTGATATGGTTGAAGATTTCCTGGAGATCTTCATGGATGATTTCTCCGTATTTGGATATGATTTCGATTCATGTCTCACGCATCTAGCTAGAGTGTTAAAGAGATGCGAGGAGACGAATCTGGTGCTTAACTGTGAGAAATGGCATCTGATGGTTACTGAAGGCATAGTACTTGGCCACCGTATTTCAAGGAACGGTATAGAGGTAGATAGAGCAAAAGTGGAGGTGATCGAAAAGCTTCCCCCACCAACCAATCTTAAGACATTGCGAGGTTTTCTTGGCCACGCAAGATTTTACCGCCGGTTTGTGAAGGACTTTTCCTTAATCTCTAGACCTCTCACAAAACTTTTGGCCAAGGATGTTCCGTTTGCGTTGACAAGTGAGTGTACCAAAGCCTTTAATGCGCTTAAAAAGAAGCTTATCACTGCACCAATTTTAATTGCACTTGACTGTAATCTGCCTTTCGAGTTAATGTGTGACGCAAGCGACACTGCGGTAGGTGCGGCCCTTGGACAAAGGAAAGATAAGATATTTAGACCTATCTACTACGCTAGTTGCACTTTAAACTCTGTGCAAAGGAATTACACGGCCACTGAAAAAGAACTTCTGGCTGTCACCTTTGCATTTGAAAATTTTAGATCTTGCCTTGTGGGATCTAAAGTCACAGTGTGGACTGACCACGCCGCCCTGAAGTACCTATTGGCAAAACAAGATTCCAAGCCAAGATTGCTGAGATGGATTTTACTACTTCAAGAGTTTGATGTAGAAATCCGAGATAAGAAATGGTTTGAGAACCTGGTTGCGGATCACCTTTCCCGTTTACAAATAGAGGACAATAAGCAATTGCCCAAGATTGGAGAGACATTTCCTGACGAACAATTATTCTCCATCTCTACCCTTCCCGGAAATGGTGGTTGTGCGGTGATATCGTCACGCTGTAAAGAGGTTGAGGATGCGGAGCCACAACCGTGGTTTAAACATATAGTGAACTACTTATCCGCGAGATATCTGCCACCAGAATTCTCCAAGCAGCAAAAGAAGAAATTCTTTGCAGACCTTAGACATTACTACTGGATAATCCCTACCTTTTTAAGCTATGCTCAGACAATGTGTTTAGGAGATGTGATCCTGAGAGCGAATTCAATGATATACTCAACACTGCCATGCTTACGAGGTAGGGGACACTTTGAAGGAGACAAGACGGCTGCGAAAGGTCTTCAATGTGGTTTTTACTGGCCCAATCTTTACAAAACTGCACATGACTACGCTAGAGCCTGTCATTCCTGCCAAATGACGGGCAATATCACACAATGGAATGAAATGCCACTAAAGAGTATCCTAGAAATGGAACTCTTTGATGTGTGGGGAATTGATTTTGTGGGACCTTTCACGTCTTCTATTTCAAATCGCTATATCTTAGAAGCAGTCGACTATGTATCCAAATGGGTTGAGGCCATTGCTTCACCCACTAACAAAGCAAAAGTCGTATTTCAGTTTCTAAAGAAGAATATCTTTACACGGTTTGGAATCCCTCGTGCCATTATTAGCGATGGTGGAAGCCATTTCTGCAATAAATTATTTGAAAAATTAATGATTAAATACGGGGTAAGACATAGGTTAGCTACCGCATATCACCCTCAGACAAGTGGGAAAGTTGAGGTTACAAATCGGGAGATCAAGCGCATTTTGGAGAAAACAGTGAATCCTACAAGGAAAGATTGGTCGTTAAAGTTAGATGATGCTTTATGGGCTTATAGAACTGCTTATAGGACTACAATTGGAATGTCCCCATATAAGATTGTCTTTGGAAAAGCATGTCATCTACCGGTTGAACTTGAACACCGAGCCTTATGGGCTACTCGTCTGTTAAATATTGATTAGAGTTCAGCCAGAGAGAAGAGACTACTAGAATTAACTCGCTTAGAGGAGTTCTGCATTGAAGCCTACGAGAATGCTCTCATCTTTAAAGCGCGAACAAAGAAATTCCATGATAAGAAGATATTAGACCGAACCTTCAAGGCAGGAGATCTGGTTCTGGTCTACAATTCACGCTTGAAACTTTTTCTGGGCAAGTTGAAATCACGGTGGTATGGCCCTTATCAAGTCAGTAAAGTTTTTCCTTCTGGAGCTGTAGAGGTAATTAATCTTAAAGATAACACCACCTTTGTGGTTAATGGGCACCGATTGAAACATTACCAAGATACTGCTTTTGATAAAGAGGAGGAAGTCTTTACTCTGGAAGATCCGACATACACTTAGACCATCGTGGAATTAAAGTCGAGCTGACGACTATAACCTCAGAACTATTTCTTAAACTTTCTTTTAGTTTGTTTATTTTCTGCAAATAAACTAGCATGGAGACTATTGAGGTTTTTTTCATCTCGCCATGTTCCGAGTCTATGTTCGGAATAAGTGAGGTTTTTTCCTTGATGTCCACCATGTGAGTTCGGTAGTTTGTTTTGTTACCCTTTAAATACTTGTCATTGGTTGTATAAAATAAAGTGGCTCAAATTGTTTTTGGAAATTATATCTAATTACTGCCACATTATTTTATCACTTCCATTGACATGTTACTGACGGTTTCGTTGAGTTTGTTATTTTGATTTGTTTCCATAGGTTTTCATTAACTTCTCTACGCCGTGAAAGGATCAGTCCTATATTCTGCTTCCTACTTGAGAACCGTTTCCAGAGCTAAGTCCTTTTCTTATTTCTCCATTCATTTTCTCATTGAGGACATTGTCGAATTTAAGTAGGGGGTAAGAGACTTAGCTATAAAACTATAAACTTATAATTGAAACGGGGTGAAATGGGGTATTAAAAACCTGAATAAACTATTTTACCTTAGAATCGTGAATTCTTAACATTGGATTTAGTGAGAAAGGAACCTAGTTGCATGAGTACGTGATCATATTATATTTGTGTGAGCGAATTTAAAGATATTCATGCTGACTACTGCAAGTAGTTATTTATTATTTGATTACTTAATCTTTGAATCGACGGTTTACACGCGAATGATAATAACTGAAAGAATTAATGTGTACATGCGGAGATGATTGGTTATGAGGACCTAGTGTTGATATTTATCTGCTGATGTATTCTAAGCTTCTGGCCATCACAGTGGAGTAATAAGCTTGAGAACCATATGTGTTCTAATATTTGCATTAAACACTGGGCCTGTGGAAACGTTATCAAAGTAGCCTCGAGCTTGTGGCGATATTCAAGGTTGTTGACTAATCCGGGATATGGGATTCTTGCTTGGCACCCACCAGTGCAAGTTTCTTTCTTGAGAAGTATCAATACTTGTGCATATGAAAACAAGAAGCAATTCAAATTTTTAGTGGCCTTTGAGTAGTACTCGGTCTCCAAGTCCATAAAATTTTTAAATGAGGCTCTTGCTTATTGCTCAATGTCTTTACCCACGCGAGGCGGAGGAAGTGAGAATGTTGATGTTGGTAGGTTGAGATTGCGATGTTGGCATAAACTTTAATCTTGCTACGAATATTTAAAACTAAATACACATGCACACATCACTTCGATTCATAGTAAGTATTGAATAATGGATGACTTATGAGTATGCGTTGGTATGATTCGACTCGGATTTCTTGTAAAAGTATAGGATGACCATAGAACATGTTTTCTAGGGGAATATTTTACTGATGCTTTGTTCGGGACGATCAAAGTCTAAGTGGTGGGTAGTTGATGATGGTCTAATATATACCCTTTTGTCATCAACATTTTCCCTAAAATGAGCATAATGTTATAATATTTTACGTCGAATCACGTGTTTATTGTGCTTAATTCATGTAGTGTGATTTGTGAATCGTGATTTGGTATTTATGCATTTTTAGCCCCAGAATATGTTTTACTGCTCGATATTTATCATAATTATAGGTTCCGGAAAATCTCAAGTGAAGTGGAAGGAAATCTGGAGCGAAATACTGAAAAAGCCCAACATAGCACGGATCGTGGAACAGAGTAAAATGAAGTGCAGATGAAACTGGGCCTGAATCCCAGTTCGTTGGAGCGAAGTACCCATTTCGCCGGGTCAAACTGCCCAGTTCGCTGGGGCAAAATCGTCAATGTACTCCGCCGCTTTAGGGTTTCGAAACAGTACTTCTTAGGGTTTCTAGAAGGTTTTAAGTCGGCCAGAAACACCTATATAAGGCCTTCATTCATACATTATTTCACACACCGAAAATACAGAGCAAAATACAATACGCTTGTATTATCTATATAGTTTTTCTTTTTTTTTCTTTATGTTCTTTCATTACAAAGTCGATAGATTCTCCGGTTAGGGATCGCATCGAGGAGTGGGAGTCACGCTCGTCATCGAGGGTAATGCCTACTTATAAATGCCATCTTTATTCATAGATCTATTTTATCTTGTTATGAAGTAGTCGTTTATGTATTGATTTCACGATGTAGTAATTAACGAACCCATATTAATATAGATATAAGCTGTACGAAGACGTTTTATGAGAAAATTCTGGAATCTCAGGTCTAGCTAGAGCCGCGGTCTTTACGGCTGGAGCTAGCCACTTAGATTCTGGGAATTTTCTAGGAACGACTTCGGCTACGTCTGGTTATCTGATTGTCATAAAAACGAGTAATAAACCTGATCAACTTATTATATCGTCATCGTAAACTAACATAAAGCCTAAAAGTGGAATGTTAATTAGGACATAGAATTATCGATTGTCTAGGAGGTGTGCCACGCTACCCGGTCTGGTTGCCTAGATAAGGTGTACGGTTTATACTGGCATCCCTAGTTTTGAAAGCATGTTTTATTATATGAGATGAAGACCTACCCGGTAAAGTCATGTAATAATCATAGGGTTTTAGAGTCCTACCAGGATCTAGATCTATATAAGGGGATGACTCCCGTAGCCAATAATATAATCAATCTTAATTTCTTATTTGTCTCAGCTTAGATATACATATATGTGGGAGTAATTACTACTAGCGTTATCAATACCGTTTCTTAAGAGTCTTATAAAAAACCATAAAAATACTAGTGTCGTGTCGTTGTGTCGTATTGTTAGTCTTGTGTTTTCTATCTTTTTGTTCTTCGATTATAGTTGGTCGTAGACCGCCCTTAATTTACTTTAGTTTAATACGTTATACTTGTTTAATTCGAGTCTCTGAGGGATCGACCGTGACTCTATCTAGCTATACTGTATATGTACCTAGTACTCTTGCTAGTTGGTTGTGTAGATCAAGTTATAAATTTAACTTAACCCTCATCAGTAGGCCGCCGAGGCCTCACGCGTTCCCACAGATGGGTCTGCCCAAATAAGGCAGCCATGTCACGCTGTAGTAGTTTAGGAACATCTGGAAAAAGAAAGAAATCCAAACCTTGAGGATATTCTGGAATGGGGATACTCGACGTTGATCCATGTATTATCCAAAATGACGGGAACGCCTCGCACTGTGACGCACCGTTCATTGAGCCCTACCCTAGCTACACAAACGTAGAATTCACGCACAATAGACGGATTCACGTGATGAAAGCTTAATGGGCTTTGGGGGACACCATGCCATCCATTATCTCAGAACAAGTTGTTGATCAAACTAGGTAGACTCTCCATATTCAATCGCCTCTCTGGAACAACAGCTCTTGCCATCCAGTTAGCCACGTACTCACGCCTCTCCTCTTCGGTTGTGAAACGGCTTGTGAGAGACTGCTCGTCCAATGATAGATCCATTTCATCATTAAGAATGAACACAGGAGCAAGCGGGTTAGACATTGAATATACTAGACGGGAAATGAGAGGGATGAATCATTTCATAAAGGATCGGTCAATATATAGACTTTTTCTTATGATAAGTCATGACTCACCACCACTAGAAGTGTAGGACCCACCGATAGTGACCACACATGGCAGGAAATCTCATTTGACGACAACATTACGTCGTAAGAGGCCATTTGACGACAATATTATCATCGTAAAATCCCTAGACCCCATGCACGACGGGTGACCAGACTTGACACTGTACCCATGTGTCCTACCTACGGTCATAACTCACCACCACTTGACGTGTGGGACCCGCAGACAGCGATCACACATGGCAGGGAATCTCATTTGACAACAATATTATTGACGTAAGGGGCCACTTGACAATAATATTATCGTCGTAAAATTATACACAAATGATGACAAGACTTGACACTGTACCCATGTGTCCTGCCTATGGTCATAAATCACCACCACTTGACGTGTAGGACCCGCAGACAGCGACCACACAAGGCAGGGATTCTCATTTGACGACAATATTATCGACGTAAGAAGCCATTTGACGAGAATATTATCATCGTAAAAGGCCATTTGATGACAATATTATCGCCGTGTAATCCCGAGACCCTATGCACGACTGCTGACAAGACTTGACACTGTACCCATGTGTCCTGCCTACGGTCATAACTCACCACCATGTTCAGTCCCGCCTCATTCTCCCTATATATACTATGAGACATCCTAAATATTCGTGCAAGAACGAACAAATTGTTCACTCAAAATCGCCCTACAAATACATTTGATTATGAGCATCCCACCTCATGTCTAACTCGGATTATTTATTCCCTCTTTGGATGAACCTGCATGCCCCAGTGTTTGATAACGAGGGTAGGGAAGATGCGTGCTATGATGAGGAGACACTCTAAACTAGGTTCCCTGGTTATGGGGATAGACATTATTTCGAGACAAACTGGATTGGAAGAGCTGTAGTTGCAGTGAGGAGGTTATCGTGGGATAGTCTGCCTACACTCTTGAGAGACAGATTACTCAGAATTGGGTGGTCTTGTTTCACAAACACCCCTGATGGAACGGTGAGTATGATTCGGTCTATCGTTTATGAGTACTATGCAATTGTTGAGAGTGGGATACTTTGGAGGAGGACCGCAAGCACACCGCAAAGCCTTTGAGGCATTACCATCAGTTTGGATGTGGGGTGGATCAACCTCTACTATGGCATTCCAGAAGTCCTAGACAGTGAAATTTTTTTCAAGCATCATCCTATGATTGTGCTGGACAATAGGATGGATTTGATGTATGAACTGGCTGATGCATTTGGTGGGACTCATCCTTGGGGTCCTAACGAAAGGACAAATGATGGTTTGGTTGAATATATTCCTGCAAGATTAAATGCCGAGTGGGTACGTGTCATGCTTATTTTTCTTGCGAATCGCGTCCACGGTACCATACATCACGTACAACAAAACTTGGATATTTACATCCTTGCATACGCGGTTTTATATCATTGAGTTAACGTGGAAAGATACATCGTGGATAGGGCTAACAGGATAGCGAGGGGGAGACATGGTGATGGTTATATCTTTTTCCCATTTCTTATCACGGCAAAGGCCAGAAGCTTTGGGGTACCGTATCTTGACAAGGATGAAATTGTTTGGCAAACACCACCTATCGTATTTAATGATCACCCTTGGTTTATTTAAGCGTCATCTTATTGTTATCTTAATGTATCATTACTCTTTCTTTTTATGTTCGTTAGCCCGTATGTAAGCCAATGTATCATTACTCTCTTTTTTTTATGATTTAAACTATGTTTGCTTTTACTACTTATTAATCGGAATCAATCTTTTTTTATACCTTTTTTCACATATCTTTAAGATCTCCTTCCGAAACCATTATTCTCCGTAGAAACTCTATAGAGAGAAGCACTAGAAAAATGTCAAGATCCTCCGTTAAGAACACTTTTGAAAGTAGTGTGTGTAATCAATGTTATATAGTAAATGACGTAAGTAAATTCAACAAAAAAGTTTTAGATTAAATACTCATCAAAACACAACACAAATTACATTCACCAAAATAATAGTAGCTAACAACATACACCAAAATGGTAGTAGCTAACAACATTCACCAAAAATACCTACATATCTAAGGATCTTAATACTGATTAAATACGTACACACAAAGTTAATGTCTTATTAAAGGCATATTATCAGCTTTTATCAGAGTAAAGTTTTCTTTATGCAGCAAATGCTCATTGTGCTTCATCGTGTATACCCCACAATCACCCATGTACAGTATGTAATTTTTTATTATCAAAGGATAAGAATAGTGTAAACTGTATAATATGATAAATAGTTTGAATTTTATAACACTTACGGGATTGGCATTTGTGGTACGTGATCATCTGATACTACTCTGACCTTAAAATGAGGCTTCTTTGGATCAAGCATTTGTGGGAGTTCACGTAAACGAGCAACCATCTTCAACACTCTCCTCAACGAAACACCTCATGCTCTAATACAACGTACCCTTCACTTCATCCTTATATCCCTTCCCCGTTAGACAATCAAACACCCTAATCCTCTACTCGGGAATAGACGCTTGGACAGCTACCCATTGACCAAGAGTAATGGCCCAGGAAATGTGCGCCACTGTGTTTGCATCCCATTTCTTGACGCACTCAATCACATGATTTGGAATTTCCATTGTTTCTGGCTTCTTTTTCTAATCTATATGACCCTGACCGCAAAAGGAGGATAAATCAGAGTAGGCAATGGTCGTATTTGGTATAAAGCATTCCGGATATGCTTCCATTTGCCGCTGTATAAGGTCCAGACATGCCTCGACATGCTGTACGCGTGCAAAAAGAAGTTAGACATACTGAAATCAGAAATATGAAAATGAAGTCACAAGAATATACATCTTGGTCTAACTCTTTATACTGCTCATGGAGATGTGTGAACCACTCCTTGTCCGCCTGATCTACAAAATGTACTCCAACTGCGTATCCCATGGGAATCGTAATTGGGGCTGGATGTGCTTGTTCGTACCACTTACTGAAATTGTTTTCCAACTCTACCAGAATTTTTTCAACACTGTCCATCTCACAACATTAGCACCTAGCAGACTGACTACGTGCGACCCATCAGTTAAATATCGTGGTTGTTTAGTAGTCTAACGGGTTGTCAATCTTCTGCCATTTGCGTCATCCGCCTTTCGTTTACCGAATTGAATAACACTTGGACCAGCAGCTAAACAATATTCAATACATGATCGAGTTAGATAGTTTTTCACAATATAATTTCTAGTTTCAAAATTAAAAATCAAATAACTTACTATAATCAATCCCAGACTCCACAACCGATGCCTGGCTGGTGGCAGTACATGCCCCTATCGTAGCCTCGGGAGTATCTATACCAAATATAATCGAGATCACATATTAACGATAACAAACAATAAAATACATATGTTAATAATACAAAATTCACTATAAATTAACTTATTATAAACAGTATGGAACTCCACATTTGAAGATTCTTGGACGGTAGCCTCGACATTAACCGGTGCATGGGTAGTAGCCTCGCGAGTATCTGCATCAAAATAGGCACTCTCATCAATTAACGATAACAAACAATATCTATGTTAATAATACAAAATTCAATATAAATCAATTTACGTCTATTGCTGTTATCCGGCATAATGACATCTGATACCCGATTGCTGCTACTCAGGTACTTTGCATACACTTCTCTACTTAGTTTATATTACGAGATGGCGACTAGTATTATGGAAAATAGAGTTATGGAAAATATTGATTTGTGTGTTGACACAGTAAGGTTAGTTTTGGTATATGGTATAATGTAGAAGCCTTACTAGTGACTATAAATATTGTAATCTTTGATTGATTGAAATGTACGAAATAGATTGACCGCAATTCGAATTGGTATCAGAGACAGGTTTCCCCTAGATACCGAAAAAAAATTGATGCACCAAAGAACTCGGTGCATCAATTTTTTTTCGGTATCTAGGGGCAACATTGATTGAAATATACGAAATAGATTGACTGAAATTCGAATCGGTATCAGAGATAGGTTGCCCCTAGATACCGAAAAAAATTTGATGCACCAAAGTACTCGGCCGAAGTAGATTGCAGCGGATGGAACGGATGGGGAAGCATCTTCTTTTTATAGAATTGGTGGTGTGGATTAATTGATTAATCCCTCCCTTTTGTATTTCTTTCTGTTCGATCAAAAAGGAAAGAAAAATTTATTATTACATTATTTCAAGCTCAACAGCCATGGAGGTTGAAGCAGGTCATCTTCTTCCTTCTTTGGTCGGCTTCGAATCAGACCGATCTCGATTACCATCCAGGACGTTGGTCCAAGAGGACAGACTACGACCCATACCACCTACGGATGATGATTCACAGGACAGAGACCCGATGGTGGCGGTCCGGCTTCGGAATGACGGCACACTTGACCAAAGAACGCAGGTGGCTTCCGGATTAACTTCTTGCAGCGATTGCAACCTTAATGGATATGACACAACCTCCTTCCTCCGACCGATAGCAGCGAGTGCGGGTGGAGGTGGTCGAACCGGTGGACAAGGGTGGTTACGTGAGGCACCTTCAGCCCTTTCTCCATCATATTTGATTAACACGGCAGCAGCAAGGATTGTGGGTTCTTCTAGACCTGGCCACGGTTAACCGCAACCGCCGGTTGGAACCGGAACCGGCGGTTTGGTCAACCGCCGGTTTGGGGGACTGTCGGTTTGCCGGTTTGTTGCCGGTTTGATATATTTGGAACCGAAACCGGAACCGGAACCGACGTTTGGAACCGGATTTTTTGAACCCGGCTGGAACCGGAACCGTCCAACGGCTATATAATTTTTTTTTTTATTTTTTTTTTTCCAAACTCCTCCAAAACATTTCTATAAATACCACCCATTTCATACAAAAATTCCTACACCAATCTCTACATCTCAATTCTTAAATCTTCTACTCAATTCTTACATCTTCTATTCAATTCTTTGATTATCAAGTTTGTTTAGTTGTTAAAAACAACAATCAAATTTACTTTACGATACCGATTTTTGAAGTTGTTCTGATTTAATCGTTACTTCAATACGGTTTTAGTTATAAGTAAATTTGGTTTTGTATTTTATTCAACTAATTTTTTTACAAGTGTAAAAAAAAATTCAATTTTATAATCAAATTTACTTTACTGGACCGAAATTTGAAGTTGTTCTGATTTAATCGTTATTTCAATTCGGTTTTAGTTATAAGTAAAATTGGTTAGTCAAATTAAAAAAAATTTATAACCATTATATATAATTTTGATTTAAATCAAATTTACTTTACTTCATTTTTTTTATAACCGTTATATATAATTTTGATTTTTTTCAATGTCAAGAAGAGGTGCATCAACACAAGGCAATCGAAATATTACTTTCCGTGATAACACGGTTGTGCCGGAATCGGATGATCTTGCTGGTGGCTATAAACCCCAATATTGTATAGACCCTGTCACCGGTTATCACATTTCGATTCCTCAGTTCGACACACCTTCAGGTTACAATCAAGATGATTTTGATAGTCATTACGACGATATAATGTCTCAACCCGGAAATTTTAACATCAAGCTTAACGAAGGTCAAGGTAATGATGAAGATGACGTTGATGATGATCATGATGTATTTCCGAATGCTTCCCGTCCAAGACAAGGACGTGGTGGGAGTCGGCGTGGTGCTAGTGCTGCGGATCCTACTGCTACTCCCGAGTCGGTCGATTTAGATGGTGGTGAAAGTACCCGATCCAAAGCACAAGATAAAAGGTTAAAATCAATTTTTACGGATTTTTTCACAAAGGTTGCTCGGACTGATGAAATAGAATTAGCTAACCCCGGAAAGTATTTCTTCGGGGTGTGCAATTTCTGTGGCCAAAAATATCAATTTAAACATGCCGGTGGTTACGGAACGAGGCGGAGTCACATTTTAACTAAACACCCGGAAAAATTGGAAGACAGCGCGTCTCAAGCCCAGCTAAACATGCCGAGCTCCAGCGCAGGTAACACTAATCCACTCTTTATTTACACTCGTGATAACTGTAGAGATCTAACCAGGGATTTTATTGCGGGGATGGGTCTTCCTTTTAGCTTTCCTCATAATCCTATTTTCGAAAGTTACGTACAAGGGGCTTTGTAGCCGGCTTTTACTCGTATCCCTCGTGCAACGGTTACTAGGGATTTCAAAAATAAATTTATTAAACGAAAAAATATTTATAGAAAGTTTGAAGAAAAATAAATTTCGAAAATATGTTTGTGCCGATATTTGGGAGGATAGGAGGACGAGCAATTATTATTTGGGCGTGTCGGGTCACTGGATTGACAACACTTGGATTGTCCAAAAAAGGTTACTTGCTTTTCGTTTATTTAACGACAATCATACTGCTTCTAACATTGCATCTTTATTAGTTGATATTTTTTATGAATACGATTTAAAAGGTAAAGTTTTTTCTATTGCGTTTGACAATGCTTCAAACAACACTGCTTCTATTCCCGACTTATCCCGATATTGTGAACCTCTTTGTAACGGTCAATTTTTTCACGTTAGATGTTTATGCCATATTTTTAATTTATGTGTAAAGGATGGTCTAAAAGTTTTTGACCATAATATTAATTCAATAAAAAGTGCGATTTCATATATTTTAGGTAGAAATATTCTGGTTAGTAAGTGGTATAAATTTCTTAAAGAGAAAGGTCATCGCCAAGTCAAACTGCCGCAAGATGTACCGCATAGGTGGAACACGACTCATGATCTTTGGGAAAAAAACAAACAAAATTAAAAATACATTTTGTGAATTTTTAAATGAACACTGTCCGAGCGAATATCGTTTGTATCCCTCTATGTGGACTTCATACAAGAAACTGAAGTATGTTTTTGAAATATTCAAAAAAATTACAGTATTGTTTTCAAAATGTTATCAACCCACAGCACATTTAGTCTTGTCTGCTTGTATAGAAATAACTGCCGAGTTTGAAACCATGGAACACGACCCAGAATTATTTCAATGTTTAGAACCGATGAAGGAGAAATGGAATAAATACATGTTGTATATTCCTGACACTTATCTCATTTCTTCTATGCTTGACCCTCGTATAAGACTAGTAGGTTTTTCTAACATGTTAGGTGCTTACTATGATGCTTTGTATGTTACTCATAATGTGCCCCAGGTAGATTTTACAGTTGAAGTACTTAGACTAGAAAATTTATTAAACGCTTTGTATGTTGAATATGAGCGTATGTATGGATTGAGAAACGAAGCGGTTCCCAATCCATCCGCAAGTGCTTCTACTAACCCTACAGGTATCGTATGGGGACTTCAAAAAGTTCTGGATAAAATGAATTCTAAACGACAGAAGGGAGCGACATCGTCATCCGATCAACGTACAGAGATATCCAAATTTCTAAACACAACATTTGAAGGCTGTGAAATCGACACCTATGATTTCGAGTTCGACTTATTGACGTGGTGGAAGAGACATGTTAAAGAATATCCAGTTCTAGCAATGATGGCGGTCGAGTTTTTAAGTTGCCTTGTTTCGACCATCACTGTTGAACGATGTTTCAGCATGGCAGGATATGTCCTTAACAATAAAAGATGTTCGCTTCATTCCACCACTTTAGAGAAGAAAAAGCTTTGTCAAGATTGGGTACGAGCCGAGAAGAGGATGCAGCACTGAAACTTTAGGAGGAACAAGCGCTCGAAATACCGACATCGATTAAAGGTACGCAATTTATATCTTACTTATATATTTGTTACAATTTATAAAACAACTATAAAAGATTAAAAAAAAACCTATTCAAAATAACTATAAAAAAACCTACTACTAAAAACAAAACAAAAAAGACTATAGAAAACTATTTAAAAAAACCATTAAAAAAAACCCGATTGAAACTATAAAAACCTATTAAAAATAACTAAAAAATACCTACTACTTTAAACTAAAAAAAAGTATAGAAAACTATAAATAAAATATATTAAAAAAAACCATAATAACCGAACAACTATAAAAGATTAAAAAAACCTATTAAAAGTAACTATAAAAAACCTACTACTAAAAACTAAAAACAATCTATAGCAAACTATTAAAAAAAACCATAAAAAAAAAACCCCGATAGAAACTATAAAAACCTATTAAAAATAAATAACAAACACCTACTACTTTAAACTAAAAAAAAAAGTATAGAAAACTATAAAAAAAAATTAAAAAATTAAAACCATATACAAACCTAGAAAAAACTTATATGAAACTATATAATACAATTATACAAACACATAAGAATACTATAAAAGACTACAATAAAACAAACATTTAAAAAAATACTATAAAGAATATAAAAAACAATAAAAACCTATAACAAACCATAACAACACTACACAAAACTAAAAAAAACTATAAGAAACTATAAAAACACCCAAACAAACCATATACAAACCTAAAAAATTGTATGAAACTATAAAATACAAACACATATATATACTATAAAAGAACATAATAAAACAAACATTCAAAAAACCTTTAAATACTATAAAAACATAAAAGAAGACTATAAAAGACTAAAAAACAACAAACTATAAAAGACTAAAAAATAAACAATAAGAACTACGTTCGATTTGATTTTTTTATATGTGTTGTGCCTCCGACACGATTACATATAAAAAATACGTAGGCAACCGAATTACCGGTACAAGCGTTGAAAAAATAACACAATTTACATATAAAAAAAACAACACAATATTTCTCACCTAATATTTAATAAAACAACATTTATAATCAACGTATACTTAAAACCGACTCAAAAAATTTATAAAAAAAACTATAGGAGACTTTAAAGAAAACAATAATAAAAATTACTATAAAAACTTTTACAACAAACTATAAAAGACTAAAAAATAAACAATAAGAACTACGTTCGCTTTGATTTTTTTATATGTGTTGTGCCTCCGACACGATTACATATAAAAAATACGTAGGCAACCGAATTACCGGTACAAGTGTTGAAAAAAGAACACAGTTTTTTTTAAAATAACATTATTTACATATAAATAAAATAACACAATATTAATATTATTTTTAAAACCGAATAGAAAACTATTTAAAAAAATATATATTACTCTCGCTTTAGTAATTATAATGAAAAGAATAATAATTTGTTATTATAGTGAAAATAATAAGTATTATGTGAAAATGAAAAGAAAAAAAATTATGAAATTTTAAAACCGTGGCCGGAACCGTGATCTGAACCGGGAGCAAACTGGGGTAAACCGGAACCGGCCCAAACCGGCACAAACCAGCACTGTTTAAAACCGGCGGTTCCGGTTCCATCATTTGGCCGGGTCTAAGTTCAGCCCACCTAGCTGGCTCGGTTCAGACAAGGGATTTAGACCAATCTGGGTTGGCCAATATTACACCAGCCCAATGGCAGGGCATCTTGGACCTTTTAAGCCGTCCAAAATCATAGGATCACTTGACAGGTAACTCGGCATGGATTATTGACACAAGAGCAACCCACCACGTGAGGGGATTTTTTGAGTGGCTCGTTGATCCTCGGGAAATTGTTCAATGTCCCATCGGGTTGCTAGATGGACGATCATCACCGGCGACTCATGAAGGAATAGTTGTTTTATTAGGAAATTTACTTTTAAAAAACTTGTTATATGTTCCCAATTTGAATTGCAATCTACTCTCAGTCACTCAGTTTCAGGATGATCATAATTGTGTTCTACCACTTACGAAAAATTTATGTGTTATGCAGGACCGAGTGACGAGGACGCTGATTGGACTGGGCGAGCGTGTAGATGGACTTTTTCTGTTCTGGGCAGTTCCGGAGGTGTGGATTCTGGCAGTTGATGGTGCACAGACTGGGATTTGTGGCACCGGCATTTGGGACACCCATCAGAAAAAGTTCTTCGGCATGTTCCTAATATTTTTGTTTCCAAACATTTAAATAAAGATGGATGTGATATTTGCTTTCGGGCAAAGCAGCCCCGTGAACCTTTTCCCATTAGTGAGAATAAAGCTAGTCGCATTTTTGAATTGATACATTGTGATTTGTGGGGACCCTATAATGTACCATCGACGTGTGGTGCTTCGTATTTTTTTACTATTGTTGATGACCATTCCCGTTCGGTTTGGATTTACTTTTTATTGAATAAAATGGAGGTTGAGTTTGCTTTCTTGGATTTTGTTGCATTAATTTCTCGTCAGTTTGAGGTTAAAATTAAACGGGTTCGTAGTGACAATGGTACATAGTTTAGACCTTTGCTTCCTTATTTTCGAAAAAAAGGTATCATACTTGAAACATCTTGTGTTAGTACACCTCAACAGAATAGGTGGGTATAAAGGAAACATCAAACATACTTAATGTTGCTCGTGCACTACGTTTTGATGGACATATGCCACTTAAGTTTTGGGGGGAATGTGTGATGGTTGCTGCCTACATTATTAACCGAACACCGTTTAGTTTTTGAATTTTAAAACACCTTATGAGTCTCTTTTTGGCAAAGAACAGGGCCTCTCAATGCTTCGCATTTTAGGATGTTTAAGTTATTCCCATATGTTTGGAAATCAACTAGTTTAACGCAGCGGAATTTAAAATTTTGATTTCCAATCCCAAAACCGACTTCGTTTAACACAATAAACACGTTAAGTAGTTGACGGTAATTACCTTGCTTGATCTAATTGATCAATGCTTTGACCGTCAACGGAGAGTAGTAATGTGCGTGAGCCGTCCACGTGTCCGGCCTCTATCGATATCCACACGAACTCCTCGCTGGAATCCTTCTTGGATTGCTACTAGAAAAATCCGGTTGCTAGGCTGGTCTTTTCTCTCTCTCTTTAAAACTCTCTAAAAGAAGCTCTCTATTTTTCACAAGAATTATGAACTCTTGGAATGTGATGTACAAATGAGCTAGCTAACCCGTTGCTTATATAGGGGTAGGTGGCGCCCCACTGCCTTCTAATCTGATTAGGAGAAGCTTCTAGTAGATTGATGAGAAGGAAAATTTATTCCTAATAAAATATGGAAAATCACTTTGATTGATTTATCTCTTTTAATTTAATTTCTTATAATAAATAAATCTAAGATATTGCCAAAATCTAATATTGAATATCTTTATCTTATTACCATAAATCTACTATCCCAATAATAAATTAATATCCAATATTAATATATGATAATATCATTAATTAAATTACACAATCCAAGTGTATCTTATACACTAGAAAGTGGCGCCCCATATAGCCATTAAATGGCTTCCGGAATATTCATTAATTAATCAATATAATTAATTTCTTGTATTTAATTTATTCATAATAAATAAATACCGTCATATTAATTTAATCACTATAACACTTTATAGTCGAGATAAAATTTCCTTATTTAGCAATCACTATAACCGCATTTTAATCTGGCTAGATGTTCTTATGTTTTTTTACCCAATAGGCTTCTGAATATGTTGGCCGTAGACACAAAGTGTTAATTACAAAAAAGTCCTTCATACCTAACGATCACGGGATAGCGTCTAGTAATGCACCGTGATTCCCAATCATCGGAAGTGTCAAAAGAAATGACTACTACCTTTCATATGAAACAATTACCGTGTAAATGAACCATATCGCTGTAATAATATCCATAAGATCGTTTCTCGAATGCCAATACATCAACGATCGTATCTTATAATCTGGATATCATGCTCTATCGGAATAACTCATATACTCCAACTTTGCAAAGATTCACGAGAGCTAGACATTCCTTATAAGAAGGCCATTTCGGATATTCACTCTTAAACATAGGATACGCGATTTCTGGACGAGCAACATTAATCTTATGCATGCTTCAGTATCACACACAATCACTACCACATTATCGCCCCATGGCTAGGGGAAACCTCAATAGTGTCAAAGCATGACAATCCACACCGTGATGCCATGAAGACTCCGGTCTCAGGTTAATTACACAACTGCCACATACTCCGACACTTAATGTAAGTGGGTCAGTCTGACATAAGCATTCTCTAATACATGTCTACGTACAGTCCAAGCGTCTCTACACTTAGATAGACGAGGTCTATCCCTATCTTCAATAAGATAGAAGACATCCAATACGAGCTAGTCTAATCATACCATCAATGTCCTATTTGACAGTACATACGATTAGAGACATTTAAGTATCAAACTTATTAAAGGGAATAGAGATCTCATCAACCATAATCAGTATCATTGTTTCTCTATTACAGTTTAATACTAAGGACGTTACTATATATATATATTCAATAATATGAATATAAACGAAATATATAATAACAAAAGTGCTTTTATTAACCATAATAAAGTTATTACATGAACTAAAACAGACTATAAATGACCTGACCCGGTCGGATCCGGTCCAACCCGATTGGGTTTAGGACACCATTTTAACAATCTCCCACTTGGCCTAAAGCCAATCACCCATATGCCTAAGCCCATGCATGTGAACATGTTTCTCATGCTTTGCATGTGACAATACCTTGGTTAACAGATCAGCTATGTTATCATCCGTGTGGACTTTCTCTAGCTTTACATCTTCTCTATCTACTATCTCTCTAATTAAGTGATAACATTATAGCACATGTTTGAACTTCTGATGAGACCTTGGTTCCTTTGTCTAAGCAATTTCCCCATTGTTATCACAATATAGTGGGACTGACCTTCAATAGAGAAACCACACCAAGTTCAGTAATGAACTTCTTCATCCAAACCGCTTCCTTTGCCGCCTCCGAGGCTGCTATATACACGGCTTCCGTTGTAGAGTCTGCAGTAGTCTCCTGCTTAGAACTCTTCCAGCTCACTGCTCCACCGTTAAGCGTGAAAACAAATCCAGATTGTGACTTCAAGTCATCCTTATCAATTTGAAAACTAGCATCTAGGTAACCTCGTAATACCAAATCATTATCCCCGAGAACCAAGAACATATCCCTAGTACATCTTATGTACTTAAGAATATTCTTGACTGTAATCCAGTAACCATCACCTAGATTTGCCTGGTACCTGCTAGTCATACTTAGAGGGTACGAGACATCCGGTCTTATGCACAACATGGCATACATGATGGACCCAATATACGAGGCATAATGGATCCTACTCATTTGCACCCTTTCCTCCTTCATCTTAGGAGACATTTCCTTCGACAGGTAGACCCTATATGACATGGGAAACAATCCTCTCTTGGACTGCTCCATGCTGAATCTCTTCAGCATCTTGTCTATGTAGGTGAATTGTGAGACCAAGAAACCATTTAGATCTATCTCTATAGATCTCGATTCTGATGTTGCGTGAACTATCAGTGTAGCGATAACGGCTGGGCCGTATGGATATCTAGCTGTTTATATATGATTTCTCTGGTGGGATGGGTGGTGATTATGGTGGCTGATAAGATATATATGCAGTTTCCAATGACAATATGAATATGAAGATGGAGTCGACAAATTGGCAGAGCTTGGTCTGCTTTTGTTAATTGATGGCCCGTTTATAAGTAACATACAGCTCCTATTTATAGGCTACGGACTAATCGAGATTATGCTAATGATGATAAGACATAATAAAGTATGATTAAGTATAAGACACAATCTTGGATGGTAACATGACAATCGGGGTTGAGGTAACGTTGCCCTCTCCACGGGCTTAACGGTCGGTCTTATCTTGTCGGATGCAATGATTCTCTACTTGAGGAGGTGAGTCCGGCTTCGCCTTGAGCAATTAGGAGGCTGTAAGTGTTGGGGAGTTACCTGGGAAATCAGGGCTTGGCCTTGGCTCGAGTTGATGATAGGCTCGCTAACTTGTGATGCGAATCCATCTTCGCAAACAAGATAGATCAATGTGTACGAAGTTGGAGCGAGATGATTATGTTGTGACCTCCGACCGGGTCAACCCGGATCCATAAGACCGTATGCAGGTTTCCCATATTAATGGCCCCCTACTCCGGTCCTTGCCGATTCTCTCCGAAGGTGATCTAGCGTGTAAGGCGGGGAGTAGAGTCAGTAGGTGCTTCCCTGGAAGATGTGTTTCAATCATTTTCCTGGAGGAGGGGTTTGGTGCTGATCTTAATGGTTATCGAGTTTATAAGTGAATCCATTGGATTTGACGTGATACGTAGTGCTGTGGCGAGGACAGTCTTGGAGCCGAGGCTGGCTAAATACTCGTGCCTATAGGAGGCGTAACCTCGATTCAGTAAAAGATGTGATAGCTGACGTGATGGGCATCGATTGTTGATTGGTTGGCAACGCTTCGTTCTTCACACCTCACGATTTCTTTTGAAATTCTAATTTTCAGACGCGACAGTTCGGTTTCTCTCCTCTGACATTGTCTATAAATAGAGGGCCTCCTCTTCACTTGCATACTTTTGCAAAAATTGTTTCTTTTTTGCTCTAATTTTACGGCAAACTGAAGCTTTTCCGGTGAAGGTTCAAGGCGTTTGGCGGTGGTATCTGGTGGGTTTCTCGGCAAAGTTCATAGACGACCGCTTCTTTTCTCTCATTTACAGGTAATCTTATACTGATTCCATTGTTTTTGAGCTGAAATATGTATGTTCGGGCTAGTTTTTTTGCAAATCTCTGTTTGGATATTATTAACCCTTGGAAGCTTTTGTTTGGACATCTGTTTCCCCTTCTGTTGGTCCCACACTTTCCACACTTATTGCTTCAAATATTTGGATTGTTGGCTCAGCAAGCTCGTTAGCTCTAGACTCTTTTTGTATGTGCCTCGTATTCCTTTGGTTTTGTTTTTCCTGGCTTTGTAGCTTTCTGTTTGTCTGAACTTTCTGGGGAAGACAGAGTAGGGGGAGAGGTGGCGAGATCATATATTTTGATCTCGGCCTGGCTTCATAGTCTAGCCGATTGCTAAACCACTTTGCCCTTTCGTTTTCAGGATGTCTTCCGAATCGGCTACTGAAAGTGACGTTGTTGCACGCGGATACGGATCCATAGGGAAACTGAAGAAATCTCCTCGCCGTGGGATCAAGTAGGGTAGAATCAACCTGCTGTGAGAACAAGGGTGAGTGATAAAGGCAGGGCCGCTGCTAATAAACCCCCCGCTGCGGTTAAAGGGAAAGGCAAGGAGAAGGAAAAAGAGAAATATCCTTCCAAAATTTGGTCTGCTGCTGCCCTTGCTGAGTTGGAGGCTCAAAAAGATTTTGATAAGGAGGTTGAGCGGGTATGGAAGACCTTTAAGGACAAGCGTGAGTACACGGATTCGCTGACGGCCTTTGATGTTCCTGCCGGTTACAGGTTTACTCGCTTCGAGAAGGAAGAGGACCGAAACGTGACTAAAATCTGTGGTCGTGACTCCAAGGATTTCATCTGGTTGCACTATGACCACTTTGTCGCTGGGCTTCGACCTCCGTTCGATCCTTTTTTCGTTGAGTTTTTGTTGGAGTTCAATGCCCTTCCTTGAGACCTGACATTAGAAACTGTGAGGGTTGTCTGGGCGTTCATTGTGATGTGTAGGTTGCGAGGTAGGGAGCCTTCCATGCCGGTTTTATTCAACTTTTATTCCTTTCCCCGACGTGCGATGGATGGACAGCTTGGTCCCCGTAAGCTCAAGTGTCATCTGTTTTTTTACCTTCCCGACCGAGTGAACTCTTGGAATGCGAGATGCATGCGGGTCGAGTCATCGGTGGGTTGGCCTTTTCCTCATTGTGCAGCCAACCAAACCAAAAAAGCTGAGGACATTGTGGTAGGTAAACCCGATGAGAAGGAGGTGAAGTTTATCCAGGAGATCTATGGACTTTTAGGATACGATGCCCAGTAGGGCATTCAAAAATGGACATTCAATTCGCATCATCTTTTAGGCATTTCTGAAGGATACTGTCGGGCAGTCAGGATATCAGGACCGGCTATCGGAGATCCTCTAGTTAATGTGGTACCGGTTCACTGTGATATGAATTGGATAGGTGACTGTCATTTCAATAGATGTCTTCCTTCTACTTGTGGGGTTTGCCAAGGGGATCCTAGTCGTAGACCTCCAAGGAAAGCCTTATTTTGCATTTTGTTAATATTTATTCTGTCGATTTGTCCTTCCAAGTTGCACGTTGGACTCATCCATTTTTGATTTTTTGTTGCGATGATCAATCCTACATAGGCGAGAAATGCTGCCATTGCAAAGAAAAGGGCTGCGGCTATAGCTAGAGAGAAAGAGCTCCGGGCCATCCAAAAGACTACTCGGCCCGTTGTTGATGAAGAAACTGACGTAAATGATCTTAACCATAAGGCACAAACTCAGCCTTCAATTCCCCAGTTTCATGAGAAGAGAATAGTAATTGGATCTTTTGTTGCCGAGAAGCGGGCCCGTGAACCTGCTGTTGAGAAACCGGTGAAGAATATCGCTGGTGCCTCGGGGACTATTAATCTGGAAAGCCCCAAGAAAGTTGATGAGTTGGCCACTAAGGAATCTCGGCCAAAGGAAAGCCAAGCTTCCAAATTTTCTGCTCTTCCCCCTGATCAAAGTACCATCCTGGACCTTTGGGGTGTTAGCGGCTCTACTAATCCCTCTGCCGTGACGGAGATTGAGAAAGGAAAAAATGATGTTCCCTCATCGTCTTCCCAGGGACTTGTTGTGGGGGGGGGGGGGTGAATCCTCAACATGTGGAGGGCTCGTCGATGTGAAGCCATCCAGAATTTAGGAAGCCGACTGATAAGACCAGGGCCGCCTTGCTTTCCAATGCATTCAGCTCCATGCCTCATCTTCAAAACTTCCCACTGCCTTGCTTTCCAATGCATTCAGCTCCTTGCCTTGCTTTCCAATGCGTTCAGCTCCATGCCTCGTCTTCAAAACTTCCCACTTCCCACTAACCGGATTTATATGGCCGATCAAGTGGATCCGTAAAGAGGACTCATGAAGTCGATCGATGATCTTCCTGCAATTGCTGGGGATGCTTTTTGTGTGGTAAGTTTTTACTTTTCTATTTTCGTACTGTCTTATTTCCCTTTTTACTCGCATCTTTCTTAATTCGTGCTGGTTTCAGTTGGCTACTGTTGTGAAGCAAGCCACCAGGATGTGCAAGGAGGAGGCTCAGGGGAGAACTCAGGCCATGGGTCAGGTGAAGAAGCTAGAGGCCAGTCTAGATCAAGTGGATTTGGAGCTCAGGACTGCAAATAGTCACTTTTCTGAATTAAAAAGAAAAATTGCGGAGGAGAGAGCAGCCGCTGAGCTAGAATTAACCAAGCTGAGAACTCTTCGTGAGCAGGGTGAAGCTGAGGCGAAGAAGCTTGCCGATGACTTTCAAGATAGAGTTTCCCGTGCTAAGCAAGCTTGGAAAGACGAGCAGGAGAAAAATGCGGCGCTGCGGAAAGAATTTGACACCTATAAAACCTCTAAGGTAGCTAGGGTGGAGGCCATCAGGCATCAGACCGTCATTGATTTTAAAAATTCTGACGAGTATCAGAAGACCCTTAGCGACTTGAGCCTTGAGAATTTTGATCGCGGGTTTTATCATATCACTCGCTGCATTAGAGTTGCTCAAAGGTATGCGGCCCCTAGCTTGGAGGTGCTTCAAGAATGGCAGACTACTGATCCCTATACCCCAACTCTTCATGCCCTTCACCCAGAGATTCCGTTTGTTGATGAAGAGGTAAAAAGCTTCAACGCTGATCAGTTAGCCGCTGGAGCCCTGCAATGGAATCCTCCGCCCCGGGCCCCAGTGAATCTGCGAGATATGATTGAAGAGGTTGCCTGTCTTGACGAGCCGGTTCTAGAGATCGAAGCCGCCACGTTGTTGAAGACCAAGATGTATGAAAATTTGTTACAAGCTCCGGCCTCACAAAGTACATCCGATGCTCCAGCTCAAGCTTAGCCTAACTTTATTTTCTCTTCTAAACATTTGTAGTTATTTGTAATAGCTTCGAACTTTTTCATGTATGTTTCTGTCCATTGATCTATCATGTGTAGACAACTTTGAATTAAATTCTGCAAGTGTTTTTCTTGAATGTCGTTAAGTCTTGAGGGTTCCTTTGCATTTTGCTCTTTGATTTGGTTTGGATTATCCGTCCTCCCTTATCCGTAGCGGGCTCAACTCATTTGAACCTGATACGGATAGATAAAACTATCGAATCGAAAGTTGTAACCTGCGGTCTTGCTGCTTCGAGTATGACAACTCATAAATTCTAGCCGAACTAGTTTGGCCTCGTGTATTGATCGCACTGCGCATGTTAGCTTTGGAAGTGCAGAAGTCTTTTCCTGACATGACTTTATGATTTGCTTTGATAACCGTAATCTCGACCGGTGGAATAGTAATTGACACAGCTTTAAAGATTTGGATTTGAAAAGGTTAATCCCATACGTTTTTGGCAGGGCAATATGGACCGTAGGCCCTCTTGAGTCTTCCTATAAAAGGAGGTGGCTGATCCTCCTGCTTATTTATGTTTGAAAAAACTTGTATTTCTTTCTCTCAAATTTTCTTGAATCCTTTATTTTACTATCATCTCCCTGAGCATGTCTTCTTCCGACGGTCTATCTCCTTTTTTCTCGACTTCCTCAAATGAGGTACTTGCCAATTAATGGGTGTACTTGAACAAATGCCCTTTACTGATTGAGAGGGGCTTAAAGCCAGGGAAAATTAATAGGGGATCTCGCCTTCCTATTGCGGTGTCCGGCTGGGAAGAACTGGTGGCCAAGCCTTTTGGTCGCTATAATGTCAGTGTGGTGCGTGAATTCTACTCGGCTCTGTCTGATGCCGGCTCTATGGGGCCACTAAGCTCTGTGCATGTGCACGGAGTGGCGGTTTCCTTTATTCTAGCTGTCATTAACGACTTCTTCCATCTTCCCAACTTTGACCCCGCCCTCCACTATGAGCGGTCCTGGGCCTTGGATGAGGACGAGGTTTCTCGTCATATGCATCAGAATGGAGCTCTCCACTATCTGTTTCCTGACTCTTGGCAATTTGCCCTGGAGGGGGTTGCGTCGGAACTATCTCAGGATCATCGGTAGTGGAAGCGTTTCATCAATACTCGCGTGCTTTCTACTGATGATTTCAAGAAGGTTACGGAGGAGGAGGGTTTGCTCCTGGATTGGGGTCTATTGATACACCGTGAGGCGGTGTCTTTTGCTACGGATATGAAGCCCGGTCGCTCCATTCCGTTTCCTTGGTTGATTTCAAACTTGTGTTCTGGCCTGGTTCCTACTTGTCCGTCGGACGAGTACCTTCCCCTTCCGAAGATTAAATTTGATGATCTGTCCAAGTCTTCCCCTGATCTGTTCGCCATTAATGAGGAGTAGTAGTTTTGTTTTTTTGTTTTTTTTTGTTTTTTTTGTAATGTTTGTTTCCTTTTTTTCTTCAACATTGATATTTGCCAATATTTGGGTTCAGAATTCGCTTTATTTTGCTCGCAATATTTGTATCTCTTCGAGTCCTTTCAAGTTGTATCTCTTCGAGTCCTTTCGAGTCCACCTTTCGGGCATGTGGCCCCCTTGTTTCAAGTGAGTTTAGGAACATCCGTGTTTGGGCTCGCTTGAAAACAAACGAGTTTGTTTGAGTCCGGACGTACTTGCCTGTTGGGATCTGCGGTCAAGCCGTGTCTGTTGAAAGTAGAAGACGGGAACACTGTCTTCTCTGTCCAGCATTAAATTTAAAGATCAATGGTTTTCCTCGAAGACCGTGCTCTTGACTGATGCATTAAATATGGCTCAAACTTTTAGCATCGAATATGAAGAGTCTGGCAAAAAATAACCGTAGGGTCTTTTCATTTTTCTCCGTGGGTGCATCCCTCTTTTTCTTATAAATAGAGGGTATTTGCGGCTGTATATGACACATTTTCTGTAATATTTGTGTGTGTGTTTCTTTTTAGCCATGTCATCCTCTTCTGGCTCTTGCTCTCCTACTTTGATGTCCTATTTTTTCAGCACCACGTCTGTCAACGCAATCCAGAACTATAGGGGCTACTTTGCCGATCGTGGGTATCTTCGCGAGAGGATTCTAAATCTGAATAAGATTGATGGGAGCGGAACATTGTTTCGCGTGTCTTACTCCAGTTGGCGTAATTTTCTTCTTGGGCCTATTGATAGGTGTAACTTTACCCTAGTCCGCGAGTTTTACGCCACACTCTCTGAGGTGAAATCCGTTGAGGAGGTTTCCTCCGTGTCTGTTCGCGGCGTCCAAGTACATTTTTCCACAGCGGACATAAATGAGTTTCTGCAACTCCCTTACTTTGACCCGGCTTTACATTTTGAGAGGGCCTGGGATCTTGATAACGAGGAGTCGTATTTCTTGTTAGGTGTAATGCCCGAAAGACAATTTTGTAATTGTTTTATTTAATAAATGAAATGATATTATTATTCATATTTATTATTCTCATAATCACCGATGTGACAATAGTATTTACACTACAGAAAACCCTAAGTATATCGTTTATGTAATCACTTAACTCAGTGTATGGTATATACACGGGAGGATTGAGTTAGTGAAGATGTACTTAAAATACAATTAGCCCATAGTGATGTTAATCGAGAGTATCGGGTCTCTCCTTTAACGTGCTATTAATGCGCCCAGAACACAATAGGTGTGATTGTCTTATCCGGACTTTCGGTTAAGAGAACCTAATGGGGCATTTATATATGATAGATATATCATATAGGGCTGGACCGATTTGATTAGAGTTCACGATATAATTCCGTAATCGAGAAGTCTTATCGAATCAATGGATGATCATATTTATGGATATATCTTAATCCTGAGGTGATCACAGTCAACTGCTTGAATCAGTATGAGGTTTGACTTGACGGTTAAGGATTACACGGAGTCTATGGTCTGAATTACCCCATCTTGGCATTGTACTGGATTGAGTGAGTAGTCTGTGTTATCACAGATACGGAATCCATTCCTTCCATTTATGGAAGTAGATAGACAGTTCCCTTATTTGTTAATCCTAGAAACTGATCGATCCATGGAGTTCATATTACACTGATTAGCTACCAGTGAGTTGTATGAATTAATTGATCACTAGGGGTTAATGGTAAATAAGGATAAGATGTTCTAAAAAGGGTTAACGGTAACTTCCCGATTTAGAATGAACGATCTATGGAGGATTAATCCATATGTAATGATTATATCAATGGACGCTTATTATTATTCTCGTGAGGAGATAAATATAATCTCATAATCGGAGGAGTGCGATCACGGGATTATGGTGGCATATTCCTTTGATTGATTTATCGAATATAATTATTACGTTCGTAAGATAATTATTTATTTGATTTATCGAGCCGCCGATTATTAGTCCATGGTCCCCGACGTGCCTCCTAATATAGCATAGCTATTCTCGGACGTCGAATCCTAATAATATTAATTTAGTTCTTGTTGGACTTTATTAAAACGATATGTGAATTAATTGTTTAGTGGACTATTAAATTAGTTGGGCTAAATAATTAAATATGTGGAAAAGATATTTTTCATAATCTTGGCCCAAAATTAGTGTGTTGGCCGAAATTTTGTGACTAGGTCATAAGGGTGAATTTTCGGCCTAAATATGTGTTTTAGGAAACAAGAAATTGTTTTAAGACATGTGCACAAAATATTTATTGGATAAATATTTATGGAAAGAAATAAAGATAAATATTATTCTAGATTTGTTCTAGAATATTATGGAATTATCTTTTATTTAATGGGATTATTATAATTGATTTTGTATTAATTATTAAATTCTTGGAGGCTAAGTTTTACTCTCCTATATAAAGAGAGTTCTCCCAAGCCTTAACACACATTGTAAATTTCGACTTCTCCTCTTAGAGAGGAAGAAGGAAATTTTCGGCCAAGGGTGTAAGAAAGGAAAATCTTGGAGATTTTTCCGGGTAGCATATCGGAAGGATTCGAGACGAGGATTTCCTTCCACCGGGAGTTGCTTGGATCACACGTACGGAAGATCGTGGTGCTCTTCACATCTTCGTTCTTTCCATTGCGGTTCTTCAACTTGGATTTTGAGATCCAAGAGGTATGTACTACAACCCCCTTGTAGATGTAGATCTAGTTATTTTATTACATGTAATTTGTAGATCTAGATCATTAAATCGCTTCCGCTGCGGATGATATTACTAACAGTGGTATCAGACGCCAAGGTAATCTATATTTATACGTATAAAATATTAGATCTAGGAGTGGAAAACATGTAGTTTTTTTTGTCCCAATTTTTTGGCGGCCGATGCATATGTTTAATTTTTTATGCTTATGAATGTCGTGGTTGAAGAGATGGATTGGGGTTGGTACTGTTTACTCGTTAGATCTATTGTAGCTCCTTTGTTTAGTAACAATTGAGCATATGAATTGTATTTTATTTTATGTCAATTTTCGAAATTTATATGTAAAAGTAGCATCTTTTATTGTTATTTTGAATATCCGGGCTGGAAAAGATGAAGATCTTGCTGGAAAATTTAAGATCAAGGCGAAACCCAAGGTATGAACGAGGAGAAACGGATAAAATTTTATTAAAAACTGCTACAGGAATTTCTGCGACGCTGAAAAGCGTCGCTATAAGTCCTGTTTATAAATAAATGCATGCGGCTAGGGTTCAACATGCATGCGGCTGCCTGTAAAATTTTGGTAAACCTAATTTTTTTTCTTCCATCTAAATTACTGCCGTTTGGCAGAACAGAAAAAAAATATATATATATTTTTTTTTGGAAAATAATTAATGCAGCCGCCTCATTGTATCAAAAAAAAAAAATAATTTGGAAAATATTTTTTTTGTAACAGCCGCATAGGAATAAATTTTTTTTTAGTTATAATAAATTGGATTTATTTAATTAAAAAGACCTTTTCTCCTCTCGGGTGTTCGTGGTTCGTGATCCGGCGGTTCGAGTTCAAGATTCGAAGATCAAGACTCGAAGACAACAAGATTGTAATTTATTTTTCCTAGGATAGATTAGATACGGGGGTACCAACAATCCATCTCGGTGTTTAAATTTTCCGCAATTTATTTTTTATGTGTTTGATCATAAAATAGATATAAAATCGGAATTGCCATGACATGCATCATATCATAAATCCACTCCATGCATACATGTAGAATTTTAATTTTGGTAATTAAAATAGGCATGTATACAAACTCGTGTAATTAGTTGAAATTTAATTAATACGTGGTAATTAATTAATTTAGTAACTAATTAAAGATCCGAGGACGGGTTATGAAATCGTTAAGCCTTTCGGTGTGTGTTCTCGGTGAACCGCCTTAAAGCCTAAACGAGATCACGTTTTCGATTCGTAGTGTCTACGAGATTGAATGATGGTAAAAGAACAATAAATCTTGGATAAAAACGGTTCGCTTATAGGTTGGGTGGTCAACTGAGCTAGGCTCGACCGACTTAACCCTCATAGTGTGATGTATGCACGGGGGTCCGGCAAGACTAAGCTACACCGGAGAACGGAGGGGTGATTCCTTCTTATCTCAATGAGGCTGTCTTGACCCGATTTCGTCCGACTATCACATATGTTCCAACGAATAGGACGGGTAGGCTTGCCTACGTTACCGACACCATTCGGAATCCTTGATTTGATGAGCTTTTATGATAACATCAAAAAGACGTGGTTAGTTAACCCACAACCACTTCCAAAATATTGAGTGGGAGCGGGGAGGCGACACCAACCCCACGGCCTCTACTATAGATACAAGTAAGTGAGAGAAGGGTGACGCCTCGAGGCGCTTTGATTTCGTCCCCCAAGGATGGTGTTCACCCCTATCAACATTCATGGCTTGGTCTCCGAAAGGATAGGATTTACGGGTACTCGTCGGGTCACTGACCTATCCTAAGACGGCACACTCGGGGCGTACCTAAGAGGTCCGATATAGTAGGTCACACTCATCATGGGTATTCTTGATAATATCTAGGCTAAAAAAGGAAGGTAATCAATGAATAAAGGGATGTTCGATTCTCGTGGGATGTTCGATTCTCACAAGTTATTCATTGATGAGATTGTCTCGATTTAACCGTCATCTCTTTGACCTACCCTAAGGCGGCACTGAGATGCGAGGTTAAAACCTTGGAATGGTAGAGTAGACTTATTTTTTTAGTTTACAATTCCTAAAATAAAATAATATAGTAGTGTTAACTTGAATTAATATATATCATTTTACTTACAGCATTATATCCCTTACTAAATTGCTTAAAATTTAATAATTGACTAGTATTGACTTCGTTAAAAAGTGGAAAGTAACTAGGACGTTGAACTAGTTAATCGATAATGCAATTATTTTTCGAAAGAGATATTTTCTCTTAAGCCTTTTAAAAAACCAGAGTGACATATATGTATGTCACTAGTGTCATTCGTGTCAAACGGAGGACAAACTTAGTTTGATCAAAGGTGATTTCGGACTTTGAAATTCTTCTAGTGAATTTTGAGTGTGTAGTGATTACACGAGTAATTTTCTAATTGAAAAATCGGAAAATCATGAAGTATTACTAGTTGGACGATATTTGGATTCGATGAACTAGTTGGAGCTTTATGATTTGTTGTTTTTCTAGAACATTAGAAAAGTGTAACTAACTACACACGTAAACGTTCTAATTAAAAAACCGGAAAGTCATGAACTGTCGCTAGTTGGACGATATTTGGAATCGATGAACTAGTGGGAGTTCTATGATTTGTTGTTTTTCTGGAAACATTGGAACTATGTACAAAGATTTTCTAATCGAAAAAATCGGAAAATCATAAAAATAAAGCATTGCTCGTTAGACGGTATTTGGAACCGATAAACTAGTGGGAGCTTTAATGTTATGATTTGTTGTTTTTTCTGGTATATTAGAAAATCCGAGAAGTCCCGACGAGTAACACTCGAAATAGACACCCCACGGTTCAAGAGTAGTGTCTACTCAAACGAACCGCTGGTTCAAGACTGTTTCCATTCACGGAAAGTCAAGAATGGGAGAATATGTCTAAAAGTGTTAGTCATCTAAACTGAGAAAACTTTAAGGCTGAACCGAAAATTAATTAACTGAAAATCATAGGATAAGGACAGTGATTTTGGATCACCAACCTATGAATCCTTGGCGATTTTCTCGAGCTAAGTTCTTTGGAAGAACAAGGTAGCAGTGCATTTAACGATTAAAAGAGTAAACAACGGGCAGTTAATTTTAGCTAGAATAGTGGGAGTGATATAAGGAAATGAATCTCGGATTCAATCCTTGGATATCGCGAAAAAATTATTTTCTGTTTAAGATTCGTTGGAACGAATGGATTTACCTTATATTCGATAATTTGTTTGTCGTATAGAAAGTGAATATATCATTTGTAGTACGAATCCAAGACTCGGACTTTTGTTTGATAAAGTCAAAACCACTTACAACTGCTGAAATAAGTATATAAAACACAACTTAAGAACTATTTAAAGCAATTGGTTTCTATATTTAGATAAACGCTTCTTCATATTCCATACTTAGTGCATAGTCCTTAATAGACAAGACCTGAAGACTGGCTCAGGGTGATTCATTTCTCCCAGTCCGGTTATATTGTCTCAAAGGTTCAATGACTAAGTTTCCTTTCAATCGGGAAAGGATAATGGTTATAAAGAAGTAACATAGCTTGTTTATAACGACCTTCGGGGTCTGATACAAGCTAGTAGGAGCTTCCGAGTAGTGACTTCTTGTCTGATAACTATTCAAACACTCCGGAAAGTTTATCCAAAATATTTTGAGGTTTCTCTATTTTCAACAGAGATAGAGTATTCTATACTCGGAATAGGTCATTCATAGTCCTCGAGACTGATGCTCAGCCTGCCTCATTGTGACATGTTCTTGCTAAGTGAGAAACCGTTAAATTGCCTTACATAGTTTTAGATGTGCTACAATACACTGCTTAACTCAATAAAGATATTGGAAGCGAAATAACGGTTCACATTGAAATGTAAGACCGAGAAGTCTACCTAGAATATGCTTTGGAATTTACAGATAAGGTGTGGATTCGGTTCACCCCACTTCCATAAATATAAGCATTTAGCACACGGTGCTTGAAGGTAAGACTGGTAATTTCGCGCATCCGTTCGGTCAATGACCATTCGTGATATATCTTTTTTTAAGCTATTGAGTATAAAGGTTAGATATAGGATTCTTGAAATCGGAAAGGGACAGTTATACTGTTGTATCCTTTCTGATAGAGTCCATGAACAATAAAACCTTGAACCTTGAAGTACGTTTACTCAAGGTAGTTACTAACTGATTAAAATCAGACCACATCCAACATCGGTTGTTGGTGATAACACTAAATACTACTAAACTAGATCAGAATTTCGATCCACCCAGTAAGTATTAGGAGTATGGTTTATCCATTACCCATTACGGTTTCTGCAGACTTTGTAGTCTGAGGATCGATTGATGACCTATGGCTCTTTTGTGAGCAGTATAGGATTCTGATAATAGAGGTTGGTTTAATAGCCATAACCCTGTGAATGGAGTTTGGTACTCTAGTTCTGTTCATGCTCTTGTAGAACCACCTGAGCGTCTCAGACCCAGTGGGAGTAATTGGATCTACACGGAAAAGAGTAGAATGAATTCGGTATTGCATGATTTCGTTCAAAAGCAGAAAATAGGGGTGATTCCCTGAGACTTTCTTGCCAAACAAACGGAGTCTGGATTCATTCGGAACAAAAGGGTATTACCTTATGAACTTATGACAGGATGACTGTCAAGGCTTATGTCCTTTTGTGGATAAAAAGCAAACATCTCGGTCATTGGAAGTCATATATTTCTACAATATGTGGATTTGACCAGAACATTGATAAGTCTTTTGTAGACTGGATATCAATTTTAGTACAGTAGTGAATGTATACATACATTAGTGTTTGTGAAGGATAACACTGCACCAGATGGAATCAACATGGGTGTGTTAACTGAAGTCAGAATCTGACAATACCACAATTCTCTACAACAGAGATTTGGACAACATTCTTAAGAGTTTGACTCGGTCGAATTCATTAGAATCGATCCACGGTTTCCCATCCATCTTATTGGTTAAGATGATGCATCTGTGTATGCAACATTCAACGAGGAAGTTCTACCCTATGCCTCAGGAATGACTCTCTAAATCTTTGGATCAAGAGAAATGGGATAGATTCTCTTTACAGTAAGAGATGGTCAGGTTATTGAACGTCAACTATGATCGAATCTTAGATTCGGCGGTTAACAAAGCAAGTTTAGTATGTCCTTTAGTATCTTGAAGAGAACGAGGAATAATATGCGGACATATTCATGTATGAACTTGGATATGTGTGATACACTGATTTTGACTTTAAGTCAGATTGAGGATGATCGTTAAGTCGATCTCGGGCTCAGTGTTTACTCTTGTGTTGAAGCTATTGCCTGGAGGAATCCAGCAACGCCAACTCGACCTTAACTAGTTGGGTGATTAGCGGCTTTTGTAGTAGCTAGAGAGGCGATATAGCTTAAGGATTTCCTTTTCATATCTGGGAGTGATTCTAGATTTGGAAGCCGATATCACATCATTGTGCAAACGATGAAGGGGTAGCTTATAAGGATTTTTTGAAATCACTAGAGGTCAAAAGCATATTGGGAAAGTACCACATGATTACATGGACCGGTAACATTTCGATTCTACGGATCGTCTCGAGCCGACAACCTGACTAATCATTAAGACCCATGACATTTAGATGTAGGTGCTCCCCGAGTCACTGCCCTATCCTACGACGGCATACTCGGAGTGTACTTTGGAATCTGAAATGGTTATGATATGCTTAGTGGGTACTAGAATACGGGATGAGTCTCCTTTGATTTAGAGCAAGTGGGAGATGTAGTTTGTTGTATTTTAAATAATAGGGTGTGCTCTAAAACAATTAATCACATGCTTTCGTGCAAGTGGGAGATTGTTAGGTGTAATGCCCGAAAGACAATTTTGTAATTGTTTTATTTAATAAATGAAATGATATTATTATTCATATTTATTATTCTCATAATCACCGATGTGACAATAGTATTTACACTACAGAAAACCCTAAGTATATCGTTTATGTAATCACTTAACTCAGTGTATGGTATATACACGGGAGGATTGAGTTAGTGAAGATGTACTTAAAATACAATTAGCCCATAGTGATGTTAATCGAGAGTATCGGGTCTCTCCTTTAACGTGCTATTAATGCGCCCAGAACACAATAGGTGTGATTGTCTTATCCGGACTTTTGGTTAAGAGAACCTAATGGGGCATTTATATATGATAGATATATCATATAGGGCTGAACCGATTTGATTAGAGTTCACGATATAATTCCGTAATCGAGAAGTCTTATCGAATCAATGGATGATCATATTTATGGATATATCTTAATCCTGAGGTGATCACGATCAACCGCTTTGAATCGGTTTGAGGTTTGACTTGACGGTTAAGGATTACACTGAGTCTGTGGTCTGAATTACCCCATCTTGGCATTGTACTGGATTGAGTGAGTAGTCTGTGTTATCACAGATACGGAATCCATTCCTTCCATTTATGGAAGTAGATAGACACTTCCCTTATTTGTTAATCCTAGAAACTGATCGATCCATGGAGTTCATATTACACTGATTAGCTACCAGTGAGTTGTATGAATTAATTGATCACTAGGGGGTTAATGGTAAATAAGGATAAGATGTTCTAAAAAGGGTTAACGGTAACTTCCCGATTTAGAATGAACAGTCTATGGAGGATTAATCCATATGTAATGATTATATCAATGGACGCTTATTATTATTCTCGTGAGGAGATAAATATAATCTCATAATCGGAGGAGTGCGATCACGGGATTATGGTGGCATATTCCCGTGATTGATTTATCGAATATAATTATTCTCGTTCGTAAGATAATTATTTATTTGATTTATCGGAGCCGCTGATTATTAGTCCATGGTCCCCGACGTGCCTCCTAATATAGCATAGCTATTCTCGGACGTCGAATCCTAATAATATTAATTTAGTTCTTGTTGGACTTTATTAAAACGATATGTGAATTAATTGTTTAGTGGACTATTAAATTAGTTGGGCTAAATAATTAAATATGTGGAAAAGACATTTTTCATAATCTTGGCCCAAAATTAGTGTGTTGGCCGAAATTTTGTGACTAGGTCATAAGGGTGAATTTTCGGCCTAAGCATGTGTTTTAGGAAACAAGAAATTTTTTTAAGACATGTGCACAAAATATTTATTGGATAAATATTTATGGAAAGAAATAAAGATAAATATTATTCTAGATTTGTTCTGGAATATTATGGAATTATCTTTTATTTAATGGGATTATTATAATTGATTTTGTATTAATTATTAAATCCTTGGAGGCTAAGTTTTACTCTCCTATATAAAGAGAGTTCTCCCAAGCCTTAACACACATTGTAAATTTCGACTTCTCCTCTTAGAGAGGAAGAAGGAAATTTTCGGCCAAGGGTGTAAGAAAGGAAAATCTTGGAGATTTTTCCGGGTAGCATATCGGAAGGATTCGAGACGAGGATTTCCTTCCACCGGGAGTTGCTTGGATCACACGTACGGAAGATCGTGGTGCTCTTCACATCTTCGTTCTTTCCATTGCGGTTCTTCAACTTGGATTTTGAGATCCAAGAGGTATGTACTACAACCCCCTTGTAGATGTAGATCTAGTTATTTTATTACGTGTAATTTGTAGATCTAGATCCTTAAATCGCTTCCGCTGTGGATGATATTACTAACATTTCTCTCACCGGTATGATGTGTATTCGGCTGTGTTTCCGGAGAGAGATGATGATCCCGTGCATAACGGCACCCTTTCCAGGCTCTGTGGGTGGTATCGAGAATGGAAGCAATTTATCAATTTCCGGGCTATCCCTGCTGATGACCCTGAAGTGGTAACGGATGAAGAGGTCATTCTTATACATGCCATCCTTGCTCCAAATGTGAATGTCGACTGGGGCCTCATCATTCATCGTGAAACCGTCAACTTCGCAAGGGAAATGAGGCCCTACCGCTTGATGCCATTTGATTGGCTAATCTCGAGTCTTTGTACTACCACCTTCGGAATGACCCTTATGCCCAAAGATCAAATGGTGCGTTTGAACGCTAGGCACTACTAGGGTTTTTTTTTGTAAGGTCTCGTCTTTTGGCGGAGGGTGATCTTATGGGAAATAGTTCATGCGTTTGAACCTTGCTCGGCTTGAATCTGTTTTAGTTGAATTAACATGAAAAGAAATTCTTCATTGAAAAGGAACTGAGTCTTACATGATAATGTCAGAAAACCATAATCCTCAAGTCGCAGACGAGAGGATGGCCAAAACCAAAAAAGAAAATATCCAGCTTTTTATAGAAATAAAAGAAAGCCTAATCAAATCAAGTCGTAAACGAGAGGATGGCCATAACCCAAACATAAATATCCTTGTTGATCGCTACATATAATATCTCTTCAGATTATCTGAGTGCCAGGGACGATTGAGCTCGAATCCGTCTTTATCCGTGAGGACGTAAGTCCCTTTCTTGATCTCCCTCGTGACGAAAGGGGCCTTCCCAATTTGCCATTAATTTTCCTTTATCAGGCTTTAAGCCCGTTGCTTTCCGGTTTCGCAAGACAAAATCTCCTACTTTGAAAATTTGGCCCCGAATCTGACGGTCATGCTGTCGCTTTGCAATTTTTTTATAGTTGACCATTCATAGATAAGTCGAGACTCGTTTTTCTTCGGCCATATCTAGCTCGTATTGCCTGTTAGCAAGGTTATGACCCGTGTCGTATTTAGCCACTCGGATACTTGGGAGAGCCATTTCAATGGGCGCCGTTGCCTCTGATCCATAAGAGAGGGCAAAAAGAGTTTCACCCGTGGGTGTTTTGATCGTTGTCCGGAGTGCCCATAGAATGGCGGGCAGCTCGTCAACCCACACCCCGGCTTTCTTACTCGCCCTTTCACTGATTCTTTTCCTTAGCATCTTAATGATTTGTTTATTTCTGGCTTCAGCTTGACCATTTCCCTACGGGTACGCAACTAAGGATTGCCAATGTTTCACGTGGTGATCCTGGCAGAATGTTGAAAACTCGTCCCTGAACTAAGGCCCATGGTCCGACACTACTGCTCTTGGGACTCCGAATCTAGACCAGATTTGGTCATGTAGGAAATACGTGGCATTTTTTCCCCAATACTAACCATAGGCTTTGCCTCGATCCATTTGGTAAAATAGTCTATGGCTACGAGGACAAGCTTGCATCCTCCTCTTCCTGGTGGGAATGGTCCGATCAGGTCGAGGCCCCACATGTTGAATGGCCAAGCCGAGATGACAATACTCTACTCCACGGATGGTAGCCTGGGTATATCCGCATGTATTTGACATTCAGGACATTCCCTGACGACCTTTTCTGAGTCTTGCATGATCGTTGGCCAGTGGTAGCCTACGGTTACCACCTTTTGAGCTAGGGAGCGGCTTGCAGGATGTCCTCCGCACGCTCCTTGGTGTATCTCTGCTAGAATTTTCTCACTTTCCTCTTTCCGCACGCATTTGAGAAGTGGCCTAGTGAAAGACCTTCTGTAAAGCACTCCATTATAGTGATGTTGGCAATTTGGAATTCGCAAATTATACAGTTCATATGCCTCCAACGCCGGATAATCAACCTACGGAAGAACCAATGGATCCATCTATAACACAGAGGGTGGAAGAAAAATATGTTTCAAGTTCATTGTTTACTAGCGGATATAATCGGTATATCGATGTCCATGATCTCTGCCTTTTCAACTGTGGGAATGGATCGGTCTTCCACCATTATTGACGGGTCGGCTATCTCTTCTTCCAAGGATAACTTTGACAGATAGTCTGCTCTTTCATTATCTTCCCTACCAATTCTGGTGAATTTTTCGGTAATCGAAGTCTCGCCTCATTTGTTGGACAATTTCACGATATTTTTCTAAGATTCTACATCGAGTCTCATACCCCCCGGAAATTTGTTCGACAATGAGCTGAGAATCATAGTAGATTTGTACGTTACGTACCTTCATTCTCTTGCCAAATCCAACCCGGCGATCACTGCCTCCTATTCTGCTTGATTTTTTGTTGCCTTCAATTCGAACCTTAAATCTTTTTTTGATCTCCTCCGTTGTGCCTGGCTTGGATAGGATAACCCCTGCTCCGCTTCCATTCTAATTGGAAGCGCCGTCTACGTATAGGTGCGAACAGTTGTCAGGCTTTAGAGTTTCGTCTGCGGTCTCCGAGGCAGGCAAGGCAGCTGACTGCTCTGAGGTGAAGCTAGTCTTTGCGATAAAAACGGCTAAGGCTTGGGCATTGATCGCTTTCCTGGGTCGGTAGTGGATGTCAAACTCGGTAATCTCTATAGCCCAGCGAAGTAATCTACCTGAGAGGTCTGTTTTGTGCAGTATTTGACGCAGAGGGCTGTCCGTTATGACAATTATTGTATGTGAGGTGAAATAGCCTCACAGTTTTTGAGCTGCTATTACTAATGAGTAGTCTAACTTTTCCACGTTTAAATATCGGCTTTCCACCGGACAAAGCGCTTTACTGACATAGAATATGGGTTGTTGGTGAGTCTCCGTCTCGTTTATTAAGACGGCTGCTACGGCCCAATCTGATGCCGCTAAATACAAGAAAAGACTGTCCCCTACGAGAGGACTAACCAGAAGGGGTGGCTTCCCGAGATACTCTTTTAGGGCCTGAAAGGCCCTGGAACACTCTTTATCCCAAGTAAAAGTCTTACTACCATTGAGAATTTTGAAAAAGGGCAAGAATTTCTCTGCTGATTTTGATATAAATCGTCTCAGAGCTATAATTCTACCGTTAAGTCTCAGCACCTCTTTAACTGTAGTCGGTTCACGCATGTTGAGTAGTGCTTGAATTTTCTCTGGATTTGCCTCTATACCCCTTTGGCTGACCATGAATCCTAGGAATTTACCCGCTCCAACCCCAAGTGTACATTTGGCCGGGTTGAGCTTCATTCAATATCGGCGTACATTCTCAAATGTTTCGGCCAGATCGGCGGCGTGACCACCGATCGGCGATTTGACCACCAAGTCGTCAATGTAGGCTTTCATGTTTCGACCAATCAGGGAACTGAACACCCTGTTGACCATTCTCTGATAGGTTGAACCCTTATTTTTTAGTCCGAATGGCATCATTTCATAGTAATAGAGCCCTCTGGCGGCTCTAAAAGCCATTTTCCTTATCATCCTCTGCCATCTTGACCTAGTGATATCCGGAATATGCGTCTAAAAAACTCAACGTCTCGAAACCGGCAATTGAGTCCACTAACCTGTCAATTCTGGGGAGCTGATAAGGATCTTTTGGACAGGCTTTGTTGATGTCGGGAAGTCTACACACTTCTCCACTTGCCGTTATGTTTCTTGACCATGACTACATATGCTAGCCAGGAGGGATAAGCGAGTTCTTTGATAATTCCTGCTTGCAAGAGCTTACCAACCTCAACTTTGATAATGGCCTCCTTCTCGGGGGTGAACTGTCGGGCACGTTGTTGAATGGGTTTATATGTGGGATCAGCGTTTAGATGATGCAACGCAATCTGCGGCTCGACGCCCCTTATGTCCATGACCACCCAGGAAAAATCGTTTATGTTTGCTCTTAACTGAGCAACCAAGGCCTCTTTCATGTCTGTGGGTAGATGAGACCCGGTCTTAATTTTTTGGTCGGGGTAAGCGTCGTTAACGATTACCTCGATCAGTTCGCCGTCAGCGGTAAAGTCGGGCTCATCCTTAACATGTAAGGTCTCGCACTCTACTTCCGGAGGAGCCATTTGTCTTACCATATTCATGAGGCTTATTCATGGCTGTTCATTTTGAACATGTTTGCCTTCTGCCCGAGAGGTGTGAATATATGTGAGCACGGCTGCCGGCTCGCTGACCGAAACCCCAATCATGTCGTCAGCAGAGAATTTTTCTCGTTGGTGCGGGATGGAGACAACCATTTGAAACTGTCTTAGTGCCAGTGCCCCAAGGATCATGTTGTAATTTGATTGCAGATCCACCACTAGGAAGTTTACCTTTTCGGTTCTTAAAGAAGCGTAGTCCCCCATCTGCACGTCTAGATCAATGGCTCCCTTGACTTGTATCATGTGGTTCGTAAAACCCTCAAGAGTACCATTGTGTGGTTGTAAATTGGAGTCGCCAAAACCGAACTCTTTGAAACAATTGTAATACCAGATATCCCTGCACGCCCACATGTCTATCATTACTCGTTAACTATGAACCTGTTTGTGACTATCGAGATGATGAGGCATGAGTCCTCTACATTAGTTGTTGTTACAAGCTCATTTTTTGTGAAAGCAAGTGGTCGCTCATTTCCACGTAAAACATGATGTTTTTCCACATGCTTATTGATAGACCATATCCTGTATTTGATCTGGTTGTTACTGGGAGGACTTACCGTTATGATCCGGATTTCTCGGTCGTATTGACGTGTTTGTCGTTCGTCCCAGTTTGCTTCTCCGCCATCTCGGCGATAATGACCGTAACAGCCTCGAGCCAGCAATTTTTCAAACTCTTTCTTCAGTTGGTAGCAGTCCTCGGTATCATGACCCCTGTTTTCATGGAAAGCGCAATATTTGGATTGATCACGCCTTCTGTCTGGTTTCATTGGAAAAGGTTTAGGCAACTCATCTTTTATCTCATGTATTAACTGTGTGTAGGAGATCTTGATTGGAGTCCAGTTTTCCTCTTTAAACTTTTCAGGCTTCTTGAGGTCTCGGTCCCGGTTTCCCCTGGGCTCCCTTGGTGGTCTCTGCTCGGTCCTTTGCTTCCCCCTATGAGATGATGAAACACCTTCACTTCCCGCCGTCGCAATGTACTTCCTAGAAGAACTTAGCATTTCTTGGAGGTTTGACGGTGGGTTGAGTGCGAAGTAGGACTTTAGGTAACCCAGATTGAGCCCAGTTTTGAAGCTACTCATTACCACATTATCGGCTAGACCTCTTGTAAGCTCGTAAACCTTGTAGAAGAGCTCGTAGTAACTGTGGGTTGACTCTCCGTTTCCCTGTCGAACCTCGTGAAGGTTGATATGCGTTTTCTTTGGTCCCCCAACTGATTTGAACTCGGCAGTGAACTTTCTTATCAGATCATCCTAAGACAGAACCGAAGCCGGGGGCATGCTGCGGATCCATGAGGCCGCTCGGTCGTGCATAGCCCCTACGAACGTTATACACCATGCCTCTTCGCTTGAGGTGCATAAGTTTATCTTGCTATGGAAAGCTGACAGCCAATCCAGGGGATCTGTGGTACCATGATAATTGGCGAAATTTGGATAATGTGTACCTCCTCGTGGTGCTGCTGAGAGAATATCTGGATGCATGACACTGGTTCCCTAAGTGGGTTTAGATTCTTTAACGGCCCTGGTTCCCCTCTGAAGCTCTTCAATTTGTTTCTTCATTATTGCCAACTCATTGACGTTCTCTTTTATAACAGGAATCTTAACAATACTTTGCTCTATTTGTGATTCTCCAAGCCCCACTCTTCGAGTTCGAACATGCCTTTCATTTTCTGCACTATTTCGTTCTGGGGCCGCACCACAGATGTTATCCATGGGCCCCAAGCAGGCCAAGACAGACTTCCTTACTCTGCTTGGTTGGGACGTAGCATGGCTACCTTCCTCTTGATCCTCGCGAAGCGACCTTGCTGATTTCGGAGGAAGAATAGTGTGTTGTACCTCTGTTCGAGCTTGAATAGGTGGAACAAATTTGCTGACCGGAACTTGAGGGAAGCCCTGTGCTATGAGACTTTGATTAGTTTGTCGCATATCTTCCAAATATTCCATGTGGTTTCTTAGTGCCGTTGCATGGGCATTTTGAATTGCAGTTGCTTCGGCATCCAGGTTAGTTCGCTGTTCAAAGTTTTGATGTGGTGCACCGGCTACATTTTTCCCACGGGCTTTTCTTGTGGCTACCTCTTCCAGCTCTTGGGTTTTTGCTTTTTCATTTAACACACTGCGTATGTCGGGATCAACTGACTGCTCGTTGTGGCCCTGGGCGGACTGCGACCCCCGACTCCGTCCACTGTAATGTGACGTTGAAGTGGCACGTGGAGGGTTGTTACCACGTGTCGTGTCCTGATTGACCCCTTTGTTCGGTGAACCAGGTTACACTGCTTTCCTCCACCCATGATTGAAAGGAAACTTGTTGGCAAAGTAATCTTTGGGCGGTGCCGGTCGGAGAAGTCTCAAAAACCCAGATTCCGGCAAGGATTTACACGCTATAATGCTCAATCTTGCCCAGAGATTTAGTAGCGTTATACCAGTTATTGTGATGAACCTGAATAGGCTGAGAGTCCTAATAAGAAAACCAACTTACCACGTCTGGTGTGGCTGTTGCTTCCTTGCCACTGTATTTTTGCAAAAGTTATCTGAACCTTCTTGCTTATAATGCTTCAGATGTTGATCTTAGTCTCAAAAGTGATAAAGCATCAATTTTACGCCGTACAACCCAAGAAATAGAAGCCTTTTTCTGAGATCAATATCAAGCATGCAAGCGGTGGATTTTCCAGAGACGGCATGGAATGGGCTTCACGGCGGTGTGAACGACCGAAGAAAGCTGATTTTGATAAGAGTTTCCTGGTAATAGAGCCAACTGATGTTGCGTGAACTATCAGGGTAGCGATAACGGCTGGGCCGTATGGATATCTGGTTGTTTATATATGATTTCTCCGGTGGGATGGGTGGTGATTATGGTGGCTGATAAGATATATATGCAGTTTCCGGTGACAATATGAATATGAAGATGGAGTTGACAAATTGGCAGAGCTTGGTTTGCTTTTGTTGATTGATGGCCGCTCCTATTTATAGGCTACGGACTAATCGAGATTATGCTAATGAAGATAAGACATAATAAAGTATGATTAAGTATAAGACACTATCTTGGATGGTAACATGACGATCGGAGTTGAGGTAACGTTGCCCTCTCCACGGGCTTAACGGTCGGTCTTATCTTGTCGGATACAATGATTCTCTACTTGAGGAGGTGAGTCCGGCTTCGCCTTGAGTGGTTAGAAGGCTGTAAGTGTGAGGGCGTTACCGGGGCGATCAGGGCTTGGCCCTGGCTCGAGTTGACGATAGGCTCGCTAACTTTTGATGCGAATCTATCCTGGCAAACAAGATAGATCAATGTGTACGAAGTTGGAGCGAGATGATTATGTTGTGACCTCCGACCGGGTCATCCCGGGTCCGTAAGACCGTATGCGGGTTTCCTATATCAGATTCCTAGAATAAAGGTTGTTTCACCCAAGTCCTTCATGGAGAAATTCCCGGATAACCAAACTTTAACTGACTGTAACATAGGAATATCATTCCCTATGAGTAATATGTCATCTACATAGAGTACTAAGAAAACGGCGGCACTCCCACTAACCTTCTTGTAAACACACGGCTCATCTTCATTCTTGATGAAATCAAACTGTTTGATTGTCACATCAAAACAAAAGTTCCAACTCCGAGAAGCTTGCTTCAACCCATAAATGGATCTTTGCAACTTGCACGCCATCCAAGCATCATCGGTTATGAAACCCTCAAGTTGTGTCATGTACACTTCCTCAGACAGATTCCTGTTAAGGAGAGTTGTTTTCACATCCATCTTCCAGATTTCATAATCATGGTATGCTGCAATAACAAGCAGAATTCTAATGGACTTTAGCATAGCTACTGGTGAAAAGGTTTCATCATAGTCAACTCCTTGCCTTTGTCTATAACCCTTTGCCACCAACCTTGCCTTGTATGTAACTACATTACCATCCATGTCGGTCTTTCTCTTAAAGACCCATTTGCACCCTATGGGAACTATTCCTATGGGCGGATCAACTAAGTTTCAAACTTGGTTGTCCTTCATAGATTCCATTTCAGAATTCATGGCTTCCAGCCATTTCTCCTTGTCATGCCTCATTAACACCTCCTCATAAGTTTTGGGGTCCTCATCTTCCATGAGATATACGCCAGTGTAGCTTTCAGGTTCACGACGTTCCCTGGTGGATCTCTGAGGTTTATATGTTTTTAGAGCAGGTGATTGCACCTCATCTGTATGTGGTGCCTGCTCTACTTCCATCAACTGACAGTTGTCTGTAAGTGGTTCTTAAATTTCTTCAAGATCAATCTTACTCCCACTGACCCTATCCAGAATAAACCTTTTCTCCAGAAAGTGGCCATTCCTGGAGACAAACACCTTTTGGTCTCCTGGATTGTAAAATTGGTATCATCTAGTTTCTCTAGGATAACCCACGAATAGACATTTGTCAGATCTAGCCTCTAATTTATCAGGCATCATCCGCTTCACATGAGTCGGACAACCCCAAGGTTTAAGATATGCCAGAGTCAGTTTCCTCTTATGCCATACTTCATTTGGAGTAGAGTCACCCGTCTTTGATGGAACTCGGTTAAGTGTATAGATTGTTGTTTCTAGAGCATACCCCTAAAATGATTTTTGAAGAACTGCGTAGCTCATCATGGATCACACCATGTCTATCAAAGTGCGATTTCTTCTCTCAGACACGCCGTTCATTTGAGGCGTTCCAGGTGGAGTCCATTTAGGTATAATCTCATTCTCCTTTAAGTAATCTTGAAACTCTCCATCTAGGTTTTCTCCACCTCGATCGATTGAAGTGTTTTGATTTCTTCACCTAGTCGATTCTCCACTTCACTTCTGAATTCCTTGAAATTTTCAAAGGCCTCAGACTTATACTTCATTAAGTACACATAACCATATCGAGAATGGTCATCAGTGAAAGTGATAAAATAAGAGCATCCTCCTTTGGCTTGAATTGACATTGGGCCGCAAGCATCTGTATGTATGAGCTCAAGCAATTCGTTGGATCTTATCCCTTTGCCACTAAATGCTGACTTTGTCAATTTACCAAGTAAACAAGCTTCGCATGTATCAAATGATTCGTAATCGAATTGATCCAACATTCCATCTTTATGGAGTTTGGAAATGCGATTTTTATTTATATGGCCAAGTCTACAATGCCACAAGTATGATTCATTCAAGTCACTTGTTTTCGCTTTCTTATTGTTTATATTAAGTATATCAACATTTATATCAAATATGTAGAGACCATTGTCAAGTTTTCCTGTACCATAAAACATTCCATCACGTGAAAAAGAACAACATTTATTCATAAACATAAAAGAAAATTCTTCAACATCCAATGCAGAAATATAAATAATGCTCTTCGTAAGAACAGGAACAAAATAACAGTTATTTAATTCTAGTACTATCCCACTAGGCAATGAAAGAAAATAAACTCCTACGGCTCGGACAGCAACGTTTGCTCGATTCCTAACACACAGGTCCACTTCTCCTTTCCTCAGATCTCTAGTCCTTCTTAGACTATGCATATCCGTACAAATATAAGAACCACATCCAGTATCTAATACCTAGTGGTTAGACTAAGAAGAAGCAACATAGATCTCAATCATAAACATACCTGAAGTCGAAGCATCATTATGTTTGTTCTTCTTGGTGCTCAAGAAAGCCTTGCAGTTTCTCCTCCAATGACCAGTCTGGCCACAATGGAAGAAAGCATCCATGGATTTGTCTTTGGCTATCTTAGGCTGCGGCTTAAGAGCCTCCTTCACCTTCTTGGTCTTCTTTTGGGCCTTTTTCTTGCCCTTGGATGAAGTCACGAACAACACTTGCTTACCATTGCCAATAGTGCCTTCAGTAATTTTGAGCATGTTCAATAACTCCGCGAGTGAGCAATCAATCGTGTTCATGTGATATTGCAGAATCAAATCAATACTTAACTCATGCTCCATCTTATGCCCAAGCTTCTTAAGCCTCTCTATATAACCGATCATCTTCAGCACATGCGACCCAACCGGAGTACCCGGAGCCATCTTGCAACTAAACAGTGCCTTTGAGACCTCGAACCTCTCAGTGCGAGACTGAGAAGCATAGAGCTCCTTTTGGTGAGCCATAATGGTATGGGCATCCATGGACTCATGCTGTTTTTGAAGTTCCAGTGTCATAAAAGCAAGCATGATGCATATTACTGTTAGAACAATGTTTTGCATGCTTCTTAACCGATTCCTCATTAGTAGCATCTTCGGGATCCTTGGTCAAGGGTGTGTCCAAGTCATATCCAATGCCTTCATGTCTCAAAATGATTTTGAGGTTTCGTTCCCGGTCGATAAAGTTCGATTCGTCAAGTTTGTTTTCAATGATAAAATGAAGATTCAATTTTTTCGACATTTCTACAACAATAAAGTAAAGATAGTATAAGCAAAAGTTCATGCATACAAACCATAAAATTGCACTTTAAAATTTTAATTAGGTTTTGCTCCCACTAGCCAACTATTCCCAATTGGCTTTCAAGAATTTAATTAATTCTCTAGTGGCTGGGATCCAATCTAGTTATCTCGATTCCCGACGAGGGCCGATCAATCGAGACATTTTCGAAAAGTAGGTACTCCTACCAGTCGCATCATATGTGGCTCCCAGTGGTTGACTAGTCAACTCTTTGACAACTCACATCTTTATGTGATAGTCAACCCCTTGTCTCTAAAATCAGACGATCCTGACGAGGGCCAATCACCGTAAGATTCTAGTCGAGTCGTAACCCAAATATTCATGAGAACTCATATCACGATAATAACGATATACCCAAGGTAGGTCAACTCCCGACGAGAGCCGATCAGTTGGATCCGAACAAGGGCTCATCACAGTCATTATAATATTGGGAAATAGTTTTAACTCGATTTTTGTCGTGGGAATAATTTATAAATTAATTCACTCAATTAACTTTAATTAAATTATGGTCTCATCAAAACGTGTATATTTTTACGTTATCAATATAAAGTAAAACATGCACCATTCCGGGCACAAAAATAACCGGTATGATCATGGACTTTTGCTACGTGCGGTTTCGAATACAAACTGACGAAACCGCGGTTCACAATCTATGGGTAACTGCAACAGCCAATAGGATCTATAATACGCCATCACCAAGGAATCTTTATGTCTCTTTAGCCTCCATCTTCTGCTTCATTCTTATTACATAATAATCTATCTAATAAATTAATACACCCGTCGCACACAGGGGGACCTAACGGGAATAGGATAAATGTAGTAAACTAGGTCACGTTCTTCATAACGACCTAGGACAATTTGAAAAACCAACATAAAGTAAACCACACACATCTATCATATCGGTCGAGTCCATGATCATCGAAATAAAATTAACTATTAATTTAATTGATTTCTATTTTAATTTTAATTAAAAAGAACTATTTAAATTAAAATTAGGTCTCTTTTGGTTTCTTTCATTTTGATTCCTAATCAAAAGGGATGCCTTAAGTTTCCAAAACCCAAAGGCATCTCCCCTGACCCTTTTTCAAAATCAATTTTTTTTGAAAGGGGCCTAGGCCTAGGCCTATTCCAAAAACAAATACTTTGAAAAGGGTCTAGGCCATTTCCAATTGGAAAGGGCCAATATTATTTAATGCTATGTAACATCCCAATGGCCCAACCTGTTGGATGTAATATCGCCGGATGGATCAAGATCCACCCGATTACGCAGCGGAATAGTATAGATCTAGATCTAGTCAACCAAAATACATAAAATAATAGATCTAAACCTACGAGGGGGTTTAGATTGCTTACCGGTTTATTGTGAATAAACATCAAGAACAATCTTCAATCCAAGATCCAAGCTAGATGAGAAGCCATAGTCTTCCAAGGTGTGTCTCCAAGCACCACCAAGTGGATGGTGTTTCAAGCCGCCGGACCTCCTTGATATGCTACCGGAATAATCCCGGAGATTATCCCAACTCGAAACCCGAAGTACTTGGTCGAAATATCAACCTAAGCACTTGTCAATATGGCGTGTTTTTGTGTATGTCAAAAGGCTTGGGAGAACTCTCTTTATATAGGAGAGTAATCCTTGTCCTCCAAGGATTTAATAATTAATAGATAATTATTAGATTAATCCTTATTCCAAATAAAAGATAAATAAAATAATTATCCCAAACAAATTAGGATAAATAATATCATTATCTAATATTACGAATTATCATTTAACAAATAAAAGATAAATCACACATTAAATAATTATCCAAGAAAACTAATTCCTTGATAATTAATTAACAATAAAATGCGCCACCCTTAATTAAATAAAAGGTCCACACGCATTTTTTGACACATTGGGCCGAGTCCACGAAAAATTTCTTTTCCATTTATTTAATTATCTAGTCCAACTAAACAATTAATCCACATATCAATTAAATAGTCCAATCCAACTATTTAATTACAATTGAGGTGAAACGACGAGAAATCGTATATGCTATATTAGGAGCCACGTCGGGGACCATGGACCCATATTCAGTAGCTACAATAAATTAAATAAAATTATTCGTCAGAACGAACAATAATATTCAATCTATTAATTCCGGGATTACACCACCATAAACCCGAAACTGAACTCTGCCGAATATAGATAACTTACACTCAACCATGAGTTGATAAGGTGTCCACTGATATAATCATTACATATTGATAAATCCTCCATAGACTGTTCATTTCGATTCGGGATATTTCCGTAAACCCTTCTCGAAACATATTATCCTTATTTACCATTAACCCCCTAGTGATCAATTAGTTCATAACTAATATAGAATGAACTGGGCCCATCGATCAGTTTCTAGGGTTAACAAATAAGGGAACTGTCTGTCTACTTCTCGAGGGAAGGAATGGATTCTAGATCTGTGATAGCACAGACTACTCACTCATCCCAGAATAGAGCCAACGAGAAGTGTTGGACCACATACTACGAAGTGATCCTTACTAACACATCAAACCCTATCCTAGTCTAAGCAGTTGTCTGTGATAACCTCAGGATTGAGATTAATCCATATATGATCATCTTGTGATTCGATAAGACTTCTCGATTACGGAATTATATCGAGAACTCAAATCAAATCGGTCCTGCCCTATATGATTATCATCATATATAAATGCCCCACTAGGTACCCTGTCACACCTAAAGTGTTCTGGGCGCATTATTAGCAAATTAATCATGAGACCCGTACTCAGATTAATAAACGCTACGTACTAAGTTAATTTTAAGTACATCTCACTAACCCAATCCTCTTGTGTATAGCCATACACTGAGTTATGTGATTACATAAACGAGGTACTTAGGGTTTTCACTAGTGTCTTAATTATAAGCATACATGCATATAATAAGATGAATTATTAATTTTGTCCTAAAACAATTAGATAATTGTCTTTCGGGCACTACACCTAACAATCTCTCACTTGCACGAAAGGCAAGTGGATTAATTATTTTAGAGCACACCCTTTATATCTATATCTACAACATTCTCCCACTTACTCTAAACAAGTGAGACATGTCCCTAAGATTCATACCCTCCAAGCGCATCCAAGTAATTCACGTTTCCAAGTACGACCGGAGTATGCCGCCGTAGGGTAGGTCAGTGACCCGGCGGGAACTTAAAACTGAACACCATGTGACTTGGTACACTGATCAGGTAGGTTGGTGGCTTGAGTCAATCTTTGGGATCGAAACGTCGCCTTTCCATCTAATCAGGTGGTACGATTTCAATATGCCTTTGATTCAACACTGAGGACAAAATCGACTTAACGATCATCCTTCATCCGACCAGTGTTATCACTTATATTCTTGAATATACTAGCATATTATTCCTCATTCTCCCGAAGAGACTTGAGGATTCACTAAACATCCCATTTAGTATTCATCCGCAGGTTTAGATTATCATTCCTGAGAGGTAGGGTAGACTACATCGTTGAATGCTGCAAAAATGCAAAAAGATCTTAACCAGGTGAATGGATGGGATTGCCAATGATCGATTCTCACAAATTTGAGCGAATCAAATCCTTTAGAATGAATCCCGATAGCATGTCAGACTCTGACTTCAGATAACACACCCATGTTGTTTCCAACTGTTTCAGTGTTACCATTCACAAACACTAATCTACATACTACTTTACTAATATTGATGCCCAGTCTACGAAAGACTTATCAACATTCGGGTCAAGTCCACATATTAAAATATATGACTTTGAAATGACCTAGAGGTTTGCTTTAATCTCCAAAGGATATAAGCTATGGAAGGCATCTGCCAAAGGTTCTTTCCGAATAAATTAAGATACCGTTAGTCTCGCAAAAAGGTCTTAGGGAATCACCCCTATTTTCTGCTTTGTAACGAATCCGTCATTTGTTCTTAGCTAAAACCCTTCTGTTCTGAATGAATTCAAATTTCGTTGTTCGGCAAGGAAGTCTTAGGGAATCACCCCTATTTCCCGCTTTCTGACGAAATCAAGCAAGACTGAGTGGTAAGAGTGATCACGGTCTTGTTAACTCTCTACCTTTTAGGGAATCACCTCTAAATTACTCAGTTTTGCGTTGAAACTTGAACTTTCCTATTCATTCGACTCTTCTCCGTGTAGTTCCAATTACTCCCACTGGGCCTGAGATACTCAGGTGGTTCTACAAGAGTTTCAACAGAACTGGAGTTTCAAACTCCATTCACAGGGTTATGGCTTTTAAACCAACCTCTATGATCAGGATCCTACACAGCCCACAAAGGACTATAGGTCATCAATCTACCCTATAGACCGTAAGGTCCTGCAATGGGTAATGGACAAACCATACTCCCACTACGTTCGGGGTGGATCGATATACTGATCTAGTTTAGTAGTTCTTATTAGTGTTATCACCAACTGCCGGTGTTGGATGTGGACTGGACAAATCAGTTAGTAACATCTTGAGTACAAATACTTCAAGATCCAAGGTTGTTATTTATAGACTCTATCAGACCGAGTTTGACAGTATAACCGTCATTATCTGATTTTACGAGTTTTATAACCAACCTTTACTCAATACATTAAGATATTTCACGACCTGAACGTGTACGCAAAATTTCCAGTCCTGTCTTCAAGCACTCGGTGCTAAATGCCTCTATTTACGGAAGTGGGGTGAACCGAATTCACTCCTTATCCACAAATGCGTAGGCATCTTTTAGGTAGACTTCTCGGTTTTTCATTACAACCGTTATTTTGCAACCAATATCTTAAATGAGTTCAGCAGCGTATCGTAGCACATCAATAACTATATAAGGCAAATTTATGGTGTATCCCTTAGTGAAAACATTTCACTGGGAGGCAGGCCGAGCATCAGTCCCGAAGACTACGCAATAGCCTATTTTTGAGTATGGAATACTCTATCTCTGGTGAAATCAGAGATTTCCTCCAAATATTTTGGATAAACTTACCGGAGTTTCAAGTAGGTGTCAGACAAGATGTCACTACTTCAAAAGCTCCCACTAGCTTGTATCTTTCATATGACCCCGAAGGTCAATATGAACAAGCTATGTAACTTCTTTAAATCTATTACCCTTTCCCGATTGAAAGGAAACTTAGGCTTTGTTCCTTTGAGACAGGGTTCCTTTGACTGGAAGATAGGAATCACCCTAAGCCAGTCTGCAGATCTTGTCGTTGGGGAATATGCACTAATTAATAGTATATAAAGAAGTGTTTATCTAAATACGGAAACCATTTGCGTTTATATTGCTTAAGATGTGTTACATATACCTATTCAAAGATTTCTTACTGGTTCTGACTTTATCAAACAAAAGTCCGAGTCTTGGGTTCGTGCTACGAATATTATATTTATCGTCAATAAGACAAACAAATTATCCTATTGAAAATGAATACGTTCGTTCCAACGAATCTGAAAACAGAAAATGAGTTTTTTGTGATACTCGAGAATTGAATCCGAGATTCATTTCCTTGTATCACTCCCACTAGTCTATCTGAAATAACTGCCCGTTGTCTATTTTATTTATCGTTTAATGCAAAGCTACCTAGTTCTTCCAAAAAACTTAGCTTTCGAGGAAATTTCTGAGGATGCATTGGTCAGTGATCCGAAATCACTTTCCTTATCCTCTAGTTTCCAATTTATTAATTTTCCGGTTTAGCCTTAAAACTACTTAGTTTAGATGACTAACACATATAAACATTCTTTCCCATTCTCGACTTTTCTTAAATGGAAACAGTCTTGAACTAGCAGTTCGTTTGAGTAGACACTACTCGTGAACTGTGGGATGTTCAATGTTATTTGCTTAGGCTATCGATTTTTCTAATCATCAAATCAGAAGACAAAAGCTCCCACTAGTTTATCGGTTCTAAATACCGTCTAACTAGCAACACTTTGTATTTATGATTTTTCAAAGATTAGAACATCACCTAGAACTAAGCTCCCACTAGTTTATTAGTTCCAAATACTGTCTAACTAGCAATGTTGTGTTCATGATGTTTCAAAGATTATAAAATCTCCAGAACTAAGCTCCCACTAGTTTATCAGTTTCAAATACTGTCTAACTAGTAACGCTTTATTCTTGTTTTTCCACTGAATGGAAAAACTCTTGTGCAGTCCATTACACATTTCTAATGATTCAGAAAAACAACAAATCATAAGGCTAAGGCTCCCACTAGTTTATCGGTTCCAAATACCGTCTAACTAGCAACGCCTTATGTATATGATTTTCCAATTTTTCAATTTAGAAATTTGTTGTGTAATTACACTTTTAAAATTCACTAAATGAATTTGTCTGATAGTCCTATATCACCTTTTGTAAACTAAGTATAGTCGTCTCTCGTTCAACACGAGTGACATCCGTGACATACATATACTATGTCACTTAAGTTTTTAAAGGCTTAAGAGAATAAATCTTTTCTGAAAAAATTAACTGCATTCTTTTGATAATTACAACGTACTTGTTACTTTCCACATTTTTAATGAAGTCCTTTTACTAACAGTTTAGTAGCCTAGAGATTTAGTTGTAAAAAATATGACAGAAAATTAAATTCAAAAATAAATTTTCACTACTAGATTTAATTTAGGAATAATAAACTATAAAAAAAAAGTTTATCCTATCATTCCAAGGATTTAACCTCTCACAGTCCTGTCCGAGAGGGTCGATATCAGCACTATGACGGTTAAACTGAGACAATCTCTCTCAATGATTAAGCTTTGAGAATCGAACATCTCACGGGAATCAGACATCCCGGATTTTAATCATTGATTACCTTCCTTTTCAAGCCTAAATATTTCAAAAATATCCATAACGAGTGTGACCTACTATATCAGATCTCAGAGTAAGCCCCGAGTATGCCTACGAGGGGCAGGTCAGTGACCCGACGAGTACCCGAAATCCTATCCTTTCAGAGACCAAGCCTTGAATTTTGATAGCGGTGAACACCATCCGAAGGGGCCGAAATCAAAGCGGCACGAGGCGTCACCATTCTCTCACGTGCTTGCACCTATAGTAGAGGCTGTGGGGTCGGCTGTCGCCTTCCCCGCTCCCACTCAATATTTTGAAAAAGTGGTGGGTTTACTAATTACGATTTCAGTCTTGACAATAAGAAACAATAAATCAAAGTACTCTGAACAGGCTCAGTTATGTAGGCAAGCCTACGCCGTCTTATTCGTTGGAACATATGTGGCAGTTCAGGCTGATCCGGCAAGAGAAGCCCCGTTTAGCTCGAAGGCTTATTGGATATGCTAAGTCTTGCCGAACCACTATAACATCCATCACATGTGGAGGGGAGTCGATTGAGCCGAAGCTCTGTTGAACTCGCCCAACCATGGTTAGACCATTTCCGAACCCATGTACTAAGATTCTCCGATTTCTAAATTGTCACCCAAAGCGTAATCTCGTTTCTGTTTAAGGTGGGTTCACCGAAAACTCAACGATTTATCTAAGTGGGATTCACCGAGAATCCATCACTAAAATCATAACGATTGACAAAACCCGGTTCCTCGGTTTTAATAATTAGTTACTTAATTAATTAACTACCACATATTAATTAAAAAAGCTTTTAACTAATTATACGAGTTATACATACCTAATTTATTCCAAATAAACTAGCTACATGTATGCCTTGGAGTGGAATCATGATATGATGCATGTCATGGCAATTTTCCGGTTTCTATCACATAATTTTCGATCATACACGAAAAAAATAACGGAAAAGTAAACACCGAGATGGACCGTTGGTACCCCCGACTAACCTATTTTCTAAGGAAAAGTAAAACTAAATCTATGACTTCAAGTCTTGATCTCGAATTTTTCGGATCTCGAACCTTCGATCTTGACACGAACCACGAACGACGAGGAGAGGAGGCCGTAATATACCAATATATTTATAATATATCTATATTAAATTGTTTTATAAAAAAAACTTTCTTTTTTTTTATTATTATAACAGGCCCTCGGCCAAAATTAATAAAAAAAAACTTTTTATTTATTTATTATTAAAGGATCTCGGCCAAGTTAAAAAAACTTTTTTTTTTTTTAAAAAAAAACTCACGGCAGTTTTTTTTTTTTTTTTTTTTTTTTTGGGTTATGTTTCACCAAAGACCTAATGGTCTTAACAAGGTTAATAAAAAAACAATTTGCCGTGACTTAACTAAAAACAACTTCGGCCGCATTGTACCTTGCTGAGACCAAAAAAAATTAAATTAAACAATTCGGCCTCTTCCCGTTTTATCTTCTTAATGATTTTGAACACCATGATCTTCGTCGTCTCGAATCCAGAACAAATAAAATAAATACAAAAGGTACTACCTTTTACAATTTTTCGCATGACATAAAATAAATTACACATCCTATGCTCAATTGATACTAATCAAAAGAGCTACAAAATAGATCTACGGGTAAAACAATACCAACCCAATCCATCTCTTCAACCACAACAATCACAAGCATACAATCATGATATTTTCGATTCATAAAAAAAAGAAAATAAAGCAATATACACATGCTATTCCACTCCTTAGATCTAAAATTTACCTACTTTGATTGCTAGATTAAAGGCTCTGATACCACTTGTTGGATGTAATATCGCCGGATGGATCAAGATCCACCCGATTACGCAGCGGAATAGTATAGATCTATATCTGGTCAACCAAAATACATAAAATAATAGATCTAAACCTACGAGGGGGTTTAGATTGCTTACCGGTTTATTGTGAATAAACATCAAGAACAATCTTCAATCCAAGATCCAAGCTAGATGAGAAGCCACAGTCTTCCAACGTGTGTCTCCAAACACCACCAAGTGGATGGTGTTTCAAGCCGCCGGACCTCCTTGATATGCTACCGGAATAATCCCGAAGATTATCCCAACTCGAAACCCGAAGTACTTGATCGAAATATCAACCTAAGCACTTGTCAATATGGCGTGTTTTTGTGTATGTCAAAAGGCTTGGAGAACTCTCTTTATATAGGAGAGTAATCATTGTCCTCCAAGGATTTAATAATTAAAAGATAATTATTAGATTAATCCTTATTCCAAATAAAAGATAAATAAAATAATTATCCCAAACAAATTAGGATAAATAATATCATTATCTAATATTCCACGAATTATCATTTAACAAATAAAAGATAAATCACACATTAAATAATTATCCAAGAAAACTAATTCCTTGATAATTAATTAACAATAAAATGCGCTACCCTTAATTAAATAAAAGGTCCACACGCATTTTTTGACACATTGGGCCGAGTCCACGAAAAATTTCTTTTCCATTTATTTAATTATCTAGTCCAACTAAACAATTAATCCACATATCAATTAAATAGTCCAATCCAACTATTTAATTACAATTGAGGTGAAACGACGAGAAATCGTATATGCTATATTAGGAGCCACGTCGGGGACCATGGACCCATATTCAGTAGCTACAATAAATTAAATAAAATTATTCGTCAGACCGAACAATAATATTCAATCTATTAATTCCGGGATTACACCACCATAAACCCGAAACTGAACTCTGCTGAATATAGATAACTTACACTCAACCATGAGTTGATAAGGTGTCCACTTATATAATCATTACATACGGATAAATCCTCCATAGACTGTTCATTTCGATTCGGGATATTTCCGTAAACCCTTCTCGAAACATATTATCCTTATTTACCATTAACCCCCTAGTGATCAATTAGTTCATAACTAATATAGAATGAACTGGCCCATTGATCAGTTTCTAGGGTTAACAAATAAGGGAACTGTCTTTCTACTTCCGAGGGAAGGAATGGATTCCATATCTGTGATAGCACAGACTACTCACTCATCCCAGAATAGAGCCAACGAGAAGTGTTGGACCACATACTACGAAGTGATCCTTACTAACACATCAAACCCTACCCTAATCTAAGCAGTTGTCTGTGATAACCTCAGGATTGAGATTAATCCATATATGATCATCTTGTGATTCGATAAGACTTCTCGATTACGGAATTATATCGAGAACTCAAATCAAATCGATCCAGCCCTATATGATTATCTTCATATATAAATGCCCCACTAGGTACCCTATTACCGACAGTCCGGATAAGACTGTCACACCTAAAGTGTTCTGGGCGCATTATTAGCAAATTAATCATGAGACCCGTACTCAGATTAATAAACACTATGGACTAAGTTAATTTTAATTACATCTCACTAACTCAATCCTCTTGTGTATAGCCATACACTGAGTTATGTGATTACATAAACAAGGTACTTAGGGTTTTCAGTAGTGTCTTAATTATAAGCATACATGCATATAATAAGATGAATTATTAATTATGTCCTAAAACAATTAGATAATTGTCTTTCGTGCACTACACCTAACACAACCTATATGAACCATTAGTTAGCCACATGACACAACTAAACATAGGAGATATCAATGCACATTAAATATCACAAAACGAAAAATGAAATCGGGATCCACCATGCACCACCAGCAGCACCTTAGGGCACCGCCGCCGCCGGCGGTTACAAGGTGGGGAGCCTCCGCCGATCGGCCGAGCTCCCTACCCGGTTTTATTTTTATTTTATTTTTTTGTTTATCTCGTTTCGCGAATCTAGATCGTGCATCTATCGATTAATTACTACGCAATATAATTAGTGCTTATTGCTTAAGTTCGAAATTTGCTCTGATACCACTGTTAGGAAATCAACTAGTTTAAAGCAGCGGAATTTAAAATTTTTATTTCCGATCCCAAGATTGACTTCGTTTAACACAATAAACACGTTAAGTAGTTGACGGTAAATACCTTGTTTGATCTAATAGATTGACGCTTTGATCATCAACGGAGAGTAGTAGTGCATGTGAGCCGTCCACGTGTACGGCCTCTATCGATATCCACACGAACTCCTCGCCGGAATCCTTCTTGGATTGCTACTAGAAATATCCGGTTGCTAGACCGGCATTTTCTCTCTCTCTAAAACTCTCTAGAAGAAGCTCTCTTTTTTCCACAAGAATTATGAACTCTTGGAATTGTGATGTACAAAAGAGCTAGCCAACCCCTTGCTTATATAGGGGTAGGTGGCGTCCCACTGCCTCCTAATCTGATTAGGAGAAGCTTCTAGTACATTGATGAGAAAGAAAACATTTTCGTAATAAAATACCGAAAATCACTTTGATTGATTTATCTCTTTTAATTTAATATCTTATATTAAATAAATCTAAGATATTGCCAAAATCTAATATTGAATATCTTTATCTTATTACTATAAATATATTTTTCCAAAATCAATTAATATCCAATATTAATATATTTTATGATAATATCATTAATTAAATTGTACAATCCAAATGTATCTTATACACTAGAAGTGGCACCCCATATAGCCAATGGCTTCCGGAATATTTTTTAATTAATCAATATAATTAATATCTTGTATTTAATTTATTTATAATAAATAAATACCGTCATGTTAATTTAACACTATAATACTTGATAGTCGAGATAAACTTTCCTTATTTGACTATCACTATAACCGCATTTTAATCCGTCTTGATATTCTTATGTGTGTGACCCACTAGGCTTTCGAATATGTTGGCCGTAGATACAAAGTGCTAATTACGAAAATGCCCTTCATACCTAACGATCACGGGATAGCGTCTAGCAACACACCGTGACCCCAATCATCGGAAGAGACAAAAGCAATGACTACTACCTTTCATGTGAAATAGTTACGGTGTAAATAGAATCCAATCGCTGTAATAATATCCATACGATCGTATCTCGAGTGTCAGTACATCAACGATCGTATCTTATAATCGGTATCAAGCTCTCTCGGAATAACTCATTCACTCCCACTTTGCAAAGATTCACAAGAGCTAGACATTCCTTATAAGAAGTCCATTTCGGATATTCACTCCTAAACATAGGATACGCGATTTCCAAATGAGCAACATGAATCCTACGCATGCTTCGGTATCACACCCAATCACTACCGCATGATCGCCCCATGGCTAGAGGAAACCTCAATAGTGTCAAAGTATAAAATTCCACACCGTGATGCCATGAAGGCTCCGGTCTCAGGTTAATTACACAACTGCCACATACTGCGACACTTAATGTAATTGGGTTAGTCTGACATACGCATTCTCTAATATACGTCCACGTACAGTCCAAGCGTCTCTACACTTAGATAGACGTGATCTATCCCTATCTTCAATAAGATAGAAGACATCCAATACGTGCTAGTCTAATCGTACCATCAATGTCCCATTTGACAGTAAATTCGACTAGAGACATTTAAGTATCAAACTTATTAAAGTGAATAGAGATCTCATCAACCATAATCAGTATCATTGTTTCTCTATCACAGTTTAATACTAAGGACGTTACTATATTTATATATATATATATTCAATAATATGAAGATAAACAAAATATAATAACAAAAGTGCTTTTATTAATCATAATAAAGTTATCACATGAACTAAAACAGACTATATATGACCTGACCCGGTCGGATCCGGTCCAACCCGATTGGGTTTAGGACACCATTTCAACACCATGATCATCGCCACACGAATAAATTTGCTAACCGGAGTCGTAAATGTGTTTCCTTGGTTACCCTTTCGTGAAGAAGGGGTGGCCATTGTACGACCTAGATACATTGGAGATTTTTGTTTCTAGGGATGTTAAAATTTTCAAAAATGTGTTCCCATTTTCCCAACCACCCGATAGTGATACCTCTATAGTACCGTACACTTTGATAGACGATGTTGGCATAAGGGACCAAGGGTTCGATCATTCCTCTACTAAGGACTCACCATTGTCGGATCCTCCAGTTGAGGAGGGACAGACGTGTTGAGTGAAGCACATGATACTGGGGAAGATACAGTGCCTTCACCATAACCTCGACATCTAGGTGGAGGTACCGAAGAGTTAGGCAGGGGTAAGCGACAGAAGATTCTGAGTTCGCGCTTTCAAGATTTTGTGACACATACATTAATTGATCAGAAAAGTCCGCTCTTCCACTACATCAGCTTCCTCGGGTACTCCGTATCCTCTTGTGCATTATATTAATTATGATATGTTTTCTGATAAACATCACGAGTACCTTGCAACTATTACAGTGGGTAATCCTCCTAAGTCATTTAAGGAAGCTATGAAACATGAGGGGTGGCGAAAGGCCATGTCAGAAGAAATTCAGGCACTTGAAGATCAGGGTACTTGGGTCTTACAAACCCTCCCCCCGGGAAAAAGGCATTGGGGAGTAAATGGGTATATACCTAGAAGTACGACGAGCATGGGACCCTGCAGAATCTCAAAGCTCGGTTAGTGGCGTTTGGGCATCACCAAGAAGAAGGTATTGATTACATAGAGACTTTCGCCCTTGTGGAGAAAATGGTTACGGTCTGGACTTTTCTCAGTGTCGCAACAGTATAACAGTGGGACATTCACCAAATGGATGTCCATAATGCTTTCTTGCATGGGGATTTGGATGAGGAAATATATATGAAGAAACCTCCAGGGTTTGCGAAGCCGGGATCTAATGGTTGGCAAGATGCGAAAATCGTTGTACGGATTGAAACAGGCTCTACGATGTTGGTTTGCGAAGCTTGCCTCAGCTTTGCGTGACTATGGCTTTCGTCAGTCTTATTCTGATTATTCATTGTTTACTTTGAATCGTGATGGAATTCAACTTGTGGTGCTCGTTATGTTGAGGATATGATTATTGCGGGGAATGATAAAGTGGCGATGACGATTTTTAAATCCAATTTGGGCACGTGTTTTAAAATGAAGGATCTCGGTGCACTTAAATATTTTCTGGGGATTGAAGTCGTGAGGAACACAAAGGGGATTTTCTTGAATCAGTGGAAATATGCATTGGATATTATACATGAGACCGGCTAGCTGATTTCCCAATCGAGCAGAATCATAAGCTAGCACTTTACACCGGCCCTTTGTTGGATGATTCGGGGTCGTACCGACGTCTTATTGGACGGCTTATCTATCTCGGGGTCACCCGACCCGATCTGGCATATTATGTTCATGTCTTGTCTCACTTTATGCATGCCCCCTGGATTGAACATTGGAAGGCCGTCTTACGACTAGTACGCTATTTGAAGAAACATCCTGGCAAGGGTATTTTGTTGCGCTCTGACTGTTCCCTTCTTCTATAGGGTTGGTGTGACTCTGACTGGGCTAGTTGCCCAATTACTCGTAGATCCTTGAGTGGTTGGTTCATGTTTCTTGGTCTTTCTCCTATCTCCTGGAAATCCAAGAAACAGACAACGGTGTCTCGGTCTTCGGCTGAAGTAGAATATCGATCTATGGCTTCTTTGATATGTGAGTTGAAATGGCTGAAGCAGTTACTCGCCGACCTTGGGGTTCAGAACCCTCCTGGCATTTGACTTTTTTCTGACAGCCAGTCTGCTCTCTATATCACTCAGAATCTGGTTTTTCATGAACGTACGAAGCATATCGAAGCTGACTGTCACTTCGTACGTGATGCCATTACTGATGGTTTGATTCTTCCTTCCTATGTTCCTACGAAACATCAATTGTTGGATATTTTTACCAAGGCATTGGGACGACAACAGTTCGAGTTCTTATTGCGCAAGTTGGGCGTTCGGGATCTTCACGCTCCCACTTGAAGGGTGGTATTACGAGATGGCGACTAGTATTATGGAAAATAGTGTTATAAAAATATTTATTTGTGTGTTGACTTAGTAAGGGTAGTTTTGGTATATGGTATCCTGTAGAAGCCCTACTAGTGGCTATAAATATTGTAATCTTTGATTGATTAAGATATACGAAATGGATTGACCGAAATTTGACAGTTTACAAGTGTGAAGTTGGTCCCTTTGTACACTATGGATAGTGTTAGCCGGAGTATCTTTGTTAAGAGTCTTGATAGCAAGCAAATGTTATGTGGAATGTACACCATATGTGTTTATTATTAGCCGTGTACTACTACGTGTGCAACCATCCATAAATTTTGCTTAACATTGCATCCATATGTGTTTATTATTAGCCGTGGTTTTTCATAACATTGCATTCATATTGTCTATTAAGAGGTAGATGTTTGAGTATTTTCCATTTGGATGGTGAAAAAGATCTGCGCCATTAGGTTACCCAATGTTTTGTTTACTATTTCAATTTTATGGATTTACAATATCATTTTTAAATTATATGGACATTAATTTGGTGTGTACACATGTTTTTAAAGTTACCGAAGAAGATGGCCAAGAATGTCTACCTTTAACCGTGGTGCAAAAGCTTTGGTCATTACAACGCCCCTCTTACTCCTTTTATCAAGGTACTACTACGCTTTCTTTTTCAGGAGTAAAAATATGCAAAGGGTGAAATGCTACGGCAATGCATCATATTATGCTAGAAACATCTTAGGATCAGAATCTTTACATATTTTTTTATGTATTCCTGTTTGTATTCTTTGAATTATCATCCAATTTATATATGGTAAAACTAAACTTTACCTTCCCATCAATAAGAAGTTCTGAATCATCGCATTCGAACAAAGGTTTCCCGTATTGATTATACACCACATAAAGTGGGTTCAATTTTGCATATACCATCGATTTGAATCGAATCATTATGGGGTTTCAACACTTTTACCACTTGGGTGACGTGTGTTTTCCTTTTTTTTCCATTTAATTTTCTTGGGAACTTATGTGAAATCGACCACACATTTGTTGAGAAAACAAACAACTACAATACCACACGTATCACAAATACCCACAAAATCTTTCTAATGACACACAACGGAATTAAACGATGTAGCCCAACGAAGATAAATCACAAATAAAGCGAAACGAAAACACAAAGAAAATCAACACCACAATTTTAACGTGGAAAACCCCTCTCGATGTGAGAAAGTAAAAAACCACGACCCACAAAATCACCACTAATCACTAGCCTGAGGTGTTGAATTCTGATTTTTGTCAACATCCTGCAAAGTCTCATTATCTGCAAACACAACATCTCGGCTTCTAATCACTTTCTTCTCAACAGGTCATAAAATTTGTACCCAAATTCATCTTGACCATAACCCAGAAAAATACACTGTTTAGTCTTAGCATCAAGCTTAGACCTCTCATCTTTAGGAATGTGAACATAAGCTTTACAACCAAAAACTCGTAAATAATGGTAAGATACATCTTTACCTGACCATACCTTCTGAGGAACATCATTATGCAAAGGAACACATAGAGACAAATTTAGTACATGAACAACTGTACTCAAAGCTTCACCCCAAAAGGATTTAGGCAATCCGGCTTGTGATAGCAAACATCTGGCTCTCTCAACTAATGTTCTGTTCATCCTCTCTGCCAAGCCATTCAACTGCGGAGTCTTTGACGGTGTACTCTCATGTCTAATACACTGCTACTTACAGTAATAATGAAATGGACCTTTGTATTCACCTCCATTGTCAGTCCGAATACACTTCAACTTCTTTCCAGTTTCCCTTTCAACTGAAACTTGAAACTTCTTGAACACGTCTAACACTTGATCTTTTGTCTTCAAAGTGTATACCCAAAGTTTTCTTGAGTGATCATCAATAAAAGTCACCAAATAGCGTGAACCACTAAGCGTCCTTGTCTTCATAGGACTACATACATCTGAATGAACAAGCTCAAGTACTTCTGACTTTCTTGAAGATGGATTTGATTTAAAAGAAACTCTAGTTTGCTTCCCTACAAGACAATGAGCACGTTTCTCCAAATGCAAACTGTTAGAACAAGACGATAAATTTCTCTTAGATAAGACAGTCATTCTTTTCAAGCTCATATGACATAACCTCTTATGCCACAACTCGGTCTCATCACGTGACTCCACTGCATAAGGCTCATCAACAATAACTTTGGCTTGAGTCAAGAAAAGTGAAGGTGTCTTTGTACCTCTAGCCACAACTGAAGACCCCTATGTGAGCTTCCACTTATCACATGAAAATGAGCTATTATAACCATCATCACACAGTCTGCCAACAGAAATCAAATTCAACCGGATCCCTGTAACATGCTTAACCCGTCTAAGAATCAGTTTGGTACCATTGGACATCTCTAAACTAATATCTCCAACACTAGCACACTTTAAGATAGAATCCTGAGCCATTCTCACATCACCAAAGTCACCTGGAGTGTAGGATGTGAAAAACTCTCTTCTTGAAGTAGCATGGACCGAAGCACCACTGTCAACAACCCAACTAGTCATATCATCATCAACCTGTTGAAACACAAGAAAATCATCAGAAAAAGCTGTATTAACTTTATCTTCCTTCTTATCATCATCTTTCTTGTCACTATTTTCCTTTTTCTCCCGTTTCAATTTAAAGCAAAATTTCATGATGTGTCCCTTCTTGCCACAGTGATTGCATTCAAAATTGGTAGTAGAAAAACTGTATTGTGTTAAGAAATAAAGTAGCGCATTTACTTTCACCAATTGGTTTTAATACAACGGTAAGCGCTATTGTATGGATGGAAACATTTGACACGGAGGTGTTGAAATCATAAGATAGTGCCACGTTCAAGCTTGGGAGGAAATGGAGGCAAAAGCTATTGCCCTCACAAAGCGGAGAATAGTGTCTTGCCGGAAAAGGAGTAGGAGGTGCGGGCAAGGAGCGAGGGTAATTGGTGATGACGGAAAATAGAGAAAGGGAGACTAAGAAGGAAGAGAGAACTCAGGAGGTGAGGAGGATGAGGAGGAGTTGAGCGTTCCGGCGGCGGCGGCAAAACTGTGGACGGTAAAACATTTTCAAGGATAGAAGTTATCGTTTTTTAAGGGTGTCATTTTGTGGTCTTCTAATAAATGGGGGTATTTTTTTCATATCCTAACACTGGAGTAAAAATTTCTCTTGTGTAATTTTTTCGTCCCAGCAATACCGCCAGCCTTTCATTGACTCGCACAGATTTCACAGTAACACCTTATGTACTCACATAGACACTAGCACATTCACAGTAACACCTTATGTACTCACCATACACTAGCACAAATTTCACAGTAACACCTTATATACTCACAGTGACACAACCATATATTTCATAAAGATACCACCATAGATTTCATAGAGAGACTAGCACAGATTTCATTGTAATATATACCTTATGTACTCACAATAACACTAGCACATATTTCACAGTAACACCTTATGTACACAGTGACAATATCATAGATTTCATAGTAACGCCCTTACATTGACACCCTCACATTCCTCAATTCTCACAGTGACACCAACATAATGATTCAGGTGACAGTTCACATACACAGTAACACTTTACGTATGTAGTAACACTGGTTTTTACAGTGACACTTCACATACACAGTAACACCTTCAGATATGATATCAATTGACACACAACAACATCTCAATTAGTTTTTAATCCAATTCGGCGCAACAAAAATGGCTGAGGCAACAAGTAGCCTTAGCAAGCCGGTAGCCTATACTCTTTGCTACACCCATCAAAGATAATATCATATTTGGAAAAAGAGTAGCTTCAGAAGAAGAGATTATCCAAGCAGCTAAATCAACAAATGCTCTTTAATTTGTAACATTACTATAATTTTAAGCCATTTTAATCTTATAGTAAATTTTATGATCTAAAAGACTGAATAGATTTAGTGTGTACTTTTATATAGTTTCATTGATTTTTGCTGCAACTTGCTAAAAAACTTTGACACTTCAATCAAAAAAGTAAGTTCTGTGACAATTTCTTTTTTAGAATTGAATATAAACATTCAAGCAAGGAAGGAAAAGTAAGTTATGTGACAAATTTTTATTTTTTAGAATTGAATAGAAACATTCAAGCAAGGAAGGAAGAAAAATACATAACTAATAGTATCAAGCAAAGAAGTTAAAATATGACGATAAAAAACAATTGACTTTTATGACAAAACATGAATCGACCAAAACAGAAAAACAAACCAAGAAATGATACATGAAAAATGGCTCTCCAACTGTAGATCATCTCCTACTTCTTCCTCTTCACCCACGTTTTGGCATGTCCATTGTCCAAGCCATTCTCTTATACGCCTGAATCGACCCACAAATCTTGAAAAGCGCCTTGGTAGGACTCACCTTTTTGAACCAATTCACCTCGTAAACCTATTGGAAAGAGAACGACGCCGGATGCTTTGAAACCAAAGGAAAAGTAAAACGAAGGCCAATGTGACGTCCCGTTCCGGACACCGTGTCCTTATCCGGAATTGAACTCCCGGCATGTATATAATTTAATATTTAAATCAATTATATACATAATCTTTACTTAATTACATCAGAGTTAAAGCAAAAATGAAAAGACACGGAAAAATTAAATGACAACAATGTCGAACCAACTAAAGAAAATCAAAAGATGTATCCAACAACATTCAGCTGAAAGAAAAGTAACAATGTCTAATCATTATTTCAACCCAAAAGAGAGATTTCAAAAGTCTAAACCAAGTTCCAAACATCTAAAACAACTATATAAAAGTAAAAAACTTCCGAGCGGCACCACATGCTTAATCCTCATAATAAATATCATCACCATCATAGCAGGGACGGACCTAGCATAGAAAGGGGGGTGCACGGCCCTCACTCAACTGTTCGTGTTAAGTTACTAAAATACCCCTCTAATAATATTAAAGATCGTGTATGTATATTATTTCAGACAAATTCTAATGTAATTGCCTATTTAGTTCAACTGGTTAGAAGCATAACCTCAATACGTGAGGTCACTTGTTCAAGATCCAGCTGTTACATTTTTTTAACTCTTTTTTTTTTTAAAATTTGGCTCCACAATATTCCTGGGTCCGTCACTGCATCATAGTAACATGTATCACCTTTTCGGGTTGTGAACAAACATACAAATAAAGGGGTGAGTACATAAGCATTCAGTAAAGGGTAGAAGCACAGAATTTAAAACAAGTATTAGCATAAAAGTTATCGGTACTACCACATATGTAATAAGGCTTGATCCCCTATACTAGTCTCACTAGTAAGACTCAACCAATCAAGGGATGAGTTGCACACAAGTCCAATGACACTGCGAGGTAAAGACTGCACCACGACACTTTCAGCCCATCATATGGCATAGAGCTAGTCCTTAAGTGGAGTCCAACACCCTGAGTCTAACCGACCCCGGGGCATCAACCGTCCCGGCTGCGAAAAAGAAACATGTCTCACCAAGGACAAGTATACTTAATTTTTTAGGCTCTCAAATATGTTTAAGCGTACTTAAGATAACCTCCTAGGTTCATTCCACATAAAAGGTTCCCTATGGACTTCTAGTCCTAGACCATTCTAATTATACTACTTATCACATTGCATAGAAAGTGATGTCTACTAAGCACAACACTCTACATAGCTAAGATTTTTCTTTCAGTGATCCCGTGTTTCTCCCCTCAGAGGGTCTCTACACGGTGTTGTGTCAAAATACACCAGAAACCATACCCGCAACTATGTCAATAAACACATAAGGCTCAACCGCAGTCTTTTTTAAAAAACAAACATCCATTTTTTTTTTCTTTTCTTTTTTTTCTTTTTAGCTGCTGCTCCCCCTTTAATATCATTACTATTTTTTTTTTTACAAACGTTGGAACCAAGACACTGTACCCTCAGGGCCGGCCCTATGCTAAGGCCGGCGAGACCCGGGTCTTAGGCCCAATTCTGTCAGGGGGCCCAACGGTACATGTTTCGCTAAAAGAAAAAAAAATCGTGTAGATTTAATCCGATTCAACCTATAATATGTTAATTTTCTTTTTTGATAAAGGCCCAATTTTTTTGTTTACTCTAATTGATAAAGGCCCCAATAAAAAATTTTACTTGACCAAAAAAATAGATATATACAAACAAGTTTTATTATTTTTTTGCATTTACGGATTGTAAAAACGCGATAAGTGTTGGAAAAAATGTAGTACTTAGGATTTGACAGAGAAATAGAAACTCCAAGGCACGTTAATAACGTTGTCTTTTAAGAGATGTTTTGTCCCACACGATTTGTCACTAAGGGATCAAATGAAAATCTCTTTCAGGATACAATGGGGGTGTTTGATTCAAACAGTGACTTGTTTGAATCAAACCCGAGAATACTCAAAGTTTTTCTAATGATGTTGTCAAATTTATGGATTTTCGTCTTCATACTTATGTCTTTTATAGGTTGCAAGTACCCCATAAACGAATGGATGTACTCCTTGCACCGGATGAAAGCATGCAACCCTTACACAAAAGGGTAAGTACATATAAGTTCGAAAATGCGTGTATCTGAAAATGCATATCCCTTCATGAACTGATGCATGCAGTGGTTTAGGTTTCGGGGGCAACTCGTATGCATATCCCTTTATCGAACCCCGTTTCGTTGCGATAACATTAATTCGTACGGCAACTCGTATGCAAACGATAACCAAAATATTTATTTATGAAAAAATATCTAACAATAAGTATGTTTTAAATAATAAAAAATTCAACTAAAAGACCCAATTCGAGGGCTTGGTCTTAGGCCCAATACAAGCGAGGGCCGGGCTTGTGTACCCTTTCATTATTTGGCTAGTTAAACCAAAGCCTGCAGAAAGAATTATTACCCTTTTTTTATTATTATTATTATGATTATTTTCTTTCCTGCAACTTTCGAACATAAACACAAAATTGTAAGCAACTATACAGTGCAAAATATTTACAGCAGCAGCATATTAAACTATAAAGCAACCTAATACTCAGCGGCTTGATCGAACCAAGCTTCCGCGATTTCCGAATCTCCCTGTCGAACGGCCTGTTCTCCACGGTCAGAATAGGTAAGTCAATTCCTTCCTTTAGAACCGTACTTGAGAGTTTCCTGGCTCATACGGCTCATTAATCAATTCTTTTATATATTTTCGACAGAACAGAAAGGATAGCACACATCTATATATTATATATATATATTATAAAAGACAATCTATATCAACAATAAAAAGAGAACCAACAAAAATACACCAACAATAACATGAATAAACACGGTCAAGGACGGAGGCATGCATATTTCTAGGGGTGCTAAGTACATCCGGAGAAAAAAATATTACACTAAAAAATCTATGTAATCAAGTTTAATCCGTAAAATATTCATAATCCAACCCACCCGACAAACTCGATATAGTCCATTAGCCCACGGAAAATTAAAATATTGGCTCCGTCCTTGAACACGGTTGAACACCCATATACCTTATTAGTTTGCAACAACCTTGAATCAAAAAGCCAAACTTGACAGCTACCGTGATTCCTACAACAAAACAACAATCTACGATTAATCTAAGACATCTATTAAAGCCTAATTTCTTAGAAAAACTCAAGAACCCTAGATCTCAAAAAAAAGGCTTTTCGATTTACCTTTTCGTTTATGGCGATTATTATACAAAAACGTTAGCCTCGTCGCGGTGATCGTCATGATACAAATTATCTGAAAAACGGAGAGACGAGTCAACCTCCAACATAAAGATTCTGTCAAACCTTTTCCATTTCCTCTTCTGTGCAAACGCCGCTGCTTTTTTTTATTAGATTTTTGTCCAGAAGGACAAAATTATCAAAAAATCGGGATAGAAGGAACACTGTAATTTAATCAGGACAAAAGTAACAATTATGAAGTAACAAATGTGGAATAAAGTAAATATGAAGTAACAATTATGAAACACAAAGTAACATTAACACGTGAAGTAACAATTTTAAAGTAACAATTGTGATTTTTGTCCTTTATAATCATGAAAATGTTACTTTTGTCCTTCCAGACCCATTTGTTAATTTTTTTGTCCTTGTGGCCCTTCCCCTTTTTTTATTAACACATCCGAACTAATGAGAAGGGGGCATTGTGAGTATTTAATACCCATTTACCTCCTAATTATTCATAATTAAATAAAAGTAAAAATAGTATTATAGGTTTATTTTTTTTAAAACCAAGATTTCCAATTTTATCCTTACGTAAATTTCATGGATATTACAGCAAAAGAAATGATACCGGGGTGGTCATTGTGGGTGTCCCACCGCCTGAAGTGGTTTTGTGATGGTTGGAATGTTAAAGTAGGGTATGATGGCTGGCAGCAGGGTTGGTACCGGTGGATTAATATCAATAGACAAATTAAGCTAAACGATGGCCGCTAAACATCAGAGGCCACGGCCTTGAGGAAGTGGGATAAAGGCAAAATAGACCATGGGTATTAATTTTGTCTTTATTGCAACTAAAATACTAATAATGAATTAAAACTTAATAAATGTGTCAAACCTTGATTAAAAACTATTTTCCTTATAATTTTTTATGTTAAATAATGTTTTCGGTTATAAATAGTTTTAAGGAAAAAAATATTACCTTAAAAGAACTATTTTTAAATTTATGTTATAAAATATTAAAATATTAATACCGTGGATCCATGTCATTATTTTTTTCAGATTAATTTAAGGATGATAATTTTGCAAAAAAAAAAGAATTTAAGGATGATAAAAAAAAATCCATTTCATAATTCATAAAGTTAAAAAGTTTTTTATATAATTATAAAATGTTAATAAGTTTAATGATGTGACATATTTATAACCTTTTAAAATGTTCATGGCCGGAAATGCTACTACTACCAAAAGTGAAAGAAATGACCATACATCCGTATTTTAAATATCATTGAATCGCACTAGAAAAAACGTCAAAACAATGACAGGAAATGACGTGAAACGCATGCATGATACTTGCATTAGGGGAAGTTCTGATGCGCGGATGCTCTAGTGCGGACAGATTGTATACGGCGCCGTTTTCATGTCTGATTTAAAAAAATAATAATAATAATAACAAATCTAGCTGAACTTTGATGTATAGATGATAATCGGCTCATTATCTCACAAGCAAAACCCTTTCAAATCACAGGAAAATAATTATAAACTGCATATGGCATACTCAAGTCAGAGGAATTACAAATCTGTGATTCCTATGACTTGGAAGGGTTTTGCTGGTGAGATAGTGGGCCGATTATTATCTATACATCCAAGCTCAGATTGATTTGTCTCTTTTTTTTTCCCAAAATGTTAGACATAATGACATAATATTCTAGATATAGAAAATTAGGATAATAATTGATTGTAATCAATCTCATTATTGTTATTATTATGTTCACATTATGACTATTAGTATAAATAGCCTACTATTGTATTCAATCAAAGCAACGCAATACAATATCTTTTTCTATTATTCAGTTATGGTATCAGAGCTCTGAGACTAACGTCGTTTAGATCCTGAGCAAACTTTCAAGAATCCGTTCGGGTGAGGGTTCATTACACTAATCTATACAAATCCCCACCCCTCCGTTCTTAAGTTTTTTTTTTCTCTTTTATTTATCTTTTCTTCTCGAATTTCTTTTTCCTGCTTGTTCTTCGGCCGGTCATTTTTCTATCTGTCAACTCACCTCTAAAAATCAGCACTTTAATTTCTTTTTTACCACTATCTTTGCTTTCTTATTTCACAAGTCCCACCTCCTCATCTCTACTATGCTTTATTTCTCGTTCTTTCTTTTTCTTTCTTTCTTTTTTCTTCAAGATTCATACATCCACATGCATATTAATGAGATTCGCGGACATGGTAATCTATTGCACCACCAACAGCCGCCGGCTTTTCTTTCCTGTCCACCCTCCCTCCACTCATTTATTTATGTTAGGGTACAACTCTCCAAGCCTTTCTTTCTGTTAGGGTATATCCCTCCACTCCTTTAATTTTGCTAGGGTACATCCCTCCAACTATCGTTTTTCCTTTAGGGGTATATCCCTCCATGCTTTCCTTATGAGCCAATCTCTATGTTCATTGCATTACCATGGGATTGCGGTGGCGTATTAGAGATAATGACAAAGATTGAAGATTAATTGCTACAATATCTTTGGATACTGCTAATAATGATGATTGATTGTCATTTGATATTATTTGATTATGTCTTTATTATTCACTTGTTGGCCAAGTATATTGTCCTATAAATATTGTAATCGTCTTTCAGTATTATCAATACAATCAATTATCGTTTCTCTATTATTCTATCACAAAATCAGACGCTAAAACGACATCATATACAATTTGTCCGCACCAGAGCATCCACGCATCAGAACTTCCCCTTGCATCAGTGGCTGATAAAATGACAAAATTTTGCAACAAAAAGTAATGGTAGTAGGTGTGTGGGGGTATTGTACGTGGGTGGTTGGGAGAAGGGGGTTGTTTGAAAACGTTATGAGCCATTCAATTTTAAATTTGGTTCATTTGTTAATGTTGAAACATGAACACTCACTATAAGAAAAACAGTTTTTTGCTATATTATTGTTTGCCACACATCAAAAAAAGTGTTGCTATATACTTACTTTTAGCCACATGAGCATGGCAAAAGTGTCTAACTAAGTGCTATTAGCCACACTTTTTTTGTGAGTGTAGCAAAACTAATGTAGCAATAGATTGTTTTTTTTGTAGTGACTTACCGGGTATCGATCCATAATAATAATTCAATAACCAAAAGAGATATAACAGCTGAGACAAATTTTACGATACAACCGTGATAGACAGTGTTGGTAACACATACATATATTCTGCAAATTAAACTACTACATCCGTTTCAAAATGTAAGTCGTTCAACATTTTCATACGGATTAGGAAAGTGGTTAAATGTCAGTAATTTTAAGGGTAAAAATCAAGAATACCCTTTGACTATTATTAATGTAATAGTTGTAAAGTGGTTGAATGTATAACAAATTAGGCTTATAAGGAAAAAAAAATGTAATAAATACTCTATTAGTATTCTAAATGGACATATATTATAAGACAAATTCAAAAAACTTAACGGATTTACATTTTAAGACCGATGCAGTACCATATAAAGACCTCTTAAGGAGTCAAAATCACAAGACAATAGCTATCAATTGTACTAGTCAATAGGTTCACATGGCTACCAGCTTTTTATCTCCAAATTTGATAGTGAAAATTGTTGTATTATTTTGTCTCATAGGACCTATTCATGTCCAGGGTACTTATTATGTTTCGGTATTTAATAGTATTCCTCAAACATTATTATTTGCCAATTGTAGTAGAGTTCCTAACGATGGAAGCATGAAGGACAACTATAATATGTCTCCTAATGGAAGGTCTGAATTTGAGATCGCGCACGTGTTTCATTATGGTACTCTCCCAAAATACTATTGTAGCTTCTCGTATGAGACGAAAACCAGGAGCTTTGCTATCTTTGATCAAAGGATACGCAAACATCATTGCAATCCATGGTATAACGATTTTTATTGTAGGTGGATAGTAAAGGAAGACGGATTTTATATGGTACATGAGAGTTTACCAACAGAAAAGCTTGTTTTTATGAACAGGTGGATAAATAAATAGTATGATTTTCTATTTTCTCTTCAGTTTATGTTTCAAGAGGCATATGTGTATCAATGGAATCAATCCATATTACTATGTTGCAATACATGTTGCTTTTTTCAGTGTAGTTCAAAATGAGTAATGAAATTCAAAACCGTAGATTCTTCATGGATTACGATTTTATAGAGTTAAAAGTGTTAAAAGTGTGTTACCGACAATCTATGTCTTATCCTATTCTTTGGAGGCATGAAACGATGCCGTTTCAACTTACAACTTCTTGACCATAGTAATTAAAATCCTATTGTCCAAATTGGTAGTATAATGAAATGTACTCTCCATGTTCAAAAATATCAGCCCATTTAGCTTATTGGTTTTGAAATAATTCAAATTCATATAGAATATCAATACAATATTTATCACATTTTTAACTATAATTCCATGTATATTCATCCACATTTCACTACTTTACCACTATTGTACTAATTGACGAGATGATATTTTAAACTACTATCATTAAAATTATAACATTTAAACATTTTTTTTAAACTTGGAAAAATCCGAATATATTTATATGTGCAAATTAGTTATAAGGCCGTCATTAGAGAATTAATGATCATTTAGGACACTTCGAAATCTTATTTAGTTATAAGGACATTCTAATTTTAAGAAGGAAACTTATTTAGTTATAAGGACATTCTACTTTCAAGTGGATAAAGAAGAAAAAGGAAGGAAGAAAAAAAAAAAGATGAAGCGCTGGAAGAAAAAAAAAATAAAAAATGAAGCGCTGGAAAAAAAAAAGATGAAGTGCTGGAGCTGATGTTTGTTTTTTTTTTCAGATGCAGTGACATTGATGTCTGAAGCAGTAACATTGATGACTTATACAGTGACATTGATGACTTATGCAGTGACATTGATGTCTGAAGTAGTGACATTGATGACTTATGCAGTGAAATTGATGTCTGATACAAGGACATTGATGACTTATGCAGTGACATTGATGTTTGATGCATGGACATTGATGTCTGATGCAGGGACATTGATGTCCGATGCAATGACATTGATGAATGATGCAGGGACATTAAGCTAAACAAGATCGTCAAATGATTCAAGATCGTGTTAAAGAATTGATGGATTCCACAATGAATCCAATTATCAGGAGGGCACAAACAACGTGTGGCCATTACAAGAGTCATAGTGAAGAGTCTTTGTAGTTTCACCAAACTTGTACTTCTATCCATATTAAAAGCTCCACATTTGGAGAAATGCAAAACAAGAGCAGAGCTGACTGATGCAGTTGTTAGGTTTTATGCAGTGACATTGACGACTTATGCAGTGACATTGACGACTTATGCAATGACATTGATGTCTTATGCAGGGACATTGATGACTTTTGCAGTGACATTGATGACTGTATTTACAATTAGATAACTGATGCAATGATATTGATGTCACCGCATATACAACTTGATACACACATTTGATAACTTTGTATGTTATCTTTAAATATTTGATTGACGTTGGTTTATTTGATTAGTGTTGGTTTAAATTTTCGATAACTTTGTAAAATAACTGTATTTCTTTTGGTTTTTTTTGGTTTAAATGCATATTTTTACAACCAAAGGTATGCATAAATTGTTACAATAACACGTCACTGCATAAATCGTTACAATAACATGTCACTGCATAATGCGATACAATAAGACATCACTGCATAGATCGCTACAATAAGAAGTCACTGCATAAATCGCTACAATGAGACGTCATTGCATAAATCGCTACAATGAGATGTCACTGATCAAGGTTGTCAATGGATCGCGACGGTCAATACATCATGGTAGCCAATGAATCGCGGCGGTGAATGCATCGGGGTGGTTAATGGATCCCGGTGGCCAATGCATCCGGGTAGGTGGTCAATGCATGACGGTGATCAATACGTCACGTCGATTTTTATGAAGAAAAAAATTGATTTTATGAAATTTATTCGGAAAAATATCAAATTTGATTTTAGAATAAAGAACACGAAAAAATATGAATTTTAGTGAAAAAGTTATGATGATCCGAGTTTTAGATCAAAATATATGACATTTAGAAATATGGTGAATTATAAAATAAAAAAATAAAAAAACCCACGCACACAGTAAGTTTTTTTTTGTTTTGTTATGTTTTTTTATTTATTATTACTTTGAACGCTTTTTTTCCCTCCTTCTTTTTTTTCCTTCTTCCTCGTTATCCACTTGAAATTAGAATGTCCTTATAACTAAATAAGTTTCCTTCTTAAAATTAGAATGTCCTTATAACTAAATAAGATTTCGGAGTGTCCTATTACCCCTAGTAAGTTGAAAATCAGTCCTTTTAAATAATTGGTCCTATTTATATTTTGAAACGGACGCACCACACTTTATCCACTTCGTTGTCTTCACATATCATCAAAGATGTTAATATATGACGATAAAAAACAATTGACTTATATGACAAAACATGAATCGACCAAAAAAAAAAAAAAAAACAAACAAACAAAAAAAAAATTTATACGTGAAAAATGGCTCTTCAACTGTAGATCATCTCCTACTTCTTCCACTTCACCCACATTTTGACATGTCCATTGTCCAAGACATTCTCTTATACGCCTGAATCAACCCACAAATCTTGAAAAGCGCCTCGGTGGGGCTCACCGCATCAAGTATGCTGTCCTGAATTCCCAATCGCAATTCCCTGTCCTCCTTTTTTTTTTGGAAAAAAAAATCTTTTAGCCCCTCATGGTTTGTCAATTGAAGCGTTTGCCTCCCTGTGTCAATTGAAGTGTTTGCCTCCCGTCGGAATATTCTTAAATTCATTGTTATTCCCGTTTTGCCATTCTTTTCAATTTCTATAAATACTAAAGAATATTCCACCGAATATTCCAATAAATCAATCGGTTCCAACAAAACCCACTCGCTACCCTCCAGCTCTGCGTGGGCCGCCGTTGCCTTGTTTTTCCAGTTTTTCCGGTGCGTCCACAACTACAACGACAAAATCCCCGACGAGCTTATTGAATTCTTGGGGAACGAGGAGTACACGTTTGTTGGGGTTGGGATTGGGAACGATTTACAGAAGCTGGAGAATGATTATGGGTTGGAATTGGGTGGCAAGATAGTGGATCTACGTGGGTTATATTTACAACAAAATGACCCTTTTGCCACGACCAGATGTTGTGTCTAATGCTAAGTTTTAGCCACAACACGCCGTTCAAAATGAAAAACAATAAAATAATTAAAAATATTATAGTATTAGCCACAATAGTTCTGGCAAAAAATGTTCCTCCATTTTTGGTATTGACGCTTTATTTATTAGCTACAACTATTGTGGCAAATTATTTTGGCCCATTTTCGAATATTTTTAAAGATTTTGCCACTGTTTGAAAGATGCATTTCGCGCTATTAGGTAAAACTTAATTGCCACAACCGTAAAGTATTTGGGACAATATTAATACAATATGTCATTTATTTGTTACAGATTTGTTGTGGCTAATACATTTGAAATGATGATGTGGATTGCCATGTCATTTGAGTGACACCGGCCCCAGGTAAACCGGAAGGGAACTTCAGTCCGCCATAGCTATAGACGAACCTTTCTTCGCCGTTTCCAACTTCTCTCCCTTACTCTGTAACGCACCGTTCCCGGATACCGAATCCTTATCCGGAAGAGAAACGTTCGGCGCGTATAGCATTAAATAAATCTAACATTATACGCAAGCATCTACGTCGTCGTATCAAATAAAAGCAATCGGAAGCTAAAAAGACTCAGGTAAAAACATAAATACTACTATGAATAGAAAGTAACCATGCTAAAGATGACTAGTCAAATTACAACGACGAAAAACCCAAAGACTTATACAATACGATGTCTTAAAAGTAGAAGTACAACAAGTCTACGAAAAGAAATACAACTAGTCTAGTACAACCTTTACAAAGAAATAAACTAAGAGCTTTGTCTAGACTTCAAAGTCTTCAAAGGTCGTCATCTACACTTGATCAACATGTTCGTCTTCTCACCCCACAATGCATACAAAAGAAAATGCAAATGAGGTAAGTACAAAGTACTTAGTAAAAGTGAGAAGCTAATGAATAACTAAGTTCTACAATGAAAAGGTTCATATTATTAATTATTAAGTTATCTTTATAAGACCGACTCAATTTAAGGTTCACTTCATGTCCATCGACAGGTCCTGACTATACGTTTCTAGCTTAGTTTATCTTGGTTATATCATTACTCAAGGACACAATGCATGGTGAAATTCCACCACGAGATATACTTGCCAACTACGGTGATTAGCACCGGTAGTCCCGGGATCTCCCCGGTATGCATATACGTTCGATGGATTTCCTCCACTACCCTTCAGCCTTTTGAGCCAGTAGCGTTGTCCACCTTTTATGAACGTATCACATCGCCGATTTGAATCAGTGCCTAACCAAGAATAAATGACATTTTATCTTTTACTACCACGTATGTAACTTTATTGTCGTGAATTAACTAGTCACTTAAGTGTTTTCAAGTAAGCTCCCTCACATCTCCTACTCTCGTACTTAGACCACTAGACACGGACAAGGCCTAGCACATACACAGACATTGATGAACTCTAGTTCATCAAAGCACAAGCCCTTTCATGCCCTTCCGACGGATCCGAACTTCAACTCCCTTTAAGAGTACATTCGGTGTTTTAACTGAACGAATCAGAAGTTCAATCGAAGCTTGTTTATGTTTAATTAATGTTGTTTGATCATGAAACAAGGTTTAAAATTCCATACAAATGTACCAAAACGTATCACAACTCATTAATTACAACTTAAAATGAATTCTATCACCAAACAACACCAAAACTCACCAAAACTCAACCTATCATTATAAAACTATAATTACTCATTAGGAAGAGCCTCTTACCTTAATTTCCAGCAAAAATGGAAGCAAAACGCCAAGCAACTGCAACAACTGTTGATCCACAACCCCCAAAACCTATTTGAGAACAAAAACCCTAAAATCCTATTTTCTGGCAAAAAAAACGAAACTGAAAAAGAGCATAAAACTGCAAATTACCAGGATTACTGCTGCGAAACTAATTTTAGAATGATCTACACTCCAAGACGATCGTTTCGACTACTCATGGCTGAAAAACAGAGTTACGTATTGAAAGATACGAATTTTTCAAGAATCGAACTCTACGAATACCGAAAACTAGGGCTAAACTGAAAAGTGATCAGCGCGAAGAGACGCAATTTTGGAAAATAACATCTCTCAATTTCAACATATCAACAATACTTATTTAGTTTTAGATTTTGGTTGACATATACTTATAGTAACAATAACTACAACATAATTTCAAAATAGCAGGGTAGCAGGGTAGCATTGTTTTTAATAGCCATTAGCTTAGCTGTTTTTCCTTGATATTTCAGTCCCATGTGCATTGTGTGAACATTAAACTCACTTTATTTTACAGGTATACATAATGTTGGACCCGTGGCTACTTGTGGAGGCTCAGCAAGTGGAGCACAACCACCACATGAAAATGCACATAGGATACCATCAAATTGCCAATCGGGTATGTTAAGTTTGTTAGTCATCTTACTTTCACATATCATCGCTAAAAATGTTTACAACATGATATGAATTCGGAACCGATGGTATTTCACGATGGACCCGAGACTCGACTCCAACGAAAGACGAGACTCGACTCAATAAACAAATTGGTCAACTTAATGTTTGAAGGACCTACAACCAAGCATTTGCAAGATTTTGAGGTCGTAAAGTCCGTCATATACGCTTACGGACTATCGGAATAGTAATATCTATTAAGTCATATACTATATTATAATACTACTTATTATGGCAACTACATGGCTGGATTTGGAAAGGAGAATGGCGCCACTTTTTGGATTCATGAGTTCAAGTTGGAAGAAATTAGATGCATTGACTTTGGACAAGTCAAGATACATTGCAAGCATTAAATGGGATACATTGAACTTACCTTTTTACTCCAAGATGGCGCCACCTCTTAAGCTTTTTGAGGAAACTCTTTCAACTTATTTTGTCTACTTTCATGTACTTTATTTCCTATAAATAGATCCTAAGTTGTAACTTGAAAGGAATACTGATCAATATAATTTCTATATTTTTTCACTTTTTAAAGTGTTGTGTGAATTCTCTGGATAGAGTTCTCAAAACTGGATTATCAAGGGCCCGAGCAACCCTTGTGGGTATCCAATATACCAAGGTGCCTAGAGCAGGTTTTCTAGGTGTCAAGGTAAAATTTCAAGGTGCCTTCTCACTAGTTGAGATTGTGTCGAGGAGCTCTCTATTCCAAGGTGCCTCCTCACAAGTTGAGGTTGTGTCAAGGAGACTCTCCAAAAATTCCAAATACCTTAATCCTAGATCCGACAACCCGATTCTTATCAGTTGGTATTAGAGAACAAGGCGGATTAAAGGTATATATATATCCAAATTATTATACCTTCCTTCTTGTTGCATATAAACGTATGTATGTTAGAAGAACCATAGTATTGCATATAAACGTGAGTATTTGAAGAACTTTTGTTCCACACGGGCATACTGTTCCGTACGGGCAACAAGTGATTAAAAATTAAAAAAAAATATTAAAAAAAAAAAAGAAAAGAGGCCGAGACCTGTTATAAAAAAAAAATTAAAAAAAGAAGAAGAAGGGAATTGGAAGTTACCTTTCGTACACTTCGATTCTTGCGGATACACCTTAGAATTTTTTTTTTCTCCTCAACATTTTCTTAACTTTTAGATACATTCTGTTTCAGTTTTTCCAAGACACTTGTGATTTTGTCTCTACATCTTGTAATTGAATACTTCCAAGTATTACGCGTTACTTGAAATTGTCCGGTTAGAAGTTCTATCTTGAGAAACGACACGCACTTTGAGAGTGATAAAATATATATATATATATATATATATATATATATATATATATATATATATATATATATATATATATATATATATATATATATATATATATATATATATATATATATATATATATGACCGGAAATAATGATGAAGAAAGGAGGATTCAAGTCTTGCTTCGAGGCTATCGAACAAAGGCACCAACAACACCTTGAGCAAATACAGCAAACTATAGCTGACCAAGTTGCCGCACAAGTAAACGAACGATTGCAACAGTTGCACATTGGGCATGGTGTACAAGGTAACGAGGTTGAGCCAAGCAATGTTTCTGAACATTCGGAGCAAGAAGATGATGATGTAACCGTGTTGGCACAACCGAGGGCGCGGGCACAACAGGAAACACTCCAAGGTATCAAGCAAAAGATTCCGGCATTTAAAGGTAATTCTAATCCCGATGAATACTTTTCTTCGGTACTTTAGGTAGAATAAATTTTTGATTGTCATGATTACTCTGAAAGAACCAAAGTTAAGCTAGCTACTGGCGAATTTGAGGAACGAGCTATGCTTTGGTTCCAGAAAACTAATGAAAAACGCTGGAAATCGAGGCAACAGGTGATATCTTCTTGGGAAGTGCTTAAAAATGAAATGCATAGAAAGTGGGTTCCCGAATCCTACCGACGAGAACAGGTAAGGAAATTGCAAACACTTCAGCAAGGCGAGAAATCCGTTCAAGCCTATCAAGATGAGCTAGAAGTGGCTTTGATTCGCACGGATACAGATGAGTCTGACGAACACACTATGGCCCGATTTTTTGGAGGATTACGTCCGGAGATAGCTGATCCGGTGGAAATGATGAATTGCACAACTTACGAAGAAATGGTGCACGTGGCCATCACTAAGGAGAAGCAACTCAAAAGGCGGAAAGCGCAATTTACTAAGAGTTACTCAGGTACCGCGCCGGCTAAGCCGACTTCTTTTCCATCCAAAGGCGACGGAGGTAAGTTTCCTGTTAAAAATTCTGCTGTTAAGTATTCCCCTCCCCAAGTTTCAAAGGACCGTCCGGTTAAGGAAAAATCTGACAACACTTTGAGATGTCATAAGTGTCAGGGATTGGGACACAAAGCAAGTGAGTGTCCAAGCAAGCGAGCTTATGTCGCCAATAGAGAGGGAAATTATCAATCTGATTCGGAGGGTGAAAATGAACCGATCCGGGAAAATGAAATGGAAGAGGTTGAAGAGGAGGACGATACGGGAATTATGCTTGACGAACGTGCCATGTTTGTGAACAAAAAGGTCCTTAGCACCACGAGTCAACTCACCAATGATGAGGTACAACGAGAAAATATTTTTCAGACTCGGTGCATCATTTGAGGTAAGATCTGTATGATGATTATTGACTCAGGTAGTTGCACAAACGCCATTAGTAGTGAGGTTATTGAAAAATTGAGCATTCACACACTTAAGCACCCGCAACCTTATAAATTACAATGGTTAAATGATTGTGGAACTGTTAAGGTGACTAGACAGGCTTATGTACACTTTAATCTTTCAAAATATGAGGATAAAATTTTGTGTGATGTGGTTCCTATGCATGTCACTCATCTGCTACTTGGCCGTCCTTGGCGATTTGATAAACGTGTCACTTATGATGGCTTTCTTAATAAATATACTTTGTTGCAAAAAGAAAAGTGAATCACTTTGAGTCCGTTATCACCGTACGAGGCTCATTCCGATCAAGTTAAATTTGCTAGGAAACGTGAGGCTGAGCACGCAAATGCACACGCACCCACTACCTCTGAGTCTACAATTATTAAACTACCCCCTGAAAACGTCAAAGTGAACTCCCAGAATCATGACAAGAAAATGAATTTTGCGGCTATCCGAAGTCCCATTTTATTCATTTATAAGGATTCTTATCCATTGGTGACTCATTCGGAAGATATTGATCATTATTCTACTTCATTTCCTTGTTATATGCTGATATCCGATCTTGCAGGTACAATTCCCAGTATTGTACTAACACTTTTGTAGGAATTTGAAGACGTTTTTCCAGAGGAAGAACCGAGTGTCTTACCACCACTTCGTGGAGTGGAACTTCACATTGACTTTATACCAGGCGCAGTCCTACCGAATCGTCCAGCATACCGGGCAAACCCCGAGGAAACTAAAGAGATTCAGCGCCAAGTTCAGGAATTATTGGAGAAAGGAAAAATTTGAGAATCGTTAAGTCCGTGTACGGTTCCCGTAGTCATTGTGCCTAAGAAAAATGGCGAGTGGAGGATGTGCACCGACTGTCGTGCCATCAATCAAATCACGGTAAAGTATCGTTATCCCATTCCTCTTCTTAATGATATGTTGGATGAATTGCATGGTGCGAAATTATTTTAAAAAATTGATTTAAAGAGTGGTTATCACCGAGTAAGGATTCGAGAGGAAGATGAATGGAAGACCGCGTTTAAAACCAAATTTGGATTGTATGAACGGCTTGTTATGCCTTTTGGACTTACCAACGCACCTAGTATATTTAAGCGTTTAATGAATGAAATCCTTAGGGAATTTATTGGTCGATTTGTCGTGGTCTATTTTGATGATATCTTAATCTATAGTCACGATTTAAATTCACATCTGATACACCTAAGGTCCGTTTTGAATGCACTACAAAAAGCCCAACTTTTCGCTAATCTTAAGAAATGCAACTTCTGTTTGGATCATGTGATCTTTCTTGGATTTGTTATAAGTGGACAGGGCATTGAGGTTGATCAAGAAAATGTGAAAGCAGTGGCCGACTGGCCTGAGCCGAAAAATGCATCCGAAGTTTGAAGTTTCGATGCCCTTGCAAGTTTCTACCGGTGTTTTATCCGCAATTTCAGCAGCATAGCCGCACCTTTGAATGAGTTGGTTAAAAAGAACGCACCATTCCATTGGGGTCCTACTCAAAGGGAAGCATTCGAAACTCTTAAAACTCGTTTAATTTCTGCACCTATACTTGCTTTGCCTGATTTTTCTAAAATGTTTGAGATTGAGTGCGATGCATCCGGGGTGGGAATTGGTGGAGTTTTAATACAATAGGGGCGTCCTATCGCGTATTACAGTGAAAAGTTGAAAGGTGCGCACTTAAATTATGCCACCTATGACAAAGAATTATATGCACTCGTTCAATGCTTACGTGTGTAGCAACACTACTTGCGTCCGAGAGAGTTTGTGATTCATTCTGATCACGAGTCGTTGAAATATTTGAAAGGGCAGTCTAAGTTACATTTGCGTCACATTCGTTGGATAGAATTCATTGAGTCATTTCCCTATGTAATTAAATATAAAAAGGGAAACGAGAACACGGTTGCCGATACATTATCTAGACGCTACACTCTTATCACACACATGCAAACTAAACTGCTAGGTTTTGAACACATTAAAGAGTTGTATGCATCTGACCCGATTTCGCTGAGTTGTATAAGTCCACGGAACTTGCCGCTTCTTATAAGTTCTATCAACACGAGGGATTTTTATTCAAGGAAAGTAGATTATGTATTCCCAGAGGGTCCTTACGTGAATATGTGGTACGTGAAGCACGCGATGGCGGACTTATGGGACATTTTGGCATTGCTAAGACTTTAGACGTACTGCACACACATTTTTATTGGCCTAAGATGGTTCGAGATGTTAATCGGGTGTGTGAGTCATGTATTACTTGTCTTAAGGCTAAGTCGAAATCACAGCCACATGGATTATACACCTTTGCCCATTCCTTCGTCACCTTGGACTGATCTTTCTATGGATTTTGTAATTGGCTTACCGCGTTCTCTGACGGGTAAAGATTCTATTTTTGTGGTGGTTGATCGATTTTCTAAAATGGTTCACTTTATTGCATTTCACAAAACGAACGATGCGTCACATATTGCTGAGTTATTCTTTAAGGAAATTGTGAGGCTACATGGTGTTCCTAAGCCCATTGTTAGTGATCGGGATGTTAAGTTTGTGAGCCACTTTTGGGGCGTGTTATGGATGCGTTTGGGGACTACTTTATTATATTCTACTGCTTATCATCCCCAAACCGATGGTCAAACGGAAGTTGTGAATCGTACCTTAGGTCAATTATTGCGCACGGTAGTACAAAAAAAATTTAAGAATTGGGAGTCTTGTTTGCCGTACTTCGAATTTGCCTATAATCGTGCTACTCACTCTGCTACTAAAGACTCCCCGTTTGAGGTTGTATATGGCTTTAATCCTATCACTCCTATTGATTTAGTTCTTTTGCCTCCAGGTGTGCTTACAAGTCTCGATGGGGAAAAGAAAGCTGAGATGGTACATGATTTGCACGCTAAGGCAAGGAAAAATGTGGAGGCTCAGACAGCTCGCTATGCGCAACAAGCAAATAAAGGCAGAAGAGAGATGGTGTTTGACCCCGGAGACTGGGTATGGCTGCACTTTCGCAAAGACATATTCCCAGACAAGCGCAAAACCAAGTTGCACCCATGTGGAGACGGGCCATACCAAGTGTTGGAAAGAATCAACGACAATTCCTACAAACTCGACATTCCACCCGACTGGGGTATCTCGAACTCTTTCAACGTGGCTGATTTACGTCCTTTCGACAAACCCCATGATCTGAGGATAGATCCTTCGCATCCGGGAGGGTCTGATATGAATTCGGAACCGATGGTATTTCACGATGGACCCGAGACTCGACACCAACGAAAGACGAGACTCAACTCAATGAACAAATTGGTCAACTTAATGTTTGAAGGACCTACAACCAAGCATTTGCAAGATTTTGAGGTCGTAAAGTCCGTCATATACGCTTTCGGACTATCGGAATATACTATATCTATTAAGTCATATACTATATTATAATACTACTTATTATGGCAACTACATGGCTGGATTTGGAAAGGAGAATGGCGCCACTTTTTGGATTCATGAGTTCAAGTTGGAATAAATTAGATGCATTGACTTTGGACAAGTCAAGATACATTGCAAGCATTAAATGGGATACATTGAACTTACCTTTTTACTCCAAGATGGCGCCACCTCTTGAGCTTTTTGAGGAAACTCTTTCAACTTATTTTGTCTACTTTCATGTACTTTATTTCCTATAAATAGATCCTAAGTTGTAACTTGAAAGGAATACTGATCAATATAATTTCTACATTTTTTCACTTCTTAAAGTGTTGTGTAAATTCTCTGGATAGAGTTTTCAAAACCGGATTATCAAGGGCCCGAGCAACCCTTGTGGGTATCCAATATACCAAAGGTGCCTAGAGACAGGTTTTCTAGGTGTCAAGGTAAAATTCCAAGGTGTCTTCTCACTAGTTGAGATTGTGTCGAGGAGCTCTCTATTCCAAGGTGCCTCCTCACAAGTTGAGGTTGTGTCAAGGAGACTCTCCAAAAATTCCAAATACCTTAATCCTAGATCCGACAACCCGATTCTTATCACTACATATACATACGCCAACATGTTTGTACTTTACAACTGAAACATTACACCTATATGCTATTTTTTTAGTGTTGATGATTCATGATAAAGTTTTAGCAATTCACATTGAAAAGGCATCAGATGCAAAACATGATATGAATTATTGAATGAATGTTGAATCGATATATTAAATGAATGTATGAATGACCTAAGGTATTATTGGCTAGGTTGACACTCATTTCAAATTTTTTTTATACCATGTTATATTCATTACTAGTTTTTATAATGCGTATAAGTATTATATAGCCTACAGTAGTGTAATATAGGATATCTTACAAGAGTGTAATTTAGAATAGCCTACTGTTGTGAAGTAGAACATATTACCCACATGTTAAGATGTTTCTCTGTCTTCTTAGCCCCTGCTACTGCACCTCCTGCCCGCAAGGGCCAAAGGGAAGGCGATAGGCAAAAAAATCTTGATGCGTGTAGGCCAAGTTGGCGGTCCAATCCCACTCAACTGGGATACTGGTTATGGGACATGGAAGGCACTAGGTCCTGATGCTTCCTTATATGCAAGTGGGGTTGGGATCCAAGTTCGCCACTGTTGCGAGCCCTACCATGACGGATGGGAAAAAGTACCAAAAGACCAGAGGGAGTTGACATACGAGCTTATCAAGGTATGTACATACCTTCCTACCTTAATTTCATCTTCACTTTCATGTATTACTTGCTCGACTATTAATTCGTTTTGTATGTGTTTCAGGGTTGGTTCGCCGTGTCAGATCCTGTACTTGCAGGGGTACTTCGGCGAGACTGTGGGGACGCATACCGGGGTTGGAAGAATGACCTCAAAGATCACTTCAACAATAATGGGGGAAAGGATAATCTTGATCATGCCCGACTTCACCCCCATAGCTCCATCAGGGATGTTGTTCACTGGGAGTTGTGTATCGAGCGGATGCTCTTCTCAAAGTTTGAGGTAATTTTAATTATTATAACTAGTTTGTGACTGTTATCAAAATTTAAAGCTTTCATTAATGCCTTTTCTTAAACTCATGAAATGAATTGGCTTGATTTTAAGTAGGACAGTGGATCTGTTTTCACTTATATTGTCTATTGACGGAAATAATATTGGGCCGCATATCTTGGAGGCCAAGTTACATTAGTTAGGGTTTTCTATATTGTCTTCCCATATTTACCCCTATTGTATCTCTATATAAAACAATGGTTGTACTTGGATTAAAATCAATGAAAATAACACACTTTTATGGAAGAAGGACAGACAAGCAACCCAGATGCAGTTAAACAGATTTTGGTAGAAAACCTTGCAAATCTCAAAGCTAAAGAGATAAAAGCCATATTTGAGGCAGTTTTGAAAGCGAGAAATCAAGATAATGATGTTTCTGAAGCACATACTCTGCTTCAAACTGCTAAAAAAGAAAAGCAGGAAGCAGAGTCTAGCATACAAGTGGTAGTTACTCATCCAGGTGTTTATAACGCCAGAGCAGAGTTAGACGCTATGCTTAAGCCTAAGCAAGATGAATTTAGGCTGGTGTCTCTTTTCACTGAAGACATCGATGCATTTCCGTGTCCTCCAGGATTTAAAATCCCAAAGATTCAAGCATATGATGGAACTAAGGATCCATATGACCATATGTACCAGTACATCCAGCACATGAATTTGTATAACACTCCAGAAGAGATGAAATGCAGGGCATTTGCTACTCTTCTAACAGGAAAAGCAAGAGATTGGTTCAACAAGTTGAACCCCAGATCCATACCAGACTTCCCCACTCTGACCCGGAAGTTCATGCATACGTTTATCACTGCAAGACCTTTCCAGAGAAACCGAACATATTTGCTGACCATCAGACAGAAAAGTGATGAAACAGTGCTGCAGTTCATTAAAAGATTCAACGGAGAATCATCCCAGATAGCAGATCTGGATGATAAATTCTTAGTAGCGCCCTTCGTGGCAGGTTTGAAAGAAGGACGGCTACATGCTAAGCTGAGCAGCAAGAATCCGAGCACGATGGAAAAATGTCTGGAAATTGCGTACAGACATTGTCAAGGAGAAGAGGCAAACATGGCCAAGAGAGATGACTCCCACAGGAATTCCAAAAAAGGAAAAACTGATGATAAATCTGACAAGAAAGAAAATCAGTTTGGGACAGGGTAACCGCTCCCATATCTGATAGGCTAGGGAAGAAAGGGGCTTTGCAGGACAAAGACCTTATTCCTTTGAACAAATCCTGTGATCAAGTTCCGGCGATAATGGAGAAGAAAGGAATTACCAAGACTCCTCCTCTTTTAAGGGGTCCAAGAGAAAAAAGAGATCACACAAGGTGGTGCAGATATCATAAAGACATTGGGCATGACTCTGAGCAGTGCAGGGACCTGATCAGAGATATAGATGCGGCAGCTATGGAAGGGAAGGTCGATGAATGCATCGATCGGTCACAAGGAGATAACCCCAGAGGAATGAGGGAGTTCAGAAAATTCAACAACGATCCGGATAGAAATAATCAGAGGAGACGTAGAGATCCGTCCTCAAATACCGCTAGACAGGAAACTCCATATTCCTTAGCATACGGATGCGAAGCAGTGATACCTGCAGAGATTCGGCATAAATCTCCCAGGACAGAATTATACTGTCCAGAAACGTATGAAGCAAATATGCTGCACATTAAGGATGAGCTGGAACATAAAATATATGTAGCTCTAATACAGATGGCCCAGTAAAAGCAGAGAATTGCTCAATACTACAACTCAAAAGTTAGAGGTACGTATTTTAAAGAAGGTGACTTAGTTCTGAGGCGAAATGATGCCAGCAGCCAAGGTCCAACTGGAAAACTAGACCCAAATTAGGAAAGTCCTTACAAAATGATCAAGGTACATGGAAAAAGATCTTATCAACTGACTAATGCCTCTGGATAGACCATTCCTAGAAGCTGGAATGCTATTCACCTCCTGAAATACTATCCTTAAAATAAGCTTATTTTCTGAGATGGTTATCCATTTGAAATATATTTTCATTAATTTTATTGATTATATGTTTGCATATTTTAAGATGTGTTGAAATACAGGAAATTAAAGGCAAAATGCCAAGAAAATATATGCCGAGCATGGAAACTTGCAGTGCAAGGAGATTTCTGGGCAGAAGACCCATCGTTAAAAATCTAAGTGTCGAACTTGCAGTGCAAGGACATTTCTGGGCAGAAGACCCATCGTAAAAAATCTAAGTGTCGAACTTGCAGCGCAAGGACACTTCTGGGCAGAAGACCCATCGTAAAAATCTAAGTGTCGAACTTGCAGCGCAAGGACACTTCTGGGCAGAAGACCCATCGTTAAAAATCTAAGTGTCGAACTTGCAGCGCAAGGATACTCTGAGTCAAACTTGCAGCGCAAGGACACTCTGGGCAGAATAACCATCATTAAATAAACTAAGTGTCGAACTTGCAGCGCAAGGAAACTCTGGGCAGATGACCCATCATTAAATAAACTAAGTGTCGAACTTGCAGCGCAAGGAAACTCTGGGCAGAAGACCCATCATTAAATAAACTAAGTGTCGAACTTGCAGCGCAAGGATACTCTGGGTTGAACTTGCAGTGCAAGGACACTCTAGGCAGAATATAAACTAAGGGCCAACTCGCAGAGCGAGGACCTTCTGGGAAGAAGCCCCACTACATGAATGGACTAAGTTACCAAACTTGCAGTGCAAGAAAATTCAGTGCAGAGCACATAGTTAAAAATATAAGAATGCCAAACTCGCAGTGCGAGGGCATCCTGGGCAGAGGACCCACATAAAAAACACACAAGTGTTAAACTTGCAGCGCAAGAAAATTCAGTTCAGAGCACATAGTTAAAAATATAAGAATGCCAAACTCGCAGTGCGAGGGCATCCTGGGTAGAGGACCCACATAAAAAACACACAAGTGTTAAACTTGCAGCGCAAGAAAGTCCTGTGCAGAGCACATAATTAAAGTAAAGGTACGCAAAACTTGCAGTGCATGATCATTCTGGGCAGAGGACCCAAATAAACAACTCCCAAATAAACAACACACAAGTGTTAAATTTGCACGCAAGAAAATCCTGTGCAGAGGACACTCTCAATGGAGCAAAAATCAAACTTGCAGAGCAAGAATATCCTGGGGAGAAAACAATAATGGTCTATGCATTAAGTGTATTCTGTGAAGAAGCTAAGGATAAAAAATCCTAACTTCTTTGCAGCGCAACAGGAAGGTAAAGTTGAACCCAGAGAATATTAAATTGAATATCAAATTCAAGGGCATATATTCAAAAGTACAGTCCCAAAGGTTTCAAAGATCAAAATACAGTCAGCAACAAATAAGAAATAGAGTTATTACATCAAAAGCTGCACAGTGCAGCAAAATTCAAAGTTTGAAGAAAACATGTAAATTAAGAAGCAGGAGGAGCTGAGGGCTGAGCAGATTTCTCTGAAGGCTGAGCGGATTTCTTTTTAGCATACTTGCTAATTATGGCTTCTCCATTCTTGTACTCGCCATATCGCTTTGTGAAGATTTCACCCGATTTCTTATCATACAACTTGTGATTAGGCAGAGTGTTAATCACCAAGTCAGCAGGTTTGGCCTCATCAACACCAAGTGTGTATCCTCTCCGCAGCGCCGGAGCTAGAATAATCTGAATTTCCTCATAAGTTTGAGGAGAAGATTTATACCCGGAAACGACTTTTTGGATAACGTTCTAAGCAGGAATTTCCTCCATCTGCCTCAGAGTTTCATCAAAGTCAGCCTTCATTTTCTTTACTTTGGCAAGATGTTGCAGATGCTCCTCATTCATTTTATCCAGCCGTTGATCTCTCAATTTCAACTGCTCCTCCTGGGTGAATATCAAACCCTCAGCTTTGGCAAGATCAGATTTCAACTTCTCAATCTCCAGATGAGCAGCAAGGTTGGATTCTTCCAAACTGGCCACCTTAGCATTGGCCTCGCCCAAATGAACCACTTTTTGTTGCAAGGCAGTGATGTCCCCAGCCATGCTGGCAGTCTTCTTATGCAATGCTTTGCCCAGGCGGTAGCACTGCAAAAAAGAAAAGTCTTAGAAGATAAAAATTAAAAGGAAAATGATAGCTTTCTAAAAACAAAAAAAAAATAAACTTACAGAGTCAGCAAAGTCATCAGCAGACATATCTTCAAAGTTGAAGGAAGAACCACTTGCAGAGCTACCAGAGGAGGTGGATCTGTGCCTTTTCTTCTGCCTTTGAGAAACAGTCCTGAGAGGCACTGCGTTCGAGCCAGTAGATTGAGCACCAGGAAGATCTTCCTCAATAGTCAGATTCACAGGGTTAACTGTGCTCAGAATGTTCTGATCAGAAGGATTAGCTGTGGGGATGGTTTCTGCACGGCGGCACGAGCAGCCGCACCTATCTCTCGCATCCTCGGGCGACCGAAACTTCACCGCCTTCTGGAAAAACGGACAAGGTCCGTTCAGAGTCTTCTGCCATCTGCTCTGTTTCCTCCTCCTCATCGATGTCGATGCTAATCAGATCATCTACATTGGCCACTTTGAAAAGAAAGAGATAATCAAATTATAATCAAAAATCAGAATAAAATGTAAGTACAAACATACATTTTCTATACTGTTTCTTGGAGAACTTCACGTAGCCAACAGGCCCTGCAGTCTGAAGCTGAGCAGCATCTATCATGGCAGAACTTATGAAGTCTAGGTTAAGGGAAATTTTGTTACTAACAAGATATTGGGACAGCGTAGCATCAATAAAGTCTTCCAACTTGTCCTTCATGGAAGAGGTATTCCATCGCCCCAAAGTGGCATCCGAATTGTGCTTCACAAAGAAAAAGTGTTCTTGCCACTTTTTCTTAGTCTTATCTTTGCTAGTTATAGGGATGATCGGAGCACTGACCCTACGGCATAAATGATACCACCCCCCACTACCCTGTGTCAATTTACACTGGTAGAAATTCCTAAACAACTTTACAGAAAAAGGGGTGGTGTTCAGACGACACCAAATCATGAAACCTACCAGGAATTTAATACTATTTGGGTGTATCTGACCTACTCCTAATTTGTAATACTTCATTACCTCGACATATCCAGGAGAGAGAGGAAACCTTAACCCACTGTGAAGCTGATCAGCGTATACTGTGCAGAAACCGGCCGGGGGATTGTAAGCATACTCAGTCGGTTTAGGAAGAACAACTTCGAAAGGCTCAGTACGGATCTGATAGGTTTTTAATAAACCGGCCATCTCAGTTTTGGTCATTTTGCTAGCAACACCGTGGAAAGCCATTATTGCTTTGGTTTTTTCAAATCGATTGATTTCTCTCTTTAAGGTGTTTAAGAAGGCAGTGTGATCTTCCGGATACTGGTGAACAATTGAAGTGGGAGTGAAAATCCCAAGAGGCAGAAGGTGAGGAGGCAAAAGACACAGTGGATTATCTACAAAGGTGGAGGTGTTTCTTAAATCAATCGAAGAAGATGGATGATCGGGGTTTATTACAGTTTCAGGACAAAACACAGGGTTAGAAGAATTCACTTCCTCACTATCTATGGCTCTAGATATTTTTTCTGGGGATTCAAACAATTTCTCCACAAATCCACTGGAAGCAGTATTGGCTCTCAAACTCATGAAAGAATCAACGATTTAAAAGAAATGCAGAATAACATAAAGATAAAGACTTACTTGTGGTTGCAGAAAGGCGTTTCCAAAGGTTTAAAATAGAAGAGTAATGTGGAAAGAGAAATAGTTATGTGACAAGAAGTGAAGCGACGTAAGAGTTTAGTCTACGGTTATAATGATAACGAACGGATGCAACTTGGCCTCGTTTCACGTAATATTAATAACAGAAGTTAAGCGTTTCAGGCTAGGGCAGCTGTAAAGCAGTCCACCCTAGTCTGGGGGGACTTATGATGATATATGGGCCCACTAGGTCAGATTGCTTATAATTGGGCCAAGCCCAGGGTCAGATAACAAGGATAGATGGGCCGGCAGGGCAGGACAGCAAGTGCTGACCAGATCAAGAAGCTAGACAGAATAGTCGGAGGAGCAGGACTCCGACCGTGTCCTGACCAAAATGGTTTCTGGACAGAATAACAGGCTGAACGTGGTGAAGACCGAGTCAATAACACCTCAACTGCTTGTGTACGTGGGTAGACCCCACGTCCAGAAGATAGTCGGTAATAACTTCCAAGCACGTCCAGGAAGAGATACACGATCTACTGCTATATAAAGAAAGAACACCCTGAACTACGAGGGGGACTTGATCCCAATTTGATACCTGAATTGGATGTAGGCAGCTCTCTCAAAGAGTTCAGTCCGAAATTATACACAAATCTCTTTGTTCTTATATTGTTTTCCTAATTAGAATTACCCAATTACCCGATTGTAATATTTGAACAACATCATTTGGCGCTAGAAGGGGGGCTATAATTCTAGTTAGTGAGTGATTGTTAAAAAAAAGGCAAGAAATCAAGGAAATTCAAAGAAGCAACAAAATCAAATGATGTTGTTCAAATATTACAATCGGGTAATTGGGTAATTCTAATTAGGAAAACAATATAAGAACAAAGAGATTTGTGTATAATTTCGGACTGAACTCTTTGAGAGAGCTGCCTACGTATCCAATTCAGGTATCAAATTGGGATCAAATCCCCCTCGTAACTCAGGGTGTTCTTTATATAGCAGTAGATCGTGTATCTCTTCCTGGACGTGCTTGGAAGTTATTACCGACTATCTTCTGGACGTGGGGTCTACCCACGTACACAAGCAGTTGAGGTGTTATTGACTCGGCCTTCACCACGTTCAGCCTGTTATTCTGTCTAGAAACCATTCTGGTCAGGACACGGTGGGAGTCCTGCTCCTCTGACTATTCTGTCTAGCTTCTTGATCTGGTCAGCACTTGATGTCCTGCCCTGCCGGCCCATCTATCCTTGTTATCTGACCCTGGGCTTGGCCCAATTATAAGCAATCCGACCTAATGGGCCCATATATCATCAGCATACATCAAGGAGAGGGATCCAGACGCACGATTGCCAGATTTTCCAATACCTTCTCAATCAGGTTCATGTACTTCTTCATCATCGAGTGGTCTTGTGTCTGATAGGGATGATGCCTCTCCGTAGTTGACTTATGAGATAACTAGTCGATTATGTTGGTATTGTACTTTTACATCTACATGGATATTTAAGTGCTTTGGTATGGTTTTGATTACTTTAGTTTTGTCATGATGTGATTGTATTGTTTAACATGAGACATGATTTTGTGTTTTTAATTGTTTTGTTGCATAATATGGAGAAAATGTCAAAAGAATTATTATTTAAAAAAAAATTGGTAAGTATTAGCCACGATGCTAGTTGGGGCAAATAATTGTGCCACGTCATCTAGCTGTGTTGTGTCAGTCTGCGAGTTTTAGCCACGGCATGTTGTGGCCAATAATAAATGCCATGTCAACACGTTTTAGCCACAATAAGTTGTGGCAAATAATAATAGCCAGGTCGGCATCCACGTCAGCAAGTTTTTGCCACAACAAGTTGTGGCAAATAATAACTGTCAAGTCAGCCCTCAGGCGAGTATGGGCAACAAGTCATTAGCAACAACGTGTCGTGGCTAAAAGGGTACAAAATATTTGCATGACACGTGCCGTGGCGAATAATACATTAAAAACATTGTTTTGCCCACAACCCATTTCCTATGGACAGCCGTGGCAAAAAACTTATTCGGCACGATTTTCAAGTTTTAGCCACGGAAATTTGTCATGGCAAAAGACCTTTTTTTTCTTGTAGTCGGAGCATACGAGATGCACCATTTGAACGGTGCTGGGTTAAGGGAATTGACCCCAATGATTCTAGATAGAGAAATTGAAAAGAAGGGCAAAACGGGATTCACAATAAATTTAAGAATATTCCGATAAAATATTCTCTAGTGTTTGTCGGAATTATTGTTTGATGGTTTGTGAACAACCCCAAGGGGGTAAAAAAAAAAAAATTTAAACCATGGGGAGTCAAAACGCTTCAATTGATAAACCACGACGTGGTAAAAGAATTTTTTTCCTTTTTTTTTTTGTGTGTTTTTTAATATTACATGAAGAAAGTTATAATTTTGCACTTGTCGTACATATATTCTAAAAATAAATCCACTTGGAATCATTATCAATTATAAAACACTTACCTATACCGTATGTCACCTAGAAATGATATATATGTCTATATATCAACCGATGCACATAAAATTAAAAAATAAAATATTCCGGACACACACTTAATATAAAAAATATAAAAAAATAAAGAAACACAAAGTGACATCGACCACATAAAACGTTATATAAAATAGAATGTTTTTAGCTTGGAATTTAGCTTAATGATCCTTTGATGTATTTTGCTTAATTGTTTTCTCTGTACGTTGTGGGCGTTCCACTTCTTGATTTATAATAAAAAGCTCGTTTTTCAAAACGAAAAAAAAAAAATAGAATGTTTTTTTTTTTTAAGTATGTAAATCATACACAAAGTAATATTGACCACATGTTGAGAAAACAAACAACTGCAACACCACACGTATCATAAATACCCACAAAGTCTTCCTAATGACACGCAACGGAATTAAACGATGAAGCCCAACTGATCAAACACAAATTGATATGTAGAACTTTTCTGGTTTTTCTTGTTCTAGGATGTAAATAAAGAGTAGTTATTTTCTATATGGACTGAACTTAAGAAATAAGCTGTCCACGTATCCAAATATATATTTGGAATCAAGCCCAACCGTAGTTCAAGCGGTTATGCATCAAAGTGGAGTTAGTGGGTAGTTATGCATTCTATCCACGTCTCACATTTATACATAACAGCTCTTTTTATAAAGATACATGTCTTTGACCGGTTCTGTCCCAACCAGGGGCCTGCCATGATCGCCTGATCCGTTGTCCAGGTGGGGGAATCCCTTGAGGATGAGTTCGTGTCCCGGATCTGATCTTTATCTGACTAGGACCTGACTTGGCCACCGGATCCACATATGACTGCCTCGACTTACGGGTAAGATATGGCTTGGACGTATGACACGTGGGCGCATCCAGACCACCCTCAGTCAAAGCCCTCCAGATCTTGATCAATGTGCACCAAATCTTGAAAATGGATTAAGATCTGAAACTTAAAATTCTTCCACGTGTACCATATAGGTGGCACAACTACCGTTGCCTTGGTTATCTCAAACGCCACCATAATTATACGCGGTCATTTTTTCAGTCGAAACGTCTCATCTTTTGATTAAAGGCTATTAAACCCATCAAACCCTGCAAGCATCCATCATTATTTATAGATAAAGACGTCAGATTTGCCGGATTTGCACATTCAATTATCAAGTAAGTCCTTCTTCTTGTGCAATTTCTTTATTTCTTCTGAATCCAGACCAACTTGGTACCTCTAATCCCGGTGAGAATCCCCTTCTTTCTATTCTACCTCCTCATTTAATCGCTTATATTATCCCTGCAATTCTTGAATCACCTTCCGACTGAGTATAACATTTCCGGGTTGTTTGCACCCATAAGAGCATTAAGGAGAACCCACGAGGCAAAAAAGCTGATGGCTTGTCATGCAATTGATTCCAATTTGAGTGATAATGATATCACCAGAATTTGCGACAGGTATGAGATAAACAAGGATGTTTATGCCCCCATTCGACCTGAACCTGGAAAAAGTGCAGCTACCCCTCCTTCTGGATATTGCACAGTTTATAAGGAGCAATTCGATTGCGGCCTTAGATTTTCTCTTCCTCCTGCTTATTTGGAGATACTCAGACATTACAATCTAGGAATCGGTTAGATAGTTCCTAATAGTATAAGAGCTATCACTGGTTTCTTGATTTGGTGTAGGTGTTTTGTCACCCCTTTCACGTTGTTGCTGTTTAGAACTTTTTATCAATGTAAACAGGTTAAGAATAGTCCTGGCTGGTTCTGTTTTTGTAGGAGAACCGACAATCTGAGTAGTGTACTTTTGACCAAGAAAACTGACCAATCTTTTCCAGATTGGAAGAAACACTTCTTTTATATTAGGCCTCAGACCACCAGGGATTTGGGTAAATGGAACACCTCTACTAAGAATAGTGATGTGTTGGAAAGTATGCTGGATAAAAAACTGCTTAAAGGCATTAAGGGGTCTAGCATTTATCTGGGGTTGAAGAATTATAGCTCCAACTTAATTGATGCCGCCCACTTGGAGACGGCTGGTCCAGAGCCTTAATTTGAGCTATCAAAAGAAAGATACAATATAAGTAGGGTTCTTTATTTTGAATTTTTATGTACTTTTTTTTGTTGTATGCTTTTAACCATTTGTTGATATTTGCAGTGGCCAGTTATACTGATATCGTCCAGATTGCTAATGATGCCTCGCATGTTAGGGATCCAAGTGCCTCTGATCCCGTTGCTAATCCGGATGCCTCTGACCCCACTGCCAATATTGTTTAGACCCATCCACTTGAACCTTCAGCTAAAATGGATCGGGCTGATGATGACTCTGAGAATACGATCGATAACCCGGTGGTTCAACATTCTTCCCATTTGGAAGTTACTGTAGAAATCCGCCGTCCCTCGAAGCGTATTAGATCTGGTACCCAAGTTGATGAGGGTACTGGTGCTACTGAACAGGGAAATGGGGAAAGATATGACTGGAAGGAATGGTCCAACCAAGATCTGTCCAAATTTGTAAGTACCTTCGTTTGTTGTGCTAATCTATCTTTCTTACTCAAACGTACTGACTTTACTCTCTGTATTCTTTTTTAAGGGTGCCAAACTGGGCAGGGAGGTACTTTCCAGACTGAAAAATTCAGGAAAGGTTGAGGAGGATTTATCCAAGTCTCTGTCTGAATGGAAAGCAAAATATGAAGATTAGTTGAACACTTCTGTTGCTGAGAAGATTGCTCTATCTGATCAGTTACAAACAAAGGATGATGAGCTGAAGACTATGACCGCTGAGCTTTAAAACCATGTTGCTACCGCCATTGAAGTCAAATCCAAGATGGAAAAGATGATAGGCGACCTAGAGATAGAGAGAAATGATCTGAAGAATGCTTTCCCTGATCAGATGGCCAAAGTTGTTGCTGATTTCAGGAACTCTGACGAGTTGGCTGGGAATATAAAGATGCTCTTTGCTCCCCTTATATGGTATGGATATTCTACAACCCTTGACGATGTAAAAGCCATAGGTTCTGATGTTGATCCTGCCAAGCTGAGTCATTCGGGTTGGAACAGGGGTGATGCGCCCCAGACTTATGAGGCCAGGTTCAAGGAATTTAGAGATGGAGTCAACTTGGTCTCTAAATATGCTAAAAAGCCTCATGGCTCATCATCTCAAGCTCCCTCAAATGCAAATTAGCAACATTTTTTATTTGCTTTTCCCTTCACTTCAAATTCAAAACTTTGAAACTTTTTGAAATTTTGCTCTGTAATTTCTGCACTTCAAAACTTTTGGTATCATTTTGTATGGCACTATTTTGTAACATTTTTATAAGCTTGCTTTTATCTTTATGCAACTTTTCCTTTATGTAAGTTTGCATTTGCCTTCATGGCTATACAAGTTTGCATTTGCCTTCATGGCTATACACTGTGCCCCCAGTATGATATGTGATTTGTTTGGAAAGCACATGTCATATTTTGGTTTTTTCCTTTAAGTGTTTTCCAATCAGGCTTGGTGCCTGTTAAATTGAAGGCCTGACATGAGGTCTTAAAGTGATCTGATTTATCAGAGTTAAATAAACATTTCTCTTTTTAAGAGTTATTGACCTGACCTGAGGTCTGATGATTTAAGACCTGGCCTGAAGTCTTAAAGTGATCTGATTTTTTAGAGTTAAATAAATATTTCTCTTTTAAGAGTTATTGACCTGACCTGAGGTCTGATGTTTTAAGACCTGGCCTGAAGTCTTAAAGTGATCTGATTTTTCAGAGTTAAATAAATATTTCTCTTTTTAAGAGTTATTGACCTGACCTGAGGTCTGATGATTTAAGACCTGACCTGAGGTCTTAAAGTGATCTGATTTATCAGAGTTAAATAAATATTTCTCTTTTTAAGAGTGATTGACCTTACCTGAGGTATGATGATTTAAGACCTGACCTGAGGTCTTAAAGTGAACTGATTTATCAGAGTTAAATAAATATTTCTCTTTTTAAGAGTGATTGACTTGACCTGAGGTCTGATGATTTAAGACCTGACCTGAGGTCTTAAAGTGATCTGATTTTTCAGACTTAACGAATTTCTCTTTTTATAAGAGTTGTTCAACAGACTTGTATTACAACAAACACCATTTCATTCAATATAATTCAAAAGGTTTAACAATATAATACAGTGCATAATAAATTTGCAAAATAACAAACGATAAGTACTTGCATTAAACATTAAAAAATTTCAGGTTAACTGCATTCCAACTTCTGGGAATGGTCTTTCCTGTACTGTTTGCCAACTGGTACGCTCCCTTTCCATGCACTTTGATGATCTGATAAGGTCCTTCCCAGTTTGGACTCAACTTCCCACTTGATTCTTGCCTGCTGACTTTGTTTTTACGCAAAACCAGATCACCAACCTTGAAATAACGTTGTTTGACCCTTGAGTTATAGTCCTGAGACACTTGTTGTTTGTACTTAGCCATTTGTATCAAAGCAACGTCTCTTCTCTCTTCTAATTCATCTTTTGCATGCCTTAATTCCTGTTCATGTACTTGAGTATCATATAAGATGGTTCTTGGAGATGGTAGGCCAATTTCGGCTGGGATCACAGCTTCACATCCATATGCTAGAGAGAATGGGGTTTCACGTGTTGATGTATTCAGAGTAGTCTTGTAGGCCCACAGTATGTTTGGTAGATGTTCCACCCAATGGCTTCCTTCTTGTTCCAATCTTTTCTTGAGACCTACCTTAATCCGCCTGTTGGTCTGTTCCACCTGACCGTTGGCTTGTGGCTGACCAACAGAAGTGAAATGTTGGGTTATACCCAATTCGAAACACCATTCCCTAACCCCTCTATCTTCAAATTGGGTTCCATTGTCTGAAATTATAACTTTAGGTATTCCATATCTGCATATTATATTCTTCCACAAGAATTTTTGAATCTGTTTGGCTGTGATGGTAGTTAATGCTTCAGCCTCTACCCATTTAGTGAAATAGTCAACAGCCAATACCAGAAATTGGAAACTTCCTGGTGCTTTAGGCAATGGTCCCACCAAATCTACGCCCCACTGATCGAAAGGCCAAGCCGATATAACAGGGGTTAGGTTCTCTGACGGACGATGGGATAGATTTCCATGAATTTGACACGTCCTACATGCCAATACCAATTTCTTTGCATCCTGCTGCATTTTAGGCCAATAATAGCCAAATAATCTGCACTTTCGAGCCAATGCTCTTGCTCCCATGTGATTTCCACAGATCCCTTGATGGATTTCTCTCAACAAATAGTTGCCATCCTCAATGGTGACACATTGTATCCAAGGAGATATAAATGATTTTATGTACAAAACATCATTAAAGAGGGCATACCTGTCTGATAAACGTTGGATCTTATGAGCCTGCTCCTTATCTTCAGGCAGTCGTCCATTCTTCAGATATGTAACAATTGGATCCATCCATGTTTCCCTCTGTGTAACCGGTTGTACTTCGGATATCTCCTAGCTGCGTTGATATAACTGTTCAATCAAGACTTTTTTGTCTGATAGGAAATTTGAAGCCAACTTGGACAACGCATCTACTTGAGTATTCTGCGATCTGGAGACCTGCTCCACTTGAATTTTCTGAAACTGGTCAATCTTTGACTGGGCTAGGGATAAGAATTTTTTCATAGGCTCCTCCTTTGCCTCGTATTCTCCTTTAATATGATTAACCACTAATTGAGAGTCTTTGTAGACCTTAAGACGCTGAACTCCCAATTTCAAAGCTAAGTTCAATCATGTGATCAATGATTCGTATTCTGCTTCATTATTGGTTGCCTAAAATTTAAAGTGTAATGCATAGGGAAATTCTTCCCCGGATGGACTGATAAGGAGGAGACCTGCTCCTGATCCAGTTTTGTTATATGCTCCATCAACGAACAGATTCCATTGACCTGATTCCCTTGGGCACAAACGCTGATCAATGGATATGGACTTCTTTTCTGCTAAGAAATCTGCTAATGCTTGGGCCTTTATTGCAATTCTTGGCTTATACTCCAAATCGTAACCTGCCAATTCAACAACCCATTTTGCTAATCGACCTGAAGTATTTGGCCTACTCAATATTTGCTTCAAAGGTTGATCAGTCAAAACTATAATCAGATGGCTCTGGAAATAAGATCTCAATTTCCTTGAAGCATGGGCCAAGGCTAGGACAAGCTTCATCGCATCTGAATACCTGATTTCAGGCCCATGTAAAGCCTTGCTCGTGTAATACACCGGTTTTTGAATTGTTCCCTGCTGTCTAACCAAAACAGCGCTGATAGCTTCATCACAGATGGACAGATAAAAATATAAAACTTCTCCCTCCTGGGGAGATGTTAGAGTGGGTAGCTCCAAAATGTAATTCTTCAACTCATCAAAAGCTTTATGGCAGTCCGTATCCCACCGGAATGGAGTTGCTCTTCTTAGAATCTTAAAAAAGGGTAATGCCCTTTGTGCAGATCGTGAGAGGAATCTATTCAAAGCTGCTAACTTGCCCGTCAACCTTTGAACTTCTTTGATGTTAGTGGGTGGTGGCATTATTTTTAAAGCATTCAATTTATCTAGATTTGATCTAATCCCTTCTTTTGAGATCATATATCCCAAAAATTTTCCAGATCTGACACCAAAAGTACACTTTTTTGGATTTAGTTTCATCTTTGTACTTCGGAGTACCTCGCAAACTTCGTTTACAACATGTACATATTGATCTAAAGACCTGCTTTTGATCAGGAAATCATCCACATACACCTTCATGGATCTGCCTATCTGAGCGCTAAAAATTTTATTGACTGCTCTTTGGTAGGTGGCACCTGCATTTTTCAAACCAAACGGCATAGTCACATAGTAATACGTACCGAACTCAGTTATGAAGGCCATTTTTTCTACATCTTTAGGGTCCATAAAGATCTGATGATATCCTTTATAAGCGTACAGGAAGCCAAAGATCTCAAAACCCACAGTTGAATCCACCAACCTATCAATTCTGGGTGACATGTAACTGTCTTTAGGACACGCTTTGTTTAGGTCTGTGAAATCTATGCACATTCTCCAAGACCCATCTGGTTTCTTCACCAATACCGGGTTGGCTAGACATTCTGGATAAATTACCTCTTTGACAATTCCTGCTTGTTTGAGTTTCGCAACCTCTTGTTCTATGACTGAAATTCATTCTGGTGCAAAGTGCCGCTTCTTTTGTCGAACAGTGGGTCTATTCGGGTTCATATTTAAGCTATGGACCACCAAGTCTGGTGATAAGCCTGGCATATCTTCTGCTCTCCATGCAAAAACATCCTTGTATTCTTGGAGTAAGGCTGTTAACGATATCTTATATTGATCTGGATCCAGGATCCCACTCTGACCGTTGAGTCTGATCCCTGATCGCCGATCTGAATAGCCTCGGTCTGGTCTGCCGATACCCAAGTCTTGTCGTCTTCCGGAAATAATAACTCCAACGTTACATGCTGAACAAACTTCTTCTCATCGACTACTGATGTGTAAAAACTTCTGGCAATTTCCACATCGCCTTTTATTTCAATTGACTCAGAATTGTGTGGAAATTTCATACTGATATGTGCTGGAGAAATGATTGCTCGTAGATCAATAATCGCCGGTCTTCCCATAATAACATTATAAGCAGATGGTGCCTTAAAAACAATGTAGTTCACCAGTAGGGTCCTGCCCTTTGGCCAATTACCATAGGTGGTAGGCAATGTAACCATGCCCATATGATGAATAGGTGGACCTGCAAATCCGAACAAAGGGGTGGACACGGGTATTAAATCCGATTCCTTTAACTTCATGTCCTGGAAGGCCCTGTGATACAGAATGTTAACTGCACTTCCGGTATCTACGCAGATCCTCTTTACCAAATATTTGCTGACGACAGATTCAATAACCAACCCTTCATTGTTAGTAACTAGTGGTAATGGGTCCTCTGGTCCATACTTCACTTCTCCTAACACTTTTTGTCTCTTACAAGAGTTTTGATCTGTATTCAGAGGATCTGCTATCTTTTTCTCCTTCTGATCTGATCGTCTAGGACCTCCCACGATTGTGTTAATAGTATGAACTGGTCTGTTGTCGATCTGCCCATCATGATCTGGGGACTGATTTCGGTTCCTCCTCTGTTCATTATTCCTATTCCTATCATTCTGATGGTTCCCTCTTTTGAATTCCCTGCGCCCCCTAGGCTCTTCATTGCAAGATCTATTGACAACCTCGTCAATTCTTCCTTTCATGACCGCAGCATCGATATCCCAGATCAACTCTCTGCACATTTCTGTATCATGACCAATATCCTGATGGAATTTACAAAATTTTGTTTGATCTCTTTTTTCTCTTGGCCCTTTCATAGGGGGTGGAACTCGTGCTATGCCTTTGCATTCCATGATAGCTAAAACTTGTTCTCGCGATCTATTCAAAGGTATCCAATCCCTGTCCTGCAGAGCACCTTTCTTACCCAACCTATCAGTTATAGGTGCATGCACTCTGTCCCAAACCGATTTATGTTTCTTATCAGATTTCTCGTCTAACTTGCCTTTTTTCTCTCATTTTTCTAATTCGCGCTTAGCACGGTTGGCTTCTTCACCCTGACAGTGCTTAAAGGCAATTGCTAAACATTCCTCCATGGTTCTGGGATTTTTTCCATTTAACTTAGCATGAAACCTCCCCTCTCGTAGTCCTGCTATGAATGAGGCTACCAAAAAACGATCATCTACGTCAGCCACCTGGGTTGACTCTGTGTTGAATCTTTTAATGAACTGCAAAACGGTTTCATCAGATTTTTGCTTAATAGTGAGCAAATGAGTGTTGTTCCTTGGAAAGGGTCTTGCAGCAATGAACATACTCATAAATTTTTTGGTTAAAACAACAAAATTGGTTGTAGATCTGGCTGGTAATTTGTTGAACCAATCTCTAGCCCTCCCAGATAAGAGTGCTGGAAATGCCTTACATTTCATCTCGTCTGGAGCATTGTACAAATGCATATGCGCTATGTATTGATGCATATGATCATAAGGGTCCTTTGTACCAATGTATGAACTGATTTTTGGTATCTTAAATCCTCTGGGACAGGGATAGGTATCAATACACTCTGCAAAAGGTGAGGCCAAATTAAATTCATCCTCTTCATCCTCCAATATAGCCTCTAACTCATCCCTTGCTGCCTCATTCGCTTGACGAGCTTTACTCTTGATAATTTGGCAACTAGATTCAGCCTCGTCTTTATAACCGTCTTTCTCTTTTATTGGGGATGGTCCTTTTAATGGAGGCAGTTCATTTTCCTCAAGATTTCTTGCAATTTCTTTTCCTTTTCGTACAGTTTCGAAAAGAGCCTGGAATTCAGCAGCTCCCATCGCTTTTAACGCATCCACTAGGGCCTACCTAGCTAGATCATGTGTATCTTGTTGATTTTCCTGTTGTTTTTTGGCATCATGCTCCTGATGAATTCCCTGCAGATCTTCCATACTTTGGGCTGTACTTGCTGGATCCTTTTCTTGCTGATTTTTCTTAGATTTCATGTTGTTAACCACTCTGTACTTCTACCACTAGAAACAAGAAAAATGCCCTCCTTTTAGCGCCAATGATCAAACACAAATTGATATGTAGAACTTTTATGGTTTTTCTTGTTCTAGGATGTAAATAAAGAGTAGTTATTTTCTATATGGACTGAACTTAAGAAATAAGCTGCCTACGTATCTAAATATATATTTGGAATCAAGCCCAACCGTAGTTCAAGCGGTTATGCATCAAAGTGGAGTTAGTGGGTAGTTATGCATTCTATCCACGTCTCACATTTATACATAACGGCTTTTATAAAGATACATGTCTTTGACCGGTTCTGTCTCGACTAGGGATCTGCCCTGATCGTCCTGACCAGGGGCCTGCCATGATCGCCTGATCTGTTGTCCAGCTGGGGGAATCCTTTGAGGATGAGTTCGTATCCCGGATCTGATCTTTATCTGACCTAGGACCTGACTTGGCCACCGGATCCACATATGACTGCCTCGACTTACGGGTATGATATGGCTTGGATGTATGACACGTGGACGCATCCAGACCACCCTCGGTAACCAACGAAGATTAATCACAAATAAAGCGAAACGAAAATACAAAGAAAATCAACACCACAATTTTAACGTGGAAAACCCCTCTCGATGTGAAAGAGTAAAAACCATGAATCCAAGGACCACAAAATCTCCACTAATCTGCAAAAGGTGATACAAAAGTGTTCCAAACACGTCAACCAACTCAACTACACCAAAGCATCAACTAAGAATGCAAAATACAAGAGTTGTTGAAAATATCACCGGAAACGCAGCAGTCAGGTTGGCGATTGATTGCCGAAAATCGAACCGTTGAAACTAAAATTCCACCGTTCATATTGAAGAAGAAGGAGAGACTAACAAGTCCTCCAAATTTCGTATCGATCGGAGTCCGTTTCGATGTCCGATCGTCACCGGTAAGTTTCTGCTACAACATTAAAAAAGCTGCGAATTTTCTTTCCTTTTTGCCTTCTATCTATTGTGAAGATTAGATTAGGCAAAAATTAACCTAACTTGTTTCCTTAAATAATACTTTACATTTTTTTTTTCCTTATTTATTTTATTTTTATATTATTCGGTGGGCTCCACAAAGGAGTGATCCACCCAACAAATCTCCTCCTCACGACATTGTGGAGGAATTCGTCATTTCCACAATAGAACGACATTTCTCAAGCTTCTCCATTGTCAACGCTTTTGTCAACATATCCGCACTATTGTCATCCGCGTGCACTTTTTCAAGTGCTAGCAACTTCAACTCCGACACATCTCGAATCCAATGATAACGAACATCAATGTGCTTGGTCCAAGAATGAAAAGCTGCATTCTTACCAAGATGAATAGCATTATGGCTATCACAAAGCAACACATACTGATCTTGTTTCAAACCAAGCTCCTGCAGAAACTCCTTCATCCACAACAACTCTTTACAAGATTCAGTTGCTGGAATATACTCAGCTCCAGTTGTTGAAAGTGCAACACATTTTTGCAACCACAATTGCCATAACACAGCTCCTCCTGCAAATTTAACCAAATATCCTGAAGTAGACTTGTAAGAATCAACATCTTCTGCCATATCAGAATCAGTGAAACCAACCAACACCGGTTTTTCACCACCAAAAGTAAGGCATAAATTAGTAGTACCCCTGAGATATCTCATAATCCATTTCACATCATTCCAATGCTCTCTACCAGGATTAGAAAGAAAACGTCCGACCTTACCAGCTGCATAAGTTATGTCGGGACTAGTACATACCATGGCGTACATCAAACTACCCACCGCTGAAGCATATGGGACCTTATGCATCTTTTCCTTTTCATCATCGCTAGAAGGACACTGTTTGATACTCAACTTGAAATGAGATGCAAGTGGACTAGACACTGCTTTAGCATCACTCATGCTAAATCTCTGTAACACCTTCTTTATGTACTTCTCTTATGACAGATAAATTTTCCTGGCCTCTCTGTCACAAGTAATCTACATCCCTAAAATATGCTTTGCATTTCCTAAGTCTTTCATGGTAAAAGACTTGCTCAACTGCTGCTTCAACCTATCAATCCTTGAAGCATTCCTGCCAACAATCAAAATATCATCAACACAGAGTAAAAGAATGATAAAATCATCCTCTGGGAATCTGCTAATAGACACACAATGATCTGAAATAGTCTTCCGGTAGCCATGCTCCCTCATGACAGACTCAAATTTATTATATATACCAATGTCTCGGCGCTTCCTTCAACCTATAAAGACTCTTCTTCAACTTTCACACAAGATCCTCCTTTCCTTTCACCTGAAAACCCTCCGGCTACTCAATGTAGATGTCTTCTTCCAAATCACCATGAAGAAAAGTTGTTTTAACATCCATCTGCTCAACCTCCAAATCAAAACTAGCTGCCAAGCCAAGAACAGTCCGGATAGAAGACATTTTCACAATAGGAGAGAAAATCTCACCAAAATCAATGCCCTTTCTCTGACCAAAACCTTTGACTACTAATCTTGCCTTATACCGAGGTGTAGAACACTGTCTTCATTCCTAGTTCTGAACACCCACTTATTCTTCAAAGCTTTCTTCCCCTTAGGCAATTTCACCAACTCATATGTGTGATCGTCATGCAAAGACTTCATCTCATATTTCATAGCTTCAAGCCATTTATCTTTATGTTCATCATCCATGGCCTCCTCAAAACATTCAGGCTCTCCACTATCTGAGACCAAAACATATTCAGTCACTGGATATTTAGTAGAATGGTATCTCTCCCTAGTAGATCTCATGAGAATAACGGGTAGAGTCTCATCTGGTACTAGTTCCTCAAACATATCATTATCAACGTTATGATCAATATCAACTGCATCATCTGTATCATCATATTGATTACCCTGGTCATCCACTGCACCATGCTCCTCTATAGGTGTAGGAGAAATTATCTCCAAGTCAGCTGAACCATCACTTGCATGAGGTGTTGAATTCTGATTTTTGTCAACATCCTGCAAAGTCTCATTCTTTACAAACACAACATCTCGGCTTATAATCAGTTTCTTATCAACATGATCATAAAATTTGTACCCAAATTCATCTTGACCATAACCCAGAAAAATACACTGTTTAGTCTTAGCATCAAGCTTAGACCTCACATCTTTAGGAATGTGAACATAAGCCACAGTTTTGGGGGTCGGGTGTGTTAGATGTAGTGCCGAAAAGACAATTGTTGCTTGTCTATACGAGCAAGTGGGACATTGTTGGAAGTAGCACCCGAAAGAAATTTATGTAATTGTTTTTATAATTAATAAATGACAGATTTATTCTCATCTTATTATTTGCTTCGTGCTCATAAGTAATACACTGCTGAACACCCCAAGTCGTATCATATGTAGCCATATTACTTAGTGTGTGTCACGCGTAAGGAATAAGTTTATGGTGATACACTTGAACTATTAGTCCATGGTGAACTTAATCAAAGTATGGGGTCTATTGATTAAACCACCGTTAATGCGTCCAGAATACTTTAAGGTGTGACCGTCTTATCCGGTCCATTGATATTGGTTATCTAAGTGGGGCATTTATATATGATGTAGTCATATAGGACTGGACCGATTTAATCTATGTTTCTCATATAATTCCGTGATTGAGAAATCTTATTAAATCACAAGATGATCATATATGGATTAACCTCAATACTGAAGTGATTGCATATTCCTACTTGTTTCAAGATAGGGTTTGATGTGTTCGTTAAGGATCGCTAAGAGGCGCGGTCCGAATCACTTTCACGTTGGCACTATTCTGGAATGAGTGAGAAGTGTGTGTCATCAGATATGGAATTCATTCCTTCATGCGGGAAGTAGAAAGACAATCCCCTTATTTATTGATCCTAGAAACTGATCGATTGGCCGAGTTCATATTGGTTATGAACTAATTGTTCACTAGTGGGTTAATGGTAAATAAGGATAAGATGTAATGAAGAAGGTTTACGGAAATATTCCCGCTTCGTTACGGATAGTTTATGTAGGGTTAGTCTGTATGTAATGATTATATCAATGGACACTTATTGACTCGACACTTTGAGAATAAGTTATATCTATAATCGATAGAGTTCAGTTTTGGATTTATGGTGGCGTAATTCCGGAATTAATAAGTTGAGTAGAATATTATGTTCGATAAATATTTTATTCAATTTATTGTAGCTATTGGTTATAGGTCCATGGTCCCGGGTCGGCTCCTAACACCAGAGTGTTTTCTCGTTTTGTGGAACCTCAAGAATAAATTAAATAGTTGGTATTTTCTATTATCCCAATTGGCACACAAAATGGCGCCACTTTTATTTGGTTTTTGGAAAAGAAATTTTCTCCTAATTATTTATAATGTGGATAATGTAATTAAGGTTTTTATTTTCCTAAAAGAAAAAGATAAATTTGTGTGTAAAAGATAAACTCTCAAATTATTAGTTATTTTCCTATTAAAAGAGAGTTTCTCCCAACACAAAATTGGAACAAAAACCAACGCCAATTTTGATGAAAAAAGGACGCAAGTTTTTTTGAAAAAGAGAGAAATTTTTAATTCTCGTTTTACGAATTGGGAAGAAGAAAAACTTCGAGTTTTTCTTGGAGCATATTCAAGGAGATTCTACTACGAGGATCGACGTCCATCAGTCGTCGCTTGGAGATACAATCTGGAAGATCACGGCTTTTCTCCGGTTGGGTAAATCTACTAACCTTCTTGTAGTTTAATTTATTATGCGAATCATATCGTGGTAAAATCGAAAAACGAATTTTAATTCGTAGCTTCCGCTGTGCATGATCGAACGTCTCGATCAGTGCTGTGAATCAGATCTGACGATCCAATTATGGATCGGATCCAGATTCGGGTTTCTGTATATCCAGCATGTGGTGTCAGAGACAGGTTAAAGCAATTTTGCGATCTTGATTGCATAATTAATTAATAAGGAGTGGAATTGAATAAATATTGCATCTTTTTATATATATATGCTTGATTGAATGATTCGGTTGTCGAGACGGATTGGGGTTGGTACTTGTTTACCGTTAGATCTATTATAAACCCAAAATTTTCCAAGTATAGGAAATTTTGTAATTTATTTGTTGTAATTTAATTTCATAATAAATACAATTTAGATCAATTCGGCGGCACTGTTGTATTTAAATATTTTCGAAAATCATCTTCACAATCAAGTCGGCGGTGCAGTGGTGAAGATCTGTTATAGCAACTGGTAGGTCAAGGGTTTGAATCACCCTTGATGTGTTTTTAATCAAATTTTTCGAAAAAAGTTGCATTTTTCGGTGAGTAAAAAAAATTTGAGGTTGCAGCAGCCAGGGATCGAAACCGCATTGCCCAAGTAGAAGAAGAAGTGTTGGACCAACTCGGCCTTTTATCATAGATAATTAGTAAACCCATTAGATTGGGTTTAGGATAATTTATTTATGGTAGATTAGATACGGGGGTACCAACGATCCATCTCAGTGGTTTACTTTTTCGCATTTATTTTCTTATATGATTGTTTATGTGATATTACCATACCATATCATGCATCATATTCATGAATTCCACCCCTAGCATATGCATACATGTAGATTATTAATTTTGGCATTAATTAGACATGTATGAAAATGATAATTAATTTAGATTAATAATAAATTAAATTAATTAAAGCAAACATAATTTTATCTGGATATAAAATTGACATGATAAAACTAAAATTTACTTGGTAAATTTATTTTTGGGATCTAAAATTCATTGAGAATTTAAATTATGTAGTGTCTACATAAAATGATTTTAATATCTGAAAATTTGGAAAAATGTGAAAAGATGGACACTAACCAAACGGTATTTGGAACCGATAAGTTAGTGATTGCTTTTCATGTTTTATTGTTTTCGGATCATTGAAAAAAAAATCCAAGATCCAAAATTTTTATCATTACATTATTAGGACTATAAAATTCATTGGTGAATTTTAATTGTGTAGTGTTCTACACAAGAGATTTTCTAAATAATTGATAAATTGGAAAATCTTAAATATAGTGTCACTAGTTAGACGGTATTTGGAACAGATAAACTAATGGGAGCTTTGAATTTCATGATTTATTGTTTTCGAATTATTAGAAAATTCATAAAGTCCCAATGTATTAGGATTATAAAATTCTTGATGAATTTTAATTGTGTAGTGTCAACACAAGGAATTTTTGTAAAATCGAGAAATTGGAAAATTATGAATATAGTGACACTAGTTAGACGGTATTTGGAACTGATGAACTAGTGGGAGGATTAACTTAAATATTCATGATTTATTGTTTTCCGGATTATTAAGAAATTCTGAAAATCCTAATAAGACTACCTATTTTTCAAAATAACGAGTGGGAGCGGGGAAGGTGACAACCGACCCCACGGCCTCTACTGTTGACTCAAGCAAGTGAGAGAATGGTGACGCCTCGTGCCGCTTTGATTTCGCCCCCCCTGAGGATGGCCTTCACCACTATCAAAATGCATGGCTTGGTCTCCGAAAGGATAGGATTTTGGGTACTCGTTGGGTCACTGACTGACCCTAAGGCGGCATACTCGAGGCGTACTTTGAGATCTAAAACAGTAGGTCACAATCATAAGGATATTTTTGGAAATATCTTGGCTGAAAAAGGAAGGTAATCAACAATTAAATGGAGAAGTCTGGTTCTTAGTTAATTGTTGAGAGAAATTGTCTCGGTTTAATCGTCACCTCTTTGACCTACCCTAAGGCGGCACTGTAGGTGTGAGATTAAATCCTTAGAATGGTAGGATAAACTGCATGCATGACATCACGTTTATTATTCCTAAAATTATTATATGTTGTGGTGTATGATTCGATTTATATTTCTGTCATAATTTATTTTACAACTACATATCATCTCAAGATGACTAGACTGCTTATATGACTAAAATTGACTGATGATGACTTCCTAAAAGTGGAAAAGTAACAAGAACGTTGAACTCAATAATCGAGAATGCAAATTAATTCTTGGTAGAGGATTCTCCTCTTGAGCCTTCAAATTTAAGTGACAAGAATGTCACTGCTGTCACTTGTGTTGAATGAGAGACAAGACAAAATTAGTTCAAAGATGACGAGAATGATTTGGTATCAATCTCACTAGACATCCCACAGTTCAAGAGTAGTGGCTACTCAAATGAACTGCTAGTTCACGACCATTTCCTTTAAAGAAAGCCAAGAATGGGAAGGCAAATGTCTACAAGTGTAAATCATCTAAACTAAATAAGTTAAAGGCTAAACCGAAATATTAATAAAAGAAAGTAAAGGATAAGGAAGTGATTTTGGATCACTAACCTACGAATCCATAAAGACTTTCTTAACCGAGCAATTTGACTCAGAAGCTAAAGTTATTTTTGTAAGAACAAGGTAGCCGGGCATTCATGATGAAGAGTAGACAACGGGCAGTTATTTTAGATAAGATAGTGGGAGTGATATAAGGAAATAAATTTCGGATTGTAATCCTTGAATATCGCAGAAATCTAATTTCTGTTTTTCAGATTCGTTGGAACAAATGGATTCACTTTCACAACGATAATATAGTTGCCTTAAATAAAGTGAATATGACATTTGTATACGATTCTGAGACTCGGACTTTTGTCTGATAAAGTTAGAACCACTAAGTAATGCTGAAAAAATAGATGTAACACATCATAAACTATTAAGACAAATGGTTTCCATATTTAGATAAATGATTCTTCAGCATCTATTGATTAGTGCATATATCCTAAAGATAAGATCTGAAGACTGGCTAAGGGTGATTCCTATATCCCAGTCTAAGAACACTATCTCAAAGGAAAAAATGACAATGTTACCTTTCAATTAGGAAAGGGTAATAGAGCTAAAGAAGTATCATAGCTTGTTCATATTGACCTTCGGGGTCTTAGAAGATACAAGCTAGTGGGAGTTTTTGAGTAATAGACATTTTGTCTAATGACTACTTGAAACGCCTATTAGTTTGTCTAAATATTTGGAGGAATCTCTGATATTACCAGAGAAACGAGTATTCCATGCTTAGATATAGGCTATGACATAGTATTAGGGACTGATGCTCGGCCTACCTCCGAGTGAAACGATTTCACTGAAAGGACAAACCATGTATTGTCTTGTATAGTTATTGATATGCTACAATACACTGCTAAACTCGATTAAGATATTGGTTGAAAAATAATGGTTCACATTTTCATGTGATGCCGAGAAGTCTGACTAGAAGATGCCTATGAATTTATGGATAAGGAGTGAAGTACCTTTACACCACTTCCGCAAACAGAGGCATTTACCACTTGTGCTTGAAGGTAGGACTGGAGATTTTGCATACACGTTCAGATGGTGACTGATACTGAAATATCTTGATGCAATAAGCAAAGGTTGGTTATAAGATTCCTAAGATCGGATAATGACGGTTGAACTGTCACAGCCTTTCTAAAAGAATGTTTAAATAACAACCTTAGACCTTAAAGTACAGTTACTCAAGGAGTTACTATCTGATTTAATCAGACCACATCCAAAATTGGTTGTTGGAGGTTACACTAATAAATACTACTGAATAAGATCAGAATATCAATTCACCTTAAAGCAGTGGGAGTATGGTTTAACCATTGACCCGCTATGATTATTATAACCTATGGTCCTCTGGAAGGACTGTATAAGATTCTGATAAATGGAGGTTGGTTTAAATCCACATACCTGTAAATGGAGGTTGGGTACTTCAATTCTGTTCACGATCTTGTAGAACCACCTGAGTGTCTCAGGCCTAGTGGGAGAAATTGGATCTGCATGGAAAAGAGTCGAATGAATGAGAAATTTTATCTTTCTAAGCAAAGCCAAGAGGTCTAGGGGTAATTCCCTGAGAAGTAGATAGTTCAATAGGGGTGATGCCCTGAACCCCAAGTTTATCTTAAACCTTGGGGTTGTCCGACTTATGTGAAGTGGATGATTCCTGACAAACTAGAAGCCATATATGATAAATGTCTATTTGTGGGCTATCCTAGAGAAACTAGAGGATACCAGTTTTACCACCCTGGAGAACAAAAGGTGTTTGTTGCTAGGACTGGCCACTTCCTAGAGAAAGAGTTTATTCTGGAAAGGGCCAGTGGGAGTAAAATTTATCTTGAAGAAATTCAAGAACCACTTACGGATAATAATCAGTTGATGGAGGCAGAGCAGGCACCACCTAATGAGGTGGTGCAAGTCCCTACTCCAAACACAGTAGCACCTCAAAAATCCACCAGGGAATGCAATGAACCCGATAGGTACACAGGTGTATACCTCATGGAAGATGAGGAACCTAAAACTCACGAGGAGGTGCTAATGAGGCCTGACAAAGAGAAATGGCTTGAAGCCATGGATTCTGAAATGGAGTCCATGAAAGACAACCAAGTTTGGGACTTAGTTGATCCACCTGAAGGAATAGTTCATATAGGGTGTAAATGGGTCTTTAAGAGAAAGACCGACATGGATGGTAACGTAGTCACTTACAAGGCTAGGTTAGTGGCAAAAGGTTATAAGCAAAGACAAGGTATTGACTATGATGAAACCTTTTCGCCCGTTGCCATGTTAAGGACCATTAGAATTCTACTTGCTATTTCAGCATACCATGATTACGAAATCTGGCAGATGGATGTGAAAACAGATTTCCTTAATGGGAATCTGTCTGAGGAGGTGTACATGACACATCCTGAGGGTTTCACAACCAATGACGCCAGGATGGTGTGCAAGCTGCAAAGGTCCATTTATGGACTGAAGCAAGCTTCTCGGAGTTGGAATCTTTGCTTTGATAAGACAATCAAACAGTTTGATTTTATCAAGAACGAAGATGAGCCCTGTGTTTACAAGAAGGTTAGTGGGAGTGTAGTCGTTTTCTTGGTGCTTTATGTAGACGACATACTGCTGATAGGGAATGATGTACCCATGTTACAGTCGGTTAAGGTTTGGTTATCCAAGAACTTCTCTATGAAGGACTTGGGAGAAGCAGCTTATACTTTAGGGATTAAGATCTACAGAGATAGGTCTAAAAGGTTTCTTGGTTTGTCACAATCTACCTATATAGACAAGATGCTGAAAAGGTTCAGCATGGAGCAATCCAAGAGAGGGTTGCTGCCCATGTCACATGGGGTCTATCGGTCAAAGAAAATGTGTCTTAAGAAAGAGGAGGAAATGGCATGCATGTCCAATGTCCCTTATGCTTCGGCTATCGGGTCTATCATGTATGCCATGTTGTGTACAAGACCAGATGTCTCGTACCCTCTTAGTATGACTAGTAGGTACCAGGAGAATCCAAGTGATGGTCACGGGGTTGCTGTCAAGAATATCTAGAAGTACATGAAGCGTACTATGGATATGTTCTTAGTCTTTGGGAATCATGATTTGGTATTACGAGGTTATAAAGATGCCAGTTTTCAGACTGACGTGGATGACTTTAAGTCACAGTATGGATTTGTTTTTACGCCTAACGGCGGAGCAGTGAGCAAGAAGAGTTCCAAGCAGGATATTACTGCAGATTCTACAACAGAAGCCGAGTACACAGCAGCCTCGGAGGTGGCAAAGGAAGCAGTTTGGATGAAGAACTTCATTACTGAACTTGGTGTAGTTCCCTCTATTGAAGGTCTAGTTCCACTGTACTGCGACATTAATGGGGCAATTGCTTAGTCCAAGGAACCAAGGTCTCATCAGAAGTCCAAACATGTATTACGGCGCTACACCTGATTAGAGATAGTTGATAGAGGAGATGTAAGGATAGAGAAAGTCCACACAATGATAACATAGCTAGTCCGTTGACCAAGGCATTGTCACAAGCCAAACATGAGAAACATGTTCACATGTATGGGCTTAGGCATATGGGTGATTGGCTTTAGGCCAAGTGGGAGATTGTTGAATTGGTGTCCTAAACTCAATCGGGTTGGACCAGATCCGACCGGTTCGGGTCAATTACAGTCTATTTAAGTTCATGTAATAACTTTATTATGAATAATAAGAGCACTTTTGTTATTATATACTTTGTTTATTTATTAGACCAATTAGTAATATTATGTATATGATAACGCTCTTAGTATTAAACTGTGATAGAGAAACCATGATAGTGATTATGGTTGATGAGATCTCTAATCTCTTTAATAAGTTTGATAATTAAATGTATCTAGGCTGATGTACTGTTGAATAGGGCTTTGACAGTGCGAACATGCTAGCACATATTAGATGTCTTCTGTCTTTAAGGGCAGGGATAGATCTCATCTATCAAAGTGTAGAGACACTTGGACTGTACGTGGACGTGTATTAAAGAATGCGTACGTTAGACTGACCCACTTACACTGTTAAGTGTTATACTATGTGACGGTTGTGTAATTATCCTTAGGACCGGAGTTTACATGGCATCACGGTGTGTATTGTCATGCTTTGACACTATTGAGGTTTTCCCTAACCGTGGGGCGATCATGCGGTAGTGATCGGGTATGATACTGAAGCATGAGTATACATGTTAGGTCGTCTGGGAATCGTGTACCCTAAGAGTAGGAGTAAATATCCGAAAGGGCCTTCCCGTAAGGAATGTTTGGTTCTCGTGAATATTTGCAAAGTGAGAGTAAATGAGTTATTCTGAGAGAGCTTGATGTCTGGATTATGGGAGTAAATGAGTTATCCCGTAAGGAATGTCTAGTTCTCTTACATTGTTGGCATGTTAGGGCATTCACACCAGAAGCCATATTTTTTATTTCTAAAATAATATAAATAATATATATCCCTATTTTACAACATCTCAATTTAGAACACTCCACAAAAGCATCATTATCCCTATCTTTAACCATTAAAATAAAGATAGTGCTTTAAAATAGGGATAATGCTCCACAAATTAGGATACACTGTTCATTGACCATAAAATAGGGATAGGGATGAGGCTTCTGCTATGGAAGCATTTGAGGGAAAATTTCATTTATTATCTTTATTTTAGAGAGGCTTCTGCTACAAATGCCCTTATGCATTTCTGTATCATGTCATGGACATCCTTCTTCATATATGGCCAATAAAACAACCTCTTGACCCTGCTGTAACAAGCTCTCACCCTTGAGTGTCCCTCAATTGGGCTTGAATGTAACTGTTCTAAGATCTTCTGCATCAAATCACTATTATCTCCTACCTAAACTCTGCCCTTATACTTTAGGATCCATTGTTGTATAGTGAAATGAGGAACTGGGTTGTTGCAATTACCAAGGCCCTGAATTTTTCCACAACAGCTTCATCTCTCTGATAGCTGGAAGATACCTCTTGGATCCAAGAGGGGGATGCTGAACTGATGATTAACATTTGTCCTCCCTGATGTTCTTGCCTGGACAATGCATCTGCCACCACATTGTCACTTGCTCTTTTGTGTTCAATGGAAAATTCTAGGCCCATAAGCTTGGTCACTCCTTTTTGTTTCAAATGGGTGGTTGCCTTCTGATCCAGGAGGAACTTAAGGCTTTGTTGGTCTGTCTTGATAATGAAATGTCTGTCTTGAATGTACTGTCTCCATTTGGTCATAGCCATCAAAACAGCCGGCAACTCTTTTTCATAGATAGACAACCCTAGTTCCTTAGAATTGAATGCTCTACTCAAATATGTCACTGGTTTTCTTCCTTGTAACAAGACATGCCCCCAACCCTTTACTGCACGTAGCTGTTTCAATACAAAAAGGCAGTTCAAAACCTGGGAGAGTGATTACAGGTGGAGTGCACATGGCATTTTTCAACTTCAAGAAGGCATCATTGGCTGCCTGATCCCAAAGATAACCAACCTTCTTCCGTAACTCTGTACAAACCTCCTGTAAAAACCAGTGAGGCCTAAAAAACCCTCATCAACTCTGTCTCATTCTTGGGTACGGGCCAATTGGACATGGCCCTAGTCTTCTCTAGATCTATAAACACTTGTCCGTCTTGAATTATATGTCCTAAGTACTCCACTCTACTCTGGACAAAGGAACATTTAGACAGTTTCCCAAAGAACTGATTCTTTCTCAAGGCAGATAGGACCTCTCTGGTGCTACCAATTAGAGGAATTAGAGGTTTTCAAAAGATGGGAAAGAGAAAACTTGTATTTACACAGAAAAGTTATAGACTAAATTGTAATAAGTTGAAATCTATATTATATTTAAGAGCGAAAAACTGCTAATTAGCCCGTTTAAGGTCAATTACCCGACCCGGACCCGTGAAGTAAATATATAAAAATAAAAAATAAAAAAATAAAAAAAATGCTCCCACGTCTCAACTGCACGTAACTCCTGCTGCAATATATCCGCCGCACGCGTTTCCGTCGGTTCTATTTCCAGCAAAACGCCCCACGTCCCCACCCAAACGATAAAGCCCCAATTCATTTTTTTCTAAAAAAAATCGTTGTTGCTCCATTCCTCCCCAAATCAATTTGGTTTCCCAACCTCTGCAGCCCTTGAAGATGTGTATATAGGATATTTGATGGATTCATGTATCTTTCATGTTCACTCGATTGCAGCCCTTAAAGATGTCCATACGGGCTCTTTGATGGATTGATGTCTCTTCCCATGCTCACTCAATTGTATGAAAGGTGAGTCATTTTTATTTTGTTGCCTTTTTTTTTCTTTTGAAAGATGTGGATTTGCCAACTTAAAAATCGGGATTTGTTTATAAAAATGCCCCACGTCTCCACCCAAACGATAAAGCCTCAATTCATTTTTCTTCTAAAAAAGAATCGTTGCTGCTCCATTCCTCCCCAAATCAATTTGGTTTCCCAGCCTCTGCAGCCCTTGAAGATGTGTATATAGGATATTTGATGGATTCATGTATCTTTCATGTTCACTCGATTGCAGCACTTGAAGATGTCTGTACGGGCTCTTTGATGGATTGATGTCTCTTCCCATGTTCACTCAATTGTATGAAAGGTGAGTCATTTTTATTTTGCTGCCTTTTTTTCTTTTGAAAGATGTGGATTTTCCAACTTAAAAATCGGGATTTGTTTATAAAAAATTTCCTCCCCTATTCAATTATTATTAATTTGTTAGGTATGATTTATGTTTCTTCTACTCAATGATAGATGGGTTCTTTCTTTTATAGGGTAGGGCAAAGGAGTTGGTAGTGTTCTACGTTAGGATTAGGTTGGCGAAACATATGATGGGCTCTGGCCGATTCCGTCGAGGACTTCATTGTTTTGCCAAAGCTGAAGTAGCAGTGTGATTTTATTATTATTATTTTGAAAGAGCAGTGCGGTTGCGGCGCCGCAGGAGGCGGCATAAGCTTATATGGTGGTTCTATATGAAGATACCTATATCCGTGAAATTCATGCAAAAAGGGTCACCATTCAGCCAAAAAACATTCAATTGACTAGGAGGATTAGGGGTGAACGTGCTTTGTGGGATTTTAAGTTTCTGGGTTTCATATGGATTTGATAAATTTTTAGATTGAAAATGTTCTGCACTTCAAATGTTTGATGGTTGATTTATATAATGAGTTCCGATTGTTTTGTTTTAAGCAATGCATTTATAATTTCTACTTGCAAAGCAATTTGTGTTTATATGAAAAAAAGATTGAGAAGGAGGTGAATTGGGTTAGATATGGAAGATGGAGGATGGGTGGCAAGAAAATGGGCGGCAGGGCTGGTGGGGGTGGAGGGGCTGGTGAGGTTGGAGGGGCTGAATGAATATAGGAAAAAAAAAATAGGGTTATATCCATTGTTATTTTGTTGGAGTGGAAATTTTTGACAAGTGTGGTGCCATAGGTAAAAATGACATCATAGTTTTTACACTGTGGTGCAATGGACATATATAAAAGTCACTGTGGTGCCTTGAGTAGATTGACATACGGAGGTGTGGTGCCCCTTAATATGGGTGCCCAAGTAAAAAATATGTGGTGCCTTTAAAACCACCCTTTTATTATTTGTGTGTTCCTTATTCTTTCAATTTATATTGATACTTCTTACATTATCTTTATTTAGTATTTTTGGGGAGATTTTTCGGCCTCACAGAATGAGATTGGGGGATAATTTACATACCTTGGGTTACAACTTCTATGAGTAACAGAGTGGTGGAGGTCTTAGGTAATTTCATTTTCTCTTCCAATTATTAGTGTCTGTTATGGAATTCATTATCACTATATTGTTGTGTCTCTTAGATGGCGTCTTTTAAATTTGTTTCTTTGATGGCGGTTTAGTCTTTGGTAAGTCATTTTATTCTTTGGATTTGTTTGGTGTTGTTACCCACCTTTTTTTGGTAGCGGTGTTCGTGGGGGTAATGCATATTAAAAGCTTTTCAAACATTTCAACCCAATGATGTAAGGTTTTTTTTGTGTCATTGTGTTTTTGGTTGATTTCAGATTCTAAGCTTTTGTATTCATGTCTCAGTTGAAGAAAATGGCTGAGTTTGAGGAGGAAAAATGGTGTTGCTGAAGCAGAACATTGAAGCTTATGGTATTCTCCGGTGAAAATGACATGAAATATTTCAGGTGCGTTTTTGGTTGTTGCCACATCAATTTGTGTCCTCATTAAATTGCTTAGACAACAATAGCTGACATTGATATATCATACACAAGCTATAGCTCTAGCGATGCTCTTACTCTACTTCCAAGACATCGCATCACCAAGACGGGTGTGATTGTGAAACATGACATTCTGGGAAATTAAAACATTTGTCATAGGCTACAAACTGTTTTACATCTTCTATTGTTTCATTAATCCATGCTCACTTTTATGATCATGTTTACTCTTCCTACAATCATCAAAATGTTGCAATGATTTTTTTTCTGAATTGAGTAGCATTGGTTCTCCGTCAGTCCATCTTCGTTAAATTCGAGTGTAAGTGAAGTTATGTTGTTACAGAACTATTTTTTAGGTTTATGGAGGGGGAAGTGGAAGCTGAATGCAGGTGCATTGCACGTTTTTTTGTGCGGAACAAGAATGTCATTTCTCGAAGCACTCTCATTTTTACCTTATTGTTTTTGGCTTAGTTGATCTATTTAATATTTAATACAAATGCATATAGTGATGGTTGTCTTCTCTTTTCAAGTAATATGTTTGAGTTAATTGCAGGTGCATGCATTATCTAATTATCTAATGTTTGAAGATCATTGGGTTGCATTGTTGCTAAGTAGTTGTATTTTGTTTCGCTTTCATCTATGATGTCTTTTGAAGTTAACGGTTTGATCATATTTGAAGCAACTACCCTGCTTAATTATGTTTGATCATATTCTGAGTTCTACTTAGCTATCCATATGTGAATTATTTTGCTTGCGTTGTGGTTTAACTGAAGAGTCTTAGAAAGTCGTGAACTCTTTTTTCCACAGTTTTAATTCGGTTGAAGCAATTGTTGAAGGTTTTTTTTTTTTCCTTCCCCTTCAGGAAGTCTGCTTTACTTTCAAGTTTGATTTTATATTTTTTATGATTTTGATTGCTTGGTATTGTATTTATTGTATTTTTAACCCAATTTATGAATACGCTGGTGTCAAAATGGAGAATTCTCAAACCTTTATAGTCTTTTTTTTATAACGGACTCCTTAATATAGTCTTAAAGCAAATTATTGTAGTATATAATTAAGTATGCTCATGTATGTATATATTCATTGTGTACATTCATTAATATTACAGTTTTTTTTAAAACTTACACTATCTCGTGCATTGCACGAGTTTTCTACTAGTTTAATTATATTATTGTATGTGATAGCAATTTTGTGGTGTGTCAAAAATTTGCGTTATAGTCAGGATCCAGTGGGCCTAACTACAGCAACAAAATGTAAAAATACAGCCCAATTAATATTTGTATAACGGGAGCCCATATCCTTTTGGGATAACTACCGATCCATCCTTCAATTTGCCGTATCACTCAAGAAAAATGAAAAACAAATCAGAGCCGTAGGTAGGAGTGAGCAATTCATAATAAAGTAGTTAATAACCACAACTGTATTCCACTTTCTCTCAGCTAGGGTTCTTCCGCAATGGCTATGCAATTAGGCCTTTCAAGAGTTATCATACTCATCGGAGCCGGTACTTTTCCTCATCTCGATATTTGTTACTGGCTATTATTCATATACTGATTAATGTTAACGGAGTGCAGTTTTGATCTGAGTCTCTGTGAGTATTTTGTTTCATTGTAGGATCTGCGGGGACTATACTGTTACAGAAGAATAAATTATCTGATTTAGTCCACGAACTTCAGGTGCCTTTCCTCTCGTGATCTGATATTTGAATATCGGTTTTTCTCTGTCGCGTTTTTCTCATTGTAGCTTTCTAGTTCGTGAATATTTAGAGTAGCACCGGAAGCTTGTTTTGTACTGTTCCTTGATGCATTCAAACGAATGTTGGTTAATTCATGTTCATTTGCTTCCGTGTAATGGTAAATTTGTTCAGCTCACAAACTCCTTTTTTATTGTTATTGTTTTGTTATGTACTGTTACGTACAACTGGAAGTTTGTTTTATACAGTCTTTGATGTATTCAAATGGTTTTGGTTAACTGGCAAATTTGGTTAACTAATAATTTTCTAGCTCTGGGTATGCAGGACAGCATATATATATTTTCTTTTGGATTTCTGTTATTTTGGTAGTAAAGTGTGTTTGGTGGTAGATTTTGAGCCATTTATGCGTCGGATTTGTCTTGGATATTTGGAAGTGTATGTTGAGAAGTGACTCTGGGGCTCTTTCCAGAGCAGCCTTCCAGGGAATTGTAATACAAAGTGCTTAGTGGTGCCACTTTATGTGTCATGTCTATTAGGGTACTCAATGTAGTCATCAGATTTTGGATAAAATGGTAGGAACGATGTATTTTTTTTCATTTTGTTTGTGTTTTGACCATTGGGACGGTGGTGACCTGACTTAAGATGATTTTGTGCACCCTTTTTATGAAATTTGTGGAAGAATATGAATTAATATTATATGATTCGTTGAGCAGGATTTTTTTTTTTTTTGGAAAGGAATTGCACAGGATTTTAATATATTCATTTTGAATGGGTTGTTTGCCAGGAGTTACTTACTGGTAAGAAAGATGGGCAATCAGAAGCTGATCCTGATGCTATCGCTGCTCAGGTGAATTGAGTATCCAAAAAACCATTTTTTTTAATCTGCTTAGAGAGCCAAATCTGTACTAGGGAGTGTGCTTCTGTGCATAAAACTGAGGACATAATTGTTTCATTTCTTCAACCTTATTTAAGAAAATTTAAGAAAATATGAATAGTTAAATTTTCTAGGGTTTGCTCAAGTTTCGACTAGAATCCCTACTATTTTTTGTTTTTGTTTTTGTTTTTCTAGCATGTTTGTTTGCAATTATTCTCAACAGTTTTATACGCTATGCTGTAGTCAATTCTTATCTACAATCAGAATAAAGAATTTATGTTATTTTTGTTCCGCTTAATGGTATTTCACACAAACATGCCCAACATTTTCGGTCACTAGTTAATCACAAAGCTTTTTTTGTGCTATCATTCTTGAAATCTGTATTGCTATGCAATTTATTTTAATATGGTCCACAGTACCACTGGAGCATTTTGTTGTTATTTCCTATAAACTAGGTCTCTTGCTTTTCCGACTTTTATTTTACAGATACGTCGCTTGGCTATGGACGTTAGACAACTGGCTTCTGGTCAATCAGTTACCGTCCTCAACGGGGGTTCCGGACAAAATGGTTCTTTCCAGAAATCTATATGCTTCACTTTTTTCTGTTGAATGCTTTTACAATGAGTTTTCTGTTTTAACTCTATTTGGGTTCTGGTGAATTGTGCACCAAGTTGCTATTATTTAGGGGGTTTTTGGATATGAAAATGAAGCCTCTATTTGTTCTTAGTCATCTTCTTCGCTCGCAGTCCTAGCATCCCTTGTGGTACCAGCAGCTGTCGCGGGGGCGGTGGGTTATGGATACATGAAGTGGAAGGTTTGTGACCTTGGTGCCTTAAAGATTTTCATTCTAGTAAAATTTGTCTGCTCGTATCTTCTTCTCAAAGTTTGTTGCTAGTCGTGTTTTGCATATAATGGTGCACTTTGTCTCTCTGTTGTTTTTATTTTGATCCTAACAAGTTACCGTTTTTCTTCTATCCATTTAGGGTCTTACATTCTCAGATCTTATGTATGTAACAAAGCAAAATATGACGGCTGCGGTTACGAACTTGACGAAACATCTGGAGAATGTCACAGAAGCTGTTTCTGTAAGTATGGCTCGCCAGGGTAGAAAGCATTGCTTTGTTTTTACTGAATACTTGTTGCCTTCCCTGGAATTGCGATTTCCTTCTTTCTGTTACTCATGATTTTTTCAAACCGAGGAAAATGTTTCCCATATTTTATTTTATTTCTCTACATTTCCAGATTAGCATTGACTGGTACTGGCAGCAATTAAATCAATTTCTAATTTACATCCTTTCGTATTTACACTGTCCTGCCGGTTCGTTAGTTGAATATCTGCATGCCTGTGAAGTGTGATTTTTCATTCGAAAATAACTTAGTGCAGTTGGAGGGCAATATAGCTGGGTTGCCCGAGACAGCCTTTCATCTTGTTTTTCTAATGGCTCACGTCTTCTCTAGGGTGGCGTCTCTTTGGCTAGAACTAAATCTAACTTTATTTTTAAACAAAGAATCTGTCACTTAAATATGTGTCTGTGTTCAATATGTGTAACTATTTTCAGGTGACTTATCCTTGTGTTTCTCTGGAAACTGTGATCCCTTATTGTTACCCTACGTACTACTGAGCTTTAATTAATCAGCGAATCAGAAGTTGCAAATTGCAAATCCGCACACTCGTACCAATCTGGAGCACCATTAATTTGAATTGCCAAATTTTCTTATTGCAACTGTTTCCTATGACACTACTCCGTGTCGGAAGGGCTTACAATGATATCTAAATTGTGCTATGGTGTTCCCTTTTCCAAAAGAATCAATTTGTATATTGTTTTCATGGTTTTATTTCATTGTGAAAAACTTCTATGAATTTCAAGTCTATGAAATGTATGCCACTGCTTTAACTTGAAATACAATAAATTTGAAACCTACTTCCAGTATGTGCTGGGCTCTAGTTACAGTTGATCTTTAGTTGCCAAATTACAAGTGGCATATTTCAGATATATACAATTGTACCATAAGTGATACACCATCTATTTGAAATGTTAAATTCATCTATACCAATATTGTCCTACGAAATTACTTTGTGTTGGAAGGACTTTCAAGAATATTCGGGTTTTGCATTAGCAACTGCAAGCATCCATGGTTTATATTCTATGAAATGTTTGTCTTTATGGTAGACCTGCAAGGTTATATCCTTAGCTTTTATACATGGAGGATTCTATATACCACAGGTGTTCCAGTTTATTTTTTATTTTTGGTGAAAATGTTTCCGAACCTGTCAGTGTTTCTGCATCTCATCTTACCTTCTACCCAAAGGCCTGAGTGCTACAACATAAGTCCTATCATTGCACTTGATTAATAACATCCTCGCTGTTTCCTGTCCGAATTTTTGTGGTTTAAACTTTATATGCAGAATAATTGCACTTTCAATGTTTGTGTATTGATCACAAAAAAAACATATAAACTACTACTGAATGGCCTACCCTTATTTACTAAGGCCTTTTGGTGCTTTGACGGTTGATATCTTATTGTTCCAAATCTTAAAAGGATTCTCTTATTCTCTTACTATTGCTTGTTAACACTTCGAAAGATATACATGCATACATACATACATACATAGATAGATACATATTTATTATGTTGTATTACTACGTGACAAACTATGGGAGATATAGCACATGCTGAAATGTCTGTATATGTGTATAGCTAAATATGTGGTACATATGTATGCACGTATACATGTGTATATGTATGTACGTACGTAGGTTGTTTATACGCACTTGCATGTAAATGTGTGTGCATATGTGTATCTATTTTTCTCTCCTTTCACATGGTTTCTGATCCATCACCTCTTGGCAGGCAACTAAGAGGCACTTGACTCAACGAATTGAGAACTTGGATGGTAGAGTGCAAGATCAAGTGGAACTTTCGAAACTGATTAGGAATGATGTATGATCATAATTATGTGCTTTATTTCATTTATTTAGTTATTCATTTTAAATCTTCTTTTTAGTTGGTGTGGTGGATGTGGTGAGGTAAAACGTTCTTTAGTTTCGTAATGTGAATAGATTCATTACGCTTTATATTTGAAAGAAATTCAACCCCTTTGACCTAAATCCGGTGCGATGCAGATCTCTGATGTGCGTGATGATATCTCACAAGTCACGTTTTTCCTTGATGATATGGAGAAAAGGGTTTATGCTTTGGTGAGTTCATCTTATTTTATTCCGTTGAAGATTTGGTAAGTTTTTGTTTTATCAAACGAACATATGCTGCTGGATAACATTTCAAAAACAATTTTGCATATGGCAAGCATTGTGCTATTCAAAATTCATCTGTAATCTATTTCCCTTTCTGTAAGGTAACAGAAAAGTCAATAGGTGTCACATTTGAAGGACAACAATACGCTGTTGAATAACATGCACACAGTTCCCCTTTTGAATAAAAGGCCATGTGCATTATGTGATGTTATAATTAGGTGGCGGGTTTGAGGTTGTTGTCAGCTAAAATCAATGTCTCACTTTTGAAGTACAACAATTTGCTGTTTATTAACATGCATGTGGTTTTCTTTTTCAAATTAAGGGACATGTGCATGGTATGATGTTATAATTAGGTGGTGGATTTGTAGTCGTTGCCCCAGATAGAATCAATGTAGAGTAGTATGTTTTTGCTGTTTTGGATTACTTTTTCTTTCGCCAAGTCTAAATTTGAGTGATAATATTATTTTGGCTTCCCGGTTGAAATGGGGGAAAGTAGGTGTTTGCCGTCAGGGTCTTATTCAGCAATCATAGTGTTGGTTCTCTACACTTTCCCTTCTGAATCATTAAAATTTCCTTTGTCAATGCAGGGTGACAAGATGAATTCATTGGATGACAAACAGGTAAAAGATGCTTAAATTGTTATGGTTTATTTTTATTTATTTTTATTTTTGCTTGAATTGTTAATGTTATTAGATTTAAATGCTCTCATTTGAGCACATGCTGTTGCTACTTTTCTCCAAGTCCTGGTCTGTTTGCTGATGGTTTTGAAATTTAGACCTACAGGAAATGTAAACTAGATTTTCTGCTTTGTCATGTTGTCTTTTGTTGTTTTCTATGTGTTTTAGCTCCCAAATTCTCTTTTGAATTTATGATCTAGTACTAGTATTGCAAAGTGTTTTTATATTAATTTTGCATGCTGTTGAATATCGAGCAAATTTAAACCATTGCCAACCAGATATGTAACCTAGAGTTAGCTTGCTTAAGTTGTGTCGTTTTGCTGTTAGTCTATTCATACTGTTGCAAATTTCTTTGTATCTTGCGTTGCTGTTGAACATGAACTGATGAAGCAGAACACAAAACCTTGCCATTGATATATCTTCTCAGTTGATGCTTTGATGTTGATTGCAATATTTCTTATTATCACTTCAGGATGTTGCGAATGCTGGTGTTTTATACTTATGCGGTCTTGTTCACGGGAAAAAAATGAAATTGCCAGAAAGGATCCAGGTATTCATTGATTTTTGTAACTCATGCCAATCTCTTTTACAATTTTCTGGCTTCCTGTCCTTTGTCCCCCTTTTTTTCTGTTTTGTTGGGCCATTCTGCTCATTGGTTAACATGTGATCGTCTTTGTCAGGCGGAGATCAATGTTGTTGGCAACTCAACACCTAGTCTCATGGTATATGCCCCCCTTTTTATATTATTATATTTTTTAAAATTTCATCTTTGTCACTTCAATCTAGACGCTAGTAATAGTACCTTACAGGGATGCCGATAGTAGACACTCATGAATTTATTCATTACTCAATGAAATGTTGGCGTTTGCATGAGCTTAAGAGCTTTGCTCGTGGATTTTTCCATCATTACTTGCTTACGAGAACACATATAATTGAAATTTTTTAGTAGATCTTTTTTGGGATAAAGTTCTTTATTTATTATTTACTTTTCTTTTGGTAAATAAAGATTTGAGAGATTTTTCCCAAAAAAGGTTGAGCTGTTTGGTTTTCAGAAATCTGAAATTTCCAAACGAAAGAGGATGGCATCATCTGTTGTGCTATCCATTGTAGGTCCCACCTTTCCCCTTTCCCTCGACTTTCTCTTTTATTTGGGGGAGGGAAGGGTCATACTTTTATCGGGAGGGAGGGAGGGACGGAGGGACGGAGGGGTGATACTTTTATTGGGAGAGGGAGGGAGGGAAGGGTCATACTTTTATTGGGAGAGGGAGGGAGGGAAGGGGCATATATATATATATTTTTTTGGGGGGGGGGGGGGGGGGGGGGGGTGAGGTTGTTAAGGCGCTCTCCTAGGCAACGCCTAGGTGAGTGCCGATGTCTTAGCTCCTAGAAGGTAGGTGAGGGTCCGCTTCACGTGAAGCTGTACGAAAAATTGGGTTACGTGTGCACTTGATGAAACTTTTGACTACTTAGTACTTCTTTCTGAGTTGGTGCATGTATGGCTAGTTAATTGATATCATTGCAATTGGTTTGATGTGGCTGGAGCTTAGAGTGCTCACAAGGCACAACTGAATATTTATATGATAGGGTATTGAGCTTTTTGTGGACTTTTACTGATTTTTTCTTCAATTGGTTTCTACTTTTCAACCGTGTTTCCATGATCGCCTAGCCATTGGGCAACGCGTTGGTGACTTAGGCGACTTAAGATCGCATAGGCTTTGCTTATTTCCTTAACTATGGGTGGAGAGGGGGGAGGGGGGAGGGGGGGGGGGTTGGTTGGCGTTTGGTGTTGCAAACACAAACACCTTTCTTTCATCAAAGGTTTGCAAAATCATAATAGGTCTATCAGTTCTTTGTTGTGAAGTTATCATATGCTTGACTTAATTACAGGTTGAGCTAAAGGTTATTTCATTCCAGAGTTAACACTTTTAGCTACTTTGATACAGGGTCTCAAGGATGTTGTAGATGCATTAGAACCAGAAAGTAACAGCAGGAAATTCATTACAGATGGCGGCATTTCTGGAGATGGGACTGAAAGCTTGAGTGGCGGCAGGACTAGAAGTATTGTCAGGTATATTATGCAGTCTAGTCTTTTTATTACCTTAGATAGATTTCTCAACAAAGGGAATGTGAAAGGCTTGGAGAAGGGTTTCTCCATCTGTGTTTTGAAAGACCGGTTTGTGTGGCGTCTGGATGTCTTTATATAATAGATATTCTACGTGATCCTCGAATTTCCCTGAGATATTGTTGTGTTTGTAGGCGAGGAGGATCGATTAAGACTTGATTGTAGCAGCATATAAAAGGGAGCCCTGTTGGTAGCATATGCCTTATCGGTTCTTCATCATGACTACTAGTTAAACTTATTAGTTTTTCTTTATATTCGGGGTAGGATTCTTGGTGCCAGATGGATGTATGGTGCTTGAAATTTGTTTTTCTGCTTTCTGTGTTATGGTTACACTGTCACCTACCACGAGGGGGAAAAATGGAAAGGCGTTTATTTTGCAGCAATAATTATGTATAATCTCGTGATTTAGTAATGCTAAAATTGATAATGCACCTGTAATTATTAAGACAAGGAACATGAAGACATCCACAAACAAACTCTTTGTAAATTTGATGATCTCGTGGGTTTTTGTTTTTGCATATTTTTACTAGTTACTTACTATGTTAGTCTGGATTTCAATTTGATTGAGTCCCCAATTATATGTGTTCCTTCTGAATTGCAACGCAGATTTCATCCATGGCCTTTGTGGGTGTGACAAATTTCGAACGTGTATGCTCTTTATGGTGGGTATCATGTTTAGGGATGGCAATAGGTGAGTGGGTTCGGGGTTGACAATATTCATACCCTACCCATCGCATTTTCTATGCCCATACCTTACTGATATCCCATGTTGATAGAAAGTTTTAAACCTATACCCCTCCCTATTCATGGATATTTATTTTCATTCACGACTAAGCATTTCAGTTTCGTGTAATAATAAAGAAAGGAGGGATATTATACGGGGCTTTTACCAGTTGTGGCGCTCGAATTATTTTCATGGTGTTGCTAATAAACTCTTTTAAAGAAAACTAAGTTGTAAACGAGGACAACAAAACTACGTTAAACACATGAATACCTTTATAGTCACCATGGACTTTATGCCACTTCAAAGTGTATCGGGAACGGCTTCCATTTTGTTCTTGAGACTCAACTTAATTGATCGCTCTCACTTCCCAGAATACAATTTCAGTTATTTGGTAGTTGAGGTTGAGGATCATGCTTGATTGCAAAGTGTTGATCTATGGTGCAAAGGAAGACTTCAACTCGTACTTTCCAACTCTTGAAGTTAAAACCCGTAATTGGAGGAATAGCGCTTAAATGAGCAGATATATATAATAAAGCATAATTTAAAACTTGACACTTAAATCCGACGAACAACTAAAGTCAAACAAAGGTATATAAACTTTTCCATCAATAGATATCAGCACGACATTAATATCTCATATTTGAACGACAATATTAATTCGTAATTGGCATCTAATAATCAAATTGACAATAAATCATGTCAAATTATAAATCAGTCTTTGGGTTGTGTCTATTATTCACATTGAAACGAAATAATTTTTACGTATTTATCACCACAATTGTATTTATAATTGGGGGAATGAGGGAAAATGACACCAACATTTCATCAATTAAGAAGAAGAACATGTTTTTGAAACTTTTGCATAAAGGACAAAACTATTTTATTTTATTTTTAATTTTAATTTCTGACGCAATTTTTTACACCCAAAAAAAAAAACCACACTTTCTCTCATCCATCTTTTTTTTAAACACTCATATGTCTCAATCTAGAACTCCAAATTTGAAAATTCTTCCACCAAATTTTTTATTTTTTCATTCTCTTTATTTTGAGACCACATTCAATATATTCCGACGTGATTTCCTAAAATCCGTTGTCGAAATTCACTATTGTTTGAAATTCACTGTCGATATACACTCATCTTCGGGATTCACTGGGGAGATTCAATGAGTGAATTTCGACAGTGAATCTCATGAAAAACGATGTAATTATATTGAACCAAGTCTCAAAACGAAGAGTATTAAAAAATAAAAAATTCAGTGAAAATTTATCGCGTTTGGACATCTAGATCAAAATATATGGTCGTTTGAAAATCGAGGAGGAAAAAGAAAAAACAAAACAAAAAACTGGAGCAGGCTTTAGGATTCAGGCGTCGGATTTTTTTTTTTTTTTTTTGTGTGTTTGTCTTTAAGGCTATAAAAATTATGGGAGTTGTCATTCTCCCTATAGAAAATATTAGGTTGTTCTGTTACTAAAAAATATTCCAAATGATGTCATTATCCTTAATTCTACTTTTATAATTATGCCAAACAATATCATTCATTTAGGTTGAATACTATCCGCATAATTTATAAATTAAAAAAAAAAGATTTTTACGTCCCACTGGTGAAAATTGATTTTCACATAGATGTGTTTCAATAAAATAAAAAAATAAAAAAACCACAGATGTCACTTTGGCAGCATATCTTTTCAACTAAACAACCGGGGCGCCCCTTGGGGGGCGAGGAGGGCAGAGCCTCCCAAAATCTATGAATTTAAGTGCGACGCGAAATTTTGACTCAATAGAATATATATTGTATTTTTAAATGTTAAGAGCACTTGTAGTAGAATCTGTAAATAATAATAAATCTGGATTTTAGAGAACCAAACGGTTCATATCTATCTAAAATACACATACAGTAGTGCCTCTCATCCGATCTGTACACAACAGATTTTAAAAGGGATTTGTTTTATGCCTGCGTGGTTGCTCCATTTCATTGCCTGCGTGGTTGCTCCATTTCATTGCCAATTTATGAGGATTTTGTATAAAAAAAATATTGCTTATTGTTTGTGTAGAATCAGATTCTAAAAGCTTTAACCATGCAAGAACAAAAGGTGCCGCTAGAGAAGAAGCTAAAATGGTCAAAACACCATGTTTTGTCGTTGAAGAGGGAAAAATCACGGCCAATTTATGTTCGAAATTCATATTTTTTATTAGAATAATTGAAACACTTTATCTTATGATATCTACCACTGGGATGACATATTCATAGGGACTATCTTTTCACACAAATGTTGTTTTACACTTACCAAGAGCCGAGAGTGGGTTTCGTTTGGATATTCCACACGCCTGCCATTCTGACCGTAAATGAGTCCGGAAAATATATACTATTCTGGCCAATTTATGGTCAATTCACACAAGCCGCCCATTCGGCCCCAATTTGAGTCGAATACGATCATTATACCGATTTTATTCTAGTCGAAATTTTGAATGTTTTTCATACTCAATACGAATCGAAAGACATTCGACTAAAATTGAGTACAAAAAACTTTTAATATTCTATCTGAAATTCAGTCAGAATCAATAGTGGTGCTCTTATATTGTTGTTGTTATCCTGACCCAATTCTAGTCTGAATGTGTAGAGTATTCCGGACTCAATATTGGTCAGAATGATGCTCTGACTATGTATGAGTTTGGAAAACTTCAAACATTCTACCTAAAATATGGTCAGAATCAACCAGTGTGGACTCTCAACACGTATATTCTGACCATATTTCAGTATAGATAATGTGTCATATTCTGACCAAACTTTGGTCTGAATGAACGCGCGTAAAATAAAAAAAATAAGGGTGAAATTGGAAAAAAAAATCTGTGTGGTAAGATAAAAATTTGTGTGAAAAGATATTCCATATTCATATTGGTGTGCACTGTTTATTTTTCCATCTTTTTTTCATTCTGAATAAGATGAAGTTGAACTTAACTCATTGCTTTTTTCTTTTTTCTTTTTTTTTTTTTTTTTTTTTTGGGGTTGCTATATCTGAAATTGAATCTTACCTCAAAATCACACGTGTTGGTGTAGGACTCTTCACGTTTGTTTAGTTCCTATTAATTTCTAAGAATCTTGATTCATGTTTTTATCCAGTGATGGATTTTTTTTTAGAGGGTACGTAGTGATGGATTTCTAATGACATTAGTTTCATAACACCAACATACTATTTCCTTAGGTGGGAAACCTAATTTAAGATTTACATCTCACAAATAGATTGAATTTTTTTTTTAATCTCTGGGCTTCAGGTTCAATTCATTCACTTCCAGATGTTTGTTTTTTGTTTTCTAATTAAGGGAGGATTCCTATTCTTATACTTAATTTCATTATTTATTATGTCATTTGCATGTTGGTTTATTTGCCTGTTTTAATTCTTCTTGATTATCTAATTAAAAAATGATGGTTTTGATTTTGCAGCTCCTTCTAATTTGACCCTCTTTGTAGCTAGGGTAGAAGCTGAGTCATTGTAATGTCGTTGGGATGTTCAGCTTACTGGTGGGGGACAAGGAGTGACTTCATGCAGATGGTTTTTCAATTCATCAAATGATTTTGGCTTCATTATGAACCAAACAGTGGATTTAGGGTAACGAATACTGAAATTGTCCTTATCACCCAATTTGTATTTTCACTGTTCTTATTTGTTTTGGTTTTGAACTAGTGCTAAAATATAATAAAAGCATAAAAACTGTGTAAATTATATACATTACACAAAGATTAAAAAGAGTCATAATTGCAATAAATGACTTAGCATTATTATATAATAACAAAAATTAGATAAGTAGATAAATAAGCTTCCAAATTTTTAGTCAAATATATACTTGAATAGATTTACTAAAATATTAATTGATGATATGTAAGTAGAGATTCTGTAAAATATCAAAAAGTGTTGTTTGAGTCTGTAAAATAAAGAATCTGTTAAGAAACACTGATGCAAGTGCTCTAATAAGGTATTGCTATAATGGTAAGCACTATAATATAATTTGATTAGTGATCAGTGTTCAAACCTTGCTAGAGGCAAAAAATATTGTTTTTTTGTTTCCCCTTTTTTATTATTTTTTTTATGAGTCTGGTTTACCTTTTTTTTAGAAAGGCATAAAACAATATTTACCCCCGATCCTAAATTTGGACAGGGACGCACTGCTAATCAATTTAAGAACATAATAAATGCAAATACCGCATTATAAACGAACCAAGTTTGAACATATTTTTTGTTCGTTTATCAAATGAATGATCTCGAACAAGCTTGTGACCTAAACGAACACAAGATTAAACAACAGATACACGACTCAGCTTAGCTCGGCTCGTTTATTATATAGCTCTAGTTGTTCCTTTAAATCTGAAGTTGCAGTTGTAACGCCCCGTTCCCGGATACCGAGTCCTTACCCGGAAATAGAACGTTCGGCACGTATAATATAAAATAAATTCTATATTATACGCAAGCCTCTACTACGTCGTATCGAGTTTTGCATTTACGGAAGCTAAAAGACTTGGGTGTATTTTTTTTATACTTACAAGATAAGAATAGAAACACAACATACTAAAGATAGAAAGATATCTTACAACAACGATACAAAAGTCTTACAACCGTACGAATGTTTAAAGGAAAGAGTACAACATCTCGTCTAACAAGTTTTCAAAAGAAAGTACAACATGTCTTGAAAAGTAAAGAGCAACATAGTACTTTACATAGTCTAATAAAATGAAGCATAATAAAAGAATAGCATGACAAGTCATCAAACATCATCCTCGAAGTCCTCGTCGAACTCCTGTTCCACCTGTTCGTCTTCTCAACCCCAAACACAACAAACATGCATTTGAGGTAAGTACAAAGGTACTTAGCAAGAAACAGAAGCTATTGCATTAACTAGATTTTACAAAGAAGGATTTACATAGTTATTAAATTATCTTTATTTGACCGACTCAATTCTAGGGTTCACTTCATGCTCATTAACACGTTGTGACTAAACGTTTCTAACTTAACTCAAGTTTGTTACACCGGCATTCAAGGACACTACGCATGGTGCTACCCACCACGAGGTATCGTTTGCAACCTATTAGTGGATCACACCAATAGTCACGGGTTAAAAACCCGATAGTGTACACGTTCGGCGAAGTTCCCTACCATGTAGCCGTTTATAGGCCAGTAGTGTTATTCACTTTATCTGACCGCCCACACATCGCGATATAGACAAGTGCCTTACCAAGAATGTTACGATGTTTAGTCTTTTACTACACACTTATGTAAATTATTAATCATTAACTAGCCATCTAAGTGTTTTCAATGTATGAGCTCACTTAACAACTCTACTCCCTTTTTTAGACTCTAGACACAACACCCTAGGCACATACATAGAAATTGATGAATACTTTATTCATCAAAGCACAAGCCATTCATACCCTTCCGACGGTCCCAAACTTCAACTCTATGGAAGAGTACATCCGGTGCCGGAACTAAACGCATTGGAAGTTTAATCGGGGCTTATTCATGTTCATTTAAGGTTATAAGATCAAGAAACAACACTTAAAACTAGTCTCGGGACTCAAAACTGATCAAACTCAAAACAGCATGTCCAGTGCGCCTGCACTGGATTCTGGTGGGCTTGCACCAAGGCTCTGAATGTAAAAATCGATTTCTGGATGCCCGGTGCGCCCGCACTGAGACTCTGAATGTAAAATTGGAGTTCCTTCTCCTCCAGTGCACCCGCACTGGACTTGGTGCGCCCGCACCAAGCGCAGTATACCCTAAAAACACAGTTTTCTACACTTAAACGGATCCCTAACACTTCCAAACATGTTCTTCAACCATGAACACATAAAAATAGTAGAAAGGTACCAATTTAACAACATATAGCATCATACACTAGCAACGTAACACTTATACAATAAATTAACACCATATTACTTCCAACACCAAGCCTTAACTTTACCAAACCATAATCAAAGCAATAGAGAAGATTTTCTTACTTGTTTCAAGCACAAAACCCCAGCAAAACTTGAAAAGTTTGCAGCAACTTCTCAAAGATCAACACAAAACCTATTTAATCCGCAACCAATTCAAGAACTAGTTGGGATCAAGGTTTCTAATTACTCCGAACTACGAATTACACCACTTCCTTCATCCAAACATGATCAAAACGTGATGAATCCAAGATTAGGGTTGTTTTCACACCTTACTAAAACCTGGAAATCTTAGTATCAATACGATCCTTGCCTTCTCACGATTTCGATGTCCTACTTGAATCTGAAAACCACCAAGAATTCATTTAGAATTCTGAAGAAGAGGACTTGCCCTTTCTTTTTCTCTCAACTTGCAGGCAAAGTTGTATTCAAATTTCTGAAAACTTGCCACTTAGGGGGAAGGTTATTTTCCCAAATAAAACCTCCCACTAACTTATTACCATTTAAACCCTTTACTTTCCTTTAAATACAAATCAGTCCCCAGAACTATACACATATATATTTCCAGTTATATATATAATTACATAATTATATTTTCTTTATTCCATAAATACAATGAATCTAATATTTCATTTTCACAAAATGACACGTCTATCCTTTTCCGAAAATCAGAATATTACAGCAGTCCTATGAAAGGACTACAACAAGTAACAATGAGTCCTTTCTTTTTTATGCTAATTCTAGTGTTAGCAATGCTAGCGCACAAGATGCCGCCCCGATATTATCGTAAATTACATAAAAGATAGGAACGACAACCAATGACTCTTTTAATGACGTGGGAAACCGATTTGTTATTTTTGAAGTGACCAACATCAACGTCAGCGTCAATGAAAAGAAAGGAAAATTCTAAGGCGGAGACTCTCATGTAAAGAGTCATCTATATGGTTTAATCTGTACCACACAACTTCATTCTGCAATGAAACTGTGTGGTCCAGATGAAGCCACATTCTCTCATATGGGAGTCTCCACCTTAGAATTTCCCGAAAAGAAAACAAAAACGATAGTCCACAAAAAAAAAACGGATCCAAAATACATACATCCTTAATATTTGGTGGTCGTTCTAGACATAGTCTCTATGGAGGGGAAACGTGTGATCAGATGTCATTTTGATTACGTCTGAACCATGTGGGTAATACGTATCTTACCTAAAGATGACTAAAATACCCTTTTATGAATAGGTTATAAAATCTAGAAAGTTGTCTAAAGCCTAAACATACCGATGTTTGTTGGCTCATGACAATTAATGCCACAAATAACTTTTTGTTAATCTCTATGACTATTTTTAGAAATAGTCAAGTGTACTCAGTGAAGTGCATAATTCGGAAAGCCCAAAAATTTCGAGTTAGCACGAATATGTACGGTTTAATATAAATAAGGTTATCATACTCAGGATCTCTCATTCATGTTACATCTATATTATCAGTGCGGAAATTAAACTAAAATCGCACCTGGATCCGTTAGAAAGATCTTATTATCACGTAACCGTCACCAAATATTGATCTTTTTAGACACCACACCAAACCCTAGACCTTTCGGCGGATGAGAACATAGATGGAAAATAGTGCGTTTCGGGGACCATAACCCTCTTATTTGTAGGTTGTGAATTCTAATATCGTCTATCAAAATATCATAAATTACATTTCATGTATCTACACCTTTAATCCATACCAAATAAAATACACCCAAACCAAATGATCACTTTTGTTAGAAATCTGCAATTGTGAATATCATAAATAAATATATGTTGACCCACTATTATATTATCAATTAAATAAAATAACCAACAATGTAGTTCGATCCATGCAATGCCCCTCTGTAAGATTGTTGGATATTCGGAGCGGAGCCATGCATTGCCCCCATGTAAGATGAGATGAGATCCTATGCTGTACCAAAACACCACATCACATGCTCTGGTAAGGGAGAGAGGGGTAACAAGGTAATTTCATAATCTATAAAAAAGATGAAAAAAAGGCAACAGCTCATTTACAACACACAACATTTAGCCCATACAACAGAGGATCCAAATTCATGTAAGATTGTTTGATATTCACCCGAAAAATAATAGTCATAGAATTGACCAACTCTCAAAATCGATAGACAAGTATAAAAGAGCAATCGTATATGACAAAAAATTTTTTTTATTACAATATTCTGTTTAAAATTGGATCAGAAGAAGTAAAATTGAAAATAAAAATATTATCTGTTAAGAATTTTAACTGCTTCGAAAATAATACAAAAATCGAAGGCGTTTGGTTGAGCAAAACTTGAAGAGGTTGTTTACACCTTTTCCAAGGGAAGCCAATTCCTTTCTTTAGATAAAAAGTTAAACATTTTACCGATTTTGCAATCTTTTTTTCTTTTGGATACTAAATTTGCCATTTTTTTTTGGGTGCATATCAATTTTGTGAGGCCAAATAGGGAGTATGTGTTTACACAATTATACACTATTTTGATCCAACATAAGTCAGAATGTATTTGATTGTCATAACATAGTTTCAGTCAGAATTAAAGATTTTCTAGACCTAATACCGGTCAAAAGTCTATTTCATTTATTATGACTCAATTTCAAACAGAAATGTAACATAAAGAGATAATCCCAATTATTCCCTCATTATTTCACACGCAAGTTTTGACAAAAAAAAAAAAAGAAGAGGAACGGCGGCAACATGAGAAGACGCGGGGAAGAAAGCGAAATAGTAGGCATCAACCGTGTGATCAATCCGTTCATCGATCAAGATGCCGCAAGAGAGAAAAGTGATCAGCGCGAGGAGACGCAACTTTGGAAAATAAAATATCCTTAATCCGTAAGTTTTCAGTTTAGCCCTAGTTTTGGTATTCGTAGAGTCCGATTCTTGGAAAATTCGTATCTTTCAATCCGTAGCTCTGTTTTTCAGCCATGAGTAGTCGAAACGATCGTCTTGGAGCGTAGATCAATCTAAAAATAGTTTCGCAGCAGTTACTCCAGGTAATCTACAGTTTATGGTACTTTTTCAGTTTCGTTTTTTTGAAAGGAAAAATAGGGTTTTAGGGTTTTTGTTGATCAAATAGGTTTTGGGAGTTGAGGATCAACAATTGTTGCAGTTGCTTGGTGTTTTGATGTTGGTTTTGCATGCCTTTAAGGTAAGAGGCTCTTCCTACGATTTCAATTATCGTTTATAGGGTTTAGATTAAACTTAGAGGTGTTTTGATGTTAGAAAGATGAGCCTTTGGATTGATCAATGACTATGGATGATATGGTATGCTTAGATATGGTTTTCTAGGCTTTACTTGTGCTTATTTTGCTTGATAATTGGGTTAGAAACGATTTAGAAATCGCAAGACGAAGATTTTAGGGTTCTAGTCGGAACCCAGGTCAGACGGGCGTCTGCTCCATGTGGATGGGCGTCTGCCTTGGTTGCATTTCAGACGGGCGTCTGGATTTTCTGGACGGGCGTCTGAGGTGTTAATTTTGATTCAGGATGTAGCAGTTTTAAGTGGACGGGCGTCCAGGCTTCCAAACGGGCGTCTGAACTGTTTTTAATTCCTTTTACTGTTTTTATCGTTTTAGTGTTATAAGCATGTTTTGATCATTTTAAACCTTCAAACATGAAATTTTAATATTGTATAAATGTGACAAAGCTCTGAATTAGCTTTTGATGCGTTTAGTTCCGGCACCACATGGATTCCCTAAAAAGAAGAAAGATGGGACCGTCGAAAGCTTCGGATTTGCCTTGTGCTTCGATAAACTAGGGTTTATCGATGTCTGTGTAATTGCTAGGACCTGTCCGTGTCTAGGGGTCTAAGTACGAGAGTAGGAGATGTGAGGGAGCTTATGTGAAAACACTTAGGTGGCTAGTTAAACATCTAATCGAACGTATGTGTTAGTTTAAAATCTTAAACATCATGCAATGCTTGGTAAGGCATAGTACAATATCGCGATGTGTTCTCGACCGGACAAAGTAGGCGTACCCACGCCGGTCAATCGATTGGCCGGATAAAGCGTCTGGTGCACTCGCCGGTCATCACACTATCGGGACTCGGATATTCCCGGGGCTACTTAGAGCGTGTCTCTAAGTAGGTTGCACCCAGTTGTCCTAGTACATCCTATTACTAGGCGTAGTGCCCTTGTTATTCATGATGTAACAAAGATAAGCTAAGTTAGAAACGTTTAGTCAATTCATGTTGATGGACATGAAATGAACCCTAGATTGAGTCGGTCACACATAAATAACTAATCAATTAAAATATCTTTTCTTTATAAATTATAATTGTTGTCATAGCTTCTCACTTTTACTGAGTACTTTGTACTTACCTCCTTTGCATTTTATGTTTGTATGCATTGTGGGGTGAGAAGACGAGCGAGGTAGATCAAGTGTTGATGATGAGTTTTGAAGACTTGGAGTCTTGACGGAGCTTCTAATTCTTTCTTGTAGAGGTTGTACTAGACTAGTTGTATTCTTTTACTTAGATTTGTTGTACTTGTACTCTTAAGACCTCGTATTGTATAAGTATTTGGATTATTCGTCGTTGTAATTTGTCTATCCATCTTTAGTATGGTTAATTTCTATTCATAGTAGCTTTTATGTTTTTACCCGAGTCTTTTTAGCTTCCGTTTGCTTTTATTTTGATACGACGACGTAGAGGCTTGCGTATAATATTAGATTTATTTAATGCTATACGCGCCGAACGTTTCTCTTCCGGATAAGGGCTCGGTATCCGGGAGCGGGGCGTTACAGTTGGTATCAGAGAGAAGCGTCCTTTCTGTTCTAGGCATCTCTTCCTCTAAGATAAGAATCCTTTAGACCTTTTAGAACTTGAGCTTGGTGGTAATCCTCTTATGACTAAGAATCCTTAAACCGTGGTCAAGTTATCAAGACCTAGTGAGGAGTCTTCTGAGACGAAGGTTATGTTGAGTTCCCAGTTCACATCTTTTATGTGATCACCTTAGGTTTTGTTCCTCCTAGGATCTTCATTAGAAACTCTCTTTTATTTTGAAGTTTCCAAACCGTAACTGGTCACATAGGATTAAATGAAACCGTTTTAAGTAAAGATTTGGGATCGGAGTTTTATGCCTACACCTTAAAGTCGAGGTCCTCTTGGTTGATTTCATTTTCCTTACTTTCCCTATTGAAATCTCTTCACCTTCTCTACACACGAATATCTAAGTTTACTTTTGGCTTGGCCTAACTTGGTAGAGAATGATATTTGATTCAACTCTACAAATCCTCCGCTTTCTCTTTTCACCATCACTTGGTTTGAGTTCATCAACATTCTTTGACCTTTTCTTTGCTTGAGATGGATTCTACACGAACTCAATGTGTAATTCTATTCCTTCCAAATACTTTTCAGTCGTTTCAACTAATAGTGTTAAAGGTCTCTTACTTTGGCACATACTTCTCGTCATTCTCGTGTTTGGCTTTATCCAACATGAGTGATTACTTCTGTTCCTGTGTTTTCCCTTTAACATAAGACAGTCTTCCACTACTCTAAAAATTCTGAAAATTTTCAGCAAAATAGATTACTGTTTTATCTACAATTTCTCTTTTTACATCAACTCGATAATAGTTATGGATTTTTCAGAAAGTTCGTGTTTATGCTGGACACTCTGTCCAGAAAATCTGCAGCAGCACTTTCGCTTCTTCTTCTGTTTTGAACAGGTTAAACACCTCCAAATGATCTGAATTTTTGATATGTTGCAGATAAGACTTTTATCTACAGTTTTCCTTTTGGAATTAAGTTCAGATTCTTTTTCGTTTGATATCAATTTGCAATTCAACTCAGTGTTTATGATTCTGGAAATTCTGACAGCTTGTGCAATTATCAGAAATAAATGTTTTTGACCAAGTTATTTCCATCCAAAAATTTTAAAATTTTTATATCATCTAGAAAACTCTAGTATCTAACTCTTATCTCTTTGTATCATGCTCAAATTCCTCTTCCTTTGTTCTGTAAAAACTGATAATGTCAGATCCGGAGTAAATATCATACACAGCAACCAAAAAGGAATTTTTCACCTCTTCGACTTGGGATCTGGGCTAAGAGGGTAGTAAGTTATGATTGTCATGTTTAGTAGTTCCTCGAAGTTTGACCTCCTTCTGAGTTAAACCTTTTAGTAGGAATCGTTAAAGTTAACATTGTTGTTTCTTTTGCAGTTATAAACAATAACCAAGACGCTATCCTCCAGCATGCCATGCTTGTTGTTCAGACCCTTGTTGTGCCTGTTGTAATTATACCTTTTTCTAGTAATTTGTTTCTCATGTAATTCCTCACTTGAGATCTTTAAACTCAACAAATTCTATCCACTTGTTGTCATGAATTACCTCAGAAATATATCACCTTGAGCCCTTCTTCTGAGCAAATTCATGCCTTCTTTCTTTTCAAATCAAGAAACAAGATCTCTTCGAATCGCTGAGTGTCACACTCCCATCCTTCATTTCAAATTCAAGTTTGACTAAGCCTTATGAGGTCGAACATTTTTCTTACTTGTGTTTATTCTCGGCTTCCCTTCTAAGGGTAGTGTTGATTTTGGTGATGCTACTTATTCTTTCGAAGTATGCATCTCATCTTCTTGCCGGTTTGGGACCTTTAACCCTATCTTGACATCTATCTTCGATTACTTATCTTTAACCTTCTAGCGTTTTATGCTAGACTAGTTTCAACTAGAAGGTAGTTTTTGCCAAGGTGCCTTCGAACCTAACTAGCCAACCGACTTTTGAGTTCCTAAACTTTTGATCTCCGTTTCAGATTATTGTACCTTGTACCCTTCAGTTTTAACTCTCTTTCAGGCCATTTAGATCCATGAACTATCATATACACCTATTTGACTTTCCACTTTCTGTTATGGCATTTCTATCACAATTCTATCATACTGGTTGAAAGTCTATTTTCTTTAAACCTTATCCGACAGTTCTTAAGTGTCGTTTCCCCTACATTCAAAATCTTGGTTGCCGTTTACTTATTCAAACTTTTGTTAATCCCTTACAATTTCTTGAGGGAAATTTCTACTTCTTTTAAATCTTGAGATAACCTCTCTTTGACTACGCAAACTTGGATACTTCTTGACAAGTGTTTATTTTATTACGAAACCTTTTGGTGTACTCGTTTTGTCTCCATGGCTCCTTCATTTGAGATTCTTGTTCTCTGTTGATTTCTAAATCCTTTTCGGTCCTTCGGTGCTCGACCATGCACCTTTACTTGTTCTTCTTTGTGTGATGTTTCCTTTAACGTCTCCACTTGTCTAAAGGTTTATATGAAAGCTTATTACCATCCTTTCAAGTGTCTGTGAAGTCATTGTAGACCACTGTTTCTTGCAGAATTTCACTCCCTCAAAAGAACTTCATCTGCAAGGTGTTCTTTTTGTTTTTCTTCTAGTGGCTACCTTTTGTATTATGATACAATGTCTCATTCTTCAGTTTGGAACCACCTTCAATTTTTCCCTAATATGGAATCATTTTGTTACGCTTGTAACCCAAGCAACCTTCCTTATTCCAAGTGCATTGTATCCTTCCTTGGCTTACCTAGTTGACATACCACCCTGGTACTCAACTTGTCACCTTTCAACTTCTTATATTTTCCAAGCTAACCCTAATAGGCACAAGGATTGGATCGGACCTCCGAGAAAAAAGTATGGCAAAACATGTTCTCCATCCCCAAGAAGTCTCGAAGTCTTTCGGCCGGGATCCTTGCCGTTCTTCAGCAAGCTTGTGGTGCCATGATGGTAATTGAGATCGAAGGAAGTCGAGTACGCCGGGAAGATGTGAGTCGGTTGGGAAGGTCAAGCACTCGGGACATAGGTCGGCGGGAGCAAGCAAAGAATGGTAAACCGATGATTTCAAGATTCGAGACGAGTTGATGAGTTCATGATGAAACAAGGCAAAGATCCGGTTGTCTCCAGGTTACAAGTCGGTGGGCTGGAGCCAAACCACCAATGGTCGCAAGTTAGATGAAGATGACAACCTTTGGAATCGGAATCGGCTTTGGGTACCGATTGTGGAAGATTGGGAAGGACAAAGAAGAATGAGAACCCGGGATGGCAATTACGAGTTCATCTCGGAGCGACTAAGATGTACAAGAGTTGGAACAGCTGCTGGAAATCTTTCATGAAGATAGAGATAGAAGAACACGAGTTTCTAGGATGAAGTGGAGCGACAACAGAATACAAGACCATATTTGATACAGCAAGTCAACGAAAGATTGAAGTAGATCGTCGCCACCTCGAGATAGCTCAAGACAGGTGGAAGGGTTGGAAGATGGAAGATGGAAGAAGAAGAAGACTGTACGAGTTAAGAGACGAAACGCTTCGCAAAGTCCAGAGTTCAAGCACCTCCCGGTTACATTCGAGTTTCGAGGACGAAACTCCTCTTAAGGGGGGAGGAATGTAACATCCCGACTTTTCGTAAAAGGGTAAAATAGTCATTGAGCGTATTTACTATGACCTAATTGTTATTTATCCTATTTATTTGAATAAAAGGGATTTAATTAAAAGGTTTTAGCTATTAATTATAAAGGATTTAATTATTGGCTATAAAAAGAGATAATCCCAATTATTCCCTCATTATTTCACACGCAAGTTTTGACAAAAAAAAAAAAAGAGGAACGGCGGCAACATGAGAAGACGCAGGAAGAAAGCGAAATAGTAGGCATCAACCGTGTGATCAATCCGTTCATCGATCAAGATGCCGCAAGAGAGAAAAGTGATCAGCGCGAGGAGACGCAACTTTGGAAAATAAAATATCCTTAATCCGTAAGTTTTCAGTTTAGCCCTAGTTTTGGTATTCGTAGAGTCCGATTCTTGGAAAATTCGTATCTTTCAATCCGTAGCTCGTTTTTCAGCCATGAGTAGTCGAAACGATCGTCTTGGAGCGTAGATCAATCTAAAAATAGTTTCGCAGCAGTTACTCCAGGTAATCTACAGTTTATGGTACTTTTTCAGTTTCGTTTTTTGAAAGGAAAAATAGGGTTTTAGGGTTTTTGTTGATCAAATAGGTTTTGGGAGTTGAGGATCAACAATTGTTGCGCTTGCTTGGTGTTTTGATGTTGGTTTTGCATGCCTTTAAGGTAAGAGGCTCTTCCTACGATTTCAATTATCGTTTATAGGGTTTAGATTAAACTTAGAGGTGTTTTGATGTTAGAAAGATGAGCCTTTGGATTGATCAATGACTATGGATGATATGGTATGCTTAGATATGGTTTTCTAGGCTTTACTGTGCTTATTTTGCTGATAATTGGGTTAGAAACGATTTAGAAATCGCAAGACGAAGATTTTAGGGTTCTAGTCGGAACCCAGGTCAGACGGGCGTCTGCTCCATGTGGACGGGCGTCTGCCTTGGTTGCATTTCAGACGGGCGTCTGGATTTTCTGGACGGGCGTCTGAGGTGTTAATTTTGATTCAGGATGTAGCGGTTTTAAGTGGACGGGCGTCCAGGCTTCCAAACGGGCGTCTGAACTGTTTTTAATTCCTTTTACTGTTTTTATCGTTTTAGTGTTATAAGCATGTTTTGATCATTTTAAACCTTCAAACATGAAATTTTAATATTGTATAAATGTGACAAAGCTCTGAATTAGCTTTTGATGCGTTTAGTTCCGGCACCACATGGATTCCCTAAAAAGAAGAAAGATGGGACCGTCGAAAGCTTCGGATTTGCCTTGTGCTTCGATAAACTAGGGTTTATCGATGTACGTGTAATTGCTAGGACTGTCCGTGTCTAGGGGTCTAAGTACGAGAGTAGGAGATGTGAGGGAGCTTATGTGAAAACACTTAGGTGGCTAGTTAAACATCTAATCGAACGTATGTGTTAGTTTAAAATCTTAAACATCATGCAATGCTTGGTAAGGCATAGTACAATATCGCGATGTGTTCTCGACCGGACAAAGTAGGCGTACCCACGCCGGTCAATCGATTGGCCGGATAAAGCGTACGGTGCACTCGCCGGTCATCACACTATCGGGACTCGGATATTCCCGGGGCTACTTAGAGCGTGTCTCTAAGTAGGTTGCACCCGGTTGTCTAGTACATCCTATTACTAGGCGTAGTGCCCTTGTTATTCATGATGTAACAAAGATAAGCTAAGTTAGAAACGTTTAGTCAATTCATGTTGATGGACATGAAATGAACCCTAGATTGAGTCGGTCACACATAAATAACTAATCAATTAAAATATCTTTTCTTTATAAATTATAATTGTTGTCATAGCTTCTCACTTTTACTGAGTACTTTGTACTTACCTCCTTTGCATTTTATGTTTGTATGCATTGTGGGGTGAGAAGACGAGCGAGGTAGATCAAGTGTTGATGATGAGTTTTGAAGACTTGGAGTCTTGACGGAGCTTCTAATTCTTTCTTGTAGAGGTTGTCTTAGACTAGTTGTATTCTTTTACTTAGATTTGTTGTACTTGTACTCTTAAGACCTCGTATTGTATAAGTATTTGGATTATTCGTCGTTGTAATTTGTCTATCCATCTTTAGTATGGTTAATTTCTATTCATAGTAGCTTTTATGTTTTTACCCGAGTCTTTTTAGCTTCCGTTTGCTTTTATTTTGATACGACGACGTAGAGGCTTGCGTATAATATTAGATTTATTTAATGCTATACGCGCCGAACGTTTCTTCCGGATAAGGGCTCGGTATCCGGGAGCGGGGCGTTACAAGAAAAAAAATCAAAATTCCGTCTAAATTTGAGTTAGATTATATAAGCATGAGAACTTGAAGGTTAAATTGAAAAAAGAAAATATATGTATTAAAAATTTTTATTGTGTGAAAAGATATTCACGGAAAGTTCATCTGCTGCGATGTTGTGCATGATGAGAGTAAATGAACAAAATGATATCGTTTTGTTTTAAGAAAACGAAATTATGTACAAAACCCAAAATGACGTTTTACGTGTTTAAAAATGGAAGTATATAAATATTTCGTGGGTTTGATGGGATGAAGAAAAAACGATGCTACCGAAAAACTATAAAAACATTTCAAATTTACATAGGATGCTACGTAAAACACAATTAAATCCTACACAAGCATATTTTTGGCATAACTATTTACAGTACATGATATGCCTGTAACATATTTTTTTCAAGTATATTTTGTCAAGTTTTCCTTAAAAAGAAAATGGTACAACAAAAGATCATAATTCCAATTTTGCCCTTTGAATCTTTACAAAATAAAATAAGGAGTAACGATCATTATGTCTTTTCCGAGGTGGGAGAGTTGAATATAAAACTATAAAATCATCTTCTCTTGCCTCCTTTTCCGGTTTTCTAAAATCAGACTTCTGAATAGAAATTTACTGTTCTTCTCTCTCATAAAACCACCTCTGTTGCCGGGAACCTGTGCGCTGTGTTCACCGGAGGTTTCTGCTGACGACATTGTGGTTATTCGCTTGATTCGGTAATGTTCCGGTGGTGTTTGGTGCATCAGTCTGTCCGGGTAATCTGTGTGATCCTTTAAAATACGGTTTGGTTTCTCTGAGCTTTAGGGGAATGTGGCTAGTTTGAAGGCGTGATTTCGGTCTTTTTTTGCCCTGGATCACGATCTAGGGCCGTGATTCTCGCAATTGAAAAGAGATATTGTTGTATTCTCTTCTCGGTGGCGTCTGGACTTTTTGTTTTTGAGGTAAATAGATAAGTCGGCGGCGTAAAGAGAACAATATCCTCGTAATGTGATGGTTAGTCGGTGTTATGGATGATACATTGTTGAAAGTAAGTATATCATTCAAATTTTTTTTAGTACTGATTTGCTACTTGTAAAGAATGTGATTTAGAATGCTGTTATGCGTTTGTTGCAGTTAGAAATTGTAATTTTGTACAGCGTTTGAAAATAGAATAATTAAGCGAGCCATTGGTGTAATTAGAAGTTTTTGGATGGTTGACTGTATATCTATCTATCAACCTTTTGAGTTTTGGTCACCGGCCACTTGACCACTCCGACTGTTTGTTGTCGTTGTTAATTATTTGGTATTGTTCTTTTCTTTGGCTTTGCGCCACAACAACGGTGTAAATACACGTTGTGTTTGTGCCCGTATCATTACTGTTGGGCTTTTACAGCTCTTCCAATTTTTGGATGAATTTCGCACCTTATACCTGCAAACTATGGATTCGGGAAATATTTTCTTTTTTTATTGTTTATTTTAAAAAATCTGTCTTGTTTGATTGTGGTGGGGCCTGTGATCTGATTGTTTACATTGCATATTTCTGGGAAAAAAACTCGGTGAGTTATAATTATATGGAATGTTCTCTAATCAACTTAGTCCATGGTCAAGAGTAAAACTATTTGGAAGTGAAATATTTTCTGGCCAGAAAGAGATTTCTCATGTTGTGATGTGATCTTTTATATTATTGTTTCTAGTGTTCTAATTGACATCCCATTTACGGAATTTAGGTTTGCATGTGATGTATTTTCCAAACCTTATGATAATAGTATGACTTGCTGGATGTTGTGCTCATGCTAATTGCTTAGGCTTTTATGGATTTTTGGCGTATTTCAACCACAGAAGGCTGAATCATTGTTAGGTAGTTTTGGTGTTTATTTTATACATATACTTTATGCAGTATTATTTTATGTTTTCTTTGTATCTTATGCACCACTACTATAAGGTACTGTGGTGTATCCCTTGGATTTCTTTTTCGTCTTCCTTTAGCAGTCATTCTTTGGTGTTAATGAGAAAAAGGAAAAAGGGTTTTACTGAACCATTGGCCTTGTGCTTATAACCAACCTGCCAATCTGTTCTTATATCTTGCTTTGCTTGAAATATGTTATTTCTTATAAGGCTTGGGTCCGCCACTGGACTGTAAAGTTGTTCTATCTGGAAAATTCTCTCATGTTATTTAAGCAACTGTTTAGTATGTTAAAAATAAAAATAAAAAACTGTTTAGTATGTCAGGTTGTACATTTACTCTTTTGTTTTTCTTGTGTTCTTTCTTACTTTAGAGAACATAAGTGTTCTTGTGATGCATTAAACTTTCGTCCAACAACTTACTTTGGAGTAGGGCAGACAGTTATGCAGTGGTTAATGCCTATGTGTTTATACTTGTCACAAAATTTAGGTTATGCATAGCATGCTTTAGATCAGTTGATAATCTTTATTGGAAATAACTTCTTACATGTGCTTTTCCTCATTCTTCTGGTGAAAGAATTTCTTTCGTTGTCTGAACTCATTCTGACTGTTTAATAGGTTAAAGGAAAAGTCTGTATGTTAAAAGGGAGTATAAAAGTGGAACATGTGTAGAATTTGGTTCAAGCGAGCAACGTGATGAGTAGAAGTGGAGGGGATGCTTTAAGAGGTTCTTCAGCGTCATGTGGAATGAGAACATTTGGCAGTACAGAGACATTTTCACGAAACAGAACTACTTCCATTGAAAGGGACACTTTTATGAAGCAGAGGATTCCAAAATTTGATACTCCTGACCTTGACTGGATTGATAAAATCCCAGAGTGCCCTGTTTATTGTCCAACTACTGAGGAATTCGAGGATCCCTTAGTGTATCTGCAGAAGATTGCTCCAGAGGCTTCTAAATATGGTATTAACTTCTATTGGGTTGGTCATATGTCTGTTCCCTATTTTTCTTGAATGTTAAAAATGGCAACAACTTGATGATTATTGGGACCTATTCTCCTTGCTTCATTAAATTACATTCATGATTATATGATACTACCTTTGCATGGTCTGCCGTATCTCTTGTTGACACGTTTCTGTGCGGATACATTTTATTGACCTTAGATATGATGTTGGACTTCAGGAATGTGCAAGATTGTGTCCCCGTTGAGGGCTTCTGTTCCTGCTGGTGTAGTTTTGATGAAAGAGAAAGCATGCTTTAAGTTCACAACTAGGGTTCAACCTCTCCGGCTTTCTGACTGGGATTCAGATGACAAGGTCACTTTCTTCATGAGTGGGAGGTGAGTGCCCTCTGTTGTTAGAGTTGCAATATATTCCGCATCATATATATGCTTACCTTTTTATCTGAATCCCACTTTTCAGAAACTACACATTTCGTGATTTCGGGAAAATGGCAAACAAGGTTTATGCTCGTCGATATTGTAGTTCCGGATGTCTACCAGCTACATTCATGGAAAAAGAATTTTGGCATGAAATAGCTTGTGGAAAAACTGAAAGTGTTGAATATGCGTGTGATGTTGATGGTAGTGCATTTTCGTCTTCTCCTGTTGATCAGCTTGGAACCAGCAAATGGAATCTGAAGGTTTTCCATCTTTTAGCTACTGCCTTTTTCTATTCTTATATTTGGTTTTTGAATTGCTTAATCAAGTATACATTAAATAGAGATGTAACTAGATGTGAGTCCAATCCTGTCAGTTGTTGGTTATTTTCATGAACATAATTCATTCAGGATAAAAGGACCTTGCCATACATCTATTTCCCTTTTTCACCTTCATTCCAATTTTCAGGGGAACAAAGTTTAATGTACTTGAGCACTTAAGCTGATGCTTGGAAGATATTTTGTCACATGATGGTATTCTTAGGTTGGATTATTTTGTAGCCATTTGAACATCAAAATTCTTCTGCATTTAGTCACTCTCTCTTAAAGCGTTGAGATCATTTCTCTCCCTCCTTCTATGACACTGCTCATATTTTTTTAGTCGGGAACACTATTCTTTGTCTTAATCATATTTTATTTTCTTGTGTTATTTAATTTTTACTCGTTTATCGAGTGGCTTGTGGCCATGTGTTGTTTTCATCCTCCAGCATTTAATGTGCACTCTTTTTCTATTATTGCAGAGATTTTCTCGCTTACCGAAATCTGTTCTGCGTCTCTTAGAAAAAGAAATTCCGGTATTAAGGGTCTTCTTAAATTTGATTCTCTGCCATTCATAGTTATGCATTTTTTCTCTAATAACTGGCCTTTTGCAGGGAGTGACTGAACCAATGCTTTATATTGGAATGCTATTTAGCGTGTTTGCTTGGCACGTCGAAGATCATTACATGTACAGGTTAGAATTATTTCCAAACAGTGATTTATCATTTTCTTTTACTGGATTGCAACAATCTGACTTGGATGTGAATCAGTATAAATTATCATCATTGTGGGGCAGCTAAAACTTGGTATGGCATACCGGGTCATGCAGCTCCGGAATTTGAAAAAGTTGTCGGAGTGCATGTTTATAGTCGTGATATACTATCAGCTGATGCAGAAGATGGAGCTTTTGATATATTATTGGGTAAGACTACATTATTTCCTCCTAATATATTGTTGCAAAACAAGGTTCCCGTGTATAAGGCGGTGCAAAAGCCTGGAGAATTCATTTTAACCTTCCCAAGAGCGTATCATGCTGGATTTAGCCATGGTAAGTTCTAATCTTCCATAGCTGAATTCAGGACCTTCATTGAATTTTGTGTTTCATGTTGACGATTCTGTGGGCATTGAATTAATATTTTCCAGGTTTCAACTGCGGCGAAGCAGTGAATTTCGCTATCAGCGATTGGTTTCCGATGGGTTTAATTGCTAGCCACCGTTATGCACATCTTAACAGAATGCCTCTACTTCCTTATGAGGAGCTTCTTTGTAAAGAAGTCATTATTATTTCCTCTAGTGCTGAAACTAAAGATCCTGCTTCATATGTGATCCCAAACCAGCATACAAAGGCTTCTTTCGTAAAATTGATGCGTTTCCATCATTATGCTCGTTGGTGCCTGATGAAATCACGAGCTTGCATGGGAGTTTCTATAATTTCTCATGGAACTATTTTATGCAGCATCTGCAAACGAGATTGTTATGTGGCATACCTGAATTGTAGTTGTTACTCACACCCTGTATGCCTTCGCCATGGTGCGTTCTTTTTCTATTTTTCAAAATTCTATTTGAAGCATATTTGGGTTTCTTGCATATCATATAAAATTGATTTATTTATTTTTCCTATTTTTATTCCAGATCCGAGGTTGCTTTCCGCGCTTTGTTCTGGGTATCAAACTATTCATCTGAGGGAAGATGTATACGACCTTGAAGATGAAGCTATGAAGTTTGAGCAAGAAGGTGTTATGAAGCATGAGATTCACCAACAAGGCATGCATGCAGATGACTTTTTTCTTCTATGTAGCATCTTTCCTGGACTTGAAGTGGATAATTATATCCCTTATTGTGAGATAAAATTCGAAATGGATGAGGTATGTGAGATGCATTCTTCTTTTGTACTGTATTTTTTCCCTTCCTTTTCATGTCCCTCGATCTACAGTCCGTGTTGTGTGATTTATGCAATCAATTTGCAGTTTCAAGTGCCTAATGACTCAGGAATGCTAGCCTATTCAGTTTCCTCTACTGATCTTCCTGTGCTGCATTCTGAAACTGATGAGCATGTTTATAAAACGGTGGATACGGTCTATAAAGATAACCGTGACAGTGATGATGAGTCTGAATCAGAAAGTTTTAGGGTAAAACGGCGTTCTTCCATCAAGATGGATAAGAGAAACCCCTCTGCGCACTCTGGTCAACAGGTACTCGAAATCCTTGGGCAGGCATATTCGTTCTTTTCTTGATGTGTTGTTGTGCATTTTTTATTTCCTCGGTTGTATTATTGCCTTGTGTTTATTCTTGTAGTTTTTAATTTTTTTTTAACGATTCCATAGTTTCTGTGTGGTATAGCTATAAATGTTTTGTTTATGGATCTGTACAGGCGCTAAAGCGAGTAAAGAAAACTCGATCAGAGTCGTGTAATGGACAGTTGATTGAAAAAGGTCATTCAACAGATGATATTCCACTGGGCTCGAGCACCGGATTAGCCAACAGATCGACCATCCCCATCTTGATTAAGTTAAAGAGAACGGCTAATGAAGAAGCAGTGAGCTCAAACAAGGAACATCAAAAGTCGAAAACCTTAAAGGAGTCACCACCTCAGATGGAGACCGTGGCCAAGAAAATACGCATAAAAGGCCCAACAATCATAGGGTTGGAAAGCAGTTTGTACTGATGGACTAACTTATCTCTCTCTCTCTCGGTACATAGTTTCGGTTGGATGGGATCACACCACGACGGTTGTTGATAGAGCTAACTATAGAAGGGGGGGAGCTAACAACACTCAGTTGACAGATTTATCAGGTTTTAGAGCTACTAATGGTTTGGTATATTCTTTGTGCGCAGGCCTCAAATTGGGGGCGAATTGCACGGTGGGGGTTTGTTGATTATCGGGTTGACGTTTTATTGGCAGGAGAACGTTTTCTCCTTCATGCAGGCAGGGTAGAGAAGTATATTTTGGTGTATATTCATTCGTTTTTGACACGGTTAATTTTTATTCAGAAAGAATGCGTTCCACTTAGAAGTCAAAGTTGATATAATATGATTGGATCATGATTCTTTATGTAGCTATTGGTCTTCTCAATGCCACAGTATTTAGTCTATAGGGTTGAAATTTAAGGAAAACATAGTCCCCTCCAACTTCAAAGTCTTTCTCCTCTCTATGTCTGTCTGCGTAGAACTTCATACCATGTTTATCAGAGGCCAACATGAAGAGCCTTCTCTTGATTTGTTTTTAGGCTTTACGAGTACCACACCATGTTTATCAAAGCTCAACATGGAGGGAGAGCCTGCTCTTTATTTGACAAACCGGAAGTTGTCCACTATTATGGCCCATGGACAATGATTGCTGACCGTCCCGCCATAATGCTCACTATTCTTACCCGTGAAAAGGGATTGATACCTAGACAATAATAAAACCAGAGTTTGATCATTGGAATTAAAATACTGAAATATGAATTTAATCATCTTCACATAAAGCCCTAAAACATGATTTCTATAATTCTAGCAATCTGAAATTTAGCACATAATGATCATATGAACTCATAATTGGACCATTTTAGTCCCAGAATGCATAATTTTTTTTTTTTTGCAGATTCACAAAAAACAGAAAAAAAAAAAAAAAATGCAGGTTCTGGGCCAGTGAGAGGCTGGCGCTGAGTCGGTGATTGAAATTCATTTATGGTTTTAATATGTCATCACCCTCAAAAAAAAAAAAAAACGTCATCTACATTTCTTAACAAAATACAAACAAAACAAATTAGATTTCTTAAACAAAACAAATTCAAATTCATCATTTATAACAAAAGACTATTTAACATATGTTGTGTTAGATCATATAAGTGTTAAAATGAAGTACTTTCAAGTCTGGTTTACATTTGAAATTTTTGTTTGGTGTGATTGGGTTAGAGCTTAAAAATAAATTTAAATTATTTGGATAAAAATTTTAAGCGCGATTATATTTTAAGTACTACTATTAACCTCCTCTAGTATCACCGATTCACCGTGTAAATCGATCCTACTATCCTCCGTCTCAAAATATACGTCCTTTTAGCTTTTTAGTTTTGTCCCAAAATGTAAGTCCATTTACAAAACCAATAAAACATTTATTACACATTTCTCCTTCTACCCCTCATCTATTATATACTCAATAACTTTTTATTATTTTGCATTAATACCAATGAAAGGTCATTTTAGTCTTTTTAATCAAAATTAATGACAAATAACAAATTTAACTAAACTTTCTTAATATGCGTAAAAATGCCTAAAAAGACTTACATTTTGGGACGGAGGTAGTACAAAATAAAGGGCAAACCGTCATGGCAGAAAGCTATATCACAAAAAGCTTCTACTACTCCGTCTCATAATAAGAGCCGATTTAAAATAAAAAAATATTCACAAAATAAGAGTTTTTAAGAATACCGTGATAATATTTATTAGGGTTTTTCCACCACCCCTAATGTATATCTAAGGGAGACAATTGTCCTCTTAATTCGAAAAAAAACCAACATTATATATATATATATGCATGATGTGTTTTTATTTGCCCCCTTAAAATTTTCTTTTGTGGTGTTATTGCCCCCTACCTTACGATCTTGCGTCCTCCACCGATTATTCACCTTAGAACTTCTAAATATTACTAAAACAATTGCATTATCAAAGTGCATTTTAGACTTTATTTATTACTATTCAATACATTCTACCACTTTATTAACTTTTTTTATGAGACAAACCACTTTATTACTCTTTATCCTGCCAGTAGCAAGGATTACATTCGGAGGGGAGAGGTTACCCAACCCAACAAGATCTAAGCCTATTTTGGCTCGGAGGTGTTGCCTCCACTCTTTACAAAAGAAAGATTAACAAAAGAGAAGCAAGCCAAAAATGACACTAACATTCTATCACTTTATTAATATATGTGAAAACGTGCAAAAACAACACTTATTTCTAGAAAAAAATATACCCTTCCGTTTTTTTAACTGCCATTTTTCAGATTTTTTTTTTAAAATTATATTTATCTGTCATTTAGATTACCAATACGACATTTATTATTTTTTCTACTCTTACTTTTATCTTTAATTAAGCCAATAAATTGTTTCTACTTCTGGTGCCACAAATTAAACATCGCACAGTCAAAAAAAATAAGGTGGGAAACTGGTAGTAAATAAACTTGACGTCTTGACACCATTCACTATGCAAAAATATGGGGTTTTTTTAGTTTCGCAAAGTATACTTTCAATGAGAAAAATATTTAAATACAAAAATAAAAGTATAGTCTTGTCATTTCATATCATATTTGAGATACATTAATAATTTTTTTAATCTGAATGTCTATTCCAAATATGACCGATAAAAACAACGAGGGACTAGTATTTTTTAAAGTAAAACTTGTGGAGTACCTGATATTGTAATCATATAGGCTTACAATACATATTTAAACATGAAAAGAGTGCAATTAACGTATGCAAATACGTATACGTATTCAATACAACCAAATCTCACAATACAAGTATATAATACAGACTACGACATTGATGGTATACAACAATACAAACAACTCAACAGGAAACGGCTTATTTAGGCGGTCACAACTCACACGCCCGTATACAATAATTAATTCAAAACACAACAGGAAACGGATTAATAATAAAAACACATATACCAACAAATTCACACGCCCATAAAATACAATACAATACAATACGATATTCAAAATACAACAAGAAACCCGATCGAATCCATTAAAAGAAATGATGCTTCTTCTTTCCATCAGTCTGATCTTCTCCCTCACCTGCACCCTATGTTTCCCCATACTTTCCATCTCCTCCTCCATAGTTCTGAGTAGGTTTCTCAGTGTCAAGATCATCTGTTTTAGAACCATAAGTTTCATCAGAGCCATATGCACTAGAACCACGGCCAGTTTCTGTAGTAGTATCAGAGCCATAGGTTTTAGAACCATATCCAGTTTCTGTAGCATCAGGGTCGGCATAGGTATCTGTTTTCGTATCAGAACCATAAGTTTGATCTTGGTTCGTTGTATCAGAGCCATAAGTTTGAGACTTATTGCCTGTATCAGAACCATAAGTTTGATCTTGGGTCGTTGTATCAGAGCCATAAGTTTGAGACTTATTGCCGGTATCAGAACCATAAGTGGTGTCAGAACCATAAGTTTGATCTTGGTTCGTTGTATCCGAGCCATAAGTTTGAGACTTATTGCCCGTATCAGAATCATAAGGTTTAGATCCGTCACCTTTTGCATCAGAGCCATAAGTTTGAGATTCGTCGGTATCAAAACCGGGAGTTTTGTCGGAGCTTCCATAGGTTTTTGAGCCATACGAGTCGGAGTCGCCGGAGCCGCCGGAGGTTGTGTCAACAGGCTCCTCCTCCTTTTTGTGGTGGAAGAAGTCACGGATCTTGTCAGTCATGGTTTGATTAATAAAGAAAGCTAAGGAAATGATAATATGGTGGAAGGATATTGATATAGAGAATTGTGAGTGAAGAAAATCTTGAGTAAAGGCAGTGCTATTTATAAGGGAATGGGATGCTAAATTAATGTGTATCAATAATCTCTCTGCCGACTGGGTTGAATAATGTGTGGTGAGGGAATTTTTATATTTTATTTTTTATTCGGCAACGAAAGATTATATAACTAAGGACTAACGATTAAAGGGTTATAACCGGACAATCGTCGAACCAAACAAAGGGAAATTCTGTTTGTTTTATGGGGTTTTTATTTACACCACACTGATTATACTTATACTGATACACTACTCTATTGGTACTATTGTACCTAGACAGTACTGTTGGAGACATAAGCCAAATCCCATGAAATAGGGCTTGGAACATGTATTGAAACAGTCAAATTTAGTGCGAATTTCGGATACGCTCCGAAGTGATTCACCTGGGGCTTGTTACTTCTAAATTAACCACGGAGTAGATGATGTTTGGTTTTGGAATCATTCGATTCAGATATTGGGTGAATGAGAAATTAATGCCTTAAGCTGATTGAAAAATGTTGTAGGAGAAGGGAGAACCTCACTCCATTCTCGCATATTGAAAACTTGAAAGTTGATAACTCAAGTAATAAGAGATTGTGTGTCTTATATGGATGTGCCCTAAGGGGCAACACACTATTGTGCAGGAGGGAGGACTTAGATAATTCCATACGCATGCGCCGCCGCCGCCTTCAAGCCTGCTTGGGTCGGGTCGGGTCGGGTGTTGCTATTAATTTTTTGGACTAAGTTTCTTTATGAAATTAACCAAAAATTAATTTTTTCGCATGTGATTGTGTCATCCGACTAATCAGAATTCATTGAATCATCCGACTAATCAGAATTGAAAGATGCATCATCCGGCCAATCAGATGGAATTAATTAAGTCGGCCAAGACTTAAGTGGGTCGGCCAGAATGACTTTTCTAAGGGGAAAAGTCAGCCGACTTGATGACATGTTTCGGCCAATCAGATTCGAGCATTGGTTGCTCTTATCAACTATATAAAAAATCCCTATGAATGAGAATTAGAGCATCAAATTTTCTCTTCTATTTTCACTAGGGCTGTAAATGAACCTAAGTATTCGATTCGATCCGGAGTATTCGGCTCGAAAAAGCTCGATTCGGGCTCGTTTCGTGGGTTCGAACTTCGAGCCGAACCTTACAAATTAGATATTCGGTGGTCGAGCCGAACATGTTCGAACATGTTCGGCTCGGATATCATAAATTCATATACGCTTCGAGCCGAACATGTTTTTTAAAACCGAGCCGAACATGTTCTGATTTTTTTTTTAAAACCCAGTTCGAGCCGAACATGTTCGAACGGTTCGACATGTTCGAGCCGAATCGAGCCGAGCTTTTTTCCACAAATACTAGACCGAACCCGAGCCGAATAATGAAAATATAAGGCTCGGCCATTTCGAGCCGAGCCGAGCCTAAGGTTCGAACATACCGAGCCGAGCCGAGCCGAACCCTGCCAGGGTTCGGTAGGGTTCGGCTCGTTTACAGGCCTAATTTTCACCACAAAATGTCTATCATATAGATCTAGTTCTTGAGTCGAAGAGAAGTCGCACTTTGTAAGTTCGCCGGAGCTCGGATTTTTGAAGTGCCTATAAATCCGAGACATAAAGTCGTTGTATCTTGGAAGACGGTTGCTACTACCGTGAGCATCATACCGAAACAATTTGTTTTAAGGAAAGAGTAACCATTCGCTTCGGTTTGATCTCTAGTCTTTTATTTTATGCATTTTACTTTTATTTTTGATTGTTCGAGTCAGATCAGTACGGTAAATGATTATTTTTTAGATCTAATTAATAAAACGAGTTTTCTTTTCGTGTAATTTATTTTCAGTTATTATTTCTCCGTAATTACTTCCGTTAATTACGGTTGTGCTACGTGAATCACTCGACACACGATACACTTTCTCAACAAATACCACAATAAAATTGACATTATGAAGGTCGGTTTTAGAGCCAAAAGCCGACTATATGTAGGTTTTGGAGCAAGAACCCGCTTTTCTAAGGTCCATTGTTATAATGCACCTACGAGAAGTCAATTCTTGACTCAGGTCGACCTTCACGAGGTCGATTCTACATGTAGGTAGTACACAGAATCACTGTGAAGCAAGCAGTCAATTTTTTTCATGCAATTATTAGTAGTAAATATTTTTAATAAAAAAAAAAAATGAAACATAAAATTTGTGTAAAAGGGAAAATATGTTAAAGGAAGCTATCTGAAGTAGTACATCAAACTAAATGACCGAAAATGATATGGAGAAATATCTGTGGATGACAGTTAGACAGATGAAGTTTTCCATGCCGACAGTTTTTGTTTTTTAAAAATAATTGAATGTGTTTCGTTGGCAGAGCAATGGATCCCAGGATTAGCCCTCAACTTGTTGATGATGGATGATAGGCGTTATTAATTAATGCGTTTCCACCACCAATGTTTTGGGCAATCGGTATTACCAGGGCTCTTTTTGGTCCACACAGGGCAACTTTTTACCATTTTTATGAGATGCCAAATTTGCCCTTCTTAATCACAATTCGTCTCCCTTTTTGAGTGGAACAATTCCGTCTCTTGAACCAACCAAAAAAAAAAAAAAAAAAAAATCACAATTTCTCCTGTAATGATTTTCGTCCCTATTGTAGTATTTATTTTCCCTTCCATCAAAGCTTCTACAACGATAGAGTATCAAGCTATGTTGTACGGACACGGACACGAACACGTCGTACGACACGACCCGGACACGGCGATACGGCTAATTCTAAAATTTAACTATATATACTAGTTAAAATGGAATTTCCGTCTGACGCACGGAGTGCGCATCTTAGATGTTTACGCCCCTTAATGCAAAAACTATTAAATATAAAAAACATTTTAACTAAAATATCACTCCATACATTTTAAGTACAACACAATATAAATGACGAAATTTAGCCGGCATTGATATTATACAACAAATTATGATGTCAATTATTTAATATGAAGACAATCAGACAAATGTTTTCGATTTACTTACATAGACACCTGATACAAAAAACAAAAGTTTCAAACTAAATTTAACACCCATCAATAAAATACATTTACCATAGCATTAGTAAAAATTGGCTTTATCCACACTAAAACTAACTAACGGCGTGCCCATGCTATAAGTTTGAACTTATTTGACGATATTAAATACGAAGAAACGTAGCGTAACGAACCGTTCAGAACGCAATTTTTAAGCGCAACAATGAAAAATAAAACATTTTACGTCGATCTCCCTTCGGCAATCGAGATGGTTAATAGATCGAAAGAAAGAGGAAAAGAAGAGGTAGAGGGTAGAGGGTAGATAGTACAGGGAAAAAAAAGAAATTTAAAATCTGGGGAAAAAAAATTTAAAATCCGATGAACAGTAAATGAGTCTACGAAGTTGAAAAATAATATTTAAAAGCGGAAATAGTATTAAAATATGTATTGGAAATGTAACTACGACATATTAAAAAAAATTTGATTTCGGCAACTGTGACATATAAATAGGAACGAATGGAGTAATAAAATATTAATATTATGTATGTTTCCTTCGTCGAGAAGTATAGCCAAATATATAAAATAAAACAAATAAAAAGAAGGGGTGCGTGGGGTTTTTCCGATCCGTTTTTCTTCTCGGTAATGATTTTGGTGTCTATCTCGAGAGGGTTGTGTGGTTCAGACACAAAGTAAAATAATATGTAATTAAATTGGAATCGGATACATCTTAAACACTACACACATAATAAGATTAAATTAAGGCTAATATGTAGATTAAAAAAATTTTGAAAAAAAAAACGATGAACAATTGAGTCCTCCAAAATTGAACAATTTAACTCAAACTCTTCTTCTAAAAAAAAAAAAAAATTCTGGACTGGGCCGATGAACAGTAAAAAAAGCTAGACGTTTACCGTAATGTCAAAAACTATTAAATATAACATACATTTCAACTAAAATATCACTCAACACATTTTAAGTACAACACAATATAAATGACAAAATTTAACCGGCATTGATATTATACAACAAATTATGATGTCAATTATTTAACATAACGACAATTATAGTAAAAAAAAAACCGGAGTGGGCCGTATAAGAGCCGATGAACAGTAAAAAAAAATTGGGCCGGATTTTTGGGCCAATGAACAGTAAAAAACGATGCCAAAAGAAATTGTGTTTGACCTTCAAAATATTACAAATTGTAAAAATGATTGTTTATCAACTACAAATATATAAACTTGATACAACGTATTATTTATTTAATTATTATAGAAATGAAAAATCGTGTATTTTAACGTTTCAATTGAATAAAATTTAAATAAAGAAAATAAAATAAAAAATTGGGTTCAGGAGTGTCTGGGTGTGTCGGTGTCGTGTCGGGAGTGTCGACAGTGTGTCGGAAGCGTGTCGAATATTTAAATTTTAAATAATATTAATTTAATCATCCGACACGTGTCGGACACGGTATCGAAGCGTGTCAAAGTATGTCGTGTCGTGTCTTGTGTCGGACACGACGCACATCGACCAGATTAAAGTGTCGGTGCATCATAGGTATCAAGATTCAAGGCAGAAAATGGGAGAACTTTTTTTTTTTTTTAAATTAGAGGCCTCTCCAAAAGAGAGGCCGAAGAAGATAGCTTCTTATACACAATTTCCACTCCAATGTCAAATGCTCATATCTGAAGACCATTAATAATCAAATTGGAGCTAACAATTAAACAAAGAAACATGCCAATCAAACGCTGAAAAGAAGAAGAGGGCCTTGTTCTTCATCTGGGTTATAATATGTTTTGACAAGAAAAACCTTGACGAATCTGAAAACCTAACACCACTAAGATCACTTCTTTTCTAAGTTCGAAAATGGAGTCGTCTTATCCTGATTGCCTTCTTTTTCAGGATTGGTGTAATTGGTAGGATCAAAGAACAGTGAATTTTAAGTTAAAGGGCGGTTTCTTTGTCCGCATTTTTGTTTCCGGTGAAATTGTAGCTTAATTTAGAGTGAAAGGGTAAGGGCAAAATAGGTAATAACATTAAAATGAAAAAGTTTCCCTGCTTTACTAAAATGAGCCGTGGCTATACCACTTGCCAATGTTTTGGCCCTAAAATTATGTGGATTTAATAAGCTGCTCTTCACGACTCACATTATGCATTTGACTCACAAATTGGTACAAATTCATTTCATTTTATTGTTTTGACTATTCTAAAGTTTTGATTTAAAAAAAAAAATTTATATTGGAAAGGAAAAGTTAATTTTTGTTCTAATGAAAGAAAAGTTTATACAAGAAACACTAATAATAGAGACATAACCATTCCGTCACAACATTTACCTCAAATTATTTTTACACATTTAATCGTGATGAGTCTAAATGATAATCATTGGATCACACAAATGGAGGACAATGATGAATTGAATTACCATATATATACCATAACATATGATGCATACCGACATGCTATTATCATTCTCAGTTAGATCCGTATTTGGGCACTTATAACTAGCCCAACATCTACATGAAATTCCACGACCCCCGGGCGTGAGGCATTGGTCTACGGATGTTGATGACTTTCGAGAATTCATAGCAAATAATTAAGCATACTGTTTAAATTGATGAAATTGAAAATGCCAAATAAAATGCGGAATTCTCATTGATCAAGTTAAGTTACAATGCTGCTGATCATTAAGTATTCATAGAGTATACTTCACTACGACGGTTTCAGTTATAACAGAATTAGAAGAAGTTACAACATAACAACATCAACTGTGTAGCCTCTCAACAGAACCTTTATGTCTGAAAGTCCTCAACTAACTTCTTTAAGTCAGTTAAGCTGATCACTTGTATCCTTTCCGCTGAACATCTGGATCACGAGTGTATGCACATCCTCTTGCATCCGACACTCATTTATCCATATATTATAACACCCCCTCAAGCTAAGAGTGATGAATGAATCAGCTTACAGATCCTGCTTGCTCCAACACACCTTTATCCATTGGAACTTGGTTGATTTTTTTTCTCGAAATGCCTATCTTATCCAACAAATAACAAAAGATGGGTGCATTTAAAGCCTTGGTGAGAATGCCAACAAGTTGTTCCTTGGTGTGAACAGGTGTGAGTAGAGCTGTTAACGAGACGAGCCGAGCCGAGCCGAGTATTGGCTGTTCGAACTCGAGCTCGTTAAGCTCATGAGCTCGTTCGAGCTCGTTCGTTTGTTAAACGAACAAAAAATTCTGTTCGAGCTCGGCTCGTTTAAAACATGAACTGTTCGAGCTCGTTCGAGCTCGTTCGAGCTCGTTCGAGCTCGGCTCGTTAGACATATTTTTTGTCTTTTGGCTCGACTTTGGCTCGAATTCGGCTCGAGTTCGGTTCGTTAGACATATATTATAAGCATATAAGCATGTTCGCGAACATTATATAAGTATGTTCGCGAACAATAAGCATGTTCGCGAACATAATAAGCATGTTTGCGAACATAATCGAACGTTCGCGAACCAAGCTCGAGCTCGGCTCGTTAAGCAAACGAGCCTACAATCATGTTCGAGCTCGGCTCGTTAATCTAAACGAACAAACGATCACGAACACTAACGAGCCGAACACGAGCTTGTTCACGAGCGGCTCTGTTCGTTTAACAGCTCTAGGTGTGAGTTTGATCATGACAGATTTAACTTTGTCTCTGACAACATGACAATCAATCTCAATGTGCTTGGTTCTTTAATGAAAGACATGGTTGTGAGCAATGTGAAGAGCATTGTCATTGTCATAAAACAATACATGAGGGAGTTGAGATGGGATCTTTAAATCCTGCAAAATGTAAATAAGGCACTAGATTTCACAAGTAGCATTGGCCATTTCCCTGTATTCTGCCATAGAAGAACTTCTGGCAATGGTTGTCTATTTCTTTGCCTTCCAAGATATGAGAGCATCTCCTAAGAACATCATATATCCGAAAATAGATCTCCTGGTCTAAGGATATCCTGCCCAGTCATTGTCAGTGAATCATTTCAAGATAAGGTTGCTTTCAGCTGGGAAGAAAATTCTTTGTCTTGTACTGGCTTTTATGTATCTCATGAGCCTATGAGCTGCTTTCATGTGATTTCAGTTGGATTGACTAGAAACTGACTCAGCTGTAGAATTGCAACAACAATGTCAGGTCTGGTAAAAGTAAGATAAATCAATTTTCCAACCTGTGACCTGTAGGCATTGTTGTCATCTAATTAAAAGGAGTCACCATGCTACAACGATTGTTTAGAATCCATTGGAGTTTTAGAAGGTTTAACACTTAAAAACTCATACTCTTGTAGAAGATGTTAGGAAATCTACGCGGGAACGCAGCGGAATTCAAAATTTTGATTTCCTTTTACCCAAGATCGACTTCGTTTAAGCAACAAGCATAAAAGAAGTAGACAAAAAGAATACCTTGGTTGATCCAATTGGATCGACGCTTTGTCTACGGTTGTAGTTTCTGCACGAAACCGCCCAAGCGTTCGGCCTCTACCGGTGATCCACACGAACACCTCGCCGGAATCCCATCATGGATTGCTACCAGAAAAACTCGGCTGCTAGACCGAATTTTTCTCTCTCATAAATCTCTCTCTAGGAAGCTCTCTATTTTTCACAAGAACTATTAGCTCTTGAAATTGTGATGTACAAAAGAGCTAGTCAAGCCTCCCTTAAATAGGGTGACCTGCGCCCCTAACACTTCCCAATCTGATTGGGATTAGCTTCCTGGTAGATTGGGGAGAAATAAAACATTTTCCTAATAAAATAAGGGAAATCCCTTTGATTGATTTATCTCATTAATATTCAATATCTTATATTAAATATATTTCCAAGATATACATTTACAATATCTTATATTGAATATATCTTTATTTTATTACCATAAATCTATTTTTCCAAACTCAATTAATATCTAATATTAATATTATGGTAATCTTATTAATTAAATTGCACAACTCAAATGTATCCATTACATTTAAAAGTGGCGTCCCCTTTCCCAACTAATTTGGGAATTGAGATTTTCTTTAATTAATATAATATTATGATTAATTAATTTGCAAAATCCATATATATATATATATATATATATATATATATATATATATATATATATATATATATATATATATATATATATATATATATATATATCGAAATTATATGTATCAATATACATATTTAATTAATCAACATAATTAATATCTTGTATTATATTTATTTATAACAAATAAATACCACCATATTAATTTACCACTATAACCTTTATAGTACGAGATAAATTCTTTCCTTATTTGGTTATCAACTATAACCACATTTTAATCCGGCTAGATGTTCTTATGTGTGTGACCCGATAGACTTCCGAATATGTTGGCCGTAGACACAAAGTGCAAATTACGAAAATGCCCGTCATGCCTAACGATCACGGGATAGCGTCTAGCAACACACCGTGACCCTCAATAATCGGAAGAGTGAAATGCAATGACTACTACCTTTCATGTGAAACAGTTACCGTGTGACTTACAATCTTATCGCTGTAATAATATCCATACGATCGTATCTCGAGTGTCAATACATTAACGATCGTATCTTATAATCTGGATATCATGCTCTCTCGGAATAACATATTTACTCCCACTTTGCAAAGATTCTCGAGAGCTAGACATTCCTTATAAGAAGGCCATTTCGGATATTCAATCCCAATCATAGGATACGCGATTCCCGGACGAACTAACATGTATACTCCGCATACTTCAGTATAACACCCAGTCACTACCGCATGATCGCCCCAGGCTAGGGGAAACCTCAATAGTGTCAAAGCATGACAATCCACACCGTGATGCCATGAAGACTCCGAGTTGTCATAAAACAATAAGGCAACAAAGGATATGTTTGATGTCTCGGATTTTATAGCAAAGCAAAACAAACAAGTAATAAATAAATCCGGTTTACCCCAAGTGCAGGGATCGTAGTATAGCGATTAAAAACCGGAGTCGATCCACAGGGAATCGAGGTTGGTCTAGTTCTTAATTTTTCTAAAAGTGTCACGAGAAATAAAAACTAAAAACGAAAACAAATAACTGGACAGAGAGGGTGTCAATCCAAAGCCGGGAAAGATAATTACGAACCGAACTAACTAAGTTAATTCTAATCTATAAACTAAGAAGACAATAAAAATTGCTACGATTACTATGATGAAGACGAAGCAAAACAAGACACAACGATTTTTCTTTCAAGTAATTTAACAACGAACAAGCAGTGATCCACCGATTCCCGCAACCCTCAATTTTGACTCTAGATTATCTTGTGGTGATTTAACGAAAATTGTGATTCACCTAGCGAAGGTATGAACTCCTAATCTCTTAGAAAAGTTCGCCTATCAATCTTTTATCTTTCGATTTTAAAGATTAACGCTTTCATAACAAAGGTGTGAAATCTCTCAATTTCGCAATCTAGAAATTCAATCTATCAACTCTCGTTAATTAGATTAAAAATCCAATCTTTACTACGGTGATCTAAGTTTAACTACGACTCTCGTCAAACGTTAAACATCAAACAAAGAACCATCTCTCGATATAAATTGCATAACAACAATCAAAACATAGAAAAGATACAACTTTTATTAAAACTTACAAGATAATCCAAATTCGAAATCGAGATGTTGCTAAGAATCGGCTTCACAAGGCTCGTTCCAACGTGCTTTAGCTACTCATCATCGTTTTATTACAAATTTATTTATTTATACAAGCATATACATATACATACATAGACATATGTATACATACATGGGCCCAAAATAAAAAGAAAGAAGAAAGAAGCTTGCATATATGCTCACATATAGATATACATAGACATATATGTATATATACATACATACAACTTCAAATCTTCAACAAGAAAAGATAGAAAAAATGGAGAAACTAGTAAAGAAAGTGGCGGCCATGGTGGCCAAGAAAAGGGCATGGAAGAGGAGAAAGGTACGGCCAAGAATGGCCAAAAAGGGGCAAGGAAGATGGATGGAAATGGAGGAGTTTATATAGGGAGAGATTGTATGAAGGAGGTGGTATTTGGGGAGAAGGTATAAGGGAGGTAGTATTTGGGGGAGAGATGGTGAATCATCAAAAGTTTGTTAGAAGCATGTGAAGGTGATGATTACTTTAGCATGTGAAGGTTGTTGCTAGCATGTGGAGGTGGTTAAAAAGAATCATTACATACCATGTGGAGGTAGCATGCAAGGAATATGCTAGGAATATGCTAGGAAGTTGTAGAAATTAATTTCGGTTCGTCCGTTTTTTCAGCGCTTCGGAAAAAAAAATCATAACTTGAGTTCTAGACCTCCGATTGACGTGATTCAAAATGCGTTGGAAAGCTCATTTTAGTATCTACAACTTTCATCAAGAACTCTTCCCCTGAAAATTCCTCTAAGTCAGGTCAAATTTCCATCGAAAACAGGTTACGGTAGAAGTGCGTTGGAAAAATGATCCGTTGATCTTGTAAGCTTGTGGCATATTCTTCCATCCTTCAAAATCCATATTTTAGGACTCCAAAACGTGCCTTCTTCATCAAATATTCTCTTTGTCTCCAAAATATTCTCTTTGTCCCCTCTTAGATTTTTCTTGCTTCAGTCAGGCAAAACTCTCGTCTCGTGATTCAGTCTTTAGTTCCGTCTCCACAGTAATTCTTATCTTTTTTACACGAACACAAAGAAACGAACCACGAGTAAATCGAAAACAAAAGTTTTAACGGTACAATATTTGTCTTGTGGATATATTTTTATACTTGATATATTTTTTTATAGGTTTTTGATAGATAATCATAGATAAATACTAAACGTAAATTCTACATGACACTCCGGCTACTAAACCGGTAAAAAAAAACTAGTAAAAACATAATATTTTATATAATACCTACTACTTATACATTTAGATAAATCTAAGGAATTAATGACTTGAAATGATATAATAATGCTCAAAATCTGAACTTTATCTTCTTTTAATCATCTTTTAGATCGAAAATATGTATCTACAAGACATCAAAACATTGCAAAGTGTAATCACATTCATAAAGATAAGAAATCAACAATAAAAACACATAATTCAACCAACTTTGCAAATAAATCATTTAAAACCCCACTTGCTCAATAAACCGATTAAACGCTCATTTTCTATGCAAATTATATAAATGTGGTGGAAATCATTATAAAATATATCATTAGAAATCGTATAAAATCACCCTTAACAACTCCCCCACACTTATCTTTTGCTCGTCCCGAGCAAAACAAAACAAGAATCAAGGCTCGAGAAAAGATAGACACCTCAGCAAATATAACATATATTCAATAAATCAGAGGTTCACCCTGGTGTGTGTGCATAGCCATAGAAAACTTCCACTAAGTCCAAACTTGAAAAATTCAAAGCAAACTAGCTAATACCCCCTTCAAGCTAGTAATAAATGATACTTATAAGATGTACCCTACAAAACGTGATATATCCCGAAAAGAATGATAGAATATATCTAGGGCCTTTCTGATATACTCAGAGGATAATCCCTACAACATATCTGTCAGTTTATACTGGGGATAAGGTATACGATAACTAAGTCTTTCACTCAATTCATACCACTTTCTTATGTAAGTTGATTTAACTAACTTTCTCATTTAAACGCACATCGATTGAGCTATTGCCCGTCATAGCGAGAATAGGATATTCGAGATATACCCTACCTTACTCAAATCATAAGGCGGCTTCTTCGATTGTCGTGAGCTTTTGGTCATCATAGTGGTATAGGACATTCGAGATATGACCTACCGCACTCAAATCATCGACCGACTTCCGACACACATAATTAATTCCATTTAACTCAACTTTTTTTTTAATTACAATAGTTACGCTTTACTTATCACATTCAAACCTAAGATATTCACAGTATAACATACTTTGGATCTAAACACAAACTATCATAATTCTCACGATACGTACGTTAGCACTAAGCACATGACTTATAAGATAATCAAAAATCACTAATCAAAAGGGGTATAGCTTTATATTCTAGCTCATCATTCACTATGGCTTGTGAAAAATATAATATCGGGTGAAACAACTAACCTACTAAACATACGGTATAAAGCATCAATGACTAAAAAAAAAAAACCGAACAAAGATATGCATTGCTTACTCGGGACTAAACAAAAATTTGAAAAATTTAGCCCTTAGCATAGAATCAAAATAATTTAAGCAAATGGTAGATACACATAAACCAATCCCTCCCCCACACTTAAATCACAACGTGCCCTCAGGTTGTGCAGAATTAAAAAGAAAAAGAACACTTAGGCGATTGTAGTTCGAAAGTGGCAATTCTGAAGTGGCCTAGAATCGGCTCCGAAATGCTCGATGAAAGCGATGATTGTGGACCATCCACCGGAAAACTGAATTCGTCTGAATGCGCACAAATGCTATCACAAATATCCTGCACACTTGACAAACACGGAAATATCTCGGGGACACGGGGGAATATAACATATCGCGCAGAAAAGTTTGATACAAGCACAGGAAATAATCGCTCAGATGGAAAAATCACCATACAGGGAAAACATAGGACATCTAAGCATATACGTATCATAGAGAGTATCACATGAGCATATATCATAATCAAGTCTAAATTCATTTTTATTACACACGGTTTATTAAGGCGGGAAACAAACTAGATCATAAAATGAAATGTATGAAAGAGTATTGAGTCTTTTATACCCGGATCCTCGAGGGTTCAACAACCTAAGTCTAAGAGATGATGCATTTGAACGTTTTATGTGTACTCCCTCGGGATTTTCGGATAACCACCTAATCGTTCCCTTTAAAAGACATTCAAACATTCATCCTGATACTTGGTTGTGCTATGTGTTCAACTTCTATCACAAATTCTACATTTCATTAAGACTAGTCGTATCCAAATTATTTATTATTATTATTATTATCGGGCTGCCTCCCGGTAGCGCTTTTGGTTAACGTCGTTGGCTCGACAATAAAAGCACACGTACCTTACTATCCATTATCAAATGGATAAGTTTTTCTTGCATGATTCTTCAACGAATATTCGAATACGAGCCATCCATCTCATCTCATATAGACTCCGTCGTGCCTTGGCTCTAGGCACTTTGGTGAAGTATCTTCCCAAGAAAATAAGAACCGGATTAGGTGCTTCCACATCCCAGTCCAAAATATAGTAATCAAGTGGGAAGATCACTTCTGCTTCGCTCACTTGCTTATCCACAACCACCTCAACACTCTTTGGCTTCAACGGCTCCTCGTATGTGACTTCCTCCGGATGACTTATCTCTAATTCAGGCACAGTGTCCTCTATGTTCTCCAACACCGGGTGTATTTCTTCACCTTCTTGGTGATTAACATCTTCAACCATCTCTAATGTCGGATCTTTCGTAAGACAACCGTCTTCATCGTTACACCAAGTAGGAGGAGGCTTGACACTTCTACTTCACTAAGTTGAATGTCGGATCCGAAATTCATAGCACGGCCTCTTCTCTATCATAAAGGAAGTGTGGGAGCTAGGTCGGTGCATTGGTCTTGATTCAACTCGGTCCCGAGCCCATTGCTCTCTCTCGCTCTCAAGATTCGCAAGCATACCACGAAGGAGTTGGAAATTCTCATTGTTCTCCTTCTGATAGGATTCTATTCTAGCTTCAAGATCGTCCGATTGAGAGGGGCCTTGAGATTTGTAAAAGTTTTGTGGAAAAGATTGGTCAGACCAACTTTGATTGGAGAAATTGATATTTTGGTCCCGATCGAAGTTCGGGTTTTGATAGAAATTTGGATTCGAAAATTGAAACCCGATTTGGAAAATTGTTGTGGCCGAAGAACGATTGTTAAAACTCGATATTGCTTGGCCACCGAAAACGCTCTGTCCACCCATAGGACGAAAGGAGAAGTATGTCCCACATTGTCACATAGGCGGCATATGATCGGATCGGGTATCTTGTCCTTGATTTTGGACAACATTAACTTGATATGCGAAGTGGAAAGAAGTTGACACGGCCAACAGCATGGCCAGGTTGACAACATCTTTCACAGAACAGAACATGTGAGTTCTGAGGAAAAGACTGGGTCTGATTCATAGGATTGCGAAACATCATAAGATGCCCACTGCTTTAGCCGCAAAGATGGCTATCTCGACTTTGCTCATCCATGTCCTCAATCCTAGATAGAAGATTGTATGACCCCGTATTGACTTCGAGTTTTCAAAAACCGGTTCGAACACCAACACCTAAATCACGAGGTTTCGGGATTTTTTTATTCCTTATGCTTCCGCGAGTGGGATTCACCGAGAATCCATCACCCAACCTCGACGATTGAAACGTGTTCCTTGGTTTTTTATATATTTTTTTTTCTCTCTCCCGTAATTACCGACTCCACTCGGTATTTACCGAGTGCGTTTTTTTTTTAATTTTCTTTCCAAAAGGTGAAATATATATATATATATATATGTATATATATATATATATATATATATATATATATATATATATATATATATATATATATATATATATATATATATATATTGTGGCGTGTGTATATATATATATATATATATATATATATATATATATATATATATATATATATATATATATATATATATATATATATATATAAGGGGGACAAGATAAGGGGAGGGGAATATTTTTTTTTTTATGAGTAGGGGACAAGGGGGACAAGATAAGATAAGGGGGGGAATTTTTTTATATATATATATATTTTTTTTAAACCTACCTACGAAAAACTTGATAACAAAAACTAGAAAAATTAATAAAACTAGACAACCGTAAGTCCCCGGCAACGGCGCCAAAAACTTGTCTCGGATTTTATAGCAAAGCAAAACAAACAAGTAATAAATAAATCCGGTTTACCCCAAGTGCGGGGATCGTAGTATAGCGATTAAAAACCGGAGTCGATCCACGGGGAATCGAGGTTGGTCTAGTTCTTAATTTTTCTAAAAGTGTCACGAGAAATAAAAACTAAAAACGAAAACAAATAACCGGACGAGAGGGTTGTCAATCCAAAGCCGGGAAAGATAATTACGAACCGAACTAACTAAGTTAATTCTAATCTATAAACTAAGAAGACAATAAAAATTGCTACGATTACTATGATGAAGACGAAGCAAAAAAGCACAACGATTTTTCTTTCAAGTAATTTAACAACGAACAAGCAGTGATCCACCGATTCCCGCAACCCTCAATTTTGACTCTAGATTATCTTGTGGTGATTTAACGAAAATTGTGATTCACCTAGCGAAGGTATGAACTCCTAATCTCTTAGAAAAGTTCGCCTATCAATCTTTTATCTTTCGATTTTAAAGATTAACGCTTTCATAACAAAGGTGTGAAATCTCTCAATTTCGCAATCTAGAAATTCAATCTATCAACTCTCGTTAATTAGATTAAAAATCCAATCTTTACTACGGTGATCTAAGTTTAACTACGACTCTCGTCAAACGTTAAACATCAAACAGCAACCATCTCTCGATATAAATTGCATAACAACAATCAAAACATAGAAAAGATACAACTTTTATTAAAACTTACAAGATAATCCAAATTCGAAATCGAGATGTTGCTAAGAATCGGCTTCACAAGGCTCGTTCCAACGTGCTTTAGCTACTCATCATCGTTTTATTACAAATTTATTTATTTATACAAGCATATACATATACATACATAGACATATGTATACATACATGGGCCCAAAATAAAAAGAAAGAAGAAAGAAGCTTGCATATATGCTCACATATAGATATACATAGACATATATGTATATATACATACATACAACTTCAAATCTTCAACAAGAAAAGATAGAAAAAATGGAGAAACTAGTAAAGAAAGTGGCGGCCATGGTGGCCAAGAAAAGGGCATGGAAGAGGAGAAAGGGACGGCCAAGAATGGCCAAAAAGGGGCAAGGAAGATGGATGGAAATGGAGGAGTTTATATAGGGAGAGATTGTATGAAGGAGGTGGTATTTGGGGAGAAGGTATAAGGGAGGTAGTATTTGGGGGAGAGATGGTGAATCATCAAAAGTTTGTTAGAAGCATGTGAAGGTGATGATTACTTTAGCATGTGAAGGTTGTTGCTAGCATGTGGAGGTGGTTAAAAAGAATCATTACATACCATGTGGAGGTAGCATGCAAGGAATATGCTAGGAAGTTGTAGAAATTAATTTCGGTTCGTCCGTTTTTTCAGCGCTTCGGAAAAAAAATCATAACTTGAGTTCTAGACCTCCGATTGACGTGATTCAAAATGCGTTGGAAAGCTCATTTTAGTATCTACAACTTTCATCAAGAACTCTTCCCCTGAAAATTCCTCTAAGTCAGGTCAAATTTCCATCGAAAACAGGTTACGGTAGAAGTGCGTTGGAAAAATGATCCGTTGATCTTGTAAGCTTGTGGCATATTCTTCCATCCTTCAAAATCCATATTTTAGGACTCCAAAACGTGCCTTCTTCATCAAATATTCTCTTTGTCTCCAAAATATTCTCTTTGTCCCCTCTTAGATTTTTCTTGCTTCGATCGAGCAAAACTCTCGTCTCGTGATTCAGTCTTTAGTTCCGTCTCCACATTAATTCTTATCTTTTTTACCTGAACACAAAGAAACGAACCACGAGTAAATCTGAAAACAAAAGTTTTAACAGTACAATATTTGTACTGTGGATATATTTTTATACTGATATATTTTTTTATAGGTTTTTGATAGATAATCATAGATAAATACTAAACGTAAATTCTACATGACACTCCGGCTACTAAACCGGTAAAAAAAAACTAGTAAAAACATAATATTTTATATAATACCTACTACTTATACATTTAGATAAATCTAAGGAATTAATGACTTGAAATGATATAATAATGCTCAAAATCTGAACTTTATCTTCTTTTAATCATCTTTTAGATCGAAAATATGTATCTACAAGACATCAAAACATTGCAAAGTGTAATCACATTCATAAAGATAAGAAATCAACAATAAAAACACATAATTCAACCAACTTTGCAAATAAATCATTTAAAACCCCACTTGCTCAATAAACCGATTAAACGCTCATTTTCTATGCAAATTATATAAATGTGGTGGAAATCATTATAAAATATATCATTAGAAATCGTATAAAATCACCCTTTGGTAAATAAGTCATGACCAACCAATTATGCTAATGACGTGTTTGTGGGTGAAATCTCCTTCATTAGACCTTAGGTGCTAATACCACATCCCAAGTCCCCCTTGCTCGGTTCAACGGTCCCCTATTTGTGATTTAACTAACCTAACATGGTTAAGAACTGAGAGATGCTCCGTATCCACTGAATTCACAACTTAAAAAGAAAAACCTCACTCAAGGAACATGCTCGAACAACTCAACTAGTTCGGGCATGGTGATCCCAAAACCCATTTTCCCACACTCTCTCGCAAAATATATTAATAAATATCGTGTGTAAATTCATTAATCAAGTGATCAATTTATTTCAAGCATTAAGATTAAGTTTTGGGGCACAAACAGTTCAAAGGAATTAATTTTTATGCACAACCTATTCCCAATTCATTGTTCATGGCATCGATTTTGTAAACCGTCACATTATTCGAATATAAAAGATTTAGATACTCATAATAAAATTGGAATTGCAAGAAATAATAATAAATAACATCATAAACATGATAAAAAGAGAAAATAAATATCCAGTCTTGAGTTTCAAAGCAATCCAAAAGCAAGGAGTTGTCAATTCCTTATGATCCAATCACGAAGAATAGATAAAAAAAAAGTGCTAAAAGTTTCTTGCGATTTGAAGGAAATAAAATAGATATGAAATTCCTAGAGAGAAAACTCGAAAATAAAAGTCTGTTGTGTAAGTTATGATGTAAAATTCGACCCCATGGCCTTTTTTAGGTTGAAAACCAACCTAAATGGGTCAAAATATCGCTTTTTACAGATCCAGGCGTGCGCCCCAAAGGACAAGGCATGTGCCTATACTTTAGGTACTTTGGCCTTGGTTTTGCAGCATTCCAGGCGTACGCCCGGTTCTATACATCTTCAGTAATTCTGCAATATTGTTGTGTGTAGATCTCTGATTTGAATGATTTAAGTTGTGTTGGAAAGCTTATTCAATAATCTACAACTTTCACAAAGACAACTATTCCAGAAATGACCTCTAAGACGGATAAATTGCAGATAAAGTGAAGGTATGGTGAAAACATCAACGATTCTTGACCCATTTCAACTTTTTAACTTCGGGTACACACTTCCACCCTGTTGGAGAAAAATAGAGAAAAAGAGAAAATGATTTTTTAATCATTTTAAAACGATTATTGAATCATTTTTACAACCACTTTATGAGCCGGTTTCGATTACACTCTTGTATAATTTATCAAGAGTTTATGATGACTTTGAAATCTACGTGTGACGTAGATGAAGACAGGTCTTTAAATCATTCAATTTGGATATCGGGTGAATGAGAAATTAAGGCTTGAAGTTGGTTAGTTGAAAAAGTTGAAGTGTTGAAACTTGGAAGTTGAAGAGTTCAACTTCCTTAATCCCACATTGGGAAGTGTGCTAATCTTTTCTCAATATTTAAGTGGGAAAGTTAGTTAAAGGGTATAAGCTCCAAGGAGAGGGAGAGAGTTCAGAATGGTTTTAGTTAGACGATCTTCTGCTAAAATTGCCACACGCACGCACGCGCGCCGCCGCCGCCACCCGCCCGCCCGAGCCCGTTGACCTTAGGGAATAACCTTGACCTTGGGCTTGGGGAATTGGGCCTGAGGCAATACTAATTTTTTGAATAAAGTTACATTGGACTTGTCAAATAATTATTCAACATTCTGATGATGAGCTTTGAGCTGAGTTCCCTTCATAGTCAGAAGTCTGATTCGATTCGGTTCGACTTAAAGACTGAGACTCTTCATCTGAAACTAATGGAGTTAAAGTGATCTTCAACTGATGGCATTCATGATCTTCTCCTGCTCCCTCTATAAATGTCCTCTACTACAATGGAAATGTACAAGAACTACGACACAAATCATTCTTTCTGCATAACAAATAGTTGAAGAGTTTTTTCTCAAGCACTGCAACAGTTCGTCGTTCGTTCAGAGTTGAAGTAACTCTCTTTGAACAGGTATAATGAGTAATCCTGGGAGACAATTGCACGTTTGTGGGTACATGCCGGAGAAAATTTGTCTTAAGGACAAAGATTTTCTTGTATCAGTTTCATATTATATCCTTACTGTTTCCTTTGTTTTTCATTATTTTAATAGTTTCTTTCAGATACATTAATAAAAATTGTTCTCCATCTTTCTATTTTTTATTTTACTTCGCATGCTATACTGAGGGTATAACACCACCTCTAAGGATCCTTTTTTCATCATCAATGCCTCTTTTCCTGGGATCGCAATGAACCTATATCCTGCAAATATCAACGACAATACCGCACATAACTCCCGCAAGATACGATAGAATATGAAATATGCAATAATTCACCAAAAGAGAGTAGATTTTCAGACTTAGTCGTCTTTGACCTCGAAGAGAGTATAATGGCAAAAATGTATCGTAAATCAATCAAACTACCCTAAAAGTGAATCAAATAAGTCATAAACGATATTAAAATCATAAAGGAAATGCAATCAAATTGACTCTTATCAACTACCCCCCCACTAAGCGTTAGCTCGCCCTTCAGCAAATAGAGCGATCTAGAAAGAGAACATGGAGTCAACGTTGCAATCGTACGGGGAATCATCACATTCAAGGGGTAAGGGATAGTAAACCAGAAAATACACTCGAACCAAACCTCATTACAAAAACAAAATTTGAGTGTGTGCATAACTTCACAATCATTCATCACCATCAACCAGCACATATTATAGATGCATGACTAATGTTGTCACACCAAAGGCTTATACTTCATAAGCATCTCCACTAATTGAGGTCAAATCAAGTCTAACTAAGGTCAGACCGGATTTGAACAGTTGTAACATTAGGCTAGGGATGAGGCTAAACGAAGGGATAAAATGAATATCAATAAGAAATTGTGAGTGAGTTAAAAAAACAACTCTTGCAATCAAAACGTTGCTCTCTCATTCTCTAGCTCATAAAACAAGACATGCGTTCTTCATTTCAACACTTTTGCTTCAAGACACACATTACCTGCGTCGTAAACGTTCACTTCTTGTAACATGTCTACCCCACACAAGACATCATCCCAAAACTACATCACATCGTAATTTAATCTCGACTTTGGCCTTATTAAATTTTTTTCTTCTTTCTTTCACTTTTTTTAATCCGAAGGCCAACGCATATAATTTTTCCTCCTCCTTCGTGATACAAAAGATCAACCAACTCCAATGAACGACACATCTCCCTACCACCCCAAACTTGTGCCAACAAGTGTGCCAAAATAAGATTAAACTCAACTCATAGGGTGCTAATACGGAAACGTAGACCAGAAATAAAAGGATGAGGGTCGGTAATTGAAGGCTAAATCACGAATGGCTAAAGTTCGGGTGTGGGGGTCTCACCACCATTTAAAGGCTTATAGGGGTTTCTGCGGATATCGCGTATAAGGTCAGCTATTTGGCTCTGGCCGGGTCAAAAAAATGTCAGGACTATCATCCCTTAATCAACCAAGACTGACCTATCTATTTTGCCTCAAAGTTAATGGTATAAGTTCTATGTAACAGATTAATGTCAATGTCAACTATAATCATTCACTAATTAACCATGACTCGTGAAATTGAAGCTATTAAGTGCAATAAAATTCCATTTCTATAACAAGATCTCAATTTGATTCGCATGTATTTAACCATTGACTAACACTTAACCAATAAATATCACGATTGAACGCATAATACGCAATATCAAAACCATGAAAATTTTAAAAAAATGTCTTCATTTCACTCAATATAGACCAAATACTAAGCATACAACTCACCTAATGTGAAATGAAAACAAGGTAGTGAAGCTATGTCTACCATCCATACTTAAAACAAAGCAACGACCTCGGTGTGTGAGTGATAAATTAAAGAGACTTAGCTGAACCGAAAAGAAGGCGCAACCATGCAAAGTGAGCCGCAATTGTGTCTCCCAGAGTGCCTGTGTAATCATAACAAAGAATACCAGAAAAACCACGAAACCACTACAACGAAAAGGCCGGAACCTTGAGCGTACATAAACACAAGCATGAAGATGTATATAGCAAATAAAATACCGACTGTCACAAAACATAAAATGAGACTTTAAAGGCATGCTCAAACTTTTACAACAAAACTCCGAAGGATCCTAAAAACCTAAGAAAATGTGGGTTTCCTCCCAAAAGGGCCTTTGATTAGCATCGTTGGCTCGACTTATTAAGAAACTGAAAGAAAAACAAAGAAGCACGAGTGAAAACAAAATTAAATTACCTAAAACATTCTGAGTTTAAAGTCCTTAGTTTGACTTTCTACCCCCAATAATGCTAAGGATAGTTATACCAAAGGAGAGCAAACAGTTGCGTCTCGCTATACAAATCGTAAGAATTTAGCACCCCCTCAAAATGGGAAGACAAAGGGCTCAATCCCATCCACCAAGATTCGTTCAAGGAATTAATCGTGCAACATAATGAACTCACCTTCCCCGAAATAGCGCATATGCCAATTAATAGTGAATCAAGCACCAAGGAGTAACAGTTTGCCAGTTAATAGCGATATCTTTGTGTAGAGATCCGATTTGAGTGATTCAAGTTGCGTTGGAAATCTTATTCAAATCTATATAAATTTACGAAGACAAATTTTCAAGAAAATTCCTCTAAGAGTGATAAACTTTCAGGTGAAGTAAAGGTATGGTGACAACATCAACGATTCTTGATCTGTTTCAACTCTTTAACTTCGGGTACACACGCTTCCACCTCTCAAAACCATCTTTTCATGAATGCCTCTTCTCATGGGATCACAATGAAACTATATCCTACAAATATCAATGACAATTTGTAACACCCCGAAAATTCAAAAAGGGTACAAAGGTAAAATGGAAATTTATTCAATTGTTTTCCTATTTTATGTTAACCTAAAAGCTAATAGTTAAAAAGGTTTAATTATGAATTAAGGGATTTAGTTACTTAATTTAAAGGATTTAATTAATGCCTATAAAAAGAAATAAATCCCCTAATTTCTAATTAAAAACATCACGGCATTTTCAGAAAAATCTGAAGAAGAACGACGTAAGGGAACGCAGAAGATGCTTGAAGCGGAGGAAGGGAATCTTCAATCGTGCAGCTAAACCGTCAGGAATTTGAACAGACCACAGAAGACGGATCATCGTCTCGTTGAGACGCGAACGTTTACACACTAACTGTTAGCAATTCAGTAAGTTTTTTTGTTAGTCCTAAAATCATAATTTTTATCATTCTTGATAAAAACACGAGCTTTATTTATGCAAATGGGGTGTTTTAATCGTTGAATATCGTTTATGGTTCGTATGTTGATCATAGGAGTTGTGGAATCAAAGAATTCAAGTTTTTGCTTTTGGATTTGCTTTTAAATCGCTAAAAGGTAAGAAGCGGATTTTGGGTGTTCAATCGTATTTAATTATGAATTATTTATTTATTATTGATGCTTTTCTTATTTATCATTATTAGATGCTTGTTTCTTTATTTTAGATATATGTTGCCGTAAAAGAATAAAAAAATAATAGATTTTTGTCCAGAAGGACAAAATTATAAAAAAATCGGGATATAAGGAAACTGTAATTTAATAAGGGCAAAAGTAACAATTATTAAGTAACAAATATTAAGTAACAAATGTGGAATAGAGTAAATATGAAGTAACAATTGTGGAACACAAAGTAACATTAACACGTGAAGTAATAATTTTAAAGTAACAATTGTGATTTTTGTCCTTTATAATCATGAAAATGTTACTTTTATCATTCCAGACCCATTTATTAATTTTTTTGTCCTTGTGGCCCTTCCCCAAAAAATAATATGATAGGAGGAACCTTGCAGGGACTTCGCAGGGTTATAAGATAAAAAAGAAAGATGAAACTATTCTGCTATCCGTTTGGGTTTCTAAATAGAAATAAAAGAATAAATAATAATAGCAAAAGCTGTTGGGAAAAAAAAATATACTTATTATCCTTTCGTTTACAGGGAAGAAATATGTACGGTAATATACGTATTTTGTTTACGGGGAAATTATATATATATTTATTTGATACGGTTGAATTAATAGATATTATATACGTTAAACAACTTTATTTGGTTTATATACCAAAAAGCTATGCACAACAAGGTACTATATATGTTTAATAATTATAGTAAAAGTGTGGTATATATTACGGTAAAATGGTATTATAATAATTTTGTGATTTTACGTGTATTACACGATACGGTGTGACTTGTATGTTCTTGTGGGACATTATATGTTGATTGACAATGTCTAACTACGACTTCCAGTAGCCTTTGCTCGGCACCACATCTGGGACCCTCTGCAGAGAGAAGGTGGGAACACCGGAAGGCGTTGTGTAGGCCTTGTGGGACGTTGACTTAGTAGTCAACGATTCTTTTACAACGTGCTACGTAGTGTAACTAGTTGTCTAGGACTAGAAGTCCTTAGGAAGCCTTATACGTGAATGAATCAGGTGGTTAGAACTTAACTCGTAAATACATATGTGGTTGTCTAAAACCTAAAACGTCAATATCACCGATAAAGCTCATTTCTAAATCGAAACATGGGATTCTTACAGCCCCCTTGAAGCTATGTGTCAAGGGCCAACGTGTAACTCCCACATTGAGACCTAAGTCCATGCCCCCTTGAAAGGTGCTTAATATGTCTCGGTGCATTTTTTCCATGCGTAGTGTCCTTTGATATTGATGTAACAAATTTATGTGCTTGAGGATGTACTATGTGATCTAGTAAAGGGTGAGAGTGATCTCAATGCAACCTATGTGGTAGAGATTGTAGAATTTAATTGTTATGTATGATATGTTACATATTGTGTGTAACCGTTCTTCTACCCCTTACTAAGTATATATGTACTTACCCCCTCATCTTTCTTGTTCCCACTCCAGGAAGGTGGTGTTTGTAGGTTGTTTTTTAGGCCACTGAGGAGTGACCCGGAGATGACGCAGACGGAGTTTGATATTCTTAACTGCATTGTAGTTTTGGTATAGATTCTTTTATCCCCTGTAATGATAGAAATCAATGAGTTGAGTTTATGGTTGGCAAGTTGTAATGGATTTATTGTATTTGATGGTTGTAGTAAAGTCTTTTGATGATGTAATAGATGCAGCCTGTATTACTTTCGATCGTTTAATAATTGTATACTAATTTCTAATTTCCGGTGCTCGCAATTGCGGGGAGCATGCTCGTAATTTCCTACATATCTGATTCACAGCACCGATTGAGACACTCGATCATGCACAACGGAATCAACGAATTAGATTCGTTCTATGATTTTACCACGATATGATTCACATGATTAATTAATCTAAACTACAAGAAGGTTGAAGATTAGAAAGTAAAATTAGAAATTAGCAGATTCTGTTTTCTTCAATTAGAAATTAGTATACCCGTTAGTTTGGGTCTATATATGTTCTTTTATTTTTGGTAGATTATATACGAGGTACCAACAACCCATCTCAGTGGTTTACTTTTTCACATTTATTTTCTCTGGTGATTATTTATGTGATATAACCATGTCATACCATGCAGTGCATCGTATACATCATATAACCGTTTTCATACATGTAGATAATTAATTTTGGTATTAATTAGACATGTATGAACACATAATTAATTTAGATAAATTAAGGTAATTAATTAAATTAATTGAGCAAACGAAATTTTATCTGGATATAAAAGTCACATGATAAAAATAGAATTTACTGGGTAAATTTGATTTTGGATCTAAAATTCTTTGAGAATTTAATTAAGTAATGGGTACATAAAATGATTTTAATGATCGGAAAATTGGAAAATCGTGAAAAGTTGGAGACTAACTAGACGTTATTTGGAACCGATAAGTTGGTGATTGCTTTTCATGATTTATTATTTCCAGATTATTGAAAAAATTCTGAGATCCTAAATTTTTATCATGACAAAGTAAGGACTATAAAATTCTTTGGTGAATTTTAGTTGTGTAATGTCTACACAAGAGATTTCTAAATAATCGGAAGATTGGTAAATCATGAATAAGGCGACACTAGTTAGACGTTATTTGGAATCGATAAACTAGTCGGAGCTTTAAATTTTGTGATTTATTATTATTCGAATTATTTGGACATTCATAAGTTTTAATGTATTATGATTATAAAATTCTTGTTGAACTTTTATTGTGTAGTGTCTAGACAAAGAATTTTAATAAATCCATAAAATTGGAAAATCATGAATGTAGTGACACTAGTTAGACGGTATTTGAAACCGATGAAATAGTGGGAGGATTAATTTAAATGTTCATAATTTATTTTATTTCGGATTGTGAAGAAATTCTGAAAATCCGAATGAGAACTACCTATTTTTCAAAATAATGAGTGGGAACGGGGAAGGTACAACCGACCCCACAGCCTCTACTGTTGACACAAACACCGTGAGAGAATGGTGACGCCTTGTGCCGCTTTCGGCCCCTACGGATGGCCCTCACATCTATCAAAATTCAAAGCTTGTTCTCTGAAAGGATAGGATTTTGAGTACTCGTCGGGTCACTGACCTACTCTTCGGGGCATACTCGGGGTCTACTTAAAAATCAGAAACATTAGGTCACACTCTTATGGATATATTTGGAAATATCTTGGCGGAAAAATAAAAGTAATCAACAATTAAGTGGAGATGTCTGATTCTTAATTAATTGTTGAGAGAGATTGTCTCAATTTAATCGTCACTTATTTGACCTACCCGTCGGCGGCACTAAGGTGTGAGATTAAATCATTGGAATGGTAGGATAAACTGCATGCATGACATCACGTTTATAATTCCTAAAATTTCTTATTTGTTTTGGTGTATGATTTGATTTATATTTCTGGCATAATTGATTTTACAACTACATATCATCTAAAGGTATCTAAACTGCTAAACTCGATAAATTGACTAGTAATGACTTCGTAAAAGTGGAAAAGTAACAAGAACGTTGAAAACACTAATCAGTAATGCAATTAATTTTTGGTAGAGGATTCTCCTCTTGAGCATTCAAACTTAAGTGACATTTATAAGTATGTCACTGCTGTCACTCGTGTTGCATAAAAGACAATTGATATTAGTTAAAAGACGATGAGAATGATTTGGTATCAATCTCACTGGACGTCCCAAAATTCACGAGCATTGGCTACTCATATGAGATGCTAGTTCAAGGAAATTTCCTTTAAAAGAAAGCCAAGAATGGGAAATCATGTCAGAAAGTGTAAGTCATCATAAACTAAATAAGTTAAAGACTAAACCATAATATTAATAAAAGAAGCATTGGATAAGGAAAGTGATTTCGGATCACTAACTTATGAATCCTTAGAGACTTTCTTGACCGGTATATATGACTCGGAAGATAAAGTTATTTTGTAAGAACAAGATAGCTATGCGTTCATGATTAAGAGTAGCCAATGGCAGTTATTTCAGCTAAAATAGTGGGAGTGATATAAGGAAACAAAATTTTAATATGATATCAGATTTTTTGATCCTTGAATATCAAAGAAATATAATTTTTTTTTCAGATTTGTTGGAACGAATCGATTCACTTTCACATCGATAATGTAGTTGCCTTAAAGAAAGTGAATATGACACTTGTAGTATGAATTAGGGACTCAGACTTTTGTCTGAGAAAGTCAGAACCACTAAGTAATGCTGAATATATATATGTAACTTATCATAAACTATTAAGACAAATGGTTTCCATATTAAGATAAACGATTCTTCAACATCTATTAATTAGTGCATACATCCTAAAGACAAGATCTTAAGACGGGCTAAGAGTAATTCCTATCTCCCGGTCTAAGAACACTATCTCAAAGGAAAAATGACTAAGTAACCTTTCAATCAGAAAAAGGGTAATAGAGCTAAACAAGTGTCACAACTTGTTCATATTGATCTTCGGGGTCTTATAAAAGATACAAGCTTGTGGGAGCTTTTGAGAGGTAGACACTTTGTCTGATAGCTGCTCAAAGCGCCGATTAGTTTATCAGAATATTTGGAGGAATCTCTAATATTAGCAGAGAAGCAAGTATTCCATTCACAGATATAGGCTATAGCATAGTTTTTGTCATTGATGCTTGGACTACCTCTGAGTGAAACGATATCACTGAAAGGATATACCATGTATTACATTATATAGTTGTTGATATGCTACAATACGCTGCTTAACTCAATTAAGATATTGGTCACAAAATAACGGTTTACATTTTATGCAATACCAAGAAGTCTACCTAGAAGATGTCTATGAACTTAAAGGTAAGGAGTGAAGTACGCCTTACTCCACTTCCGAAAATAGAGGCATTTAGCACTAGTGCTTAAAGATAGGACTGAAGATTTTGCGGCACGTTCAGATCGTGACTGTTTGTGAGATATCTTAATACGATGAGTAAAGGTTGTTTATAAGATTCTTAAGATAGGATATTGATGGTTGCAATGTCACAGCCTTTCTAAAAGAATGTTTGAATGACAAACTAGGACATTGAAGTAATGTTACTCAATGAGTTACTATCTGATTGAATCAGACCACATCCAACATTGGTTGTTGGGGATAACGCTGATAAATACTACTTTACCAGATCAGAATATCGATCCACCCAAATACAGTAGGAGTATGGTTTAACCATTGACCCACTGTGATCATGCAGACTTTACAGTCTGCTGGGGTGATTGATAACCTATGGTCTTTTGGAATGGCTGTATAGGATTCTAATAATAATAGCTTGGCTTAAAGCCATAAACATGTAAGTGGAGTTTTGGTACTCCATGTCTGTTCACACTCTTGTAGAACCACCCTAGTGTCTCAAGCCCAGTGAGAGAAATTGGATCTGTGCGAAAAGAGCTGAATGAGTAGAAAATTTTATCTTTTAAGGCAAAGCCAAGTGGTCTAGGGGTAATTCTCTAAGAAGTAGATAGTTCAATAGGAGTGATGCCCTGAAACTTTCTCACCATTCAGCCTTGCTTGACTCCCTGGAGAGCAGAAAGATTACTAGGGGTGATGCCCTGAAACTTTCTTGCCGTACAACGGAGTTTGAATTCATTCAGAACATTAGCTCAAATGACGGCATGTGCTTATATCCATTGGTCGATTAAAGCAAACCTCTAGGTCATTAAAAGTCATATGTTTGAAATGTGTGGGCTTAATAAAAAAAGAAATGTGTGGGCTTGACCACAATATTGATGAGTCTTTTGTAGACCAGAGAATCAATATTGGTAAAGTAGTAAATTATTCTGTTAATGCAAGGTAACACTGTAATAGTTGAGAAAAACATGGGTGTGTTATCTGAAGTCAGGAACTGACGAGCCAAGCTTCTGTGAGTTAGTGAAGTAGACTATATTCTTAGAATTTGATTCGGTCGAATTCATGAGAACAATTTCCTGGCAGTATCCTATTCATCTTATTGATAAGATGATAATGCATTTTTCATATGCTAGAGTGTTACCTACCAAACCCTCACAGAAGAATTCTCTGAATCTACGGATATAGAGAAAATATGATAGCGTCTCTTTTGGATTGAGAAAGTCAGGTTATTAAAAGTCGATTAAAGTCGAATCTTGGATTCGAGCATTGATAGCAGTTCAGTACATCCTCAAGTACCTTCAGAGAACGAGAAATAATATGCGTCTATATTCAGGTGCAAACCTGGATATTGTTGACTACACTGATTATGATTTTCAGTCGGATTAAGGATGATAGTAAGTCGATCTCGGACTCAGTGTGTTCACATTGTGATGGATCTATAGTCTGGAGCAATCCAACATCACCGGTTTGACTTTGTAAATCGAATGCATAGTGTCTTCATGAGCAGCTTAAAAGGCAATATGGCTTAAGAAGAAGTTACTTTCTGATCTGGGAGTAATTCCAGACCTTGATAAGCCGATACCACTTTACTATGAAAACAATTGAGAATCAGCTTATCCAAAGGAACTTTGCAGTCACAAGAGGTCAAAAGCATATTGAGAGTAAGTACCAACTGATCAGACAGACCGTGCAAAGAGACGATGTTTTGGTCCTAATGATTGCCTCGAGTTGACAACCTAGCTGATCAGTTTACCAAGTCGTGTGGCTTCTAATGTCACTGATAAGCGCTTGGCAGGTATGGAATTGAGAGATATGTCTCATATGCTTTAGATCAAGTGGGAGAATGTTGTGAATAGGATAAAGCTGTGCTCTAAAAAGGATTGTTGCTTGTCCTTACGGGCAAGTGGGAGATTTTTGGATATAGTGCCCGAAAGATAATTTATGTAATTGTTCTTATAATTAAATAAATGACAGATTTATTCTCTTCTTATTAGTTGCTACGTGCTCATAAGTAAAACTATACTGAAAACCCCAAGTTGTATCATATGTAGCCATATAACATAATGTGTGTCACACGTGAGGACTAAGTTTATGGTGATACACTTGAACAGTTAGTCCGTGGTGAACTTAATCAAAGTATGGGGTCTATTGATTAAACCTTCATCAATGCGCCCAGAACACTTTATGGTGTGACCTTCTTATCCAGACCGTCGATATTGGTTATCTAAGTAGGGCATTTATATATGATATAGTCATATAGGACATGACCGATTTAATCTGCATTTATCATATAACTCCGTGATTGAGAAATCTTATTAAATCACAAGATGATCATATATGGATTAATTAACCTTAATGCTAAAGTGATTGCAGACTCCTTTTTGTTTCAAGATAGGGTTTGATGTGTTCATTAAGGATTGCTAAGAGGCGAGGTCCGAATCACTTTCATGTTGGCACTGTTCTGGAATGAGTGATGAGTGTGTGTTTCACACATACGGAATCCATTCCTTCCTGCGGGAAGTAGAAAAACAATCCCTTATTTGTTAATCCTAGAAACCGACCGATCCCGGGAGTTCATATTGGTTTTGAACTAATTGATCACTACTAGGTTAATGGTAAATAAGGATAAGATGTAATGAAGAAGATTTACAGAAATATTTCCGCTTCATTAGGATAGTCTATGGAGGGTTAGTCTGTATGTAATGATTATATCAATGGACGCTTATTAACTTGACATATTGAGAATAAGTTATATCTATAATCGATAGAGTTCAGTTTCGGATTTATGGTGGCGTAATTCCGGAATTAATAAGTTGAGTAGAGATGTTATGTTCGATGAATATTTATTCAATTTATTGTAGCTACAGGTTATAGGTCCATGGTCCCCAGGTTGGCTCTAAACACACGAGTGAATTCTCATATTTTGGAACCGCGAGAATAAATTAAATAGTTGGTCTATTTAATAAATATGCAATAATATGAAAAATAGAAAAGACATTTTCTATTATTCCATGGCACATTATTGGCGCCACATGTGTAGAAAATTGGGAAAAGAATTTTTCCTAAATTATATCACATTTGTAATTAATTGTTTATTTTTTAAATAATTAATGGATAAATAAGATTGATTTTATCACTTAATGAAAATTATCTCATTTATGATGATTATCTCTTATTTATGGAAAATATATTTTTCTTTGGGAAAAATATAATTGTCTTGTGAAAAGGGATAACTCTCTTGCTCGGTTATTTTTCTATATAAAGAGAGATCCTCCCAGTTCTAAGAACACACAAGATTTCCGGCGCCATATTGGAAGAAAAGGAGAGAAAAACTAGTTTCTTGCCTTAACAATTGGGAGAAGAAAAACTAGTCGTCGTTTGGAGATACAACTCGTAAGATCATGGCTTCTCTTCGGTTGGGTAAATCTTCAACCTTCTTGTAGTTTAGATTAATTAATCATGTGAATCATATCGTGGTAAAATCGTAGAACGAATCTAATTCGTTGCTTCCACTGTGCATGATCGAGTGTTTCGATCGGTGCTGTGAATCAGATCTGACGATCTTAAGAAAAGAGGAAAAATGTGACGGCAATTGCGAGCATGCTCTCTGCAATTGCGATTACCAGAAATTTTACCGGATCCGGTTTTTCCTGCGTTTCGGATTCTGATTCGGTGTTCTGTATATTCAGTACCTACCGATAAGTTAATGAGATAAAGAATTGATTGATTGATTATGATACAATAGTACAATATATATACACTTATGATGGTGTAAACGTAATAAATAAGAATAATCTAAGTATAGCAATCCCTACGTATATGGTAACATAATATGTACAAAATATATGACATAAATGTGGTGATTTGAACATGTGCGTTATTCTTCTATTACGCCCCTGCAAGCTAGACAAGGGTAGTGGAGACCAAGCTTGGAAACATTAGAGTCGAAAATGCGGCGGTCTAAAGGCTTCGTTAGCATATCAGCAAGTTGATCGGCCGCTGAGACATGAGATACTCGAACTTTACCCAAGCGAACTTGATCACGGATGAAGTGAAAATCAACAGCAACGTGGTTCATTCGCAAATGAAAAACTGGATTGGAGCTAAGGTGCGTTTCTCCAATATTATCACAATAAATGGCAGGTACGAGAGGTGAAGGATAACCGAAATCCTGGAGAATGAAGAATACCCAATTAAGCTTGGCAGTAGTGTTGGCGACAGACTTATATTCTGCTTCCGTGGAGGAGTGGGCAATGGTAGGTTGCTTTTTAGACCTCCATGAAAGAAGGTTGCGACCCAAGTAAAAAAGTTACGCCCCCGTAGATGAATAATCTTGTTTGTTTCCACCCCAGTCTGCGTTAGAATATGCATGGAGCGTAAGAGGAGAGTGGCGATAAAGCTGCAGACCCACCTCAGATGTGCCTACTAAGTAACGAAAAAGGCGGTTGGCAAAAGCCCAGTGAGACAGGGTAGGTGCATGCATAAATTGAGCCAGTTTGTTTATGGCTAAGGAGACATCCGGGCGAGTAAAATGAATATACTGAAGACTTCCAATAATAGACGGGTAGGTGGCCGGATTGGTCACAGGTTCAGCTGTCAAATCGACGAGGGGTGATAAGTCACACTGCATAGGGGTGGAGCACCGTTTGGCCTCAAGAATATTAGTTTTGGCTAGGATGTCATCAATGTAGCATTGTTGCGATAATAAGAGCCCATCAGAGTTGGGGTTGACCTCGACCCCAAGAAAGTAAGTTAGGTCCCCAAGGTCTTTGACGGAAAAACGGTTAGAGAGGGCCTGAATAAACCGTTCAACCTGAGAAGAGTCAGTGCCGGTAATGATGAGATCGTCCACGTACACAAGTATATAGAGACATCAGCCATTAACTCGAGAAATAATTAATGATGTATCAGCCATAGAGTTGGTGAAGCCAACTCGGAGAAGAAAAGCCCAGAGCTCATCATACCAAGCCCGAGGAGCTTGCTTAAGACCGTAGATGGATTTTTTTAACTTGCATGCGTCAGAGGATTTTTAAGAGTCAATAAAACTAGGAGGTTGGGCCATATAGACAGTTTCAGTGAGTGTGCCTTGTAAGAATGCATTGTTAACGTCAATCTGCCGTAAACGCCAATTATAGGCAAGTGCAAGAGAAAGCAAGATGCGCACAGTTGTGGGTTTAATAACCGGGCTGAAAGTGTCATAATATTCTATAACGGGATGTTGAGTGAATTCTTTGGCCATAAGGCGGGCCTTGTACCTGTCAATAGAGCCATCTGCATACCTTTTAACATGAAAAATCCACTTACAATCAACAATATTATATGTAGGATCACGGGGAACCAGATCCCAAGTAGCATTCCGAATTAAAGCATTATATTAATCTTGCATAGCAGCAAACCAAGCTGGATTATTAAGGGCCTGTTTAACAGTACGAGGTTCAGTGGCGAGTGACTTATCCACATGTTGAGCATGCAAATTAAGTTTGGTAACCGGTTTGTGAATCCCATGCTTGGAGCAAGTTGTCATGCCATGGGTAGGAGGTGGAGAAGTAGGAGGGGAAGGAGGGAGAAGAGGTGGGGAATGAGATGAGGGGCCGGGTGGGTGGGAGTGAGGTGAGGCGGTTGGAGTGGGCAAAGGGATATTACCAACCCAGGCAGCCGTATCAGGGTAGGTGGTGGGAGAGGAAGAGTCCTGAGCAAGAGGGAAGATATCTTCAACGAACCAAACGTGGCGCGATATGTAGATGCGGTGGGTGGAAGGATCAAGGCAGTGATAGGCTCTTTGAGTGAGGGAATAGCCAAGAAAGACACAAGGAAGAGAACGTTGATCGAGTTTATCAGTGGAGTAGGGACGAAGCCAAGGGTAGTAGAGACAACCGAAGGTCCTGAGTTTGGAGTAATTGGGAGGGTTGGAAAATATTTTTTCGTAAGATGTACTCATGGAGAGAGTGGGTGTGGGCATGCGATTAATCAGGTATACATCAGTGGCAAAGGAATAAGGCCAGTAGGAGTGTGGAACAGAGGCTTGGGTAATGAGAGTGAAGCCAGTTTTATCAATATGGAGGTGACGACGTTCAGAGTAGCCATTGTGTTCGGGTGTGTGCGGAGGGGCGGTGAGGTGAGTAATACCAGAAGTGGAGAGAAAATAGGCAAGACTAATCTATTCTCCACCATTGTCTATGTAAAAGGTTTTAATTTTCGTGTTAAAGTAATTTTCAACAAGACTTTTAAATTTTGGAAAAATAACAGCGACGTCAGATTTTTTAACGAGAGTATAGAACCAGATGTAACGAGTGAAGTGATCGACAAAAATTATATAATAATGGTGACCATCAATAGAAATACGTGGTGAAGTCCAGAGATCACTAAAAATTATTTCTAATGGTCGACTGGACCGTAACGTGGAAATATTAAATGGAAGTTTATGACTTTTATTGCAAGAACAAGCATCACAATGACTTAAAGCAGAAGAAGACACAGACAAATTATTATGAGTAATAAGAAACTGAAAAATAGAAGTTGTTGGGTGACCCAAGCGACGATGCCAATTATTTTTCGTGGTGGTAGTGCTGGCAAATGCTAAGAGAAGGGGCTTAGGCCAAACATAAACACCATCTTTAGAGTCCCCTTGGAGGAGGTAGTGGTTGGTCTGGAGATCCTTCACAAAGAAATGAGTGGGTAAGAATTCAATGGAACAATTATTAGTAGCACAAAAATTAGAGACGAAGATTAGGTTCTTTTTAATATCCAGAACATATAAGACATTATCTAAACGGAAGGTAGTGCGAGAGGTAGGGAGAGAAGTTGAACCCATGTTTGTGATGGGAAGCGTGGTCCTATCTCCAAGCATAAGATCCTCGAAACCGGTGTACGGCGAGTACAAGGACAGATTGGCCAGATCCTGCATGACATGGTGCGAGGCACCGGTGTCCAATAACCATGGTTCTGGAGTAGAAGAAACCATATTTTCCTGGGGCCGAGCTGCTGGGGCCTGTGTACCTGTATTAGATGCAAAAGAAGCAAGGGAATGTCACCTCTTGGCCGAATGGCCTTTGATGCCACATAGCTGACAGGTACCTAAATAAGGGCGGTGTTGACCACCATTTCTCCGATTTCCTCCAGCCTGCTGAGAAGGTGAGGGAGGCCTAGGGTTGGGGAGAATTCCACGTCTATCATATACAGCTGGGGGCCGGAATGGAGCTGGAGCAGGGGGCGAAGTGCTACCTGTGCTATGGGAGAAAAGTTTAAAAATGGTGCGGGCACTTGTTGCAGATGGACAACTTCATAACTCAAAAATTTCTCATGTAGTTCTTCAAATTTGAGGGCTGTATCATGAGCCTAAATTGCCCTCTCCAAATCAGAGTATTCAGGGCCGAGGTTCGCAAGAATAATATCAGTTAAATCCTCCGGGTCCATGAGAGAGCCAAGCGACGCTAATTCTTTGGTTCTCTGTTTGATTAAATACATAAATTCAGAGATGGTGCAAGTACCTTTCTGAGTGGTTCGTAGGTTGTATTTCAATTGCATGATGCAGCCACGAGAAGGGGTGGCGTAGATGGTGGCTAAACTATCCCAAGCTTCCTTAGCAGTATTTACGAGGGCTATGTGGTGAGTAAGATCAGTATGAATAGAGGCAAAGATGGTGCTGAGAAGAAGGCTATCTTGCTGCTCCCAGAGTTGATGTGCCGGATTAAGTTCGCAGGCGGTGGTCTTATTTGGTGGACACGGGTTGCTACCGTTATCATAGCCCATCAAATTGTAACCTTTAAAAAGAGCGGTGAATTGGCGGTGCCATGACATGTAGTTGGTGGGAACGAGCTTGAGGGGTGCTTGAGCTCTGACATTGATGGCGGTGAGTGTGCTAGCCGGAGGGGCTGCTGCTGTGGTGGTAGACTGGGAAGTGGCTTCTGACATTGAATAATGAAGTATACGTAGATTTTTTTTTGGTTTATCAACGTGAAGGAAGAAGGTATGAGAGGATCAAAACTCAGATTGCATAATAAGTTAATGAGAGAAAGAATTGATTGATTGATTGTGATACAATAGTACAATATATATACGCTTATGATGGTGTAAACACAATAAATGAGAATAATCTAAGTATAGAAATCCCTACGTATATGGTAACATAAAATGTACAGAATATATGACATAAATGTGGTGATTTGAACATGTGCGTTATTCTTCTATTAGCTACAACAAGCATAATCTGAATAAAGTTAAGCATAGCTGGTAGCATAAAGGTGATTACAAGGTTTACACCCCATAGCCTTTAACCATCAACTCAGCTTAACTCGTAATCGTATTACCATCAATGTTAGCCTTTTATAAAGATATATTATACATTCTAGAGACACTCTCTTCAGGTTAGACAGATAAGGTTCGTAACCCGGTTGTCACACATGGAATCTACTTCAGATATTATGGCTCCAAGCCACATCTCTTAATCTTGCCCTTCAATCACTCCTACATAAGTCGTGAGATCTTCATTCTTTAAGATGAATACACCGGTGTCCTTTTTCAGGCTTGTGGTAATCTGTAGACTCATAGAATGCTTGTGTACACTAAGCAGTGTTCTACACCTCATCACTATGTGGCACCATTGAATACCTCTTTGTGGTTATCAAACTCTTTTGGGATCTCAATTTACTCCCACTGTGTCTTTTGGAAGAGTCACTTCTTTTAAAAGACTTCATGTTTGGAGACAAACACTTTTGCTCTGCGGGTAAGTAAATAATATCTAGCGTAATTACTATGATATTCCACAAAGTTGCATATGTCATAATAGGCTCCATGCCTTTCTGACATTGCCTGCTTGCCAGACAAACGACAACTGTAAATCATCGGTTAAGATGGATTTGATGTCATTGCCTTCCATATCTGATATGGAATTCATTCAATCTCATTCTTAGGAACTTGGTTGAGTTTACATTTTGAATAAGGGCACCATCCCAAAACAGGTAAGGGATACTTCTCATGGCTTACACCGCACCTTTATCATATAAAGTGCTATTTCTATTATAGAAACACAATCTAGTTGTGTATCCTAAAATGTTATCCGTCAAGGAGATTCTGATTCCCCTTCATACAACCTCTAAAACACCCTTCGGGAATTAATTGCTTCAATCCAATTGAAGATTAATTCCTAAGTTGTTTATCAATCTCATATTCGTACTAGGTTGAATTTTTCAGACTTTCCGAATTTCGCACCTCACTAATACACATGACTATTTCTAAAAATAGTCAAAGAGCGTAAGCAACAATAATATTATTTATGGTATCAATTGTCATAAGCCAACAAACATCTGTGTGTTTAGGCTTTTGGTTTTCTAGACTTTATGACCTTTTTCATAAAAATGGTATTTTAGTTATCTTTAGATAAGATACGTGTTACACACGTGATTCATAATATGATGGTTCAGACATCATCAGAATAATATTTGATTATACATTTCTCTTCTATAGAGACATTGTCTAGAACAACCAAAAGAACATGAAGGATACCGACCATACAATTATATAGTTGAGATATTCATCATCTATATCAACTATACAGTGACATCAATCTAGTATACTAGATTCGGTGACTTTTCAAGTTTATCTAAACAACATTTATTCCTTACCATTGAATTTGTCTATTAAATCCTATCGGATAACTGAAATCATGTTCTTCATAAGAACCAGAAGAAAATAATATTTCTTTAGTTCCATATCAGTTTACCAGATTCAAAATATACTATGGTAAATGTTGCAACGTTTGCTTCACTTTCCTTATCTTAAAATATTTTGTATTTAATCTCTCTAATTTAATCAAACTCATAAGATAACTTATATCTAAGAGTTGACTAAAATTAGAACAATCTCAAACGTCTTGATTAGAATAGAGACCTCGGTATGTTCCCTTATTTTAAGCACATGCCCTAACACACCTTTTCAATCCCTTTAGCACTTGTAAATATTTTTTAGTTTAGTCTTCATAAAACTTAAGAAAAATCACAAGAGCTATGTCTTCAATTTTCTTTCATAAAGAGAATCGAAGGTTTATTAAATGGTTTATTAACCTTTTGAATTATATTCAAAACATTAACCATTTAATTAACCTTTAAGCAATGATTAAAGATTTAAGTCGATATTTAAATCTTCCATATGAAAACAACCTTTCAAAATTTGTTGTGGTCATTCATAATGGAAGTATACTTTCATAATACATATTAAAAATTACCATAATTAAATGTGAAATATGAATATTGGGAGTAGGGACCTGAACATGACATGATTCAGTGCATCCTAACTGAACATGACATGATTCAATGTATCATAATTACCATATCATACTTACCATATCATTACGTGCTTCTGTTACTTATCTATTCATAATTTCATTACCATAAAAACTATCATAATTCCATTGCCATAGTCAAATTATCATATGTGACGTGACATACGTGAAATAGTGTGTCGGATGATTCAAAGGTACTAAGCCTTCATATAGACCACAAATAGAGGTCCTAAATGTGCCATGGTTACACCCATGACCCAAATAATAATTATAGTTATAGATATGTCAGGCTACACCATGGTCCTAATAATAAATTGGAAAAGCTAACCAGTCTGCTAGTACTAAACATATACCCGCTTATGAGCACATCTAACCGAACATCCACCCAATATTACATATTGTTGACCCCCGGGTGTGGGCACTCTTTATGGATGTTGAGTATTTTCGAGAACACATATCTAACGTAAAAAAGATGTCAATATCTAACTATGATCCATCTGGCATGAGTAATGCATATGACCCTAACATGCATCTATTATTTCTACATGGCATTAAAATTAAATACAATAAAATAATTATTATCTTACTGAACCTTGTTAGGAACATTTTATTATGTTTTGATGATGGTCATACTAGCTGTTATAGCAAGCCTGAAATAAGTTAGAAATCTCTGTATAAGTCTTTACCTAAAGTTTGACATGTTGTATAAGTTGAGTCAGACAAGTATTGTACTAGTTGGTAGGATGGCGAAGTAAAATAGAAATCTGGCAGAGTGAAGCCAGCCAGGTACCAGCAGAGAAGCATGAAGGCATTATGGTCTGACTTATAACCAAGGAAGTCTGTGATGACCTTGGATAAGTCTAAGTTATAATTCAAATGATGAAATACATTGTCAAATATGGTGTACACTGATCTCACCCAAATCAAGGATCAGTGAAACATAAGAATTACCTGAAAGATCAAAGAAAATAACAAAGTAGTAAACCGGCAGAGTGAACTGACTATCGGCTGAGTAAAGACAAAGCAGTGAAGGAAGATCAAAACAACAAAGTCAGAAGGATCACTTAACCGTTCAGGGAACGACCCAACAAACTTTACTCGTTCAGATTTCAAATGATGAAGATCAAGCATTAAATGCACAATCAATTGAGGATAAATCAAGGACGGATTTTCTGATAAACGTTTGAAGAAAAATCCGATCACTGAAATCAAGGAGAAAATAATTAAGGGGGAATCAAGAATTAAATCGAGGATTATTCTCCACATTAAATAGCCAATGGACGGAAATTCAAATCAAGGACTATCAAGGCTATAAATAGAAGGCATTGACAGACAAGAACAATAACAATTAAATCAGATAAGAAACAAGCTGAAACTCTGTCAATTTGAAAAGCCTTCTTTCTGTACTTAAAGGAAACATCTAGAGATCGACTCAGAAAACAGAGCTCAAATTCCACATCAAGCACTGAGATTGATCACAAGTCTGTGAATCCACTTCACATCAACTGAAGCAATTGAATCAGAGGAATCTAAGAAGGAGTTGAAATCTTTGTAATAGCTGCTGAAAGATTTGTTCTCAAGGAGCAGTGATAGAGACTGAGTCACTGAAACTTTTGTAGCCTGGGAGTGATAGTCTGGAAGATTGTGAAGCTTTTGTAGCCAAGGACAATCTGGCAATTGTATATGTGAAAACAATAGTGAATTCCTTTAATCATCACTGGAGAAGAGTGGATTAAGGGATTACACCACCCTGAACTACTATAAACCTTTGTGTCTATTTACTTTCAGCAATTTACTTTTCAGCACTTTATTTCATTGCATACTATATCTGTGACTGCATAATCTACTTTGAACCAACATTTAAAGAAGGGACTTATCCGCTGCCCAAAAGTTTTTAAATATAAGAAAAGTTTTTGAAACTTCAATATAGTCATTCACCCCCCATCTAACTATAGTTTTACCCTTCTCTGGGACCAACAATTGGTATCAGAGCAGTTTTCTAGTATCAGAACCTGTTCATATCTAATTTCTGGTAACACGGAGATCACATATTTTCAAAGTAGTTTTCAAATTTGTGTTTTCTAAATTTCTTTCTTATTGATGCTTATGGATTCCTCAAATTTCATGTCAAAGGTACCTGTATTTATTGTTAATAATTTTGATGAATATAAGTTAAAGATGTTGTCTCATCTTGCAGCAACTCATGAGGAGATGTTGTATGTAATTAATGATGGCCCAATCAAGATCCCAACTGTGATAACCACATGAGCAGATCAAGGAAAAAAATAGATAAACTCAAGAAAGATTGGACCAAGGATGACAGGAGAAGAGCAAATCTCGACTTTGTTGCAAAAGACATGATCTTGAAGACTCTGGATAGTAATATGTTCATGAGGATCAAAGATTGCAAAATAGCAAAGGAGATGTGGGACAAATTAGCATTGATTAATGAAGGATCAGAAGCAGTTAAAGAAAACTGTTGTAAAACAGAAATTTGAGAACTTCAAAATGAAGACTGCTGAATCCATTGATCAAATGGACAATAGATTTTCAAGCATCATCAGTGAACTGCAGCAGCTTGGACATACATATCAACAGAAGGAAGTCTGTCGAGGTGGAAGATCATCACATCGGTAATCAGAGGGACAACAAATCTTGCAAACACTGACACCTTGACTCTAATGTCTCAATTAAAAGCTAATGAATTTGAGTTGAACAGTGAAGACAGTAATCCAGCTGATGCACACAATGCCGGTGCACTGGTAGCACCACATCAAAGCAAAATAGCTGATGCAAACGGCAAAGAGACACGGGAGCTGAAGGAACATGTAGCTTTACTATTTAAATGTTTTGACAGGTTTAGCAAGAAGTAGCAAATCAAAGGAGGTTCATCATCATACAAGAAGTCAAACACAAGCAAAGACATGAATAAATAGGTTGATGAATACAGATGCTTCAATTGCAAAAAGAAGGGACACTTCAAGGTTGATTGCCCTGAAGAAACAGATAAAGATGAGGACAAGAAGAAGTACAAAACAACAGATAAGAGAAAGAAGAAGAAGGCACTTAAAGTTGAAAACAGTAGTGAAAATGATGAAGAATCATCTGAAAATGATTCAGATGAAGATGATTCTAACAACTCTGACAATGAAAAGGCATGTCTATGCCTTATGGCTAAGGAAAGTGATGAAACAGAGGTAACTTCTAGTTCATACTTATCATCAAGTGCATCCACATCTGACACTGCACAATCTTTTAATCTTCCACTAGATTCTACAAACCTAATCCAAAATCTCATGAGTAAATTTGAAAAAATTGAGATGAATCATGAAATTCTGGAACAGGAATGTGAGAATCTAAGAGAGGAAAATAAAAGACTAAAGAAAGAACTGGATGGACTCAAAGCTAAAACAAACAAGTAAGGAAATAAACTCACCTGATCAACAAACAGCAGATGTACATACATCTGGTGTTGACAAACCAGCTGAGAAAACCTCCCTACCAGTTAAGATCACCACTGCACCACTTAGTGCACCAGCTTACAAACCCCCAAAAAGGTTTGAATCTAGATCTGGTCTTGGCTACAATAGTCAGGATGAGAATAGAAACAATGGACAACACAATTCTGAATCTAGGACCAAGACTGGACCAAAATTCAAAAAATGACAGACCATAGTTTCAACCACTTATCTTGTACTGGTGAAGTCAAAACCCAGTGTAGTGAAACATCAGACTATATCATCAAACCAGCTCATTAAAGGCAAATGTTTTCTAAAAGGTAAGGGAAGACTTTACCCTTTAGAGGATGATTGGAATGTTACACCCCCAAAATACAAGAAGAAACCATTTCATGTTATGCATCATGTGTTTAGGAAAAGCCAACCAAGGCATGTTCTTGGACACAAGAAGCAACATGAAAATAAGCTCAACCAAAGGAATATGTGTTTAGGAAAATAGCATTTGCAGTAGGAGTATGTGCAAGATTCCAAGCTCAACCAAATGAATATCACCTACTAGCAATCAAAATAATAATCAAATACCTGAAGAACACCATCAATGTTGGAATTTGGTATCCAAATGATGGAGGATTTAAACTGATATCATATTCAGACTCAGACTATGCTGGATGCAAGATAGATAGAAAAAGCACCTCTAGAACCTGTCAAGTGCTAGGCAGCAGGCTAGTATCATGGTTCAGCAAAAAGGAAAACTCTATATCCACATCAACAGCTGAAGCAGAATATATAGCAGCAGGCAGTTGTTGTTCACAAGTGCTATGGATCAGACAACAGCTAAGGAACTATGGAATGGAGGAGAAAACAATTTCAATTATGTGTGATAACACAAGTGCAATATCTTTTACTAAAAATCTAGTATTGCATTCAAGAACAAATCATATTGATGTGAGACATCACTTTATCAGAGATCATGTTGAAAAATGAGATGTTATTCTAAGATACATACCAACTGAAGATCAATTGGCTGATATCTTTACTAAACCACTTAGTCATGAAAGATTCAGCAAACTGAGAACTAAGTTGGGAATGATAGAAATTGATTAAGGAGCAGCTAACTGGAGTAATAAGCCGAGTGACTCCACCAGCTGATTGAACTTTTTCCACGAAGGATGCACTCACTTGGCAGGTAAAGCACTAGTAATCAGCGGATTTCACTTACCTGATTGTTAGGAACAATTTTATATACAGCACCTCAGTAAAGAAGTCACTACACCTGCCTAGTGACCAACCAAGTCACTCCACCAAAATATATATTGGAGTCAACAACAAACTAAAGTGTGAACTAAATCAGTTTTATACACGTGGAAAATCAATAGAGTTATGGAGGATTATTCAGTGGAAGATTACACACGTGGAGATCAATGTATAATCGTGGAGGTAACTATATTATTTTTAAATTACAAATGCCTCGATTCCTGGGATTTATCATTACTTACCTCAATCCACTCCCCCACTACACTCAAATACCGTGATTTATATACATAAAAGCACGCCATTATGTCACAAAATCCTTCCATACTCAACCACGTTCACACTACCTCAAATCATCCTATAGAAATCACACTAAGAGATTTTTCAGAATTTTTTACACTCTCCTGCATTTCATAAACCCTGTTTCTCTCTGAAAAATCAGAGCTTCTCCATATCTCAATCTTATTCAAACAATGGCTTCATCCTCTTCAACTACTCAAACTGGAAAACAATATGAGAAATGGATTTCCACTGGACCGTTCTTTCAAAAAGAACACAACTTAAAGCTATGCGGAAATGACGAAGAAGCAAAAAGATTGGCAGATGGATGCAAAAATCTGGGATTGCTGACCTTCTTAAATCCCCCTATCAAAGATGTTTGTTATGAAAACCTCATATCCTTCTGGAAAACTGCTAAGATCATTTCTTGGCTTCTTGCTGAAGAAGGTGACGAAATGGGTGAAGACAAGATCGTTGCATCTGTCAACAATACAAAAGTGGTCATTACAGCAAAGGTAATTCACAAACACCTCAAACTCTCGAATAAAGGTCAAACAAAAGCAGCCTTGGTACCATAAAACTTGGATGACTTTTGGGTAACAATCGCCAAAACGGCAAACCCAGGTTCTAAGAAATTTAACTGTCTTAGATCTGCTTTGAAGAAACCCTTTAATGAATTCAGTGCTCTAATTGGTAAGACAATTGAAGGCAAGCTAGGGGCAAACAATGCCATGATAGAGGTTCGAATGCGTCTTATGGGAATCATCTACAACAGTCTGGAGTTCGATTGGGCAAACTACTTCTTCCAATTACTCAAAGAACAGATCCAAGGTGAGGTAAATGCTGCGAAAAAAGGACTTGCCGAAGGGAAGAAGAAAAAGGGGATCTTCTGGATCAAGAAGTCCTATGGAATTCAACTCCACTATCTCATGCAATGTCTGAAAGTACCGATAATCAAATTCCATAAACTGCATGAATCCAAAGTCATGTTTACCTATGTCAAACAGCCAAAGAAAGCAGGAGGAGGGAAGAGAAAGCAACCTAGCCGAAACACATCTGGCCAAAGAAAGAAACACAAATTTCAAAGAAATCTGAACAGAGAGGATTTTGAAAAATTAATAGATGAAGAAGAAGAAGAGGAATTAGAAGAAGAGGCAGAACAACAAGAGGAAGAAAGTAGTAGTGAGGATGACCAACTTGAAAATGAGAAAGTTGAAGGAGACAATGGAGATGATGAGGAGACTCTAGAAGAACCATCACAGATATCTGCCAGTGATATTGATGATAGAATTGATGCATATCTTGAATGGAAAGAAGGTGACTCCAGAATTCATCTTCAAGATTTAGAACACATGCTTGCCGAAGAAGCTTGGTTCTTTGATTTTCTGGGGATCACAACCCTGGTTGGTGTACTTGATGAATCCTCATTCTGGGACATGGTAGATACGGCAAAAGCAAAACTGCCTCAGATCTCTAATAAAGATAGTGGTGACTCAGAGGATGATGGTGATGATCAAGATGATGATGGTGGTAATGATCCCCATGGTAATGATGGACAAGACAAGGAGTTTGAACAAACAATTGATGCAATTGATGACAACATTCTCTTAAGTTCATTCTTACAGCCACAAAGATCAGCACAGAATACCCCACCAGCTAAGGTAACTTCATCAGCACCACAAAATGATCAGCATACTATGGAAGCCGATAAAACAACTGAACCGGCTCCACAGCCTTCACATGCTCCACAACTTTCAGTTGACACTGCAGCAGAACCAACAACAGCGTTAGACACTGGCACAGCTGCTGGCACTCCAGTCAAGACAATTGCCGGCACTGAGCAAGGGGGAACAAGAGAGCATGTTATTCCAGAAATAACATCTACCCAAGTACTTGAAGAAATGTTAGCTGGTGTAGATGTTACTCAACCGACAACACAGCACCAAGAATCAATTGAGGTACCTCCAATTGTGCAACACCAAGACAAATGACAGCAAACTGAACTAGCATCAGCTGATATCCGCAACAAATTTGGTCAACTAACTACTGGCATATCAAATGAGGCCTTTCAAAATGCAGCAGCTCTGTTGGCTGAGGAACTGGAACAACAAGCAATGTATCTCAGATCTATGACTAAGGCATTTAAAGATGAGATCCACTCCATAGAGAAAAGATTTCAGGCCATTTCTGAGTACATTGATGCACAAAACATTGTTGTGCAAAGACAGGGTGACCTGATGAGACAGTTAATCATAAATATCACCAACAATCTTGCAGGTCTCAGACAGCACGTCTCTCAGGAAAATGAGTCGATGGCATTGGCCTTTGGCACCAGATTTCGAAGTGTAACCGAGAAGTTGACTCATCATGAAAAAAGATTCACATCTATTGACTGGATACTCTGATTGGTACAGCTGAAGCCCCCAATAGCATCATATTACAATAAAGGGATGATGCTGCCAAAAAGGGGGAAAGAAATGATAAGCTTGAAGCTGAAGGATCCACAGTAATACCCTTAAATTTTACAAAGGAACAGCTAAGAGCAAGGGATAGAGAACTGAGAATCCGAAATGAAGCTGAAGAACAGCTAAAGAAGGCTAGAGAAGAAAAGGAAAAAGCCTCAAATGACCTTGCATAGGATTTCCTCATCCGATCCAGAGAAGAGATGATGATGATGAGATAGATCGGGGAAGACGACAAAGAAAGATCCGGATCCAACAAAGAGGATCGAAGCCAACACAAATTCAAGACCGGCGGAGGTTGCGGTAGCACCAAATATCTTTGGTGAGAAAAGAACATTTACTACTCACGGATCAAGTACTTGGCAATGCTTCGAGTCAACACAAATCAAACGCAATATAAAGCATGGGAAGACTAGCTAAGCTATCAGGATGAGAGGATGAGATCTGATATGGCCAAGGTTTACATTGACATTAAAAGAGAGTATGCATCTCTCAAACAAAATACTGGATCTGGCTCAACCAGTAGACCAAGTCAAGCCATACCACTTTCTGCAACAGGACCAGAAGATTTATCCAGAGAACAACAGGAATATTATGACAACATAGCAAAATTCTTTAGTCCTATTTGGAGAATGAATCGTCAGGAACAATGGGGTCTGTTCAAGAATCTCAAGTTTGTTGATTCACACATTGCTGAAGAAAGGGATAGACTTGAGAAATACTTTGGAGAACCCAAGGCAAATGAGACTATGCCTGACTTTCACAGACTCATCAACATGAGAGTATTCCTTGGGGTCTCTAAGTACACTGCTATGGCATACTGGAAATGGAAGTTCCTAGAGATAAACTGGAAAGACATGGAGGAGGTTCAAACTACAAAATTCAAGAGGTATAAAGCAGACTTAAGTAAATGTAGATGTAGCATTCTAAATCTGGCTTGAACTTACTTATCTTTTTAGCCCTCCATGGATGAATAAAATTATTGAGTTTTATTCTGGTTTTATGTTGAAACTCTACATACTTATATTCAGGCTTATAAGGGTTTTGACATCATCAAAAAGGGGGAAATTGCTAGGAACATTTTATTATGTTTTGATGATGGTCATACTAGCTGTTATAGTAAGCCTGAAATAAGTTAGAAATCTCTGCATAAGTCTTTACCTAAATTTTGACATGTTGTATAAGTTGGGACAGACAAGTATTGTACTAGTTGGTAGGATGGCGAAGTAAAACAGAAATCCGGCAGAGTGAAGCTAGCCAAGTACCAGCAGAGAAGCATGAAGGCATTATGGTCTGACTTATAACCAAGGAAGTCTGTGATGACCTTGGATAAGTTTAAGTTAGATGAAATACATTGTCAAATATGGTGTACACTGATCTCACCCAAATCAAGGATAAGTGAAACACAAGAAGTACCTGAAAGATCAAAGAAAATAACAAAGCAGTAAACCGGCAGAGTGAACTGACTATCGGCTGAGTAAAAACAAAGCAGTGAAGGAAGATCAAAACAGCAAAGTCAGAAGGATCACTTAACCGTTCAGGGACGACCCAACAAACTTTACTCGTTTAGATTTCAAATGATGAAGATCAAGCATTAAATGCACAATCAATTGAGGATAAATCAAGGACGTATTTTCTGATAAACGTTTGAAGAAAAAGCCGATCACTGAAATCAAGGAGAATATAATTAAGGGGGAATCAAGAATTGAATCAAGGATTATTCTTGTTGGAATATTGTCTTAAACCCAATCGGGTTGGACCAGATCCGACCGGGTCAGATCATTTGTACTATTTCTTTATGTTTATACATATATTAAATGGCTTTTACGTTGTCATATATTTGTTCTTTTAAAGAACCAATTGTGAATTGTTATATGATAACGTCCTTAGTATTAAATTGTGATAGAGAAACCATGACAGGCGATTATGGTTGATGAGATCTCTAATCACTTTAATAAGTTTGATACTTAAATGTCTCTAGGCTGATGTACTATTAAACGGGACATTGATAGTACGAACAGACTAGCACGTATTAGATGTCTTCTATCTTTAAGGGCAGGGATAGATCTCGTCTATCGAAGTGTAGAGACACTTGGACTGTATATGGATGTGTATTAGAGAATGCGTACGTCAGACTGACCCACTTACATTAAGTGTCGCACTATGTGGCAGTTGTGTAATTATCCTTAGGACCGGAGTCTACATGGCATCACGGTGTGGATTGTCATGCTTTAACACTATTGAGGTTTCCTCTAGCCACGGGGCGATCATGCGGTAGTGATTGGGTGTGATATTGAAGCATGCGGAGTATACATGTTTGGTTGTCTGGGAATCGCGTACCCTATCAGTAGGGGTGAATATCCGAATGGGCCTTCTTATAAGGAATGTTTTACTCTCGTGAATCTTTGCAAAGTGGAAGTAAATGAGTTATTTCGAGAGAGCATGATATCCAGATTATAAGATATGATCGTTAATGTATTGACACTCGAGATACGATCGTATGGATATTATTACAGCGATAGGATTGTAAATTACACGGTAACTGTTTCACATGAAAGGTAGTAGTCATTGCATTTGACTCTTCCGATGATTAGGGGTCAAGGTGTGTTGCTAGACGCTATCCCGTGATCGTTAGGCATGAAGGGCATTTTTCGTAATTTGCACTTTGTGTCTACGGCCAACATATTCGGAAGCCTATCGGGTCACACACATATGAACATCAAGTCGGATTAAAATGTGGTTATAGATGATAACCAAATAAGGAAAGTTTATCTCGAGACTATAAAGGTTATAGTGGTAAATTAATATGGTGGTATTTATTTATTACGAATAAATTAAATACAAGATATTAATTATGTTGATTAATTAAATATGTATATAGATACATATAAGTCGAAAATATATATATATATATATATATATATATATATATATATATATATATATATATATATATATATATATATATATATATATATATATATATATTGATACACATGTATTTTGCAAATTAATTAATCATAGCATTATATTAATTAAAGAAAATCTCAATTCCCAATTTTGTGGGGAGAAGAGGCGCAGTTTTTGTGTGTATAGGATACATTTGAATTGTGCAATTTAATTAATAAGATTATCATAATATTAATATTAGATATTAATGACTATAGATTTGCACACATGTGTAAATTGATTTATGGTAATAAGATAAATATAGTCAATATAAGATATTAACAATATCTTGGAAATATTTAATATAGGATATTAAATTAAATGAGATAAATCAATCAATTATATTTTCCTTATTTTACTAATAAAATGTTTTCTTCCTCTCCACTCTAGTTGGGGCGCCCTTCTCACTATAAATAAGAGGTGGGTGTCAAGCTCTTCTACACATCACAATTCCAAGAGCTAATAGTTTTTGTGAAAAATAGAGAGCTCCTTAGACAGAGTTTTGGGAGAGAGAAAAGGCCGGTCTAGCCGGATTTTTCTAGTAGCAATCCAGTGGTGGATTCCGGCGGATTGTTCGTGTGGACTAGCGGTAGAGGCCGACACTTGGACGGCTCCGTCCACAACTACTCTCCTTAGACGGTCAAAGCGTTGATCTTATGGATCAAGCAAGGTAACCACCGTTTACTAGCTTATTTGTATATTGCTTAAACGAAATCGATCTTGGGTCGATAGGAAATAAATTTTTGAATTCCGCTGCGTTCCCGCGTAGATTTCCTAACAATTGTCCACATTAAATAGCCAACGGAGGGAAATTCAAATCAAGGATTATCAAGGCAATAAATAGAAGGCATTGACAGACAAGAACAAAAACAATTAAATCTGATAAGAAACAAGCTGAAATTCTGTCAATTTGAAAAGCCTTCTGTCTGTACTTAAAGCATCTAGAGATCAACTCAGAAAATAGAGCTAAAATTCCACATCAAGCACTGAGATTGATCACAAGTCTGTGAATCCAATTTACATCAACTGAAGCAATTGAATCAGAGGAATCTGAGAAGGAGTTGCAATCTTTGTGATAGCTGCTGAAATATTTGTTCTCAATGAGCAGTGATAGAGACTGAGTCACTGAAGCTTTTGTAGCCAGGGAGTGATAGTCTGGAAGATTGTGAAGCTTGTGTAGCCAAGGACAATCTGACTATTGTATCTGTGAAAACAATAGTGAATTCTTCCAATCATCATAGGAGAAGAGTGGATTAAGGGATTACACCACCCTAAACCACTATAAACCTTTGTGTTTATTTACTTTCAGCAATTTACTTTCCAACACTTTATTTTATTGCATACTATATATGTGACGGCATAATCTACTTTGAACCAACATTTAAAGAAGGGACTTATCCGCTGTCCAAAAGCTTTTAAATATAAAAAAAGTTTTGAAACTCCACTTTAGTCAATCACCCCCCCCCCCCGACTATAGTTTTACCCTTCTCTGGGACCAACAACCCTAAATGATCGAACACCGTATACTATGCACTAAACAGACAATCTGGTGGAACAGAGTCGGAATCGACGTTGTCGCTGCGGCGGCGGTGACAGCCGCTGCGGCGTGGGTGCCGATTCCTATTCTTTTCCACAGATTGATCCATACTTCCCAGTAAAGTATTACTTTGACAATCGTGCATATAGTTAATAAATGACATAATTTTTTTTGAGAAAAAATGACAGAAATTTAATCAAATAAAAAATAAATTTAACTGAGCCCTTCAATTATAAAATTGTTACCTCTAATTTCATGCCAACTGCGATACGAAGGGGCGGCTACAAGAATTCATGGACACGGGTTGGGGATCGAGAACGGCACATCATATTATAAGTGTATAAGTATTAATTTTAAAAATCCGAGGATTATGGGTCAAGGGTCAATTTTTAAAAAAATTAGTGGGTCGGTAGTACATATTAGTGTATAAAAAATTTAAATAATGTAAAAAAATACATAATTTTTTTTATTTTTTATAGTTTGAGGGTCAACTGACGCAAATGTTACTTAATAGCGCCGCCCCTGCCGATACGGTACGGATTCGGGAAATTTCACGATCAAAAGATCACCTAAAAAACATGAATCTACAATTGAGAACTATAATTTTAACAAGAACGAAACCCAAGATTTTTCAGGAACGAAAAGATGGATCTTACCTATGAACCGCAAAACCACATGACGAATACTGCTCTGGGTCATCTTGCTCTGGGTCATCTTGATCTACACATGGTTGAATATCTCATAATTTATTTTTAAATTGGATCAAGAAACGGTGTATCAATTTTTACAGAATCATTTTTTTTTTCTTTTAATCTTCTTCTCTTTCGGCCGGCCTCCCGATTATTTGTGTAATTCATGGGAACTACTTGGAGTATATCAGTTAAAAAATAAAAAATAAATATAAATAAATAAATAAAGTCAACCCGATCTTTATTTTGATACTCCTTCCGTTCCGATTTATCTAAGGCAGTTGCCAAAATCACACATATTAATGAGGTACGTTAATGCATTAACTTTTACATCGAAATTACTAGAATGACTTTGAATATAATTAATGTGGCCTTCATTTTTATATCTCATAGTGTAATAAATAAGGGTAAATCAAGTAAAAACATAATAAATGTTGCATTGGAAATTGTATCGCCTCACATAAAATGGAACAAAATATTTTGACAACTACCTCAGTTATTGTGGAACGGAGAGAGTAATATTCTGTTGTAACTTCACGCATCAAATAAGGCCGGCCACATGATAGATTCCCAATACTTTTATATTATGTTGACCAAAAATGATTAGGACACTCCCACTTGTACACACATATCCCCCGATTTTCCTATTTTGTGGTGTATGTTTTTCTGTTTTTTCTTTTTAATTTAAATATAAAAAAAAAACAACAAAGTGTGGTTGAGGGTGCTTCTCGGTACAATTTTCTATGCAAAAATCTATGCCCAAATCACTGTCCTGATATTGACATCGTTATTGACCCTACCGTCAATCTATTTGGAGACATCGTAATGAAATTCGAGAAAATGTATTTTCAGGTCAATGTAGCACCCCTTATTTCATGTCAGGTCGGGTCAGACTTGAAATTTCCCCTCGTCCCGTTGAAATTTCCCCTCGTCCCGTTGAAATTTCCCCCAGCCTGTTGAAATATCCCCTCCCACACCGTTGAAATCTCCATGCTTTGTATTATTTCTTTTTAAGTTTGTTAGCCCTGTTGCATATCCCTCATGCCCCGTTGCATTTTTCCACGGGCCCGTTGCGATTCGCACGGGCTCTTTCTACACAATTGAACGGGGAATTTAAAAAGAAAAAAATTTAGGTCTGACCCGACCTGACACGAAATAAAGGGTACTACATTGACAT